>CM065423.1:40384289-41769062 GCA_033060865.1 Dorcus hopei
GGCGAACGAATTCACCTTTTTTAAATCTACAGAGCGCTAGGCCTAATTAGATTAAATAAAAAATATCAGTATCCTTATCAGGATCCCGGTTTTTGCGAATCGACTAAAACACAAAATAAGAAGACCAAAAATCAATGACATGTGGAACCCCTCAAGGGTCAATCTTTGGGCCTTTGCTCTTCCTTTTATATGATCCCATTCGTTTTTCCAGAGAAAAAGAAAATACAAAACCAAACAACTCTGTCTATAGATAAAATCTTTCATTACACTTTGTGTTTATAGTATTTTCAAGTGTTCTTTTCTCTACATTCCAGAATTTTATAACTTTGGCTTCAATGACCTATTTATAAAAAAAAAGTGAAATAGCTATCTTAGTGGGCTAATGAATGGGGGAATAGGAAACCTAAACAATTCTATACAACAAGTTAAACTTGTCCCCATATAAAAGAAGCAAGTGGGTCATTGTTTCGTTACTGTTTACGGCGGCGTAAGTTTAGCTTCAATTAAACGTAAAACTGGCGGGCAGTTATAATTAAAATTAAATAGAACGTAAACGCTAAAAATATACAAACGGGCCTTGATTTACGGGATAGATCCCTGGCGATTTTTTGCCGCCCGCCATTTCAAGAGGGGTATAATCCTTTAATTAGTAGACCGTCAGCGCATAAATCACAAAAGAAAATTGTTCATCTTTAACGTGCAGCGCGCAATATTCGGGACACAAAATAATTACCTGCTTAGTTTCAATATTCCGTTTATTACGACAAACAAAGGAGGCCTCGCTGACGCAAACGAGTTGGGTAAGGACCGTGTTAAAGTCACCTTAATTAAAATGTAAAGCGTTCGTTGTTTTTCCGCGCAAGTTTGAGCTGCTTTGCGCACCTAACAGAAAACACTACGAATAGGCTCGCTTTGATATTAATACCTTTTGTATTTTGTATTTAACAATTTGTAAATACACCCTTCCAAATAATATTTAAAAAAAATAAACACAGAATGTGGCTTACAGTTCAGACACAGATAATAGATCTCTCCGGATAGCCAACAAGATAGAAGTGAATGGACGCTCTAAAAAATAATTTGTTAAATACTCAATAGATGTCACTTGTAATTCACTTTAAATTCGAAAATTGTCACAAACCATTTGCTAAATCCGAAGCTCAGTTGGCTCATTTACCGCCAGATGTAACGGAGAAATAAGTTTAAAGCGGCGCCAAGACACGATAATGTGACGTACGGTTATAACATGCTGTTAACTCTCCTTTTAAACTTTACACCGCACCTCTAAGTTATAGAATTTGTTTAAATGTTACTTCTAGTTACAGGTTTCGGTTTTCCACTCGGCTATTGTAACAGTAGCGCCAGTAGTGAGCTGTTTCCAAACTAAATCGGGCGTCAAATTTAGAATATTTGATGAGCCAGTTGTCTAGATCAATTATCTGTGGTTCAGACGCGGTGTAATCATCCCTTGGCCTGGCCTGTACAGTCGAAGTAGTAAATTTTCGAAATATTCAAATGAGGCGTGGGCCGAAATCGTAAGCCTAGTTATTACTAATGATCGGACACTTCGTAAATTTGATGATATATCTAAATGTCGACGTTTCGCTGCACAGGGTTAGTTTTATTAATGCGAACCCCCCTTTATTATTTTAATCATTAACCAATACAAAAAATTAAAAATTGGTGATAAATTATATTATATCTGCAAGCATAAAATCACTCGTCGCTTATTAACAATGAAAATAATTACACGCTTGATTTCCTAAGCAATATAAGAATTCAATTATGTAGTGACTTTTTTTTATATAATTGAATGAGCAGAAAGTAACTAGTAAGTATTTTAAAAAGGTTTTTCTGCAAGCTACGGTAACTGTAATGATAATGAAGGAATTCAACCGTGAGTGTAGGCCGTGGAAGCAGAAGAAGCATCCTTTCTCTTTATTATAAATAAATACATTTACGTTGTACCGCGCATTTTCAAATTTATCATATTTGATGCTTCCTTAGCCATTTTTCACGTAACTAATTTATTAAATTTTTCTACGCGCCCTTAATTAATTACACATACGAGGGATGTTTCCAAAGTTTCGAACTAGGATTCATCGGGATTATCCCGGATGTGATTGTCCCGTAGTTCCCAGTATCAGATTTTGCGCCATTATTATTATTATTGAGAAAAATAAACACCGAAGTTAAATCAAGAAAGATTTGATTGAGCATTTTCTTCTTCTTCTTCCCTTAATTAATTGGCTTTTGGCAGATACCATTCCAGCCAGACTGTATAATGTGCTTACAAATCCGCAAGATCGCGCCACAATATTATCTTGGGGTGTTTCTTGGACTTAACGCGAACTGATTTGAACTCTTAAATTATGTGTAATTGAAGTTCTTCCCTTGCTGTCTTACTGCTTGAAGGAAAATCCGGGATAGGATCGGATAATAATAAAGTTTAATAAAGGAAATACTCTTCTTGCTGTAGGGCCGTTTACAGCCCCACAGAAATGACCACGAAAGGGAAACACAATATTGAAATAGAGAAGAGAAGTGTGACTGTCAGTATTTAAACCTAAATCCAAGTCATTTCTATAACTATTTCATGCAATTTACATATCAACAATTTAATGTTAGAGGCTACCAAAAACTGGCCCAAAACTTCGATGATTTTTTTTTCTGGGTTAGCAACTACAGAAGCAATATTTAAGGGAGTATGCAGACCTAATCTTATAAGTTTTGTATGCAGTATGTTGCAGTTGATTCTATTATTCCTGTAGTTGAAAGATAAGTGGTTGGCATCACCAAATTCTCCGCAGGTGCAATTGGGAGAGTCTATTCTGTCCATTCTGAATTTGAAGCCAATACTGGGATTGGTCTGTACTGGCATTCCAAGGCAAAATAATAGCACGCCAGCTTGGGTGTAGAGTGTATTTTGGTTTTCAATTCCGATAACTCATTGTATACTTGGATCATCATAGGAACAGGAAATTTCCTCCAGAGTGTGGAATTTCTCGCCATTGTACTAAGGTTGCCGAGCTTGTGTGATATAGGGTTTTCGGACACTTTCATATTACTAAGTAGCTAACCATTTATTACAAAGTTCAATAGGAGGATCTGCAGCTTCAATCGGTAGGGGTTGATAGCATGGCTCCTAGGCAGACTCTTAAGGCTTTATATTATATTCTGTTAAGCTTCTCTGCTGTCGTCTTACGGAAGGGAAATAGCTGGAATAGTCGATATGTGACCTTGTCAAGGCTTTGTATAGGGTAAGTAGGGTACTTGGGACGAGCACCCCACCATGTTCTTCTTAAGGATTGTATAATTCGAAAATTCGAACAGCACTTCCTAATTACATTTTCCACCTCTAATCTAAAAGTGAGTCTCCTGTCCAGGATCATTCCCAGGAACTTTACATCAAAGGTAAAAGGAATTTCTTGATTATTCAAGGATTTGTGCAGATGGTTATGCGGAATCCGTTTTCTGGTGAAAATTGTTGTTTGCATTTTAGAGGTAGACAATTCCATCATACTAGATTCAATCTACTCATTCAAAGCGTCCAAGGTTGAATTCCGAAGGTCAATTGGCTTGGTTGGGGATCACATTTTCCAATGTCTGCACGTATATGTTGAACAAAAGAGGGCTAAGTGCAGATCCTTGGGGAGTCCCTTGGAGGTTATTCTTGGACCAAATATCTTCTTGTTGTACTTCACCAAAAAGGGGCGCCTGGTGTTAATATCCATAATTAAATTAGATAAGTTTTTGGGATCCCTACGGTACAACTCACACCAACTCACATTATCATAGGCTGATTTTAGTCTAAAAGTGCTGCCACCACAAACTTCTTTTCACTAACGGTCTTGTAAATAACCATTATTAAATGGAGGATTCTGAATCCTATTTGGCTATTGGTTAATATATTATTATTTTCTATCCACTATTCGAGCCGGTTTTTAAGCACCACTTCTAACGTTTTAAGAAGACATGATGCCAGGTATAGGCCTATAAGATGTCGGTATGCCAGCGGGTTTGTCCGGTTCTAGGATGGGAACAATTCTAGACTCCTTCCACTCTATAGGTATTTTATATCCATTTAAAAAGTTATTGTAAATAACAGATAAAATGTCTTTAACATTCAAGGGGAGGTGCAAAATCATTTTGAAATGAGAGCCTGGGGCTATAGATTTGGAAATTTCAGTGGCATTTATTCGATGGTGAAGGGTTTCGAAAGAAAGTTGTTATTTCTGTAGTCCAGGTCTTCTTGTGGAGGATCTGGTGTTTGAGTTGCCAGGAATAACTCTACCCAATCATCTGACAGCAGTTTAATGTTTTCATTCTGCGAGAATATACCGCGGAACTGTCTTACTTTCTTCCATATGTTATTAATCGGAGTGTCTGGATTTAAGAAATTGAAAAACTCTCTGAAACAGTCTCTTTTTTTCCATGTTCACAATTTCTTGACTTCGGCACTTTTCTTCTTTACTAGTATATTCTCATTCTAGAAATGTCCTTCTTTCATTGTCGATGGAGGTAGGCTTTCTTTCTAACAAAAAGAATCAAGCACCCTCTTCTACAACAGATTTTACAATCGAAATACCAAAGCTCACTTTTGAGCGCATGTTCAAAAAGTATAACATCCAGGTTGGACTTTTTGATCAAAGTCTTGAAAAGGACTGTGCAAATATCACTTCTTCGTTAGGGCGCATTTGCATGTTATCCGATGAAGCACAATGCACAATGCATGTTTGAAAAAGGTTTTGGAAAAGCTCTTCGAAGGGTTTAAAGCTACGAGATGGGTGAAATAATAGAAAGTATGTTAAGAAGTTTATTGTGGAGAGCCATGGCATATTCAGAGGAATATAAGGTGCTTATGGATCATCGTACATGTGATGACGGATGTGCTGACCTGTGGTTGGTAAGGAAAGACGAAGAATTTACTATATGTAGTTATTGAAATGAAGGTTGCTAAGGGAGAAATAAAAGACAAATATGCTTCGAATGAAGCAAGCAAAAGGTGAGGAGAAAATCAGCGCGAGCAATTTATTTAAGATCAAGCATGTGAGATAAATATTTTGTATCAGATTTGGATTTGCGAATTTACAAAAGAATGTTGATCCATGTGATGAACTATTAGCATCAATATTATAATTGAATTAACATCTCGATCATTCTAGAACTGTCGAGAAGTGGGCTCTAGGTGTTGTTTGAAATTGACACAGCTTGAAGAAAATATGAAATGATATTATTTTAAAATTCCTGTGGACTATTAAAAGGACAGCGACAAGTCATGTTACTGTATTTAAAATACACACGTGGGAAGCTTTTAGACGTTCGTGTTTTTACAATGTTTATCCATCGCTCATTGCCCCTTGGTTAAACAACCTTCGAGAAAACTCACCAAATAATTTGTCTTGCGAAAGTTGCTATGACGACACTCCGACGTATACCTCAAAATCCTATCTTGACAAAGGGATGGCCGCCATCAATTAGAGAAGGTAACTAATACCGTGTGGTTTCTATATCGGCGATAGTTCCTGCAGATGCATAGCAACATTATGTAAACACGGAATACAATTTCTCTACGTAATGGCCCTTCAGTATTAATTCAAATTGAACGAGAGAGAGAGAGATGAGGTGAGTTTCCACGTCAATTAAAAATTAATCATACAAACATTGCCCCGAACTATAATAAACGGAAGCTCAAGTTACTTTATTTTGTAAAATTCTATCCAGGAATAAGGAAGGATAAAAAATCACATATATTAAAATGAATGTTTTGATGATAAAAAAAATGATAAATATCTGAGAGAAAGTTGCAAAGATAAGTAAGTAATCTATTAAATTTCATTCAGATTCTACCGATTAAAGACAAACCCCTTTTGAAATTATAGCTCCTGGCGAGCTAACACAAACCCTCGACAAACCCACTGTCACTTCAATACCGCACCACTAAATCAAAGGAAAGCAGCGATATGCTCTTTGTTTAACAAATAAACAAAACGGCGCCGAACACGTAATGATACAACGTGGCTAATTTCAGAAACTGCCTGAACAAATAAACAAAATAACTCGTACACCGTAACATCATAACAACAGTCGGGCTATCACTAAAAGTACACCCGTGATTTATTATTAACAACTTATCCTTCTCTCCTCCTCTCTCGGATATGAATGCAAGCGGAATTTGCTTGCTTTTGTTTTGTGCAAAATGGCAAGCCTTTGTATTGATTTACGTTGCATACAACTTATAAATAAATTTCACTCGCTCGCTCCTAATAGAAAGGAGCGCTCTAATTTTCACGCAGGTAAAACGAAAAAAAGGACCGTTGGATGGATGTGAGTCAAATTTTAGTGTTGATGTGTGAATTCTACGTAAATTTTTAATGAATTAATTTGGAGTGCGAAACGAACGAAACGTAATTGAAAAACCTGTCTAATAAAGCACAATATATACAGCTTTTACAGCTTTTTTTAATCAATTATAGAATACATTTTTTTTTTTCATTTTGGCAATTGAGTTGTTTGCAATTTACAGGATTTGTCTATAAAAATTAAGCCTGTTCTAATCGTTACAATCACATAGGATTTCAAACTATAAAAAAATGTTAGTGAGTGCTAAGCGGGTAACCCAGACGCACGTATACGTTCGATAGCGGGTACGTGGGGCTTTTCTACAATCATAGGATTTTTCTATAAAAATATAAACTTTTTGTTAATGGCCATATCTCAGGGAATAAGCCAATGAACATTTTGCTTTTAATTAATTTCTTGCTCGGAGGCATTTTCCTTATTAAATTTAATCGGCGGGAAATCAGACCTTGTATGCGCGACTGGGTATCCCTTAGAAGAAAAATTCTTGTATATATCTTTCTCTCTCCAGCTTTACATTTCGTCAATTTGTTACTGTAATGTAACATATTGCACCATAAATTCCTGATGTAATGCACTCATTTCGTTCGAAACTCGACGACGCATTCGCGGACGGTGGAGAAAACGCCCCCGAAAATACATGAATAAATACATAAGAGGGAAACTTTCGCAGTGTGTAAAAAAATTCTCCCAAATGAACTTGATGACAATACATAACTCGGAAAACTCAGAAGGATAATAAATAACTCGGAAGAAGGCGCTGGCAAGATGCAGGCGCCCCTATGTAGTTAACTACGGAACAAAAAGAGGGTCTGTTCGCGGAGTCATAAATATGCATAACGCAAAATTTGTATAAATATCAAAAATTATTTGGTGCGGCACGGCGCGCCAGCTTATTAACGAATTTTCTGCGCGAGAGACGCAAAACATGCAATACGCCCCTTAACTACGAATATACATGCATAACAAAAAAAAATATTCATTATCACGAGGCAATTTACATTTTTTAATTCTTGTTTTAAATTTTTTGCTTGTCGAAACGTTGGCAATTTATTAGAGTTCCTTTTTGTTAAAATAATTACAAATTCTTTTGTACCTAAATGACCTCAGCTGTTCGGTCTTCGCATACGTACTTGTTACATTAAAAATAGAAGTGAAGAAGTAAAGCCAAGGCGGCCCCTGAAGTTTTGATAAATCTCACCAATTTCTGCAACTTCCAGGCGAACTTTTCCTTATTGAACATTATCCGGGTGAAAAGAAGCTCTTAATGTCAGCGTTTCAAGTTTCGGCGCGGAAAGCTTTAAAGTGGCACAAGTCAGACTGCACACAGTAATAATGCATCTCGCCGGTTGCACTGACGTACTCGTTCGGAAGATCTATTGCGAAACGTGATAAAAGTAGCAAATAATTAATGTGGAGTTCCGTCGATAACGAACCGACTGTGTTGAACGATCGCAGTTCGAAAAACTCAAGGACCTTCTTTAAAATTTCAAATAGAAGAGGAACCGTCGAGAAGACGTGCGGCTTACTTGAATATTGCACAAGAGAAAAGATTTAATCACATATTGATTATCTCCTAGAAACACATCTATTTTTAATAATGACTTTTCTTTCAAACGTCGGCGTCGATTTGAATAATTGGGAATAAAAGAAATCCAATTTGACGAACGCAATGAAACGTAAAGCTTGTTGAATCTCGCGCGTTTGTCTTCGGCTAAAATCGGCTAAAAACCTTCCGAAGACTGCCTACCTATCTGAAGGACAGCAAATTGTGCGAGTCACTTCAATGATCTCCAGCACCGCTGGCTAAACTCCTGGAGAACGGAAGGTTCAACGAAACACCAAAAGCAAAGGGGGGGGCTAAGTTAAATAAAATAAAAGTCACCAGCTAAGCACACTTGTTTCATTTGAAATGCTCAAAAATACAATAAAAGAATAAATAAATAAATAAGTAACAGGTAACGAGTGCGACCCAGAAGGGGCCATGAGTTGAGCAAGAAATCAATAAACTTGTTTTCACTCTAATGATTATTTAAAACTTTGATCGAGAAACAGATCTGCTTTTCGTTTACAGGAAAAGGCTTAAAGTAAATATCTAAATCACTTTATTAGAATTGAATTAACGCAACACAGCGTTTAGATGACGCAAACGAATAAATAAATAAAAAGTTTCCGACCTTATAGCCAAAATCCAAGTTTAGAGAATCAGCTGTCAATAGTGGGGTGAAAGAATCCAAGTGAGAGCACTCCAGCGGAGGACAGTGCTGCCAATGACGTAAAACGGCGTTAAATATTACGTCACGAATTTTCCGGTTGCGGCGTCACGTCTGAGGTCAAATCCAACTTTTACCGAACGAAGGGTGGACCTTGATGCCAGGACATTTAAGAGCTAAGATGTTTCCGACCTTATAACCAAAATCCACGTTTAGAGAATCAGCTGTCAATAGTGGGGTGAAAGAATCCAAGTGATAGCCCTCTAGCGGAGGACAGTGCCGCCAATGACGTAAAACGGCGTTAAATATTATGACACGAACTCTCCGGTTGCGGCGTCACGTCTGAGGTTAAGTCCAACTTTTACCGAACGAAGGGTGGACCGTGATTCCAGGACCTTTAGCAGCTAAGACTCCGAATACGACTTTCTCTTCCACATAAAAGGGACGTAGTTAATTGTCAGAGAAGGGGTATGACTACCACTGGAAGCCTAAGTAGAGGAAAGATACGCGTTACAAACTGAAAACACGCACAAAGTTGCCGTTAAAACCTACCTGTTCTTTTTTCCAGGAACAGGCTTAGAGAAGCTTATAAAGAGCTTGAATTTTACTTGGCGCGCACTTAAGCAAATCTCGGAGTAAATTCCGTGTCAGGCTTCAATCGAAAGGTTCACATGAAAAGAAGCATAAAAATCATAATCACACACAAACAATAGATGTGCACGCCGAGAAATCTTTCACAACAATGGGAGCGTCGCGGAAAGAACGCGTCCTGCCCAACTACGCTGAAACGGGGGTCGTTACGGGATGAAGTAAGTTTTAACCAGGGTAGGGCTTTAACCGTAGGGCTTAGGAAGCGGCGTAAAGTTTTCTGATGCAATCTGGTGCAATGGTACAGGCGGCACGTAGGCCAAAGCTAAGCTTCCAGGGCGACTGGCAGAACTGTAAATAGTTTAAATGAATTTTTCAACCGTAACAAAGCAACTGGAAGCAGCTAGACTAGTCTAGAACCAAACAATCAGCCATCGTCCTATGTCATGTGGATGGCCTATCCATCAGGACGTAACGATATTTTATTTATCTTGTTTTCTCTGTTATCTCCATAGATAATTTTCATTTTGCAAAAAAACAAGGACCACAAGAACCGAAGATAATAAGAAGTAAAGTACATCATCAAACTAGATGATCTTGGTGCAAGATGTTGGATCGTTATTGTTTAAATTATTAACCACACCTTATTAATGTAAATTAACCCTTCTTTTAACCCAATTTTTCAACTTCAAACTTATGGCAATCATGTCCATGTTTTCACTTTGTACATATTCCTGTAATATTCCTGTAATATACAGGAATATGTACAAAGTTGAAAACATGGACATTATTACCAAAACTTTTCAAGTTGAAACATTGTGAAACTGATGTACACATTTGGAAAGCTATGAACGAAAGGGTTAAAATAAAATATGTTAGCAAGTCAATAAGAGGCTTCGAGGAGAAGAGAAGAATCTCGTAACCGAGAAGATCAGTTCCATATGCTTCACGACCTCGAGTGGAACAAGAACTTTAAACATTAAATATATCGATTACGTCGAAGGGGCAGTTCTTCCTGTTATGGTTATTAGTTATTACAAAGTCGAATGGATCTTCTCGACTTTGAGTGGATTACTCAACTGGATTAAACGACGCAATCCAACTCAATCAACATCCGTTACCAGTTACCAGAAGACATTTTTACGGCTCTCAACGGTGGACGGATTTTCTCTCAAATCGATTCCTCAGATTCATATCTACAAGTGGAACTCGATCAAAGAAACTTTGTAATATCACAACACATCGTGGCTTTTACGTGGCATTTCAACGTCTCCCCTTTGGAACGGGATTCAATGATCGCAGGACTGTCGTTCTGTCATCGTCAGTGGAAACAACGAGGAGCATCAACGTCATCTTAATGAAGTTTTTCGCCGAATCCACAACTATGAGAAGTGTACTTTCTTCAAGGATTCGATTAAAAATACTTGGGCTACAATGTAGACAGCAATGGACGCCGCCTAGACCCAGCTAAAATCAACTCAATCATCAACATGCCAGCATCGGCTGATATATCAACTCTTCGATCATCTCTTGAACTGGTAAATTTCTATCAAGTATTTGTGAACAAAATGCGTCACTTCCACCAACCACTGGATGAACTGTTGAAGAAAGATCAGAAACGGCAATGGCCAAATGCTTGTCAGCGAGCTTTCCAGCGCATCAAAGACGTACGACTTCTTCCATCCGATGTTCAAAAGTTACCAAACTGGACTTCTACAGACGACGTGATGGACTCATTATCGAACAAGAATGTCTGCTTTACAATGATCGTGTTGTAATTCCAGCAGTCCTACAAACGAAGGCTTCGAAGCTCCTTCATCGCGGACATTCGAAGAATGAAGTCCTTAGCTCGTTGTTACGTTTACTGGCCGAACATGAATGTTCTGCATGCATCACTACGACCAAATACTGTAGAACTGTATTCATCTTATCTTAATTTCTTAAATTATTAACGACTCAACGCAAGATAAAAGAAATATGTAGACCCATTTGTTGGATTTTCAATAAACTCTGTTGATATTCGTCTGGGACATTTAACTTTAAAATCTAAAAATCGAGACATAAAACTCATGAATTTCGCGTTTACTTCCGGCAATGCATTTTCGCAAGTGTGTCTTTGTAAAAATAACGTAATATTTCTAAAAGCGTTCAACCACCGAGCTCGGTATTTCCGCGTTAGAAAATTCGTAGGCGCGCGGCTTCGCCTCCCCGTACTTACGTACAAAGGAAGATCTGTACGTTCCACGAACAATAAATAAAAGTCGTTGAAACAACAGCTTGGAACAAAAGCTCGCGCTTCCATTCAATTAAAAATTCATTCAATCCACGTCTGAAAATATACAGACAGACGAACATGTGTTACCATACGGCTTGGTATGACTGACCTTGATTAATCTCTTGTAAGACCTCTTTTTGCAACAAACTAAATCCTTCATTCTATCGTAATTTTATTTATTTAGAGTAAATGTTGATGCAGGAACAGGACAACATGCAAACCATTGTCCTTGCGCGTTCGCTTTAAACAAAATTGAAGACGAACTCTGGAGCGTTTACACACACACACACACTCACAAAGTTAAAATAACTTGAAATTGTATAGTCTGTTAGCACAAATGTTAACAGCTGACAATACAATGCAAGCGGCGAACGGACGTTTAAAAATAAGTTGAAGTTGAAGAGTGCTACCATACTCAAAGTAAAGTTGTCATATGGAATCGGTCGTCTATCTGATCTATTCGGGCGACGTCTTAGCTTGAATGTTTACAACTTTGTAATTTCAAAGGAAATTGTGACATATTTTCTTGTTATGAAACAAAACAACTCCCCGATACTTGATGGTAACGTAAACTCGCTAAGGACGGCGCGTTAACGTACGCCTTCTTCTGTATTGTGCAATGTTATTAAAAATATGCACATGAGGATAAATATGACCTAATAACGCGACTGTGAAAACATATATGTATAAATACACCAGAGGAAAACTGAAGTAAAAATAAGTAGTACAAAATGATTGATAATGATAACATTTGTGAGCCTCTAAACCTTTTCATTTGCTATCGTCCTTTACGTCGCTTTAAATTTCGTTGCATTACGGCAATTAGTACCGCTCAAAATCTTATGTAAACATTTGCGGCATAAATTCAGCCTTTCGCGTTTGATAAAGGACGTCATGGTGATTAGTCATACAAAATTTGAACTGAAAATGTATGAGCTTTTCAACTGGTGAGCCAATGTCACAACTGCCGCTCGTTGGCACTATCATTAAGCATTCATCGTTAACAATTCGTATTCAATCTTGTATAATTTTTATGTTTATTATTCATAAGTGAATGGAACCTCTTAAAAAAAGAATTAAAAAAGAATACAATATAAACGGATGTGAGTCTTTTAATAAATATGTTGTGAATTTATTTGAGCGATGTGTTAACGTTGACCTACTTACATAGATGGAAGGGTGTTTCTGTTCACTTCTTCAAAAGGGCAGGAAAATAATTGCATTCCATCAAAGGCTTTGTTAAATAAAATACTATTAAAGAATTCTGAGATGTAGTCAGGTACGTTCCCGTTATAAACATTCATCGGAAGGTACAATCGATGCAAATGACTTTCCGGATTTTCAGAAAAACTATCACCCGTCTAATCTAAAATGCGCAACAAAACGCCGGTTCGAAGTTTCATTAAAAATTCGCGCCACTTTCAATAATAAATTTTAGTGCCATCAAATTCCATTGAATTACTGGCGCATAAAACGAGTTATCAGAAACGGGCTTTCGCTCACCTATAGAATTTTAAATATTCCGGCGTGCAACACAAAGCCGCTTTTTTGTGTTCTTTAAGTGCATTATATTTTGCACCGCGTGTTTTATGCGATGTACATTCTAAAATTGTTAACGACGATAAAATCTGTCGGGGTTTCAAAGCCACCAACCTCCCAAGAGATGTATACTAAATAAAAATACTTATTACAAGTTTCTATTTATTTTCATTGATTTTTATTTTGCTTGCTTGCTTACTTACTCTCAGTAATTGAAAGCCAAGTCGAAATTCGAAAAACTCATTTAAATTTTACGAGTGTACGTTTCGGTATGTCCCCCAATTAGTATAAAGGAAGCAAGATATTAAAATATAGCCGTGCAAGAATAACGAACTCAATTAGGTACACACTAAACCCGTTATTAATTTAAGACGGCGCTGAAAATAATATAAAGTCGTCAGGCATTCCAAAGACTTCATTAAAGACTAATGATATTTAACAGCTACTTCCATTGAAACCCCTGCTCCGTGACATGTGTCATGCCAAGATGTCGGGAGAGGGTTGAACATAACTACTTGCTAAATTAAAGTGGTGTGAGATGAATTAAATCTTAATTACTACGCTACTGTCTGGACATAAATGTCGATTACACTCTGCTTTAGCACTCGACTGAAATCTATATTTTCTTAGACTAATTTCGATGGAATACTTGCAGTTGAAACGCATTGTATTACAACAGAATATTGCAAATTGCATTTTCATAATATGTAGCCACCCAAATTAGGGTTTATGAGAAGTTTCCGAAAAGCAAATTAAAAATATTTCATTTCATTGTAAAGGTGTTATTGTTAGCTGTAATAATGAATGCTTCGTTTGTTGTTCTGTTTACTTGACATTGTAATGCAATATGATTTAAAACTCTTGATCTGCCCCCATGAAACCCCAATTAGACCATCACCAGAGGCGTTTTATCGAACTCACCCTCATTTTTTTCTTTTGCCAAGTGTCGGTGTATTATTCAATCTGCTATTGTAATTTAAAAATAATGAAAGCATGTTTAAGGCCAAAGAATTTCGTATTTGCACCTAGATTATGTACTTTAAAAATTCAAGGGCAAATGCTACTAATCTGGCTCGAAGTACCAAACTTAATTCAGAAAAAAAAATACAGAGTCTTCCTATTCTCGATTCGGAATTAATTAATTAAGGTGATCTCTCTAGTATGGGTTACAGGCTCACCCTTCAACTAAGTGATGCTCTCCCAATAAAAGAAAAGGTTGCAACGGTTAAACATAATGAAAGTGGCATAAGTTAAACCAAGCATAAGGTTTACAAGAAGAAGAAGGTGGAAGAAATTAGGGCAATGAAGATGGGTGGATTCTTGCGTGAATCTGAAAATGGAAATATTTTATACAATTTCCACAGAATTATTGCAATTTAATTTCTTTGCTTTTAGTTATAAATTTCACTTGAAGGCTTCCGCGGCCGTCGTCCATGTTTGAATTGGCTTCCGGTTGGAACAACGACACGTTGCCTCCCCTACCGACGTTTCGTTCTCAGGGCTACTGCTGCTGGTGGTGTTGCTGCTACTTCTCGTTAGTCGTTGAAACTGAGTAGGTATGTCTGTTGTCGTGGTATTTATAGTGGTCGATGAGGGTAGTGGGTCGGAACGGTGAGCGGGTTGTTCTCCTTCTCCATCCTTCTCCAAGGATTCCTTAAAATTCTCTCTCCCAGGCGTATAGTTAATTTTCTTCTTTTTATTCATTGTCCATGACTCTGATGCATGCAGGATGTTAGGTCTGATTATCAATTCGTGACTTGGCTGCCTTATTTGGTTTCAACTTTTTATTGAGAGTCTACTTCCTTTATTTACAACTCATTTATTATTGTAACTCCTAAGTATTTGATCTGCTTAACTTTCTCAACATCATTTCTTTCTCTTTCCTTTTACTTAGCGTTCTTCATCGACACAACCTATCCTCTTTTCTCGCGTTATATTCTAATAGCTCGAATTCGCTCCCCTGGATTATTATCCCTAAAACGAAATTGAAGAGCATTTTAAGGTAGCCTTTTTTATAATGAGGATACATTGACATAATTTATTAAATTTGAAATAATTACGCTGCAACCACCGAAGTTTTATGGGACACCTTCTTCTTCATTGTCAGAGGAAGTAGTTCTTGGACTCAAAAGCTGTAGAACTGAATTAAAATGCCCCAAATAAAAGAACGACAGTAAGGACAACAATCGAGTATCTTAGTTACCCTGCGTTTAGTTCATTGTCAATATTATTTAATTTTTGGCGATTCTACAACTCGCTTAATCATTTGAGAAGATTCAAATCAGATATTTGTAAGTACAGCTATTATGTAATATTCTTTCCTCCGGTGAACGTTTTCGAAAGCTTGTAACTTAAGCGCTTGAATTGCAAACACGAAGAACAAAACAATCCGTGCACTCACCTACCACCGTGTTACGGGCGTGCGATGTGTGTACGAAAAGGAAACGAGTTGAAAGGACGTGAGCTTATACAAATACAAGACACGCGGCGCAGAATGCGACCATAACCGAGGTCGCTCGCCACAAAATTAAATAAGTAAAGTACACAAAAGTGTTGTCACACTAATAACAAAAGTAACCCAATCATCAGAACGCCATGTTTTTGGGCAAATAAAACGAAGGGGGGGCTTTCCAACACTTTTTTTATTTTGCGTGAGGTCTTATGTGTACTTAAACCTAAACTAATATTAATTACTAATTGTAACCAGAAGGTTATAATAAAATAGAATGATTTCTTTTTTACTGTGTCCTTGGGAGTTTACATTTAAAAAAATCTTAGAGTGTATGTTTGTTCGATAACGAGTTGCCCGAAGTGATTAAAGTGCAAGTCGAAGGCGACGAGATTATTACCCCCAAGAGTTCGTCACACTTAGTTTTCGAAGCTCATTACTAATTACACATAATCCTGGCAACATTCGCCATTAATAACTAGCTCTGCAAGCGCTTCGATCATCCGGCCATTTATTAACCAAGATAAAACACCATAAACAAAGTAAAGTCATTTATAAGATTGATTGCAAAGATTATAACGCTCGCTGTACAGAAACGACCAGTCTGGGAATAATGTATGAATAAAATGTGCAAAAAACGAAATGCGTGCAGAAATTTATCTTGAAATGCTACTTCTTATTGCGGTCTGTAAGTTTTCGAGTAAATCAGGGAAACCGAGCGAGATTTTTCGCTCTTAACGCCGTTTTGTTTCGCCATTTATAAAACTAAACTAACATCTACTCAAATTAAAAACAAAAAATAGACAAATAAGTAGAATTATTTTCTAAAGCTGCACAAATGTATGGACTAGCATTTTTTTAACTTTTTTTGGGTTACTCTCGAACTTTACTAAAGAAAATTCGACATTGTTACCCCCCCAAAAAAAAGTGCTGGCAAATACAGAAACGGAGTTTATTGCAGTTACAACCTGAGCCAAGAAAATTATGAAGGTCAAACAAAATCTGAACTCGTTTTGAAACTAAGCAGGGAAAGGATCGATAAGAACATTACGACGTCTGTGGTTGTAGATTCCGCCTGTTTTTAAATAATCTCACGGCGAAAAACATTTCATTAAGCTCAAAGCCCTTTGAAACGGATGTAATAATAATAATAAATCAAGGAAGAGCGTGCAACTATTCAGGAGCGCATACGTGAAAATAGCACAGGACATAATGAGTATAACCGAGACCACTATCTGTTACATTCATAGTTCATCAGAGTCTTTTCAGGAAGAAAACTTTCAGCCACTGATCACCTCATTCATGGGGGTAACAGCGTTGATTGTAGAGCCGCGGTCGAAGAAGAGCTCCTGATGAGCGATGAGAACCCGTGGGATATGATAAAAATTGCATTAAAACTTGTTGCAAATCGATAAATTTAATTGCTTCCTCTGCCGCAGAACTTCTCCCGTAAAATTCCGCATTCGCCAAATAAAATTTGCTGACCCAGTTGTTACTCTTATATGTTGAATAAAATTAAATTTTAACAAATATATTTTGCCAAGGGAAGCAACTAGCAACTAATGCAAGCTGTCGCAGTTTACGTTGGATTTTCTTTTATCGCTGTTTACTTACAATTAAAGTTTGTATTTGACTTGGCAGAAGCAGACTTACATATAAACGAGTTTCTTTAAAACAATCTTAATTAGGTAAAGAAATAGTTAAGTATAGAGTGCCTAGACATTAAATGTTTGCAAGGCAACTTGCTTCCAAACAAGTTCCTTTTAACGCAAATATCCTTAGTGGGTATGGATAAATTTAAAACGTTATTCATACAGAAGTCAAAGTAAATCGGAAACGATCTCGGTAACATCTAATAAAATTTCACAGACTAAAGGATTCCACATTTTCCATACAGTTAAAGTTACCAGTCTTCCTCTGCCATACATTAACTTAACGTTGCGGAAGATTTGAATGGAAAACTGCAAGTCTGTACTCAAAGATATCTGCAAGCACATGTATGTTGTATGTACTAACGAGTGAGACGAACCAGCTTCAAAGGATGAGCAACATGCAAACAACACGTGAATTAGAGGAAGCGCGCCTGTTCTTGTACGAGTCCATGCAAATCGAATGTGTTCTATTTCTATTGTCTATCGCGGTGGGCGTTAATACGAACTCGGTAAAAACCCAAAACAGAACGTTGCTCCTCATTCGGATAAGGAACGGCGAAGGATAAATGAACGTTACGTAGGTTTAAAACTCAATAAGCGCCGCAAATTGAAGGAACCGCCACCACCTAACGAGCTGAGCACAAACTTAATTACACAAAGTAAGGTGAACTTCACAAGAAGTAAAGTTGCGACTGAAATCGCATTACTATTGTATTAAATTTACGCTCCGGGGTGTGAACGGGACAAATAAACAATAGTGTTATATATTACGTTAGCGCGTAAAATATCTTTAATTTCCTTATTTCTCGGCAGTTTAAAGCGCGACCCACTGGAAACGCGCAAACTAAAACTTAATGCACTAATGGCATTGCTGTAATTATTCCTGAAAACGGGGAAACAATTTAATGATCCAAAAAAAAAAAAAACGTGCGGTAAAGGATTTGTGCTATAATGCGTTTAGAATCCAAGAGAAATCGTATACTTACTTACGTATCTAGGACCTCGGGTTACTTCCGATATTCTTCTCTGTTGAACAACAGACTTCATAAATCTATCATTTTACGATTCCTTTTCATTTCTTCCATTTTTCTTCAAATTCTCATTAGTTGTATTAAGATTATTCACTCGTCTTTGCCCCTTTTCTTTCTCTCTTAAATTTCACACTTCATAGGTAATTTCTTCCCTGCGCATCGTTGGCCTTTCTTCGTTCCTCTTAATTTCGTTAGGCCTTACTGGTTGGATAATTATGAAGGTAAATCGAAAACTCTTGTTTTTAATCTGTTGCCTATTGTTATTTGAACGTTGGTCTTCTTAGGTCTACTCTGTCTTTTAATTTTTCTCTTACTTTGCATTTCATGTCTTCTTCCCGGTGTATCTCGATCTTCCTTCCTTGAAATCTTAATAGTGAGACACTAGCCTACGAAGGTCTTAATGGGTACTTATTGTTTCTTTCTTGCTTTATGTTGTAGCATCCTCGATTAGTTCGGATTGCTAGACTTTTTAGGTCTTCTTTGGCCTTTGTTTTTTATTTCCCAATTTGTTTCCACCTCACCCTTGTTCTCTCTTTTCTTTCTTGGGTATTCTCTGGTCATGTATTCGAGATAGATACGCAAATAACTTTATCACTTAACTGTTTTATTGTTATCATAATTTTTGACTTTATAAATTATCTCTTAATTTTTTAACTTATCCCTCGTATCTCATTTCATATTTTGCACAACTTTTTTTATTTAAAAAAATCGAGTCTCCGTCAGGGTACGCCTTTTAAATACAAATATACAATTTTTCTTTTTTATTGATTTATCCTTCATTTCTATTTAAAATTTCTTGATCTATTCTGGTGCATTGACGGAATTATGACCCTTGTTTGTCTCTTGATTACCTTAGTTTTATTTTTATTTCGAATCATGTGATCATTCAGAATTTCTTGCACATTCATCGTTCGCAACTTTTAATTCCTTTTGTATTATCTGAACTGTCACTAATACTTTTGGCGTTGATTGAAGTATTTATGATTGAAGTATTTACAGGAAATAGTTCAATCAACGTTTTTGGGTTGGCCCTCTTCGTTTTTAGGCTATGTGATGCCTCCAACTCAGTTGTAACCACAACATTAATGAAAACAAAAAATGGTATTTGACAGTGTTGCTCTTGTTAATAGTTACTTCATTAATAAGTCTCTTTCTAAACCGCTGCAAATATATCAAGGAGTACCGCAAGTTTCCATCTTGAGTCTCTTAATGTTTATTTATCTACTATTTCTGCAAGGATATCAATTATAAATTAAGCTAGGAATTTTGGTTTGATCTTTAACAATTTTCGTTTCGTAGTACATACGTGCTTCCTTTTCTTTGAAAAGTTCTATTCTTAAGAAAAAGGTTTAGAACTCCTGCGTAGTTTTCGATTACCTACTTAATGACTTTTCTCACAAACTGAATAAGACCTCATGCTCACTGAACATGAAAAACCATAGACTTCTGTAAGGCTTTTAGTTACTTTTGAGTGTTGGAAATAGTTGACATATCTGTATGTGTTTCTTATTTATTTTTATTAGATGGAAGATAATACTTTGTATATTAAATCCTTCCTTAATCCTCATTTATTCTATTTACAGCTTTGTAATACAATGATGTTATCTATAATTTAAAAAAAAATCATGAATGCCAAATACTATTACATTTTTATAAAAAAAAAAATTAAATAAATTTGATGTGAATAAAAATAATGTTGACAATAAAATTCAGACTAATCCACTTCAGGCTGTTCAAGCTTGTTCGGTTGTTTATAAAAACGAAGCAATTTTTCATCGCGAATTAGCCGAAATAAAACAATAATTTAATCGCGTTCATTCGCGTCATTATTCAAAATTACGTTATTATCAACACGGCAACATGCAAACGAACTAACAAAGTAATAAATTAGCGCGTGAAATTCAACAAACGCAAACAGAAATGATTATTTATTAAAGGGCCGAGCCCTGACCGACGGCAGGCCGATGGAACGAAACGCATTACCTGTTTTTTCCCGTTTTTGTATAATTAGCGGAAAGGCCCCATTCTTCGCCAATTAATAAAACGAAATACTTCGGTTCGTTTCTGCGTGGCGGGGCACTTCAAAGCAATTAATTAGTTTGCTAATTAGTTTTGCGTAAAAATTGTGCCTGCCTTGCTTTGGACGTCTCTGTTTACGCCTCCCGTAGAAAATTCGGGACTTCGGGCGAGTTGGGAATGCGAAAAAAAACTCCACTTCTTAATTAACGTTAGCCCAAAATTTACAGAGGAGCGAAAACTTAAACTTGGTCTTGAACTTAAACATCCTATTAAAATTCTTTAGCTTTAACAAAAAAAAAATATATTTAATTTCAGAGCTTGAATTATTAGTATTTAATTAAATCTTGTAAATACCAGAAGAGAGCTTCCAGGTAAAAAAGTTATCGTATCGCATTCTGAAATCAAAAGTAAATGACACTCAATGAGTAAAGAGATTTATGTGAAGTAGCTGTGGGGGTAAGCAACGCGCGAGCCAACTTCATTTTTGTTTGTCGTCAACATCCTTTGTCTCTCCTCTTGTATTATCAAATGTTTACTTTTGAGTTTCTATGTGTAGGATTGTTTTTTTTTTTTAATCATTTATTATGTGTCCTCCAAATTTCGTTGGAGTTTTCTTTTCCGTTAAACATTAAACTGACATTATGTGAGCTTATTATTTCGATTTAGTTTTCAGAATGGCTGCTGCACATTTATTCGTTGGAGGAGATGATGGATGTCTCTGTTTTCTTTGTATTCCTTGCGAGGAAGTGATTTATCAATAATGGGGTGATTCTGTTCGAAGCAAGGGCCTATAATAAGCGCATGTAGTGGGGTGTTGCTGGCGTGCATGAGAATATAGGTGCGAGTTTATCGCCTGGGCTTATTATAGAATTGAGCGGTGTCTATGTGGGTGTTTGTGGATTTTCACACCCACTTTCGCCCACCCCAGTTCGAAATCGGAACCGCAATTTTCTAGAAGGAAATAACTGCACCAGCTCCTTGTTCATACTCGAAATAACTTTAATTATTTTCGCATTCTGCTTTGCAAAGGGTTGGTACCTGGGAAATTTAATTTCCACCTTCGCTACAGTAATTTAATTGTCGCAACAATTGAACTGTCTTAATGTTTTAATTAATACCTAACAATTAATGACTATTAAGAATCGTTTCACTGAAAGTCGTAACAAGAACTGTAATTACGGCACGAGTCTAACTTATTTCAGCAGTAATTCGAGAAAACGTGAAAACTTTCTGCAAACATCCGGATAAACTTGCCTAAACGTACGTGTTTTCTTCCTTTGCAGGAATTTATATTCTGAAGGTGTGCTTTTAAAATTACGTTAGTACTTTCGAATTAGTTATAATATATTTATGTTTCCGAGCTTATAAAATTGAACGTAACGCCCAGTTTTTCATTTAACAATCGAAAAAATACTTTCCCAATAATAATAAAATGAGAATGATATTTGCATTCAAATTTAATTATAATACTGAAAGGCGAAGTAAATTGCACGCTTAATTTAACCAGAAAATTGAACGTTACCTCCAAATATATTCGAAATAGAATAAAACGTCTCTTTTTTTTCGCATTTCATCAAGCGCTACATTTACATCTGAAAGCGTCGCAGCTATTTTTCAAATTAATTAGTTCGTTTGAGGACGCAACACCTATAACGCCGAAGCTGTTGTGATTTAACGATAATTTGAAATCCTTTGTCAATTTAGCTCAAAGGAAGCATAAACAGACGGAATGTGGCGGGAGCTTCGTTAGACAACGCGTTACAGTTTCAGCCTGAAACCGATGTGAAGTGTTTAAATGTTTACCGAGTTGGAATTCTGATTAATATACTATTTGGGGGAATCTTTGTTTTCGCGCTCTGCTTTGCTCCTAGACGACGAAAATATAACCCAATTAGAAACTTCTGGGTGCAAATAATTTAATATTTATCAGACAATGTAGAGATTATCAACTAAATGAAAACGTAAATACCGCATCTTCATAATACAAAAGCTACAATCAAAAATAAATTTACAAACTTTAATCCCATCCCAAAGTGGGCGATAACGCCCCCTTGTGGGCGCTAGAGGCCTACAGAGGGGCGGTAAAGGGCACAGAGAAAATTGGGGGAAACAAGACTCATATATGGCAGGCTATAATTTAACTGTTATTAAAGTAATGATTGCGATTGTGATTTTTAAGATGTGGTAAAGTTACAAATTTTAGGGGGCGCTAGAAAATAATTGATTCTCAAAGTGGGCGGTAGACGAAATTAGTGTGAGAACCTATGATTTAGAAGATTCTAAACTTCAACGAAATTTTTAAAAGTGTTCTGAAACAACAGTGAACCAAAAAAGCCATTTATAGTTTGATATTTAATTACTTCAATTATAGTTTCTTTTTTCATAATTTATAATCTTAACTGTTGCAATTAAATCTAGCTTGAGAGCTGATAATATCACCAATACGTGTTTTAAATACGCACAAAAAAGATAATGAGTCGCAAGCTCACAAACTATTTATTTAACATCCTCCATTTTATTATAAAGCCATTTCTTTCATGTTTCCACCTTATTTCAACTTTTAATGAAACAGCCGGTTTATGCCTTTTCTAATTTATTTTTTATCCATTATTAAGTAATTTGTCTCTTGTGTCCGTTTAGAATTTATTTATATTAAAATTTTAGAATGAGGGAACCTTGTGACTCAAGAAACAGAAGTAATGGTCTCGTTGTAAACGAATTTGTGAATAAAATATTAAATTATATTTAGGATCGAGAAGGAAACATTCGATGCATTGTTAATTAACAACCATTTATTTGAAATTTTTAGAAATATCATTAATACTTCTTCTTAAAAAAAATGTATACAAAATATCAGTAATTAATACCAAATGCTATTGAAGTTATTAAAAATACCAAGAAATATACTTCAACAGATTTAAATTCCAAAGGCTTTGGAATTATAAAAACATTTTAAATTGAACAAGTTAGTTCCCTCAAATTATTTTATTACCCAAGTGTATAAATAAATTATAAATGCAATCAAAATAAATCATTTGGAACAAAGTTAGCTCTCATAGTGCCTGTCAAATTTCTTGTACTTCACCTTTACAATGGGCACAGCAAGTTGCGTGTGGCAAGGGATGTTGCAAATACAACTGTCCACCTCCTAGTGACAGGGCAGCTCCCACAACAGCATTACAAAGAGCGTCTGGTTTAGACGAAAGCGCCAGAGGATTGCGCAATATCTAAAACAAAGCACAAAGTATTACCTAAATTAGAAAAACAAAACAAATTTTATTTACTTGAATTGCAGCTGCCTCCGCAGGGGTATTTTCAGGTAGCTTTGATGTAAGCTCCGTATTTTGATCGACTTTTCCATTTGTAAAGCGATTTGCCACAGCTTCACTTATTTTTTGATTAACGAGAGCCAATTCCATGATGTTAGATGATTTTAATTGAGTACCCCCTTGATCCTCATTAATCTGAGATAAGTAATTGAAACAGTTTAATAACGAGGTTCTTATTTTTGTCCGTTCATCGAGGAGGGCCTTCAAGTTTTGTCGGAGGTCGTTTATTCCCTTCGTTAAAACCGACTTCCATCTCGCTAATTCTTCTACCATCAAACTGGAATTTATTTATTAGTAATTAGTAAACCATTTTCGTTTGTGTTACCTTGATGCTAAAAATTTGCTGCGCCATACTTCACACTGTCCTGACAACCATTCCGTTTGTTCTTGATGTGATGTTAGATGGTTGGCAGAATTTAGTAGCGCTCTCGCCAATTGCAGTTTGTCTTCTGTGAGGTGTTGGACTCGGGTTTCCAAGTCTTCACCGACTGCCGCCACTAGCAAAGTTTTTAATTCACTGTTCACCTGTTACAATTGCTAAGGTGATAATAGCTTTAACAATTTGTCGTCGCGAATTTATTAAAATCAATTTGTACAAGTTTACCTGTGCCTGAAATTTCAGCTGGTTTTCGAGGTGCGCGTTCGTTTCCCTCAAATTCTTAATGTCGGTTTCGTACGCCCGTTTTTCCTCCTCCCACTGTTTCGTTGAAATGAATTCTTCCAATTGAAGGGCTTTAATTTTAACCTTGCTCAATTCTTCCATCCTCATAGCCGACATCTGAACAACAAGATCATGTATATCGATGTTATTTCTTGAAGCAGGTATTTTCCTAACTACTTTCTTGGCAGGTACTATGCGAGCGACGGCTCCTTTGAAAGGCTCGTACGGTATAAATTTGGGCTCTTTTGGTTTTCGCGTCAAGTATTTCGGCCTCTTTCTTTCCTTTGGGAAATACTTGGGGACCAAGTACACGATCGGTCCATGAGGTTCTACCGGCTTAAACGAGTTTAAAATCGCCTGAGATGAGCGCAGCTTCAGTTCAAACCCCACGGTTTTATTTGTCGAATCGGATAAAGCCATTAAGGTGTTATCCATGCCATCTCCTAACGTACGCTCTCTCTCTTCTGCTTAATGAATTAAATATTTTTATGAAGGTGGACGTGCAAGGTCTATTTAATTAACTTACCGTTCGACATGATTTAAAATTTATTTATGCAATATTTATTATTTTTCTGCAAGCAACGTTGATCTGTCAAATTTGACAGGGCTGAACATAACTGAAGCGAAGTTAGCTACACGCTACATTATCGGCAGAGGTTATAAAATGATTTTTTATTTATTGCTGCAAATGAATAAAACTAAACTTAAGTTGCACCAAATACAAGAAACTGATTTATAAAAAAAATATATTATAGGATAATATGTATGTAAGTTAAAGAAGTTGCATGATTTAAACTTAACAACGAAAGCGCAGGTTGGCCAACCAGCAACCAATCATAGTGTTACGAAGTCCCTAAACAATTTAATGCAAACCGCGTTTTTTTCAGATTTTGGCGGCAAATTTAAAATTGAAGACTTTTTAAATATTTTAATAGGGCCTTCAAAATGTTCTTTACAGGAATCTAGAAATATTTATAATGAGTTATGCTTTAATTTTATCCTCGAAGCTTGAAACCTTTTTCATATCTACTGTAAGAAATTGCACAAGTGATTTCTTTAACTTAAAAAAATACAAAATAACACAAGGCGTAATTAAAATACCGCCATTCTTCTTCAATTAATTGACTTTACAATCTATACTCTTTTTAAACTTCATATTGCATCTTTGTCCACAAGGATCGAATAATTTAATTAAATTTAACCTGAGGTAAGAAACTGTGAGAGACTGGTCCCTTCCTCTTAAGAAAGTAACTAGAATTCACACAGTATAATTTATAGATGCTAAATTACAGTGAAACACTAATCAGCCAACTGCCAATTTTTCTGAGTAACTTATTTCTAAATAACTTTCAAGAAAAACACTGAAAATTCTTTATTAAAACGAAAACATACCAATTGGAAAACAATCAACAATTGAGTCAATGCTTATGACTAGAACAAACCCGTAAAATGTAACGTACAATACTTAAACATGTTTTAATAACACTTTGTCGCGGCGCAAACTAGGAACTATAAATATCATAGTAAAAAATCACAAAAAGCACAACAAGAAGCTTTCAAATTTTCAAATGAGTTTAACGGGGAGCTTTCATTTCTTGCTTTACACAGGACTTAAACGCTTCCCAACCTTCATTTCTTGCGTACGACTAAAAAGGAAAACTGTATTCAATTCAACTATAGAATTTGGAATGATTGCCACGTAATTTAAACCAAACAATTTACACTTTACAGGTGTGTTTAAAGTTTAAAGATGCCTTTTTACCTTGAACCCCCGATGTAAACGGTCTTTCATTATAGCGATAAACTCCTTGTAACTCAATAAACCATCGCCGTCAACATCGAAAATGGCAAATACTGTGTGAACGATGTGAGGACTTAACTGTGCCCCGGTGCAAATCTTCACAGCTCGATGAAATTCATCTAGAAATGCAACAAATGAGTTTTAAATTAATAAACTGGCAGCGTTTGTCATCCACCTTTTGAGATTGGATGATCGGCTAACGTGTACATCCTCATTGCAATACTGAAATCTTCCATGTTATTCAAAAACTGGCAGAACGTGAAAAACTCTTCAAAGGTAATGCCCTTGGTTTCTTTAATCCGATCCAACAACCTATCCAAATACATATCGTACTCATCGGTGTCCAGATAAGTATGTCGCAGTAATATTTTAGCGAAATCCACTTCGGATATAGTCGGTAACCCCCTAGAAAATTCATTAAACTCCAACTCTAGGACTTCAGTTTGAAGGGATAGCATAAAGCGACGGAAACTGTCAAAATTCAACGTGTTTTTCCCTTCCAGCCCGAAGAAATGGATGATGAGTGTTGTCTCTACGTTATGGCGTCTTTGTAGTCCTTGCTCGTCATCAACATACTCTTCTACAGCTGGGCTCTTCACATCGTAACCTTCAGATTTAGCGATGCCTCTTTTTCCCTTCCAAGCATAACTAAATATTTTTTCCATCTGAAATATAAAGACATGCTTGTTTACAAATGATCATATTTTTCAATAGATATCATTATTACAAAACACAGCAATAAAAACAATGTTATAAAGTAAAGTATTTAAAGTTTAATTTATGAAATCGAAGATCTTCTAAATCCTGCAAGGACAATATAACTTGGCGACTGACACTAATGTAAGTTCGTAATACGTGTAAGTGCATTGAAGTTGAACTATCTAGAAGAAACATTAAATCTTTTAAATTAGTAGTGTACTAGCACTTCTTCGTATGCGGTGCTAATTTTATTACAGTGTAAAGCAGATAAAAAAGAGTGAGTCTCATATGTAAGTATGTAGTAAAGTAAAAGAGTGTGTTATTTTTCACTTGTTAGTAGACACATAGAAGCAAACGTGTCACTTACTGGTATATCTTCAGTGTCTCTTTGTTTTCCTGCCAATAATTTACGAATCTAAGTCAACGTACAAAAAATAACATTAAACAATTTGATTTCAACTCAATAACTTTTCCACGCTGATTTTGATTGTAATTACTTGATGACTTACCACGAGAAATTCATTCTTGTCAACTTGCTCGTTTCCATCTGTGTCGAACATGTTGAAGGCAATTCTGAAGCCGGACTGTGGCTCTGTGAAATCATAAAATTTAAAAAATATACACATAATTTGCAATGTTTTGACTTACTTGTTAATATTGATAGCAAGAACAAATACTCAGTATACGATATAATACCTAAAAAAATCTTTTAAGTTGCGCATTGATTAGATGATTAATGAAGTCAATTACCTTCGCTTCCTAAATCTCTGAAAAGTTGTCTCGACCCATCTACTAAGACTGGTGTGGATTCTCTTATGCCTTGCATGTCATGCTGAGTTAGCAAACGTCGTTTCAATCTTGCTGTGTACAGAACAGAAAACCTACAGTAAAAGAACTGAACCATAAACAAATAATGTAAAAGCAAATATTGTTAATCAACAGATTTACAAAAAAAATAAACAAAAATAGTAGGTGAGTGGATTTGTTTTAATATCCCAAAAGTAATTTTGCAAAAAATTAATAAGAACTACCTACTAAGGAGGAGAAATACTATTGCTTAGGAAAAATGAAAAATGTTTAGTTACTTAGTTACTATTTGGCTTTTAATATAACAGAAAGTTTCAAAGCTGCTCCTTTAGTTAGGCCTAATCCCAAGAATGTTCTTTGGTAATGATGTGCAATGTAAAATGAATGTTAATCTTCTAGCAAATTATTATCACATTAATGCAAGTTTTCTTACCACACAACAATGTTATAACCTACGTCTTGGTTCTGCTTCCACAACAGACTCGAGAAAATCCTGTGGTGTCATGTAAAGCTGCCCGTCATACTGTACCGAAGCGAAACGAATAAAGCGTCTCTCTCGTGAGGTCAACTTTATGAAAGACTTATTATCCTCCTAAAAAATAAAAATACCGCAGTTTCGAAAATAAGTACTAAAAGTAGGTCAGAAACTTACACTCTTTGCTTTGTAGGCTTTAATACTTTGAGTATATTTACATTTGTACGTCGCGTAAATAACAACGGTCCCGCTGATAACGCACATAACCTGTAGGGGATTGATGTATTCCACTTTTCTGTGTCCATTGCTGTGTAAAAGTCGTTTTGGAATTGATGAAGTTCGCGAGAAAAGCCGGGGAAAAGATTTTAGTATGCAGGCCATGACGTCACTGTTGCAATCAGATGATAACAATCAAGACGACGTCAACTGTCATTAACTGATGGCGCTGTATGCAAGCAATTTGTTCACTAGCATTCACAGATAAAATTCATATCCGCATCACTGAGATAAGATTTAATAAGGCGTTTACGAAAATTCACCCGGTTGATAACCGGGTTAGAAGTGTGACAGAGAACATTAATGCCCGATTTCACCAACGCGGATTGCGGATTAAATCTAGTGTCAACACTTAGAATATGACTTACCACTACGTTGTCTAACCTCAATGTCACATTATAAACACTTAATCCGAGTGCTAGACGCTAGCGTCGATCCGCGTTGGTGAAATTCACCATAAGAGACTAATTAGGCCCGGTTTTTCAATCGCAACTTTAACCTTCAGTTTATTCCCATAAGAACACAATTGTCGCTATGGAAATAAACCGAAAGTTACTATGGGCACTTTTCAGAATTGACCGGTTACTCCACCGGTAGACAGTTTAAAATTCTAAAATCCACTGTAAAGCTACATATATGTTATTTTACCTATAATAAATTATTAACTTAATATAACTGTATTACTATTATATACTTATTATAGCTATAATAACATATTATAGCTTTACAGTGGATTTTAGAATTTTAAAATGTCTACCGGTGGAATAACCGGTTAATTCTGAAAAGTGCCCTATATAACTTGATATTGAAAAACCGGGCCTTAGTGCATGTAAGATTGAAAAAAATAGAGTACGTTGCATCAACCGGGTTAATTTTCGTAAATTTTCGTAAAGAACTACAAAAAGAGAACAAACGAGAAGTCATACTATATAACAATATTTTGTTGTCCAAAGTGGTAACTAAATATTGGGGCTGTATTAATATATCATAAACTGAGTTCGGCACGGAAATGTCACGCTTGCGCGATAATCATTGCATTAAGGCGGCTCGCGAGTACCAGCGGCGTCGTTGAAACAGCATTTATCATTTCGTTTTCGTCGCGCGTGGTATTTTCTGTCTTTAGCATTCAATTTTATTTTTAGAGTACAGTTATCTTTTTGCAGAATTATCTTAACACTCAATTGAATTTCTTTTTAATGACATACATACATTTAATTTATTATTATTTATGTAAATCGTCAGTTTCTGTTCCTGATGCTGGAAGTGACGCTTATGGTTACGGTTAAGGTTACTGTATTTAGAAGGTACCGCCATTCATTTCCGCGGCTGTCGTCCTCCAAATTAAAAAGAACGCGATGAAGACGCCATGAAACACTAAGAAGAAAAAGGATAGACACATACATAGTTACTGTTGCTAGGGAGTTTATGAATGAATTTGATTAACCCCAAATTCAAATTAAAAGAGATAGAAAGTTGGCGCTACCTTCTCAATACAGTAACCTTATGGCGTTTTCGATTGACTGCTCCGAGCAGCTCCAGATCAAATTGTACATACGCACATAGAGCGAGTACTTGCGGAGCCGTATTCGGATGGCTGTTGCTCTTTTAGGGATCAAAAATTGGCGGATTCGATTGAACTGGATTGCACGTAAAGTATCTGTGGAGCGGATCAATCACCATTCATCGGAGTACATTTAATCCGATCAAGTGCAATTCTGGCATGAACTAATCTGGATGAGTGTTACACTAGAGCGGATTAGGACTGATCTCAACCGAAAACGCCATTAGTTACGGTGGATTGATAACGCCCTCTACCTATAACGTTGACCTTGACATCACTCTGCTTGTCTCTAGTCATAAGCAAACTTCGGTCACAGTAGGCTTGTTGGGGTTCTCGCCAGAGGTCTGTTTGTTTGTATTACTCGTAGTTACTCTAAAAGCTATCATGTATAGTTTTCTGTCAAATTCGTTTATTTCGTGCTGAAGAAATTTCGAATTTGACTGAAAACTACACGTTATGACTTTTAGAGTTACTCCGAGCAATACAAACAAACAGACCTCAGGACAGTCCTAGAACCGTCCTAGAACGTCCAGGAGCATGCGCTCGACAAAAAAAACGTGCGCTTCTTTTGTTATGCGCATGCTCCTGACGGTTCTAGACCTGTCCTCACGGGAACCCGAACAAGCCTAGTATAAAAATCTACACAATAGCGTCACTAGAGTATAACTGTCATATTTGCCATCTTGTTTGATACCTTCCGATTTGCAAATTACATCACATTACCATAAGGCCATCAAACAGTTGGCCGCTTTTTTTGACACTGACGTTTAAGTGACCGTGACGCTACTGGGTAATTAGCAATTACTTATAGCGGCAGCATTGGTTTCATACATTGGCCCGTAAGAAACCTGCACTGCGAGTCGTCTGTTTGGAGGGGCAACACTCGTGACGTTTTGTACGAACTTCCCGTGGCTTACTTACCAGACCACAGTATAAGAATCACACAGTAGCGTCACTCGAGTATAACTGTCACATTTGTTCTTTTGTTTGATACCTACCCAACTGTAAATTACATTGCATTTCCATAAGGGTATCAAATAGAATGGCAGCTTTTTTTGACATTGACGTTTAAGTGACGCTATTGGGTAATTACTTATACTGTGACCAGACTGAGACTGGGAACATTTCGAAGCGTTGCCATGACTATGCAAGGAATGGACACTTTTCATTGGTCCTTATACTGCGTGACTATAGCAACGCTTCGAAATACCGAAGCACAGTATAAGATCACTCGGAAACACGACTTTAAACGCTGCTAGACTGTTTCCCGTTCAATTGTGGCTTGTGGGGCGAATTTATATGTTTATACCGTGCCCTGGTCATAAGGTGGTCAAAATCTTACACCAACGAGTTAAGTATTAACGGAAGTTACTACTTTGCGCTACGTCAGTTTCTGCAATATGGCGGTTTGTTGACATCCGTTGTCGTAAAATAATTGCCGAATTTTGTGTTTATATCTGATAGCATTTTTTACTGGCTACAATGGGGCATACTGAGTATATTTTTATCTCTTTTTAGCTTCATGTATTAATAAAGGGTTTTCAATTAAAAAAAAAACTTCTCGCAATGTGCCATGAAATGGCAAAGACGACAAAGGTAAGTCCACGCAAGTCTTAGCTTATACCACTGCTTAGCTTATACCACTACATTGCATTGTTAACTGACAGATACATTTTGGCATTTTTGAATTTTTGTGCTCGAGAAAACGCCAAAAGTCGACACTTTGGCGCTGGTTATGGAGCACTGACGGCGATGAGTGAAGTGCACTGTCATTACTGTCAATCAAAGTGAGTTCACGCAAAATTAATTAATACTGTAATTACCGTAATACAACATAATTCATGTGATATAAACTTTATAGATTCATGCACAAATCATTTAATCTCGTCGGAGTGAAGTACGCTTGCGCAGTAAAGAAAGGATGGCTCTTTCGTGTTATGAATAATTACAAGTTACATAAAAGAGTTTCGACTTTTGATAATGTAAAACGTGTTAAAAAGGGCGTTGATAATTACGCACAATGAGAAAAGAAACTTTTTAGACATGTTGTAACTTACCACAGAAATTCTGAGTATATGCAGGTAAGATTTTAATCTAAAACCGTAATAGTTTAATGCTAAATTAAGTTGTCGAAATTGGACATAAATACTCCACCTTATTCCAACGTAAATAATATTCAGTATGCTCAAATTTTTACAACAATAACATTAATTGCTCTTACACGAACTCGTCCACCATTCACATGTAACAGAACTGTCAAAATTTTAGGTTAAGAAAGCGCCCTGTAAGCAGTGCTTGGCGGAGCACGCCTGAACTACACTTTTGTGCAGGCCAGATAGAACTCGCTTTTCATTTAGAAGGTCATGCTTACCAGTTATCATACATATTGAACTGAGACAAATTTGGTAAAGCAGAATTGTTCTGAGGCGGTTGTTTTGCTGGCAAAATGTAAAAAAGATTTGACATGTCAAACTTAATAAAAATTTAATACTTAACAAAATAACGAACTTATCATTAAAAAATTTACGTGCCCGGATTTTATTGTCCGCTACTGTACCGTAGGACAATTTATTGCAGAACTGAAGAGCCATCTATTGGTGAGTTCGGAAATTCACGTGTTGCATGCACGCAGTTAAAAGTAGAGTGAGAACGCAGCTATTTTCATATATGTAAAAGTGAGACAAAAGAGTGAAATTATCGATTTCAGTATTTATACGAGTTTTTTTTTTTCTGCCAATACTTATCAGCAGGGTTGTCAGGTGTAGCGATTTGTCCCGATTCTAGGGATTTTTGATGTGGCTAAGGGAAGGAGGATTTCTTTTGAATTTTCCTGCAAATCTAAGGAAAATTTCAAGTCAAATTTCAGTCAAGCTGATTAACTAATAGTCTGCTGCCACAGTTTTTAAATTAAAGATTCAAATTTTACGCTATACTAAACATACGAGGGAAAATCAGTAGGTACAGCCTCAATCAAAAGTAATGAAACGTTCAAAACCGAAACGCTGTAGTCAGAGAGAGAAGATGGCGAGTGAGATGAAGCCTTATGGCGAACGAATGTTTCCGAGGTCCTTCGGAACCCCACAACACGTTGCGCTCTCTCTGACTCGGCATCGTTGCACTTCTGACTACAGCGTTTCGGTTTTGAACGTTTCATTACTTTTGATTGAGGTTGTACATAAAATAAAATTAGGTGTTAATAAAACTGCAGTTTAATAAAAAAAAAAGTATGTGATGGCTTTAAAAAAAAAACACGATTCTTAAAACACAAACTAAAATAAGAAAAAAGTAAACAATACTGAGATTATAATACATACCTACATACATAACGAAAATGAGTTGCTTGCTGTAAATAACTGGGTAACTAGAAATGCCTTACTCATAAGACGATATCAGCTATTTACATAGTCGACTTAAAAAACGACTGCAATTTTAAAATGTTCAACAACTAACTATGTACTAATAAAAAAACAACATAAAGCGGTTCAAAACTTAAAGAGGAAATAATAATATCACTAATTTCAAAAGTTAATAAACTCAAGAAAGGAACTTTAATAATAGATCCTAGCATATTCAAAATAGCAAAATGTAAAACATAAAATTAACACTCTAACGTAACAACTGACATTAGCTTCTTAACATCACTAAGAAACATTTCAAAATTATTTAACTGTGCGCCGTCTTTCGTTAGGATTTTCACAAACTGCGCAACATCACTGGCTGCAATTAGGTTTATCGTTAACGCAGTCTCCTTTATTAAACCGAATCTGGAAAGATAAATTGCACCGATAAGTGCTAGTATTATTAAAAAAAAAAGTGACTTACTCGAGGAGTTCTTGTTTCAGTTGAGGATACTTTTTTAAACTGATGTCAAAGAATGATACTGAATGTTCCTTCCCGATAAACATTTTTCTAATTTGCACAACTGAAATGGGTTTTCCCGGCAAAAGGCAGGTCATTTCTTCTAAAGAAAAGTAGATGTTGTTATTGTGAGTAATAACATGCACAGTTAAATTTCCCAACACTGTAACAGAGTAAGCAAATATAATTTTTTTTGCATCATAAATGCATAAAATTTTACCATGTCTTGCAACACCCTTTAAGATGTCTTGTCCTCCTTCTGTTTTGTTTTCTTTAATACTGTTTTTGGAACCAGTATTTTGCGGTTCTTCATCTTCATGCAAATGATTACTCTTAAAACCTTCAAGATTTGTTTGACCATCAGGTTTTACATTGTCGTGAATTTGAACCTCTACATTTGAACCTTTTAGTTAAAAATAAAGACATTATTTCAGTAATTAATTGAAATATTGTGATTTCGTTAGTTAGTTTGGTGTAAATTTATTTCTTTCTTACACTAACCTTGCTTGATAATATCTTGCTCGTCCTCTTTCTTTCTTTCCATTATACATTCTTGATCTCCTTCTTTATTGGTTGTCCTGGATGTCTGAGTTTGTGGTTTCTTTACACTGTTAATAGCTTCCCAAATTTGCAAAATAATTTCTGAAATTAAAGTATTTCATTTAATTAATATTTACATCAAACTCGAATTTATTAGTGAAATTTTAAAACAAATGTCCACCTTTGTTAATAGAACCAGAACCTGGTTGAGCTTCTTTCTTGTCTTTATTTTCTGTAACCGACTCGAGATCTGCATTTTTTATATTTTTCAAAAATTTGAGAATTTCCTCCCCCTTAGTATCTTCAGGGTTTAGATCACAATCATTTTTAGTTGCTGATTGGGGAACATTTCTTGATTTTAATTCCGTTGCAGTCGCAACGCTTTGTCCAGTGTTAACATTATTTATTCTCTCGTTTGTTTCCTGATGTGAGAAAGATTCTTGACGAAATTGAGGAGTATTTGCATTTACATTACATCCATATGGTGGTGGTAGTGATAATGGTACACCATTATGTGGAGGTCTTGAGTAACATGCTTGTGGTTGATTTATTCTCTCATTTGGTTCCTGATGTGAGCAAGATTCTTGACGAAATTGAGGAGTACATTCATACGGTGGTGGTAGTGGTGATGGTACACCATTATGTGGAGGTCCCGAGTAACATGCCTGTGGTTGATTTATTCTCTCATTTGGTTCCTGATGTGAGCAAGATTCTTGACGAAATTGAGGAGTATTTACATTACTTCCATACTGTGGTGGTAGTGGTAATGGCATACCATTATGTAGAGGTCCCGAGTAACATGGTTGTGGTTGAGGGCCATAATATGAAGGGTGAGGATATGCTGGATAATATGGGCCATAAAAATTTGGAGGATGATTTGGGGGAAACCCAGGATTTGGTGGGGCGTTCTGCATTTGATAAGAAGACTGCAGTAAGAAAAGGGCTACCTGAGGAGATACATTCGGGTAGTGTCGACAAATCAAAGACAGGTCTCTCTGTGAGATTTTCGGCTGCACATTCTGCAAACTGAATTGTAACTGATGGATTTGATTTACATTCAGAACTTGTTGAATGTAATTCTTTTGCTGTGAGCTTTCATAATTCACCTCCTGACTCTGTTGTAACGGCACAGGCTGGAAGTTATTGAATCCAGGGGGTGGTGGAATATTCCTTTTAATTGCTGTCACATTCGAGTGTAAAAGAGGAACGAACGGAGGATTCTCAGGATTTAGAAATTGGGGTTTGGGCGTTTGCAATTTGTTTACATCATGGGGCACGTTATCTTCAACCATTTCAATTTCTTTAATTTTGGGATATGAAGATATCGCATCATGTACAACCACGTGATTGTCCGAAACTGTCGAATTTATTGCAGATTTAAATGTTCCAATTTCTTCAATTTTTGGAACTGAAGACACTTCATCACGTACAATCACCTGATCATTTAAAACTACCGGACTCTTTTTGGGTGATAATTGTTTCGTCTCTGATTGGTTTCTCTGCTCTTGTTTCAATTTGATTGTTTCAGATTTTATCTGTGCTTGTCTTTTATTTGCACTGTCTATATTTAACACGGTTTTCTTAGGTGTACTCTCGGAACTAACTGGAACTTCTTCATCACTCAGTAATTCCATCCAATCATGTTTCTTCTCGGTCACAACAGGTTTAATTAAGGCCCCCTCGATGCTTACTTGATTTAGTTTAGACGAGTGACTATCGTCTTCATCAGGTTTGTACGATTCGTTATAATTTCTCTCCGCAAGGTCGTAATCGAATTTCCAAGAACGAGTGGCTTCTTTAGGTTGTGAACTTTCCTCGGTGTTTATAGAACAGTGAGGTTGTGAACTTTCCTCGGTGTTTTTGAAATAGTGAGGATAGATTCTTTCAATTCCGATGCCTGCGTTTTCGAAGTGAATCATTTCAGTTGCGTTGGGCACTTTTCCGGTTTCAAGCTCGTCAAAGGCCGGGAATAAATGGATGTAAGGCACAATCGGAACATATTTGCTTTTTATAGGTGGAAGTTGTTCCTAAAAATGAACTTTTTAATGTAATTGGTAACAGAAAAATCGAAAACCATTCACATCAGACATGAAGCGAGCGTGGTCCTTCTCAAATGCCAGGGCATCGTTTATAAAAAAATCTTCTTCGTCTGACGTATCGGCCAATAATACCTCGAGTAATTCTTTCTAAAAATATAAGCAAGCTTACTGATGATGCAATGTTTGCTTGTATTTTTAAGTTATACCTCTTTATATATATTTATAATCTGGGCAACTAGGTCTTTATTTTTGACCAAAACCAAAAACAATGAAGAAATGGTACGTGACCACTGCTGATGTTGATGGGGGGGATAGATACCAGTGAGTCTTCCACGAATGGCTTGTGCTGGAAGTGTGGCAAATTGTTCATGCAGGTAGCACACTCCATTCGCTGACACCAGTGACACAGATCCATAATCGATAAAGAAGGCCTAAATTAAAAAAAAAAAAAACTCATGCTAATGAAATTGCTAAATGCAAATGCTTTCACCTTTAATAAATTTTTGGAATATAATATGTCCGTATCAACAATTACTGCTCTGTGGTATTCATTCAGAAAAATTACTGAAATGTACAATCCTATTTTTAGTCCTAATTTAGGAACTGCGTAGGTTACAGCATTTGCTTCATAAAAGATCCTGAAATCAAATTTTAATATAAAGCAGTAATTAATTCCTCGTGACTCTTTTTTAGACATTGACTTTGTTGTCAAACAATAGGAAATATTAAGAAATAACTTACTGCATATTATCCATAAGTTTATTCAATTGCGGTGCATGCCTTTTTAAATTAAACCAAAATTTCGAGGGGTCATAGACTTCAGCCACACCAACATCTATAAAACTTTCCACATTTTCCGAAGGCTCTATCCACTGCCTTTCAATGTATGTACCAAGTTTAACAACCCCTATAGGAATGTTGTCTTGATGCATATTTAATAGCAGTTCCTAAATGCAAAATTAAATTAATTTCATGTGAACTATGTTAGAAAAAATTAATTACCTCAACTCCGGCTGGTAAAGCCGGTTTTGTAGATTCTTGTACGGATGCCCTAATTTTTAAGTATTCGCTTATCTTAAAACACCTCAAATTATCATTCGTTATATGCAGGCTCTTATCAAACAGTTTATAATCACTTTGATCCGGCTGTATACAGTGAAATGTGTCTCCCAAATCCAAACACATTTGCACCAACGATAGGTATCCGTATTCCGCGTATTCCAAATCCCTTCCAAATTCTTTCCTGAAACACACTCTCATGGAGAGAAAACAGGCGAAGAAATAAATACTGGTAATTACTTGTAAAGGTCTGGGATTTTGGCGCACCAAATCCCATCCGGATATTTTTTGACCAGCGTTCGCATATTTTCCTGTACAACTTGAGGAACTCTCGTGTTCAATTCCTCATCATCACTGTAGAATACTTCATCGTCACTTAAAGCGGACAAACTATGCCTGCTACTTGATATTCTGCTGCTAGTTTCAAAATTAGAAGTTTTAATAAAACTCCCTTGGTTTGCCGATTTAGTATCAGCAGTAGGACACTTCACCATGCTCTCACTTAACCCTTCATTAGATTCATTAAGAGAATGTTTCGAAGATTTCTTGCTGTTTGATTTTTGTACGTTAAAGTAGGTGGTAGCATTCTGTCCGGTCGCTTGGTAGCCTGTCGGGCTCTTCTGAACCTCGTCTTTACTAGATATATCAGAATGGGTTGTGTGATAAGAGGATTCCGAATTCGAATTGTTTGTTACGTCGAGATTCTTAGAATTTTCATATACCCTTGTTTTATAAGTAGGTGTAGCACAAGTCTCCCTGCTTTCTTGTCTGTAATATCCCCCCTCGTATGGTCTGTTGAAATTTTGACGTTCGTAATTGTTGAACTGTCTGAATCTAGGTGGGTGAACATAGGAAGTTGAAGCACGAAGATATAGACCAGAGGGTCTACCAAATCTACAAAAATACACATAAATTGTAAGACCTTTTAAATTTAATGTATTGATAGGAATAACGGCTTCATTCGTTTTATTTTATTTTCATGAACGGCATCGAATATCTTCAATTGTATCATGAATGGTGAAATAAAGGTTCTAACATTAATGTAAACAAAATGAAGAAATTTATAAAACAATGCCGTTACACAAACGTAATATTCGTATTATTTTTATGTGGAACTCCTCACTGACTTGCTTTAATAAAAAAATACTTTTTAAAACATCTTGTATGTGTCAAAGAAGTATAGATAAATTGCAAAACAAAGAGAATTCAAAATGCTTTCTTAATTTTTTAGCATCGCCTATAACACACAGCATTCGAAGTACATAATTTTAATTTATAAAATAATTCTTTTATTAAAACTAATGTTGAGCCTCGCATAAAAAACACTTAAGAGAGTGGAGGGTGTCACCTTTGAATAGGGGCAGCTTTGAAAAGTGGGTAACGTAAGAAGCAGGAAAAGTTGCGAGAGTCAGTGACTGGGACACGGTTGCCGAGGGGTCGGGGAAGTCCGAATGGCTGTGAAAGGGAGGTCGGAGGAGGTCTGGCTTGCGCGACATTCAAATGTCTCCTGCGAAAGCTAAGACTCTAATTAATCATAATCACTTATTATTCCCAGAAAAACTAACAGTAAGTATTCAGCATTTATTTATTTATTTTTTCAAAATGTTTCGTTCAAAACTGCGTCCCTCTCCCTTATACAGGCTGTTTCAATTAAGACGGGGCCTTTCATACTTCTCTAGTTAATCATTTTATTAAAAAAATGTTTCAAATGGAAGTTTCACTATATTACGTGGAGCATATTTTAAAATTAGTTTGACGTATACAGAGTGTTCCGTTTACTCTGAGCGTTATGTCACTTATACAGGGTGTTTTTAATGCCAGACCGTTACTTTATCTGTGCACGCTCAGGTTTATGATTTTTTTAAAGCTAAACTAGTAGGGGTTACATCGCAATTTTTTTATATGTTGCGTAAAAATCATTGGAAATTAATATCCTGAAGAAATTTCCTAAGAATTTTCACGTCAAATACTCAGCCATAATGTTTTTAATGCCATATCGTTACTTTATTTGTGCACCCTCAGGTTTATGATTTTTTTTTTAAGATAAACTAGGAGGGGTTACATCGCAATTTTTTTATATGTTGTGTAGAAGCCATTGGAAATTAGTACCCTGAAGAAATTTCCTAAGAATTTTCACCCAGTCATAATATTTTTAATGCCACACCGTTACTTTATTTGTGCACCCTCAGGTTTATGATTTTTTTTTAAGATAAACTAGGAGGGGTAACATCGCAATTTTTTTATATGTTGTGTAAAAATCATTGGAAATTAATATCCTGGAGAAATTTCCTAAGAATTTTCACGTCAACTGTTCATAGAAGTGCTACTTTGCATCAACAGTTTACGTTCGATTTGAGTAAACTGTGTACTTATTTTAATGTAATTTTTAGTAAAACTTCATAAAGGACTTTACTTTTGTATTAATATGATGAAATAATTGCTCAAAGAATGATGAAGTTTACGATTTTTATTACTGGAAATCTATTGCTAACTTCACATGGGTTTTGGAGCACGAAAACCAAATAGACAGAGCAGATCGCAATCGCCTTTTTTCCACTATAGAAACGTTGTTAGAAACACAAAATAGACAGCGAGAAAAAATGTTAAACTTCTTGGGAGATTTACGTTTTATAAAAAATTTTCTAGTTAAATTATTTCTGTAAAGATAAGTATTTTGTATTAGTTATTTAATATTACTTGTATTAACGAGTTTATTTTATTAAATTTATGGTTGAAAACAATGATAAAATTTACAAACTTACAAAGTATGAAACCTAAATCAATATCTGTTAAGTTCTAAGGCAGTTCTAAGTTCTAAGCACTTCTGACCCAGTAGTTGTTCTGCGAAATTGTTTTCCCTGTAATCTCTATATTCAGCGTTTTTATTTTGTTCCATTTCTCCAGTCCATTGGTCCAGATTATGAATACAAAAATTATGTAAAACACATGCAGCAGTAACTATCTCAATTGGTTTAGATACATTGTAAGTGTTTATCCACTGTGTTTAAGTCTTCGCCACCGTCCTTTTAGAATGCCAAAACTATTTTCCATACAAATTTTTTCATAACTAAGAAGATAATTATGCCTTTTCTCTACTCTTTCCATGGTAACTGTTTGTTGATATGGTTTCATGAGCCACCGTCGAAGAGGAAACACTGCATCACCAATGAGATGATGACTATCGGTCAGAATTAATAAAATATTTATTTGCTCTCTACGTTTCTGACTAATATTGAATTGCTGAATACCTAGATAGGTAGAATAATAGATTTTCATTAATAATTTGAAAGTTAAAAATTGTTAATTACTCTTGAGTCATGGGCAGACCCGGGAAATTCAATGAAAACATAAGTGAACAACCTCTTTGCTGAACACACAGCCATTAAATTTATTGAGTGTTGTAAGTAACGGTACATTTGGAATTTTTTTATTAATCTGACAGCCAACGACAGCACCTACAACACCTAAAATTAATTATTATCAATACTGAGTATACTGGTAATATGTACTTTAGGTTTATGTACCTACCTGGATAATTTTTTAATTCAGATGCTACATATTCTAATTCATGTGGCTTAGGCCAAAATATATACATAGTTTTTAATTGAACAGATATGTATAACATTACATTAATTATCTTCGTTACTGTTGATGGAACTAACTGAAATCTGTGAGCAATAGAAATCAATAAGGTGTCTTAGGTAGCCATGTAATATAAAAAAAATTAGTAAAGATTTGGCAGGTTCTATTGGATAGTTTCCCCCTCGATATATTTTTTTTAATTAAATTAAAATGATCATGCTTTAGTAAGGTTTCCAATAATGTGTTTTTTGTATTCTGAAAATACCATAGAACAGCATTTCATGGTATTTCTCCAACCAGTCATTGTGGTTGCAGGGCGTGCGATAATAAATATCTCTGTTGTTCATTACAATCAAATAACCTGTTTCTCTTTTATTAAGTAACGTAAGTAGACCAGTTATCCAGTTGTCACACATAAAATCTTCAAGCATCAGGGAGCACACTAATGCAGAATTATTCATTATTTTAAAGTTATTTTTAAATCGTGGCGCAATTAGAATCTAATGGATAATTTGGATAAAAACGTAACCACCAGGACCACATACTGCGTAACTATTTCCTTTTGGAGACTCTTACTAACCGTGACATCACTAACGCCATTGTAATAGGTTACTCGCCAAAAATACCTTATAGTGAAACTTTCCTTTGAAACATTTTTTTATAAAATGAGTAACTAGACAGGTATGAAAGAAATCGTCTTAAGTGAAACAACCTTTATAACATCACCTGTTAGAAGCACCACGTATGATGTGATGATTCACTACTAGTTATTGTAAAGTTCAGATGAAAACAATAAATTAGAAAAATCATAAATGTTATTACCTATTTCTATTGCCTTTTGGACATTTTTGCTTGGCTACCAACTCAGAAACGTGAGCAGACATTTTGCTGACTGCGATTACCTCAGCGTATTCGCCTCGTCCTAGAACCTGAGCAACGAATAAAACCCCTGCGCGCAGAAAATTTGCGATTATTATTTTACCTGGACAGTATCCTCTAGTGAGTGCAAATACGTTTCTAAGCTATTATATCCCAGCTTATTGTACGGTATGCTGTACCCTACTTGCTCTTCGAAGTCTTTATTTAATTGCTTTATCGTCATCGTGAATTTTGATGAAACTAAAACGCCGGATATCGTAGTCTTCGTCTCCTTTGCCAGGAAGTCCTGTAACATTACAATAGATGAGAGCTAACTAACATAACTTTCTATTGTACAACATTCAAACTTACCATGACTATTTATCAACCGAGTAATTTCAGCAGGACGTTTAATTTTTTTAGGGTTTCAAGCGATAACAGTTTTTATCCTTTGTCCTTGATAAACCAAAACACCACACAAATTTGTACACAACACAGAAATGGCACACAACCTTACTTATCACAAACTAAACAAAAACCATTTAAATTATTTTCAACGCAAAAATCATTTATAATCCCTCACATTCGATTAAAATTGTACAATTATAAAAAGTGAGGTTAAAGTCGGTTATAAGCTCAAAAAACGTATTCAAGATCAGTGTCGCCAATCTTATATGCAAAAACATATAGATATAATCATCAACTTTTACAGATCGCTGCATCACAGATTTCTGCAACGATAAGGGGCTCTTAAGTTCTTAAGCATAATAGAGAAACAGAATCTGATTAATTATTTGTTAAAATATTTCACATTTTCGATAAACTTTCATTAATTTTACGTGAAGTGACGTGAATAACATATTGATAAGTTCTTAAGTCTGTCAAAAGATGGCGCTCGTCAATTTAATTTTCTAAATTTTCTTTCCTTAATTCAAGTTGTTAATAACATTAATGTTTAAAATTATAATTGTCCCCTTGCGAAATTAATTTTTGGTATTTTTTTCATCTCTGTATTGATGTTATGGTACTTATTACGAGTACTTCAAAACTGTTCTTTACTTACAATCTGTTCTCACTGCATTTCTAAGCTAATTTTTGATATTTTACTTTTTATTGGTTTTAAAAGTTACATCAGAACCGTTCTTAATAATCATTTGGTTTTTCGCCTTTCGTCATCGCACTGTTCTTAAATCTACGAATTTGATCAAACTTATCTCTTAATTTGATTCTATGTTTAATTTAATTCAGTATACCTATTCAGATTTTTTAATTTGTTACACCCGATTTCTTGCTGATCTTACTTAATCGCTTTGTTTAAAATTATAAAGAACAGGATTACAACTTTGCCTCATGCCTTTGCCCCGTCCGTTACTCTTTATGTGTTTCTATTTGCATGCTTTTCATTAAATTACGTTTGATCCATCTCTTGTCTAGGACCTACCATCTGTTCTTTCAATTGATCAAGTCGAAAGCTTTCTTCAGATCTCTATGCAAGTACATTTCGCGCTTTCCTTCTTTTGTACTTACGCTTATTTGTCTTACGATGAATATTGCATCTCGCAATTCGATTCAGTGTTAGCAATTTCTTGATATGTTCGTTATTTAGCTAAATAAATTCCGTGTAGGTATGCAAAAAGTAATAGGAAAATGTAATTGCTCTAAATTAATGCAATTTCGGCATTAAACACTAAAATGTAACTGTAATTACAAAATTAGTTTATTCACTGGAAACAGATTTTAATTAATAAATGTGGGAAAATGTGTAAATAATTGGTGAACAGTTAATTCAAATGTAAAATTATTTATGAAATCTCCGTACTCTATGTCTTAAAAAGTGCTTTTTTTATCAACTAAATATTATGAATGTGTTTTCAGAAACTGGCTTCATTAAACACTCACAACTGAAGTTAAAAATAACTGCGGCATTATCATCATTCTATGATAATTAAATCTTGAATGAAAATTTGGGAAGATGTTAAAAAAATAATTGCGATATATGTAGACTTCGCTCTTCCTTTAAAGGGATATCCACACATCCATACAAGTTCATAAGTTTATAAGTGGAGCCAGAGCCGGCCACAAGGGGGTGCACCTGGTACAAAGCACCCGGGCCCCGATTTACTCAGGGGCCCCCGTACCCTATAGCCTATACGACCAGACGGAATTGAAAATAAACGATTAAAGAAATCTAAACTTTCAATATAATTAATTTCATAACGACTCCTCGAGACACTTTTCTCCTCTAGATACCAAGACGAGAGTGAGAAAGAGATTCAAATATCAAAGTAGTAAAGTACAATAATAAAAATACACAAAATACAGTCAAAAAGTAATTCGAGGAGAGAAGAAATTGTATTCTGTACATTTAAAGCTTTTGTTAGTTTCTCATGTTTCTCTAGGCTTCGGCTCATCGATCACTGAATTTGAATTCATTCAATAATATAAAATTTGGGACAATTTGAATTTCGAGGAGGTTTAGTTTACGACTTACCAAACAAAAAAAAACACTTATCTTTCCTACCGAATCTAAATAAAACTAAGGAGAAAATTGAGAATTGTAGAAAAATCGCGACGAGATTTGAACACAGATTACATTATTTATATAATCTGTCTGGCGTCTCTAAGAGGGGTAAAATGACATCACCCGTAACAGTCAAATTCAAAATATTTCCATATCGCGCGAAGCTTCCGAATGAAAATGTATTTACCGGTAGAGGGCGTGCAATATCTCTATTCCGTTTGTTTTTGTTCTTAATACGCCCACACCTGTGTCCATTTGCGGATACCATCATGTTTCTCAAGGTGTGCAACTCGGAGTATATTCTTCGAATTGCTTGTCTACTCTAACCAAAGGGACTGATTGTTACAGTTTTAAACTCATTGCGCAAAATACAAGTTTTGTTTTAACTTGACAACTTTGTTCTAATTCAGACTCATACGTTTAAATTTTCTGATTGCAATATTAATTTTCTAATTTTGAAATAATAAATTTTTGTATAGAATTCCTGTACTGTCCTTAAAAAAGGGCCCCACAATTCTTACTGCACCCGGGCCTCGGCATTTAGAAGGCCGGCCCTGAGTGGAGCCATAAAATAAAACTTTAAAGGCCGCTTTACACTACCCTAGAAATTGCGAAGTTGAATAATTTCTAGGCCAAGAAATTTTGTCTAGTGTAAGACAAGAAATTGCCTCGAAACTGTAAATTGTATGAAAAAAGTAGAACCTGTTCTAATTTCTACACAATCTTGCCTGTGAGCATGCGCATTTGCTACTGTCAACAGTGTCGACCTTATACGCGAATTTTTCGTGCCAGGGCCCAGGGGCCCAATTCTTGAAATCAATCGACGTTATGTCATGCGGGACATGACGTCAAAATGACGCAATTCCCGAACGATTTGTAGAGTCTACGTCATTTTGACGTCATGTCGCATACGACATTTGTCGAGTGATTTCAAGAATTGGGCCCCAGTGTTGCGTCGACTGGTGTGTTTTTGTACTTTCTTTAAAACCAACAGGTTCAACCCTGTATATGCCAACTCAATCATATTTTTTAAATTCGACATTTTTGCGGTTTCCGCACAAATCAGCTGTTTGAAACTGACAACTGGCAGCGTTTCATTATTTGTGTGAATGTTCTTGAACAAAATATCTAGCGCAGTGTAAAACACACAAATTTTAAGTGCCAACTTAACTAGATAATATTTCTTGGCCTAGAAATTGTTCAACTTCTGCTTGCGCAATTTCTAGGGTCGTGTAAAACGGCCTTTAAGCAAGTAGCATTTTAATTTTGTGCTTTGGTTTGGTTTACAAAGGTCATGTTCCAAAACCGAATGAAAATTAATTTTACTTTGGTGTGTTTCTTAGTTTCTTAATTAATTAATATGTTAAGCAGAGCACTCACGATACGTTCAGGACGCAAGATGTGATGCGTTCGGTTGAAGTCGTAGGCAGAATTTAACCAAACCCACACTAGGCGTATGCGAAATAATAAAATTTCGTCCCGAGGTTATACGAACGCATGGCATATTACGTCCTGAACGTCATAATCAGTGTCCAACTTTACTTATTTCTTACTTGAAGAAAATAATAAACTGTTCTAGCCATTTTTTTTAATTCCTTTTTGTAATAATATTAGTTACTTAAAAAATGTTTGCGTAGAGATTAAATTAAAATCATTGAAAGAAAAATAAACTGGTTTTGGAAGTGGGGAAAGGCGAAGGGGGCCTCGAGACCTGCATTGCCTGAGGCTAAGGGTTTTTATACGGCTTGATCCGGCACTGCCTCATCAAACAAACGAATATAATAGTTTTCTTTTATAATACTACAGCGGACGTGGCTGCATACATGTTCGCGAAATTGTACGTGCATGTGCAAGCTCCTTAATAGTCTAAATTCAATCTAAAATGTTCTTATCTTTTGAAAATTCCATCGATCACATCTCGCAAATTGCCCTGGATTATCGTTATTGCTTTATATGCCTTATCTAAGCTGCCCTTATAATTATGCTTTTCCGTGAATTAATTGCTGTCATTTTATTGAAGCACCGAAACTTTCCGTTCCGCTTCTTTAATTTCCTAGGACACACATTTTTATCGGCGCTAATTAAATTAATGTTTCTGGAAATTACAGAGGAGATATCTTCACTTTTTAGTATTACTTTCAGATGAGAAAAATGAACTATTCTAGCTTTGCTGCTCTCTAATTGAGTAATAATCGTTTAAGTTAGAATTTTAAAGTTCATTTTTAGTTATTGTCTAATTCTTCGATAAGGTAACGTTCGATTTACGTTCCATTTTGCTTTTGACAATTTTAAAATATACAAATGAATTGAACTGTCTCACTTTTTCAATTACTTGCATTTTAAAATCCTGTTGCAAACAGAAATTAACTTCTGCAGTTTTTAAATTGAAACTCTTCTGAAGTTATCTCCTATTTACTTCCTTGCAAAATGCGCATCCTCATTTAATAAAACAAGCAGCAACGATTGAATCCCTCTTTGCTTCGAGAAAGTTCATCTATTAACTGCGCTCACTGAAAGGATTAAAGGAGAACCAACTTATTCATATTCCTTTGGAAACATTAACTTTTTTTTTTACGCGTCGTTTCGTGCAAGTTTATCTCGCACTTTGTTTGCGCATTTTATGGGTCTCCGCAGTATTTTCGCAATTTTGGCCTCGTCTTCTGCGGAGGGTTTTATTTGTGTGTGTTTCGATAAGATTGTTTAAAAAGGCCTTTGTCAAATATTCAGGCGCGGAACATGCCGGAGATTTTCATTTATATGATCCGAAAGTGTATGGGAAATGTAAGGGAAAATATGAATAGAGTGTTAGCTTTCCGGAAATGTAAAAAAAAATTGAACGCGCCACGCTAAAAGCGAATAGGAAATAGAAGGAAATAATATTTTGATATGCAATTTTATGTAAATGAAGTAGGTAACATTTATTACAGTGACCTATTAATGAATTGAATTAAATTTTCGTGAGTAGGAAGACGAGTGGTTACGACGTTACCTCAAACCCCAAAACTTCAGGTTCAATATCTAAAGTACCTATACGTGTTTCATAAATTTTTGAAAGCTCCTGAGCTTTAATAACTTTGTTAGCAACTGTGCCAATACAAATCTGTTGGCGTTTTTAATTTAATTTACGATTGTGTACGTGTTTGCCTGGGGGGGTTAAATGAAAAATAAAACTGGATTTTCTTTTAAATGTTTACAAAAAAAAATATATCGCGGATTTCTGGCACATGCGTAACTGAGTTCCCGCAGGAGCGTTGTGTACCTCGTGGTCAGGATTTTATTTAGTTGATACGCGAAAGTTAGCAGGACGAAGTGATTTCGCTTTCAGAGAAAGTTCTGCGCTTCGCACATGCCCAGGAAATTGTTCCGTGGTAAGGAAAGTATTTTAATAAAAAAAAGTTTTGGCGATTATTGCGATTAGTCCTTTTCAATCACGTGACGCTCGTTTAAAGGGTTTGAATGCTCGACGAAATAACTATGTAGTCGCATGGAATTTTAATGAGGTTTTAAATAAGTATTTAATTAGTAATGGGTAATTAAAAAACTGCAACTAAGTCATAATTTATACACATTTGGATAAAATTATTTGTTGAACTTGCAAGTATTTGAAATGACAATGTAACATTTTTTGTGTAAAGTAAGTCAATTAATAATTTATATAACTGCTGACGTACGATTCTAATCGGAAGAAATGAAAGGGCAATCAATTTCTTAACCTTTCGTACACGTGCCTAAAGTCTGTTGAATTATTTAGTGGCGAAAGGGATTAAAAATATTTTTTTTAATGTTACTCTTATTTACAATATAGTCGTAAATTATAATGTGGTTTTATATTGGTGGTTTTTCTTAAGAAAGAACAGTTTTCGACGTTTCGCTGTAACTTGAAAAAGCTATCAACCCATGTAGAGATAAGTCGATTAAAAAAACGTTTTCCTAAATAAAATATTCATAATATTGTTTGGTAAATTGAATGCTAAAATTTACTTATTTATTTAGTTATTATTATTATTTTTTTTAAATAAAAATTAAACCAAAAGTGTACGATTTTAATCTTTATTCTTCAAATAAAAAACAGATGTTTAAATTAGAATTTATCATAAATTATAATTCAACAAGATTTATAATCGTCAAATCTCATTAATATTCATTTCATTTTGATTGTTTTCAAGTACAGTGCTGAATCTTAATCTAGTTTAAATGTACAGGGTGTAACTAAACTGTTTGGCCTAACATCAAAAACTTGTTTTAATGAACTACCATTCGTTCATCCTTCCTTCGTTTCTTTAAGACATTGCTTTCATCAATTTAATCAAACAGAAACGTTTTAATTTAATACACTCGACAGATTGTACTAATTTTAAAACCTCTTTATCATCAAATCAAAATCAATACTGTATCACAAGATCTTTTAAACGGACACTAAATGGCGCACAAACACTTTACGTTTCGCTATCGTTTGACAGCTTCTTCGGAAGCGAAACGTAAAGTGTTTGTGCGCCATTTAGTGTCCGTTTAAAAGATCTTGTGATACAATTTTCATCGGATAAGAACCAGCTTTAATTATCAAAATCAATACGTTCTTAAAGTGTAGACATATTGAACAAAATCATGAATGAAATGGTGGGTCAAAGAGTTAACATTTTTTGCTATGTTATTGTTATTTTTAGTTTTAAAAACATGAAAAGTATTTCTACACTTAATACTCTTGCAAGAGAACGCGTTTTAAATTGTTGTAAAAATTTTGTTGCAAATCGGTTTTGATTGCAGAGGATTCCTCGAGCATCCTCTGTACAGCTGTTTCGACCCTATTTGGGACTTCGTCAGCAAAATTTTTAAAACTTTCACTATGCTTTGGCAACACGCTTGGTCGCCTTGTATGGAATGACTTATTAAGTAGCAAACTGGCTGCAATTTGTCATTTCTAATGCAATGTTAGTTCAAAAAGCGCTCGCAGGATGTCACGACTTAAACTTTTCATTAAATTGTTGTAATTATAGAATTATAATTTTGCCGGTCACACAAAAGTTCTCTTGTGTTTTTTTCCTTTCCTTTACGACAATAACATCATCAATGAGAGGACCAACTTCATAGTATTGTTGACTTAATCTTAGTCGAGGACATTAGAAGTTTCAAGTCTTTTACAACTCCTGAACTTCTCTCGGTCGTAGAACTTCAAGTACTTTTCAATTTAGTGCTCGTGACAAAGACAAACGTATCAATGTTTAAGAGACGGTTTATTTTAATTAATCGACGAATTGAATTCTAGTGGAACTTCTTTCAACTTGTTTTATTTGAACTGAATAAGTAGGTAAATAATATTCAAAATCTTAGTCTTGGTTAACAAGCAATGGAAATATTCGTGTGTGGTATAATTTGCAGCTTCACATGTGGGATGTTGATCATATCTAATTTTCATGCTCCAGAATTCGCAGACGAGCGAATTTAAGCACACACTTTGAAATTGATAACCATCGTAATTAACAAGCGACTGCAGGATGTGTATCGCAGTTAAGTAAACCCCATAAGCAACTCCTGTTCTGACGATAACAATTACGACTTCAATTAAGTTTTTAAATAAAATAACTATGCATCACCTAATACTGAATCTGTTAAAGCAAAAAAATTACTAAAGGAAATCTATCCCTTGAAATTATTCCCCAGAATATCTTATTTTAAAAGTTCGTTTTGCGAAGGCAGAATAGGAAATGATGTAAAACTTCCTGCATTTATTTCTCCTCACTGACATGCGAAATCCATTGCCGAAAGTATGATGCTTCAAAAACATTTAGGATTTCAAAGTGCCGCAAAGTTTAGGACGAAATCGCATGCAAAAATTCAAGGAGTTGTTCTGGCGCATACTCAAAATTAATAAATAATGCAGCACCTCGAGAGGATTTAGGACTGTTGAATCGACCTCTACGTTTTGTTTTAATTAATAGTTTCATGTACGTGTAAATTCAGAAAAGTATTAGCATATCGCTTTGTATTTAATGCAGCTTTAAAAGCTGGCTTGTGTTCTTGTTTTATAACTGAAACGATATGGTCCTAACTTGTAATTCGAAGCTTTCAGCCTTTTTGATGCTGTGTCTAGTCTGCCTCCCAGAGGAATTTTTTTTATATCTCGGGTTCTTGAAAAGTTTCTTTGTGCTTATTAAATTATTGAAGTAAAGTTTTATTCGAAAATGTACAACGAAATAAACCAAAATTCAAAACAAATCTTTAAAAAAATATAATCAAATCTTTCTCGTTCAAGGCGAAGCACTTTTTCTAAATCCTTTTAACATACAGGGTGATTGTTAATTAACCCGACAAAATGAAACCACGATAAGAAGCGATGTTCGAGAGTATGGGAAAAATGTTAAAAGAAATTATGTCTACTTTAGTTTCCAAGAAATAATTAATCAAAAATAACGACGATGCGCCTCTGATTAAAAAATAGAGGAGCAGAACGAAATATATACCCTTATGATAGGCACGGCGGCGTAGCATCGATTATAAACTTGACTTTTAAGTGAAACTTCACGTCAACTCCGTTTTTAGGTCGACACCCGGCGCTGTGAAATAAAAATTAAAAGAGTGTTGATAATAAAAATGACAAAGGAGAATAAATTAACGAGCTAGATAACTTTTCCTGATCGCCCTGTATTTGTATTGTATTTGTTTGAAGATACTCCTGAAAATGAAACGAAAAACTAGTACAATATAGTAATATTACTTTAAACAATGACTTGATAAATTAAAAGACAGTTTTTAACAATTAGAAAAAAATTTGAAAAGACTTCAGGGTCAAGTCTTGAGGCCTCTATTTCTTATATCGATCCAACCGTTTTCTAATCGATTGTGAAAACAAGCGACGATCGTTCCATTTGGAGAAGGTAACCTAATAATAAAAACTGATTCTATCTCTCTTTCTCAAAACATTCTGGTTTAGTTAAAGACAAGGTTTAAAGCGGTTGTCATTATAATCTAAACAAAGTTGGGCGTGACTTACAAAAAAGTCTCTGCATGGGCGTTTAATATGCATTCAAGACAATTCAAATCAAACCATAAATAAATAAGTTTTCTATTTTTAATTTTTTTTAAATTGTATTTGAAAAAGGCTTCTTTTAACGAGTTCTACACGCTATTAAAAAATATGACTCAATTTACGAATCACTCTGTATATTCATTCGACTTGAGATAAAAAATATTTTTTGTTAAGTTACCACGATCTATTTTACTGATATTTTTATCCATTAATTTATTTTATTTATTCCCCTCCTTGTTTTCAAAATTTCTAAACATTTTTCTTATGAGTTTTTAAGGCGCTGTTTAAAATATTTTCTTAGAAGAAGTGTTAAATTAGTAAATAAAATTGATGGGTGGCATGCAGCGCCATCTTGTTGGAAAATGACAGTTTAGAAATGCCGCGAAATTCAAAAAACAATACACATTCGAACTGACATACAAATTACCTTTTGTTAAGTTATTAATTAATTCACTTTTGTTTTTATTCAGACCACTCCTTGCCTCCTTTTTTAAGAATTCTGAAAAGGTTTTCTTATGCCCGGTTGCACCAACTTTTTAAGCAGAGCTTAAATTTAAGTGGTGTTTAGACTATGACATTATCTATAGATTTATCAAAATGTTACTCACATTCTAATTGAAGTTTAATAGCCAATCAGAATGTATTTGATATTATACTGACCATATTTAAATGTCACATTCTAAACATAACTTAAATTTAAGCTCTGCTTAAAAAGTTGGTGCAATCGGGCATTAGAGTAGCGCCATCTTGCTGGCAAATGACAGCTTAGAAATGCCGCGAAATTCAAAAAACACTTTACGTTTAATCCTACACATTCGAATTGACATTTAAATTATCTTTTGTTAAGATACCATGGTGATGATTAATTGATTCACTTTTATTTTTATTCAGGCCCCTCGTTTTTTCTTGTTTTTCATTTTTTAAATTCTGAACAGGTTTCCTTAGACTAGCGCCATCTTGTTGGAAAATGACATTACAGAAATGCCGCGAAATTCAAAAAACACTTTACTTTTAATCCTACACGTTCGAATTGACATACAAATTATCTCTTTTTAAGTTATGATGATGATTATTTAATTCGCTTTTGTTTTTATTAAGACCCCTCCTTGTTTCTTGTTTCACAAATTTTTTTTTAAGAATTCTGAAAAAGTTTTCTTGGCGTAGTGCCATCTTGTTGGCAAATGACAGTTTAGAAATGTCGCGAAATTCAAAAAACACTTTACTTTGGAGAAATACTACGCATTCGAATAATAATTACTGGGTGACGTGCAGCGCCATCTTATCGGAAATTGAAAGTTGTAACGAAGTGACACTCCGTTACTAAGTATTTAGAATTTTTAATGTTCATTTAATGATTTTTGTACAAAAAATTTAGTTGGAATTGTAAATAATAGTTAGGATTTCGTTTCGTTTGCGCGGAATAAAGTTTAATTTAGGTGGGAGTTCCGAAAGAGTAGGGCTCTCCATCACGCACAAGCCTTTATTAACTGTGAACACGTTTTAGGCAGTCGCTCACCGACTCATCTTTCCGCCGGTGCTTCGACTCTAACGCGCTGCGCAACCTGTGCTGCGTTCGTGTGCGGGCGTCTCGCACATCCTGATCCTAGAGTGGGAATTTCATTTTTTCTTACCTGGTGCGGACGTCTCGCACATCCTGATCCTAGAGTGGGAGTTTCACTCTTTCTTACTTGGTGCGGGCGTTTCGCACATTCTGATCCTAGAGTGGGAGTTTCACTCTTTCTTACCTGGTGCGGGCGTTTCGCATAACCTGATCCTAAAAAAATGCCGCGAATCTTTTGAGAAATCCTGCCCCCTCCATTTGTCAAAATTTTTTGTATTACCTACACTTTTTACAAACCTCGTTTTTTGAAAATATTTTGTGTTCTTTTCACAGTACAAATTGATTGGTCACTTTAACTCTGTTTTCTTTCATTGTTTAGACTTTTCGCTTTTTCCAGAAGGGAGAAAGATAAATAAACTCGTTCAATTTTTTAAGCAAAATTTCGTTATTCATCTGTTCTTTTGTTTATTACGATAAAGACGCAACAACGCAAGCGTTCTTCTTTCATGCATAAGTGAACGATGATGTATGACATTATTGTTAAAGTACAATTTACAACATTTGATCAATACCGTGGATTGCTTATAGAATTAATCATTAATTTTCTTCATAAAACAAATAATAAGCGTCTTCATTTTCTTTGATTTTTGTACTCGAATGATATTTGCAGCCACAATGTTTAAGGTACAGGGTGATTTAAAATGAGTTTAAAAAACTTAACCACCTTGATTGGGGGCGTTACTTGGAGTAGAAAAGTTACATAAACGTATGTCACATTTTACTTAGTTTTAGAATTAGAAGAGATCCAAGTTTTTAAATTTAATATTTAGTTGTAAACAAAAAACAAAAGATCCTATTTAATATCACTATATACTGTGTACAAATGTACTAGTTCAGGAAATCGTTAAAAATTACGGCCATAAACTCTATGGCCTATATTCTCATCCTATGATTAATTGAATTACGTGTTTCTTAGAGTAGCGCCATCTCTTGTCGGAAAGTGACAGCTCAGAAATACCGCCGCGAAATACAAAAAAAAAACACTTGCTTTGGAGAAATACTGTACATTCGAATAATAACTGACACCGCTAGCTTGTCGCAAAATGTTTAGAGAAATGAGGCGAAATAAAAAAAAAACACTTTTGGGAAATCCCACACCTGACATTTGACATTCAAATTATCGTTTGTTAAGATACCATGATCTACCATGGCAGCGCTCGTCCGTCACTCTCTTACACGTTAAATTGACATAAAGGTATATCGTTTCTTGTTTATTTTAATCGCGACCTTAGTTAATCACGGCTCTAATCAGTCCTTTGCTCCGGGAACATACTGGCGTTCGCAAAATAGAATTCATCGATTTGTCACCAATGACTCCATTGCTTTGAAAAGAAAACAAAATTTTGAATAAAGTTTTTAAAAACATAAGATAAGAAAAACAAATTAAAAACTGAATGAATTTCTTTTTGTATTATTTCGGTGGTTTCATCGATGAGTTCACCAATGGCTTCACCGATGAGTATAACAGTAGAAATTGATCGAATTTTAATCTATTGCATAATTTTGACAAGAATAAAAAAACAATATGTATGATCCATAAACAAAAAAAGATCGTCGATTAATTCAGTTGTTTCAAATCATCATTGAACAAATTACGTCTACACTGGGCACCGACAGCTTTCGAATCGACCCGAGGTCGTACGCCACGCATTCTGAAGCATGCTGTCTGTCTGTATGTAGTTTAACACGTCTACTATGGAAGGTCAAGTTTTACAAGCTTTATTCTGAGTAAATATCGTAAAACGTTTATGACATACTGCAGTGATAATTACCTGAGTACAAGAAAATAAAAAGAAATAATCATCGTAATTAATAAAAACCAGAAAAGAGCACTTTAATTTCGTCTACACTGGGCACCGACAGTATTCGAATCGACCCGAGGTCGTACGCCACGCATTCTGAAGCATGCTGTCTGTCTGTAGTTTAACACGTCTGCTATGGAAGGTCAAGTTTTCTAACTTTATTTATTTATTTTTCTTTCGTGAATGGTTATTGCATGCCTTACCGGAGAACGAATTTCAGACTTCCGTTCCCAGCTGTTAAACGTGCAATAAAACGAAATTGAGATGGGTCAAGGTCGCATTGTGTACAGGCAAGAAGTCGATAAAATAATAATCATAAAATTAATAGTGCTATTGTACTGCTACGTTTGTAAAACGTGGCGTCGTATTTCGTACGCAGTGCCGTAGCTTGATTTTGAGGTAATTTTTTAATTCATTATAAACTGTTCAAAAGAATTTTTTAAACATTTTTCCTGTAATCTGTGACATCGATTCTTTTATGCGTTTTTTCTGTCGGAACAATTGTCATTCGCCCTATATTTTAGTTTTTTATTGTGTATGTAACCTAGTTTATTCTTTCTTCATTTTGTACTTTAGCTTTCTTTTATAAAATTTTATTACAACTGCAACTCACAAATCACGTGCATATAATCCTCGTTTCCCGTGCCAGGTATTTATTTAACCAAGACTAAAAGCTTCAGCTCCATTTTTCCTCTCGCGTTACCGTGCCTCAGGGCAGCTTTTCGTATTATTTTGAGCACGCTTAATTAATTTTTCGTTTAAAATCACGTCTTACCGTTCTATTCCGAGGAGTAATTTCTAATATTACGCTGTCGTGGACATTGTGGCTTTCGTGATTGCTCTATTAGAAAGTTTATTGACGACGCCAACCAACGGTCCTTTTTTCCGGCAAAACTATTGATTGAACGGTCTCCCCGTTTATTGTTGACAATCTACTGATTTTAATGATTATACTCACGTGTTTACTTTAAGCTGCATGCGAGAGCGGTCTGTAAATACGATATTATTTGATTTAGTTTCAAACCGGGTCCTAGTAAAGCGCTGTTTCACTGCAACAATGGAGCGGTAATTTGGAGTTTTATTTTTGTTTAGGTACAGTTTTATGTGGACGCATTTCGTCCTTAATTAAAGTCGAGCTTACGTTTTAATATTAACTTTTCACATGCGCGTCAGTCCCATTTATAAAACGAAAGCTGAAAAATGAACGCTGTAAAATAAACGATTTACCTCTAACACTCCAACCTTGCAACGCGGAGTTCTTCAGGGCACTGTTCTTGGGCCTATTTAGTTTTCTTTTTTCTAATAACAACATTTATGAATGCCAGCAATTAAACATCTTTCCCCCTTTGTATAATTCATACAATTAGATTTGCGAGGATTTTTAGTGTATTATAAAATGTAATACTGAGCAAAAACGATTCAATGCCAGCCTTTCCTGATTATTAATAACAATAAAAACTGCAGACTTTAGGCAATAATTATATAAAATGTAAATGAGTAAATTTGAATTTGAAGGCGTAAAGTACATACTGTAGGTGGATGGAGATGAATACAGAAAAAGCAAGGCAGGCAAATTAGTAGACGTGCCAAAAATAATTTCCCATCGGAGTTTTTCTAGTTGTGCAAAAAGTCGTCCGCCGCCAGACAATGACAAGCCTTATTAAATTGAAGTTATGCTCATGTTATTAAAGCGAGCGCGAAGTTGCGTTAATAACTTCAAAGATGATTGCCTCACCACTTCAGAACAACCCTAGGATTTAATATACATAATTCTTTGACAATACAAGTCAGAATTAATGCAACTTAAAAAATTCTCTGACACACAAGATTTTTATAACCCAGTGTCTCGTCCAGTGTCTTTAATAAAGATTTCCCTTGGACTATTTTAGGAAACGATTCGTTTGACGCACTCTTTTATACCCTGACAGTTGACGAGCTTACCCTATCGACCTTGGCTATTTTCACGCACGTCGATACTTTTCCCTTCGAATCTGGACGTGAATGATTGCATTCGAATGGCCTAAGACATGTATATCTTCGGGACTAGATTCCGTGTTATCAGTTTCAAAGAGCCACTCTGTGTGTTATTTTCTTGGGGAAAATTCGGACCTACAACTACAAACAAAAACAAAACGAGAAACTGCTGAAGCCAATTTTGTGGATCGAGCTTCGAGAGGTTCAGTTTCAATTTTAATTGCAGCACAGCACGTTATCATTTCGAATTCTTTGCGGCGATTACTTTAAAATTTCAACGAATAAATTATCCTGTAATGTCCTTTTCATGTTTCAGAAGTCCACGCCTTTTATTAAACCCCCATATATAAGTGATATTTGATCCGAAGCTGAGGGTTGCTTTTAAATTAGGCAGATTATGAATTCCATCGAGTTTGGTGTTCACTTGCTGAAAAAAAAAAAAGATTGTGTGGGCCAGCTACTTACGCACAAAGATTTTTTTTTTTTAGAGAGCGACAACCGATTAAAGTATCCTTCGGGCGATGAAGTATTTTGTATTATAAAAGGAAACAAAATAGGAACTGCTCTGATAATTTTGGGAACATCAAACGTAAATCTCCCTTATTTTAAAGCCCCGCTCGACAAGGGCACAATTGGATTATAACTCTTATTATAATGCCGTCAAGTAATTAATAATCCCCAATCTCCAGCCTAAGCTTAACCAAATAGCCATCGAATCTATGTTTAACTGTGTTTAGTGCGGTCGTGTTGGAGCAATGAGGAATTGGACTTGACATCATTAAAGTGTTTGCTAAACGTACCTAACTACTCTAATCATCAACCATGCCCTAAACTAAACAATTTAGATTTGCATGCTTCATCTGCCCTTTAATAATGCAGATTACATTCATTTCCTCAATTACTTAATTCTACTAACGAAAGTTGGATGATACTCATTTAAATTAAAAGCAATTATGAACGTCAATCGGAAATTATAATTATTCCCTCTGCGAGGCAACGATCAAATAATAATTGGTGGATGCGTTCCGTTATAATTTAATTATTAATAATTACGGTACAAATGCTATTCCATTGGCTTTTCTACTACAACGCACAATGTAATTTTGCAATTCCATCGTATTCCAGTAAAGGAGCATCCACACGCGCGTACAAGTTTGCGAATGCACTCGCAGCAATGCTTGTTTATGTCTTATGGAAATACCACTTTTTTCTACACATCATATCCCAAGTATAAACTCTCTAATCCAAATCAATTGGGAAAAATGGGTATTCGGGTTTTATCCGGACGAGCGCGTGTAACAAATCACTTAAACTCATAATTAGGGACAAATGTCGGTGGGGGGACTTAAGTATCCATATTTCCAGATCCAACTGAGATTAACCTTATGTACTCTCTATTATGGTAAACGAAAATAGCATACAAATAGTGTGCACATTTCTAAGAAGTACAGTAGACCATTCAGTAGCATGTCCCTTGATAAATTTAACGTGAGTTGCTCATATTTTGACTCCGCCTGTGTATTTATTTAAATTTGTAGGTACAGAATATGTAACTGCCCAACTTTACAAATCATTACAACTTATGTCCGGATTACAGAAGTTCTAATTAAGGAGATTATTGTATCTATGGACTATCGAGAGTTACCTAGTACTGTATATGTCCTTAACTAAAGGCGGAGATATCCACCTCTTAATAAATTGTCTAATGACTATTAGCCAAAATTTCGTAATTCAAATAAGCAGATGTTAGTTTCTAAAACCATAACAAATTGGCAAAATTAATTATTAATTTCTCACCTCAAAACCATGGTACTAGATACGAAGAGACGGACGGATCGTTGGAGATCAACCAAAAACTATGACATTCTGTAAATGTCGATTACGCCCTCGAACTTGTGGAGTTGCATTCGACAAGCACTAGCTGTCTCATCTGTCGTGCTATGTCATGGCTTTTTATATCATATCATTTCGATTAGGTAGTATTCTACATGTGTGCCAGTTTCTCTATGATTCATCGTGATTTTCCGAAACCATCTGCTCATACGACTGCATAATGCTCGGCTTTCTCGATGAGTCATCCATGCAACTGCAATTCTTGCAATTTGCAAATGTAGTCATGACTCATATCGGCCAAGGCTTTTGATAAGGCGAGCCGCTGTTATGCTTGCTTATATAATCTTACATAATCTTTTGGCGAAATTGTATCGAGTTTAACTTGTGTAATGAGCTTAATGATTATTATGAAATTGACGATTTCTTACAGCAAAGGCTTTTTTTCTTATTTCATGGGAAGACAATTTAAGCTCAACTTGACCCATTTATAATGGTTTAACAACGTCAGTAACATGACACAGGTACCGCCACGTCAGTAACATGATAAAACAATTACGTATCACCTGAAAGGGTTACTATAAAGGTTTAACAACGTCAGTAACATGATAAAATTATTGGGTACCATCCGAAAGGGTTACTTGACCTATAATTTTCTTATACAAGAGACATGAATGGATACCAACGTCTATAGCGACCCACCGAAGCCTCGCAACGTCCTAGGATTATGTTATTGGTGACTCATCACATCTGGTTTGAACGTATTAATGTGACATAAAGCCAGTTAAGAATATTCTGATACCCCATTCATCTCTTTCTGGCTCTTCATTGCTTTGGATAGAACCTCAAGCACCTCCACTCGTATCTTCTATGGCCAATTCCGCAATAATAACTGAAGACGAACTAGAAACAATACTAGGAGTATGGTGCCCCACATATTTGTGTACGAACTACCTTTCCTGCTCATCCTCCTTTAGTTTTTGCTAAACTTTAGCATGATGGTCACTTTGGTTTATTTGGAACTCGCCTTTACTTATTCGGAAAGTCTAAATAACATCTTCTTGAGCCACAGGCTAAGCTTTTGTTTATAGAGGTTTGGAGAATCTTGTTTATAGAGGTTTGGAGAATCTTCATAGATTCGCGGTAATCCAAGCGTAAGACGTGTTGGATTCACCCTCGCCGTCGCCCTCATGGCTCTTCAACAGGGGCGCCTACCAACTAAACTACTTATTCCCTTTTCAAGCTACTGATTTCTGGCATCTGCGGTAAGGCATTTCATCAGAAATATCATATTGTCTCTTTTTTTCCCGGTTCTGATTTTTATCGACTAAATAAATCTTTTTTTTCTGTAGCTTTAGTTCTTATAATGTTCCTTAACATGCTAATCACATTGTTCCATTGCGTTTGGTTTTTTTGTTTTAATCTGTGGTGGTTGCCCAACGGGGTCCAAAGTCAAAGACTTGTCAGGACCTCAGGAGCGGGAGTGTATTTGAGTGTGTGTAAAGTGTTCCATGGCTTTGTTACTTCCAATCTTCTCCCCGTTTAAGGGGAAGCAGTGTCGAATTTCATCCCCAACACTGAAGGGTGCCTGAAGTCGATACCGACCACACCCGAGAAAAATCCCAAGTGTGGTTCGAACCGACGACCATGCGATTGCAAGGCGACCGGCCTTACCACTGGACCGTTCAGGCGGTTGTAGTAGTAAGGTAGTACTGTAGTAGCGTTCTGTAGTAGTAGTAGTAGTACTGCCACGTAACGTTTGTTCCGCTTTTCCTGTCTGTACTCTTCCCATCTCACGCAGTCGAACACTGTATGTTCTGGAGTGTCTGTAAGCCACAATACCAGCAAGAATCGTTCTGAGTTTCCCCTCTCTTGTGTAGATAGCTGGCGAAGACATTACCTGGATGGTGAAGTGATCTACGTCTCCGAATTTTCTGCCACACCATCTTTAATGAACGTTTTGGTTCAACCTCGATAGGAGTCCCAGGATGATTGTCATTTGTCCATTATTTCTTCTTCGGCGTCTGCAGTGGGCATCCCCAGTTGATATCGTTTCCACCTTGCCTCTGCACACTAGCTTTATGTGTGGAACAGCTGCGATCGCCAGAATAGCCTCAGAGGCGACTTTTCTACAAGCAGAGGTTATTCTGATGGCCATTTTTCAGTTAACGGATTCTAGTAGACTCTCGTGGTGTTTGAACTTCACTACATTTGTCCAGTTGGGGGCTGCGTACAGGATCGTGGATCTCACGGCTCTTGCTAGCACCTGCCGTTTTTTTTTTTTGGTCTGGGGCCTCCAATGTATGGTATTAATCTTGTTAGCTTCATTAGCATTTTGTTGGCTTTGTCACATGTTTCTTTTTACATGACCTCGATCGAGACAGACTCCTAGGTACTTCAGCTCGTTCTTGCTTTGTATTGCGCTGTCCTCTATTTGTAGCGCCAGTCCTGTGTTTTGGCAGTAGCTAGTTTCAAGTTGTGGCTATGTAGCCAGTTTTGTAGTTTTTGCTATTATAATTATTGCCAGGTCATCGGCGTATGTGATCGTAGTTATCTCCTGGCCCAGTTTCATGTGTAGTAGGTCGTTGTATAGTATGTTCCACAAGGTCGGTCCTAAAGACTGAACCCTACGGAACTCCACATGTTTTTCCTCACCCAGTTGTGTGATGACTTTCCATTCCGTAAGGTAGGACTGCATCATTCTGGTGATGTGCGCGCTGATGTTCGCGTTTCTAAGAGCGCCTACAATATGCGTCCAAGATGCTGAATTGAACGCATAATCAACGTCCAATGTCAGCATTAGACAGAAGTTTCGATGTTGATAGGCAACCTTTCTGATTTCACTAACTACTTCAGTCACCTTGTTCAGGGCATCTATAATAGATCTACCAGATCTGAAGCCCTACTGGAGTTCGTTCAGGATGCACTTCTCATCCAGTTCTTCGACCAGGCGTTGTTTGATTGTTTGAGGCCACATCTAGAAGACAGATGGGTCTATATGTTAGCTGGTCGTTGGGAGACTTTTTAGGTTTTTCCACCAGTACCAGCGTCCGTCACCTTTTTCCAGATGTTCGGGTTTGGGAAGACGCCGTCATTCATTACCTGCAGGAACGGAGCTATGTTTTGTTTGGCTATAACTTTAATAGCTTCTGGGGGTATCTTGTCAGGTCCAGGGGATTCTTGTTTTTAATCCTATCAATTGCACATTCCATTTCGGATGTGGTAGATGTGATATTTCCATTTCGGGCCAGCTGGTGATGGGTCTGTTTGGGAACAGCTTCTCGAATTGGGTATCCAACTCGTTCTTGCCCAAACGTGACCGGTGGTCTTAGTCATAGTTTTTTCGTAACTATTTGGTAGCCCTTTCCCCACGTGTCGTTGTTTAGTTCTTCGCATAGTTCGGTCGACATTTTGGCCTTCTGCTTCTTAATGGCTTGCTTAAAGTCTTTCTTCGCAGCTTTATGGGATTGCAGGAAGATGGCGGCGTGTCTCCTGTCCAACCGCTTCCTGTTCGCGCGAGTCAGGGCTCTACGCTTCCTTGTGCAGTCCCTCTTTCCCAAACCTGCTGAATGCTGATCCAACACTCAAGATGGGATATGAATGACGGTCCGAATGTCCCCAAACGTTTGAGCGCATACAACATTCATGCCATTCTTTCCTTCGACAATCTTTCCCTTCAAGATATCGAAATGAAACAAATCCAGTTCTAACCCACTAACACAAACTGAATCTTGGAAACAGTGGAGGTATGAGCAAGTCTACACGAAACTAAGTATTTATCGTGTCGGTCAGGAACATTGGAACATCCCTAACATGATTCCCGAAGGAAGTAAGAATGTTGGCTAGTCATTTCGTACTTCACTAACACACTTTCTTTCCTTCACGATTGCACTCCCCGGCGGGAATGAATGCTGGTGTATGGTAAGCTATGTCTGGTGACATGTAAGTCTCGAACCTGTCATAAACGTGTTTTCTGCGTGCATGCTCGCGAACTTGTACGGGCGTGTGGATGTTCCAACAACAAACTCAATTAAAAATATGGGGTTCATGAGAAGCGGGGTAGAATTTAAGACGAACAATTAAATTTCCACGCACCTGCTCGCAGGCCCCTTTTCAATAATCAGATAGTTAATTAAATTTACAATACGGCGGAGAATAAACGAAACAAAGTCGGAAATATTTAAGCTTCGCAACTTTAACGGCAAGAAGTTGCTCCGGCACGAAGTAAAGAGTTGAAATTTTATTTACAAATTATCTCCCCTCAAACTCCCGGGCATTCTTGCCTTTATTACGGACGCTGTAATGTCTAGCAATTTGCAAGCTGGCAGATGTTTGTTGTTTAAAGAGACCGTTGCATCGAGTGAAGTAATTAAAAATTGTGTAGTGCACAGCTTGTACTAAGTATATCACATTTTTTTGTTGTGACTTGATGTGGGAATGTGGAATTTCAATTTATTTTTTTGTCGTAAATCGATTGACGATGTGCTTTATCATATCATCATCGAAAAGGGAAACAAAGTGTTTGAAACGTGATCGGGCATAAACGGAGATAGCCCGAAAACTAAATACATACACACGAATTTTCACGTAAAGATGAAATTCAATACCGCCCGATGTATTTCGCGTTTGATTGCTAAGTACAAATCAAACTTACACATTCTTTCTTACGTGAACGTGGTTACGTAATTGGTGAGTGTGTGTGTCCACAAAATTTGGCGTTTCTATCACGTGGAGGAAGGAAATAAGCGGATGAAAATTCATCGTGAGTACTCGCAGTTTAAAAAGGAGGTCAGTTCAAATAGCCAAGTCATTTATGTGTAGTAGCTTTCGTAAATGTCTTTGTTGTTGCTTTGTCCTTTACTACGTACCTACCCGAATCGTAGATGAAAATTCGCCGAAATTTTCACTTGAATTTCAAATCGACGATAGAAATCAATAAGCATAATTTAGCAGCGTCTTGCTTCGAATTGACTCAATTTCCTACGTTTTGATTTTATAAGTTTGTTTTCTGAGCGACTGGTAAAGCGCTCCTAAGTAGGTACAGTAGTAACAGACAGAAAAACGAATGTAGCAAAAGCTTCGTATTTTATACCACACATAAAATTGTCCTGTTTTTAATTGCATGCCTTTAATGAGACATCGTACTTAAAGTATGATCGATTGACATTTTATTGGTAGCAGCAGCGGCTGTGTCTTTAATGGTAATGCCATTTCTTTTTACAGTTTATGTTGGAAACATTTCATGAACCGTATAATTTCTACTTATTTTATTTATTCGTACATTAGTGTGGAAGATAAAGTAAAATTTATAAAAATGTTTCCATTACACGTATAATTAAATAAATGCAACATGCAACATATCCCTATGTTCATTTTTGAAATAATTATATCAATGCATTGTATACGTAGCCAATAATGCATCTTACTTTTATTGTGTGTGTGTATGTACAGTGTAATCATCTAATCCAATTATGTTATTATGGTTACGTACATATACAAATACAATGACATGACATGATTAAAAACAACGTAGGGATATGTTCCATTTTTAAATAATATAATAATAATTTAAATGTCGTTATTAGATATGACAAATATTTGTCGAAACTAAATTTTTGATTATTTTATTTTAAAAATCTGTTCGTCTTTGAAACTTGACTTTTTTTATACTTTTAAATTGCTCACTTTTAAGAAGTGCACTTTTGAATTTAGGCGGAAAATTGAAACAAAAGGAATTTAAGCAGGATTGTTTTATCTACCCAATCGCAGTAGCTGAAAACATAAAACAAAAGATTTACAAAAAAAGTTGATGAAAATACACTGAGTTCCACAAGAAGCGAAACACTGATATTTTTACACATTTTATGGTCTTAAAGACATTTGCTTTTTGTATTTCGATGTATAAGTCAAAGTTAGATTATTTAGGAACTATTGCAAGAGAAAAAAGTAAGTGTTTAATGAAATTTAAAAAAAAGTAACAGTCGATTCAATTCCTTATTCTATAAAATTGAAAATAAAGATGAACGAATAAAAATTAGTAACGGGTGTTGCCACCTCGGGTGCAAATAACAGCCTGGATACGTTGTGGCATCCCTTCTATGAAATGTTCAAAGGCAGTTGCTCCTATTCTTGTATCAGGGCGTTTGACAACTCTTCCAGCGTCTCTGGAGCAGGCACATGAACTCTAATTCGACGTCCCAGCATGTCCCAAACGTGCTCCAGTGGATTAAGAACAGGGATCCTTGCTGACCAGTCCATCCTTTGAATGCCGACTACATTCAGATATTCCGACACAATCCTAGCGCGGTGCGGTCGTGCATTATCATCCATTAAAATGAAATCATTTCCAATAAACGGAGCAAAAGGCACTACATGTTCTTGTAAAATGTCTCTTATGTATCTACCAATCGCTATTCATTGAACCCCCTTGCACCACTACCAAGTCTGTACGAGCTTCGGCAGAGATCCCACCCCATACCATCACAGATCCACCATTATAACTTATTGTTAGTCGTGGCACTATGTTACACTGAGCTCTTCTCCATACCCTCTGTCGACCATCAGGCGATCTGAGACAGAACCGGGATTCATCACTGAAGAGAATCTGGCTCCAGTTCTCGAAACTCCATTCACCGTGAGTTCGTGCAAACTGAAGTCGCTCTATTCTACGGTGTCGGTGAAGTTCTGGACCATTAGCAGGTCTTCGAGCGAGCAAGCCAACATCCTTTAAACGTCTTCTGACAGTATTCGCAGATACTTTGAGTCCCCGAACTTCTACAAGTCTGTTTTTGGCTTCGACTGATGTCATTCTCCTATGCCGGAGAATACTCAAAGACAAAAATGGATCATCTCGACCTCGTAAAATCCGTTCCTGGTCGCGTGGAGTAAGATTGGGTCTCGCTGTATCGTCTAATGATCCTGTGGATGTTGGCCTGTGACACCCCAAGACGATTTGCTACATAACGCTGACTTCGCCCATCTTGCACAAGAGCCACAGCTCGTGCGACATCAGTTGGTGAAAGATGAATAACAGGGCTATTCAAATTCAGAAACATCAAAGCAATCGTCAATGCAAATAAAGTCAAAAATTACCTGTTCAAGTTTTCCCAAAAAAAAAAATTTTAATGCATTAGGGCAACTTTACAAAAACAAAAACTAGAAAAAGTTACTTCAGATAACGTCTGTCATTACAAGCCAAAAGGAAATCGTCAAAAAAAAAAATTCATGCTAGAAAACAGACGATTATTGTAGTGATTTGCTTTTTGTGGAACTCAGTGTAATAGGAAATCGATCACTGTGTGACCTTTTTAATTGAGGTGAAAAATAAAAGAAAAGTGAATTGTGAGTGGCCATTTCACTTCTGCAATAAAATCAAAGTTTCTGAAATAAGTAACTCACCGATTAGGAAATTAAAAAAAAAAACAAAGGATGAAGTCGACTGTCGGAGAGAGAAACGAAAAACAAAGGTGATCGATTAATCATCGAAAAAATCGATGAGAAACAAAGGTAAGCAACTTTTCAACTTACAACAGATCGACGAAACCAACGAAAAATAAAAGACGATCGATTTTTTGACTGAAAAGAGAGGACCTTCTCGACCATCGAGGAAACTGGTGTTGAAAATCAAAAGGCAATTGATTTTATATTTGAAAAAAAGGAAAAAGAAAGTAGAAATAAGGACTGCACACAACCTTGGCACCTGAATTTATCCCAACGGGGCTACCTTATTGATTTTCAGAAAACATTTGGAAGGCTTTCGTGCAGCTACGGTTTCGGCAACAACTGTGGGGTGACCAGCTTGCAATCGTCTGGGGATTCCCAAAGATGTACAGTATGATGACACTGATGGCCTGTGCCTGTGCTTGGATGGCCTATGCCATAAGTCAACCAAGCACCAATAAGTCCTATGGGGATCCCAGATCAAATTCCCAGTTCGATTGGGTTGGGCTCGCGGAGGTAGTAATTAAAAGTCTGATGACTGAGCTTCGGATAACAGCTCCAGCTCTAGCCTGCAGAACTAGTAGAGATTGATAGGTTTCGTCTTACCAGAGGCAACAGGGGCGTGCACTCCTGGCTATAGGGTAACACGTGCTTACGAGCGTGTGCGCCGCTCATATCGGTGAGAAGTTCTAGCGTGCAGCTTACTCAATCGTTCAATTGGATTGGATTGTTGATGAATCTGGTGAAAATGGACAATTGTTGCAAGTCTCTGTTTCGCTACCTTACTGACTTTCAGAAAAGTAAAATCTTTTATGCAGTTACGGTTTCGGCGGCAACTGTGGGACGATCAGCTTAACATCGTCTTGGGATTCCCTATCACTTTTGGAATGGAGATTGCTTCTGTACTAATGGCACTGGTGATCTGGAATTGGTGCTTGGATGATCCATGGGGATCCAAGATACAATCCCAGAGAAATCGGACCCCCAATGGATAAAACGGCGTAATGTAAGCAAAGCTGGTAATCCCACCAGGTGGGTTTGACATCGCTCACGGTCGATAATAAATCTTGCTACAGCCACGGCAGGTATTTATGGGCCAGACCCGGGACAGTTTTTAAGGGCGTAACGATTGGTCACTTAGGGAGCCCCCGTAAGAATCCGACGTCTCCTCTATGACCCTCTCACTCCAATGGAAGATAAGCATAGTTACTCCCGCCCAGTTTTTTGATCTTCTTTGTCCTACATCTTCACGACGTGGACCATCCGAAGAATTTTCCGAACCTGATCGATGTTACAATCTGGATTATCACACTTTCTTAACGTCGCGCGTCGTGGTTCAAAGATGACCGGGAATTCAGTTCTTTTAAGTTTTCTGAGAAATCGGCGTGTCTGGAAGCATTTTGGATGACCTCTTGTCCTGATTGGGGGAAAATTATTTTGTTAAGCCTAGGCAGGTTTTGTTTACCAAGCATACTTTTTGCTTTGTTCCTACCCCCACAAGTAAACTTTAATGAATGCAATAAAAGTGACAGATCACCGAGGGAGTAGTTTCTAGCCATGGCCTAGGACGAGAAAACTGGACTTGGACTGAAAAGTGAGGACCTTCTCGACCATTGAGGAAACCCCTGATGAAAATCAAGAGACAATTGATTTTACACTTGAAAAACACAGTGACAAAGTACAAATGAGGATTACACAGAACCTTGATTTGAAAAGTGAGGAATATGAAAAGACAAAGACGTTAAAACGTGGGCCCAAACGCTTCTTCGATACTTTTACGGTACATTGCCTTTCCTTTCAATTCTTTTTAAGTTTTTCCACAAGTTTTCGAATTTGCTGCATGTCTTTTTTTTCTATTTGTTACTATTTATTATTATTATTATATTAGAATTTTATAGTTTGCATTTTTCGATTTTTCTTATCCTTTAGCATTGATTTTTGTTATTTAATTTTCGTTGTCGTTGAAAAAAGAATGTTAAGGATGTTTACCAGTTTTGTTTATTTTTTCTGAAGCGAAATGCTTCTCGTGTAAGAAATAGAATAGAAACAAACATTTTATACGAAATTATAATTGCCAGATCGTCTAACAAATTGTAAATTATAAACAAAAATATATTGCTTCTACATTTATGTTGCATAGTACTTGATAAATAAATCAATAAGTGATTTATGATAGACATAGCTGATAAAGAAACTTTTTTTTTCATGTTTGGAAATGACTTTTAAAATAATAAACCAGGCAAATATTTTAAAAAAATATCAGAAAATATGTGCAGCATAATTCACCATTTATTTAATTTGATCGTCAAGGAATAAAACTATGCTAGCATGATTTTAAACGTATGGTCAGGTAATAGGTCCATAGATATATTTTTTTAATAATATGCATGCAAATTGCACAATCTGATACGATTATATTCACGTAGGCTAAACGTTATCCCATCAGATTAAATCTATTAAAGCTCTCTCAATACTGATATATTTATCTAGATTTAAAAATATTTCATATGTACAGTGAGGTAATAAAGAGCTGTCTCCTCCGCAAAGCTCCTTCCATTCGATTGTCCGCCTGGTCAGCACTTTATGGGGGAGACGTCCCTTTATTACCTGACTGTACATATATAAAAATGAAACATTTTTAAATTCAGACTAAATATATCAGTATTAAGAGAGATTTAATAGAAAATTATCTGATAGGATAACGTTTAGCCTACGTCGATATAATCTTATCAGATTGTGCAACTTGCATATGTACATATTATTAAAGAAAATATTTATGGACTTGCCGTATTTGAACCTATTTGTCTTATTATTTTTATCCATCACATTGCGTGATACGATTACTTTATAGATCAAATGAATTTGTTAACTCCTTTTAGTATTTTTTTAATAAAAATCATCTGAATATACTCAGTTATTCTTCTTACCTACATTTGAAGCTGGTTAAGATTTATTGGTGCACAGTACCCCGAAGGCTTTGAATTCGCGACATTTCACGAGTTCACATTTCTAATTCCCCCCCATAACTCTTTCCAGAACACGATAAAAGAGCCGCCGATATCTCGCTAATCTTTCGACTTTTATAACCCTCACGTAATTTGGTTATCCGCTCTAATCTAAATCAAGAAAAAAACACTCACTTATCTTCATCTTTCTCTCATTTATTACTCGAGTAATTCGGATTCGGTTGAGGGTGTGCGTTATAGGAACGAAACTTTTCGTATGAAGAAAAAAAAAACTAAGAGCGAGATTGTTTTGTTAAGTCTTTAAGTAAATCCACTCGTGCGTTCCTGTTCCGGAGCCTTTTTATTAAAGTATGTATATAACGGATATACAAGTTGGAAGAAAGCAAACTCGAAATCGTTTCGGGTTAGAGCGATATCCTGTTTCCTTTTCGAATGTTTTTCTATCTGTTTTTCGCCTGCACGTAATACTCGGCGAGGAAATTGCCTTTATTGCATCAAGAGCTTCAACTGGATATTACATTTCCAAACTAATAAATTTCATGAAACAACGCAAGGTGACATGAATCAGTTAGTTTCTCGTGAGGTTTCAATTTGTGAAAATTCGAAATAATAATTTGGCGATCGGAAAGCTTTTTTGAAATAAAATACTGCTTCGAGAAATTAGGAAAGAGGGAAAAATATTCTTAATAAACTGGTAAATGTGCGGAACTCATAAAGCTTTTGATGTTACACATTTATTAGATTCGAAATTAAAAATAAGTGAAGTTTATGTTAACGATAAATAGTCTACATGCAAAAGAAGTAATTTCGACTTTAATATTTCCGCGAATATTGCAGTGATCAAAGTGTATATTTTTTTTAAAACCAATTTGCAATAACTTTTTTTTTTCGGTTGTAATGAACATCTTTAGTACTTGAATTTATATTAAAATATAGGTGCTTTGCTTAATAATATTCTTCAAGGGAAGTCGCTTTATATTTCTGACATTTATTACAAATTTAAAATCCATTGGTATTCAAACTTTCTCTCAAACTGCCGTGAGCTTAGAGCATCAACTTGGGAATTGTAATTTAAACATTTACAGATAAACCCAGTTATTTATTGTCTGGCGGTTAAAACTTCTGGTTTTATATGAAACAAAATAAACAAGTATATTAAATACTATTATCGCGTACATCAGTAATAGGCCAAATGTATTTAGATTAATAAATATTGCTCGTGTTAATCCAGTTGAGTATGTATATCAAACAGTGAAATTTATTTGCTTATTTAATTATGGTTTTTGTTAGTATCGTAAAATTACTTTGATGCTTTAACGACTACATTATGAGTGCCATAAAGTAGCTCATTAAAGCGTCCGAAATTTTATTTTGTTAGGTTTGTTTGAAATTCATTTCGTTCATCTGCTCCTCTATTTTTTAACCAGAAGCGCACCGTCGTTTTGGGGCTAATTTTTGATTAATTATTTCTCGAAAACTATTACTCCGGACATCGCTTCTTATCGTGGTTTTATTTTGTAGGGTTAATTAACAGCGATCCTGTATATTCTATAATTTTTTAATCAAAAACTCAACACGTCTCAAAAATTCTTTTAAGTACTAAATCATTAACTTGATCATTAACTTCCGAACGTACTCATTACTTTTTCTTTCCGACGACATAAATTGGCCATACTTTCTTGAATAAACGTAATTAATTCCATTAGCACGTACCTTTAATGGTGTAGTATAAAGTATAAGCAATTATCCCATAATTTACGCGGCGTGACAGTAAGAACTTCCTCGGTGAAAAGCCCAGTACATATTTCACGGCAAGCCACACACAAATCTGTCCTTAAAATAAGTTAACTAAACGACGACTATAGAGTGTGAAAAGTTGTTACAAATCGAGCGTAATGTAGACCGAATTGATTTGCATCAAAGAAAGTGAGATTTAAATTTATTCAGACGGAATGGCTAAGAGGAACGACTCGAAATCCACGAATTATTCAAATATATACATCACCCCCCCTTTTGTTAACGGCGAAAAGAAAAAGAATGTTTGCTTTCTCATATTTTGTTTTAGATTTAAACGAACACAATAAAATAGAATTGTTTCTATTTTTATTTCGTCTGCATCTCAATTTCGATATTACTTTTATATGCATTAGTATGCAGATGGGCGAACAAGTTCAATATCACGTCCACAATTATTTCGGATTAACGACGAAAGATAAACATAACAAAATCATTAATAGGACAATAAGGCGTAATTGGATTTCGTGAGGGGTTCAAATTTAGTGAAGTTGCCGATTCACATCGATGGAACTAGACTATTGTTAGAGTAAACAGCAAAATTTAGTTTAGTACAAATTTGATATCTGTATTGAAACTACGTAAGTGTAATATTTTTAAATCGTAACCCCTTAAAATTAGAAAATAGGCAACACATTCTACTTCCGTGCTTTTAACACATTATAAAAACACGAAGTTATTTCTGACTTGATTCATGGGTTGCCTATTTTAAAATCTTCAAGGGTCACGATTTAAAATGGGTTCAGTATTAGGGCATGAGATGCTTAAGGTAGCTTTCAATACAAAGCAAAATCCTTGATATTTCAAAATTTGCCTGAAAAAAAGTGTCTTAAATTTTCAACAAACTAAAAATGACGTTAATTATAAATTATATAAAAAGTGTGCGCTTTCTAGTCCTGAATAAGGGTTTAAAATTATCGCCAATTTATTGTACGCCAACTTAAGAAAATTGTTATTTATTAGGCAAGTGTTATCAGATTTTTTTTTATCAGAGCGTTGATGTTAGATAAGAATGTATTCATAGCTACAGTTGTAAACTAGTAGTTCATTCTTTTTTAAACTGCAACGTTGTAAGTAAAAACATTTTTTCCATAACTTAAACATTAAACAAACAAGTTAATCAGTGACAAAGAATAGACTTTTACGACGTCGTTTTTCTTCTAAAAACGGATAACCTTTTAGTTTTTCTTGCGTTTACTTCCTGTGTTTGAGGGAAGAATCAACTACCAGTGATCAATGAAAGCAGATGATGTCGTAACTGTTATATTATTCAATCGTTCCTTTCCTTCTTCTCTTTGGTTGGTATAAAAAAGAATCATTTCCTAAACAAACAGTTTAACTCGAGGTAAATTTAATATTTTGCTTTACTTCAAACTCCGGGCAAAGATTCTATGTATGTTTAAGGATAGCCAAGTAGTAAAAAGCTATGTATATGCAAAGCTTGATTTCTTGTTCTTTCTCGTTATCTAAAATAAAGTGTACTCACCTTAGCTAGAACAATGCAATTACTAGTTGGCGATTTCACTTTAACTTCTCGATCAATAAAGTGCGACGACTCTCGTAAATTCGCGGGCGTGAAAAGAAGCGCGTAAAATTTTTTACTGCCCGTAGGTCCGATGTCTGCGGTCTTGAAAATGATAATAACGAGCCAATATCGCAAAGGTTGATGATCACGATAACATTTTTACATATTACTTTGTTTTGTCGTAAGAGCTCTACATTAACTCCATTCGTCAAGTTAAATTTTTTTTTTCGTTTCACGTTCCCAATCATTGCCAATTAAAATGTACTTCTTATTTCTCTGTTGGAATTTAATTAAGGAGTAAAAGAATGAAATTTCAATTTATTTCCAATTTTTCGCATCGACAATTATACGAGTGAAGGATTAATTACAAAAAGGATGAAAGTGTATGCGCAATAATAAAATTGCACGAGAGTAGTTGCAGACAAAAAAATCTCAAAGCTTTATAAGAATTATGTAGAGCTTTGTAACAAATTATGTATATACGAGGGCAAGTCAAATAATAATTCATATACATTAGTTCGCCATAAAAATTAGTGATAAGTTGATACATAACGCACCCTTGCATTAATTTTTTTATCATTTAACGTTAATTAAAAATATTTTTTAATTGGCGTCCAAAATAAGTTGATGTATAACCACAGGTTATAGGTGCTAAGTCAGTTTTAAATTTTTGAGCAAGACCATTGATATCTGCAGAATCAATTCCTTATGTGATGAAGAACTTACAGTATTAATAAGTGAAACTTATTCGATCACACCCTGTATTGAAATAACAATTTTTGTTAAAGTTTTAAGGTTGAATTGCTTTGTGTGTGCCCCCCGGGTTTCACGTAACATGAAAGTAAATTGCAATACCAAAACGCCCGAGGAAAAGAATCCCCACATTTGTTCGCGAAGTTTCTACGTTGGCGAGTAAAATTTAATTTTCCGTTTTGGGGGGTTTAGCGGTTGAGAACTTATGAGCGTTAAAAAAACACGATTTGGGCTAGGTGTCAGTCAAACGCCACTTAATTATTCATTTCTCTTTGAAATGTTTGCAAAGTGGGGCGGCGTGTAAAAAAGCAAAACGCGAAAATCAAACGCCGACGAGGCCCGAACATCTGGCGTACTGGCTTCACTTATTGGAAAAATTATCAATGTGAGGGAACTTTGAAGCAGCACAAAGTGGTTTTGTTCATGTGCATGTGAAACGCGGGGGTGGGGGGGGTAACACGGAAAGGTCAGGGGTGTCTGTTGTGGTTAGTGAATTTCGCGGTGCGTTAAAATTGGAAAGAGAATATTTGACTTCGGCCCACATTTTTATAATTTCGTTTATTAGTCAATATTGGTTTTTTTTTTAACTTAAACATTGAAATGTAATATTTACTTTCAAATTGATGAATTCATACAAATCTACTCATACTCATTAGGCCTGTTCGAACCGCGAGTTCTGACTAATTCCGAGCCGTTGCACTCATCAAAATTGTACTTCTCAAAGGAGCTGTCAAAATACACTACTTCGAAGCTGCGCGCTGCGGTTTGAACAAACCTATAGAATACTTTAACTTTTTTTACTTAAAAATGAGAATATTTGCCTGAAAATAAATTTCAAGTTAATTGCTGTAATTCTGAATGACAAAATTCATACTCTGGCGTGGGGTCATTATAAAATAGCTGATATAGAAAGGAATGTATTCCGTATGATAAAAATTATTACACTAAACGTCGAGATATCCATCTCCTATTAAATTAATTCGACGAATAACTTGATTTCTCTGAATTGTTGATTGATTTTTTATTAATTGTTTCCATGGTAGTTATTTATCTAATAACTAAAGCCCGGATTTTTAGGCACTTAAATAGACTGAATTAGGCAGGCAAATAGGCAGTTAATGTCTAAGAAAGAGGCGCACTTTTAGGTAGCCTAAAAAAAATTTAGGCGGTTAATAATTTCTCCTCGTTTGTCATTTTATAATAAAAAAATTAAATAGCTGATATAGATATTTCAAATGTTTTGTCCATCATTTTAAATTGTGCCTTGTAAATTTTAATCTGTTTTACAATACAACTTTATTAATTGTTAATCATGGTTACTACGTAAGAAATTAATCCTCACTTAGATGTAAGCAAAATTTTAAAACTCATAATTTTCAATTGTGTAGCACTTTCATATTAATATTATAGCCGCCCTGATGAAGGAAATAAATACTTTCCGAAAGCTTGGCAATCAAACAAGAGTAAACTTTTAATTGCCCCCTTTTGACTCTCTCTCAACTTTTCCTTAAGTTCGCAGTCGCGATCAGAAGCCGTTTTATAAAAAAATAATATTAATAATAATATTAATTTTAGTTACATGGTCATTTATTAAAAAATCGGAGGGATGTTCTTGGGGGCTTATGGAACTGTACAAGTGAATCAAACACATAATTCGCCCAGTAGTGGAACTTCAAACTTTTGGCCCCCCGCAAATTATTCAGGCCCCTACCACGCGACGTTGAAACGATACTCTTTTCATGGTGAATTTCATGTTTATTGTATTACATTGATAATTTAAAAAAAGGATAAAGAAAATATAGACAAGGAGGATTTTGGGCCCCCTATAACTCTGCCCCCCGCGTCACGGGGTCCGGCGCAGAGTTTTTTTTTCGTACACCATTAAATCACCCACACCAGGAATATTTACATTCAAATACCCACGCGCAAAAAGGAGTCGATGATAAAGTTAATAAAGAAGCAAAAATGAGAATTTTTAAATTTGAACAAAGATATAAAAGGGACACTTCTGTTCACAAAAAGGATTCGGCAAACATTTTATAAAAATTATGAAGGGACAAGGTGCTTATTGTGAACCACAATTTTGATTATGTATTTGTTGTAAATCAATGGCAAGAGTTGTTAAAAAAATTTTAAAATCACGCGGTATTTGAAACATTATTTTTGTAAAAATAGGTGGATGTGGCGCCATCTATCGAAAGTTATAGCAATTATCAAGTTCTATTGTTTTTTTAAAAGAATTGTTTTCATTCAAATTCTGGAACCCAGCATCAGTATTTTAGCTAAAGTTTGTCGCTTGGGCCCTTTATCGCCTAAGATTGTTTATATTAACAATTAAAGCGCGAAATTCTTTAGTGAATAATCCTGAACTAATTTTATTTCAATTTTCGGCTATTTATAAAAACGTAGCAGCGTTGAATTTAGCTGAACCCGTACAGTGCCTTTAAAATGTTTTGGCAAGCAAATACATAGGTATTTCCACACACAGAGAAAACAATTCATAAAAATTAATTATACAAAATTAATTGCCCATTTTAGGCATAAAATAGGCAACAAAAAGTTTTGTAGGCGCTTAAGCTATAAAACTAGGCAAATACTTAAAATAGTGTAAAATTAGGCACTTAGGCACGAAAAAATATACATCTCATTCTAATTAAAGTTATAATCTAAATGTTTAAAATTTAATTGCCTATGTTTTTTGTTAAATAAAATTTTAGGCAATTGCCTAAAAATCCGGGCTTTACTAATAACTATTAGCCAGTTTATTAAAAGATGGATATCTCCGCCCTTAACAAAATAAAAGCATTATTGTATGTACAAATTTAGAAGGTATTTTGGTAAATTACTTTGCTGCTTTAAACTTTAATTTAATTAATTCATGTGCGGTTAATTGATTTATTAGTTAATCGATGCATTCACTAGATGTCGATACAAAATGTTCGGCTAGGCATTAAATACAAATCGGGAGGAATTTATTGACAATTCCCTTTATTTGCAGTTGGAAATTAAATTTGTTGCCGCTGGTAAATCCAAAATTCGCAACAAGTTTTGCAAATATATTTAACGATAATTTAATCACAAAATCTTCTAAGCGGACACTAAATCGCGCAACAATACACTTTACGTTTCGCAGTCGTTCGACTGCTTCGTCAGAAGTGAAAATTTAATGGTAATTTTTTTTTTAAATTACATTTTTCATACTAACCATAGCAAATAGTGAGTTGTTGAGAACTGGTTCTATAAACAACTTGTTCAGTTCTGCACAGTTTTACTCGAGCTTTTTTACAGTTTAAAAAATTGTACTTCGATGAGCAAGAAATTTTAGTGGGTCAAAAATATTTACGTTTTACTTTCATCGACATCAAATGGAGCTTATAAGGACATGATTTTCAAGTATTAAAGTTACTTAAGAAATTAGCTATTAAGTATATCATTGAGATTAGCATTCCCAGTCTTTAGGTATTAGATCAAAAGGGGATTATCTTGATGTATAAAGATAACTCCAATTCCTCACACTATACGAGCACATATATCAGTTCGTTGGTCTCATGCTGCGATAAAACGTACTTACTACGTGGAATAAAGTGTTAGTAAAATTGTATACTTAAAGATCTCCTCGTGAGTGCTTTAAAGTGACCGTTCTATTTTTGTATCGCCGTTTTCGCAGGTACGCCGCAGAGTTAAACGCAAATTCCTACATAATCTAAATATTTTATAGAATATATTGATTTATTATACGGATGTGTTACTCAGACGTTACGCTTGGCGTTTTTTAAAAAAATTTAAAAGAGAATTGTATAATAAAAATTCTTGACGTATTGTTGAGCTTGTACCGTCACGTGAGGGGGGTGCACTAATAATTTTTCTTCTGGCCTTATTTTTATGAAAGTGTATTAGTATTAAATGTCTGAATCATATAGTGTTGTACCAAATAAATCTTGCTAAACTAAATATCCATTAATCTTAACTTAAAATTGGTGAAAAGTAAACTAATCTTAAATTCAAAATTATGAACCCCATAAATTTTGCATCGTCCGCCTTATTTCTAAATTTACAATTTATTTATAAATACTTCAAATTGAAATTAAAAAATACTATTGTATTTTTATTATATAACAAGTACCCTCGTAAACTTTTTCCTTTTATTTAACGTGATTAAAGTCTTTTGTTTTTTAAACGTGGATAACTTAGCACTTGCGTTATTAGTTCCACGTTACGTATTCCATCAATAAAAGCAAACCAAGTGCTGCGTTTACGGCGGGATTATTTAAAGTACCTACTTTCTTGTTGCGCTCGCCGGCAGAAAGCTGATTTGAAACAAGCACCTAGTTGACATAAGTTTTAAGCTTGCGCCAGCTTAACTGAAGTAATTAATTAAAATATTGAATTGGCTTAATTTTGTTTGAGGACTTAAACTGACATCTTTCTCTTTAATAGCTTCCACGAGACCGCACTCTTTGGTGTGTATTTTCAATTTGAAGGTATAATATTTATAAAGCGTTAAGTAAATCGAAAACGAAGGTGAAATCTGATCAATTCCCCAACCGATGTTATTGTAAAAATGATTTAATAACGTTCGTGTTTTCGCGAAGCTACACTCAGAAAAATAAACTGTTCAGTCAACCAAAAACATGTTCAGTTAACAATATTCTTCGTTTATCTATTAAACAATCACGCATGGTCATTGAACCAACAGTCAAAATATTTTAGATTGAATCAACTCAATATTTTATTTGAGGCAAGCATACAATGAAGACACCGTTCTTGTTGCTTTAATATTTTATTTGTCTGAACGCTGTTATGGAATTAAAATTATATTTTTGATATACATATTTAAAGTAACTTTTCAGTACGGTTAATAAAATCTAGACTATCACGTTTCGGGAAACCTTTCAACCTTCAATGAGCTGCAAGAGGAGCTAAACAAATCTCTCGACGAATTTTATAAAGTCCGACACATTCGAAATACGAATGACTTTTATCCATTTAAGAAACGATGTCGAACAACAAAAGGTTACTTATGCTGGGAAAGGCAATAAACATACGTGAAGTTTTAGCGTGCGCCATCTGGAATTCAATAGCAAGAATTTCAATAACTGTCTACTGTTTACTCATGCAAACATAACACGTAAATTCGTATATCATTCTAAAGGGTCAAACAGAATGCAACGCCGTTACGCACCGTTGCAACGCCGCCAATTGTCACTTCAAAAGACATGCACAGATAAAGCGACGTGGAACGACGTCAATCTAACCGAAAAATAAAAATTATTTCAACTATTTATAGTATTATATATGTATCTTTTATACCTGATGTATTGTATGTTGTATTATCCACATATACAAGAAATTACTAGATGAAAATGCGATGGGGGTACATATTTGGCTATGTATTATGCTATGTCGTCAAAGTTGGAAGTTGACCAACGTTTCGCGTGCAACGCCGCTTGACGTCGTTCATTCCGTGCAAGGACATTTGAACCTTTGTATTTAATATTCATTTGACAGATAACGGCGCGTAACGGCGTTGCATTCTGTTTGAACCTTAATGCTACATGACTAAATGTATGACGTCTTATTAATATGGGAATTAACCTTCGCTTTTACTAGACTATTTCGTTAAATAAAAAATCAAAACAGACACATAAAGGCAACAGCACTTTACGATCATTTTGAAATTTCAACTTTTTGATTTAACATACTAAACACTTTCATTTTAAAGCAAAACATTTACATCGTTCAGTCAAATGTAATAGTTTAACATTTTCTTAATGTTACTTCAACAATTTCCAAGATGTTCAGTTAAGAATATTACCGTTGAAACAAGTACATTTTATTTAAGTCAACGCATAAAAAGTTGACATTCAAAAAGTTGTTGACTTAACTATTTCATTTTTCTCAGTGTGGTGAAATCCCCACGTAGTAGTTATACCGAGTGAGCATTTTCAATCCGGGACATAGGAGATAAGCATGACTACCCTTAATAATGACATTTTTAATTACATTAACACTGAAACACTAACGAATGTGATTAATGGATTTTATAATAGGTTAGGATACTGTTTGGCGCAAAATGGAGGGTTATTTGAATTTTTACTATAATTTAAAAGAAAACGTTCAATTTGTTTTTAATATTTAGTTTGTAATAAAATTATAATACTTAAATTCAATAACTTTTAACATGGTTTTAATCAAATGTGCCATTATTAAGGGTAGTCATGCTAACTTCCTATGTCCCGGAATGAAAATGCTCACTCGGTATAAGTTGGAGCTTCGAAAATGGAAGGTATTTGGCTCGGGGCTTGCAAATGAATTCAATAAGGTTCTGTTTTTTTTTGTGCTTCAATAAAAAAGTGCTCTCTCTTAGACTATTGTTGGAAATATTGTTATTTTCTCCGGCGACTGCTGAAACGTAGCTAAAATACCAAATTTATTATACCGGTTGTTGAATCAAACTGAGATCATAGAAATTTAATGAGAACAAAGAGCGCAAATAATGATGAAGTGCGAATGGTATGTTATGAGTAGGGTACGTCTGTTGTACGCCTATGTTCCCACTTTACAACAACAGCCGGTATATAAGACGGTTATTAAAAATATCTTTTTGCGAAAATATGTACAGGATAATTTAAACGTAACTTAAATTAATTTAATAAAAGGAATTCCTATCCCGTATTGTTTAAATATAAACTATGTTCGCTTGAATTAACGAAAATATTATTTCGCAATCACCCCTTGAAGTCAAGCCTCGCTTTAAAATTTCCTTAAACATTAAGTTTTATGTAGCAGCTTCCTGAGGGTGGCTTTCCGGCTATTAGCAAATATAAATCGCACTTTTCGATTTTAACAAAGCACGCAAAACCGATTTGAAAAGATTTACGGCGCGATTAAAAAGTTAATATTGAAATGGGGAGATTACATTTTAAGCATAGTGCTATTTCGTTTATGAATAATACTTATTATTATACAGGGTGTCTTATAATATATGGAGGCGATTGAAAGGGTAGTTAGGGCAGATCAAAATAAAGCATTTTTTTAATTCGCTTTGGTCCGCTGAAGTGAATAAGGAAAAATTAAAAATACTATAATAGTTAACACGTTTCCAAGGAAACATATTTCTTGCAAGTGCTGATGGATTGCTGCTACTTTAATTTTAAAGTACGTACTCAACAGAAACTTAATGGCAAAAGCAATGCATCAAAACCAAATCATTCACAAAAGGTACTCAAAATGTTGATCCTGTATTTCAACCATATATGTATAGGAACAATCGTTTTCATAATTGTTACTAGGGGAACAAACTGACACTTGAGAAACTGGGCCTTCACGTTAAACTATTTTCATTTTGAGACTGAAAAAGGATTTGACATTTTTAAGTAAATTTGTACATCGACTTGTTTTCGAGTTTTATTTTAATTACTCAGAGGCTCTCAACAATATGAACAGCATTTTTTATTACTACAGTTAGTTTGTAGTTATTGAGTTTTTATTAAAAGATTATTAAGAAAAAAGCTTCACTTTGATTTCCTCTAGCAACCCTTTTAGTCTTCTCCATGCGTTACGAGACACCCTGTATAGGTACGTGTTGCATTGAACACTGTTCGAAATACATAATTTTCTTTTAAATCTGATTTTTTTACATACTTTCAATTCATACTTACGAGTCTTTAGGTCTGTTCTTTTCTACACTATTTGCACCAACCGCTCCTGAGAGAGTGAGATGTATATAACATAATGTAAGTAGGAGTGAGAAAAATAGAGTAAAGGAGTTAAAAGTGTAAAGCAAACGAACAAACCTTTTGCTGATAGTTTTAATTTCCGGTTGCGAACAAAGTTTTTTTTTCTACAAAATTCCTTTTTGGTATTCAAGGTTATTCACGTGAAACGTATTTATTTATGTAATGCGCTTGGTTTGTTAATACAGTAGAAAAAAAAGCAACATTCGCACGCCCATACAAAATAAACTGTTAGGATACGTGGGCCTGCAATTTCTGAAATTACATAAAAATGTCATAAAATTTTATTATAAATTGTTTATTTCGGCGCTGAGCTATCGTAAAAAATTAACATATCTCCGTATTAGTTCAGGACCTCGGATTTGTCTCCGCGGATGTTCTGCGTTTTATCGCAAGAACATCTAAAAATATACCGGCCAGACGTTATTGATGTACTTTTAGGGAAATTCGGGATCTTAACATTCTATTAATGAGACGTGTTTATTAGTCCGGGGCTCTATAATTGAACGAAGTATTTTAAGAAATTATTCAATGCGAGTCTAATAAATTTCATTAAATCCTGCTTTCAAAAAGTTCAGACGACTTTATTACAGGATGTAAAAATAATTCGATTAAGTTCTATAAATAAACATATTTAAAAAAAAATTGTGTATATAAATAAATAACAAAATATAAGAGTCTCTTCTAAAACTTATGGAGATTGATAGGCGTCGGTTTTTCCTTAAAATTAAAATTAAAAGTATATATGGAATATGATACTGAAACTTATCGAACACGGAAGGACAAAGCGTAATTGTCACACACATAAAAAAGTAAAGCGTTCGCTGTCGTCTGTCTTGGATTTGTCTGTACATAATGCCCCCGACAGTTGGACTTTATTTGCTTTGCGATTGAAATGTGAACTGCCTTGTAGATAAAAGGATCGTCGCGTATACACGAGCACGTTTATAGCGAAATCGTCCTTTTCCCTTCGCATTAGATCTAGAACATGAGGCAAGTAATTTTTTCTGCGTCTACAGTTTTCTGAATAATGGAACACAGAACTAATTTTCGCTCTTAATTTTAGCCTTGTGTAATATTAATCAACAGCTTGTACAATTGAATTGCAGTTGACATACTCAAATGAAGTGGAAGCAGATGAGTAGAAGGCAAACAGAATGATAAAAATATTGTTTTATCGATTAGATTATTTTTGGCTTTTAGAAAAAAATAGTTTGGATATGTTATACATGCAAGAAACATTTAAAAGAATTGTTCGAGTCTGATGTTATTGAGCTGCTTCGGTTGAAGCTCACAAGAAAAGCTTTGCCTTGTTAAAAAAAAATCGCAAGTACTTGAATATTCAAAATCACAAAAAAATACTCTTGTGCCAGTTCATTATTTATAACTAAACTAACTGCAAAATTCAATGTAAGATACTTTTATTAATGAAAGCATGGAAAGCTTTTGTGTTTCAAAAGGAAGACTGCCGAGTTATTATTAACTTAAGTAAGTTGGAAAGAAATCTTTATGAGTTTAATAATTAAATGGATAAGCGACATTTTGCTTGTTGTTGCTTATAACTGCACCTGATCCTTGATACTTGAAACTAACTTGGAAGACTTTCGTGATAGGAAATGTAATATGCAATTATCGTGGCTAATTAGATTTTATTGTCTAGCAAATAAGACATGTCTACACGAACCTGTTCATCTGCGTGCAGTTACTTTGGTTTATGAAATTTTAATCGTGCGAGATTGGATGCAATTTGCTGTAATCTTGTGTATACTGATCACATGGGGCGCATTAAATAAAAGGTTCGTTAAGTCTAGCCGTTTAACTACATAATTTTATATTACATGGCCTAGGGTTGTCATCTCCGTTAATATCTTCTTTATATTCCAGAATGAGAATGAGAATTGCTTGTCGTCTGCTGCGCAGAGAGATATTTTGGCCACTTATCTTGTTATCGGTGTTAACTATGTTATAGTTTTTATTCGTCATTCGATCTTTTATATTTTGTTAAAAAAATTGATATTTTTAAACTAAAAATAGTAAATGAGACTGTAGTTTAAGAAATAATAATAAAAGATAATATCTACGGATATAAACTTAATTGGGGGCGGAGATAATGTTTTAATTATGACTTTTTCAAATTCCAAAGATGTCTTTGGAAATAAATTTTGAATTTTTCGATTGAAACATGTAACAACCACTGAAATTATAATAGTTCAAAAAACGTTGTAAATAAAAACGTGTTAGGAATTGAATAAAACAAATAAAAAGATTGCTCATAAAATACAGGGTGTAATCAATTAAGTTTCACGTACTGTAACTACTGTTAATACACAAGAAAAGAAGTGAAGTTATGACATACTGCAGTGATAATTACCTGAGTACAATAAAATAAAAAGAAATAATCATCGTAATTAATAAAAAATCAGAAAAGAGCACCAAGTTCAACGTCGAGTGTACAAGACGATCCGTGACGAGCGAAGGACCACCAGAGCGAAGAAAGCACCTCTACGTTTACATAAAAAGGTTCCTTGGAAGAGTTTTCAGCATGCCAGAGTGAAGGAGACCATCGTCCACAGCTATGTGTGTACATCTTAAGCAGAAACCATCACATTGTGCAAGAGTCTCTTCATTCTACAAACAAAATCACATTAAACACATCGGAATGCAACAAATAACATTCCAATACCACAACAAGTATGATCCACTTCATTTGGGTGAACAACGAGAGAGTGATGTTGATTTCCTTGTAAGCCATCGACGTAGGGTGTCGGATCCACGTATTCATATCCAGTTGGACGAGTTCCTGAGGATTTTGTGAACCATCAACGTTCGTGCATGAACAATTACGGTGAACCAGTGCTAGACTTTTCCATTTTGTATTGTTTTTCGTTTAATTTGTTTAACAATTTGAGTTTTCTAAAAACGAGATTATGTCATTTGAGGTTACATTTCAGTTTATGTGTTTATTTTTTAATTATCATTATTTAGTCAAATGAAATGTTACTTACCGGATGAGGTATAATCCAAACAATGTTGTAAATATTAATTTCAACCGTTTTAATGTATTTTATGTAAAAATTTGTATGTTTTCGAATTTTGTAAACAAGCAAACTGTCATAGGCAAAATGCGCACCGGGTTCGAGGCTTCCAAGCCAGAATGTTGATGGTTGCCATAGTGACGGTGACTGTCCACATTTCTACAGCTATTGCTGTTTTCCTTTTGAGAGCGAGATGTTCTGGTGCTCTACGTTTGGAGCAGTTCAGTGTCAAATCACGCAAGTAAGTAAAAGGAACGCAAATAGGGGCGCACAGAATGAGATGGACCCTACCTAACCTAAAATGTGTACATTTGATTGTAAATCCTTGTATAATTTATTTAAATGGATGGTAAGATTTTCAGTTTGTTCATTAGCCATAACTTACATTGCTGTTAACACTGTTATTATCAATGTTGTAAAGCCAGTTTAAGATTTACGAAGATGGACGACAAATACGTTTTAAGTACTATTTTCTATCGATTGTCGTAATTTTAAATTTTACCGCGCAAATTTGATATTAGGGTTTCTTGCACCAGCCAAAAAGTGGGAGCTTGAGGGGGAAGGAAGAGGTAAATGTAAAGCACCGGTGTGGCACCGGTGTTATAAGCTCCAGTCAAAAGGAAACCAACGTAGTGCGTATCGGAGTTGCACGGTGCAGCTCCTATCGCTAAAAGGAAAGTAGCAAATAAAAGGGCGTGCGCGTCGTTTCAGGAGCATTCTTCATTTAGATTTCAACCGAGCAACATGTAAAAGCATTCCTCGTCTAGTTTTCGAACAAGCAAATTAATTCCGCGAGTTTTCGAACTGACTGTAATTAGATTTTTTCTTCGCAACAGTTTTGCCTTTGACACTGGAAGAAAATAAAACTGAATTTTTGAGAAATTTTACAATTTTATTTAATAAAAAGAAAAACCTACCAGAAGAGAATTTTCCAACATTCCTTGTACCCTTTAAACCGATCACAAAATTCTACAAAAGGAGAAAGAAAAGGGACAAAATGAAAGACGAAACCAAGTAAGTCAGGTTCCATACCGTCATCCACACATAAACATTTTTACACTAAACACAAAATCAGCGTATCGGAGGAGGATTATTGTTCAGCATTGAACGCTAGGTCTGGTGAATCCGATCCCTTCTATGATATCGGAGTATTTGCCACACACACACCACACACAATTTCACACATTCTATTCCATTTCGACAATCTAACTGAAAGTGAAGTCCACGAAAATTCATTTCGAAAAGAATTTTATTGAGGGGGTAAAATTGGGTACTCTGTATTTTTTTCTTATAAAATCCACCCTAAAAGGAAGAGCTACACGAGAGATACAAAACAATACGTTCAACCCACAAAGCAAAATTTGAAAAGGAAAAATAAAAACAAAAAGATCAAGGCAAGTACTCCACACACAAATCATTACATTTATTGACACCGACGTGCAGGGTTGCGTTCATAAAATATACCTTCGAGTGCACCTTGGGCGTGTAATCGTATCTCTCTTAATCATGATTATTTGCTTATTTTGCGTCTCGCTTATCTGTTTCAAGAAGTCTTGTATTTATATTATTACCATGACAACGGGCGCACTTTTTACGCCGCACTTTTAAGTACAAAATGTGTTTGTTGCTATGGAAGCCACGCCTGATTTAGTTTTTTATGATTTATAGATGAGAAACATAATACATAAATTCATTTATACGAGAGAGACTGCAATATTAGCCAAGAGTAACTCTAGAGTGTCTTTTATGAACACAGCCCTGCTCAACTACACAACATTACATGACTGGCTTGTCAACAAGGGACTCAAACACATCATTACATTATGTTTGAGAAAAATGTCAACAATAACTCCGGAAAAATGTACCGTTAGTTTTTACATAAAACGTTTGAGAAGCGCTGGCTTAGATTTAAAGCCCCGGCTTATGTGATGAAGAACTTATTAATAAGTGGAACTTATTAATAAGTGAAACTTATTCGATTACACCCTATATATCATCTTGTATCCTGAACATGTTCACTTAGGCCGCATGTCCACCGGATCGGGCCGACCACAATCGGCTCGATTGGGATCGTGCGATAAAGATCGTGTATAATTACACGCGACTGAAATCGTTTCAGTGGACAGACTACAATAGAAATACATTTACACGATCCCAATCGAGCCGATTGTGGTCGGCCCGATCCGGTGTACACGCGGCCTTAATAGTCAATAGCCATATCTCTGTGTAATATCTAAGTGTGTATTCTAGTTTAAAATTTGTAAATATTTTTCATTAGTATGCAGAGACGAAAGAGGAAGACTTTAATTAATTTTAGACATAAAATATCACCCAAATTTCCACAGCCAAGGCATCAGACATTTTGTCGTCGCTTCCGGAATGTTAAGTGACAATAAATACTTTTTGTTTTAAATTTTATGAAAACGCTAACTATTACAGCACACTTTGAAAATCATTTGTTTAATGATCACTTTGTATTTTCGTGGTTCTAAAGAAATTTATTTACGAAACAAGAAAAAAACGCTTGGATTTTTTAGATTAACAATAATTTCAACAATCAAATTAACATTTCTGTTTCTTTATTTATTCTTTGGTTATAATTTTAATGCTTTGCAATAATATGTTTGATACTTCTTTTATTAATTATTTATTAAAAAAAGGAGGAAAATTATGAAATTCTTTGCTGAAAATTGCGTCGTGGAACTAATTATATTCAGCAGAATAATTGAAGCGATAAATTGGGTTTGCAGCACTTACAGTGACTAAGTATATGCACTACGTTAATTATCGATTTAATCGATTTAATCGTTACTTCGTAAATCGCGAGGCCCTTGCATGTACTCGTACATACACTTTCCGTTCCATCACAGTCTTGTTATCAGCAATATCTGACGTCGTTTGTCAACAGAGATTAATTGCACACTTGACTTTAATCAGTAACGTCATCGTTGTCATCGTCGTCCATTTTGGGACGATTCTTTTTCTTTGTGTGTGTCCCTTGGTACCATCTCATCATATACGTGATGCCAGTTTTTATTTACTTATTAGAAATCAAATAACTTTTCGAGATGTACCCTTACAAAAAAATATATATAATTTTTTTAATTCACGTGTATACTTGATGTAATTGTTTGCTACTTGCAGGGCTTGATACAATTATGTATGTATTGTAGGTATATCATATTGTAAATATAGTAAATATTTGGAGGTCGGTCTTTGTTGTTTATTGAAAAAACACGCGCGCTAAAATCTAAATTAGGATGAACCTTCCAAAGTTTCTCTCAGGACGAAGGACTACACGACCCTGTTATTCTTCGTGTGCCGCAATTTTTGCTCCTCGAAGTTTCTTATTGTTAGTTTAACTAGTTTAATACTCCTTAGCCCAAAACACTTCGAAGTTTCGTTGTTGACTTAAAAGCTTTATAAAAGGCTTTGCGATTTAGTTCTTTTTTCTCGGTAAAGATTTTAGGGTTGGATAAAAAATGAATTTTAAAATTAGTTTACAATAGGAAGATCATTTTTCCTGAATCATAAAAAAGATAAGTTATTTCTTTCCCGCTAGCTTAAATATCATGATATTGGATTTTTTTAGCTAGAAACACACGTTCTTTTATTCACCCGCCAATATTTCATAAAGTCCACGATTTTGTCACCCCACCGTAATATAAAAAGCACAAATTTTACGATAAGAGAATGTAAAATTTAATTTCAAACTCCATTATTAGCGACGCCTTTCGTTTCATTTCGTTATCGCATCCCACAATGTGGTCTCTTTTATTACCGTTATAAACTTGTGCACGGTGCACCTATTTTGCAATTATTCCCGCTTATAAATATTAATCTTGCCCCCCTGCACAAGGACCTTTGCCCCAAACTCCCCTTTTTTATCTGATTTACAACTTTCGTTTCCGCATTATTTATGCAAATGAGCTAATAAAATAATTGCTCCGTCCGGAAAATGTGTTCACCCTGTAATTAGAAGGGGGGCCAAGTCGACTCACGAACACATCTAACAAGTCATCAAAGTTTTATGTATTTACAAATCATTAGGCCTCATGTAGACATGAATCAGATAGATCTAAGTCGTGATTATTTAAATTGATTTCCTTTTTGTTCGGTGAAACGTCAGCTCTCACCAAAAATCCTTTTTACATCTGAATGGTCGCCACTCGCCCCTAATTGACGGAATCGGAGCTTCTTCCTTCTTCCCCGAATTCTCGCGGAAGGACGTTCACATTTTATTAGTCCAAAAGTGAAAGTTTAATAAGAACGGCGGGAAGCTGTGCGCTGATTAAATTTTTTCAACAGAATTTGTGCCCCTCGTTCCGTTTAAAAGCGTAAGAATGTAAATACGCAATTCATTTATTAAGAAATCTCCGAGAATGGAGCGGATTTGGGTGAAATAAAAAAAGTTGCTTCGGATTCGGGCGTAATATGACGAAATCGATTTCGGATTCGATATTTGGTAAATTTACAACGAACTTATAATAGCAATCGGCGAATTTACTGTTATGGTGGAAGTTTTCTCCTGTGATGATATTTATGAAAACGGTAGGGCGTAATGCGTTGGGTTTTATTTGCAAGCGATGATATAACACCGGCGCCAATCAGATTTCATAAAGATTTTATGTCTTTAGTGTTTCTTAAGAGAATTAACAATGTACACTTTTTCACTAGTTAATACAATCAAATTCTACTCACAATAATTACAAGTAAACCAAGATTTCAATACTTATGGTCTGCTTAGTCCATAACAACCCCAGTATCCTAACGAAAAGCACATCTCTTTCTGTATCGCTTCTATGAATAAATCATTAAGAATTTGAAGCAAAAATTTAAATATCTGCTCTTCAATTAATCTTTCAGGTGGGCTTCGATTCATCGAGTACAATTTCATCAAGTAACGAAGGCCCCCTCTCGCCGCCTGTCAACTGATCGAAATATTCACCCCCGTTGACGTTGCAAATTATTATTAAAGGAACGAGTATAGTTTTAATAAAATTGAATGAAAATAAGCGAAAGCGAAAATGATTTAAGTGTTCGGTTGTTGGAAATGTCAAAAGCATTAAAGATATTAATGCTCCGCTTTTGTGCTACAATTTACTGCAGAGAAAGGACAATTTGTTGTCGTTTACGATTATCGTTCGTAAATCCCCCCTCGTCGACGTCAATACAACAATACTTATTGTTCTTTTACGACCAACTTCAACGAGTAATTACAACCTCATTTTTTTTTCCTTTTCAATTGTAATACGCCCCTTTTTGCTTCCATAAATGTCGTTTGCATACAACTCATATCTTTGTTTAGAAAAAAATTAACGCATCAAAAAGACATTACTTTTCGTTTAGTTGTTTGGTTATTATTATCTTATTGTTGTTAATAAATCCGGCTACCTTTAATCTCACTAGCATCGATTGGGAGTTAGAGTTATAGTTTGGGCCAGTTTATTTTATTGACTTTCCCTCCTAATAAACCCTAATTTCCTCGAAATGCTTGCTTAACAATAAAATAAGCTGCTGGCTGTGGATTATTTGTACAACCCATAAACGTCCTATACAAGTACTTGATTTAGAAGAAATGTGCTCACGTTCGCACATAAAACGGGTATTTAACTTCGATTACTTTCGAACGATTACGACTCTGTATCACCGGAAAATACATATAAGTCGTTTTAAGAGTAAGGTTATTGTGGTGAACACGTTTCAACAGAGTTATGAAATGTAATCGAAATTTCCAGACATTAATAATAAAACTATTTTACATTTACGTGTAAGGTATAAAAAGAGCAATCGAAAAGGTAATACAGGATAATAATACAGAAAGTGTAGACTTGAATACTGTATTAACTGTGATTGACCGTGAACAATGCAATGTAAATAAAACTGTCAAAGTTTTCCGCACAAACGTAATAGAACTTCGTCTTTACGAGAAAGAAACAAAAATAAGATAAAGTATTTGTTTACTTAATCCGAAACGTGGGTGGACTTATTACGGTTTTCCTTCTTAAATATTCTTATTTTCTTACGAAATTGTTTGTTTTGTTTTGCTTGATCTTATTTCGGCGGTTAATCGTATAAAAAAATGTTACGATTTTTTTTAGTTTAGTTTTAGTATTAGAGGTTATTTTGCGAAAAGTATTCATTAATTTGGTTATTTAAGTAACAGTTTAAATTGTACACTTTTAATCGAAAAGCTGTTTTACTGAAAAAATAAAACGTATGCGGGAAATTATTTAAAAAAATTATATTGCATTCCTGGATTTAATTGTGGTGTATAAATCAAAGTATTATCGAAATTATTAGATACTTTTTCATCCTATAATCTTGCTTCAGGTATCCTTATCATGTACCTCCGTCCAATTTTTTTACAATCATTATCTCTAAGATTGAGTTGCACCGACATTGATTCAAGTTAATCTCGAATTAAAGCGCATAAAGTCCTGTGTTTAATCTAGGATTAGTTAACAACGACGTTGGTGCAACTCAGCCTAAGGGTTCTATCTCCAAAGCCCTTTTCATATTTGTATCCTTTAGGCCCAGTTTTACAATCGTGGAAAAAGTTCGCCGAATATCGTTTAATGTTCCCCCATATCTACGTCACACCTGCGTCACTTATTCCAAGAATAATGCTTATCCGACGGTTGTAAAATCGGGCCTTAGAGTGTTAATTTCAATACCTACCTAAAATCCGTCTAAAAATTTTTATCTGCTAAGCTTTTGACATTCTTCATTCTTCTATGTCTGTCTTAAATTATTAAATATTGAATTTCTTATACAGGATGGCAAATTAGAGTGGCAAAACGTCGTTATTATTAGGGAGCGGATTTTTAAGCACCCAACAATGTCAATGTAGGCATACTGACATTGTTGAGTACCTAAAAATTCGCTCTCTAGTTATTACATATGAAATACACAGCAAATTTCAAATAAAAACTGTAAAGCGGTATCTATATTTTAAAAATATAATCGGAGATATTATACATGGCCCTCAAAAGAGTGACATTACGAAAGCCGATTTTTTAGAATGAAATGAATTTCGTCTAAACTATAAAAAAAGATTTTTAATATGGATGCAGCATTGTTAATCTTTTCCATCCAATTATTCAGAATAAGAAGAAAAAAGACATTTCCACAGTCCATTTTATTTCAATTTTATCAAAGTAAGGAAGAGTTTTTCCCACATTTTTTTAACTAAAACTTTGTTTTTAATAAATTACCTCTAATGATTAATTTGGAGAAAATTTGTTTAGTTTCATTAAAAGATTACATCCAACGGCCTAGAGTAATAAACAGAAGTAAGACGACAATATTGGCATCAGCAGTTTGAAAAGAGTTTAAAAAAATATGTAAAGACCCAGAATTTACGGTTTATTTTTACTTGCCTCTAAGTTTTATAAGGGTTCTTGTATACTCAAAAAATATACATATAGATATACATTTTAAGTTTGCTCTTTAATTGGATTTTTATCTGTTGGGCAATTAAACTATTATTATTATTATTATTAGGAAGGCTTCATAATAATATTTACTGATATGTTTTATTGTCTTAATAATAACAATAATACAGATAATGGACTACAAAATAATTTAAAAAATATTAAAGTGTCACAAAAAATAAATATTATCAACTACACATAACTATAAATATTTCTTCAGTTGTTCGATTTTCTAATATTAGGTTGTTCGGAAAAAAATGTCATTTTCTTTTTTATTCAGAATGTTTATATACATAAGTATATAAATTTTAATTAAATTGTATAGAGACAATTTGCATCAGTGACCTTTTGCCATCTTTCTGGAATCAAAAAATTGTAGACATAATACGACATTTTTTTCCGAACAACCTAATATTTCTTTTCATTTTCAAGCTGAAGTTTATATTTTTGACAAACTCTTGAAGGTGTATAATTTTTTTAATTCTTTCTTCAATTGCTCTACCTTCCTATTTATTCTTCCAACATTTCCTTTTCTTTTCTTTTTTCAAGCTAAAGTGCATGTTTCTGAAAGCACATTGGGTCTTATCAAAAAGGTTGATTTGATTGAACAAGTCGTGTGCGCCTCATCAAAAATTCTGCCAAAATTACACAACCTTCAATTATTTAAAAAAATACCACGAATTATGAAAATCACTCGACAAATGTATCAAGTTCTTTCAAGTAAGTAGTTTTCTCTGTACCTGATTCTCAGTTTCTTCTTCTGCTATTGTTTTTGAGCAGTTCTATTAGTACAGTTATCTTTTCCTCTCTATTCCTTCTAATTCTTTACTAATAAAATTTTGGTATTGCTTCTTCAATTATTCTATATCTTCCACTTGCATTTCAACATTTCTTTTCCTTTTTTATTTATTTTCAAGTTACAGAGCAGTTTTTAACTATTTTCTGACTCCTTTTTCTTTGAAGTATTGAATATTTTATATTAAAACCTTTATTTAAGAATTAGGCCTTTTTAAATTTATTGTTATTATTGCCTTAAAAATGATACAAAATAATTGATAGCCATATAATAAAATAACAACGAAAGAGTTGTCGCAAAAAAAATAACATTAATATTAAATTATTAAGCAACTACGAAACAATATATAGCAACTGTGAGACAATACGTATTTTTTAATAACCCAAACTATAACTATTTTTTGTTTCATTTTGTACCTTATTTTGTGCAAAAATATTAGAAATATTTTTAATGTCAGTCAAAAATTAATAACCCTTTATTGGTCATTATCAGAGATGCAAATTCAAACCACTTACTGGCCACGCACTTCTGACTTGACTGTACTCGGCTGTCCCACCTATTTTTCGTTATCAGTCGGTGGACATGTACAGCGTATGTACAGTGACGGCCAATAAAATCCGGGCATTTCTACTATGTAAATCTTACTTTAATATTTTTGGCATTTAGTACATATATAATAATAATAATACTGGCTTTATTTTCAACACTTACATACATAACAGGAAAAAGAAATCAGACAAAGCAAAGCAAGAGTTACAGAATATGATAACCTGTATGCATATATAAAGTATTGAAAATGACATGGGTAATCCCAGTCCTCTGTTCTTAACACTTAATCAACAGTAAAATCAATAGATCTTCTATAATGCGCTAGAGTATAGTAATCAGAATTAAAAAAGAAAGAAAAGAAAATTAATATTTACTTTCCTTTCCCTTCATCAAGGTCAACAGCAGGATAGTACGGAATAGAATGCAATGCTGTCTCACTGAGTCTCTTGCACGCGGAAGAGTTCAATTTTATAAAGACGTTTAAAAGAGTATTTTTGCAAAACATTGTAAATTTTAGCGATTGTACAAGTAAACGACCGTTCAAAAAATGCGGTTCTGTGAGGTGGTGGAGTTGACAAACCCTTAGATCGAATATTAAATTGTGTACATCGGTTCTAAAACTGATTTTGTTCTACATGTAACGAGGCTCTTTATAGGTAATGATGTGATGAAACAGAGATGCAGAATGTAATTTTCGTCGGTTGCCCATATTTAATCAACCAACCTCACCCAATTTCCATGTGATTCGCTGATTTCTTTTAATACCAAAAATTAGTCGAAGGCAAGCATTTTGGACTTTTTGTATTCTATATTTGTCAACATAATCGATACATGAGTCATAACCTACGTCGCAGTAATTAAACTGTGAAAGTACATATTTTCATTTTCTTTCTTAAAAAGTATCTATTGTTAAAAATCGTTTTTAAGTTACAAAACGCACGTTGAATACATTTAGAAATGAGACTTTTAAAACGGAGTTTATAATCCATTACGACGCCCAGATTTCTCGCCTCAGAAGATATAGGCAGAGTTACATTTTCAATGATTATGTTGAGGTGGGGCAGTACGCGTTCACGCATTTTCCTTGGTCCAAATAAAAGCACCGAAAATTTACTTGTGTTTATATTTAAAGAGTGCATAGTAGCTTATAGGTCCTTATTAATTTTGCTGCAGGCATTAGCAACGCTATCTGACGGAAACGAAAAGTATATCTGCGTGTCATCAGCATAGAAGTGAATGCTACTGAATTCTAATTGAGCTGCGAAATTACTTGTATATATAGAAAATAATAGAGGTCCCAGGACCGAACGTTGAGGAACGCCAGAGAGCACAGTTCGAACAGCAGACATATGACCATCAACAATTACACGTTGACGCCTATTCCTTAGAAAACTGTTTAGTAAATCTCTGCTACCGCGATTTACACCAATATAATGCAATATCGAGAAGAGAATGTCATGATCAATCGTGTCAAAAGCTTTTGAGAAAAAAATGTCCACTGTCGACAGCTCGACAAATGTCGTCTGCTATGTTCAAAATTACTGTAGTGCAGCTATGCCGTGGCCTAAAGCCTGATTGCGTCATAGGTAATAAGCAATTTTTAACCAGATAGGATTGCACTTGTTGGCACATAATTTCTCTAGTAATTTCCACATAACAGGTAAGACACTAATAGCTGCGCCCTATTAGTGTCTTACCTGTTATGTCATTCTTTTCACATCCCACATTTAAGTAGGATGTGAAAAGGTCGCCTGTTGTCATGGAAACAATATAAACACAAGATTTTTTTAAACGGATGAGCGAGATACAAAATAGGTTCAAAATCGTGAGTGAGAAAGATGAGATCATACGCTCCAGATACATCCGACATATAATTTTCGAACGCAACATGAGTTCGCTCGATGAAGGTTGAACAGTAAGAAGGGTTGCTGCGAGGTTTTAGTTTGACATTTCATTTTCTTTACATTTTGACAGAAGTATAACATCAATAAAAGCCTGATTTTGCCTGATTTATCAAATTTGTCTAAATACGCAGGATATGTCAAATTCTTACCCGGATGTTATTGTCCGGTACTGTACAGGGGCATAAATGGGCCATGCCTTAAAGCTATAATGCTCAGATTGTAGCTATGTGTTCGTACTTTCTGCTTTTAAAAGAAATTGTAATCAACGTCATTATTATGTGGTCGATAGAAGTGACACTAAAACCAAATACTAATATAAAACCAATTGTATCTACGTTATACTCTAAAACTTCTTTTTTTCTTCTTTTATTTATTTGGCCGAGCAATTTAAATGCTCCTTTACCAGTCACTGAGGTTTCACAAGATCTGGGTTGACACACTTTTAAGTTTACATAACTTTTAAATAGTTTCGTTTGTTTGCGTTATAATTTACAATAACCACGAAACTAAAAGAAGGGCTAATGGAAGTAAGCTAATTATAACTTAGAATTTCGGCTCAAAAATTATATAAAAGCACTATTCCTCGTTTGTTTAGATTAGATAAAATCTCATGCATGTTAATTGGAGCTTGCAGGCCACTTTTTATAGGATTGTAATATAATCTCCTAGACTTCATGTTATGAATGTTGAATTCTAAAAAGATGTGTTCGGGATTTCCTATATTACTACATTCACAATTTGAAAACGCCCGACTTCTCCCATACGGTGAAGATGTTGGGGGTAGAAGGTACGGCCTACACATGACTGAAATCATCTTCTTAGGTGTTTAAACCAAGGGAGTGCCGAAACCTTAGGGTTTAGGGAATAATAAAAGTTTGCCTTATGTCTATTAGAAAAGTTATGACACTAATTCCAACTTCATCTGAATCTGTAGATTTAGAAGCGTCTGTAAATATGAGGGAAAAATTGCTCCATTTTTGTTGGGCAGATTCTTGATACCAAAGTCATTGTAAATTTGATTACTATGGCATTATTTATAATCTAAGTTGTAAGACGTACATCGTTAGGACGACTGTCATTTAAAAGCTGAGTAGTTGGATACCATCTAGGAATAAATAGTGTCCCGTTTTTCATGCTCGCTACTGTATATCTGGCCATTGCTCTCTTAATTTTTCTTTTCATAGTTTTCGATGTTTCAGATTCATTACAGGAACAAACAGAGTAGAGCTATCATTCTTTCTTTAAAGTTCTAAATTGTTAGAAATTTAAATAAAATAAACGCTTCGCCTATTTTAGAAAAAAAAATTATTCGCTTGAAATTTAATTTAAATAAATTATTGAGGATTCAAAGTTCTAAAAAAAAAATTGTTAAAACTTATAGAATGTTGGTAAGAAACGAGTAAGGTGTATCTAAATAGAATAGTTTCTAGTTTTACTGATTGCGCTGTGCAGCTTCAAAGCTCAGTTCAAGTTCACGTGCGGGTGATATTTAAAAGGATAATCAAAGGAGTGGGGTGGATCAAACAAGCGTCGCGAATTCGAGCGGGTGTTTAGTCATTTCAACGTGTACACGCACAGACATCGAATGAAAACTCCGGTCCCGCCGCCGTCGTCACCGACTCGCAGCGCCAAAAAGTATTCTTAACTCAAACTCGGCAGCCAAAACTATTTTTTTATTCAATATAAAATTCATGCAGATTCACTGACTCTGTTTATTTATTTCTTCCAGGTATTCACTTAATTTAACTTAAAGTGACTTCTCCGCGGTGTTAATTAATAACTTTAGTGCAAGAACGAGTCTCCCCCCGTGCGAAGAAATGTGTTTGGCAAGTTGCATTTCGTAATGACACTGTGGCATGAAAATGTAACGAGTATTAATAATACTCTGTACGAATCGCCGGTGATCGCAACAAACGTGACGGGTGACAGTTCGGAATTATACCCTATAGGATGGGTACTTCCGGTTACGGTGGTTTACGCTATTATATTCATAACGGGCCTCCTTGGAAACATAAGCACTTGCTTTGTGATTTACAGGAACAAGTCGATGCACACGGCGACTAATTACTACTTGTTTAGTCTAGCGATTTCCGACTTGCTCTTGCTCATTTCCGGCCTGCCACCTGAAATGTACAGGATCTGGTCTCCGAACACGTACGTTTTTGGGGAGGCTTTCTGTGTCCTGCAAGGATTTGCCGCGGAAACCTCGGCGAACGCAACGGTGCTCACCATAACCGCGTTTACCGTGGAAAGGTACGTCGCAATTTGCCACCCCTTTCTATCGCACACCATCGCGAAACTATCGCGAATAATAAAATTCATCGTGGCCATCTGGATCACCGCACTTTGCCTGGCGGCACCCCAGGCGATCCAATTCGGTGTCGAAGACATGGATGGAATCACCACCTGCACGGTCGTAACGAAAGACGTTTTTTTCCAACATTCATTCGAAATATCGACTTTCGTCTTCTTCGTCGGCCCCATGACCCTAATCACAGTGCTCTACGTTTTAATCGCCATAAAACTACGCAAGTCGAGACTTTTGACCATCATCAGAAGAGTGTCTCAAAACAGCAACGCCAACAATGAATCTGGAATCTCCAGGGCGACCAGGAGCACCGCCGCTCAAAATCGAGTCATCAAAATGCTCGGTGAGTCCCCATTTTTTTACACATAAAAATTTCTACTAATCATCGTCGTAAATTATGAGCTGTTTAGGTATCACTCGCGCAAAAAATTGCTTATAGATTTGCACTTTGCACGGCTTATTTTAACTAGATGGAATTTTGTTGTTTGTGATTTTTTTAAGTATGCAAATGCCATTCCGTTACATTGTAGCAAAAAAAAATTGCACAACCTTCAGGGAACAAGTTTGAGTAAGTATCCTGATAGTGAAACTTAAAAAGCTGTTGATCTGTTTTTGCGCGGAAAATCATGCAATGCGAAATTTGTTAGAGTGCCATGAAATAAATAAATTTGCATAATTTCTGCGTAATACAGAGTATGAAAAGGTAAATAATTCCTATTACGCAAATCAGACTGTAAAAAAGAAATTAAATATGTATTACTTTGTATCATATTCTGCTTATTTTAACCGTGGATATTCGTAAAATGCGATAGGAGTAAGTAGATAAGCATCTGCATTAAAGCAGAATGCACTTTTACATAAAATGTGATCGAGTCCGAGCCTGGTACTCACATTTGTTATCATTATCGGATGATTTAACTTAGGAAGTTAAAAAAAAATCGGCAGTTTTAATTTTAAGCTCCACGTTTAATGTCCGTAAATAAATGCAGTTTGATTAAACCGCCTTAAATTGCATGCAGAAAAGTCGAACCTACTCATTTAATTAGCATTCACGAGCTTTTCGTCTTTCTGCAATTTAGGTTTGATTGAGAAATGAAAAACGAATTAAACTACTAAAAGTACTTTCGTTATAATTCGTCAAAGGTCCACTTTAAGTTGAATTCTCCAATAGTCTCCCCGTCTACCAACTGTGAATGTGAAAAAGAAAATGTGACGTAAGTTGCATTTAAATAAGTAAATAAGTTTAACATTATTTTGATAAAAATGCGAATTCTAATGAGTGCTAAAAGCATTAATTGTAGAGTAAGCATTGACTTTTTATTGTCTGATTTTTCTTCGAGTTAAAGAAGAAAAACAGCAACAGGAAAGTTAAAAAAAGAACTGTGGATACAAGCTCTTGCAAATTTATATACAATTGGCGCCAAATATTTTGTTCGTCGCTCATTAGTAATTTACTCTTTATTTATTTAATCGCAACGTCATAATTAGTCAGTGGAATCGTAAGATGTAAAAGTTTATGGAATACGACGGTTTAATGTTATGATTTCTTGCTCTGTTTAGTTAGTACTTTTTCCTAATCAAATAATAACCGATAGTCGTCCGGAGTTACTTTTCTAATATGTTCGCTCTACAAAAATTTATTTAATCGTAGTTTAGGTAAAGTTTAAATTCATAAGATATTTATCAGCGGTTGCTTGCAAACAATGAATGCAGCCGAATGGACTTGAATAATTTTTACATGTTCGGAAAAAAATGAATATAAAATATTTTTATACAGGGTGAATGACAATTGTTCCAACAGAAAAGACGCATAAGAGAATCGACATAACAGATTACAAGAAAAATATATAAAAAAATTTTGTACAACATTTTGTAATTAATTAATTATAAATTTTCCAATTCACAGTGTCGGTTTGTCATAAACGTTTTACGATATTTACTTACTCAGAATAAAGCTTGTAAAACTTGATCTGCCATGACAGACGTGTTAAACTGCATACAGGTAGCATACTTCGGGATGCGCGGCGTACGACTTCGGGTCGATCCGAATACTGTCGGTGCTCAGTGTAGACGTAATATTTTATATCCAAATTTATTTACTGACGACTTCGAACACCTGGATCAACGTTAAACACTCGAAGTTGTCAACTCGTCATTTTGTTTTCGCTTCAGGCTTCAAATCTTTACTTTCGATTGATGTCCTACTATATTCTGTTTTTCCCGCATTTTGTTTTCCACTCCTCTTCCCTCGGCTTCAAAGGAATTACCAACTTATCGTTCTGTTTTCACTTCAGTCTTCAGTCTCGAGATGTTTACTTTCGTTCCCATTTTGTTCTTCCCGCCATTTCGTTTCTCTTTCCTTGACTTCGAAGGAGTTGCCAACTTGTCATTGAAATGTTTCGTTTTGTATTCCCTGCTATTTTTTCCAGTTCATTTTCTTTGGTTTTGAAGAAGTTGTCAACTCGTCAATCTGTTGTTGCCTTCAGTCTTGAGATATTTACTTTTGTTTGGTATCCTATTGAATAGGATGTTTCTTATGTCCTTTTGTTTTCGAATTCCATTCCCTTGACTTCGAAAGAATTGCCAGTTCGTCATTTTCAGTCTTCTGTTTACTTTCGTTTGGTATGCCTCTCAATATACACTACCGCTCATAAGTATTTGGGCACCTTATTTTATTGCATTATTTATAAAATATTATGTTTAGAAAATCTGTTTGCTTATTACTGGTTAGTTTACTGAAATGCGATAAATTTACACTTTAATCCATTGGATATTATTATTTAAAGTACTTGATTACCTACGATAGCACAATACTCATAAAACCATCAATTTAGTGAGAGTATAAAAATAATTTGCGGATATTCCTGGAAGGAGTTTCGGTTTATCATATTCTATGAAACGCTTTTATAATATTCTTTCCCAGGCTTTGGGGTAACTTATGTAATTTACAATCGGTTTTATATCCGCATTCATAGTAATAACATCCTGAGCGAAATACAGATTTACAGCTGTTCGAAATGCCTAAAAGAAAGAAGATGAGCGTTGAAATGAGCGTTGAAACGTGCATTTATAATAGCTCACCATAAAGCTGGCAAAAGTAATCGAGAAATTGCCAAAGAACTGAAATTATTCTATAAAATTGTGGGTGCCCAAATACTTATGAGCGATAGTGTACATATCTTCATTTTGCTTTTTCCGCGATCCTGTTTTCCAGAGTTCTTTCGTTGATTTTGAGGAAGTTGTCAGTCCAACTTGTTGGTCGTCGGGGTTGTAATGGAATTCTCGGGCTACTGTTCTACTGATGAGGCCCCAATTAGGGCCGAAGTAGCTATGCAGAATATGCTCGGGGGCCCCATTCCAATCCTGCCGACTTACAACCAACAATTTTGTTGTCAATCGACATTCTGCTGTTCGCTTCAGACCCGAGATGTTTGCTTTCTTACTGAAGAGATTTCCATTTTGCTTTCCCGCCATTTTTTCCAGTTCCTTTTCTTTGGCTTTGACGAAGTTGCCAACTCGTCATTCTCTCTTCGCCTCAGTCTTCAGTTTTGAGTTGTATACATTAATTTGGTGTTCTTCTCAATAGATTTCCATATTTTCAGACTTGCTTGTTTCGCCATTTTGTTTCCCACTTCTTTTTCCTTAGTTCTGAAGGAATTGCCAATTAATCGTTCAGTCCTCAGACTTGTACTGTTTACTTTCGTTTTGTATCCTTCTCGATTATTTCCGGTTTGCTTTCCCTGCTATTTTTTTTCCTTTTTCTTTTCGAGTTGCCAACTCGCCCTTCTGTTGCTGCCTTCAGTCTTGAGATATTTACTTTTGTTTGGTATCCTCCTGAATGGGCTTCCATTTTGTTTTTCTGCCCTCTTGTTTCCGAATTCTCTTCCCTTGACTTTGAAAAAAAAATGTCATTTTCTGCCTTCTGTTTACTTTCGTTTGGTATGCTTCTCAATATATCTTCATTTTGCTTTTCCCGCAATTTTATAAAACATAGCCAAAATAGTAAAATTAATAATTAAATTCTCACCCAACCATAGCACTAGATACAGAGACAGACGGACTTTTTGGAGAACAACCACACACTAAGACATCCTAAAGATTTCGATTTCGCCTTCGGACTTATGGAGATGTATTGCACACGGGCTCTAGCTGTCTTCACCACCAACCTGCTAGAAGCTGTCTGATCCTTTGCTTTGCCACGGCCCCTTTTTATTTGGTTTTTCTAAGGTCAATTCCGGTTACGTAGCATTCCCTATGTGTGCGATTCAGTACGAGATCGGCTTTCAATATCACTGCAGATCTTCGAATTTGCAAATGTCAATTATGTCTCATCTCGGCCAAGGCTGTTGATAAAGCGAGCCGCTGCGCTGCCACGGTTACTTGCATAAACTTTATGTGGGCTGATTTGGCGGTCGCGTTGCATTGAATTTATTTCCGTACTAGACTTTGATAATTGTAAGATGCTTGGATTTCTTACATTGTCAACCGTCATTCTGTTGTTCGCTTCAGACGTGAGATGTTTGCTTTCTTACTGGAGAGATCTCCATTTTGCTTTCCCGCCATTTTTCCAGTTCCTTTTCGTTGGCTTCGAGGAAACTGCCGTCTCACTCTTTAGGTTTCAGATGTTTACATTAATTTGGTGTACTTCTCAATAGATCTCCATATTTTCGGTCTTACGTATTGTGCCATTTTGTTTTCGTTGCTTGGCTTCAACTCTTCGTTCAGTTTTTGCTCCAGCTTTCAATCTTGAGGTTTATGTTCATTTAACGTTCTTTACAATACTTCCTGCTTATGGATCTCGTATTGAGTATTGCGATAGGTCATGTGGACTTTTTTACGAGAGCGCGACGAGGAAATTCGCGTCCTCTGTCAAATCTGTGCACAGCTTCAACCAACTGACGAAATAACGCGAATAAGTGCGCTAAAAATTCGTGTTAATAATTCATCACACAAAACGAAATTATAATAATTAACAATCGAAACAGATTACGAATGAGTTGAGTGATTATAACGTTTTAAATTCTGGTAATGAAGGACACGTTTCTTGTGAAAATAAACTTTTTCTAGTGATTTATTTGCTTACCTGTCAAAGCATGTGTTAAAAGTGGGGTCGTTGCGATCCTTTGCATGGAATAATCTGCTTCAAGTGATTTCCATGCAACTGTCAAATAAATATTTTGTAGTTCGTATTTCACAGCGTCGAGCGTTGACCTAAAAACGAAGTCGACGTGAAATTCCACTTAAAGGTCAAGCTCACGATCGATGCTGCGCCGTCGTGCCTACCATAAAACTTTTAAGAGGGCATTTATTTCGTTCATTTGCTCTTCTATTTTTTAACCACAGGCGCATCGTCGTTTTGGGGGTTAATTTTTTCTTGAAAATTAAAGTACATCACTTCTTATCATGGTTTCATCTTGCCAGATTAACTAACAGTGATCCTGTATAATAAATTGAAATGAATAAGCATTTCAATAATTTATATTGATACTAATGATAGGAACAGAGAAAGTCAGTAATAAAACGTTTTAAGTTAATGCACATTAAAGAATTACATTTTTTTTATCTGTAAAAGAAAAGTCACCACTGTTAATGTGTTTCGTGATATCCAAATAATGATCGATGTACAATTCATTAATTTTATGCTTTGCGCGTGCCTACATATTTAAATATTTACAATACATTGCCACTTTAAGAAGAAAATATAACACAATAACACTTGATTAAACACGCCTCTACACTTTTTAATTAATCGTACAAGTAATTTCGGAAGACATAAGGCAAGTAAATAGAAGGTTTAAAGAATCTTTCTCCGAGCAATAGCTAATTCGCTATTAATTAATTTATTAATTATTAATTTAATGAGGCGTAGCTCCTAAGGGTTGAACATAAATTTTTAATTTCCCCCGACGCCGCGCCGTTGTAATACAACCGCCTTAAGTAGGCATAAAATTAAGGGTTTTATTTTAGTTTAATACGTTTCGCTGCTTTTTTTCCCCCTTGTTTACTTCTTAAGAGTTTTAATGAACGATCGTATCATGTGGCTTTAAAATTAGGAATAATTCCGATCAGGTTCACTTTTTTTTTGTGAAAGTGAAAAGGGGTCTTGCATAATTTAGTAATTACGATAACTTCATTACACGATCAAATGTAACGCGAGTTTCATTTCGAGTGCATTTCTAAGCACGTACAAAATTAAACGGCGTACGGTGCCAGAAAATTAAATGTGTGAAATTAAAATTGCTCCGGATTTAAAATTTGCAGGGCGCCCTCGTTTTCAGCGCCCCTCGTAATTAATCGGGCAGGATGACGAGGATTGTATGAAAGTAAGTAGAATGCAGCACCTACACAAATGAATTTTAGAGAAATTATACGATATTAGGAAACTTGCAACAGCTGTCGTAGGAGTTTTGCACACGATTACAACGGTACATTTATTATGAGCAACGCATAAATATTCAGAATTAGCAATTTCATGTTGAGCGCGGAAGGAGCCCCTGGACTTTAATACTAATGCGTTTTTAAAAATTCCCGGGGAATTCAGAAGCTTGCAAATTCCAGAATCTTAATTTTGTTTTATCAGGAAACCCGTTTGTTTTAAAACTGTAATTAATGAAGCAATTTCTTCCTCGGAGGAACTTGTTTCAGAAAAAAAAAACTGTTTGATTAGTGCATGAAAAGAAATAAAACACCCTCACGTTTTACCCCTTAAAGTTAATTACATAGAACGTGAGGAATGGACGGCGTGCAACGCCCAGTGCATTTTCTGAAAACCTTCGAGAATTGTTTGTTAATGGGGAAGATGTACTGCTTCTAAATAAATTACTCAAATTTATAAACGTACATACTTATTACAATAAGTAAAAAATATACAGCTTTCTCGGAAGCCGTGGAAAAGTCTAGAACCTAGGTCATGAAAGAAGCAAAATTTTATGTATGTATTTTGAGTAAAGCAGTCTTTCTTTTTTTTGTGATAATTAAAAAAGAAATTGTTTAATTTTCTTGCCTTTAATAATACGAGTACGACACGTTTTCTTAAGTACGCTCGCCGGCCTGCAGAGTGAAAATTCCTTTTAAACTTCGTTTAATACAAACTTCGTCCTTTGACCTTTCGTCTCTTATTACAAGAAGGCCTAAATTATACGCGTAATTACTAAATAACGAAATCAATTATAAATTATACGGTCGCCTTTGTTCCAAAATCTGCGTGAACTAATTTGTGAGCGGAAAACCTTTTCGCTCTCCGGTTAGGCCTTGCCCAAAGGCGCAAGAAAATGTCAAACAGTCAGACATACATTAGCAGAACCTCTTTACCTCAGGAGGGCGGCGAAAATTACAAAATCAAGTAGGACTTAAAGCCTTCTGCCCGGCTTTCATTTTTAATGTAGGTCAATTACTTTTTAAGCCCGATTGCATTATGCTTGGGAAAACTTATTAAAACTGGCTTTTCGTTTATGCAACGGAGCTTTCAGCGGCTTCAACTTTCGAAAATAAAATTTCTTCCGAGGTTATAATTAATTGCTTAATTGCGTTGAGTTTATGTTTATGTCATTTGATTTTAATTTGAAATAAAATTTCCGTACAAATCAATTAGGTGTTACTTGACGCGAAAACCGGGAGTTCATTAATCCGATTAATTGAAAAATGAGTTGTCTGATCTTAAAGTTGTTCCGCTGTTAAATGTCTCTTCGGATGGATTATATTTGGCCCGGGTTATTTTGAGGGCTTTTTCTTGATGCTTCTTCATTAACATAATCTTGTGAAACGCAGCTGAAGTTTCGAATTCAATTAGGCGCAAAATGAATTAAGTTATAATTGAATTTGCCCATCGAAAACCGAATACTTACCTAAATATAGCTATTTGCTCAATTCGATATTAATTAATTAACAAAATAATTTTGGAGTGAATCAATATACTTAGATTTAATTTCTATTATTTTCATTCAATAGTTAAAGTCGCGACATCTTGCGGCCGGTTAGTCGACAAGTCTGTGAGATTGTAGTTCTAGAGTTCTCGAGCTACCCTTCTGCTGACGAGGTGCCATCCAGAGGATACTCGACGAATCCATTGTAATCAAAACCGACTTGCAACAAATTACTTTTATCTTTTTTTAAGAAAAATTATTTATTAAGGTTCTAGTTTATTAACGTATGTTTTTAAGTCGTACGTTTCGATTTATTTTATTCTTTAAGCTGGAAGAAAGAGTTGCAAATTAATATGCCTTGATTTTGTGTTCGTAATCAACTTTAATGCGAAAGCAATGTAGAACCAAGCGCGATAAAACTTAATTGCCGATCTAATTATAATATTCTTAATTGATCAATTAATTAAAATCGTTATGAACTTTATTTCTTTTTGCCATTAAGATTTTTTGCTGTTTACCTCAGTTTACCTAATACACAGAAAAATACGATTATAAAACAAATAAAATAAAATAAGGAAATTGGTACCAGAACTTCCCGAAGTTCAACTGCTTCATTCTGCGCAAGTACGAAAGCATTTCATAATCATTAAGCTCATTACGTAAGTTAAACTCGATACAATGTCGCCTACGCGAGCGCGGAAAATTCGCCCACCTAAAAATTATGTAATCAAACGACTTGCTTTATCGAAAACTTTTCCGATATGAGTCATGACTGACCTTTGCAAATTCAAAGAATTGCAGCTGCATAGGTGACTCATCCGAAAATGCCGGGCATTATGCAAACGTATGAGCGGTCGGTTTCGGAAAATCACGATGACTCATAGGGCATACATGCAGAATATTACGTAATCGAAATGACCTTTGCAAAACCATATAAAAGGCCATGGCATAGCACGACAGATCAGGCAGCTAGTGCCCGTCTTGCCGAGTGCAATTCCACAAGTCCAAGGGCGTAATCAACATTCACAGTGATTGATCTCCAAAAATCCGTCCGTCTCTCCGTAACTAGTACCATGCTTGGGTAAGAAAATATTAATTGATTTTACCATTTTGGTTATGCTTTTAAAAACTAACCACTGCTTAATTTGCTATATGAAATCCTGTTTTTGTCGTTATAAAAATCATTTTGAATTCGTTAGACGCTCTTTATCTTTTGAAGTCGACTACCTTTCTGGCTTTGCTCTTTCTCTTTGCGTTACTATCTTTTCATCTTCTTCATCTAACAGCTTTATTCTTTCTCTTTGAATCACTATTTTCTTTATCCTCTTGGTCTAATGGCTTTTTCCTTCACTTCCTGTTCTCGAATATTTGATTTCTCTGGCAATTCTTTTCCATTAATTAATTTCCTCAAATCTATTCTATTTCACCAACGTATGATCTTCTTTTACTCTTCCTTATTATTTTCGGGTTGAAACGTTCGCTAAATTTGTTTCAAAACAAAATTAAGCATTACATGTTTAGTTTTAAAATAACAAACACATGTTCGTATTCTTGGTATTTTTCTTGCAAGCGATAAGCCAGCAATCCAGGGCGACGTGCCGTCCCCTTTCAAGTAATGATGGACCACAGCTAGCTGTAAATCTGTCAGCAGAGTAACCTTTATGTTTGTATTTCGAATTTGTGTACAAAAGCTGGTCGCGCTGAAGTCGCAGATACATGTACATTAGCGGAAAAAGCATATCGAATTACGCTCAAGTTAAAGTGTTTTGTTTCTGTCTGTTTCTTTTCAAAGTTGGCGTCTATGTGAACCGAATTGTGGTCTTTGCCGAAAGATTTGCAGATTAATTAGAAGTGATTGCCAAGAGACTGAAATGGCCATAAACACCCATAGTGTAGTGTCGAAAAACAGTCAAATGGGTTCTCGCGCTATAAATTAATTAGATAGGTTTAGACGACCAAAGAGCGACAAATAGAGGGACCTAAAACCCAGGCAAGCGTGTACAGAGTACCACCCTCGACGCAAGGCGAAAGCTCTTACTGTTTCGACCTCTATTAAACGCTCTGGTGAGAGCAGTAGCGGCGTACCCTACACCCCACCTTATTAATCAGGTTAGCTAGAGATAGGGTTATACCACCACCTCCCACGGGAGTCCCTGAAAAACAGGTGATTGCTACCGATTTACTTGCAAATTGATCGCTGAAGGCGGCATTTTGTATCACATATGCCACCAGAACGTCTAATTAATTTATTTCACTGATTAAGTACACTCTAGACCCATTGTGTCACATGTACGTTGGTTGACTGAACAGAACGAGTACGATTAAGGTGACAAACACTAGTACCAAGACCAATCTAAGTTGAATTCTAATTACTGGTTAATTTAATTGAGGAGCAGAGTTCTACAACGGCTATCTGCGTGTTTTAAACCACCAGCTGTGACAGAAGGCAGGTTAGACCGCCGATATTGGGAAAGTGATTTCGGTTGAGCGAATTACACTGTACTTCTGATCACAGTATTTTTTTTTGTTTCGTTGTATTGATTTCAAACGCAAGGGTTTTACGCTCACGATATCAGACCCCACAGAGGAGTTTTTCCCATTATTTTTTCTTTTTTTTTTAAATAAATAATCAATTAAATCTAATTGTTGCATTTTTATTTAACGTACCTAAATCCTTTGTTCTGACGAGTTATTTACCTCTCGCACCAAAAGAATCAGGTTACCACAGCGTAATTACAGGGTTGTTTGACGATCGGGCCATAATTCGGGAATATTATAATTATTACAAGCTACTGCTCGAATTCCGGAGGACATTCACCGTAAGCCAAAGTAGTTCACTAACCCTTAAACCGCAGCGCCTGCCATAAAGCCCTCAGTTAGAGACAGGACCGGAGCTATAGTATTAACATCTGGTGAGGCTCTCGGAATTCTTCGGAAATAAGTGTTCTTAAGGGGCAATAAATTTCAATTGTCGGTTTGTTTGAACCGTTTATTTGTTTGCTTGTCCGGGAAGTAAACAAACAAACAGGGTTTTAGCTGGGCGCGTTACACGGTTTAGAAAGTACCTTGCCGTATTTGTCATGTTGTTACTTTACTTTTGCTTTTTCTTTCTAACCTCGAGTTTTACTTTTATATTAGAGCGTAGTTTGTCCTTTTTGCCCTTCGCCCCATTAATCGTTTCGAATATCTTGACTGTTGCTTCTGCCTTTCCTTTGTGAATTTTGATTAATTCTCTTCTTTAAATGAAGTACCTATAACATTTGTTAACTTAATTTTCACAATTTAACTAATCTACAATGACAGTTAAAGAACACGTCCGGGAATATACAACAACGTGAACATTTTTGCTTTAAGTTATGATGATTAAATTTTTCTCGTTACATGGACGAACTCCTCCTCTGTAAATACTAAAGTTCATTCATGCAGACATTGTTTCGCCTGTTGACTGCGTTTGTTTTGTCGGACGTAATTTTTAACTTTGATTTGTGTGTGAACACACAAACGGAGTGTGAATTAAAGTTAATTTCTGCGGTTTTTTTTTGTGTATACAATGTTTGTTTAACACGCAACTTTGTAGCTGTTTGTTTTGGCACGAGTTACATTAGATTTGTTTTTAATTAATAATTACTTAGTATGTTTACTCGTTCTGTTGCAACATGTTAATAAGTAATTTACTTTTTACAGCTCAATAAAACAGATGCGAATAATTACCTACATCTTATTGAGAAAAATATAACTTTGTAGCAATCAATTTGAAATTTATACACAGTGTTGCCTTGCTTTTTTTGCCTGGCTTCGTGTGTAAATAAACGATTCCTGAACAGGTCAAAGGAAACAGGAAGATACGATCGTTTTAAATTCCTCTGATTCCGGCGAGAATAAAGTACATAAACAAATAAGAATCTGATGTTTTTCTTTTTCTCTCCCCCTTAAAAATAAAAATAAAACCTCGTGCCTATAAATAATCTTCCAGCCTCTTGTTGATATGCATTAAAATTAGCAATCCATCATTTCTGTCTGGGGGAAAAAAATGAAGTGGGCCGCCATAAATTACTTTAGACCTAAATTTCATTCAATTTTTCCAGATAACTTCAGGTGCATACGAATTTTTCGTTTAAACCTTGTTATAAATCTGCGAAAGATTATTCAGGGTGGGTGTATAAATCGAGATGAACGGAACAGTTTTTATTCATGAGTTTTCTTTAACGTATTTGTTACTCTTCTGATTTTTTATTTGTCCTCTTTTTCATACTTTTCTATTTGCAACTTCTTTTCGCTTTCATATGTTTTCCTTTTGTGTCCATTCAATTATCGTTTAGATTCGAAGAATCCGGCGACTTCTTCATTCAAGATAAAAAAGAATCGTGTTCTAAAAAATTATATTTTCCATGGAAGTTACCTTCGAAATTTCAATACGGAGCGCGCCGCCTTTTTTCTTTTTTAAATTCGTATCAGATTCGGGTAATATTTAATTTAAATTCTGTCACTTTTTATTCGTCATGCACGCACAACAATAACCGCTCATCAGTAACGTGTAATTCATTTCAGACGAACTCCGGATAACGAATTATCACGTGCTTATATTTGCGTATGTGTGCCTAAATAGAATCATAAAATATGGACTGCGAGTGAAGCGAGTCTTTTTTTATTGCATTACAGACCGCCCTGTACATAACATAACATTCATGATATAGTATTTAACTTGGCTTGGATTTGCAGAAATGCAGACCTTTGATTTCCGACGAACAAAAAATTTGCATAAAATTTGAGGGAATGATAATTTTTGTGTTTGCGTCGGGATCAGTAAACTGATTATAAAGGAGGCGACTTTGGCTTTCGTTTATGAATTTTGCACAATGCAACTTAATCTGTTATTCACTTATTATTTGTTGAGCGTATTTTTCCTATGCGCTGAGAATAAGAATAAATGAAAACAATCAAGTGGAAAAATTTTGGAATTTTTTCTTTGACTTGTCATACTCCAACGATTAGGAATTTCTTTATTTTATGTATGACTTGGTCCATGATCTTAATGTCTTTAATTCGAAGTCCTTCATCCTCTACCATCGGCATCTTCCGGTCACTCCGGAGCTATCTGGTCGTTGTCAAAAACTTGTTGTCACTTGTTGTCACTTTGTCTTTCCATCCTGTCGTAGGTGGTGTCACTTATTTGGCTTTAAGTTCTGCCTTCTTCCATCCAGATACTGTTCTTTGATTTTCAGATATGTTTATCCCACAGTGCGATGTCTTCTCTTTAAAGTCAGTACTTTGTTATTTCATCGTCTCTTAAGGAAGAATCTTTTCTGGCATCTTTACCGTGTCTTTTCCAATCTAATTTTCCATCATTCACTGTTTATGGAACCCTCAGGCATTCCAGTCTTCCAATTTTCAGTTTTTTTTCATTTTTGCTAAATCTAGATATCGCTTTTCTTTGAGCCTTGTTGACCGAATATCCGTCTTAATTGAGAATCCCTTTCTGTTTGTGTCTGCAAAGCATTCACTATGCATCTGTATTAATTCGGCACTTACGTCATGTTCTAACACAGATAATAGATCTCTCCAGTCAGCCAACGAGATGGGAACAAACGGACGCTTTAAAAATAGTTTGTTAAATACTCAATAGATGTCACTCGTACGCACAGATTCGCAAACTGAACATTTGTCACAAACCATTTGCTAATTCCGAAGCTTAATTGGGTCATTTACCGCCAGATGTCACTTTTAAGCAACAGAGAAATAAGTCTAAATTGGGGCCAGGACACGATAATGTGACGTACGGTTCATTCTCCTTTTAAACTTCGAACCACGCCTCTTAGTTATAGAATTTGTTTAAATCTTACTTATGTTTACAGGTTTCGGTTTTCCACTCTGCTATTGTGACAGTAGCGCCTTCACATATTTGGTGAGCTGTCTCCAGACTAAACCGAGTTTGTCTCCAAATTGGGGCGTCAAATTTGGAACTTTTGATGGCTAGTTCTATTATCTATTATAGCAGAATATCGTTACCATGCTAATATTACTTTTACAACACTGGATGATAGTATAACATTTAAAGTTCCACGTCCTCCTTAGTCTTCCATTCTTCAGTCAAATTACTCATTAACATCTCCTAAGGAAGAATCTTTTTTAACATCGTCATCTTTAACGTCCTGACCATATATACATATGTATATGGCTGTACATTCCTAGGGAATATTAGCCACCCTTGCGGGCTCGTATGATCGGATTTCTTGTGGGAGATCACTCCCCACTTTTCTTCATCTTCTTTACAGTTTGCTGTTTGTTTTCACCTTGTTTACTATTTTTTTCCACTCTTCCCTGTTACTTATTTTTGCTCTCCAGTGCTGTGTCTCTATTCTGTCACCTGATCTTCCCATCTTGTGCGAGGCCTGCCTCTTGGTCTGCTCTTGGTTGGTTTCCAGTTCATAACGGCCTGGATTGTTGCTTCTTGATCTTCCCTGCTGATATGTCCATACCATCTTATCCGTTGTGCTTTGATATATCTTACTATGTCTTCTTCCTCTATCAGTTGTCTTATTTCGTGGTTCATTAGGTTGCGGTATTCTCCATTATCTTTCTTTGGACCGTGTATCGTCCTGACTACTTTCCTTTCGAAGATTCTTAGTTTTTCTTCATCTCTGCTGGTAAGTGACATGGTTTCTGCTGCATATGTTACTATTGGCCTTATAGCAGCTTTGTCAATTTTCATCTTGGTGTTGCGTCCGATTGTCTTGTTCTTCAATAGTGTTTTGTAGGCGTGGTTCCTGCCTGTACTCCATTTGCTATTTCCGTATTTCTCTCATTATTCCTGTTTAGCACTGTTGCTAGGTATTTGAAGTTTTCGATTTCTTCAAACTGGTATTCATTTGTTGTCTTTACTTTATTTCTAATCTCCCTAGTCTTCATTGATGCACAGTCCTCTTGTCTGTGCTTCTTTTATCACTATTTCGGTTAAACTTCTTTCTTACCTGGCTACTATCGCGATGTCGTCGGATTAGGCTATTTCTGATGGTTCCTGATGCACCTGTTGTTGATAGTGCATCCCCTTGCCTAACTCCTTTATTTGTTTCAAAACTTTCTGTCCTTCCTTCTGTTGTTTTGACTGTTGCCTGTGCATTGTCCATGGTCATTTTAATCAATCTTATAAGCTTTGCAGGTATCCCCAATCTCTCTGCGTCGTTTATTAGTTTGTCTCTTATTATGCTGTCGAATGCTTGTCTAAAATCTATGAATAATATGTGTAGATTGATGTCGTGTTCGTGGCACTTCTCTATTATTTGAGTCATGGTGTGTATTGCGTCGACGGTGGATCGACCTCCTCTGAAACCCCGTTGGTAGTCCCCCAGTTTTGGTTCTGTATATACTTTTAAGCGCAGGTTTATTATTGTCAATATCTTGTACATTGTATTCAGCAGCATAAATCCTCTATAGTTGTTACATTCCCATGGATTTCCCTTTTTTAGTACCGGAACTATGAGACCCTCTTTCCATTCTTTAGGCGTTTCTTCCAATCTCCATATCTGTACGACTAGTTCATATAGCCTACGTTGCAGCTTCTCCCCTGTCGGGACCCGGTGCCTTGTTTGTTTTCAGTTTTTTTATGACTCCCTTGAATTCCTCATAATATATGATGGGTGGGCCACCTCTACGTCTACTGTATCTATGTTTGCTGCGGTTTCATTTGTGTTGCGTTGATCGTTATCTGCTTCACTTACGTATAATAGTTTCTTGAAGTGTTCTTCCCAATGCTTTTTCTCTATATTGCACCTTGATCTCTTGTTCGTTGATTGCCTCTTTACTAGACTAAACAGTTTCTGTTTTCCTTGCTGTTACGTTCTATTTTTTCCATTTTTGCGTTGATCCATTGTTCTTTTTTTAGCCTGAGTACTTTTGTGCATTCCGCTCGCTTTTCTCCATAGATTTGTTGGCCTTTTGTTTTACTAGATTTTAACCAGGCTAGTCGAGCTTGTCTTTTCCTTCACACCCACTCTTCACATTCGCTGTCAAACCCTTGCTTTCTTTTCGTCCCAGTGTTTCTTCTGCTGTCGTCGTTATGATATTTTTTATCTCTTTCCATTCTTGCTCTATGTTTTGACTTTGTTTTGTGTTTCGTAATCTCCCCGTGGTTTTTTCTCTGAGTTGGTTTTTCTTCTCTAATGTTCTTTATGTACCATCTTTTCTTCACGGTTTTTGCTTGATTATTATGCATTGTTCTTGGGTTCATTTTCACTATTTCGAGGTAGTGGTCTGTACCCTGTACGTCCTTACATCTTGAATTAGAGATTCTCTTCTCTTCCTTACTAGGACATGGTCTATCTGGTTGCCTGATGTCGATCCAGGTATTCTTCACTTTATTTTGTGTTTAAATCTGGTGCTTATAATGGACAAATTCATTGCAGCTGCGAAATTACACACTCTCGTTCCATTTTCGTTCGTTTTGTCGTGACCATTATCCGTAAATTCATTCACATCATTTTTCATTGATGATATTCCCAGTTCCAGGTCACAGTTTTCTACTCACTAATGAAAAATCTCTTCTGACATATTCACCACGTCCTAACCATGTTCCATGATTCATTCATTGATCATTTTTCACAATACTTCGACGATGATATAACATTTGCAATTCCAGGTTCTTCCTAGTTTTCCATTCTTTAGTTAATTTGACTATTTTTCTTAGTACCTACGTTTTCTCATCAAATATTCAATTTTTGTTCGTCCACCTAGTCCTCAATTTTCGAACGAAATATTATTCGAGGCGTTCATGACGGAAATGGTGCACACTTTATTGTATGATAACAATCAGAGATAAGACCAGAAATATTCTAGAAGACATGGGCATTTGTAATACTTTCTAAACTTCTTTAATGCTCCTATTCATAGTACTTCCTTGAGGCTTCCTTCAATAAGACTCCCTTTGGAATGGTTATTGTTGTATAGTAGCTGCCTTACAGCAGTACCCATTTTAACGGGCCTTTTATTGAAGGAAGCCTCAAGGATAGGGCATAAATGGCTCTCTCATATTCTTCGAGAGTGTTTTCTTTAACTTAACTTCATTGAGTTGCTCTATGGGAATTTGGAGATATTTTCTAAACCTCTTCATATGTCTTTCATGTTCTTCGACAGTATTTTCGTTAATTTGGCTTTCATTGGTCCACGCAATTAACTTAGGTGTCCCTTTTCTTGAGGTTCTATTGTGGTCCTTCAACCCCTTCAAAATAACATGAAGTCCCCAACTCACAAAGATGAATCTTTTGAAGAATTATATTTAAAACTGTTCCACATTCCAGCTTCACATAACTATGACCTCTCGGTGTCTCCATTGGGGTAATTAATTGGTGTAATTTCCAACTTTGTTCATTTTGTTCTTACTGCAGAGAACCATTCACTATGTTTTTTTTTTCAAAAACGTTCTTGAAGCTTTGAATAGGGAAAGAATGAAATACTTAAGAAAAAAGACAGCGAAAGAGATGGACCCCTACCTTGTTATTCTTTTAAAACGGACTGCAAGCTGGATATGTATAGAAGTAATTGAAGGTAAATTATTGAATATGTTGTACATGGCCTAATTTATGATCCCTGTGAACAGAGTTAGTAAGTTATGATTGTTTCCGGTAAATGGATGGGTCCATTTAGTAAGTGACGTGCATTTTGTAGTCGTCGCCGGTTTCATAATTTACAAACGTGCGCCATGTGGACTTGCAATACATCATGGAACATCAGTTATGCACATTATGAATTCACTACCTTGCAGTATATCAATAACTTGCGTCGCTTGCCTCAAATTTAATCGTAATTACATCGTTAGTTAATGGCCTCTCTGTGTATGGCAGCACCACAATTACGTAACTGAAACCAATTTGGTAATTCACTTCAGCTGATGTGATAAATTAATACGTATTATTGTTTCGTGTTTCATAAAAATTCATTTCAAATCTATAAAAGAAATTACAACTGAGTTCGATTTCTTTTCTGCCATTGCTTTTATTAGGTTGTCAATAAGGGTGGGGGGGGGTGATTTAATATTTCATTCGCCGACTTCCTCGTTGCTTGTGATTCTTTATGAGACAATAAAAATAAATTGGAATTTGCTTTAATAAATACCTACTCAGATTTACAAGGTTCAAGAAGATCAACGAATTTGCATTTGATTCGGTGGTGATTTTCTTTGCACGTCGAACTGAATGCAACATAATTTCGTCGAGGTACGTTAATTGGGGCGTAAGCACGTCTGCATGTTACGAGTAGTCGCTTTGAATTCCCCATAAAACCACATCAAGTACGTACGGGGGCAGATAATATCGAATAAAACAGTTTAGGGTATTTCGGAGAAGGGTCGCGATAAAAACACGGAAAAAATTGTTAAGTGAGACAAGAAAGAGACGTAAATTCGCTGTTAAGTGTCCCGGAAGGTCTAACTGAGAGAAAGAGGAACCGATTCGCCATTTAAATAAAACCTACCCGGTTCAAAGTCGGCACGCAAATAGGTTCTTGCATGAATCAAGATGAACTGGGGTTATTTGATTTTCAAAGATGATAACCGTTATATAAAGTTCGCCGCCAAACTTGGACGTAAAATTTAAGCAGCTGACTTTAAACAACGAGCAGTTAATTTCGTAAGTGCGCCCAATTTTCACTTCCGGCCTGAAATATTATGAATACAAGTTGCCGAGCATGAATCCGTGAAATTCAACCAGCCCGGGCCCTTTGTGTACTCACCGAAACGCTCTGACATGTCTTAATAGCTCAGCAAATAAGAGAGGGTGGAATTTTTGTCCGCTCAAGTTGTAAAATACGGGGCAAGTTGTTTTCACCAGTGCGTTTCCGAGGGCCCTCTCTTGCATAATTAACTTCAGGAATACTTACCTAAATTATAAACTGAGTTCTGCTTTTCAGTAGGTGGTCTATTTACGTACGTAGACGTTTATGACGAGAATGTACAGTGAAGTGCAAAAGTAAGGGTGCGCCACTGCAGCTGGGGCAACATCTGTTGCCACTCGAGTTGTTTAGTTTTTTTATTTTCATTAACAAACAACTAGAAACCAATTTTTCGTTCGGACTAATTAATTTTGCAAACCGAAAGCTCGCTAATTACAGCAAACAGCAAAAGCGCATCTGAATACATACATGTATGAACAAAAAGCTCTGTGTGCCTCTGCGATAAATCTTGTGAGTTTGCAGCGAGGAATGCTGAAACAATTACTTGCGCGCTTTGAACTTTAAAAAAAGTCATAACCCGTGTACACACTCGTGAAACATAATAACAGCAGCAGCAACACCATAATTCATTCCCATGAGAAAGCCATGAACGAGTGCTTCGGTAGGCGGATTTATTTGTAAATGCAGCGCGCGTATTTAATTACGTAATGTGGCGATGTGTGAAACGAAATCGCGCATATTTTCCGGAAAAATTAGCTTTCAAAGCAAGCGTTGCGTGAGCACATTGTTTATTGTTAATTTCTCCAGTTGATGATTTATTATTATGCACACTCTTTGAAATGCAAAACTTTTTCTTAAATAAATATCGGTTACTTTGAACCTACGACGACGGGACGTCTTTGGCATCAAATCGATTGGAGGGGTGTTTGGAAACACTGCAAACAAATTAAAAAGTTTTAATTAATTTGCGGGGAAATGTAAATTTTAAAACACGTTTGAGCTTAAAATTGTTTGTTAATAACTTGGTTGAAATATTTTGAATAGAATAACTCTTTTCACCAAAGTTTTCAGAACAAAATTGAAGAAAAAATCGCAGTTTTCTTTTCTGTTACCTACCTAAGAAATGAAATATAGCAATCATTTGATCCGAACGTGAAATGATTTAACAAAAATGCCTCTCCATATGACTTTCCATTTTCTTTTCTCTGTTTAAAAATAACTATCAATCTACTCAATTCTCTTTATTATAATTAGGGGTATAACACATTATCAAGTTTAGGAAGATTAACTTTCTAATAGACGCACGTAATTGGAACATACTGTGCTAAGTTATGAACTGAGGGGACTGATTAGGACGAAACTACAATGCCGTTATTTATAACTTTGGACAATACACGAACCCAACTTCTCGACGTTGTACAGTTTCGAAATATATACGAAGTTAATTAAATGAAAGTTATACCACACAATAAGAAGCGAATTATTTTTAGCAACGGCATTAAGTTAATCAAGGATTTGATAATGATTGCGTACGTTACTGCTGATAATTGCAAACGAATATTAAAAATAGAGCTGTATTACAAGGTCAAGGTTTTAAGCATTCAAATTTATTACACTAGCATCTACAGGGTGCGTAGTGATTTAATGTGATTTAAAATAACGTGAGTGTATTTTAAATAAATAGACCCTTGCGTATTTGCATCTCACTTCCGTCGTAGAATTTAACATCATAAGACAGACGTGGATGATAGGATTCTTCGAGCATCACCACGAGCTTAGTTGCATATATGGAGCTAGCTGACTTTAGTGCGAAATGTATTAATGGCACGTGCTTTCAAGAAGCTCGTTTTTTACTTGAATCCAATTTTAGACGTTATTGACAGTAAAATGTAGTCACAAATTCAATTTTCTGCAATAAATGTAAAATTTCGTTCCGTATATGATTTGACAGAAAATGTCACTTGCACATCCTGAATAAACTCGGCAAATTTCATACCTTTTGGTGTGCATTTACTTTTTATCTATTGCCCTTAATTTTGTTATCCATATTACTTTATATATTTGTGTAAAAATGTCACGAAAGAAGATTTGTAACTATCAAAGAAAATTATAAGAAGTGATCAAATGAAAAACGAACAAACACACACACACGCGTGTGTTCATCGAACGTTGCTTCAGTCACTTTTGACGTTTCTATTCGAACCTAACCTTAATTTGAAATTAAAACATCCAAAGCAAAAAAAAGCGTTTTATTAAAAAAAATAATAATAATAAAGCAGATGCATAAAATGACCACCGTCTGCATCAAGATACTTTTGAACTCTACGAACAACTGCGTGACTAACGTTAAACAACATTTTCAGCGTTATTTATGTCACAATTAATTGACAATTAATATTAGTATGACGTTATCCAAGACACGCATTTAAATTCCAACGTCTACTCTAATTCATTATTATATTGATCGGTGGTTACTATTGTGATGTCCCACCAGCACCGACCTTGAAGTAAAAGAGAAATTTGGCGGTCAAATTCAACCCCCAACTGGAAACTGAAAGAAAGCCTTCGAAATGCGAAATCTCGAGCAACCAGAAGTCTTTTGGCCAATACATTAAGGGAAAAAAAGACGTCTCATATGAGGGGAGATGAAGTAAAATAATTAGAAGAAAAGTAATATTTTACTTTTTAACATATCGTCGACTAACGGTCACGCACTTATTCCAATGTTTAAAAAAAAAAGAATCCTTTCGGTAAGTCTTCAAAAAACTCCTCTACTGTTTCTTTCAGATATTCCTCCAAAGAAAAACGCAATCCGCTTTTCAAATTTAAGATAGAGGTAACACTCACTTTGTGCCAAGTCTGGCCTGTAGGGTGGATGTTCCATCCCTATAGAGCCGCACTCGTTGATTATTTCTCAGACTTGGCAAGCTTTGTAGACTCTGCAATTGTCATGAAGCAACATAATCTTTGGATCACAGTTCTGCCAACTTTTTCTTATAGACTTGATATAGAATTGATATGTAGAGCCTGTTTTCATCCCGAAATACCATCACCATTAGTTTTCCTGATGAATTCTGCGTTCTTGACTTTTTCAACGGCGCATATCCTGTCACCAAATTTTAAATTTAAATTACTTGCCTCTTACTTACCACTGACAGATGACAAGCTTCTGCTGACGTAACGTATCAGCTGTTCCCCAGCTAGCAACAGTGAAGAATGGGGCGGGTTGATTAAGGTGGTAAAATTATTAAGGGCGCCAGAAGACAATTCTTCAGCTAAAAACGTAATCGTAATATTGGAATTTGGCACCGCTGAAATTCAGTCTCTAGGGACTCCTCCATGGAAGCTTGAAGCGTTTATGGGCAACACCTACGATGTGTTGGGGACCCCAAATGTTCAACCAAAATGATGACAAGGGGTTCAAAAACTACAAGCTCCAATTCATCCTCCAGAAAATCTTCCAACAAAACTGCAGGACAAGCCATCGCTCTTGTAGATGAGGCCTGTGATGTCTTCAGCTAGTTTAAAGACAGAACCTTTTCGATCTATTTACAAGGAAATAAGAAAGGCTTAGTGAAATTTGACGTTGAAGTTCAATCCCCATGGATTCCTCCAATCTATGATGTGTTAGGCAACTCCAAACACAAAGGAACGTGAAGAAAGACTTACCGTACCGAAATAAATGATTTATCTAGAGAAATGAGTAAATGACTGCAAGCGCTAAAAAAAAACGCCAAGTCAGAATTTAAAATATTCAACCGCCCGTTAAAGAGATTCGAACGTTTCTGCCTGTTTTCCGTGCTCCGTCCTTCCCAAGTAAAAATTAAACACACCCCTCGGACTTGCAAGCTAAATTTTGAAATCACCTCGACCAATGATAATCGCTGCATTTAGTTCCCAATAGCCATAACCACCCATAGTGGAGTGTCGAAAAACAAGTGTCAATTTGGGTCCTTGCGCAATAATTAATTAGATAGGTTTAGCCGCCGGAAAAAACGACGAAGAGAGGGATTTGAAAAAACGCAGCACATAGTGCCACCCTCTCGAGGCGATTGGACGTAGCTGGGAAGGACCTTACCCATTCGACCTTAATTAATTAGCTTAGCTAGTGTTTCCCATCGTCTCCTAAAGGAGTCCCTGAAAAACTGGTGATTGCTATTGATTGTTCTGTAAATTGATCGCCGAGGGCGGCATTTTGTATCACATACTTCTCCAAAACATCTGATTAATTAATTAATTAATTCCATTAATTAAGTACCTGTAGGCCCACTGTGTCACACTGTGCATTGGTTGATTGAACAACTCTTAAATCTACGATCTTAAGTGACCAACACTAGTACCAAGATCAAATCTAAGTTGAAATTCAATTAATTGTTAATCTAATTAAGGAGAAGAGCTCTCCAACAAATATCTGTGTATACATTGAACCACTAACGGTGTGATTTTGAAAGCAGGTAGGCCGCACCGATATTCGAAAGTGAAATCTGTTAAGCGAGTCCTACTGTACTTTCCGATAACCGTAAATTTTGTTTCTTTGTATTGATTTCAACGCAAGGTTTTTATGCTCAATATACCTGACCCCGAATGGCTGGTACAAGGAGTTTTTACCTTTTTTTTTTAATAAATAATTAATTAAATCTAACTTCGTATTTTATTTAACGTAATTAGCTCCTTTGTCCTCTCGACTTATTTACCGACGCACCAAGAAGAACAGGTTATCACAACGTAGGTCCAGATTCACAGCGGTCACGAGATTATAATTATTATCAAGAATATTACGGTAAAGTTACTCGCTGATTCCGAAGGGTCGTTCAACTGTAAACAGAATATAGACCAGTAAAATTAACCTTTAGCGCCGGCACGGCGGTAGATCCTAGGTACTTAGCAGGTAGTTGACTGTCCGAAAGGGACGGTATAGGAATGCATGCATTTGTCGTAGTAGTAGTAAAGTCTGGATGACCCTTCTCGGAATCCCCAGAAATAAGCGTACGGTCCAGTTATTTAAATTGGCAATAAATTTAAGTTTGTGTTTGTTTGGACATCTTTATTAAGTATTTAGTTGTACGTAAAAGTAAACAAACAAGGATTTTAAACGGGCGCGTTACAATCCCTATGGATTCCTCCATGTTTACATATGAGATCTATGATGTGTTAGGCAACCCCAAACGCCAACCCCAAACACAAAGGAATGTCAAGAAAGATTCAAAATGGGGTGCCTCTTTTTTAAGTAAATAAGGAATTTGGCACTCGAATTCATCCCCCAGAAAATCCTTCAACAAAACTCAGATTCTATAGGTGAGACCTTGTAGGGTATCCTTGTCAACCTCAAACCCAGAGTCTTTTCGACCAATACGCTGAGGGAGTGCTTAAGAAAGTCTGTCAAACCCTTGAAGTAAGAATTTTTTTTTAAATTTGACAATGAAATTCAACCCCAAAAACTCCTTGAGCAAATCTTTGCGTTTAGAGGCAACCCCTACGATGTAATGGGCAACCTCAAACGCAGAGCATATTTGAACCGAATTGAAGTGAACATGGTTTAGAAAATTTAACCCTCAGAGTCTCCTCCACGGAAGCTCGAACCAAGACGTCGCAAGAATTCTAAGCGCAAAGCTACCTTGGTCCAATAAGCAAAGAAGCGGTCAGAAAATGCATGGACATGGACAAGGATTTTTAAAGAAAACTGTTGAATTATTTTCTTTTTTGCCTTTCGCTAATTTGTTGTAATTTTATTATGGTTTATTTGTAAAATTTGGAAGGTATTAGCAACACCCAGCAAGGAACGTAATCGTTTAACGTTTTATACTTTCTAATATATTTAAAGGTTGCTACTTACAGGAATTTTATTGGGTGCTCAAATTTATTACGCCGTAGCTTGTTCAAATATTAATTAATTTATATTCCACCCCAGGACGGTACAACCGTAATTGGCGGGGCTGTTCCCGCCACGCCGCTTGTTTAAATTACATCTTTCCTGCCGTCACGGAATTCTTTGGAATATAAAAACAAAGGTAACGTCTTTAATTATCAAGGAAAACGTCTTTTCATTAATTTATTAACAAAATTTAAAGAAAAGGATCGACTGAAACCTATTGGAATGTTACAGTGCACTTGTAACTCGATAAATATGCATCACAGTGCAATTCCAATATCTGGAATTCGGATTCCGTTCGCTCTTCATCAGTGTCAGATGCAAAGCCCCGATTTAAAACCATCGCGAATAGTTTCGCGTTTCACCAGTGAACCGGACGTTAATTGTTTGAATTTAAGTTGGCTGGCATGAATTCAAACGCAAGTATTATAACGGAAGGCTTCTATTGTAAGGTAAAATTTATTACATCTCGGAACGTCACAGAGTTTTTAACTTTCTTGGTTCTGAATAAATTTATTATTATAGGTGTAGCTCGTCGTATATATTATTTCATTTTGAGTTGAAAACGCACACGCATTTGTCTTAAGAGAGCTTAGAGAATTTCTGTCCTGCCTCTGAACTTTCCAAGGTTCAATGAAACCATCGATATATTAAATATTTTTCGAGAGGAAAGATAGTCGAAACTCATCCGAAAATATGGAGAGGGTAACGAATTTAAACAAAAGTAAACAGGTCGAACAAATTAAAAGGCCGATGGCAACCGCGTTTAAATTACTTCGTTAATAAAGAGCCTCCTCCTTCTTCGTTAAGTAAATGCAACAAGAACAACTCGTAAAGAAAAATCGGTTGTTTACTTTAATTTGCTTCTGACCTCGCAGAGTTTGCACACAAGCACGAGCACCCACGTTGTTCTTGGTTTGGTCATTTTCATAAATATTCAAATGTTAAGAAACTGCGCTGTTTTCTCTCGTAAGGGTCCTTTGAAACGTTCACATAGTGAACTTAAAGCCTAGTATGCACTAGGAAATTGTTTTCTCACGTTTTCCATATGTAAGCTAAAATTTTCCTTCCTCTCTCCTTAGATCCTTTTATTAGTACTCTCTGTTGTACCTGCTCTAGTTCATTGGTGACTAATTTAAATTTTATAAGTCTTCTATTGTGTCTTTCGGCGTAATTTCTTTTCTAGTATGAGAGGTTATTACAGTTGCCTACCTCAGTTTTGTTCATAATCAAAAAGTATGAGATGCATTGAATTTAAAAATGCATAATTTGCTAACAGGTTGTGACTAAGTAACAATTTAAGAATATTCTTGACAGGTCAAGACTGTGTAAAAAGAAATGCATTGTATTTTTCGGCCTCTTTAGTCTTTGACAAACCGGCACGTTACTTACCAGGTTCTCCTCGTATTTTCCACATGTTCCTACGTAAACGACACGCGTGTGAAATATTTATTTATGCAAATGTGCCTTTCTGAGATGGTAATATAATTGGGTAAACAAATAAATTTTAATGTAAAATGACAAGGAACGATTCATTAACAATTTCTAACATGAGGCAACCAATAAAGGGCGAAGTTTTATTTATTTTTAATTACACATTAAATTCTAAGTAATTTAAATATAGTGATATCTTCACTAACGTAGTTTTGTTTCGTTTACTTTTAATGAAATGAAAAAAATAGATGTCGTAGAACTGCCAGATATTTATATCTTTGAAATCTTTACTAAGAAAAACTATAGTAACGTCAGAGCGTACGTATAAATAAATAAATATACAACGAAAATAGTTTTTCTCAAGTTCAAAACTAGAACAATTTTATTTTTCCCATCGAATGTATGTATTTTCTTTTCGTCACTGTAATACAAACGTTTTTTCTGCAGAGAAATAGCGAACGCTGACAGTAAGATGCACTAAATAAAGAGAAGTATCTAAAAACATCTCGCAGTTCTAAGTATACCCGACGAAATAAAATAAATCCAATTCGTTGTCCTCGTTTAAACACAACAAACGCGGTGTGATTTTCTTTTTTTTTTTCGTTTAAGTTGGCATTATCCAACTTTCGTGGCGCAATAACCTTCGAACGGACACGTAATTAAAATTCTGGCTCTCATTAACCAGGCTTCACAGACTTCTGAATGGGCTCGTGTTTTTAAAAATAAAGTACGAAAATATTTGCTCATTCGTTGCTTTATTTGCTGATGAAAACCGAAAATGAAGCGGACTAACAAGTAATGAAAAGTATGTTTACGTTTCCGGTGCCCTCATTAACTGGGCTTCTACGTTCCTGATTCACGTGCTAATAACAGATGTCGCATTTTTTAATTAATTGGTGGAAAGTTTGTAAAGTTCAGCTTTAAGATTTTCGAAGTAATTAAGTACTTCTTAAGACTAATTACATCGGCGAATTGCAATTCCTTGCAAACAAAAATCATTGTATAAAATATTGTTACGAATATGTCCACAGTTGTTCAAATCGTTGTTTATTTTAAAAACACTTTAATGTCTACGATCGCATAACACAACGAAAGCACAAATAATATCGAGCTGTACACTTGTCTAACAAAATAACACTTCTCTAACTTAATCGCTATATTAATTCGCTAGCTACACACATCGCTTTCTAAATAAATCTGATTTAAATATCCCACTGCCTCGGGCTTATATAGTAACTCGCGCTATTCTAAGGCCTGTTCGATAGCTCTGCACTTTCTACACTTTTAACACCTTTACTCTATTTTTCTCACTCCTACTCGCATTAATTATGTACATCTCGCTCTCTCAGGTGCGGTTGGTGTAAAAAGTGTAGAAAAGTGCAGAGCTATCGAACAGACCTCTAGAATAGCGGCGAACAAACATAGAACATTCCAGCAAATTCTATCACCATTCGGTGCGAGTCTGGAATACACTAGAATCTTGTCTGCATCATAGGTGGCGCGACCAGTCTAAAAATAGAATTTACTTCACGGAATGTAACACTGCCCCCTCTTTAATTCTGTTCGCCCCGAGCAGAATATGGAGCCAAATGGTCTATGTGGATCACTTTCATCTTACCACGGCGTAGCTACCGTATCTGTAGACTACGTCATTAACGCTGGATTTCACAAACGTCACTTAACTTTAATCATCGATTAAGAATAATCATTCCTATACCTTCAACACATGTAACCATGACAACGTTTACTTTCAACGGATGATTAAATTTAAGTAACGTTTGTGAAATCCGCCATAATTCTCTTGATTGCTTCGTAGGGTCCATCCCAAGGTGCCTGCAGTTTGGGACACAGTCCACGCGTCCTCCTGGGGTTATACAGCTACACCTGGTTCCCTAGTTGGAATCCCATTTGATTGGCTCGTCTATCGCATCAGGTCTTCATTTTGTCGGTGACCAGATGGATGTTTCGTCGCACATATTGGTGAATGCTCGCCAATCGACTCTCGAGGTCCTGCAGACACTCGTGCAATTCAGACCTCCTAGCTTCTGGACGTCCAAACTTCAAATCACGTGGCAAACGCATTTCTCCTCCAAACAAAACTCGATACGGCGATTGCTTAGTAGTGTTAGATATTGCGGAACGATTTGCTATTAGAAAAATGGACAAATGTTGATCCCAGTCGCTTTGGTTTGTGTTTGTGGAGACTACTTTGGCCAAATGTCTTTCTAGAGTTCTGTCGAATCGCTCCACCATGCCGTCTGATTGGGGGTGTAGTGGGGTAGTGTCCGTTTAAAAAATGCCAAGCATCCGGCTCAGTTCTTGAAAGACGCCTCCTTCGAAATTTTTACCTTGATCGGAATGGCACCCCAAATCTTGTTGTCCACTACGAGGGCAGTGGCGACAGTTGTTGCTTCCTGATTAGGCAACGCGTAACCTTCTGGCCATTTAGTGAAGTAATCAGTTACCATCATGATGTACTTATTTCCGCGATCGGTTTCTCGAAACGGGCCGACTATGTCAATGGCAATTCTCTCGAAGGCTGCACCGACGTTATACAGATGTAGTTTTCCTCGAGTCTTCTTCGTAGGTCCAGACACTGGCTTGCAGGTTCTACATTTCACCCAATAAAACCTTTCTCGGACTTTTGCCAATATCTTATTGATGCCCAAGTGCCCACCTGACGTACCCCCACGTATTTCTTCCAAAACTTCGGCAGTTCTAAATTTTGGAAGGACTGACTGCTCTTTAATTTCGCTGCCATCAGGTGGCTCCGATTCTCTTTTAAGAATTCCGTTCTCTAACTTTAAAGAATCCCATCGTGCATAGTAGCTTTTGAAAATTGGGCTTTCGTCCGGTATTTCAGCCCAAGAGGTTATATCCCTTATGTCTTCCTCTTGGCGTTGTTCTTGACTTATAATCTGTGGTTGCCATTGGTGGTTTGTGACACGTGTTCTTTTGGTAGGAATCATTCCTTCTTTCTCCTCAAATTTCAAGCAGTGCCGACAATTTTTAGGAAACGGTCTTCTGGAGAGTGCATCTGCATTGTTGGGCGGCGTTCGATTATAAAATCGCAGTCTTTCTATCCACCTGGCAAGCTGGCCTTCTATATTTTTGAACTTCAATGCTGCATGGTCTGATCGAAGATGAAACTGTCGACCATAAAGAAACTTGTGAAATGTTGTTTTCACCAGAGCAAAGAGCTCCTTCCTGGTTACACAATACTTTTTTTCAGCTTTGGATAAAACTGCAGTGAAGTGACCGATAACACGTTCTTCTCCGTCTTGCACTTGTGATAGCACGCCCCCTATTCCGCGACTGTTAGCATCAGTGTCAACGATGAACTAGCCCTCTAGTCGTGGATAGGACGGTAACGGTGCAGACATTAGAAGATCCTTCAGGTTGTCGAAAGCTTCTTGACAGTCTTCACTCCAAAAAATGCTGCTTTTCCTTCGGCCAGCGAATGCAGAAGTTTGGCTGTCTTTGCAAAGTCACAAATCGTCTGTAATATGTGCATAGTCCCAGGAAACTTCGCAATTCATGCACATTTTTTGGTGGCTTTCAACGGCTAAAATTTTATCAGGATCCGTTGCGACTCCTACTCCTGATATGACATGTCCAAGACATTTCACATCTTTTGGAATTTTGGGCTCTTTTCTTTCCAAGCTTTCTATTTGTTTTCAGTTTTTGTCACGTCGAGAAATGTTTCTTGGTAAAAAGTAAAATACTTGCACCAATTACAGTCGAAGTTAATTTCCACGCAGGAAAATGCAATTTTTAAAGACTAACCTTTCCCACTTAACTAATTCACGAAACAATTATATTTTAAGCGCCTCCGAAGGGTTCCTCTTCGCTAGTAAAACACGTTTGTTGTATTGCATGTAAATGTTTGCCTTGGAGATGCCTCGGGATGGCATAATTTGCATAGTACAGTTTGAAGAGCAAGTTCTGGATAGCCTTAGTTTAGATAGGATCTAATTATACTCGTTACACTTTATGACGAGGAGGATTAATCCGATTATTCAGTTTCACTTAATTTACGTATACAACATTTTCTGTGATACTCAAAAAATATTCGTTATAAAATAAAATAACATCGGCGGCAGTTTTAGAATTTGAGACCTGCTTGCAGGAGTAGAGTTTCAGAATTTCGTAATACATGTTGTTTGTCTGCTAAAGTTGCTACTAAATTATGAAAGCATACTGTTGTGCTGACAAGACCGTCAGAGAACGCGATCTCCTATACTCTCGAGATAATACAAAAGACTTACACAAGTTGACTGACGACGCGGACGTACCGCAAGGAATTAAATTCCCTCAATTCATTCGTTCTATACAAGCCACCCCCTGGGTGTTTCCGCAGAGTTAGTTGCACTAATTACTCGTGTTTTATTACAGGACTCTACATTTTCCTTCCTCCCCAAACAAAAAAAATGTTTACATCATTTTCTCTCCCTAAAAACTAAATTACATAGAAACCTGTGCGATTTAATACGTAAGGTCTCCAACCCGACCCTCACCATTAACGTGTGCGTCTGAGCTTTTCTGAGGGCAACAAAAACTTCAAAGAAAGCCAGATTTGCCTTACCTGAAAAAACGTACTTGTTCGTCGTCCTTCTTAATGTTGTTTTTTTTTTCTTTTCTGGCTTTAAAAAAAAATCACGAAAATTGTTTGATATGAAGTGGGCGAGTCCATTAGTTCAAGTAAAGACGAGTTTAAACGGCTTTGTGCAATCTTTCTCTGCCCTTTAGATCTTTTTAATTTGATTAGGAAAAAAAGGTAAAGATTTTTTGTGTAAATTGTAGCGTAGGTGCGCAGCTTCAAGTTTTCTTTTTTGTTTTTGTATTGGACAACAATTAGGTGTAGGATTGAGCCAGGACGTTCGTCGAAGAATTTTTGCGATTATTAGGGGTAACAAGTTCTGTACGAGTAAAAAAACCTTCTTCGTTTTTCTAATTACTTTAATTAATAGAGTGTCTTTTTCAAGTTACTCTAATTAATGCTTTTCAACAAAATTAATATCTCCAGCACTTTGATGCGAGTAGTTTTGAAGTAACTGAACTCCATTCACACTGGAATGCACCGCTGCCAAGCCCAACTACCGAAAGAACGATTTTAATTAGCGTGCTGTCATGCCAACGACGAGAATAAAAGTGCTTCATAATATTCAGCGCTGGAAAATAAAATTCATGGGCCGATTTGAATCGCATTCCGAATCACCACGAGTTTTAAAAATCGAACGAAATTATGACTGGAACGCACGCAAAAAATTATTGGCTTCCAATAATCGCCCGCATCTGGTTTCGAATTTGTTAAACCGAATTTATGTTCGAACATAAAAGATTTTTTTTCTGAATCCAATTGTCACATAATTTGGTTTTATTGGACGGCGATAAACGCTAGTGTTTTGGATCAAAATTATGGAATGAAATAACTGCAGTGCGCGTATTCTGAAAATGAAATTCGAATGTTTTATAAAAAAAAAAATTGGGAAAGTTACCAACAATGTGGCGTCTGAAAACTGTCCAAAATTATTAAGATTTTATTAATCTATTAATCGTCGAAATCATCTACACGAAAAAATAAAACTTACTTTCACATCTGGTGGAAGAAATACAGTAATGAAGTAAACGTAATGCATTATTTAATGTCACACGGAACGCCTTCGTCAACGAAACACCGACGAGGAAATCGTGCCTCCTCATTAAGGATTCAACAAACATTATTAAAAATGTAATGATTCATACATTATTTATTCGGTTTTTTTTTATGAATGGGCTGCCGCTGTCATAAGTCTGCGTTTATGTGGAAAAGAAGTGGGATGAAATTCGATAATATATAAATTGGACTTTTTATTGCGTTGCTTTACCAAAAGAATGGGGGGGTTCCGATTCGAAATACACTCGCAGCTTATCGAATGGATTTTACACATACGGAAAGCTTTTTGATTGAAAACTCTTTTACGTTAATGACCCAAAGACCTGCTTTCCGAGATTACTTCGAAGGAAAAAAGAACGAATCGTTGTAAAGCTTCCCTTCTTATTATTTTTCTCGACATAATGCGAAAGAAAAATGAGCTTTTCCCCTCTGCCGCTTCCGTTACAATCTATATCCGTGAAGTATCCAAGGTAACATCGGTATTTGAAGTCGATTGTCTCAAGGGCAATGAACAATAAGCGTGCCATAAATTTCGCGTTTTCGCCAATTTGTTCCCTCCTTCCTTTTAATAAATACCACTCCGGGCTTCCAAATTGATTACTAGGGCCTCTTTTACTTTCCTTCGCCGTAATTGATCGCAAGAGGTCTTCATATCATCTGATATTTGGACCTATTTATGGTTACATTATAGTAAGCGCTCAATTGGATTAAAGGAAGTAAACGATGGGGAAAAATTACTTTTGTGCAAAGCTTTATAAATAAACTTTGAACTTACTGGAATAGTCTATCCGCTTTTTTTATACTTACTGGAATAATTTGTTCCCTCCTTCCTTTTAATAAATACCACTCCGGGCTTCCAAATTGATTACTAGGGCCTCTTTTACTTTCCTTCGCCGTAATTGATCGCAAGAGGTCTTCATATCATCTGATATTTGGACCTATTTATGGTTACATTATAGTAAGCGCTCAATTGGATTAAAGGAAGTAAACGATGGGGAAAAATTACTTTTGTGCAAAGCTTTATAAATAAACTTTGAACTTACTGGAATAGTCTATCCGCTTTTTTTATACTTACTGGAATAATTTAATGAAACTCATCAAGGATTATTTCTCATGATTTAATTTCTTTACTTACAAATGTATGAAATGTGTTTGTTGTGTTTAGATGTAATTGTGAATTTTCCTTCAAACTCATAAAAACGAGGTCAAAATTTCGATTTCGTAATTCCATCCTGAAGGTATGCAAAAAACTTAAGCAAATTCGTCCTTTTGATACGTTGAATTATTCAGCAGTGTAGATCACAATTAAATGTAAATGTCCCAGACATTGTAAACGCTCTCAGATCCAGGATTACCATATATGAATTTTTCAGACGTGCCAAATCAAAAAATTAACATTTATTATTACGTAATAAATTGTCTTTTAGAAACCTTAGGTTACAATAATATTAATTGAAATGTTTGAAATTGTTATTGCTCATATTATCTACCAGAGCGACTTGAAGCAAAGTTTCCTCGTAATAAGAAGACAAAAAGAATCCCATATTAATCAACACCACACGAAAAAAAAAAGCAACTCAAGAAACGCTGCAAAATTTCCCTGCGGAGACATTTCACTTTCACGCGAGGTTTGTGTCTCAAATATTCTTCCTCTGCGACATTCTTAAAAGAGATTCATTGTTTCCGGTGAACAACTTTGTCGTTAATAAATAAATTCCACCGTACCCAGGTAGTGTGTTAAAAAAATACTCGAAGCGGTAGTTCCTGCATTACGCAAACAAGGACACAAGAAACCAAATCCTATAAATAAACACGCAGATGTTCCCAACGCAACACAAATGGAGTCGGATGTTGCTGCTGTAAAATAAACTTTTGAGAAAAACACAGAATTTTTAATGCAAACGGGAATTATCAGCTAACTACGTACACACGTGCCAAGAACATGTAAACAGTTGGGGAAATTAATTAAAAGTTGAATTGGAATCTGCCGAAAATGTTGATTTTACACAAGTTTAAATTCAACCCCCCTCGAAGAAAAATGCATCGCATTATTCAAATATCAAGTAGGGTAGTCAAAGCGTGTCGCATTCGAAGCACACGCGATTTTTACCGGAGGGGAAAAGACAAGTCAAAAGCAGCCCTTACACGCAAATTGCACGTTGCTTGCGTAATATTCTGCCACAGACTTTGGTTTTGTATAAAAAGTGCATTCCTGTGGAATTTCTACGTGGACAGGAAAACGTTCGTTCGAAGGACGATGCGAAAGGAGCGAGGATAATAATATGAAATTCCCCCTGTTTCATGATTCTTTTTATGTAAAACTATGTATACATGGAAATCTGGCGATACTAGCTTAATAAATTTAAAGCACTTGCTCTATATCTAAAAAAAAAAAAAATAGCCACATTGCCCATATCGGTTTCTGCTAGTTTATTATTTTGATACAATTTCATTCAAATTTGTTAGGAAGTAGTAATTTAAAAACAACGTTGACAATCACTTCAATCAAGAGCTAAAATTAATGAATCGCCCACGTATTTGTAATTACGTATTAGCTGCTCCGTAATAAAACTTAAAATATAGTCAACTTCTATTTTTGATATACCGTGTGAATAACCCCCAAGGCAGTAAAATCATGTTTATTTTTAATTGTTCCTTCGTCGTCTACACTTGAATCCACACACCAATGGCGCACCCACGGGGAGGGGGGGACTGAAGCTCCCCCGTGCAGACATGTAATACACAGAAAGATGATTTACTTGATGTCAAGACTGTGGTGAAGCTTGCAACCTTGTTCGCCGAAATCGAAACAAGGATTTCGCGAAAAGTTGTAAAGTGACATGCTCTCATTTTTACCTGAGTTTAATTTGTTTGTATTTATATTGGGTATATTGAAGCATAATATGCAGGTAAGGAAGCTGAATTACGAGCAGATTAGAAGATATTAGTAGAAATAAAAAGAATAATTTAACGCCTGAACGGTCCAGTGATAAGAGGACCGGCCTTGCAATCGCATAGCCGTCGGTTCGAACCGCACTCGGGACTTTTCTCGGGGGTGGTCGGTATCGACTTCAGGCACCCTTCAGTGTTGGGGATAAAATTCGACATTGCTTCCCCTTAAACGGCAAGAAGGTTGAAAGTAACAAAGCCATGGAACACTTTACATACACACACTCAAATACACTCCCGCTCCTGAGGTCCTGACAAGTCTTTGACTTAGGACCCCGTTGGGCAACCACCACAAATAAAAAAAAATTAAAAATTTAAAAAATAGAGCACCAAAAACATAAACTTTCTATCAGGAAGTTAAGAGAGGAAAATTATGGTAAAGTAAATTCCATAAAGACTTGATAGGAGGAGATTCGACAGTCTTAAAAAGATGGGTCGAACATTTTGAAGATATATTAAATGCAATAGATGGCGTTGTTTAAATTTCACGCGAACAGAGACGTAACGACTTAAAAACATTAAATTTAGAATTATTTCTGCGTGCATCGAATAAAACTTTTGATTTAATTTTTTTTCCAAAATTTGTATTACATATTAAAAAAAAATATATACTTGTAGTTTGTTTAAACCTTAGTTAAAATGAAATTTAACAGATGGCGTGGTTTACGTTTCCCAGAAGCAGTGCTAACGCATTCGACTCCAATATAAAGTTAAGTTTTTTTTTCGATCTTTGTGATTATTTGCAAAAATTGTTTTGATACAACTAAAAACAGTTGCAGAGACCTAGGAGAGAAGACGTTATCTACATCTATGAAAAACTCGGAACTAAGGAATAAAATCATCAGATGGCGCTGTTTGAATTTCCTGTTCCTATCTTGGCCGATTAAGAAACTGTAGTTTAGAATTTTTTCTTAATTCCTTGTGCCTCTTTTAAAATTTTTGATTAAATTTTTCTGTAATTAAAAATTATGGCAAAAAACACGATAGGTGGCGCCACTTGTGTTTTACTAAAATTGATGGCATCGAATTCGAATAAAAGTTACAAATCTATTTTCCTCCAATTTCAATTTGATATATTTTTGGGACTTCCAAAAAAAAACTGAACGCTTTAGTTAACGCGAAATTCAACAGAGGGCGCGGGATACATACATATTCTAGAAACAATGCAATCGTAATCTTAACTTAAAGTTTTTTTCGATCTTTACGCTGTTTTCCTTTACATCCAATTAAAGAAATTACCGTTTCTCTTGAGACATTACAAATAGAGACTGAAAAATTTGACACATAACGTTATTTGCGTTTTGCAAAATGTCGGAACAACTAAAGAATGAAATTCATCAACAGATGGCGTTGTTTGAATTTGAATTTGACGTTGTAATCGTCAAATTTAACAATTCTTTGTGTATCGAGTAAATTTTTCGATTATTTTTTCCGCAATCTTCAAATTGAAACAAGTAACAATAGATGGCGCTATGTATATTTTGCCAAAATTCATGATATCGTATCTGACTAAAAGTTAAAATCCCCAATTTCATTCTGTTATATCTTTTGGCTTTCCAAATAAAAAAAAAAAAATTGAGCGCTTGCAATATCTTTCATCTTAGTTAATGTAAAATTCAACAGATGGCGCAGCTTACACCTGCCAGAAACAACGTCGTCATAGGCCGTTCTACATCTTAAGTTAAATTTCAGTTTTTTTTATTTGCATATATCTTATTTGCATGGAGTTCAAAAAGGTATAATTTTTTTGATACAATTACAAATAGGTACGGAGAAAAATGTAAAAAATCTAAATCGTGCGAAGTCTAAAGAATTGAATTCAATAGATGGCGTTGTTTAAATTTCACAGGGAACAACCCTGTCGTGACCCCCGATTGGAAATCTTAAATCTAGAATTTTTTTCTTCGCTCTTTGTGCGTCGAGTAAAAATTTTTAAGTGTAGTTTCCCGTAATTTTCAAATTTTCAACGCTAGATGGTGGATCTTGCATGGCCAGCTACATTAACATTCACTGACGTGTATGTATGGCCGTTTCAATTCGACTTTTAAAAATTTTGACAGTACTCCCCTCAGCGCCTCTTGTGAGTTTTTAAGTAATTGCAGTTGTCATTAAGTTACCGTTAGTAGTTTTGTAGTATCTTTAATAGGGAGCGCTGAGGGGAGTACTCCATGGCATGCTTTCTTGGAACCGAATTTTAGGCGAATTGAAACGGCCATACATACACGTCAGTGAATGTTAATGGAGCTGGCCATGGGATCTTGAAACTTAGTTAACGTGAAATTCAACAGATGGCGTGGATTAATTTAAAAAAAAAAACAGAAAGCTGAATTTCATTTTCTTTTCGACTTTTGTATTTGTATCGAGTTCAAGGAGGCGTCACGTTTTGACATTTCAGAAAAAATAATACGCTTGTACTTTCTTTAAACTTAACTAACGTAAAATATTCGACAGATGGCGTGGTTTATATATTTTCCAAAAACGAGGACATCGTGTATTCAACTCAAAATCTTACTTAAGTTAAAATTGCATTTTTTTTTCGTTTTTTGGATTTGCAACGAGTTCAAAAAGTCACCTTTTTTTATACAATTACAAAGAGACATTGAGAATTAAAGAATAACAACCAATTTTTTGATCAAATAGTAACGGCAGTAAAATCATGTTTATTTTTAATTGTTCCTTCGTCGTCTACACTTGAATCCACACACCAATGGCACACCCACCGGAAGGGGGGGGGGGGGCTGAAGCTCCCCCAGATCCAGCTAACCAGTTAACCTTGCATGTTCTTACAGTTATTTTTAAGTCCTCTCCAAGACAAATGTCTGGTTGCGCCACTGTCACACACGGTCAAATTTTTCTGTGAATTCAATTTTTCCGTACCACGTGAGCTAAATACGTCTATTTTTAGAACTTAGGAAACAACATTTGTTCGCAGAAATTAATGTATAGTGTATTACACACCTTTTATGTTTTTGGCACACGGTTTCGTTCGTCTGGGTCTCATGAATAGAACAAAGGAGCGAAGTAGAATACATTTATAACGTGAAAGCGAAGGGCCTTTATTACGAATGACAAAACAATAAATTGGGGTTTATATTTTTAGGATGGGCAGAATTTAACATGATGGCACTTTTGTTTTATTCTTTTATCTTTCAAACATTACAACGTAGCAACTGGCCTATCCTATTTAATACTGCTGTTAGTTATTACTGTTAGTTATTACGACAATTTAAATTATTGCAACAAAGTGTAGCAAAATTTAAAATGAATCAAAAATTATCTGAGAAAATAGAACGTGTTCTATCTCTAACCCCGTTTCTGCAGCCCAAAGAATTTCTTGTTCTAAATATGATTAGATTATTACAGAAACTGAAAAATCAAATCTCGTACGTGCAAGGGCCTTAAAGCGAAAAGTTAAAAGAATTTTTTTTTTCAATTCGCTAGTAACCGAAAATAGCGACGAACTGTAAATGTGATGATAGCAGACTTGCGCCCATAAAAATCCCGATGTGTCGTAAATAAAATTCATGATGTTAAAGTCATTCAAAATATGTAGTGAAGCACCGCGACGCCTCCGAAATAAATTACGGCGCAGTAAAATTCCCCCGCGGTTTTAATTTTGCGTGCATGCGGTGACCCAATTGAAAAGGGAAAAAGAAATTGGCGGAAAAATCAAGTTCCCATTTGCAATGATTGCCGCAACAGTCCCCCCTTTGTTTTTCGTTTTTAATCAGCGAATTTAATTTCACATCGACGAGCATTTTGTTCTAAATACTGCTAATAAATTAAAAATAAAATGTGATTGAAAAAAAATTAAAATTAAAGCTGGTTCTTGTCCGATGAAAATTGTATCACAAACTCTTTTACTCTTTTAAACGGACACGAAATGGCGCACAAACACTTAACGTTTCGCAGTCGTTCGACAGGTTCGTCAGAAGTGAAAAATATAAACTGTTTATACAAAAATATAAACTGTTTATATAAAAATATAAACTGTTTATATAAAAATATAAACTGTTTATATTTTTCACTTCTGACGAAGCTGTCGAACGACTGCGACACGTTAAGTGTTTGTGCGTCATTTAGTGTCCGTTTAAATGAGTTTGTGATACGAAAAAAATAGAGTTGGAAAACGAAGTCTATTGTAGAAAGAAAAATTTCACAGCGCTCAAGGATTTCTATTACTATTATTAAAATATAAAAATACTCTCCTGCTGGGGGGAACCTATAATTTAGGCGAACGTTAAAGTCATTTTGTTTTACGAGTCTTTCATAAACATGATTTTTTGCGAAGATATTTTTCTGAATTTAATGTGGCTTGCGATTGCAACTCCCTCGATTTATGACTGACGAAATACGTAAATTGTTATCCTAATATTTATTGAAGTGAAAGTTATTGAAATAAAATTACATAAAAGCCTCCTCCAGGAATATTACGAGCTAAATATGTTATCTACTATTTAGAGAATAAAATCAGAATGTAGAAAATTGCAAAAATTTCCAGACTATAGTCTTAATATAGTCTCTTATTTATTAACTTTGTTTTGTTTACTACACTTACTGAAATACCAACGCTGAAGTAATACAAACACGAATTTCATCAAGTACAAAGCATTCGTGTGGGTCTTCCTGTAAAGGTCGGGGTTGTAGATTTACGTGGGATGTTACTATACTTTAGTTACGCGAAGTTGCGTCAATAACTTAAATCTGAGCGTATACATAAACGCTAAGTTGGGCGGTACATAAATTAGTGAAGTCAACAAGATTATGCTTCATATAAATTAAGTGTGAACATAACATCGGAAAGTTTCGATAAGTATCTTCTGCGCTCCTTTTCGTTTCCGCCCTAATTAATGTAGTTCGTTATACAACTTAGAAACTAATTTGTGTTACGTAGCAACCCACATAATGGTACAAACAAACGAAGAAATATAGAGTAGGGTTGCTCCTTGGGGTTGATGCGATGGGTGTAGTTAGAATTACACGACGGTGGCTCATGGCTCTTGCCGAGTCGGAAGTACATCAACTGCAACAGTGCAGATACATGGACCTCAATGAAAACCTCGGGGGTTGCGTAGATCCAGTGAAGTGATGGAGACGACAACGAGGGATGTTTTCGGCCTCGGGGTAAAGAGTCATCCAGTGGCAATCGGATGCGTCGGCAGCAAGGGATGTCTTCGGCCTAGTGTAGATGACTGGTCTGAAGCAGCGGCGTAACGACGTCAGTCGTTCGGTGAAGATGAGGGCGACGCACCTCTTCTAGTGAATCAGAATTCACCTTTGTCCTCGTCCTCATCATCATAGATAGAATCCTTTCTATTTCGTTTTGGTTACTGTTCACACGAGGAAGGTGGTAGATTGATGATATTTAAAACAATTTTCAATTGAGGGGGTACTACAGTTTTTCATTACAAACGAATAAAATTCGTTAAATAATTAAGTTCGAGATTTACGTGATATAAATGGGTCCTCCCTTCATCCCCACTGTGAGTGACGATAGGGTCGTGACACGTTCTGTATATTTAGGCAAGCCTAACGTAGAATTCCGTTATTTTCACGACCGCATAAACCGCAGCAAATACCTGCAATGATGAAAGTAATATACCCCCGAAATATACAAACGTCTTCCTACTCCCTCGACACCCTCACGTTGAAATCAACAATTACACGCCACGCGCACTAATACCATCCAGGGTAAACTTTACTAGTCGTGATCCTCGTTTAATTAACCAACACAGCAGAGACTTATTAATTACATAATTCCTCGCGAATAACTGGTTTCGTTAAACACGGTCTACAAGCTGGGACCCGCATACATACATATTTCGTAAATACGTCGTTAACTTTGAAAGCCGGCGTTTTCGAAAATCACCGGAATTTCATGGAAGGAATCCGCGTAGGTGATGGTAACTTCGGCGGTTTTAATTAATACGTGGGCGAGAGAAAAGCTAGAGGTCCCTAACTAATTTTTTGTGTGTAACTTATGCTAATTTTCGCTAATTGGTTTGTGGAAATCCTGAGGGGCTTTAGAACTTTAGTTTGAGTTTGAATTTCCCACGTCACTTACACTTTTTAGAAATCGATAGGCGGAATGAGTCTTCTTTAAGGAATGTTTCATTCACAGAACAAATATTAAAATATGACGACGAAAAAAAATCAGTTTTTCCCCCATTTTCTGCTTACATTCCCGTTCCTTGAAGCATTCAACGAAAAGAAGATAGAAAAGTTCCATTTTCCTAACTCGCGCGTTCCCATATATTTCTGGTACAGTCGATAGCGCTCTAAATGAACGTGGGCTGCAATTTCATCTCAGGAAATAAAGCGTTTACAGCAAAATATATAAAAAAGAAAAATCAAATCATATTTACCGCAAGAACAACCTCAGAATACGTATCATCAGATTGCCGGTACTGAAAGCTAATCAATGAACGCATGCATGAACTTTATAAACTGTAAAAGTTTCTATTATTTTTAGTTATTGTGGACTTTGGTTTCCAAACTCGTTTGCCGTTTATTTACATCCCACAAAAAATAACCAGGTGCGTAAACGCCGGTTTAAGTAAACAAGGCACATTCTCAGCCTCGGAGTTTCGCAAACTTCGTGAACAAAGTCGGTAAACACCGAATCGTAAAATTTAATTTTGGCCGAGTGTGTGTGGGGGGGCAATAATAAAATTGCGGAACTATCATTTCCGAGCGTTTATTATTCTTGTTATGCGTGAAAAATCAAAATGTTTTGATTCTTGTCCGCGCACGTAAAAGTATGAAGTAAACAGATCTCCTTGCGCAAATTTCCTGAATACATAAATACTTTAGATTCGTTCCTTAGTTAAAAGATGTTTTTCTTTTGCTTGTTTTCAAAAATCTAAAATAAAATGAAACATCTTGCCTAAATGAATTCGTGCGATTCGGGACGAAAATGAACTACTTCTTAAGACGACGGCTTTATTTTAATGCTTAAAATATAGTATACAAGTGTCTTCGAATGTATTAGTAGTAGGTATGCTATGAGAGTTTTAGGCCATTTTCCCATTTGATTTAACATAGAGGACTAAAAACGTCGAAATGTTTTGGGTTGCCTATCTTCAGGGGCAAGGAGTGTCGACGTGTGCAGAAGTTGTCTATGTGCAAGGCGCAGGAACGACGTGTGCAAAAGTTGCCTACCTGTAAGGCGCAAATTCGACGAAACGTGTTCCACTGACTATAGTGTAAAGTTGTGTACAGTTAAGAGAAAACGAGACGGCGCCAAGTTCGTCAAAATTACTGAAAGTAAAAGCCCGAGCGCCATTGACATTTACAGCAAAGAAAAACAAAGGTTCCACCAGTCGTCTTTGAAATTTTAGGTGACATTACCAGCCCTCCTCAAACGCTACTTGTTACTAATTTTCATTTTCATTCCGGAGCATAGGAAGATGCATGACTACGAAGGGAAAAATGTGTTTTTGAGAGGGATCCGGTTTTGCGGGAACTTCTAGCATCGCCGATCCCTATCTGGGGTGAAAAAGTTCGGGGAAGACGATGCCGCAGTCCGTTTCGCGATCGGCATACTCCCGAGTATGGGTGGGGCGTCCTCCCGGCCAAAATTATGGGGCGTTCGGGTTGGTGACACGTTTCCGCTTAGATCCATCCTTCCTCTTGCATGACCATAAAATGCAACGTTTTTTCGACTTGGACGTCGCTGTATTAAAACCAGGCGAACGCGCTCTTGACGCCTCCGACGACGGAGCGTCTTTTGACGTCTCCCCAGCCCCGGTCGGGTGCACAGGACCCACTCGGGAGGGCCTCAAAGTTGGCGCCGGGTAGGTAGCTTATGGAAAAAATTCCTTTCTCCGGAACCGGAAGCGATATCTTCGTGGTGGTTGAACCGGTGGATGCCCCCATCCTCCCCCTTCACGACGGAGGTCATCCCATTTGGCTCGCTCTTCATACGAAGGAGCTGCGATTGTTTAAAGTCTTCCTATGCTCCGGATTGAAAATGCTCACTCGGTGTAAGTGTGTTCCTTTATTAGCTGAACAGAATTTGGGCCTATTTTAAATTTCCAGGTTCACTTCACGTTTTATGAGAATTAATTTCATCAATCAATTAGCGCACAACAGATGACCCCAGAAGAGAAGATCTTGTAACGATTCGATAAAATAGCAATGCGATAAAACCTCTCCAACTAAACCACCTTCCCTTAATAACATAATATGGCATGCGAATCTTCAAAACAGACGATCTCCGTCATCATATTTAAATAGGCAATGGTCCATATCTCAACCCTTCAGAGGTCCAGTAAAACAAACGTATACATGACTCTAGAGGAGAAGTCCTTGAAGTCTTGAAACCTTGCTAGAAAATTGATTTCAACGACAACTCCTTTTAATAAGCGATCCTCTTCTTTCAACAAAAAGCACGTCATGTATTCGAACACTCAAAACAGACGATCTTTTCCTTCATATTTAAATCAGGCTAGCCAATACCATTTCAACCCCTTCAATAAACCAGTAAGCAGTGAAACCATTGTCTACCGTTCCTCTTCTACATCTTTTTTTATGGAGGATTAGGAATCTTCATAGACTATACCGGCTACATCAACGCCGGCATAGCGTTGGAATTATCTGGGAAAGTGTCATACACCTACCCAGACGCCTACCAACCAAACCCTTCCCTCTTTCGCCACTCTGCGTAGGGGGCACCGCCTTTAGGCATTTCTTCCCCTGTCTCTTCCACCCTCCTTCTCTCTTCTCTTCCTCCTCTCCTCTTCATTCTCCTCACCACATTATCCTCTTCTCACCTCTCTCCTTTTCAACCCCTCTTGCTACCTTTCCTTTCTCCTCATTCATTTCTATCTCTTCTCCTCCGCTTGTGCTCATACTCACATTTCATTCTCATAATCGACCTCAGCATTTCAGCCACTATGTGCCACTGTCTCTCCCCTCTCATCATTTGCTCGGCAATATTACCTTTCCGTATCGCATACCCTAGGTCCATTTGGGCCTTTATGCGTTGCCCTTCCCATCGCGAGCATATGCATAATTATGCATATAGTAGGGAACACACGATCCAACATGTCTTAACACATGTACGCGCGTACATGTTCGCCGAACATCAACGTCAAATAGTACCATACTACAAACGATCGAACATGTCTTAAGACATTATAGTCCAGTTATCAACCAAGACGATATCCGAAGAGTTATGTTTGGTGGCAGTGGCATGCACCTAATAATAGCCCTAAGCTATCTGGAAGTGATAAAGCTGTAGTAAATCCCCAGTTTAATAGTTCCAATTGCAGGATCTGCCACCACACATTGCCGGAAAGTTATTTATTTAAAATCATAAATTGGCTGTTTTGAGGTGCTGTGGAAAAGCTTATGCACGACGCCGACGTACTGCATTGAATAAGTCCGTGGCGAACATGTGCGTTTGGCAACCACACGGTCGAACATGTACGTGCAAACATCAACGCACGCACTTGTTTTCAGGAAAACCAGAAGACAAGTTCGACGGACTTTTTGTATGTGCGTACATGTTCGAAGCGTTTTTCGGGCCAACACACGCACGTTGATGTTCGGCGAACATGTACGCGCGTACATGTGTTAAGACATGTGGGATCGTGTATTCCCTGCTTATGCCCGTATGCTCCGAGGAGTCTGTTTCGACGCGGCGCGGGCGTCGCAATACCAACATCTCGCCGTCTCTGCCTTCTTGATCCCCTTGAGGTACTTCTCGAAGACTCCATGCCCAGTCAGCGCCTGCGTGACGTAATAATCAACCTCCCCATCCTCTCTATCGCACTATTCTTTAACGCTTTTGATAAAGACATTGGCCCATCCGTTGTATTCATTCCATCTTTCTTGCCATGTTTCGTATAAGGCTTCCCTGGCCAAGGTCTTTACACGGCGACCTTCTTCATAGATTCTCCTCCTTTCTTCTATCTTAAACTTGACGGGGGGGGATCCCGGCTATTACCCGGTCGGCTTCTATCGCTACCATTCTGTGCGCAGACGTCACCCTCAAGGCGGCCAGCCTGTTTACTCGCTCTTACAACAACTCGTGGTGCCTGTACTTCATGGCATTTTCCCAGATCGGGGCTGCATACAAGATTATGGAGGAGACCACCTTCTTGGCTTCATGTTCTACATCTAAATCCAATAACTAGCGACCAACTTAACCCTAGCCTTCTTATCAAGAATCTGACAAAAGCAATTAAGTTACTAGCTCAAATTTCTTTACGTCATCAAACCGTTGAAGTTGCTCAGAAAAGTCACGAATTTGATTGAGAAAGAGACTGCGTTGATATTATGTATTTTACAAAACTCGAGGATCTTCTTAGGGGATGATATCCCCTAAGCTAAGAAGAACGGATGTACACTCCTGCACTCAAAACATGACCGAAGAAAGATGTTCAATTATTGAAGGATGTTTTTGAAGCGGCTCTGTTAAGAATGAAACGAAGCAACTAATAATTTTTCTCCAATAAAGAGAAAGCTTACCTAGCTCACACATTTTTTAAACTATTGGATATGTCCAATAAGAGTTTAAGTTTTTGTTCATTACTCTTCCTTTGAAACTGCCATGATTAGGGTTTTCAAGAATGTGAGCAGCAAGAATGGACCAAAAAAATAATTTTCCGTTTCTAATCCCATTTTAATAGTTGCGTCATTTAAATTGAATACCATGTATGATTGAATTGTTCTACCAATTTGAATTATTTTACCCGCCATATTATTGAATGAAACATAAAACAAGTACGAACTTTTTACAGATTTAAAATTCATATTTCAATCATGTGGACGAACAAAAATAACTCGGCTCCTTTTCTTTCCACATTATTTCCAGTTCGAACGCAGGGCCTAAAGTAAACCAACAAACGCAAACGTTCGCTTTAGAAACTTTGAAAAACTCGTTCGCAAAGAAATAAAACGCGAACTCTCATTTGCGACGTATCGCGCAGACATTTATGGAATTTCGTGTCGAATAAATAAAGGTCCAGAAAGCGAAGATGCACACTGATTTTTTTCCATTATCTTTTCGTTTGTTTTTCGTCGGCGCGCGTTTCTTAATCTCGACTAACTATTAGGGGAAAGAAAGTTTCTCGGAGTTTGCAATTCATACTTGATAAAAATTAATTAAGTTTTAAGATTGGATATTTCGATGTGGCTTCAAAATTGATTGCACTCCGTCTAGCCTACGTCGTAAGAAGGCAAATTTTTCATTAAAATGTTACGCATTAATAATTTTGTTTTTCTTCTCTATTTTTCAGTGGCGGTGGTTGCAGCCTTCTTCATTTGTTGGGCGCCATTCCATGCACAACGTCTTCTCGCCGTTTATTTATCGAACACCCCGAACGCTTCGGATACCACCATAAGCATTTACATCGCCCTGAATCACATATCTGGCATACTGTATTTTCTATCCACCACTATTAACCCGCTTCTGTACCACATAATGTCGAATAAATTCCGGGAAGCTTTTAAGGTAAGTCGTTTTTAAGTTCCTAACACCACTTAGGGAAACTGGGGGAGCAATTCTCACAGGAGAATCATTTATTATTTTTTGTTGGGTGGCCCTTACGTAATTAGCTGAAGTTTTACGTGCAATTTGGGAAAATCATTGGAGAAAACTGTTAAAAATAAATTAGAAGATTGGACGAGAGAGCTTGCTTGCGTCTTCATTCATTGATTAATATTCGTAAGCAAAATGTGCATACTTTAATAATTAGAAACTTTTTTCGCCAATTTATTTTTTATTCATCAAGTAATTTCATTCGATTCATACTCATACTTTAATTTGGTTTTTGTAAAAGGAGATAATTACTAACTCATTATTTTTTTTCGTTCTACATAATTCACGGGGAAACTAAAAATTTCTAAAAGGAAAATCACGTGGATAAGCGAGCCCCCCAAAACAGAACGCAATCATCATATATTAATTTGAAGAAGAAAGTTACGAGCACGACGACGGTAAAAAAAATTCATCCCCCCCCCGTCCCCCCGAAAGAAAGTTATTCCGAACTCGCCCTTATTTTAATTTAATGTTTTGATTTACTTTCATTAAAAACACTGACTGATGAAAACTTTTTTGCGATACTAATTTCCGTTCGCCGCCAACGAAAACAAAGTTAAAACTCACCTCCGACGTTCACAAGTAGAAGGCTCGATTATGTTTTCATTAACTCAATTTTTTTTTGGCGCCTTACAAATATTGAATGTGCAAATTAAATTCCGTGACTAAACTAATACTATCGAAGAGGTGCTACGAAAATCAATATCTGCGAATCTAAAATAAACATTCGGTACAAAATGATATTTTATATAAAAGTTTTGGTTTGTAAAATAAAAAAAAAAAATTAAACACAGGCGAAAGCTTCGTCGATGAAACGTGTAGGATTTAATTTAATTTGAATCAGTATTTGTCGATGGTTTAATTTAACGCAAATATACCCGATTCCAATCTGTAACAAAGCGGTGGTGTTCAGTTAAAGTAAATTTGCGGTGAAATGTTTCCATCGTCAGCTTGAACCCCCAAACCCCAACAGATTGTGCAGACATAATGATATATCAAACCCAAACCCGCGTGCACTTCCGTCAAGAGATTCCCTTGCATGTCCCTGGTAATATAACTATTTCATTCATGTACGACGGTCATATCTATAACTTATGAAAACAATTGCATTGAATCACTGCTAGATACAATCAGATTCACGTATACAGGGTGCCTTGTAATAAAATGCAAAACCTTGGACCTTCGTTTCTCTACGAGACATTTTTCAGTTTAGATCTTGATTGTCAAGTTTGAATGATTTCATTCTTCATTAAAAGTCAAAATAAAATTGTTTACTTATGACATTACATACAAATCCAAATGATCAGTGATTTGATTTACTTGTAAGTACATAAAGAAAACCATGTATTCACATCCATAGCAACTTTTTTTTGTTATAAAAAATAAAACGAACTGTACGTCATTAGTAATGATTAAAGCATGGATTTAGGTGCATCTTTAGGTCATGATGGCATCATACAATAAATTAAATTTTCAAATTGCACGAGTTACTTAGGTTGACTATGTTATACTGTGCAAAGATACGATCGAACAAGGAATTCATTTACATGGATGATTGATAAGCGTTTCATTTCAACTTCGTTATTAAGTGCACTGCGTTTCTTCGTAAAGCGTACCAATAAATTCCGAATATTCGCTGTTACGACCGGAGAAAGAAAGTCTGGAAGATGAAACTGCTTATTGGAAACGCAAGGCGCACTAGATTGCTTATCGAATTGCCTGCAATTGCAATATTCTCTACGTTCGAATTCATATTGTGTATATCAAAATGTATTATTCATTTGAGATTAGATTTTTGGAGTTTACAAATCATTGGTCAATTAGGAATGTGATGGGGATTATTAATAATGTTGTTGATATAAATCAGCGCTAAGGGCAAGAGGGGAGGAGCATTTATATTTTTCATTAGAGGCTATTCATTTATATCACAAAATCTTTTAAGCGGACACTAAATCGCGCACTATACACTTTACGTTTCACCGTCGTTCGACAGGTTCGTCAGTTTCGGTGAAACGTAAAGTGTATAGTGCGCGATTTAGTGTCCGCTTAAAAGATTTTGTGATACAAATTTCATCGGACAAGAACCAACTGTAAATGTGCTATTCATTTAAATAATAACTTTTTTTTTTAATTAATAATGGTGAGATATTTTATTGAAAGTTTGTTTGAACACTCTGTATTGATTTAAATGAATACCATCAATAGATACGATAAGAATTTTTATCTGAAACGATTCCTATACTAGTATAGAAGGAAGAAGGCAATAAAAATTCGTAACCTCCATAAATTTGAAAGGCCTATATTTCTTTTTGTCTCATCATAAAAAAACATTGATGTTGTACAACTTGTAAAGCAAGGCTACCCCAATAAAAAAAAACGAATGAAAAATAAACTGCAAGATGAAAGGAAAACAAACCTTTAATTAACTACTGTATGTCGATAAATTCAAGAAAGGAAAAAGCATTATTTGCGCCAGCCAACAACGAAAAGAGGATTGTGTTGTCTAAATCTCGCTCGCAGTGATTTATGAAAATACTTTAGAGTTAGTAAAAAGAATGTCCTGTCCGCCGCAAAGCTCCTTAAATTGTGTCTATAAGTCATTATGAGCGTTTCAGATTCGCAAAAAGAACTCCAGGTTGGCCCCTGTCTCTCTCTCTCGCTCGCATTAGGCCCCGGAAATAAAGATAAATAAAAACTCGGTCGTTAAAAGTGACAGTACAAATTGAATTCCAGAAACAATTTGTTTGAAACTCAAGACCCTAGAGGACGGAAAAGATATAAAATTTTACAGTACTTAAAATTGATTTTCGATTTCTTTTCTTAAACGCAGGAAGTGAAAGCGAAATCGGTAATTTCGTGGCATTTCAAACTTATCTACACTTGAGAGCAGCAATAAACGAAATTTGCAATTCACCGTGAATGACCCTGTATAAGTAATTTCTTTTTTCCTTTTTAATTAGTGTTTTTTGCAACTCGCTATGTTCGTATTCATTTAGCAGTGTAATCAGAATTTAAAAAATTTAAATTCGCTATGAGTCAACGTGTAGCGTTAAAAACGCCCGCACCCTTCAATTCATAAATTCTTTTTTATACCTACGCCGGCTACGCCGATTCCGTCATGGAATTAAATTAAAATTATTTCGTGCGCGAATCCGAACTGATGATAAAAAGATTTTAAAATTAAATTTGCATTGTATGTTGTATGCATGCACCCTAATAAACGTGGAATTGCGCGCGCTTTTTGTTGTGAGTCTGAAACCTGAACTCTACCATAATTTGCCTGCGTTTGAAAAAAATTTAAAATATGACGATGCTTAATTTTTGCTCTGTAACGCATAATTGAATCTTACAGTTATTAACAACGCTATAATAAGATAAACTGCGCAATGCGATACCGTGTTATTAATTGCCTCTCTTTAATTATATCAAAAATTTTAAGCTGAGGCTGTGCCAGACATTTCTTGGGGGGGCCAGACGTATAAAAAAATTGCAACGAAAAATTACCAAACTGTTCAGGAATTGAAATATTTCGTCGGCAAGTACTTTCCTAGTATCTTGAAGCTATTTCAATTTATAGGAGCAAACTCGGTGCTCTTGGCTGATGGTCACCGATAAAACTCGGTGGTGCACAAGAATCTCCTGCAAGTTTGCGCCTGCAATTACCGAAACCGGATTTGGTCGTAATTTATAGGTGTTTTGGTCGGTTAATCCTCGAGGTTCACTTCCAAAAAGACGAAGAGTTTAAGTTACCCCCCAACTTCGGAGTCAAGGTCGATTAAACCAACTTTATTTACAAACTTGCGCGAACTGAAGACAACTTGTTCATTAATCAAAGTGTTAAGTGCTGCTTTATTTCTGTTCGAGTCTTAAATTTATTTTAAGATTACAAGAGCCTCGCTTTATAAAACAATTGCCGATGTAACTTTTAATTTTTGGTTTCACCTTTACATGCTCGTTAACTTTGGATGAAACTACTGTGACGAAAATTTTCATTTTTATTCCAATTCTATATTAGTTCTTATTGTTTACTTTTTTTCTTGTATTGTATTCTAATATTAAAACAAAACAATGGTTTGATACAACCCTAGAAATGCAGGAAGCAAAAATTATACCTTGAGCTAATAAAATGCACGAAATATTTAAAGCCCTTCAGAAATGAATGAGATTTACATAAATGTAAGAGACAAAATAAGAAATTTGGGAGTAAACACCCATAGCTTAAACATCAAATTGAAGAGGAAAGGAGACAAAGAAGAAAGAAGAGCAGCAAAAGGACAAAGAAGGATTTTTGAAAAAATTCAAAACATTGAAGCAGAAGCAAAGAAACAGGGAAAGGAAAAGGTACAGCATTTTTATAAAAAGAAAGATAAATACCGTAATAAAAGAAAAACTCAATATATACAGAGTGTCCCATAATGCAAGAGCTAACGTAATTATTATACGTAGAGTCCGCGTTTGTAAATGAAAATTGTCTGCTTCGGTAAATTTTTTGGGAAATTACGAATTGAATACTTATTCATAAATTCTATGCGTCACTGGCACGCAGATGTGATTCAAAGCGAACGTAATTCGATTGTAAAACGATAATAAAACTGACCTGCTCAACATAATGACACATATTGCTGGAGTCTTTGGAGTCCGATTATTATGTCATTACTTACCGCGATGTGTACAGCAAGAGTTCGAAATGCCCTCTGTTGCGCAGTCAGAGAAGGCAAGTTCGTACTCACTACTCAGTACTATACTTCAGCATATCTCCCAAACGATGCCGTTTTCGTAATTTTGTTAAAAGAAAAAAAATTATTATATATGGTCACCTATCCACTGCTATCGTATGGCTCCTTATTTATGGGAGAGCCTGTATACTAAGTGACAAAAAAAACGGACATAATAGTGTGTAATTAATTAAAAACTCGAGCCAATCAAACAACCAGAAGATGAATTAATTTTAATAATATCCGCCATGGTGTGCTGGTTCTAATGAAGCGATCAATATCCTCATTCCCAAGCTAATTGTACCCCCTATTGAAGTGTCACCAAAATCGGAGGACATATGGCAGCATAGATAATCTACCAATTATATTCTACACATGTTCAATAAGGAACATTGAAAAAGTTTGACTTCAGGATAGTCAAAGTAGTCCCGTGTTACGTTTACTGAAAAACTCAATTAGGGAGCGTTCTGGGGTAGGGACGTTCCACATTTTTTAGCTGTAACGCTGAACGCTAAATTCTATGCGTCCATGGCGCGCAGATGTGATTCAAAGCGAAGATAATTCGATTGTAAAACGATAATAAAGCTGATCTGCTCAACATAATGACATATAATGTTGGGGTCTTTGAAGTCCGATTGTTATGTCATTACTAAAGTCTCCAATTAAAAGATCAGTTTATATGTTACTCACCTCTCGCGCTGATGATAAATATCAATCGGTCGACTGGCCAATTAACCAGTGCTGTTTACGGCTATATGAGACGTAGGTATAACGTGTTTTATCTAAACGAATACTTTCGTCCTTTTTTTAAAATTATATCGATCATTAAAAATATAGCAAATAACAAATTAAAATGTGACAAAATTGATCCAAATATTTTCGCTATATCAAGGAAATAATGCTCGCAGCTTCGTAATTCGATCGGCGCCAGGCGTGCATCGATGCGCCTATGCTTTCGGGCTTGAGAGTTGGAGTCTTTAGTCATTACATACCGCGATGTATACAGCAAGTGTTCGAAATGCCCTCTGTTGTGCAGGTCAGGGAAGGCAGGTTCGAACCCAGTGTTATTCTTTACCATTTTCGTAATGTTAGAGGAAAAAAGTTATTATAGATGGTCACCTATCCGTATGGCTCATTATTTAAGGGTCACCCAGTATATGAAATATAAAATTATTAATAAAAATCTAAGAAATGAAATGGAAAAGTATTTAAAAGGAATTAAGGCAGGTAACGAAAACAAAATTGAAGCAGCAAACAAAGCACAGGTGTGTGTTATCGCTTTATTTTTTATTTTCTTTTGGTGAATGAAAAATAATCACAAATCACAAATAATCAAATAATTAATCACTTTAAATGTTAATTGTAAACGAAGAACAGATCTGTTAGTCGGAAAAATTCTAACTTGTCAGATTATTTATTTACTTGCGTGTCCGTTTCACTGGACCCCGACTTTGTAAATTGAATACAATTGAATGTTTATTATTTCTACCAAATGTTTGAATTGGCTTCCGGTTGGAACCGCGTCACGTTGACTTCTTCTACTGCCGCGGTTGCAACCGGAAGCCAATTCAAACATGGACGACGGCCGCGGAAGCCTTCAAGTTAAATTTCTACCAAATTTTTGAGCTTTTTAAGTAAAAACAAGTGTGCTCAGCTGGTGCTTTTTATTTTATTCACTTTGCCCGCTTTCTGCTTTGGGGTTACGTCGAACCTCCGTTCTGCAAGAGCTTTGCCGAGCGGTGCTGGAGAAACGTCAGTCACTCGCACAATTTGCTGCCCTTCAGGTAGATAGCAACCATTATTCTTTTTTTTATTAACGTAATAAAAAATCATTCCAATTCTGAAGAAAGGGCCCAAAACTAACGTAGCGAACTACCGCCCGGTGGCAGTACAAAACCAGCTAGCAAAGGTTTTCGAAAAATGCTTCAACTATAGGCCGAATTATTTTTTAGAAAAAAATAACATCTCGGCATCCTGTCGGAACGCATTCAGGAATGGGAGGTCTACCCAAACAGCGTTAGACGATGCCTTGTCTCATTTTCATGAAAATCTTAATGACAAGAACAACCCTCTTGGCCTCTTCTTCGATAAGAAAGGAATTGGACCTAATGGGAGTACAAGGAACACCTCCCGAATGGATTAAATCATATTTAAAGGATCGCGAGCAGATTGTAGCAATCGACAACATCAAATCCAGTAAAAAAAACTAACGAATAGAGGAACCCCACAAGGATCTTGTTTATCACCCACATTATTTAACTGTTTCCTCAACGACCTCCCGAAGGACCAACCTCAATCCAGAAGCGTATTATACGCCGACGATTACAACGTAGTCAAATCGTACAGCGAGAAGCAGGAACCGGCTCAAGAATCCTCATTTCGTTATCTTTTCTTTTTTCTTCTTCTTCTTCTTTTTTTTCAATGAAGAAAACATCTGTTATTTTCTTTTCATTTGCACTTTAAAAAAGATCAAATCGTTCGTTTTTTGCAAATCAAAATTTCGACTGAATAAGGCATTTCCTTTTGTTTTATTGCTTGCACGAAAAAAGAATATAACGAGTTTTCGTTTCAATTTTTTATGGAGCTGTCCGTCGTCGTATTATTTCACGTACATATTTTTTCTTGTTCTGTATTAATTTACTAATTACGTTTTTTCCGCGTTTTCCGACTTTTCTTTATAAATAACGTGGTTAAAAATATGACAACATTACGAAACCTGAATCTAGCACAAGTTATTACGACAAGCTCCGGACGTAGACAGTAACTGCGGAGCAGAAAAATCGAAAGACATAAATACCAATTAGATTCGGAAATCCGAGAAGGAATCTATCGAGAACATCGCAAGAAATGTCCGAGTTAATGAGATTTAGCCTTCAATAAAGCACCGGCGGGAAATTGTTTCTCCAAACGCAATCCGATGTTTATAAATTATTATTATTATTACAAATAAATAGACTCACACTTTTTAGTTGCGCGAGGAAACTCATTAGTTAGGGAACAGGTAATTAACTAATTTAAAAAAATATATTTCTCGTGTTAATGAGATGTAAACGTCGAATTAAATTGCGTTTTATGGGTCGCACTTAAATGTGCCGTTTGCAGAAGGCAATTGTAGTAATTAAAATCGTACTCGAAAGGAATATGTAAGTCGGTGGAGCTATGTGAATGGATTTTCTTTAACGTACTAATAAAAATTAGTGTATTTCTTTTTTACTAAAAAACAAATTCGTGTGTAACTTTGCTGACGATTTTACTTTATTGCTGGAATTAAAAATCTCCAGTCGAGTCCCTTCCTTCTTCCTCCATTCAATTCTGGGTCACTGCCAACGATTTAGAACAAATTAGTCTGGGGAAGTTATTTCAAACTTGCCGTTGACTGAATCCACTAATGGCCTCGTTTATCTAGCGTAAATTCCCATGAAGAAAGGGGGGTGGGGTGGAGGTGATGAAATGTTTAATGTTTTCCTCACGCTTGATTTATACGAAAAGATTTTCTTGTTTAAAAAATCTAATATATCTAATCTAATATATTAAAAAAAAAAAAAAAAAACAGTGACCGGCCATGTAATTAGTTACATGTAATGTAAATTGGGCCTTTAGAAGAGTTGCAATAAAAGGAGCAGGATTAAACTACCTGTTGCATTAGGAGTCCCGTCCGTCCAGGTGCAAATTTGCACATGCAGATGTAACCCCAATGTAAAATTAGCGCGGCCGTAAAATTCCATGCGACAGGTACCTAAAGGTCAAAAAACAACCCGAAGGTCAATTTTAAGGGATTCCCAAATGAAAGACGATTAAAACGATTAATGATAGAAGTGAACCTGTGTATTGGAAATCTCCGTTGCAAACATCTTCAAAACGTATACCTTGATTAGTAACTACTTTTTCTAATGTACAGTGCACCCCCCCGTCCCCACCCTTTCTACCTCTGTATCTGCGTTCATTAATTTTGTCGATAAAAATTACAGTTTACAAACTAGGAAAGAAAAACAATCTACTGTAACATTTATTATTTTATTGATCACAATTTCTCTTAAAATAGTTTCCAAAACTATACTAATCTGTATAGTCATCCATAGAAATTAGGAGTCATTAATGCCTTCATTAATTAATATATATACGACATTATTGCGTCGAAACTTCCTGTCTGCTGTTAAACCGATAGTAATTTTCCACGCTATCCTCGTACGCACTTCCCAAACTTCCCTTATCACATTTCGCATCCCTTCCTTGTTTCCTTCCTTAAAACACAAAAAAAAAACCTCTTACGTTTCTGGCCGCGCATATCGGAAATCAATATTAAAAACGATCGTCATCCAATTAACCATCCGCATAAAAAATTCATAAGCCACTTAATACAGTTAGGAAATGACTAATGACGTTCATCCCCGTCATCATTTATTAATGCGATCACTGAAAATTACGGACACACTCGGGGCGGGTAATTTTTGCGGCGGGAGGAAGAATTTTCACGCTCGCCGACGCATTTTCACTCGGATAACATTCAATTACTTCTGCATGAACGACGTGGAATTTATCTCCTTGAAATGTGTATTAGATGAACGCATGAAAGTTTCGATAATGCTTGGGAGCTCACGGGAGAGATGAAATTAAATTTGTTGGAATCTGCGCGTTTTCTTTTTTAAGGAAACCGATAAAACTGGAACGAAAATCAATCTATTGAAATAGAATGTCTTTTCGTATTCATTCAAACCTGCGCTTTCTATAAAAGGAACTTTTTACATCTCGCTAATAAAGTAATTAATAGATTTCCACCTAAATTGCAAGTAACAAACCTAAAATAAATATGGACAAAATAGTGATGGATAAAAACTGAATGAACTTCCACGACCGTTGTCCATTGATACTTCTTAGCTTTTGTATTGGAAATTGGAACCGCACTGATCATCTTCTTTTTTGCCGACCATTTGTCCCACGTGATCAAGGACGAAGAAAAGGTCAACACTGTGTCAACCTGATAACCAAAAAGTACCGATTTAAATAAAGCGAAACGCGAGAGATGTAGAAAAATTAAGACGTGACGTTCAAATATCGCAAAGAAATGAAAAGATATTTCAAAGACGAACAGAGGAATCAAAATAAGCATCGATTGGTAACATTAAAAATGATAGTGACTAAACGAAAGCGAAGAAAGATATAAGACGATGTATTTGTGCGAAAAAGAGTTGGCCTGAAATGACGAAAGGATGTTGATGATTGAGAGACAGGAAAGACAAGAAGGGATTAATCCCCCAAAAAAACCAACAAGAAAATGCGCCCAGAAAGAGATGAAGTGAAGAGAAGCAATTTGATAGGTTCAGGACATCAAAGGTATTTGAAGACGAAGAGAACATAAAAACCTAGACGTAATAGATTGAGCTATAAGCATACAGCAAGAAGGGAAGAGAAAGGAACAGTTCAAAAAATAGTGACAAACAAAAGCAAAACAGAAAAGATCGGAAACCAAGAAAAATTAAGAGAAGATATGATGATGAAATATATTAGGGAAAGAAGAATGACGAAGAGTGCTGCTAAGAAACGTGTTCCTGCCCTTTCGAAAAACGAGAGGCTCATAATAAATGGACGCAGAAAGAAATCCAGCAAAAAAAAACGACTTGATAGGTTGAAGCACATCAAAAGTGTCAGAATAGAAGAATCGTTCAAGTCGAGCTGTAACAGTAAAAAGGCAGTCGAGAAGAAATGGCAAATAATAAAGAAGAACGAAAGGTAGACCAAGAAAAAAGTGGAGGAAATTTGGGAAAGAGAATTGACGCGCGTGGCAAAATTTATTTTTAATTAAAAACCTTATCACTTGGGAGTACATTAAGGCATTGCAACTTCTTTGAAAAACTAGGGGCTCATAATAAAGATAAATAAAATAAAAAAATAAACAATCACAGTTAAGAGATACAATAAAGAAGCACTTGATAGTTACAGGTGTAAGGATCCAGCATTTCGTAAATCTAAATTCAATACAACGTCGCTCGCCTGTACGATCGTTGAAAATACGCACGCCATAAAAATAAAACCGCGTTCGGAAGACACAGCTGTATATTGCAATGTGGGTGATTCATCAAAGAAAACTGGGATGATGTAAACATCACTAAAAGCGAATAATCCAAGAAAATAACGAAGAACATAGAGCAAGTGTTCCAATGCAAGATTTTGTATTATTGGGATTTCCGGAATAAACTACATAAAAAGGCGACCGGGTTTCACGATAGATATCATACAGCTAGTAGCCGTGTGGTCGTGTACATCTCCGAGAGTTCGAAGGCGCATTCACCGAATGTCATAGTGTGTGTGAACAAACTCCGAAAATCCGTCAGTTTCTCTGTATCTAGTACCATGGTTTGAGTGAGAAATTTGTTATGTTATTGGAAACTAACATCTACTTTATTTGATGTACAAAATGCTGTTCTTCTCATTATAAAATTATTTAAAATTTGTTTTGAATTGTGTCGTCTGTAATTACATTTAAATTTTACATTTGTCTAAATTGTGGTCTTTAATAATTTGACTAAGGCCCGATTTTACAATCGTCGAATAAGCATTATTATTGGTATAACGTGACGTAGGTGTGACGTAGATATGGAGGAACATATCAAGTGGTTAATTTGCTCTTGTGGTACATCATTCCAGTGACGTAGAATGTATCTAAAAAGTCTACATTGGTTTGAATGTTTCCCATATCAGCAACTACTCTTCTTTTGAGCATGTCCCACACATACTTAATTGGATTTAAGTTTGGCGACTGTGCAGGCCACGGTATTACGCGCTTGCAGCCACTGAGAAACGGTAGCAGCAATATTCTGGGAGAAGTTCCTGGGCCATGGGAAGGACAAGAGGCTGCAGGCTCCCGATATTTATCTGCCGTTACAGATCCTTCAATATAAACGAGCTCTGTTCTACCTATCATTATTCCCCCCCTTGAAATTTTTTACCTCTTGAATATTCCTCAACCGTTCCTGATTACCAGGTCGTCTCCAGAATCGAATTCTTCTCATGTCGGGAGAGAATCCAAACCGCGACTCGTCGATAAAAAGAACTGTAGACCACTGTTGCTCGTTCCAATTTTCAAGTTCTGCACACCAAATATTTTGAGCTTCTCGATTGCCACGATCAATGGCTGGACATCTTAATGGGCGACGGGAATGAAGATTGGCTTCATGCAATCTGTTCCTGACTGTTTGACTGTGGTATGTATTTTCTAAGGCGCTAACCAAAACAGTTACATTTATTGAAGGGTTTCGTAATGCTCTTAATTTCAAAAATCGATCCTGAGTTAGGGTTGTAATTCGTGTTTTTCCCGCATGCTGTTGTTTTGGATTTCCAAATTCTTGATAATGTTTGTTACGTTCAAATCTCGCGCCAAAACATCCTGGCGATGCAATATCATTCAACTGCGTTTTAACACAGTTGGCTACACTGTCCCCCTCATTTACATCGCTATAGGGGAAACCTGCGTGATGCGAACGCTTAACATCCACAGGCTATGAAGGCACCATGTGACTACCCGGTAGTCCATCATTGGTTATCGTCGGTAATTTTCGCACGTCTTAGCGACCTTCTCCCTCTTCAATCTGGTCGCGTCCTTTCTTGTTCGGAACATCGTGCCAGTTAGACGTAATTTACGTGTGTTGTGATATTATCGGAGTTTTCGCTGTTTGAGAGGAATAACTCATTTGCGGCTGTGCCGGAAGATTCATTGACACCGCCGAACATCCTTGGGGACAGTTTTTATTCCCCTTGCCAAGCCTGGGACTCCAGTTTTCTCAGGTAAAATATGACGACATACGCCGACGAACAAGCCAACATGGCCACTAAGAAAAATCATTTCTTCTATGTAGGCTTTTCTATTTGGGCGCAGTTTTCTGGCGCAGGCTTCTAGGCCTAGTTTTCTGGTGACGTTTTTGCCCTGTGAATGTACCGTGACCCGATCGTGGAAACCTGACCATCTTGACGACCCCAGCCGAACCAGTTTGATCCAGATTGTCGACGTTACCCGCAGACAACAGAGGGCGTCGTAACTACCCACCGGATATCGCGCTTCGGTTGGTAACGTTGACCCTGACACACGACTGGACGCGCTGTCAAAAACTTAGGTACTTCAACTTTAATTTTGCGGAACGATCGATTTATATTTTAGTCATTTCTCGCAAATAGACGAATCGCGAGGAAGAATTCCGAATTACGAGTTGCGCTGCGTGTACCGTAGTTAATTTTAGTATAAGTTAAGCAGCCACTTGTAATTGTGTAACGTGTTGTTTGTTTGAATTGTTCAACAAAACTTCTGTTGTGTTAACATTAACTTTCGAGTTTAATTTCTACGTTCACGCACACCAGTGAGTAAAGTCTCGCCTCTGTATTTATTACTGCGCGATCTGGTCGAATGGAGATGTCGACTGATCGATTACGTTTAGCTGAAGAATTGTCTTCTGGCGCCCTTAATAATTTTACCACTTTAAATAACCCGCCCCTTCTTCACTGTTGCTAGCTGGGGCGCAGCTGATACGTTACGTCAGCAGAAGCTTGTCATCTGTCAGTGGTAAGTAAGAGGCAAGTAGATTAAATTCAAAATTTGGTGACACGTTGCCACAATCGATGAATTACTCCTCTTGAGGTCTCCAAAGCCCTTGCAGCATTTGCTTGACTTTCACCACCTTCAATAATTCCAATTGCGCAAAACATTTCATCACGGCTTAAATGACGCCTTTGTTGAATACGCTACATCACAATTACGCTATACAGATACAGATTATGCAAAAAAATACGAAACTGTAAGTTTTTCAAAACACCAATATAATCGGTATAAATCAACAGCTTCGATTTAAACCACTGGAATAAAAATTATTCCATATTGTTAACTAAGCGCAACTATGATCATTATATCCCAAATTTTGTTTCTTTTCTATTCTAGAGGCAATGAATCTACAAATATAGTGAGTAAACCACATGTCTTTTAGACATTTTTGATGTGTATTGATGTATTAGAATGCGTCCTCGAAAATGAAGAATAAAAAAAAAGAAAATCTAAATGAAATGGGAAAACTATGTAAATTGAGCTCTAAGTGTAGCAAGAAAGGAAGCGAAAAGATAACGACAAGCAAAAGCAATAAAGAACAATACGGAAACGTAAGACGATGTGATGGTGGAATATTTTAACGAAACAGGATTTACCTTGAGAAAAGTAAAGGGTTCGTAACAATGAAGGAAAAACTGAACGCAGGAAAAAACTACTTAATGGTTTCAAGCATACCAGAAGTATTAAAATGGATCCACCGAAACGAAGAAAAGGAGAAAATCTAGTCGAAGTAGAAAAAAATTATAAATTGAGTTGTAAGAATGTAATAGGAATGGAAGTAAAAAGTAAATCGAAAAGAAAACGACATCAAAAGCAAAACAAGACAGACCAAGAAAAACATGAGGCAACATGGTTATGGAATGTTTTAAGGAAGAGAATTGACATTGAAAAAAGAAAGCCTGGGCCAAACCTATTTATAATTAAACAACTTATTACTTGGTAGTGCATTGAAGCATTCTTATCCTCTCAGAAAACAAGCAAGTCGTAATAAAGAAAGAGAAAAAGTACAGGAAATGGACGCAGAAAATAAAGTTAAACCCAGGAACAACAAAACACAAAAAGAATCGTTTGAATTATTTAAATTGAGCTGTGAGATGAGAGCAAGGAATGTTGAGAAAAGCATATGGTACAAAAAGAAAGAGAAGCTGAAAGAGTGGTTCCTGGTACGCATCTATGTATATCTATCAAATGATCTAATTTAAAGTCAACCTTTAAGAGGGCCATCGAATTAAAGATAATGTCGTCTGAATTAAGTAAATTTTGACAGGTATTCAACTAAGTCATGATTTGTAATTCCGTAGCCTCCTGAGGACGACTTGAAATTGGATCACTTGATGGCGTTTGCAACAAGACTTATTTAGTACCCCACGTGTAATTTCAAATAATAATTTGCGTAATTCAGGTGGTGGTTGTAAAGCATCAAAGCAGGAAACCTAAAACACGATAAGCACATCTGCACAACATATTTAAACAAGAAGTCTCCCGGAATATGCTAATGTCTAGTTCGTCTAAATGCAAATGACGACGGTATATCGCAACTTAATTTAGCGCACTATTAGAATTAAAGTATCTCACTGCGTACCGAAATCAAGATAAGGTTTAACCAAATAAAAGTTCTTCACGATCATTAAGAGAGGAAAAAAAAACTAAATACCTTATAGGTACACTTGCAATATTAAAAGAAAAATAAGGATAAACTCAAATAATACAAAAAGAAATCCTCTTTTTCATTTCTGATTAAGTCCGTGCAAACGTGAAGCAAGCGTCGGTTTAACCTAAATAAACAAAAAAAAGTATATTTAAACCGGATTAACTCAGCCGAAACACGTGGGTCGCACCAAATCGATTTCACAGAATTTATTCTTTTTCGTCCCGAACGCATAACAATTATTTCAAGTGCTATACTCCCCCCCCAAGAGATGCTTGGCACTTTCCGAATTTAATTTCAGAATAACTGAAACACATAAAATACTAACTTCTACAATTTGCCCTTTATTGCCCCGACTCGGTGGCTAATTGAGGAGCGTTCTAAGGAAATCGTTTCCGATACTCAATTTTCAAATCGCCATCAGTTCTTCGTTTTCACTCGCCTTAAAACACTACTAGGACCCCCTTGTGAACAATAAAATTAATTTAAAGCAGAAAATCAGGAACAAAAGTTTCTGTTAAAGTTTGAAATGATTGCATCTCGAAAGATTGATGCGATCGACGATTTTATGGAAAACCCTGCAGCGACATAAATCTACGTCTGGCCTCCCGATTCGTTTTAAATCGATGTGAAATATGAAATTTATAACTGCCCTTTATATATAGTTTCGAAACTTACGAGAAAAATGATAAATGAAAGGCGAACATAAGATTAATGTATAAAAACAAGGAGATTATCTTTTAAAAAACCAAGGAAAAGAATGTATTGACCAACGAAAAAGGGATATTAGAAATATCCCCTTCTATTGTTGTTCAAGATTAGTTAGTCCAATGCTGAGTAATTTTCTTCCATTCTTTTCTCTTAGTCTACTCCATGGTTACCGACTTCGTTCCAGAAAAACTTAAGGGTTGCTGATCTTCATGCTATTTTCTTTGTTGTTCTTCTCGCTGCTGCCATCTTCTCGCTTCTGCCTTTCCGTACATACTGATGAAGGCTAAAGAGACCTCCCTGCCTCATTACCTCTTAAAGGGTTCGGAATGCTGAGCAATTTTCTTCCATTCTTTTCTATTCGTGTTCTCCATGGATACTTGCTTCGTTCCAAAAAAAACTTAAGGGCTTGCTGATCGTCATGCTATTGTCAGACTGATGAAGGTCAAAGATATTTATCATATTCTCCAAGACTAAATTAAAGAGGATTCTTGATAAGAGACCTCCCTGCCTCCTTGCCTCTTGAAGGGTTCGGAAAGGATCCATTGCTAAGTAAAATGATATATATTGTTCCGTGATTTTGGCATTTACTTTTGAATAATAAATCCGTGATCAAAACTTTGAGAAGCTCGACACATATTTGAGTATTTAAGGGGGGTACTAATTACAAACGTGCTTTCTGCGATAGGGCGCCTCACGACACGGCGTTAAATTTTTAAACGCTCGTTTAAATAATAAATTTGGAGACAGGGGCTTAATCGGCGAGGTCTGACGAATAAAGAGAGCTTGGAATCTTTACGAGCCTCCCTAAAACACAAAATTTTATGTTCGCCAAGCCGTTGTTAACATAATTTTTTAAAGGAAGTAAGTCGTATCTTCTGTTCGGATTAGCGGGGGAGTTTATTTTTCTGTGAGCGATGATCTAACAGGGTGTATAAGTATAATTCATATCACGTTCCCTGATCTTTAGTGGTGGTGGGTGAAATTTATTGCTTACACTAGTCATGGGTTTACTGCCGTATGCATAAAGAGCTTTGGAGTATTTACTTAACATGCTCGTAAAATTTCGGAATATAGAGGATTAACCCTCGGAGGGTAATGGGGTCGAAAGGTGTAAATGCATGAGAAAAAGGGAAAGTCACTTTAGAACCTATATAAAAATGACATAAAAGTAAGTGCTGGTTAATTAAAATATTTTGGCTATATTAACCAAGTAATTTCATTGCACGAAGTACTTTGCTGGATAATTGGAAAAAAAGAGGACTAATAATACTCACCGTTACATGCAGTTGTAACAACTTTTTTTATGTCGTACGATTAAAAATGGCGTAATGGATTCGACAGATGTCCGTTCAGGTTATTAGTTTTTACGTGTTTGTCGGCTTCTTAAGTGGCAACAGTTTTTCGTTTAATAACAGAATTAAACGAAATTCTAGCGAAAGGTCATTTTCATTAACCATCTATTAACTTGGAGAAGTCAGTTCGTTCATGGGAGTTTTCGCCGGGAATAATGTCGGCGACTTTATTGACCTACTTTTTATTAATTCATTTATTGACGGCGCATGGACGAATCCAATGATTGCCAAATTGCGTCCGATCTGGTGTTAACAAGTCGACGCATTCCAAATAAATTAAACATGAGCTTGTGCGAAAGAGAACATCCCCAGCACCTGCTGATGCAGAAAACTATTAGAATTTAATGGAAACTACTTGTTTGATGAGCGGGGGATTTGTACTAAATACAAAATTTTCTTAAGTGCATTAGCATTCTTCCAGGATCATTAGAGACACGCTCTACAGCGCATCACAAAACATTAAAGAGTAATTTATGTGATCCTGTACTTAACTACAGACTGCAATTTAAACTTATGTAGACAAAGCTTTTATAAAGTTTGCTTCATGGAGTTTACGAGCTTTAGAAAATCGCTTTCATTAAAGAGACGTTGCTATGTTCTTCTAGAAATTTGTAGAATCGCAACCTCTCTTTCTACTACGAGAAAATACTTCTTGCCCTTTACTGATTTGACCTCAATCCATTTATTACTGCCCCAATTCGAAACTCCGTATACAAACTGATCGCGCTATATACATTGATTAGGAAATCAAAACAACAATATTTTGTGCGTAAAACTAAATTAACTTCTTTGACATCGTGCCCCAATTTCGGTACACACGGAAAAAAAAAAGATTGCAGCGCCTCATTAATATTAATAAGGAAAATGAAATTGAAATTTCGCTTCATCCCACACAAGAATTTTTAATTTTGATTCGCCTCCAGAGGGAAGATTACTCCGGGAAATTTATGCACATTTTTTTCAGAAATACGCGGACGTGTTTTGAGCTATAAAAAATTTAATTCCGTGTAAATATTTAACACATTATTCCAGGGAACGTCGAGCTATAACGTTAAACAGGAAATTAACTCCGAGAGGAGGTTCTAATTATTTTAGTCATTAACATCCCTCTTTAACCTCCTCAGATAAGACGTCCTCGAGCCTTACCTATTTCGACGATTATCTCAAGGGTTTCCCTTAGTTATCTATCCACCTTTACTTAATGCTTACACGAGTAGTTAAATTAAATTAAATTAAAAATGTATTACTATGTTTGAATTTATATTCTTCCCCTGCAATCTAATATCGAACCCCTACAGGAAGTGCTTTATGTAAACAGCTTTGCAGCTCTGGAGTGGAGCTTTATTAATATCAAATAAGTTATGCGCTACCTCATTCAGTTAAATGGCATTCGTAAATTGCACATCAAATCCGTGTGTGAATTTGACATATTTTTTCCGAGGGTGACGGCAGAATATAAATTCGATTCGTCCTGAAATGTCATGCCAAAATTTAATCTTCACCACCAGAAAACTCATTTTTTTATTTTTTTTTGCGGTTTACGCCTACAATCACTCGTTTCTAAAATGTCTTCTCTCTCGTTGCAGAATACTCTCAGACAATTCTGCAAGTCGAGAGACAGAGAACTTAACAACAGGACGTACTCGATGTTATCAAGATATCCCACATCCGTCAGGACTTACCAAAGATCCGTGTCTGATCCTGCAGTGCAGAACATGCAAATAATCCCAACCCACGGCAAAGTCAACAAACGCCTCCGAAAATTCCAAACGCACAACAGAAGCGGGCCAGGTTCGAGACAACCCTCTACCTTTCCACCAGTGCTCGTGTCCGAATCTAGTCAAACAACGGTCCTAACGACTTTCAGCAAAACTTCCGGGGATAATAACGTGCCCGAGACGAAACTGATGAGGGAAACGAACTTGGATTTTAGGGCGTCCATGAGGGGGCAAAATTCGGAGAGCAAAAGTTTCTGGGATAAGTTTACGACGCTCTTCAAAATATTCCAGGGTTTCAACAAAGAAATGGAAAGCTCTTTGAAGAACGACAGCGGCGAAAACGCCAACACCATCAGCAATTCTAGTCTCCAAGACATGGACGAGATTGAATTTAGCAGCTCGGATTTAGTCAAATACATGGAGGAAGTCAACGAGGACCTCACCTAGCCCCAATGGATTCCTTTGAAGAACATTGAGGCGGCCGGCCTGGAGACGATTTACGAAATGTGATGATCTCAAAACTACATACATACATATATTGAAATGTTCGATGTAAAATTTACTTAATGTATGTAAAATAGCACTGATTATAGTATAAGAGTTGAGGTGATTTAAGCGGAAAGAATAACCCAGGTATACGTGCGACAGTTTTAACATTGAATTTATGTGGCAATTCGCGTAAATACCATTCATTAACTGGATCACGTAACGTGCTTATTGTATTTTATACCGTCACCCTCTGTACACGGAGTTGCTGCAAAATAAAGCCCCCATTCCATACGATCTGATAACAGGAATTAATGTAACTGTGTTTATATTAATGTTCTCGTTGCATTACTCAATCACAAAAACGTGTATAATCTTTATAACACATTTGCATCAAAAATCTTAATAAAAGGACTGATAAATTCCGAATTGTTTTATTTATCTAAAAAATTGGGAAATTTGCTGGTGCAGTATGTTTGATATAAAAGGTGAGTAGGGTGCAGTAAATATTTACTTCGTCGTAACGTCCTATAAAACGGAATTAATCTACATAAAATGCACGTTTAACGACAGTTTATCTCGAATATTTCTGCTTGTAAATTTAGCTCGTAACCTTTCACATAACGTTTTCGTATGCGAAAGAACACAGCACCCAAATAAATTTCCTTTCAAATCATAAAAGAAACCCGTCATTCATATATAGACATCGACGAAATAAATTTCGCAAAAATTTGAGGCCCTGTGAAAGAGACCTGTGCGCTACATTAAGTCTCTTATAATTTTTCGACTGAAGTAACTCACCTTTGTGAACTAAAAAAAAACTTACATGTACCTACAGATCATTTCTTTACTATATGCCGATCGTATAAAATATAAGTTGAGAAAACGTACGACGAAATGAAATGATATGACAAAAGCCGCAAGGCTGTTTCGTTAAAGTTAAAAGGAGATAGCTACATAAAAGTTCTTTGACTTATCGATCGATTGATTGGCATATAGTAAAAAAATTAACTGTTCATAGAATTTTTATATCGACCTTGAAATGAGATGTTCTGTTAATAAAATAACAGTTGAGGTTTATGTATAGACCCATTCAACTAATTGTTAGTCGATGAGGCTACAGACTGCTACAGATTAAAGGCGCACTTATTGATGCTGAACATACAGCATCATTTTGTACTTGAAAATGAAAAAAGAGATCTTTGCGTAGTTTAAGCCCCCGCGTATCGGTTATCACTAACAGAACAGATGTTCTAAGTTTGTCAACCTTTTTTAACAAATGACAGGACCTAATCTAATAAATTATGAATTATTCTTCATCTATCTCATCAATTTATGATAACTTGTATTGATTGGAGCTACATCTGCGCGTGTTAGGTACCAATTTTACATTCATAAATAATGTTGAGTTTCGTCATTTATTCACGTTTCCATTTTGTTATTTCATTAACAAATTATTTTTTTAAAGATACATTAATTCCTTTAAGTTTTTATTATCAGAATAAATTATATTTCTTTGATTTCGCTTGTATCATGCACAGATTGCTCATATCAGAAGCTTTAAATTTGGCGCCCCAATTTGGAGACAAACTCGGTATTAGTATGGAAACAGCTCATCAAGGATGTGGTGACGCTATTGTTACAATAGCGGAACGGAAAAACGAAACCTGTAAATATAAGTAACAGTAGACAAATTTTAACTAATTGTAAGTGGTATGATGCAAAGCTTAAAAGGAGAATTATAAGCATATTTATAACCGTACGTCACCTGATTGTATCTTAGCTCCATTTTAAACTTTTTTCCTGTGTTAGTTTTAAGAGACATCTGGCGGTAACTTTTACAAATGAACCAATAGTGCTTCTGAATCAGCAAACGGTTTGTGGAGGAGAGATCTATTATTGCAATTATCTGTGGTGGAGCCAATTTTAAACTGCTAGCAATTTTTAGCAGTTATCTGCAGACGTGATATTTCGTTGTTTGATTATAATTTTGTTTAACAGATGGCGCTTAGTTAGTCAGATTTCTTGATGGAGGTAGGAATATGTGGAGAGAGTTATACTAACATTAATTTCTCGTCTAACTTGGTCACCAAATATGGCTGCTGTATAACATAGGCGCACACAAAATTCTGGAACGTTCACAAACAGTTCATCATTGTTTATAACACACTTACTACATAAAATTTAACTAAATTAAGATTCGAGAAATGTCAATTGTATTTCTATACGCTGGAGTTCTATGACTTAAAAGAAGCTTGATGCGCCACTGAACATCGAGAAATTTCGAAACTAACCTAAAAATAATTCGTTTTTGTTTTAACTGAAGTCTATAATAACGTATCAATATGTCGTTCGTATAAACCACAGATAAAAGAACTTTACAATTGGCCAAGACATATACGATATGTGACGCTCTAAATTAGGAATTTAAGCTCGGTTAGTTAGGAATTGGCTCACCAAATACGTGGTGGCGCTACCGCTACAATAGCAGAGTGGAAAACCGAAACCTGTAAATATAAATAACATGTAAACAGAATCTATAACTAAATGGCGTAATGCAAAGTTTAAAAGGAGAACAGCATATTATAGCAGTACGTCACATTTTCGCAGCCTAGCTCCACTTTACACTTATTTCTCTGTTATTAAAAGAGACATCTAGCGGTAAATAAGCCAACTGAGCTTCGGAATTAGCAAACGGTTTGTGACAAATAGTCAGTTTTCGAATTTTTTGAAATACCCAATAGATGTCACCACTATATTAAGAGCGTCCGTTCGTTCCTATAGTAGGTGCTTTCCATTTGAGAGCGTAATGTCCATGGTGCTTAGAACCCTGGGCTTCTCGGAGCTGCTCTGAATAGTTCGGAAATGTAACACGAAATTTTACGCGCGAATAACTGTCACCTTCAACATAATCAGTTTGATCAATTAAATTTGACTTTTAATATTTTCCGCAAAAAAACGATTAGCACAATTTTCAACTATTCAAATATTAGTATTTATGCGTCAGGTAGAGCTTCGTATAATCTCAAAAATTAACAAAATTGTCGTTGGAGCTTCACGCTCCTAGTCAAAAGGTGGTCCTCGAGGGGAAAGGGTTAGGAACTCGAACGAGACTTGACGCCACGTCACATTTTTTAATGGAACAGAGGGCGTCGTGTCACAGAGCAGCTCGGAGCTGCCCAGGCAGGAAAATGGAAAGCACCTGTCATTGGCTATCTGGAGAGATCTATTATCTGCAGGCATCAATTTTTCGAAAACGTTGTTCAAAATGCTGACACTGAAGCCAAGCGGCTTAAGTTTTTGGTTTTTTATTGTTGTGAAACTTTGTGTTGGTATTATTTCTGTAGTTTGTGTCGATTCGCGAAAATCAACAACCAACAGATGGCGCTTTTCATAAGGAAAACAAGGAGCTGTCATTAAGGCTTGCTCTTGCCCCCATTCATTATTATTATTATTATGTTGGATGAAGTCTTTGCATAGCCATAAGCATGCTAGTCACACAATACGTAGTTAAGAATATTTATTCGTGTGGAAGCGTCACACACAAATTACAATTCAATTTAATGTTTTTCATAGGTTAACCAAATGTCATTCTAATGATTTCCTTATTATAGGGCCCTTCGCAAAACTTCCACTAGGTGCCAGCCACTCCGTGATTTTCTCAATTGTTAATTTTCAAGCGCGCGTTTTTCCCGTATAGTAATGTTACTGTTTTTATGTTTATTTTTTTAACGTATTAAGCTTGTAGCTTGAATTTAATGATTTTTTAGTGGTTTCCGACATCGGTTTTAGTGAAAACTTCTTTCGACTGTAGTCAACACTGTTCTATTGTTGCCTGCAATATGGCTGCATCTGCATCACATTCACATCGGTTGATCGGTTAAAAACTGAAATTTTACTGTTGGGAGTCTAAATGGATATGAATTTTATTAATCATGATGACAATAAGAAAACTGATGAAAGTACCGATGACGAAAGCGGGAACAGTAGCAGCAATGAATGATAGTACAGAGAAATCACAAATGATTTCAATCCACGTGACCCCACCGTATAGGCAACACGTTGTACTCTGTTGGTACCATCGAAAGGGCGAACAACATTTCACGGATTGGTTCAACTTTGAAAACATGCACCAATCAAACTTCGCAACTGCAATGCTGTTCATCCTTTTATCGGCCATTTTGTGATTAAGAGAGACCTCTCGCGTTGACAATTAAGTCGCGAATAACCTCACTTTTCTCAGTGTTGCCACTTCTAGAAAACCAAACCTAATTCAAATTGGTCACGTGGGTTGAAGTAATTTATGATATCCCTGTACTTGTTATTATATTTTAAATATATTATATAAATTATATTTTTATTTATTTATATATTATATTTATATTTTTTATTTATTTCTCATTTCCATGTTCTCCTATATTCTCCTATTTTTTTTTAAATAGAATCTTCTATACTTTAGCTTTAAAGAGCTGGCAACCCTGCTATACATCGTGATAAAATTGTAGGAAGAGCGATGAAAAGAGTGATGTTCTTTTATTCATCGAAGACCTAAGCGCACTCATTGGAAAAACATCAAAGCGTATTTTTATTCATCATACATTTTGCGATTAAAGTTATCAATCTGGTCTTTTATTCTTCGATGAGGTAATCATCGGAGTCATCTGGATTTACTGCTGATGAACCGATGAATTAGGGAGGGGAGAGAGCATTGTAGAGGTTATATTTGTTATGTTTGTAAACATCAAAACGTTATTTGATAAAGATGAATGAAAATAATGAAGAATGCTTAGTACCAGTTAAGTTCACGTATAAAGATAAAACGTTCAGTGTAGAAATGATTTATTTGTATTTCAATTCCAATTACCAACAACACCACTTATCAGCTGATTGTTCTTTTATTCAGCGCAATTTGTAGTCATCGGTGGCTTATTTGACATTCATCGATGACGTCACTCCGATGAAGCGATTAAATCAATTGGCTGAATAAAAGAACACGCCTAAGGTATAAAGTTTTACAGTATTGTTTAAAAAGCAAAAGAATCAGCCTTTATTCGGCCGGTCGCGTTTGAAAAAAGTCTGTTTCACAAGAACTCTCTAAGGTTCGGGGTTCGGTACTATAAAGGCAAGTTAACTTTAATTATCGGTTTATTCCCATGGTAACAATTGTGAACACAATTGTTGTCATGGCAATAAACTAGGGGTTAAAGTTAACTTGCATTTATAATACCTGCCGTTAGTGTGGCTCCCTCTGCACAGTTTTGAAATGAACTTCCGCCGTTGCCATAGTTACAGTGATGATGTTAATTTGAATTTGAATTTTGTACATTTTACGTCAATTTGAATAACAAATCATAAATATGTCGCATTCTTATCACCCCGAAATGCTTCACATTACCAGATTATGCGCTAGTTTCTAGCAACAATTTCTCTGAAGATATCAAATGTGGCTCCCTCTTCGGCACGGAAAAGTGGCTCTGAAATAACAACGCGACTAGCCAGAGTGCAGGGAACTGTCTTTTTATTGAATGTCGGCGCATTTTACATAAGAGGGCGACAGTATCGCGGTACAAAATAATTTTGTCTTCCATTCGCCGTCTACAGGTTTTGTTACTTTATTCCGTTGTGTCAATGTTGGTGAATACAGCCATGTTTGACGGTAAAGTTAGTGAAATCATGTTCGATACCTAAAAGCAAGACGATTTTCGCGCAAATAAATGTGTTTTTGAGTGCGTTCTAGCGTTGGATTATAAAACCGCACTGCAAAATGAATTGGGGGACCGAACTGTGGGTAAGTGCAGCAGCACGCGAGTTAAATATTCGTTCGTTTAAAAAAAAATTTCAGAATTGGCAAAGTTTCTGTTACTATGGAAACGTTTTACGTAATTTAATCGCGCTTTATGCGTGCGGTCTATTTTCGCGATCATCGGCGTACTTTTATTAAGATCACATGAGCAGATGTTTAGGTCAAAGTGATTTGATGATAATAATGAGAAGATCTCCTTTGAATTTTATTATTTTCGCCTTTGCATTTGTGAGATCCTGTTTGTCGGCCGTTAAATAAGCAGGTGTCTTGCTTAGGTCGACTAACTACACACATTCGTATTGTGTAGAATACAAAACAAGTTATACTTAATTATGTGATTACTACATACACGTTTAAGTACCAGACGGAATTCTACCTTCTACCTGTCATTTACGAATCGAATGTCGAATGTTTCATTTTTACGACGTGCTGTTTATACAAACATGTCGAGGGGTGTTCACCACATTTTTAAAACATCTAAGGGTGTGTGTGTGTGTGTGTATTTACCTAATGGGGTGACTCATATTCTCCGGAGTTCTTATGCATCATACTTCATCTTATTTTCAAGTTGCTAAACACCGAGACCTTTCATTCTTTAATTACACGTTTGCTTTTATCCTTTCGAATTCATGAAATTAGAAAAACACGTCATTCATTACTCGATGGACGTTTCGGTGAATGGGTGGGCACTTGATCAATATACAATTACACCCTTTTTGAATATGACCGTGGCTTAAAAGCCTACTTGACTTACTTAAATGCTCAATTGTGAATACGCAATAGATTATTCCAGCGGTTCTCAACGTTGGCGTTGGTTAGAAGATGTAGTGATATCAAAATTTTTGGGGAATAGGACTAGGAAAAAATAAATAAAATTAGCAACGGATCAATACGTATAGTTTCAAGGGCATATTTTGAATTTTCAGAGGGCCAAACTTATAGAGGATATTTTCATGCTGTGCCCCAATTTACACAGTAATTATTTTTAATGTTTGTTTTAAAAGCCTGCTTGACTCACTTAGGGTTGGTCTTTCCACCTCTTGATAAACTAACTGACAGATAACTACCATGGAAACCGTTCATAAAAATGAAGTTATTTGTCAGATAACTTTAAAGGAAAGATCGGCCCTTAAAGGCGCAAATGTGTATATACAGGCTGTCTTACGAAAAACGCCCCAAGCTGTAACTCCGTTATTTATAGATTAATTTTAACAAACAAAAAGGCAAATAAAATGAGACTAAAAGTACTATAAGGTGAGTCCAGTTTCAATTTTTTTTTAAATTACCTTCAAAGTCAAACGACTGTCAACTTTTATTTTTCAAATGGCTCGGTATATTTTTTATTATTATATCTGGTAGAGATTTTTTTTCTAAATCCAATACTGTGCAGCACTTTGACATTTAAAAAATATTTTTCGTAAAAAAAATGAACTAGTCTGTTACTCAAAACGTGCTTTTCATAAAAAATGTTAAAGTTTGTCGTGAAAAAAATGTAACAGAGAGTTATTATTCACAGTTGTTTCAAATTCTAAAGTTAATCTCTGTGTATGATATATTGATTACTAAAAACCCGATTATGGATAATACTCAGTTCATTGACTTACTCCAAGCATATTTTGAATGCAATAAAACACAAGCAGTGCATCTCTATAGACAGGATTTTACCCAAAGCAACTTACACATTTGTAGACTTAATTTTATTTTTTTAATTAATGTTTTCTTTACTGCTTGTTTGATGTTTTATTGCATTCAAAATATACTTGCAATAAGTCAGTCAGGTGATTCTTATCCATAATCGGCTTTTTTTAGGAAACAATAAGTTGTACAAGTAGAAGAACTTGATAGTTTAAAACATCTGTGAAAAATAACCTCAGTGACATTGTTTTCACGACAAACTTTAATATTTTATGAAAAGCACGTTTTGCGTAATAGACTAGTTCATTTCTTTACGAAAATGTTTTCTAAATATCAAAGTGTTGCATTATTGATTTAGAAAAATCTCTACCAGATATAATAATAAAAAATATACAGAGCCATTTGAAAAATAAAAGTTGACAGTCGTTTGACCTTGAAGGTAATTTTAAAAAAAATTGAAACTGGACTCACTTTATAGTATTTTTAGTCTCATTTTATTTGCCTTTTTGTTTGTTAAGATAAGTCCATAAATAACGGAGTTATGGCTTGGGGCGTTTTTCGTAAGACAGCCTGTATATTTAATAATCACATCAGGGGTCCAGGGTTACGTCGTAGTATTGTTTTAAAATTTTTTTGGGGATTAAAAATGAGTAAAAAAAATTAGTAATGGATCAATACGTATACAGAGCGTTCATAAATGATTGAAAGGCGTTTGAATTTAGCGCCCACTGATGTTAGTAATTTTCATCTTTATAACGTTGGTATCTCTACCGCACGTCCGTAGGCGTTTTCGTTTCTGAAATCATCCTGATCCGATCCGATCATGTTTTATACAATCATGATTTGTTTGTTCTCGTTACAAGAGAACACTCCTTTGAAACGTGTTTGGGACATTCCCTCGTAAACTGTCAAAGCGGAGTTATATTTGAGGTTAGATTTCTCTCTAATCATGATTCGAAGAAGCAAACCATAAACAATTTAGCCCCAGTTTCATAAAACGTAGTTAACCGCTCGATCAAGTTAATCGTGTGATTAAGCAATATCATTGGTGGAAATTTAAACTTTCCTCCAATGATATTGCTTAATCACACGATTAACTTGATCGAGAGGTTAACTACGTTTTATGAAACTGGGCCTTATGCTTACGAAAATCGAATCATGATCTTAAACTATCAGTGGAGGGGATGAATCATTTACACAAAAGAACACGATTCACTGATCCAAGCGCGTTATGTTCTCATGATCCGTCAGAAACGAAAGGGCCATGTGTGGCGTATAGGATGATTTTCATATTTTCATTTCAGTAAATTTGGTTGCATTTGACAATTAATTGTCTACTTGACAATACAGTCATATCTTTCAAAAAAAAAATGTAACCTATTTATTTATAAACTGACATAGCGTGAACCTAACCTATTTCTAATCAAGTCATTTTCACACTATGAAAATATCGAAAAAAAGATGCCAATTTTTTTGACATTTCCCGTCTTTATTGATTTCAAGCTGTAACTTTTACTGAATTATTTTTATTCAAAATATTAACGTAAAGAATGGTCTCGGTGTAATTAGTAACGTTTTTTTTAAATAAATTGTTCTGTCAGCGTCTCTTTAAATTGCTCCTTGTGCCTGCCAGGGTAAAAGATGTACCAACTTTTAAAAATAAGCTTCCCAGCGGGAAATTCAAATACCTTTCAACATTTTTGAACGCGCTGTACATAGTTTCAAGGGTAAGTTTTGAATTCTTAGAACCGACATTCACAGATGATTCTGCTGTGTGCTCCAATTTAGGGTTGCATTATTTATTTTATTATTTTTACAGTATAAGAGAAATGTGGATTTCTTTTTTTTAATTTTGATAATAGGTATTCTTTTAATTATTATATGTATTTTTGAGGGGGCCATTTTTAGTTTTAGGATTTTAGTGCCTGAAGCGGTCAAACAGTTTTGAATAGAATAGAATGTAATAGAATAATAGATGGCGCGCGTAATTATTTTTTTTTTTACTGTTACTAAATAAATACAGTACCGCAATCCATATGCTTAATGTGTAAGACAAAGAAACCACTATTTTGCACTAAAATGGCCGACTTTTCTAGTGATTTTCTTTCCGGCAAGTTTAATCAAACTTAACATCTGTCAAATAAAAGGTTAAAATGCCCAAGTGTGTCGGTTAGCGTTAGACATTTAAATTTCCCGCCAATATTTTGCACTAAAATGGCGGCTGATTGCGGTACTGTAATTATTTAGTGACGGTATTGTTTTGACTAACTTCGAAAGGGAACCAAACGAGAAATAGAAAATAGGACAAATTTTGGAAAGAATAATTCTGTTTCTCTTATTGACGCGTTTTTAAATTTTCACACCGGAACCGCAACTGAACCGAAAACCGAAGAAACCGTTATTTTTTCCGGGACGAAAACCGTAACCGAACCGATATATTTTTTTAAATTGAACCGAAACGAAAAAGATTGTGGTTCGAAGCCCTAGGAGAAACAAATGAAAAGCGAACTATGTAAATGACACAAATAATAAAGAGAACGGAAGTCGAAAGTGGAGTCACTTACAATGTTTTTTTTATTTCACTGTCAATTTTCGTTTATTTCATTCCCTTTTCTCTTTCGTTTAGTTCGATCTTCATTTATTCTTCTTGCTATTCTTGTGTTAATATTTATTATCTTTTTAATTTCAAAGGGACTTTTTGTGCGTATTTTTTTTTGCTTGTCATTTTTGTATGAATTTACATTTTTTTTTGTAATTATAGTCTGAAGTGTTTCCATTCTCAATTCTGACTCGTCTCTTTTTCTTTGTATGTCACTTCATTCGATTTTCTTTTGTTTCTTGTAACCATTCTTTTTTATTTTATAAAATTTCTTTTTCATTTTGATGTTCATTTGCTTTTTATTCCATTCTTGTGTTTTTTTTTTCACTTCTTTATCAATTTTCTTTCTGTAGGTAAGTACATAAATGTCGTTCACTTCGATTTTCATTTATTCCTCTCTCTATTTTTATATCAATTTCCTTTCATTTTTAATTTTAATGTGGTTCTAGATTTCATTCGTTTCATTCTTTTGTGCGTGTTTTTTTTGCTCGTCATAATCGTGAAAATTTTCATTTTTTTGGTACATACCTACTTACAATCTCTTTTTTTTTTAGATGGCACTCGCGAGCCTTCACATTCAAAATTATCTGTGTCAGTGTAGGTATGTGTGTGGGTGAATAATAAAAAAGATATTTCGTAGAACAAAACGTAAAAAAACGACAATTTATTAGCTCAATTTCAAAGACTTTCACAAACAAATTTATTCCGTAAAGAGGTTCGAAGTTTTAAAAGGAGTTTAATTCTATATATTATATTTCTTACGTAAGGTTCACAAACATATTTATTCCGTAAAGAGGTTCGGAGTTTTAAAAGGGGTTTCATTCGTTTGCCCTTATAGCATACTTACGTAAGGTTCACAAACAAATTTATTCCGTAAAGAGGTTCGGAGCTTTAAAAGGGGTTTAATTCGTTTGAACGGTTTTTTTTTTACAAAACCTGCCCTTATAGCTTACTTACATAAGGTTCACAAACAAATTTATTCCGTAAAGACGTTCGGAGTTTTAAAAGGGATTTAATTCGTTTGAACGGGTTTTTCACAAAACCTGCCCTTATAGCTTACTTACATAAGGTTCCGAACCGGTTGCTTGACTGCCTCGTGCTCCGGGTCTCGCGGGTTCTAAAGAGTTTTGCTTACAGTATCTAAACACGGCGCCCTCACTTGTTTATTTTCCGAACTCCTTACTAATGCCTACAGTTTCCTTCTAACACCCGGATTATCTTGGCATTATTAAATAAATTTCTCCTAATATTTACAATTCTAAAGTTAATTCCTACGTATTTACATTTCAAAAATTCTAAATAATTTATTTATGACGAATGGTTAATTTTAAATTGCCTATTTCTAAAAAATATTTACATAAAATTAAAATACATATTCGAAAGATAAGTTTAAATTGAATTTCTTTTTCTTTTTTCCGCATCTTTTTCTTTATTTTATGATAATCGAATATTTTTTTTGTTACATTGTTATAAATCGCACCTTCAGATTTAAATTACGCGAGTTTTTAATAAAAATCACAGGGAGATTATAAGAATGAAATAATCTGTTGTGTGCAACAATTTAGGGGTGCATAATTTATTTTATTATTTTTTTTACACTAACAAATTTCATAAAATAGAAATATGTATGTATTTGCTTTTTAATTTTGATGTCTTGTTTGACATATAGCACGAATATTTTCTCACCTGTAAATTGTGCCGTGGATAGCATAAATAGCAACGAATACTGTTTCCCCATGAGCTATCACGCACGAGATGGCGGCCAGTGCGGATAATATTGTCCGCACTGGCACTTGCATTTACACGCTATCTTTGCGTATGTTTTGTTGGTCGTCGGGTTGCAATGGAGTGTTCTGCTGATGAGGCTCCAAATAGGGCCGAAATAGCTATACAGAATATGCTTGGGGACCCCATTGCAATCCAGCCGACTGGCACCCAAAAAAAAATTGCATACTTTTAATTATTTTATTTTTACGGAGGCCATTTTTAGTTTTGTTTGATTTCGGATTTTAGTGCCTGAAACTGTCAAAAAGTTTTAAAACGGAATAATAGATGGCGCGCGTAATCATTTTTTTACTAAATTCGAAAGGGGACCAAACAAGAAATAGGTAAGGACAAATTTTCGAAAGAATAATTTTGTTTTTCTTATTTACGCCTGTTTAAATTTTCACTCTATGCGACAGTTAAATTCTGAATATCTTTTGATTTTAAATCAATCAATGTAAATGTTTTAATCAGGTAGGCGAGCATTTGTTTACAACAATTGATGTCATGGATCGTGAACGTCAAATGACTGCGATTTAATACTTCATAAATGGTCATTTGTTTTTGATGGCGCATTTATTAACACTAATTTTAAAAAAAAATATATGACTTGCCAATCTCAAATACTCTAAAAATGAATGAATGAAAATGAATTGAAATAGAAAGCGATCAACTGTGATTGAAGATCTTTTGTTCACATTCATTGTTAAGACGAGACCACGTGATTTTCATTTACAATTGATCACTCTGTATATTTTAAAGAATTTTCTTGAAGTTGCTAAATTAACTATGTACATCGAACTCCACTTCGAAATTGCATGAGTGAGTGGAATGTATGCAAATTTAACAGGAAACTGACTATGTACTAACACATGAAATACTCAGAAATACATAAGTGACAATCGACCAAAGAGGATATAAAATACCCAGCGGAAATAGAGATCGCTTTACTTTTGTCTGTTTGAAAATTAAAAAAAAAAGGAACATCGCTTAAGGGAATGAAATGTACCTAAATGAAATAAGTAAATCATATTTTTTGCTGGAAATGCCACTTTTTAAAAATAATTTTAGTTTTCGTTTGGTCTAATCGGGTTTTCTGAATTTTCTATCCCATGACTTTCAGTTATTTAAATTACTAACTTAAAAATTCTTTAGACTAAAGTTCTCACACAAGGACATTCGTGTGAATAATTTGACCTTTAATAATTTGTATCACAAGATTACGTCGAATGCAAAGGAACTTACGAAATAGCTTGTTTTCTTAATTAAAAAAACTAAATCACGAACAGATTTCAAACATGAAAAAAAAATTAAATCAATGAGAAACTACTGTATCATTTAAAAGCTTGGTAAAAACCGAGAACAGAATTGGATTTTTTATTACTCATTTGCTCTATTTAATTGCTGAAATTATCGTCGTGTGGTTTTGAGTTTATACAACTGATTGTGAGTAACGGCCTGGTTAGTACGAGTGTGTATCACAGTTTTCCGAGAAAATATAGTTAAGAAAAGTAAATAAATAAATTTGAAGCACTTCTGTGTTGCATCTGAGACAAGACGTCACGTTTATTTATTGTTAGGCTGTCCAAAATAAATCTGTAGAATTTAAGATAAATCCGGTTATATTTTCATAATTTAAACAGTCGATTGAATAATACAAATCACAAGTTAATGTCGCTTACATGTTTAAATCTCATTTATAATTTTTAAATGAAAAGTCATCCTTTTTTTTAATTTAAGATGATGTATGTACAAGGTGTGATCAACAAGTATCCCAAAAATTACAAATATCATCTTTTAAATAAAGCCACATACATAATCCAACTCCTTTCCACGTCTTGAAACATTTTCTGGAATTTTCTTGTATGTCTTTACAATTTTATCAGTGCCTCTTTTAGTATCATTTTAACAACAATTTCCGTTTTCTTTATTTGCGGAGTATATGGCCAGTTGCACCAAGCACTTAAGCTCAGCTTAACTTTAAGCGTCACTTAGGCCCAGTTTTACAATGCTTGCTTAAATTTAAGCCGAAGCTTAAACCCTTAACGACGATTGTTGAAATAATCGTTGATATGGGTTTAAGTTCCAGCTTAAATTTAAACTGGCATCGTACAACTGATTCTTATACAATGTTGTATAACCTCAAATGTCACTTTATAAGCTCCACTTAAATTTAAGCTCAACTTAAGTCTTTGGGGCAACTGGCTAATAGTATTGTGTATACGTATTAATTTAAACCAAAGAGATATGTCATTGTCGTTAATCGAATACATTAACAGCTTAATGGCGGATTTCACAAATTTAATCATCCGCTAAAAGTAAACGTTGCCATGGCTACATGTGTTAAAGGTATAGGAATGATTATTCATAATCGATGATTCAAGTTAAGTGACGTTTGTGAAATCCAGTGTAAGAATTTTTATTTAAATAACGTGTCTGAAAATATGACGACACTCCCTGAAATACCCAGATGATCAAATTCCTAGGCAGATAATTCGTAAGATATATTCGTAATCGAATTTGTTAGATTTATAAATTATTTCCAACTATTATCCGACTTTTATAAGCACTAATACTAACTCACAAAAAAATACTACTTCTGTAAGTACCATACATCTTTGGAACCTTGTCTGCATTCACTAGTTCGCGCAGGAATGCAACGTGTACGCGAGAAAAACTAGCAAATTCAATTAAATTAATTAGAAACGGATTTCAAACATAAATAAGTATGTAAAAGAAAAGCGAATGCTAAGTGTGTTTTATGGTTTCCGAAGTGCCATAAATAAATTAACATGCTCATCGAATTATCACTTAAGTTAAAATAAAATCATTTTAATTTAACAAACGATTTATAACTGTGGGAGTGGGAAAATATTTAAGTACCTTGTTTGTTAATTAATTAATAAGATCATATGGAATAAGAAAAGGTCTATAAAAATATCTAAATTAAAATAAATCACGTTACGGTGTTACTATGTTAGCAATGACGCCATTTTATTTCAATTTATTTCGGTGGATCTTGCTCACAGTTCTAAGTAGAACTTACCTAATACTATTTTGTAGCTGTTACCTAATACTATTTTTTGCTTAAGAAATTGTGACTTCAACTGCGTAGGTAGGTTTTATATGAAATACGTTTGAGTATATTCCAAAATTTTTAATGTATTTACTAACTTAGACCTTCCTGAAATATTTTCCCGTAGCCTGTTACCAAATCCAACGTGTATGTCATCGAACATGTCTGTGCGTCGGTCCTAGGCTTTACAACATTTTTCTACTGCATCTTAATTATAAAGAATGGTAAATGTAGGCGTAGTGCAAATTTATAATTGCTGCTTACTTTCATAATGCATAATTGATTTAATCATTACTTCAACTACTTACGTTAAATTCGTCGTTAAAAATCGGAATAATTTCGTTGAAAATCGCGCTGGAAGAATTTGTTTATCTCTAAACATGATGATACATTTCGGAATCTCTGCTTACTTCATAATTTGAAAGCTTAATCCATGAAGGAAAAAAAAACGTTCATACGTACGGAGATGAACGGTAAAGGTTATTACTCTCTTCTTGTATGTACAAGCACGTGTGTAATTAATTCAGCGTCCAATAATATTTATCGAGTACACTTTAATTAAGCGACACATGCAAAGTTGATTGGGAGATTAAAAACCTCTTCTTCGTGCAAATACGTTTTGATTCGACACAAAGAAATGAAGGAGTACAACTTAATCTCTTCGCACTGTGAACCGCACTTGCAAGTTGCATTCTTTTTGATTGATTCTACATACAAATATTCGCGGGTGGATAATGAATAAAGTTCGAATGGAGGGGGACTGATTAACGAGCGAAAAAAATACAGTCTTAGTTCGAATCATGTTATCGGGACATCTCAAACGTGTTAATCTTGTTCGGAGTCAATCCAGCAAAAATGTTTTTTTGGATGATAATCTTTCGGTAAGTCACTTTTTAAAGTACCTATATAAAATTGGGGTTCAACTTCAGAAGGGTTGCTAAAGTATATATTGTCCGCAAGTTTCCAAAAAAAATCGCAAAAGTGTAATAAAAGCTTTTGTGGTATGTGGAATTCTGATATAATTCTATCTGTTTTGGAGCACACAGCGCAATTTTGTTAATTACGTAATGTTTGCCCTTTTTTTATTTTTAGACCTTTAGATTAAGTTCTATTAAAACAAAGTCATCAGAGGATTTATAAGACCTCGTCATCCTAAAGTAGGTATTTAAAAGTAATTATTGTCAATGAGAAAAAATTTTAAAACGACAGAATATATTATCGTTTCCCATTATGAATATAATGTTTAGAGAAAAATAATTGTAACTATATGTATAAGGTCCAGTTGTACTTTAAGCCAACCCTTCAACCTTTAATAAGAATTCTTGAAATACTCGTTGTTAAGGGTTTAAGCTTCAACTTAAATTTAAACTGGCATTGTACAACTGGGCCTAAAAAGAATAAAATCGTATCATTAAAAAGTACTAGGAATACCTAACGCCTAATAAATATTTCGTTCTCTTAAGAGGCAAGCATCTACTCGCACGTACAACTTCGCGAACACGTATGCAGTGGTGGTAATGCCTTAAAAAAATTTGAAGCTCTTCGTATGTCTCGCGCAAGCGATAGCCACTTGCACCGCTTTTTGTTAAGTCATATAAGTGCACTGCACCAGCCAAATAATTAAATATTAAACATTTAACTTAAATTAACCAACACCATACTTACGGTTAAAGTGCTGTTAACCTTTGAGTATGCGGAAATGGCAGTATTTATTTTTAAATATGCAGAAACCAAAGAACCTAAAGAAGATAACTTAGATGTGGTACATTTCATATAATGTTTAAACTCCAGTCAGAGTTAATTTTTTTATCCCAGAGTATTTTAGAAACTGGATTTCAAAAACAATGGCAGTGGATATTATGGGAATGTTAAAACTTGAAAGCAAGCTTATAGTTTAGCATGGAAGTTGGCCACGTCTCACAAAAAGGGATGCTTGACTGTCAGTCAAGGTTACAAAAAACAAGAAAGAGTTATTTTGTGCTGTAAATGGGGCATTATTTTTTATCGAAACATATTCCTACATTATGGGGACTCGTCTGGGATTAATCTATAAGGATCTAAGGGAAGATCAAGACCAAGGTCCAGGGTATTAATAGAATGATAAATGTGTGAAATTAATCTACGTCGGATCGATAAGATAGAAAGGAAAATCGAGACCATGACAAATGCACGCAGTTCTCTACGAAGTCACAGATATTGCAGCTATGGTTTTAGTGCTGAAGAAGGATTAGAATCTAAGAGACTGTGGAAGACAAAAAAACAAAAATATTTCATAATAGTAAGATAAGGTAAGTGAAACAAGTAGAAGATAAATAAGAGAGTCGCAGGAAAGTTGGTTTTATATGGAAAAACGATGATAAAGTCGATGATGAAAACAACGATGAAGCCAATGATGAAGGCGAGGATGAAGAAAATTATGACGAATGCGAAGATACATAGAAGATGAAGAAACGATGAGGTACATGAAGATAAAAACGTACAGAATTACGAAATGAACATGAGGTTGATAATCAAGATTAAGATGAAGATTAAGTCAAAATGGGAGGACATTCAATTTTAAACGCCTTAGCTATTTAATTCCAGGAGATAGTTTTGCGAATCAAGACCATGTCAGATGCACGCAGTTCTTCACGAAGTCACAGAAATTACAGTTATGGTTTTAGTGCTGCAGAAGGATTACAATCTAAGAGACTATGGAAGACAGAGAAATAAAAACAAACATTTCCTAATAGTAAGATAAGGTAAGTGAAACAAGTAGAAGATAAATAAGAGAGTCGCAGGAAAGTTGGTTTTATGTGATAAGATTATGAAGATAAAATCGATGATGATAACAACGATGAAGGCGATGATGAAAACTATGATAAAGACGAGGATGAAGAAAATGATAACGAATCCGAAGATACATCAAAGATGAAGAAAACGATGAGGTACAAGAAGAAAAAAACGAAGAGATTACGAAATGAATATGAGTCAGTCAAGATTAAGATGAAGGTTAAGTCAAAATGGGAGGACTTTCAATTTAAGACGCCTTAGCTATTTAATTCCAGGAGATAGTTTTGCTTAAAAAAAGGGCCGGAACGAATGAATAATCGGATGGCCGAAGTATGGGAATGTTAAGGCTTGAAATCAAATGTATAGTTTAGCATGGAAGTTGGCCACGTCTCACAAAAAAAGGATGCATGACTGTCATGGTTATAAAAAACGAAAATGAGTTATTTTGGACGTTTTGTGCTGTAAATGTGGCATTGTTTTTTTATCGAAATATATTCCTACAAATATTTTAACTAGAACTGATACTTGCAGATTAACTGTGTGCTTAACAAACATTTCTGTCTCATAAGTTCAAAAACATCAAATTTGGGAAGCATGTCGTAAGCAACGAAGCAACAAGATTCTGATTCGGTAGAAGCAAAGATGGCAATGAAATCCTTAATGATAAATAAATCATGTGGAGACCCGCCATGAAGTCTGTAATGATGAATTAGAGAAGGAAGTGTGTCCTTTGACGATGTATAAGGAATGGGCCAAATACTGCGTTGAGACGATTTACGACAACGAAATCACTGACATCATAACTTCATTGAAAAAAATAGTAGTATCATTCTTTATGAATTGAAAAGATCACAATATTGACTGACGTACGTTTTGGTCGTATGAGACTGTGTAAAAACGACAGAAACGTTCGAAAATATGTACACTGTCAGCCAAGTAAATCGTTACGACTTGAAGGACACGTAACCCTTAGTGGTAATAAGGGTGGGGAGACCTAAACCAATTGCAATTACAACGATAGCCGTTGATTCCATTGCAACTCAATAAGGGCGAAGTTAGCCTGCGGGGGGTAACGATTTTAATGGCCACTACTGTACAGGCGTGCGATTTGCGATTTTAGCAGCTGAATCAGAATAATCTGAATGAAGCAGGATGTATATACATTTCTTACTGTGCTATCTTTGTTTTGTTTAGATTTGTTAGAATTTTTTCTCTACTAGTGGTATAGAAATCAATGAGTATATTTTTGTTTGTTGTAAATCGAGCGGCTACCACAAATTTATGAAACGCAAAAGGAACTACAAAACAAAGAAGAGAAAAAACCTCCCGAAACTCGAAATGTGCAGTACTACTGCTTTGTGAATGTTACACTTATAAAGCTTCACGTAATAATAATATTATTTGTTTGTTACAACCTAATGCGGCCTTGAATTTCGCATCTAATTTAATTTAATACGTATGTGCCTCAGGTAAAACAAATTAGTCGGATACAATTACCGACTGCATTTCATACAATTCGAATTCAACTTGAATCGCAATTAATTTTTGTTTATTATTCCTCCCGGTGTAACATTTTTCCATGAGGCCGCGCCCACCTTTTTTTTTATCCACGGTAAACGCTGAAATATGATATGGATCTACAGCAGAACGATATGAGAGGTAATTAAAACCGACACAGCAAGGATGTTGCGAATTTATTCACTCAAACGTGGAAGGTGGGCATTGCGAAACTTGCTTCGATCGCAACGCACAAAGTTATGGTTTCCTTTATCGTTTGGTTGTTGCATTGATGAGTTTCACTTTTTCATTTAAAAAAAAGGGCAATTTAAGAGTAAGATTTAATAAATAATTCAATTATGTTAAAGTTTCAGGAACACTTACCATAGAATTCTAATCTCATTCTTTTTTTGGTGCCAGTTAAGTTGGATTTGGGAAATATATTTGAACTTCAACGTGGAAAAAAGTGGGTGAAGGAAATGTAACATAGACTTTACAATACTATTTAGTCTTCATTTTATGTTTTCAAATTCCTTTCAGTTTCAGGAATACTTGTACGTAATGAACTCCTCAGTTTTAGGAAGAGTTGTGCTTACGTTCAATTCGAATTAGAATAATTTTTTTTTGTGGTAACCTTACCTACAATAATAAAAGTAAGTAGGAAATGGAAATGTAAATTCCTTGAATACCAATTTTTTTTCCATACATGCTTATTACAACTTGAATCACTTATGATCATTTAAGTAATATTTCATTCTGTCGCCGTTCTAGGCTATGGAAAGTTCATTATTTTCTTCTACTAGTTCATAATTAATAACTGAGCAGTTTTTTTTTGTCAAATATATAAATTTGCCCTTCTCGCAAGACGCAGAAATTACGTCAGTGTACGTGATTCACTTTCAAATGCTTTCTTGTTATCTTCGGTAGAGCCTAATCAGAAATGAAAATTGCTTGGTTGTTACTGAAAATTTTTGCTCAGTTTGAAGCTGGGTTTTCTTTAAAAATAAAGTCGCCATATTTTGCCCCACGGTCCACGTTAAAAACGTTGACCTTCTTAACAATTTTCTTTCTTTAATAAACCATAAAATCTTTGCATAAAACTGGGAGGTAGCTTGTAGCTTTTACCAAAGGAAATCCGCCTTTTAAATGTTAAATATTCGCAAGGACTTTATTTTCCGGAAACTAAATTGAATTTCCACACCTAAAGTAAGGGCTCCATTTTCTTTTACAACGTTCTTCCTCTGAAGTCTTTGTTTATTCATATAGTATTCGATTGAGTCGATCTCCAATACGTATTAAATTAATTTGTAGTTAAATATTTAACCAAAATGACCGGGCAATGATTTATGGGCGCGATTTGCATTTAAAATTAATTAAAGCCGGCAGTGGTTTTATTGTCGAAAGGCTGTTTTCATAATAAATACGGTTAATTACCATATTGCTTTATGATGAAATGCACACAAGTGCGTGAGTGTATGTGCAATGAACTCTGTGCTGTCGGAAGTAACCTAAAGCGTGGGTTACACTATCACTGTGAATTCCTTGTTAATGTAGATATTGTGCAGAAGGATATGTAATGCACAAGATTGATGATATTTGCAGTTCCGAAAAAAAGAAAATGCAACATTATTGTTGGCTGTAACTAAACACTTTTACCACTACACTAATGAGCAAGCCATTTGGTAATCTAAATTATTAGCAACAAATAGAGTGATTACTATTTTCTATTGAAGTCTGTAACTTCTGTTTAGAGTGAAAACATAAATGCTTGCGATCTTGATTGTTTGTCTTATACGGGCAAACAAATTATGCCAGACAAGGACGACGAGGAGATAGTTCTGAGAAACGTAAACGCTCTTGACCGTTTTGGTCAATCAAATTCTCTGAACGAGGGAATGTATTTGTTCTCCAATAAGGCAGGCTTATTCATTTTGCAGTTATTGTTAATGTTGTGTCCAGATCAGGTACATTCGTGCTAAAAAAAAGTTCGCTCTCATCTACCTTTAACATTTCGAAGAGAGACCTTCTTATTCTGGGGTTTTCCATAACAAAAAAAAAATATAGTCAGGGACGTTGCAAGAAGGTTGTTTTTGAAGACGAAGGCAGTCCTCTCTGAACGATAACTTTAACATCATTTTGGTCTTGCCAGTCAAATATTACTTTGTTATTAAAGGGAAGACAATTGTCACGGAAGTTTTTAGTTTATTAGTAACTCTTTTTATTTCCAAAAACAATCGCCATGATTTCTCCTCAATAATTATAGAAGATTGAGATGGGTTAATGAAGCACCCAGGGTCCTTTTTTCTTCAATTTTGTTAAACCTGTCAGTTTCAATCAAATCCAGTGACTTTAAACTCTTGACGATGTAATTTGTGGGAATGGAATTTAGGTAACTTCTTCAATATTCCATGTTACTTAAATCTGGCAATGGTTCAAGTTCACAAATTGAGCGCGTCGGTTCCAAATAAACATTCCTCAAAGCTGCAGGTCGGTCTGTTTTTATTTTACACTCTTCTTCGCGTTTCATTTTTAATTTGTAATTTCCAACCGTGTAACTATTTCTGAAACGATTATTGTTTAGCAATTTACGCAGTATTCTTCGACTAACACTTGAATTATTTATACGTTTATAATAATTGTAATTAAGATTTCAAAAACAATTATAGGAACTTAAACCAAATAATAAAATTAACTTAGTTTCCAGAATGGTATTGACTTGATTGGATTCAGTCAAGGTTTGTTAGTCTTTAAATTTTTAACAAGGTCCATTGCCTTCAGATTAAATCGAGAGTTAAGCGACACTGTAAGGTAATAACTTGCTTATCCCGAACCTCATCTACCAAACAGGTGTTGAGTTGATTATCTTTTTCTGGACCTGTTGGTCTTGCGTTTCTGCACGAGTTCAGCTAAAACCGAGTCAATTCAGTTTTCAATTCCAAAATGGTATTCACTGTTCTATTTCATCTCCGCATCTTTACTATCTCTTATATTCCTTCAGCCTTCCTCTTATCTCTGAATGTTCTGTACTATCAATCTTCATTATTGTTTCACAAGTAATTCAAATCCCAAACGAGTGGAAGCATTCTTCGTGATCGAGATCGAGCCAAATCAAGAAAATAATCGAGCTTCCCAATGACTGTGGGTGAGATGAATCGGTCTTCTCGATACCAATCCAAATTCCTTTGGCAATCAAAGACATCTTCATTCATCAGCAGGAATCGATTCAAAGAAATGAATCGGTCTTCCCAACGCTAGTCCCAATGAAAGAGGGTCTTCATTTTTCGTCCGGAAGTCAAAGGACTCGATTCAAATCAATCGTGTTAAAGGAGTTGATTCAGTAAAATGAATCAAACCAATCCCAATTTCCCTGGACATCTTCAGTCTTCGAAAGGATAGTACTAACTTTTCAATTCTTTTGATCGTATCTCCAATTTTTGCTTCGGCCAGAATTTCACTTAAAATAACGATGGGGATTCATTTCCATATGCAGTAGCGAACAATTTAGAACTCATTACCCTTATTTGTATGAAGTTAACAGACTTTATACGATAGCAAAAATGTTAGAGCTACTTGACAGATTGAAAATATTTGATTTCATTGATACTCGGAAGGTTTTTTTAATTGTGTTTCAACGAATGTGACACCATAACTTTTGTGTGTAATCAGATCGCTTGTATCACCTGCGCGCTTCAAACTGATCAATAAATGCAGGGGATTTGGTTGCACATTTCCCCCAGATGTTGTAGATTCGTCACGGTTATTCCCCAGCAAAAATATTGTTGCATTCATCACAAAATTAACAAATACTTACAGACAGAGGATTGATTAATAAATTATTCGTCGTTTCTCGTGGTGCTTAGGACATCAATATTAATAGCCCAGATTTTAACGAACGCCAGCCAGATGTAAGGTATGCTGGCGGTGAGGTGTGAGTGTTAGAAAGGTCTTCAGTTTTAGCAACAACAATTACCAGTTAGACCACTTTTACGTTTGCTGATTGATTCATGGGTCGTTAATACAACATATATCAATGTTTTTTTTTGTGGACTGCTTTCATTCGTTTCATTGGTCTTTAGCCACCAATTATGCATTTAGAGTAAGTAATTTTTTTCTTATTTGTGTCGGTAATTAGAGCATTTCGAGGAGAATGTATTTATACAGAGCACGCACAGGTCCGCCTAACTGTAGTCCATTTTTTAAATTGCTAATCGCAAAACAACTTGTATCTTCTAAAGTGGAATGCAAATATGATTCGTTAAGAAACTGCGCGTAATTAATGTTTACTTATTTAACGCAGCCAGTCTAACTATTAATAATTATTGAATTATTTGTTTGTTAATAGGTTTTCTGTTGAAAAATTAACGTGAGATTAGATAATCAAATAACTGTGTGTATGCTTTGGATTAATCGACGTAAGATGTACTGCAGATAAAGATTATTTATAGTAATTTAGTAATTTATTAAAAGGAACATGTTATGTTAGTTCGAATGTAAAAAAACCATAACCATATTACATTTTGATGTTTCATCTGAATTTTCTTTTAAATTTGCATTTATTACCAGGGATTTCTCACTTTCAGGTCATGTGTTAACTTGAACACCTCGTATACCGTAGCATATGTGTTTTATTTTCCTTTGAATTGTTTGCAAGTTGACTCATTGTTGTGTTGGTGTAATCAGTTCGGCTTATCATTGGCGTGCAGTTTTAACCAGCTTAAGTGATAAGTGAAAAGCCCCTTATATTATTAATATCTGCAGTATTCAACTAACAAGTCGTTTTAAAAACATCTCAAATTGCATTTGCCCATTTTTTATGTGTAAGCTCAAATTACCTTTGTAGTTTATACATTTGACAGATAAAGAAAAATTACTTTGTTGTATCAACTAGATTAGTCATAACCAGAGAGTCAACATTTTATGACTCTCTGATTCATATTAAGAATCTTTATAGGATATCTTCCGAGAGAAACAAAGCTCCTCCTCTTCAATTAAACATCTTATGTGAACAATGATGTCCGTTAGCCAGAACCATCAGAGTTAAGTTAGGGCCTTTAATAATTGCGAAATCTACGACCAACCCTAAGTCATTATGTGTGCTGAATATAATGCACGTCGATTATTTATGGATGAGTGGATGCAATGACAAGTGCGGAACACGACTAAAACCTAAAGCCCCACAACACTATAGGGAAGCATTACGTTGGCAAAAGCACTTGCCGCTTCCCGTCGACTGTGGAGTGACGTAAGTCTAGACCGGAACTAGGAAAATGAATACGTAAACGTTGAAAGGCTTTGGTTGGGTTAGGCTCTAACTGTGCTAAAACCTCTTTCGTATTCATTCGATAAAAGATAGAATTTTGTGGTAGATCACCACCTGTTTACAAACAACAAGGGCGAAGTTTTTCTCCAATTACTACATCTATGTCTATCAGGACTATTAAAAGTTTTCGAACAACAAGGGTGAAATCCAATTGTTAATAAACCTGAACAATTCTATATTCTACCATTTTTCTCCAATTACTACAAACCAAGTTATTTATGTCTAACAGAATTACCAAGTTAAATGTCAGGGTTGTATAAATCAAAAGAGGTGTGAAATTTTTAACTCGTTCGACTAATTTAGACTCAATTAAAATGTTTATGCTCTCTTATATAAAATGTGAACATGTGTTCGTTTAAAAAAATGTTGTAGAAACGACTTCCTTCTCGCAGTATTGCAGGCGTCAGCGAGAATTACATGTAACCAAATTGCTGTTGTAATTATTAGACATATTATTTTGCTTGAATTTCGAAACAAATCGTGCTCATCTTTGAGGTTTTTCGTTTGAAATTATCACCACAGTAAGTATGGTTTCTAGACGTGGGCTTTTCCCGCATGTTACGTACAATTATAACCACACCACAATTTTCAGAATCATGGAAAAATTACTTATTCTGCTTGTGAGATAAAAATCAAGTCCGCTAAGTATTTTGTTGTCTTCCTCCTGGTAGTAAATCTAAATAAGAGTAAAATAATAAAAATTGGGGCACAAAGCGCTGACATTAAGTTGTGACACAGCTTGAAGAAGTAAACGAATTGGTAAGTTTGAGCTTTCTGATAGAAAATAAGAGCGAAAGAGGATGGATGTGAAACATGGATCCTCAATAAGGAAATAAGAGATTAGCTATAAGATGGCGAAGGTAAATTCTAAGAAGAAGAACGAATAACGAATATGAAGAACCTAGAATAAACAATACACTTAGAGGAAGAAGATTACAACGACTATGTCATACGGAAAGGATGCCAAGATTGCCAAGTAACAAGGAAAAGAGAGGAAGACCGAGGAAGCGATGGATAGAGGGTGTGATAGCTGATTTGCGAAGAAAGAATATTCAAAATTAGAAAACCGAGGCTAGAGATAAGATAATGTTAATAACTGATTTATGGTAGATATAATTTTTATTCTTCTACGTTTTTTTTGTTGGCATTATTTATCCGTTGCATCCGTTTTAGGCCATCTGTTCATTTAGGTCATCAAGTCATCAGTCATCTTGTAGCTGATTAGCCCAATGTTTTTTTTTTTTATGAAGCGAATGTGTTCTTCTACTCTTTCTTGTTGTTATTATTTGTTCCAATTGTGAACATCGTCTTCCTCAATGAGCATCCCTCGATCTTAATTTCTTCTTATTTGAGTCCGCCTGTGCCAGTTGTTAATTTAGATCATCAGTCTATCTTGCAACTCATCAGTGTGCTTTGTGTCGCATTTAAGATTCCTAAATATGTTTGTTCTTCTATTCTTTGTTGGTGTGTTGCTTATTCCAATTGTAAACATCGTCTTCCTCACCTATTCACCCCATTCATTGAGGTCATCACGTCGTCAATCAACCCCGTGTTCTTTATAAAGTTTTGGTTGTCTTTGAGATATTTGATTATGAATTGTTAATAAAAAAAATGTGTAATATGTCGCCATGAATTTTGCAATACTATGAATAATTTCAACAAAACCCACACTCACTCTACAACGCAAAACGCATTTACGGTTCAGCAAATTAATCGCTTTTGTGCAGAAACTTCACATAAAATGTAAGCGCGTTACGCAAGCAAGTTATCGATTTGCTTAATTTCAGTAGACGTTGTTTAAACAGAATTAATTTTAGTGCAATTTACTACAGTATAATTTGGCACGATCTCAACATTATTCAGCTAAAGTTAACATAAAGCGTGGCAGTTTCCTTGATGTTGATGAATCATCTGCACTCAGCTGGGATTAGGAAAGATTAAAAGGGAATAATGGAATTTATAGAATTCACCACGACATTAGCTAGTCACGTACAAAATATTTGCTTTCTCTTTTGTTCCTCAAACCTTTAATTAAAAAGGAAATGGAATCGGATCGATAAGTAAGTGAGGAGTCGTCAAATTCTAAATTGGAAATTTCAGAATCAAAAAATTAGATACTGCAAGAATGCGGAGGTGACATTTAATATCTTGCTATGAAAAATAATATTTTACTAGGACGAAATGTTATATAAGTTACACTAACGAATGTCAGGCCTTATTAAGTTGAAATAAAACATCGAATTACCATAAATATGATTATAAGTGTTATATAATTACAAAACTCTCGGCTACAATTCAACCTAGAATTCATGGAACAATGTCTTGCTCGAGGGCACGAGGTTAACTGCTGCATACCATTGCTGGCAAGATTACAGAGTTTCTTATTTGTACGTATGTAAGTGTACGTTTTGAGTCCGAGAACCATGACGGACAATGTCTTTAAATGTGCACCGAAACTTAACACCAGCTTATTCCGTTCCCCAAACAAATTAAGCTCGAATATGCAGCGGTATTTACAAAGTGCGTTTTGAGTAATTTATGACTCCGAAGAAACGAACGTCTGTATTTATGTTAATTAGTTGCTACTGCATGGATTTGTTTATTGATTCAGACTGGGAGAGTAAATACACTGAACCGTTTTCGTGATTAACTACTGAAAAAATCGTCTGAGATTTGCAACTTGTGTTTGTTTAGTTTGTTAATTGAAGAAAAAAAAAATTATTCGGATACGTGCAAATTAAAATTAGGGTCTTTAAACCCTAAAACGTTTATCTGAATAGGTTGGTCACAGTATAAGTAGTTACTTAAACGTCAATGTCAAAAAAAACGCCATACTGTTTGATACCTATGTATCAGTAGGTATCAAACAAAATGGCAATTGTGACAGTTATACTCAAGTGTTGCTACTGTGTAGATTCTTATACTGTGGGTTGGTGTTCTTCTTATAATAATCAGATATAAAACTCTGCATTGTGGTTTAAATACAAAACAAGCATTTTCGAGTTACTATCGGTAATACCTAATTTTGAGCATCCTGTATAATACGTACACTAAATACACAAGCCGTTTCGTTTACTAAAGTAAATATTTGTTTAAAGGTGTATTACTAATTGTATTCATTGGTTCATATGTGAAGTGTGAAGATGAATTTTTTTTCTGTACGTTCTGATTCTGACGCAAGACGGCTTCCTTTTAAAAACGAAATTATCTCGCCAAATATTTTTGCAGTCCATAATAGCTCTCCTATGACGTAGTGGAAGTATTTAACATTCCTTCAACGTAAATAAACTCAAGTACTGTAATAACTATGTAGGTGCAATCTTCCTAAAGATTATTTATAGTAGGATTTATTTGACTTTATCCCCGTTTTTCTCGAGCAAACCTCTTTCGTCAGATCATTTTTCACGAGAACGTGTTAAGTCAGCTCTTATACATATGTATACATATATAACATCATGACTTTTTCATATCTCGTTGCTGAAAACAATTAAAAGTACATCAAGTTTTCTTGTACTCCTTTTTTTTTCACAAATTTCTATTTAAAAGGTCCTCCTAACCAAACTAAGGTTGTTAGATACTAGGTTTATACAAACGCAAAACAAAAAAAGATAATTAGCAGTACAAGAAAACAATTGTAATAATAATAGTAATAACGATAGCACGGAGTAGAGAGAGTACATATGTACAAGTATGTTCATTAAGGCCACAGGTGGGTATGCTTATATGAGAGCAAACGTCAATCACAACGTTTCATTCCTTTTCTGATAAGCTTTTTGCAATACTGAAGACCTCCTATATACACTCGATATACTTCTTATACTTGTTTCGTAAATTGGTATTAGTTAAAAAAAATACCAGCGCCTTGAAAACCATGAAATTTGAAACAAATACTAGAACGTAAAATTAAATCAAAAAATAAAGGAAATAAAATTTCGTACAATTGTAAAGAAAAACTACCTTTGCTTGTTCGACATACATACGCGTGCACTTAAACTTATGGTCAGTAGTGTACATTTGATTTTTTTTACTTATCGAAGTGAAATTCGTAATAATTGCTAGCAGCTAACGAGACACACATAAAAATAATTCCAATGAAAGTTGTTGTCGCAGCTAGAATATAAGTATAGATATAATAGTAATAGTCCTTCTTTATATTCGTTATATTGGAGTAGGCAGGTGATCAAACACCTGTAGGCGTTAGAGACTTGCAGACAATGATCCTTGCTAAATTTAAACGCAACCGTCCAAGACACACCCAGAAAAACCGACTTTTAAATCAAGTTCGCTCGTACAGGAATTTTAAAAGACGCAATTCGCGAAACTCGTTTGTTTTCCAATCGATAGAAACGAAAGGATAACGAGTCCTGCGAGTACATACGTTTTCACATAATCGCGGTGATTTTTATCGTCGAATAAAAATGTCACATCAGCTAGAAAAATGTGTAATTTTACATCGCCGTGAATGAAAATGGAGGAATGTAATTCGCATCCGTTCGTTGTTAATTCGATGAATACGACCACAATTCTATTAATAGAGCTTAATTTATCGTTCATTTAAAAATATTTAACGGTCGGCCGGAATCGTTCTTTATTTATTTGCAGTCATCAAAATTGTTTAGGATGTGTATTAAGTTTACCTAGACGTCATTAACATTATAATTACGGCATAATTGATGATAAAAATGGGCCGCGGATATTGCAGGAGCTTAGAATGTAAAATAAAAGGTTTACAGTTTCATCTATCCAATCAAATGCATGATTTTTTTTTATTCCGATATGTTGTAATTAGCACTTTACAATATATTGCCGTCATATCTTGGTCCTTGTTCCACCGTTTCACAGACGTTCCTTTTCTCAGTAAATAATATAGAGGTTCCAGGATTGTTGACAAATTCTTCACGAACTTGAGAATAGCTTCTACTTTTTCTGAATCCTTTTCTAAGCCTAGAGTATTTATGATATATCCCAGGTACTTTACCTCTTTCTGATAAAAGACTCATTTGGACAGCTTCAATTTTAATTCATCCTCCTTTAATCGATGAAATACTTCTCGTAAATTCTCGAAATGTTCTTCATCAGTCTTTCCTGTAACTACAATATCGTCTAAATATACTATTCATACAAACCAATCTTCTATGCGTTCGTTTGGCATTTGACGTAAACTGTAATATTCAATGCATTTACGAAATACTGAAACCTAAACTGTTTTCTCATTATTGCACACGTTTTCTGCCATGGTCGAACTGGATCACACAGGTCTCGCAAAACTTTATACGGCTGCTTTCCGATCACCATCAATAGCACACTGACATAGTTTGCAATAAAATATTGTTCCAGTTGCTCATGATAAATTTCCCAATCATCAGAAACCTTGAACTCCTGCAATGTCCCGATGCTCCCACAAATTGTATTTCCCATCTTGCCGCCATGACAGGATTCTGAGTTTTCTCTTCTTGACATTTTTTTACTATGCTTGACGCTCTTGACTATTATTTTTACCTCATCGCCAAGTATGGAATGGATTATAGTGGAAATAGTAGTAATAAGTGAATATAATATAAAGTTTTATTCCAGAACTGATATAACATTAAGTACAAGTTATTTATATTGTATCTCCATGTCAATTTCCTTGTCCCTTCATGGTTTCCCTATATCTACTAGTGTACTATTTCAATGCATTACAGATACTTAGCGACTCTTGATTTGATTTGACTCTTGACATTAGAGATTTGGCGCCCAACATGGGGCAAAATTCAGGTCGACACACGACAAGAATTTGGCGCCCAACGTGGGGCCGATACACGACAAAGTACTAAATTTTTAGTGTCATCTATCACTGGCCCCGGTGCCAGCAGTGCCCCTCGAAACTCTCCACGACCTACTTTGGAAACTGTAAATAACGTGTTATTTGAATAACTAAAGGTATTTGCTTTACGTCAGCGTAGAAATTTATAACAGGGCACTTTTAAGATTGCCGAGAATTGTGAAATACAATAAAACGCAGATAAATTAGTAGATAATTGTATCAAATATCTCTGCTAAATATTAAGATAATGATTGTCGTTACACTTCCAAGTTTAATTCATCGCTAAAATGATAAAGCATACAGGTTTCAAGCTAACTTGCATCAAAATTGGACAAAGCAAGATTTCATGTAAAGATTGTTGTCTTTCCTAACTTTTTGTACTCACGTAAATTTAGCCGTATTTTTATGTTCTCGCTCGAACCTAAGAGGTACTTATTTCCACAGACGCTTGACCATGACCTGGCTAGGTTTTCTGTGACCCACTCGTAGAATTCCACGTTCACCAGACATTGAAACCGCTCCGCGACTCCGTCTTCGCTCAGCTACTTCTGCTACATGACTTTTTTCCAATTAATTTGCGAACATTAAAAAGAATCCCGCATTCGTTACGGCTCGTGAGCTCGCTCTGATGTGTAAAAGCGCATTCCCATGAACTCCTCAGCGACATACCAGGATAATAAAGGATTTTTCTAACGTGCTGTTGCATGCATCTTTAACATAATATGACCGATTAGCATTCACTACGAACAATGTGCAGAAATACGTATTCTCACGTTGCAATTTGATTCGTGGAACGAATTGTGTTTTCAGATGAGGTTTCCGTTTGTAAGTGATAGTGATTTGAAGTCAATCACCTATTGTGTATTTAACACATTTTACCAACACAATACATGAACCTCCCTTCCCTTTGTTATCTTTCTTGGTACACCACAATTTTTTCTGATGGAACTGTGTGTACATACATCTTATCAGAAATGACCTAAAACTGATCAGAAGTAATTTAATTTAAATAAAAAATGTGAAGGCCTCCTTAATAATTGAGTATTGTCCGCAAAGAAAGGACAGTCGTGTTCAGTTAATTGGAAGGACTTCCATTTCTGTTACTTTTTGTAAAATAATTTGCAGATAATATCAGATTCGAAGAATATCAACTTAATAAAGCACGTGAGCGTTCAAGTATAACAGGTCCGAAAATAGCAACTTGTGCTGACTGTACCACCAACCCAATCGATATTATGTACCACATAAATCCATAATAACGTTCGTTAATTAACGAATGTGTTTACATTTGCCAGTACAGATGTTCCCGCGTCAATGAAACTTCCACAGCTGAATCATCGTTTATCGTTGGACCTTGCTTAAGTTTGATTAAATTATCTGAGAGCAGAAAGTATAGCATCAACTCTTTAACCGGAAGGAGCTCAGCGATATAGTGCAGATTCTAACACCACCAGTATTTTTAGATGTGCTTCATGGGTTTGGCATGCGAATTTCTTCCAAGTAAAGCTTCGTTATTTCATAACTTGCTTCTGCGTGCGGATGTATAATTGTATAACGAATAGTTAATGTAAGGAATTGGCAAATTTTTTTTAAGGAATTCCTGCACGTTCTACTCGTCTTATCCAATAACCTAGAAATAAATAATTAATTTATATTCTGCCGAGGTAGGTGGAATAAAATGACGTTCCAACGTGTAAGATCATGCGGTGCTCATAATAATGAGCTAATGAATACGTTCGTTTTCATAAAATGTGATTCAATTTATTTTACACTTTCACATTATAAATAATGTAGATCATATGTAGTTTTCCAAAGTGGGTGTTGCAGAGACCTAGGGAGGGGAGCAATGGAGAAATTTTAGTAACAAGACCTACAATGTCGATTTTAGAAGATCTATTTTCTTTGTATAGTATAAGAAGAACAAATATACTTCAGCATCAGGAAAGAAAACAGAAAGATTATTCTTTTCAACGAAGAGAAGAAAGAAAATTTGTTTGGATAAGAGGAAGCAAAAGCAAGGAAAAAAGAGTAGAGTAACAAACAAGTAAGAGATGAAGAGAAAGTGTAAAAAAGACAGAAAATTAAAAAATCCTTTGCTTAGATAAAAAAAGGAACATAAGACGAAAGAGGCTCAAAAGAATTATTTTGTGATAATGGTAATGGTTAAAGCATAAAGGCTGCTGCAGTCAGGATTACCTGGAGGATGTCGGAAAGCAAATTGAAAAAAGGAAAGTCTCGACAAAAATACAAGGAAGCAACCAGGGAAAGGATGGAGGAAAAGCACAAAAGCTGTAGTTATGAATTAATTATTGGTGAAGGTGGTAGTGGGTACGAAGGCTGCGGTGGATGGAATTTAAAGAGTATTTCCCAGAAGATTTCGGAGAGCAAAAAAGAAAAACCGCGGATTACTTGAAAGAGAAGCAAATAAAGTACCAGGAAAGAAAGATCATTCTTTTTCGAAGAGAAGAAGTCAAGAGAAAACTAAGCCTCATTGAACATATAAACTATAGCATCTAAATTTGACCATGCAAAAGTTTTCTGCCTTAACACTGTGATCACGATTGATGATTATACATTTGATGGTGTGTATCTGAATTTGCGAGCAAAACGAAGGATATGTCATCTACTTTATTTCTCCAGAAAATTTCCCTTCAAGTCTTAGGATACCCGAAACACTAGAAAATCTACATGCTTCCCCACAAGTTGAACTAGTCGGTCACAACGATTTTTTAAGCATGGGAAAAATATTGATATGCGTAACGTAATCAACAAACTCTACCAAAATGACGAATCCCTCAGCAAAAAGATAGATGAAATGGAAGTCTTCCTAAATGAATTCTCTCGTTTATTGTCACCTTCAATACAACATTGTAGTTTGGGGCTCCTCGTCCTCTTATTTAAGATTGTTTATAACGCAAAAAAGAATTATTCGTCTTATGTTTAATATTTCACCAACTCAGTCTTGTAAGCCAGTTTTCATAAAGTACAAAATTCTTTGCTTACCTTGCATTTTCATCTACAAAAGTGCTGTATTTGTAAGAATCCATTATAATAAATTTCAGAGTGTAGGTAGTCTGCATAGTTATGATACACGCAATGGTTATAAATTGCCACTTGATTTGCACAATACTTCGATGTATGAAAAAAGACCCAATTACCTGTGTGCTAAAATTTATAATCATTTACCAAGCAGTTTAAAAGTTTCTATGTCCATGTACATATTTAAGAAAAAATTAAAAACATTTTTAATAAACAACTGCTTTTACAATTTAAATGAATACTTTATGTACACATCGGTTTAGGTACTCTGAGCTTAATCTAATCCTATGAATATTGTATTTTGTATTATTTTACATGTTTGTATTTTAGTTCATGTCATGCTTTTCTAAACTACAATTTTAATCTGTTTTACTTAAAGTCTTACTTAATTACATACGCGTTTTGACAAAAACTCCATGTAGTCTGTTGTATTTAATCCGTAACATGTGACATATCCTATACATTATGAGTGTCACAAGGATGAATAAATTATTATTATTATTATTAACAGTCAAAATTGGCTTGGATAAGAATGAAGAAAGTTTGAAGGAAGCAAATGCAAGAAAAAGATTCATGGAGTAACACAGGTGAAGAGAATGTGTAAAGAAAAAGCGACGGCATCGAGCTGATTACCTATATTTGTTAAAGCTGTCCACTACAGCAGTTACAAAGCATAATAGATTTGTTGCTGTAGATTTATTCTTTACAAAGCCATGTTGGTTTTCAGTCGAAAAGGGTTGTAAATGAGTATATAATTTAGCGTTCACCTATGATTCAAACATCTTACACCAAAAATGCTTAATTTTGAAATGGGCAGATAATTTTGAGCTATAGAAGGAGTGGAGAAAATTAGAAAAAAGATGAGGAGACACAAAGAAAAAGGTATAGACCAAAATAAACAATATTTTTGCTCAAAAAAATATATTGAAAGATACAATTAATTTAGCAGCGTGGGTCTTACATTTAATTAAACTTTGTACCAAATTGGTTTAAAGATTTTTAACAAGTGATTTGGTAAACACCATGATGGCATGATGTACCGCCTTTTATTTATGGAATTTTATTTTAGAACATTTCTAAAGGTTAAGTTAAGCCTAATTTGTTTTCTCTCGGACGCAAATAGAGATCCTGTAGTAATTTAATCTGGAAATTCTTTACTTAGTACTACAAGCAGATATCAGAATCTCTAGTAATTCCTTGACTTCCTGAGCGACCTTTAATAATGTTTATAGATGGTACTTCTGAATGGCAGAGAAGATTTGCAATTGCAAAGTAGCAAATGATGTTGATCTGATGGTTCGAAGATAGTATCGGGCCTAAAATACTTCCTTGAAGAACTTGAAGTTGAAATACGTACAAACTTATGACCGGATGGGTTAAGAAGCTATGTCATTTGGAAATAAATTAATCTGGTGGAACTACTTACTTATTAAACAAATAGAGAAGGGATTATAGGAAGACAAGATGGACCAAGATCATATACAGTAATTACTGAAAAGAGAAAGATACGAAGAAACAGAATTCATTTGCAACCCTTACCAACAACAGGCCGAAGGAATAAAGATCATCCAACTAATGCATTTTATTTGCAGTTACTAACATCGTCAACAGATGAAGAGGATCAAGATAAACACTAAATCCAGACGGAAACACTGCCAACTCAGAGAGACGAATTCTCACAAAAGAGAGAAGAACCAACACAACAACAACCACGGAGAAGTACAAGGAAATCTCAAATACTTAAAAGATTTTAGAGTGTAAAAACAAAGAGGAAGAAGGGGAGATGTGATGTATAGATAATAATCAGAATTACTTCTGTATGTATTCTTCCAAATGTTAATTATTTAGTGTTCATTATTATTAAAGAAACCCACATCGAGAACATAGTGTATTGACTTCGTTACAGTTTGTTAGTTATACATAAAGGATAAAGACCGTTTGCAAAATACTTGTTGTGTAAAAAGAGAGAAAAGTGAAACAGAGATTATGAATGAAAACAAAACAGAAATGAGTACGAGAAAAGAAAGAAAGATTCAAACAACGTCTTAACATACAACTTCCTTTTGGCCTGGATAAAAACGAAGAAGAATTAAATGCAAGCTGCATTTGTCACCACGTGACAATTTGTAAATTTTTAAGTTAGAAATATTGTAAGCAATTAGAAAGATAAAGAAAGTATTAATTGCTTAGAAAGTATAAAATAAATTGTGTTAAATGGCAACAAAATAATAATTTTTAAGAAAAAAATTAACAAAAAATAAACCGTGAAACCTAGTTAAAAAAGCAAGTTTTATTAAAGCTATGGAAAACAGAATAAAATACAGACATACAGAAAAAGTACAAAGAAAGAGACGACATTAAACAGAAAAGATATAAAGCTACGAAATATAAAAAATAAACAAACGAAAATCGTAAAAAAGCACAAAATCCATTTGATTTGCTGTTTTCTAACCAAACTGACTTCTTTCATGAAAGATAACACTTAAAATAAAATGAAGGACGGTAACTTTGAACCAATAGCAACATTTAGAAACAAAAGCTGAGATACGAGGAAGTAATGATGAATTAGAAAAGTTTTATCTAAAATCTGTTATGTTCAGACGAATGAAATAGAAATTATGAAAACCATCGCGATTAAAAAATTTCACTTCAAAGGCAAGAAGGAAAAATCGGAGGAAGATGAGAAATATATCATAGAAATGTCCCAGAAAGGTAAAACAACCAGACTAGTGAAGTACTATAAAGTATAAACAGTAATGAAAAGAATTTTGAAAAAGAGGGAGAAAGAATGAAAACATGAAGAAAAGAGAATGGCACTAAGAATGAAAACTGAAGGCCCATTAGAATGAAAAGAAGAACTCAATATAAACAAAATTGACGTAAATATGCAAACCCAGAAGGAGACTCATCTACATAATATGGTTATCAGCAAACAATGTGTCTTGAATTTCAAGCGATCTTAATTACTCACGTAAGAAATATGTTCGACGTAACCAGGTTATTACGTATCCAAGAGATAAGTTTATCTTATTTGCTAATTAATGGAGAGCCACTTTTTCTTATCTTTGTGTGCAATTGTATTAAAGTAAAAAAAAACGAAAATTCGAGTGGGTAAACTCCTTTTTTTACCGTTGCTCAATGCACTTATCAATTTTAAGAATGCTGTGAGGATGTTGTGGTAACTGGTCACGTAAATCACAACACCAACTTAAATCACTTCTTTAAGTATATCCAGAAATAAATTGGATTTTGTTTCGGTTATTCTGAAAACTTCTTAAATTGAAATTAAAAAATGAGCAGCACAAAGCGTAAACTATAAATTCACTTGAAAGCGACGTTAAGAAAACGTTTTTTATGATGATTAAAAAATAAGCCGGAGACTCTCTTTATTTCTAAAGCATTTATGAAAGCAAAATGTGATTAAACTTTTTAACAGTAGTGTACTTAAGTATATATAAAAAATATATTTTTGCTTTGCTTCTTCTTTTGTCGCTGCAAGGATTTAGTGTTAGTTATTTATTTGAGTATTAGTAACAGCTTGAGAATGTTTGCCTTGATGTTTGAAGAAAAAAAGAAGAAACTGTTCTCTTACATCAAGGAATTACCAAAATATTTAAAGGCACGTTGGGAAACACTAGCGTTCGTTCCGGTACGGTTCAATGTAAAATATAATCGATTCGCGGCGGTTTCGTTTCAAACGAGCAACATTTTTGCGCACAATTGAACAACCGGAAGTACCGTTTAACTATACATGATAAAAAAATTCTACTCAAATTAAACAAAAATATATGTATGTATTATCAAAACTGTGCGTTTCATCACTTTATTTATTTAATAATCTCACGCTTCATTAAAATACAATGTCCGTTTGTTTATCTTCTTTTTTTTTTCTTCTTTTTTGATATGGCGAAATAGAACAACGTTACATTTACGTAACGAAGTGAAAAACTCTCTCCTTTTATGTGATTCTATTTTGAGCACACGTGCATTAGATGGTGAAAAATCGAATTAGATGCCCGACCAGTCAGTCATCCCTGGACGTTTTCGTGAAAGAAGGATATTACTGGTATAAATACATTACGTTATCTGCGCATTAGTTAATTAATTAATACAATCAACAAAAACAGCGTTGTAAATAAATGCCGGGTTCATAACCTTCACGATTTATAATAAATTACTGTGGTGCGTAATTTCACAGAAGTTTGGTCCTACACGTAACGGTTCATTTCAGGCTTTAACCTCCACGAACTTCACATAAAAATTCTTTTATTTTTGTGTTATTGTGTCAGAAAAGTTCAGTTTACAAAACCGTTTATTAACGCATCATCAGATATAAAGGCTAATTTAAACTTGATCGAGTGAAGAAAGAAAAACAAACAATGTAATTAATCGGAGACTAGATGGCAATAGGAACGAAGAAACAGAAACGATAAATGATTTTTTTTTCTTAAAAAACGTCCCTCTGTGAAAGTACTATTCAACAATGTATGCTAATTGATTTTAATTATGAACGCATTGTAATAAATACTTTCCTTTTTCGTACGTATTGCGGATAAAATGCAGCCTTGCCAATCATTTTCACATGTAAATTGTGAATCTGTATTGTACTAACAGCGTTTTCGACTGACTGCTCTAGAGCAGGGATGGCGAATCTTTTTCTACCAACGGATCAAATTTATTTTAAGTCATTAACATTTTCCCTCTGATTCTAACATATTGTATACACAAGACGCGACAATTACAATTACAAGGAATCGCTTAAACATATCGATTTCTTCCGAAAGTGTAAAACACTTCATTTTACTTACAATCTGTCGCTGAGAATTTTTTAAATTTTGATTAACTGTTAGCTATTATTTTTATTTATTAGGTACAGTTGTGGAATATAGGGAGATCGAAATTGATTGTCCTAGGGACCGTGCGAAAATGACGTAGAGCCTCAGTTCGAGAATCGGGCCCCTGATCCTACACAACGAAAAGCAGTGCGTCTATAGAACATTCATGAAACTTACATCCAAACTTAACCTAATTAATAAAGAACATAATTATTAAGGTTTTTTTGGCGAGCAACCGGTTATGTGTGTTAAGGTGAAATAAGTAACCATTCCATTTTTGTGGGTTACCGGTAACTGTTGCTATGACATCACTACGTTACTCCGGTTACTATTTTCCTAACCCGATCAGAGAGTTGTGGAACATTGCTATCTCTCTCTTATTCAATTAGTTTTGTCCTTTTGTCAACTTGCTACCTACCTGGAGGCCAGCAAACAGTGTTGCCAATATGCGGGTAATTACCCGAAAAGTGGGTATTTTGCGACCTAACGGGTAATCGTTCGGGTTTTTGAAGTTTTCGGGGAAAATGGGGTATTTAAGTATTAAACGTTGGCGATATCGTGATGAGCTGTTGGCACGCCACTGTACAAATAGTTCGATCGTTGATGTGATTCGTGAGCTTGATATTCGATATAATCGGTAAACATCGTAACGCCGAATCTAAAATTTGTCTTTGCGCAGTAGTCACACCGATTCTAAGATAATCTTACCTCACTTCCCCTTCCTCACTTAAATTACATGTTCCTTTTGCTTGAAGTGAGGTAAGCAGAAGTTAGGAAGTTAATAATAAACAGAGTTAATAAAAAAAATTGACCTAAACGGGTCCAGTTACACGAACACGCAGGTAATTAAACAACCTGACAAGTTAGAATTTTTCCGTCAAACAGATCTGTTCTTCGTTTACAGTTTACAACTTAAACAAATTTAACTACGCACAACAAAATGAGAATAAAAATTTCAACGCAGCGGAAATAGAATCAACCCAAAAAGGGTAATTAAAAAAAAAGAATAATTGGCGTAAATCCGACCTGTAATCAGGATCCGGCCTAATGACACTCGGCTATCAACAGTGTCGAAGCGCCCTCTCGCGGTGGTTAGCGCGAAGTTAGGAAGTTGCTTCCCCCCTTACCGATTTGAAGTAACTGCAAACCCTTCCTCAGTAATGAGCGTTCGTCCCTCAGTAGTAGGGGAAACTAATAATTATTTATTTTACACTGAAAAGATTCTTCTTGAAGTAGTTGCCAAAAATTATTTCGTTTAGTTAAATAAAATACGTTTCACGCTTCCTTAAATTATGTATTTACAAGTTTTGACTTGGAAATTTTTGACGTAAGCACTTCCTCAGTTAATAAAATAGATCTTCTGACTTTTTTCATTTTATGCCAAGGATCGGGGAAAAGCGGGTATTCTTGTCCTCGATTATGGGGAATAGCGGTTTCGTTCATTGGCAACACTGCCAGCAAATTAGTGCGAGTGACTGACGTTTCTCCAGCACCGCTCGGCAACGCTCTTGGAGATGGGAGGGTTCGACGTAACCCCAAAGCAAAAGGTGGGCAAAGTGAACAAAATAAAAAGCACCGGCTGAGCACTCTTGCTTTTATTTAAAATGCTCAAAAATTTGGTAAACATAATATTATAAACAGAGTTAATAAAAAAAATGACCCAAGAGGGGTCCAGTTACACGAACACGCAGGTAATTAAATAACCTGACAAGTTAGAATGTTTCCGTCAAACAGATCTGTTCTTCGTTTACAATTTACAACTTAAACAAATTTAACTACGCACAACAAAATGATAATCAAAATTTCAACGCAACGGAAATAGAATCAAAAAAAAGAAAGAGTAATTCCGACCTGTAATCAGGATCCGGCGTAATGACACTCGGCTATCAACAGTGTCGGAGCGCCCTCTCGCGGTGGTTAGCGCCGTAAGTGTAGCGTCACCAAAGTAGCGTCGTCTTGCAGGACGAGTCCACTTTCACAGGTGGGGGTGTAGGCCGGGTTGCGAGGCTTAAAACGGTACAAAAACCGGAAGCCGGCTTTTTCTTACGCCCTCAAGGGTTATCCCGGTTATACCAGATAGGTAAAACTACCACAGGAACTCGAGCTAGAAGTCTAATGGAAGAAAATATACGCGTTATGCTTCGACACGGATACAAACGGCCACAGACATACCTGTTCCTAGTTTCAACGACAGGACAGACTTTCGAGAAGCTTTTTGTTTTAACGAGCTTGTAATTCCGTCTTCCTTCACTGAATCTCGTGAAAAGGGAGCACAAAGATAAAAATCACAAATAAACTAGCCGTACGTTGAGAGCTCTGAGGACAGACTGACCGCGAGCTACCGCCGCGTTCTTACCCTACCACAAGTTCAGACAGGAGTGGTTAGGATTGAAAACAGATTTATCCAGGAAACAAAGTGAAATGGAGATATACTGTATGACTAAATAACAACGTATGTTCTTTTCTGATGCAATATTGCGCAACATTGTGAAATGCGACGACCGGCACGTAGGCCAAGTCTGGGCGTTAGATTCCCACGTTAGTACAAGGTTAATATAAACTGTTGTATCTGTCAGTGCACGTAACTTCGACCACAGACTCAACTTTTTATTTATTTAAGATTATTTATTTCAGTATTTAAGATATCCGTAATTTCTAATAGGATTCTGCTCTACTCCGTAACTATTTCGTTTTGGCGACTCTTACTAACCGTGACGTCACTACTGCTAAGCAACGCTATTGTATAACCGGTTATTCGCCAAAAATACCTTATTGTTTGATCGGATTGCTATTACAATATGAATGAACGGAAATGAACTGTCAACAAAATCTTGAGATATCTAGTAACTTCGCCAGATCCTCCTTATGTTGCTAACTTCATTTTAATAAATAATTGGATGTAAATATCGATATCGATATAAACCGCGGAACTTGACATTAATTGACATTCCGGATATAGTTCGTTTTCGATTCTTGGGTAAGTGACGCCAACGGAGAAACGCTTGAACTAATAAATTGCACAGGGCCGGATAAAACACATTGCCTCGTGAAATCTAGTAGGTTGTGGCCACAGCAAAGAAAATGTAACACCTATTACTGAAGTGAAAAGAAGTCCATTCTATGGCCCGCGGGTCATGGATCGCCGTCACTGCTCCCAAAGTATTTCCATCTTGTTATAGTAACAGACGATGGAGAGTGCTCTCAGAGTGCTCTAGAATAGTTAGTCGAAAACACTATAATTGATTAAGGAACATGGAAACCTGAAATTAAAATGACGGTACTTTATTATTTAAATAGAAATAAAAAAATTAAATATTTTCTTTTCAAACACAATTTGATATGTGCAACGTTAGTCGATAGATGGCGTCATTACTACATTCCAAAATAACCAATCACAGAGACTCATCCGATTTTCGTATTTTTCAAAATGAAGCGAACGTTAATTATTTTTTGGGTTAATTGCAAAAAAAACAAGATTTATTTTTCGCGTAACCACTTACATATGTGTGTATACTGGCTATGTTCCATACTTGGTTTCACATGTAAATTGTCAATCTGTATTGGCAACTCCAATCACCAATGGGGGCGCTGAGGATTGTACACAAACGTGGTGGAAAGCGAGTAATCTTTTGCATACATAACCTCTTTAATCAACTCCGCGCAATATGGCGCCTCGTTCTTTTTATGAGTTTGAAGTTCTGAAGTTCAATTTTGGTTCTTTAAAATGTACCTACAAACTTAACGTATTACAACGAACCTATTACTCGCTAAGTAGTTTCAAATGTTTTCCAGTAGAGGTCTCATTCATTTTTGGAATTGCCAATTGTTACTAATTTATTAAAGGACACGGAAACGTGAAATAAAAGTTACGGTAGTTCATTATTTAAATACAAACAAAATAATTAAATATTTTCTCTTTGAACACAATTTGATAAGTGCAACGTTAGTCGACAGATGGCGCCATCATTACCTTCCAAAATAACCAATCACAGAGGCTCATCCGATTTTCGTATTTTTCAGAATGACGCGTGTAGTTAATGTTAATTATTTTTTGGGTTAATTGCCTTGTTTAAATTTAAAAAAAAAACCCGCCTAACCACTTGTGGTGTGTGTACTTACTTATATCCCGATATTTGTGTAGGTTAGGTAGGTAGGTAACATTAATTATTGTGTTTTGTTAAAATTTAGGGTTATGTTACATACTTGGTTTTACGTGTAAATTGTCAATCTCTATTGTTACTAATTGATTAAGGAACACGGAAACGTGAAATTAAAATTACGGTACTCTATTATTTATTTCAATACAAACAAAAAATTCAAGCATTTTCTTTTCGAAGTAGAATTTGGTAAGTGCGACATTAGTCGATAGATGGCGCAATCACTTCCTTCCGACATAACTAATCACAGACGCTCATCCGATTTTAAAATTTTTTGAAGTGAAGTTCTTTATTAATAATTGGAGAAGCATTCGCCAAAAAGTTGGGCAGCAATGTGGACATTTTCTTAATTAAAGCAAAAGATAGCTTTGATGGATCTCGCTGAAATTGTTTTTGAAACTTCTTGTGGATCGTAATTGAAGAATGAAAGATTTGCATCAAACTTCTCCCCATTCATCTGCCTTCTACCGTTAACCTGTTTCTCAATATATTTGAAAAAAATAAATAAATAAACATCATTTAAGTGTTAAACTATTTTTGATTCAGCTTGTACCTAGTAGATCAGATTGAATCTATTCTCTTTTTTAATGTCTTGTTTGAATGGATTTGCTTTTGCTTATAGTCACTTCATTTCTTCTCTATTTTTTGATCGCTTGTCTTTGTATATATATTTTATTTTTGTGTGATTCTCAGTTCATACCACTTGTGTTATACACATTTTATTTTCGACTTATGTCGGTGATGTTTACCATGTTCATGCACCCCAGGCAATAAAGGTTTTACAACTATTTGAGGACCAATGGTCCCAGTCGTCGACGTCTTTGTAAAAAGTTGTCTGTTGATGTTGACTCCTTTCATATTGTAAATTTTATTGTATTATAAAAAAAATAGCCAGAACCTTTACAACAAAATGATGATTCGAAACAAACACTTGGTCATCAGTAAATATAAAACTTGGAAGAAACAAACAACAACAAATAAAAAAGTATGTAGCAAGTTGATGTTTTTTTATACATGATAAAAATGAGGTTTAACAAAGACTCATTGTGTTCTCAAATTCAGAAAAATTATTTCTAATCGAAGTTTACATCGCAAACAGAGTGTAGTTTACTTTGTTCTCACTTTCTATTGAGACTGTAAACCAAGAAGTGCAAACTAGATTATATTGTTAGGTAAATAAAATCGACATAAATTGCAGTCTGTAAATAACTTGACGCCGACATAAATAAGGAATGCTATCGCAAATAAATCATAAAGTTAATTAAGCTGTTGCGGCCGGAGTTAATTGAAATTATGGTTTTAATCTTATCGTCTTTGCACTTGATTGTCTTCTGTATTGTTTCTTCTTCACGCGCAGCGCTGCAAACAGAAACAAAAGAATTGTAATAAAATCACAAACTTGTGGAATCCTGTTATCATCTTACAGGCCCGTCGGTATTGGAATGTTTAATTATTTGTTTATGAGGAGGCTATTTTAAGGATAATTCTTCACTAGGAATTTAACTGTTTTGACATTTGATTATAAAAAGGTGACGGCCCCGCGCGTTTTTGTATATGACCCAATGTTAAAGTATGTATGTCCCCATACTGTACGCAGTGAAATCTTGATTTTCAAGTTTTTTGGTTGGCACAGAAGCGAGAAATGCTGCTTCTTTATGTGTATGCACCAATCCACACAGGCTCTTTGTAACCAAACGACAAATATTCCGCAGGTGCTTCTAACTTGTCACGACATCAAAGCATAATAGAGAATAGTTATGTGGATGCAATACCTGCTAATGTAAATTGCTCCCTCTCGATTGAGAGAGCGGTTTTGTGAGTCACAAACGTAAAAGCCCGCAGGATGTTCATATCCTCGCACTAAATCGTTAATGAAACTTTAGGGACCCCCCAGTTGGATGAAGGCAAACAAAAAAATTATTTTCTACGAATAATACTTGCACTTTAAACTAAGTTCTCGATGTTGCAACTTAACAACCCATCAACTTTCAAATTTAATTAAAGATGCAATAGGAGTTTTACATCCTCTGCTCTATTGAAACGATCGTTTTAACGAGTTAACTTCAATAATAAAATTCTAGAGAGATGTGAAGAGTATGCTGTAAAGATGAGGTTTCTAAAGGTGCGTTTACACTATGTAGCAAAACATAACTTGTTACATACACAACATTTGTTGTAAAACATTAACTAAAGTGCCTCTATAACGAATTATAAAACCTATTCATTATGGCATCTGACGAGAAGGTTCTTCTTGCGCAGCTGAAGTTACAGCAGTGTTGTTCAAAAGCCAGAAAAAAAAAGCTAAAAGACGATTTACATTAGAAGTAATCTTTTGAATGATCTTCAACGTAATGACCATGACCTTTTGACTCGAGAATTAAGAACTGATGACAATTCTAAAAACTTCATTCGGATGACAATCCAAGAGTTCCGAGTACTAAATTAATTTGATTACATACGTATTCTTTGATCTTTGATGTTATAAAACATTTTTTATTTGATTTTTTAACAAGTTGTAAAACATTGTTATGTAACTCAAAGTTTTATAATTTGTTACATAGTGTAAACGCACCTTAACATTTCTACATTTGAATAACCTGCTTACTCTAACTTGTTAACTGATAACCTATTATCAACAGTAACAATCGAAACCATTCAAGTTACAACCAACAGTACTTATATTCAGAAAGGAGAGAAAGGTTATTAAAGTATAGGTAATTATTTGTAATCAGATTGAAGGACTTGAGAACCCTTACTTTTTTTAATTTTCCGTCGGATTAAAATTTCTTGCTGCATTTCCTTTCCTTATCTGTTTTGTAGTCTTTAGAAACTCAATACCGTGTTGAGTAACTTGAAATACGAGTCGATCATTAGTTTGCTTGTGTGAGGGGGGAGGGTGTATTATAAACGTTTCGTTATGTAAAACGCAATTGAGCAAGATAAACAATTGGGCAGTGATTATGCTTTCCGCTGAATAACGCTGGCAGATAACCTTCATTGTTCTCGGTTCGCATTGCGCGAGTTGACTCACAAAGAATGCTTACTGGATCCCCAAGTTTGCCTTGCTGTGAGAATCTTGATGATTGATTGTTCAAAAAGCATGTCTTGCATGACAACTAAACAAATTCGACGCTGTTTCCTTCGAGAAGGTAGTTTGTTGACTTACCTTACGTAGGATTTAAATATAACTCGAACGAAAAGGAAGAAGAAAGAAACATCGTAGAACGTAACAATTATTATTGTTCAACTGGTTTTTGCAAGTTTAATTTCATTTAACAATTTTGTTTCAGGACCAGTATGAAAATTTGGGCATACACACGCAGAAAGGGATAGACTTCGTAGAAAAATTCGGACATTTCATTAAGGACAGGGCTTTCATAGAACTCGAATACGCTTTGAAATTGAGGTGAGTGCATTTCGTCAAGTCCCGTCGTAAACAAAAATTTTCCTGTGCATCGAAACTATTTACTTTAAAGTTTATCGTGTCTACGAACAAGTTTGTATTGAATAAATACAGACAGGTACCGTGTAAAGTTAATGAACTTGATATCTCGTAGCGGTACTCGATTTATATTTAATTGAAGTCGTATCACTTTTCTGATACGTACGTACACTGTCGCCGAAAAGTTTTAAACCACCCTAGAAGCAGGACACATATTGTAACACGCCGACGTGTCACCTTTTACGGACAACTAAATAACCAATAAAACTCTCCAACCAAATACAACTTAAACTTATTGCCAAACTAAATAACTAGACCGAACGGAACCGGTAGTTTACCTGAATTCCCAAGAAGGGTCATCCAAAATTTTATTGCTGCAATTGGGGCATGCACTCTCTATCTGTCTACGGCTACAGGCTTGCTACTTGAGATTTGTGGCCGTCGCTAGGACTGCCTACGTTAACCTACTTATTCGTTACGATCGAACGACCCTTGCGGGGAATCCGCAATAAAATAATAATTCTGCAAATCTGGACTTACGTTGTTGTAACTCAGTTCTTTTTTGGTGGGTCGGCGAATGCGAATAACTCGAGAGATCGAAGGAACTAATTACGTTTGAATTATAATACGGAAGTTAGCTTTAATTAATTATTTATTGAGAAAAAAAAAAACAGGTAAAAACTCCTTGTATCGGCCACGGAGGGATCTGATATAATGAGCGAAAAAACCTTTGCGTTAAAACAATAAAAAAAACAAAATTACGGTTATCAGGAAGTACAGTGGAACTCGCTTAACAGATTTCACTTTCTAATATCGGAGCGACCTAACTGACTACAAATCACACAGCCAGTGGTTTCGTGCATACACAAATAGTTGTTGGAGAGCTCTGCTCCTTAATTATTAGATTAACAATTAATTTGAGTTCAACTTAGATTGGTCTTGGTAGGTACTAGTGTTTGCCATTTCAGATTGTACTCTAAGACTCGTTCTGGTCAATCAACCAACGCACAAGTGACACAGTGGGTCTACAGTGTACAGGATGTCCCATTTTCGATTGTATTCCATAGGTATCTTCGTTAATAATTGAAATAGAAAAAAACCGAGCACGCAAAATTGGGTCAACTTTTCATGCTAATTTGAATGACCAACTTAAAAATTTGCTGTTCCCTGCCATTTTCGCGGTATAGTTGAAAAAAGAAAAATTCCTCAAATTTTCAAACGCGCATATTTTTTTTATTTTTAAAGATATCGAAAAATGATACAGGCATTTTTTATTCGACTTTTAACATAGATCATGATTCAAGCAGAAAAAAATCTCTTTTTAATGATGTCAAAGCCAACTATGGCTTCCATTAAAAAAAAACATTAGTTGTGGTTATATTTCGGTTATTATGAACTTTTGGTGCAATTTGATTAAAGAATCATGATCTACGTTAAAAGCCGAATAAAAAATGCCTTTATCATTTTTCGATATCTTTAAAAATAAAAAAAATATGCGCGTTTGAAAATTTGAGGAATTTTTCGTTTTTCAACTGTACCGCGAAAATGGCAAGGAACAGCAAAGTTTTAAGTTGGCCATTCAAATTAGCATAAAAAGTTGACCTAATATTGCGTGCTTTTTTCTATTTCCATTATTAACGAAGATACCATCGAAAATGGGGCACACTGTACTTAATTAATGGAATCAATTAATTAATTAATTAATCAGACGTTCTGGAGAAATATGTGATACAAAATGCCGTCTTCGGCGATCAATTTGCAAGACAATCAATAGCAATCACCAGTTTTTCAGGGACTCCTTTCGGAGGTGATGGAAAACCCTAATAATTTATAAAACAAATGACCAAAATTTTTACTAAGGTGAATCCCACTTGTGGAGTTTTAATACTCGATTCAAATGTAAATAAAATATTTTGATTAAAATTATCTAAATGCAATAGTAATACTGAACTTTGCAGACTCTTTGGCCACTGATTAATGCAAATTAAATTATTCTTGGTCAATTTATACCACCAAATGTGTGATGAAGAATACAAATAAATGCAAATGTAAATGCACTTCGCGCACTCTGATTTAGACACACTCGCGACGCGATTCCGAACGTATTCGTGGTTTTGTTTAATTGCCCTTTCTATTAACACACTGTATTTAACCGTACCGAAATAAATGAATTAGCTAGAAAATGAGGAATGACTGCAAGCACTAAAGGAACCCGCTAAGTCAAAATTAAAATTGAATTCGACCGTTCGCTCGAGAGATCGAATCCTCTCTGGCTGTTTTTCGTGCACTCTGATTTAGACACACTCGCGACGCGACTCCGAACGTATTCGTGGTTTTGTTTAATTGCCCTTTCTATTAACACACTGTATTTAACCGTACCGAAATAAATGATTTAGCTAGAAAATGAGGAATGACTGCAAGCACTAAAGGAACCCGCTAAGTCAAAATTAAAACTGAATTCGACCGTTGGCTCGAAAGATCGAATCCTGTCTGGCTGTTTTTCGCGCTCTTGTCTTCCCAAGTGAAAATTAACCCAACCCCCTCGGACTTCGCAAGATAAATTTTGAACAACCTCGGCCAATGATAATCGCTGCTTCTAGCTCCAACTCACGCCCTGCATATTTTCTTGTACACATTGATAAATTACGCAACTCCCATTAGCTTGTCCTACAGCCTCGCGGTGGTCTCTCACCCTCTGCAACTACTTAACATTACAAGTGACCCGGCTGAAATTTTAATACATCCTGTGCTTGTTGAAACAAAACAGACTAAAGCGAAACACTTAAACTTGCAACGTAATTTGATCTCTTTCTCTATATCTGACATGTATCTACAATTTTAGCGCGACCCAAACCATACAAAATCTAAACGAACACAAGCTAAAGTTATTCTATGACAGGTGTACGATGTCTGTGAGACTGTAGTGCAATTTGCGTGGTGCCAGACGTTATAGAATTCTAAAGACTCGCTGGGTGTTCCATCCTCTTGAAAGGGACAGTGCGGCGCCCTCCGGTCGCAATTTTTTCTGCGTAAAGTCCGAACACCTGTTTGTTATTTGAAATTAAACACGCAATAACCGATTTTGTTTGAAAACAAATTCCGCGACCGTTTCAATATTTACATACATACAACAAATATTTTATTTAAAAAAAAAGAAATCTGCCGAATTTATTTTTCTCATACAAGGAACGGTGCCATACTTTTTTGACGGCAGTGTATGAGAAATCGAAAATTGTAGAAAACGATAGTAAACAAGAAAGCGACTCACTTCTTTTTTTCCTAGTAAAACGTGTGATATTTCCCCGAGTTTACTTTTAACGGTCAATGTGTTTAGTTTATTTAACCTTTGTATGCTCAATCTATTTATCTATTCCCCTGCCTCTCTCTCTCTCTGCCTTAGCATCGCTTCTTTACTTTGTCTCAAATAATATAGGTATTGCATTGATATGATTCTTGGAATTCTATCCAGTGTTTTTTTTTAGGTTCGTGATTTAAATTAAATTTGTTTTCGTTCACTTTCATTGGCGACGTCAGTTTCTTCCGGTTACACTTTCGAATGTTAACCCGGTGCATACGAAATTTATGCAAAACTTTCCTTTCAGATGTGGATAGGGTACGGCGAATTCGTGGCCTCTGGACATGTTCGCTTAACAACTGCTGCAAATCGAGGGCCTATCTGGAAATATAACTTTTACGATTTTTTTACGATTATTCCGGTGACGCTTTCGTATATTAAAAATCATGAAGCTATATGAAACTGGAATTAATACATGTCGTTATGGCCTATAAAAATATTATAGCTAGCTATTTGATGGTATTGAATTTTATGATGTATTTAACTTGCGTGCTTGTGCTTTGAAAGCTGTTTGTCTTTACTTCTTTCAGACTTTAATCCTAATCCTCATTTAAGCTGTGAGTAATTTTTTCTTCTAACTATTGTAGAAATAGAATTCCTTCTGATTGTCCCACTCACACACACACGTGGTGACTCGTCGGAAAAAAATTTCTTTGCTCCTGTCACCAAAGAAATGGAATTTTTACTTCGTGTCTGGTGTATTTTCTTAATAAAGTCCGGTTTGTTCACCGAACAACGTATGGAGTATACACGTAGGTGCCTAGTCACAAGGGTCGGTGATCCAACAAATCCAGCGTGACGAGTTTGCGAAACGAAACAGACACTTAGCCAGCTCATTTTTTCAAAGGTCGCGGAACATATGCTTCTTAAAACTTAATATTTAAATCGTTAATTACTTTTACCCGCCACTTATTACTCGCATGTGTCAATTTACTTCGTGCAGCAGCGCCCAAGAGGATTCGGTTAATCGCAAACGACGTATAAAAGCCGATGTAAAGATCAAGGACTTGTTGAATAAACATACTTTCTCTATTTAAATATGTTAACCGAAGAAATTAGGTGTTTTATTTAAATATTAAGTTGTCGAATGTATTTACTGTTCGTACCAATCTATTTGCTTAACTGCAATATTCGTTAAAATTATCTGTGTATAATGGTGTCAGCAAATATTTAATTTCAATCAAATGCAAATAGATAAGTGTTATATTTTGTACTTACGATGCACACTCGTGATCAGGTAAACCAAAACCACTCGAAATTCTTCAACATCATTGGGAACGACTGTACATAGTAGTTTCCGAAGTAATGGTGTGCCATCGCCGGCACTTAAAACGAAACGAAAAGCAATAAACTCATTCGAAAATTAATCTTGTGGGTCGATTCTGTTCATATCTGTAAGGACCGTAAGATCTGCAAGCCTATAACCTCAATTATTAAAATGTGGAATTTTGAAGTTCTCTCTAAGATATGATTTTTGCTCCTAGGTCTCTAGAATTACTCGATATTATCCCAGAGATTTATAAGAAGTCGTATCATACTGAGAACTTCAGAATTACACTTTTGGATAAATGAGTTACAGGCTTACAGGTATAAGCAGAATCGACCCATTAGACATACGGCTATAGCCCTGGCACAGCGTTTTAAGTATACCTTCAAAATTGGTTGGATTAATTTTAATTGGCCATTTGACCTTCAAATTTGTAAACACGTCAAGTTCATCTCGCATCGTATCTTCTGTGTTATCTTCATTTCTCTTGTTTTTCTTTTCGTTCTTTTTTATTGAAAGTTTCAACTCGCCAACATTTGAAATATGTATACATTGCGTATTGCCACTTTGACAACTTTTTCCAATTATTGTCTTCTTCTTTGAAAATTACAATTACAGAGATTTCGAGGGTATCTCTAAGCCCAAGTCTTTATGCTTGATTTTAGGCCTTCAAAAGTCAAGGAATCTAAGGATCTTAAAAGAGCAACTTTTGCAATTATTTTTCTTGAAAAGTTACAAATACTTTCAGGAGAAGAGCTGTAAAGTGTTGTCAAAAAAAGAAGAACAACAGAGAAATCGAAGGTCAACTCTGAGCTTAAGGGAAAGTTCGCTCCGGCCTCCAAAGGCTTAGGGGTCTTGGCCTTCAGAAGCCAAGGAATTGGAGAATGTAGCCTTTTCCTATCCTTGTCGATGATCTTAACATCTGGAAAGCGCAAATATCTCGAGTATACCTTCAAAATTGGTTGGATTAATTTTAATTCTCTTGGCGAAAGCCATTTGGCCTTCAAATTTCTAAACACTTCAGTTCATCTCATCGTATCTTCTATGTTATCTTCATTTCTCTTTTTTCTTTTCGTTTTTTCTTTTTTTTTTTGAAAGTTTCAACTCGTCAACATTTGAAATATACGTTGCGTATTACCACTTTGACTTTGACAATTTTCCAATTATTCTTCTTGGAAAATTAGAAACAGAAGGTAACTCTAGACTCAAACCCTAAGCTCCATATGCGCAGACAAACTCAAGGTGGACTTAAGGAAAAGGTGATACTTAAAGCTAATTTCATATCAAACTGTGCGTCGCATAGTTACATTCTTCAAAGTAAAGGTTTATTTCGACTTAAGCCGAAGATTTGTCTGTGAATACGGACACAAGTCTATACTTGATCTTGGCCTTCAGAAGTCAAAGAATCGAAGGATCTTAAAACGGCAACCTTTGCAGTTGTTATTCTTTTCTTGAAAAATTACAAATACTTGCGGGAGAAGAGCAGCAAAGCATTGTCAGAAAAAGAAGAACAATAGAGAAATCGAAAGTCAACTCTAAGCTTAAGGAAAAGTTCCCTCTGGCCTCTAAAGGGTTGGGGATCTTGACCTTGGCCTTTAAAAGCCAAGAAATTGTAGGATCTAGCCTTTTTACTATCCTTGTCGATGACCTTACATCTCGCAAGCGCAAATATCTCCAAAATTGCAGAGACAATAAGCTGGAGATGCAGCAGGAGAGGCACGTGCAGTGCACTATTTGGGGATACAATCTAAGTTTCTAGTGATTGGTTACTTTCGTGTAGGTGGGCGTTATTTATTCTCTAATTACTTTTAGATTCGAGGAAGTGAAAAAATGGGCGGTTCTTTGCCGCCACATCACGAACAAGCTCTCTGTTTGGTCGTTTCTGATTTGAGAGAATAAAAATAGGCGTTACCCTTTCTTCTGATGTGTTATTTAAGAATTCATGGGAGTTTCGACTATTTTCGAAAACTTTCTACAGAAGGCTTTCTTTTTTATTTACTTCAATATTTCGAGTCTTCTTTAGAGACATTGAATTTTATGTCTACCTACTCTTGTGTAGACCAGTGGTTCCTACGGACCCCTGGGAACAAAATGTTTTATTTATATTTTAGTTTTACGTCACCATTGACCATTCAAGACATCAACATTAAACTTGTAACCTGGAGATGCAATAGAAAAGACAACTGCAGAGTCAGAGACGCCTTGTTTAAAATCGTCGCGTAAAACTATTTGAGGATACAATCTGAGTTTCTTGACTTAAACAGTGATTGGTTACTTTCGTGTGGGTGGGCGTTATTTATTCTTTAATTAGAATTAATTAGAGTCGAGGAAGTCAAAAAATGGGCGGTTCTTTGTCGCCACATCACAAACAAGCTCTCTATTTGGTTGTTCCTGATTTGAGAGAGTAAAAATGGGCGTTACCCTTTCTTCTGATGTGTTATTTAAGAATTCATGGGAGTTTCGACTATTTTCGAAAACTTTATACAGAAGGCTTTCTTTTTTATTTACTTCAATACTTCGAGTCTTCTTTAGAGACATTGAATTTTATGTCTACCTACTCTTGTGTAGACCAGTAGTTCCTACGGACCCCTGGGAACAAAATGTTTTATTTATATTTTAGTTTTACGTCACCATTGACCATTCAAGACATCAACATTAAGCTTGTAACCTGGAGATGCAACAGGAAAGGCATCTGGAGAGTCAGAGACGCCTTGTTTAAAATCCTCGCGTAAAACTATTTGAGGATACAATCTGAGTTTCTAGAGTTGAACAGTGATTGGTTACTTTCGTGTGGGCGGGCGTTATTTATTCTCTAATTACTTTTAGATTCGAGGAAGTGAAAAAATGGGCGGTTCTTTGTCGCCAGCTCTCTATTTGGTTGTTTCTGATTTGAGAGAATAAAAATGGGCGTTACCCTTTCTTCTGATGTGTTGTCCGAGTGGTTATTTTTGAATTCGTGGGAGTTTCGACTATTTTTGGACACTTTATACAGAAGGGTTTCTTTTTTATTTACTTCAATACTTCGAGTCTTCTTTAGAGACATTGAATTTTGTCTACCTACTTCTAGTTTTTAAAATGATTTTGATTCGGAAAATTGATTTTTCTGATGAAAGACAAACAATTCTATTTTTACAAATTTTATCGAGTGTTCGAGTTTCTATTAACTTGAGAATGCATTCTTTAAAACTTCTATTTCTCAAAGCGCTTTTATCGTCAATCTTTGAATCGAATTCAGCTCTTTACTATACAACACAGTAGCCTTAATGTGCAGCCTGTTGCTTTTCCATTACCGTGTGAAAGTCGCTATTATTAGCAATGAATTTAATATCGTTAAATGCTCTGCGTATGCATTCCGAGAATGATTAATCACTTTTGATTCATATTAACCGAGAAGTGCATTTTGTCACATTTTTCTTCTTACTACACATTGCACAATCACGTAATCTAGTACAGGGCAGTGCAGTTTGGTAATAATTTTCGTAATTGCGATTATTTCTTTCAGTTAGACGTTTTTATCCCTGAAATGAAATAATTAACTTTAAATAAACTTTTCAATATTTAATGGAGGATCGATAATTCTATTGACATTTTGTTCGTAAATAACTTTGGTCGGGAGCCTAAATAACCGTCGATTTAGGCCAACTCTATAAATTTCTTGTGCCATGCACGCAGAAGCTACACGGTCGCTAGGTTGTACTCACTTCAGGGCATGAAAAATGGTAGTTTGTGTAATCGATTCCGTCTGAAAAATGTAACTGTGCAGTCCTTTTATTACTCTGTCGTGTTCTATATTTAGGAACGCAAACCCGTTCGCGTGGTCGTGTTGAGGTACAGCTTCTGCAAGCTCCGGCTAGTCGTTTTGTTCTTGCAGATTTATATTATGAGCAGCTGTTAAGTTTATACTATATATTAAGTTGAACACTTTTTAGAAATATCACGTGAATTTTTGCTATTTTTTTTTAAGTAAAATATTGAAGGGTGGGAAGGACAGAAGAAAAATGGCCCTTTTACATACTTCATGTAAGTGCAGTAACTTAAAGTCGTGTGGGAAATACTTGAATTACCTACCTGTCCAGCTTTAAAAATTCGGCACGAACGTTCAAGGAAAGAAAAATTCGACAGCGCGTTCAATTGAAATCTCTGCAGGATGCTGATTTCATCGCGATAAGCGTAAAAAGGAGCTTCAGGTGAATGTCGCCATCAATTATATTACATAGCAGGTTTTGCATAATTAGTTAACTTCACGTGAAGAAACGAGACGAAAATTAAAAAGTCTTCTGCCTTCAAACTAATTAAAATCAAAGAGGGCATTTACCCCTGGTGTTAACTCCAAAACAATGTTTTTAAGTCAAAAATGAATTTCACAAGCAAGAAGATTTCTATTTAATTGAATTGTGAGGAAAACTAATATTTAGGAAAAAGTTTCCTTTCTCGAATTCTTAAAAATTTACTTAGAATTAAAGCCTGGTCTGTACGTAACGTTTTGTCGTCAGTCTTGCATGATCGTGCCAGATTTGTCAAACATATCGTTACGTGTAGACGGCAAGTTGGACGTTTTGCATGAACTGAATGAGGTTTGACAAGCTCACAAGCTTTGTGTACAAGCAAGACGACAGACAAGTCGGTGCATGTAGATGTGCGTCAGTCTAATCGGTCAAATTCGCTCACCTGCCATTCTGCTCTCAGATGCAATTATCGTCACTAATAGTTCTTCATCCATGTCGATTTCGGAACGACTGCGCGAAAGTTTGGGGGAAAGTTTGACTGAAAATTTGAGCAGTGAAACCGCACGATTTGTGTCAGTCTTGTTGGTCAGTCTTTTCAGATCATGCAAGACTGACGACAAAACGTTACGTGTAGACCAGGCTTAACTTAAATCTTAAGGGCAAACTTCTTGCGTTATTTTATTTTAATTTTTTTAATTCATTCATATTGATCTTCATCTTTATTTACAGGAGGCTGGTCAAAAATTACAACCCAAAAAAGAAAGAAGAGGAGGAATATCAGTAAGTATTTTTTTTTTCAATTATGTTAGTGTAAGAAGTAAATATGTAAAGGTGTCAAAATTTGAATTTGGAAAGAATGCCGATTATGAAAAGAAAATAAACCTCAGGCGAAATACGGCAAGTTTATAATTATAACATTTGGTAACTGAGAATGGATTTTGTAATGATTTTAAATTAATCGTCCAGTAGAAGATTTAAATTTCTTTGTTACTGAAAGTAATTAAAGTCTTAGTTAATCGAACTTATATAATTTGACACATTTCGTAAATCAAAGATTGCAGATTCATTTAAGGACGAGCATTATTCAATAATAATTGTTTAATTGTAAACTTAATTGTTTTGAGTTTGTCGAATTTCTATTTTACGATGTTCACATACCACAGATAATGTGTGCATTCTTGTGTGCTTTTTCTCAATGACAGATCATGACGCAAGTTGAATTATGTAAACGAGGAACCGCTACATATATTTTACGTACAGTTAGGTCATAAGTCGGGCCAAATCGTTAGTAAACTTAACGGTTATAACAGTAAGTAAGATAATATTATTTTTACTGATTCTTCAGCAGCGCAGCGTCAGTTCTGGATCATTTGCTTAAGTGACTAGTGAAGAAATAGTAACAACTTTTAAAATACATAATCCCCATTTTTGCTGCTTTAATGACGTTTGGAATTTAAACCGAACAAATTCCACTCTTTTCGTCGTTATACAACTTGCATAATTGTTATCGCAAACGTACGTACATACGTGCCATTGTGTTATTGCTTGCTTGCATAAAAAAAACTTTATTTTCGCACATTCAAACCTCGGCGAACATGTGTGCTTGCCTACTTTCACTGGAACACATTTGCTTCCATTGCTATTCATGGCTTGCCAATGATTCATACCTTAACTTCGTTTGGAAATTTTGCTTCTTGTGTTACGCACTATTCCTTTTTCAGTACCTACAAGAATAGAAAGAATTGGTTTCGTCTTGCAACGGATTATTTTAGAATACTCCTTTTGAAATGGTTTGGATCATTTCCTATTTTCAAATTTCTAACGATCCAAAAATCCTGTAATTTTCACAATACACAGATGGATGGACCCATCGTCAAGTTGCATAAAATCAAGAATGAATGATAACTCAAACATCTAAAATTCCACCAACTCGTATCCTTAACATCTGCTTAGTTCTTTCCATTTACTCCCGTTATTAACGTCCTGAAGACAGAGGATGTTTATTTTTAAGTGAGTGTTATTCCTCAATGACTTATTTATCCCTGCCGTAATGCATTCGAGTTTCATACGTGAAACCACAGTCTCCGAACAAGAAATTGCTTGTGGGGCATTTAATGGTAAACCCTAATTAATGCGCCAGTTAAATTCGTTCCTAACGTCCATGCAATTATCGGGCGGTACGAGGGGTAATTAACAACTCTTTAAAAATCCTCATTAAGTAAATTAAGTCGGCAGTTAAAGTTCACTGACACGAAAGGAACAATAACACAAGTGAAATTGTTCATTCACTCCTCGCTACTACTACATACTAACTACGCTTGCCATCGTGCATTCGGCGTTAGATATTAACGCCCCCGCAACTCTTCTTAACATTTTGATCCTCTTAACGAAATTGAAAGTATTTTTAATAAGACGTGACTTCCAGTACATACTCGCGGAACATGCATCTCCTATCATCATCATCGAGGATTGTTCTTCTCTCATTGTTTAGTTTTTACAACAATACCATCATTGTCAGGTGCCTATTTATAATTATGAATGAATTTCACTTCTTGCAGAAACCGTGAAGGAAATGTGAACAATTCACGTACTTTACAATGTGTAGTATCACACAAAGAACAAAGTGTATTAGAAAAAAAAAGACCACAATATCTCATGTCTCCGTACAAGGACAGGTCTCCTTTCACTCATGTACGTGCATTATCAAACAACACTGCTTTTTTTTGTTTGTGTTTATAATTTATAAAGCACTCTATTGACTGGAAGAAAAATTGCAAAATTGCTGGTGTTACATAATTTCATATTCATGTCACTTGTAGCTACCGTTCGTGTACACTGTCGTTACAAAGTTTTGTAACTCCATCTCTGGATTTATTCAAAAAAGAACTTGTACGTACCTTTATAGTGATTTAATTAAAAGGAAGTTGTTACGTAACGGATGCTTAAAGACCAGTGAACAAACTCATTATAATTTGTCAACGTTTCGCTGTAGATTTATGGCTTCCTCAGGACTGAAATGAGTTTCGCATCGTTCGATGTAAACGCAGGTAATTAGGAGGGTGTAATTTATGGTCTAGTCCAAGACGAGTTATTGGAAATTAGCATCGTTTAATATTTTTTCATGTCTAGTTATAAGTTCGATTTTATATATTTAATAAATAAGTCAATGCGGCCAACGTGATGAGAATGACAACTTGCCCGTCATTAGTAAAAATTTGTTAAGGTTTATTAAAAAAATTACGATTATTTTTGCAAATGTGTATGAAAGTATATTTTGGTTTCAAAATCAGGATTGCAAATCCGATCATCACTTTAGATTGGTGTTATCTGTTGGCGACAATGGGACGTTTATTAATAGAAAAATGCATTTACCAATCACAATGAAAATGTATTTGATAAGACAACGAAATATTTTTTACGTATTGGTCGGAGGAGAGGCGCGCTTCTTGGAAAGATAATCATGTTACAGTCCACTGCGACTGCGATCGCCTTAACTATACTCCATTTTTTTTTCTATACCTGTCTAATGTTTCTGATGTTGGTACCTATTATCTAAATGTCAGGAAATTTCAAAAAATCCTGTTCTAGATTTAGTGATAAAAGCAGTGTTCCAACAGCAACCCTAGAATTTTGACACTGACAGGTATTATAGAAAAAAAAAACTATAGATGTTTTCTCTTCTTCGGGGAAATACAGAAAACCCAGTTTGAAAGTTTGGAAATAGTAATTCCTTGATTTCAAAGCTTCTAAAGTAATAACCAATCATCATGCATGGATAAGAACCGTTATTAGGAAAAAAGAAACTTTAAAGTAAACTGTAGGCAGCGAAGATAAAGTGTGCAGCAAGAATTTTAGTAGGAACAGGCTAGGGAAAGAAAAAATTTAAAATTATAAAGAAAAGTGCCAAGCGCCTCATTGATGAGAATGAAAAGAGGAAGATCAATCAAAATACAAATTTGGAGGCGAGAGTAACACTAAGGGGAAATACAGGGCTTCTATAAATGATTCTAACATCGCATGCTAAACTAGTCTAGCATAATGCTACACCATAGTTACAGGAATAAAACTGGGTATTTTCTGACTGTTAGTATATGATGCATGGGAAAACTCGGCTTATACCGAAACTAACCGTCGACCTCAAAAGAAATGAAAAATGGCAAACCAATCGGCGGACTCAAATTAATCGAGGTTTCACTGTACATGCTCGGATAATCGGAGTTTCACTATACACATTTCTACACATGATATCTGAAGTGGGAAAGGGCAAGTTCTTTATAAGCCCACCTCTGTCTTAACGGAAACAAATTAGCAAAGATACTGTTTTCTGTAGTATTTAATTCTGGAGTAATTTTAATAAAACTCCTGAAAAGAGAGAAGGATACAGTTCGCCTCTACGTTAACGAAATAAAAAAAATCAAAGTTTCTGTTTTCTTTGGTAGATATTTAATTTGCTTGATGTCGTCTCACGAATGACTTAAAATTTAAAACTTCCAAAATAATTAAATTATAAACACAAAAAAAAACTTAGATTTTTTCTTCAGTTGTCACAAGTGGTTGTTATTTGTTGTTCTGTTTAATGATAAGCCTGTGGCTGATATTGGCATACGTACACTCGATGCCCAAACAAAAATAAATTCTCTAACTCTCACCTTACCTTTCGATTAGGTGAAAGATAATACTGTTTGCTCACTGGAACTGATAATATATTTTGCGATATCAGCTAATTCAAGAGCTTAGTCATTGTGTAATTATTTTTCATGAATATAAAATTGTTTTTACGAGAAGCTCTTTAATTTGTACGTACAGGGTGGGCCAAATTTTTAATAAGAAACACCTGTTTTTAGAAGAGTCAGAGAAAAACTGACCTCGTCTTCTGGAGGTCAATTTTCAAGACGAAATTAATGGAAATGGTGAAGACCGCATTTCGATATCTTGTACCGATTAGGAGCTACAGGGTGTTTCTCAAAATTCTACGATTTCTAAAAACCTCTATAACTTTTTTATTTATGAAAATTTTTGTTTCCTGTAAAAACTTCTTTGAGGCACTTTTTCATGCAGAATTCATTGCTCTAATTTACTTTTTTCTAGCATCCTCGATAGTTGAGATATAAGATGGAACTTTGATTTTTTATATGGAATATGGAACACACCATATATTTTTATATTTTTGAAAAGGCCAGAAAATTCTATTTACAAAAATATTAAACACTTGATATTTTATTCAAATAGTTTTTGAAATATAAAGCTTTCAAGTTTCAAGCAGGCAAGATTCAATGAACTATGAAAAAATATTGCTTTATTATTAATAAATATAACGCAATTTTAACGAATAAAGCCTAATTCAATCGAAATTGCACAAAAATTACATAGTTTTCAAATTGTGGGCCATTTTGTTCTAAAAACATAAACGGCAACGTTTTCTTTCACCAATTCAAGGGCAGGCGGTGGTGATTGGTGAATTTTCCTTATTCGATAAGATCGTAATCTTTGTTTCTTTAAAATTCGGTTTGTAGAAGTTCTTCATGAGCCAGATGTGACTGGCGTGAGTTATTTTCGATTTCTCCCAATTCCCAAAACTATGACGTCTTCTACTTCTTTATTTCTATTTTGAAATCCATAAATTTTGGGTTTTGGCAGTTTAAGCGACTTGGAATTTATTAAATTGTTTTTCAATCTCAAAAAGATATCTCGGAAGGATTGTCCTCTTTCGGGATACCACTCATGGTAAACATTAATTGCTGCTTTTGCGTTTTCATCAATTTCTTTAAAGCACTATAACATCTAATATGTATTAGTAAAGGAGATATACTCCAGTTATACTCCATGTTGCTATTTTTAGGTCTTCTCCTCCCTCATATCTGCATTTTGCTTCTTTCCTCCCCTTTATTGTTATACTTTTGTCTACTTCTTCTGTTGTCTCTATACCTTTCCCTGTCGATGTGCCTAGTTCCCCGTCTTTTAGGTCTTTTTCGATGCTTCCTTCATTCCTTCCTCTTTCCTTTAAGTTTGTTTTCCTATTTGCTTGTCCTATATCTTTGCTTTTCGTCATTTTTGATTCAGTCCGGCTTTTTATTTTTGTTATTTTTCTATATAGTTTTTTGGGGTTTGTTGTTATTTGGGTGTATTCGCGTTGCTCCTTAGTGTTTTGTTTAAATCTTCCACCTCTGAGTGTCCAGTTTTTCTCTTTTGGAATTGCTTCCCGGGATGGACGACTTAATTCTTCCTCGTCCGTGGACCTTCCCGTTTTCTTTTGTTCCTCTGTTTCCTCGATTGTTATTAATGCCTTTGTTTTCTTACGATCCTCTGTAGTGTCATCTATGGTCCATTCTTCTCCATATATTAATAATTTATTCTTCCTTATTATTGCTCTTAGTCCCTTTTTCCTAGCATCTATCATGTAGGGGATTAGTTATTTCTTCCTTTCTCTTGTCTTCTCGTCAAGGGCATCACTCACCCCTATTCTTGTTCCTGCCAGTTTCTTTGTGTTTTGCATGGTCTCTCATTTCCTTATAATTGTTGTGATCCCCATGTTTACTGGTCTACTTTCATTTCCTTTTCGTTGATAAAACCTAATTCATTTTCTCCCAATTGGACCTCCATTTTCTTCTTTATTATTTCCATTACATTCTCCTTTAGTGCCACTGGGTTCTCCTTTGATTCAGAAACAGTAAATCAAGAAAGCTTATATCCGTAAATACAAATCAAATTATTTTATATCCGTAGATACGTATTTCAGCAGATACGCTACCATTTACAGTACACCTACACATATACAGTGAAAGCTCTCCCTATGGACAGCTCTCATAAGCGGACATCTCTTGACCGGACAATTTTTCTGGAACCAAAATTTATCTCGCTTAAAGCTCTCTTATAAGCGGACAGCTCCCATAAGCGGACAAAAAAGTTGGAACCGTCGGTGTCCGCTTATGAGAGCTTTCACTGTACTCACAAGTGAAAAGCACTTCATTAAATATTTGGTTGGTATAAATACTATAGACATGTCGTATTTCTCGTAGTTTTCTTATGTTTTTAATTATCTTCCTAAGAGACGCTAAAATTCAAGAGAAACGCAAATACTGTAAGAGATTGTATCAAACTTTGACAGCGTCCTACCAAGACGTTACAACAACTTAAATTGTTTAGTTATCGTCATCCACAGCATACTTGAATGCTGCGAAAAAAATTAAATTTTTAAATAAAATTTTGAAGCTCCACATCTCAAAAACTATTTACGAGGTTTGATCTATTTATTCGGTGAATGAATGAATTTAAAGAAATCTGTTAATTAAATTACAAATATTATTTAATCTCCTTCAAAGTACTCCCCTTGGCTTGTCACATACTTATTCCGACGATGATGCCATTTCTCAAAACACTCACTTTTCGTGAGTACTTTTAGGCGTTCTGCCGCGGCCACTTTAATGCCCTCTATTGATTCAAACCGAGACGACGGTGGAAATTTTCAGTTTTGGAAAGAGCCAGAAATGGCAAGGTGCCAAATCAGGCGAATACGGCAAATGAGGGCACAAAGACTGTTGGATAAGAAGCGTTTTGTGACAGGGCACATTGTCATGATGCAGACATGTTCAAATCATGATTTAAAATCTTTTGAACCGAATAAAATGTGGATGGAGATCATCAGATATTTTCCGAATAGTCAATCTTATGTTTGATCGAAGCATTTCATTCACCATTGCAGTGTTTTGGTCTATGCAAGAGGTCGAAGGGCGTCCAGATCTTTCTTCGTCGTCAATCGATTCAAGACCTTTTCGAAATCTATCAAACCGCTTGTACACAGTTCTGAGGTTACTAGAGCTTCTGTGTAAACTATTTTTAACATTTCACATGTTTTTGTTGGAGTTTCTCCAAGTTCGGAGCAAAACTTAATAGGGGCATTCAACAAACAAATCGATTGATTACGATCAGATTAAATCGATTTAAATCGATTCATGAAAACACTGAACGGTGGCGTGACCGGTATAACCTTATTTTCTAAAATATTTGGTATTTAACTTTCCAACAATAGCAACATCACAATATTAGCAGTGCGGTTAAGTTATTTCTCAAATAAATCCCTGAAATAAACAATGCACTGTTATAAACAACTCGCACACATGACACGAACCGCAACGCCATATTTTTAATCGCAGTTGAATCGTAAAATTTTTACGATGGACAATTTTACGATCGATGTTGAATCGATTCAGATGCGTTAAACGCTAAACCGTATGCAATCATAAATCGATTGTGAATCGATTACGTCCGCGTCCGTTGAATGCCCCTATCGTTGACGAGCTGTTTACGATCCATCTTTGCGACAGAATGCATCTTTGCAAAGTCTTGAAAATTGACCTTCAGAAGCCGAGGTCAGTTTTTTTCTAACTCTTCTAAAAATAGGTGTTTCCTATTAAAAGTGTTAAATTTGGCCCACCCTGTACAATCATAGACGGTTAAAAGAGAACGAAAAGTTCTAAGTGCTAAGCAAATTTCAGAGTGTCCTCGACTATATATTATACTTTTATGTTTAATTTTTTTATCTGCATTTTAGTGTTACGAAAAAATTTGTACTTTGATGGAGTCTCAGTGTTAAAATGCATAAAACGAATTTACATTATTTACCTTTCTTTTTTTTTAAATATAGTTACCCCTCTATTTTGAAACACAACATCTGGTTGGTATATCTCACATTCATTCCAGACATTTCGCTTTTCCTCGGAATAACTAATGGCATTTTTAATTGGCGAGTCTTTACATAAACGCAATTTTTCCCAACGATTTCAACAACTTTCTTTGCGGAAAGAAAGTTATCAAGGAATTAAACTAATTAATTACAACAAATCAGCACGACAAACGCACAAAGCGACGCACGAAACATATTCTAAACATTCTCTGTGTTTTATTATTCCCAAAATATAAATGACTTCCTCAATGTTCATCGCGGTTGTTTATTTATTTAAAGCTAGCTTGAGTAGCTGGCGATCGTGTAAATAATTTTTATTACACTGAACTGTTAACGTATTTATTTAATAATTTTTTTTAATAATTACCTACTCACTAAATCAAGAAGGCGCAATAAATGTTCTAGTTTCTTGTAATGTATGTAAGCGTTACTATGTTATGCTATGATTTCTACTATGACATGGAATTTATTTCATTAAATCCATTTTTATAATACACTATTAAATAAGTGCATGAATGAAACATCGACGTGTTAAAATTGTTACTATTAGGTAACACCGCACTTTCTAACTACTTCCTTATTTCGGAGTTAACTGCAAATTAATTAATTTTTAGTTTGTGTCACGTTGCAATTTCCATAAATAGCCAGCCATCAAGTGCTGTCCTCGTTCGGAGATAACTGGGGCGTTGGAATGGGTCCACGATCTCAGATCAAAACCGAATAATTGTTTTCAATTAAAACCAGTAATGTTTTCCATATGGTGAAATTATTCGCGGTTAGACCCTTCTGTTCTTGATTAGAAATTTCTCTCGTGAAATTGATTAGAAAGTCGAAAAGCCCCCCTAAATTAATTTACTAGGAAATCACTTATCATTATCACTTATTAGCTAAACAGATAATTAATTAATTATTTTGCATTGTACAACACGGTGTCATTTTTGTATTCAATTTTAAAACATTGGTTTTTTTTCTTTCTGGAAGCCGGATAAAGAAATGAATGAAAGAATTTGGGAGTAGAAATATTTTGTTCGTTCTAAAATTGTCAATTAAATCTCATTCCAAATGATTACTCAAATATCTAGATATATATTTTGTTTTGTCATCTGGTGTAATTAACTATGTAGTGTTAAGGCAATTGCAAGAGTTATATAAGAAATTTTGTGTGAGTTAGAAGAGATAAATGGATGTGAAAGAACGTGCAAGCTAAATGAGTTTCGCCTTGCATTGTCCTGTCGTATTATTTTAAAGGCACAATTAAAAGTGCAATCACATTATTTTCTTTTTTTAATTTCAGATATAGCACGTACAAGGCATTTAAGCTACTATTGAACGAAGTGAACGATTTGGCTGGTCAACGTGAAGTGATAGCGGAAAATCTTCAGTCAAATGTCATCAAGGAGTTACAGGCTCTCGTCAAAGAACTCAAGGAAGAGAGGAAGGTAAAATAGATTATTGTTTGATTACTGTTTTGAATTAATTTAATAACAGAAAGATTCAAATTAAAATTTGTATTGCTCGATTCTTATTTAATTTGCTTGATATATAGGCATTCAAAGCATTTGAAAATTGATGATAATTTAAACTTTAATTTGACGTCAATAACGGGCATTCTACCAAAAATAAAATTGTCTAACTCGCATTCTGTTTAACGAAAGAAGATAATGCTGTTTGTACACTCAAGCTGATAAAACACTGCGAATTTTATCAGATAATTCACCTGGCTTAGTGGTTTTGCAATTAATTATTTTTTCAAAAAAATTAATTCAAACATTGCTCATATTGTTTGTTATGCAGACCCATTTTGTATAAATGATGATGTAAAATAATTCTGCAACTTTCTGCAGATGAGGAAAAGTAATTTCCAAAAAAAAAAAATTAAAGGTGTGATTAATTGTATTGCACTGCAGAATTTATTAGCAGTATTTGCTAAGGAAATCATAATTATTCCTATTTTCTAACTTATATCATTTCCTGTTTTATTATTATTACAAAATTTAATTTTATTATATATAGGGTGTTTCACTTAAGACACTTTCTTTCATACCTCTCTAGTTACTCATTTTATAAAAAAAAATGTTTCAAATGAAAGTTTCACTATCTTATATGCAGCATATTTTAAAGTTAGTTTGACGTATACAGAGTGTTCCGTTTAGTCTGGGCGTTATGTCACTTCGTTATTTTAAAGGGGAATACCATATACATTTTTACATTTTCGGATTCCAGACCGAACTTTAACGTGACTTTATGGCCCAGTATTTCATTCAGAGTTTAACTTTAAGCTTCGTTTTATTCCCATAGTAATAATTGTAAAGACAATTGTTTCCGTAGAAATAAAACGAAGCTTAAAGTTAAACTCCGAATGAAATACTGGGCCTATGTACAACACACAATTGTTGGTTGCAAGTTGCAAGTCGGCAGGATTGCAATGGGGCCTCCGAGCATATTCTGCATAGCTATTTCGGCCCTATTTGCGGCCTCATCAGCAGAACAGTAGCTCGAGAATTCCACTGCAACCCCGACGATCAACAAGATATACGCACGGTTACCAAGTAGATGCAAACATGTCCACAGCACGAATAATTTAGCTCGTGAAATCCTGCCGTCTTACAACCAACAATTTTGCACTTTGCGATGACACGCTTTGTCCGCTCTGGCCGCCATCTCGTGCGCGATAGTTCATGGAGCAGCAGTATTAGTTGCTATTTGCTATTCACGATAAAATGTACAGGTCAGAAATTATTCGTGCTGCGGCGCGTTTAATTGACAACACATAGGGTCTAAAGTAAACCGTTCGCGTTATTCAATTAAAAGAAAAAGATGAGAATACTTTGAGCGTGGTCTAGAGCAATTAATCGAGAACGCTATTAATAACTCAGACAAACAAATGGCCTATAATTTGTACCACCAATAAATCGGCTATTTAATTCTCTTGCTATTAATAAAATTACTTACGTCAATTGTTAAACTTTTTTAGAAACGTGTGTTTCTTGTTTCCTTTGTTTTTAAAATGAGCAAATTGATAAACCTGAGTATGCAGTGAATATCGTTTTGACCACTGAAAAAAAAAACTAGTTGATTGTTTGAACGAGCAGCCCTACTGAATAATCTATAGTGCACAATTTTTGATTTTGCAAAATTAAAAAATTTATGTGATGTCTTTTGTCGCGGTTAATGCAAAAAGATAGCAAAAAAATTCCATTCTCATTTTCGTAACTTTGCGCTTGGCACAAGAAATTCTGCTTTTTCCATTGCAACCATCTAAACGGCAACGATTGCGTTGTTCTGAATGTTGAGACCAATGACCAATACCATCTAATCTTGTTTCAAATGAGGGCTGAACGCCTTAACGTTTCTTCTTTTTCTGTTGCGGCTCTTGTGAAACACTACTGGGTCTTCCCCCTTCCTCGTTTCTTTATACTTGCATTATTTACCCTTGACGTAGCAAGTACCTTCGCTAATTCTGTGCTATCCTTCTCTGCAGTAACCACGAGTTACAGTCAACGATGTCCATCATGTCTCTCAGTAGCCTATGTAACCACTTCTTGGATCTGGTACGAATTCCATAAAGACCAAGTAGGGAGTCAAGAAGATCCACTGTGTTGGTTACAGACCTTTACGATGTGTGGGCAATTAATAACTTTCTTAGTCTTGTCAACTTTGAAGAACCTTTGGACTTTGTGTAATGGCTGACTGCCAGCCCAGCAAAAGTGGAGAGGAGCGTAACCATTTTATTGTCATCATTTATTGGTTTTTATGTTTGGTTGCTTTTTCTATGTAGGAGCCTCTACCTTTTTGTTTCCAAACTTTTTCCGTGGGAAAACTACAACTCAATAAACCTATTTGTTCTCACAGTTCCTGCGCAATCAATTCCATTCTGTGACAAATAGGAGAATAAAGGAATGATTGTGAAGTAATTATCACAGTTTTTTGGTATGTTTGTACTCATTCTGAAAACAGCGTTGCTTGCGGAACCAAAATCTTTCTCCCTTCCTTCTGCTGCATCTACCTTAGCCGTAAATAATTCGAAATCATAGGAAAAACCAGTAACTCCAGACACTACCCACAACTTGCAACCCCACTTATGGGGTTTCTTGGGATTATATGTCTCGACAGAGATTTTCCCCTTGAAAGGAACTGTCTGTTCATCGCAGGATAAATTTTTCTCCGTTGGTATTTTGCTAGATTCCGACGGAATATGGTCAATAATGGGTCGAATTTTTTCAGTTTTATTTTGCGTTTGCTGATTATTGTTGAAGTGTAGAAACCTTTTTATTCCTTGGAAACGGCTGACTGGCATAGGGCCAGTTGAATATCCGCGCGTGTCTGCAGAGCAATACTGTCTTGTTCCGGGCAATTTTATTAACGACATCCACAATAAAATTTCAATAAATTTTTGTATTTCGTCAGTTGTAGTGACAAAAGGGCGGTTTGGATTGTTTTGGACAGAATAAAGCATGGACATATCAACTGTATATTTAATTTTTTTGCAGAAATATTTATATGAAGGGGCGAAACTACATCAGAATTTGGCGAACCAAGTGGAAGCGTTAATCCGTGCCAAGAAGGCGTACGACAAAGCATTCAAAGAATCGGAAAAGGCCATCGAAAACTATCAGAAAGCAGATGCTGATCTCAACCTTTCAAGAGCGGAGGTAAATCCCCTGGAATTTTTTTGAGATAAACATTTTACTGTGGATGTTTATTTTAGGTGGAAAAACAACGAGCAAATATGGCGTACAAATCACAGATCTGCGATTCGGCGAAGAACGACTACGCAGATCAACTTCAGCGCACAAACGATTTACAACGACAGCACTACAGGTCAGGACTGCCGGAGGTCTTCAGGCAGTTGCAGGAACTCGACGAGAAACGGATAAAAAATATGAAGAGTTTTATCTACAGTACGGTCGAGATCGAACGTAGCGTGTTTCCTATTATAAATACTTGCTTGGATGGAATTGAAAGAGCCGCCGATGTTATTAACGAGAAAGAAGTAAAAACATTTTATGTACAGGGAGGCCACATGAAATGACTGTTCGTTTTAGGACACAAATCTTGTGATAGAAAGGTATAAGTCCGGTTTCAACCCTCCAGATGATTTCCCCTTCGAGGACCTATCGAAAGGCGGCAGCGAAACTGGAAGCACCCCCAACATAAACCACATCCAGCTCGGCTCCAAACTGAAGGAAGGCGGGCTCACCGTGAAGGGCACCATTTCGGGCAAAGGTATGAAGAAGCGGACGGGCATCTTCAACATATTTGGAAATCGGGGGGTAAGCATCACTTGTTTTCGCTCTTAGGTATGAAATAGCGTTCTCTTTCCTTTTTCGATTTTATACTGGAATGCAGAAAATATAATTTCTTAACTTTATATTTTATCTTATTTTTTCTTTGGTGACGGTGTCCTTGACGTTGGGCGGTTGAACCCTAAATTCCTATAGTAAGTAAAATACGTGCCGGCATGCTGAATTTTTGCATGTTCATTTCGTGTTGCATTCTGACACTGCAAATGCATCATAATTTTTTTATTTTGCACACCAATCATTATTGAATAACATTTATTAAAGCAGGCCTATGCATACGCATACTTTTTTTATTTATTAGAAAATAATAGTGCTGACTATCCTCATGTACAGTACGTCCCCTGATAAATTGAACAATTTTCTTTATTTTTTAAGTTAATAAAATCAAATTAGTTGCCGAAATAGTGATTAATTCACTTGAACATGTGAGAATGTGAAAGGAAAATGCTACCCAATTATTAATTTGCATTTAAAAGTCGTTGATTCGTTAGTTACTTCTACTAATCGTTTTTCTAAGTGCTGGAAATTGAAAAATTTAGATAAAACAGCAGTTTCTTTTCTACTAACTTTATAATTTAAAAACCTGTCGTTTTCTATCTACTCTTCTTAGACTTCTTGCATCAAATTGCTGCCAGCATGTGTTAATTTTGCTTTTGTATTTCATGCTAACAGAAGCTTACTGAGGTCTGCTTGGCGATTAAGGTACGTCGCTCACGCTTATTAACAACTTTCTGCTTCGACTGTACAACACATTTTATAGGTTTCTCATAACAATACGTGTACACACACACAACTGTGAGGTAGCTAATTTAAGTTCGTCTACTATTTTCATTAGCTTACTGGCTCTCTCATCAGCAAAGTTGTATTTTTATTGTTTTTCGACTTAACTTAATAACTTAAATGTCCATCAGTAATTAATTGATTAATTCACATTCGAAAACCCTACGCAGTTGTTATAAGTTTTTTTCGTGCCCCCTGTAGAATGCTACTGTTATGGATGGAAAGGAGGATTTCAGTGATTTAGCACCGAACCAACGGCGGAAGAAATTGAAGCTGAAAGTGGAGGAGCTCCTGTCGAAGGTGGCTCAAGAAACGGCGGCAAGGGATGGACTTCTAAAAATGAAGGGGGTGTACGAAGCTAATCCTGCTCTAGGAAATCCAATGACCGTTGAAGGTAATTAATAAATACAATTAAGGATCCAACATAAGTTGAAGATAATTTATTTATTAGGTCAATTGAACGAGTGTAGTCATAAGTTAGAAAAATTACAACAAGAATTGAAGAGGTACCAGGGTTATTTGGAAGAAGCCATCAGGAATTCGTCCCAACTGCAAAGCAGCAATTCACAAACGAACTCGCCCCGTTTAATAAACGGCTCCAGGAACCACAGGAACTCCGGAGGCAGCGTGGCCGAAGAAGAATCATTGAGCAGGTCTGCAAGTGACAGTAGCGTCACTAACCCCACGCTCAATCATAACAAACCATCCGCCCCGAGCACGCCGCACCTTAACCATGGGTTGGTTGCTTTTACTTTTTTGGCTTATTCAAAATAGATCAATCAAAATTCAAGCCGCTTACACGAAAATAAGGTGCTTTTTAGGATTTGTTTTCTTGATGTATCGAACGCTCTTTTGTTAGTATTTATTTTATACTTTGCGTTTAACACAGTTGTTCAAATAGTCCGGAAAGTGGTCTGGGGACTTCGCACACGTCACTGCCGGGGGCTGATTCCGATCCGGATCAGTACGACGGGCACGCGGCCGACGCAGACAGGGAATTCTATGACAACATCTACGAATCAGATCATCTACCTCCCTTAGGAAAATGTAAAGCGTTATATCCCTTTGAAGGTAAACACGCTTATTATTTGTTGTGCAACTGCATCTTATTTGGTTTTTTAGCGACAAGTGAAGGTAGTATACCGATGGCAGAAAACGAAGAGCTACATTTAATCGAAGTAGATCAAGGCGACGGATGGACTAGGGTACGAAGAATGACGGGCGATTGCGAAGAAGGTTTCGTACCCACATCATACATAGAAACAACCCTGTTTAATACATAAACTCAGTGGTGCATACTTGTGTGGTTCATCTAGGTAAATATTTTTTTTATGTAGATGTTTTCCGTCTTTCAAGTATGTCAGTAACACAGAGAAACATTTCATAGCTTTAAGTTAGTTAGTTTTGATACAAGTCATTTTTTTTTCTTTCTTTCAAATCAAAGCACTTTGTTTTCATTTGTATTCCTCCGAGATTGCTCGATGATTTGCCATGTTTAAAAAGCGAATGAATCGTCAAGTGAGGGGGGAATCCTATGACGTGTTTCTCTTAGATAATTAATTTGTTTATAATATTATTAATTCTAGTGGTAGTACTAAAAACACACAGTTACTCAAAACTGCCACACAAGTTTTGTGTCGCATTTGTTCGTGCTGAGTCCACATTTAATGTTCGTGAATAATGGTCTATGTCGCAACTTGCTTTGCGCGCGCAGTGAATGATGATTTTAAGCAGACGCAGAATTTTTGATAGACGATTGAAGGGGGAATTCGTTCACTTACACAAATCAAAAAAAAAAAAAAAAACGAAGTCTTTTACATTTTAACAATTTTCGTTTTAACTCTAAAGAAGTGCAATGTAAAAAAGTATTTATAATATATATATATATTTCGAGTGCATTTTTGTATTTAATTTTTTTACGTAGAATTAAGTTGTTAGTTAAGTTTTTGATGATGAAGATTGCACGAGGTTCTGCTTTCTTATTTTTATTAAACATGTAACGAAGCCAATCGCTTTGTGTCATTAAGTTTAATTGTTAGTGAACGCATTTCCTGTATGATATATGTATATACGCTCATATGATATTAAATAATTTTTAAAAAAATGCTGGCCCGATTAATACTATTATATATCTTGTAAGTTCATAGTGTCTCTCTTTTTTTTTTGATATTATTGTAAATTAAGTTGGATGGTTTTTATGTTAATGTAATTGCAATCCCGAAGATGATCTATCTGGATTGATAAAGCAATCGAAATTATATCCCTTTATTTATTGTGATATGATCGTTTCGTGTGACGCGCGAAGGTTTTCTGCAAACTGTCCACAATTATGTAATAAACTCCAATAAATACATATAAAAATAAAAGTTGCAGGTTTTCTTTATTTATGAGAGAGAAAGCTGCAAGCCTTTTTTATATGTCGTTCATATGCAATGTATTTATTAAAAAATAAATAAACTTACTTATACAGGGTGTCCCGTGACGTAATGTCACCACTTCACCTACGTGATGACCAATTCAAATTACAACATAAGTAAAAAACTCTAATAAAGTTTTGTTCTAAAGTAAACCGTATATTATTAGATGAACTTTAAAATTAAAAAAAAATAAAAAAATTAAATACAAAGTGGTCAAGAATCACTGTTTGAGTTGGCAGTGCTGAATTTTATTTTTAAATGGTACAACTGGAGTAACTTCCGGTTGTTGACGGCTTGACACTGACAGCCGTCACTTTGCAAGCGTCATTTGACATTTCCAATTCAAGTTAAAACGCTAATTTTTATTAACATAACCTACAATCTCGTCACTGTTAGGTTATGTCAAATAAATCAACAAAAAAATACATCCGGTTGCAGTGTTCTTAATTGTACTGCCAACTCAAACAGTTATTCTTGATCACTTTGTATTATGGTAGCACTCTGCAATATTGATAAATCCTTCTGTTTATTTGACAACAGTTGCTGTTATTTCAACATGCAGAAAACAATCGCAATCAACCGTAGACGCAAGTTTTAACTGTCATAACACATGTTTTAGTCCTACACGAACCGAGGTCTAAATGCATCAGCTCGAGACTAGACTATTTTAAGCGCCAATGAATTGAGTTTTTCTCAACACACGGACCGAGGTCGAAACAAATCAGTCCATAACTAATCGGATCGTTTGCATTTTTTATGTGTAGATATTTTTTTAAACCGAATTTTAAAAAATATTGCCCAGCAAACAATAGTTTTTTAAAAGCATATTTTTCACAATTATTTTTGAAATTTTACTGTGGATTATGCAGTAGTTGAAATCGTACACGGACCGAGGTCGAAATAAATCCGTTGTTGCCACGGCGGACCCGGTACGAGTGTTTGTGAGGTTTTTGTCCTCGTGACGCGATTGGTCGACGGTTTGCGCGGCAGCAATTCAAAATAGCTGTCAAGACATGTTTTAGTCTTACACGAACCGAGGTCTAAATGCATCAGCTCGAGACTAGACTATTTTAAGCGCCAATAAATGAGCTTTTTTCAACACACGGACCGAGGTCGAAACAAATCAGTCCATAACTAATCGGATCGTTTGCATTTTTTATGTGTAGATATTTTATTTAAACTGAATTTAAAAAAATGTTACCCAGCAAACAAGTTTTTAAAAGCATACTTCACAATTTTTTAAAAATTTACTGTGGATTATGCAGTCGTTGAAATCGTACACGGACCGAGGTCGAAATAAATCAGTCTATAACTAATGGTATCGTTCGCATTTTTTATGTGCAGGTACTTTTTTAAACCGAATTTAAAAAAACAAACAACAGTTTTCTAAAAGTATATTTTTTCACATTTTTTTAAATGCATTACGTAGTAGTTGAAATCGTACACGCACCGAGGTCTAAACAAATTAGCTCGAAGCTGGACTATTTTAAGAGCCAATGAATAACACACGGACCGAGGTCGAAATAAATCAGTCCATAACTAATCAGATCGTTTGCATTTTTTATGTGTAGATATTTTTTCCAAACCGAATTTTAAAAAAATGTTGCCCGGCAAACAATTGTTTTTTAAAAGCATATTTTTCACAATTTTTTTAAACTTACTGTGGATTACGCAGCACAGTTGAAATCGTACACGGACTGAGGTCGAAATAATAAATCAGTCTATAACTAATGGGATCGTTCGCGTTTTTTATGTGCAGGTACTTTTTCAAACCGAATTTAAAAAAAGTATATTTTTCACAATTTTTTTAAATTCATTACGGATTATGCATTAGTTGAAATCATACACGTACCGAGGTCTAAATAAATTAAATTCATTACGGATTATGCATTAGTTGAAATCATACACGTACCGATGTCTAAATAAATTAGCTCGAAGCTAGACTATTTTAAGAGTCAATGAATGAGATTTTCTCAGCACACGGACCGAGGTCGAAATAAATCGGTCTATAACTAATCGGATCATTTGCATTCTTTAATGTGTAGACAACTAGATCTCTTTTGAAGCGCGCTAGAATGTGTTTAGAAAACAACGGGGCTCATTTTGAACACTTTTTGAGATAAAGTTTAAAAATTCTGAAAATTACAAAACACGTTGTATTCTTGAAAAACGGTTTGCTTTATTAGAGTTTTTTTTTAACGGATAAATAAGATGAACTTTAAAATTTACAAAAATGAAAAGTTAAACATTAAACAAACATCCAGTATTTTTGAAACCGTTTACTTTAGAGCAAAACTTTATGAGAGTTTTTTACTTAGTTTGAATTGATCATCACGTAGGTGAAGTGGTGACATTACGTCACGGGACACCCTGTATAAATCACGAGCAAACAAAATAATTGTGGTGAGATTCAAAGTTTTTTCTTTAATATTTGGCTTGGGAGGGGCGGGGCGGGGGGGGGGGTGTACTACTAATTTTTATTAATTAAAACATTACGCTCAATTGCATGGGAACAAACACGGAGACCTATGCCATCCATTTCGTTATAAGTTTAGTTTCGTTATTGTTAAAACTTGATTTGTGTATATTAAATTTTTTTCTTTTATTTAAAACATTTATATTGTATAGATACTGAATAGCGTTTATTTTAAAGTGCAGTGTAATACTCGAACGTATGCTTTTGTTTGTGATGTGCTTTTAAGGATGTACGTTCAGTTTGTGCCGTTCTTTAATTTATTTATTGACTTCACAGGTTTTTAATTTCAGTACGCAACATTTTAATTAAGGAAGAAATTACTTTGCTACACGAGTGGAATCATTTCGAATATGAAAACCATGTTAAAATTATTTCAGAACTTGTTTAGGGTTTAGGTAAGCATTTATGTTTAGTATACTATTGAGCATTTGTTGTTTAATACTTGCCTTTTTTTTTAATTATATAATTGGTATGATGTGTCCTTAAAAGCACAGTTATATGTAATTTTTTATCAATTAAATTTTCTAAACTCAATAATATGTGCATATGACTGATTTTATTGTATTATATTATTAATATGTATGTATACTGCGAAAATACATTAATTTACAATAATATAGAAGTGTTTTTTAACATTCCAACAATTCACATCCTACATTTCTTTCAACTTGATTGATTTGATACTTTATGATTTTAGTTTACTTCAAAATTGTTACTAAAACTGCGTTATTAATAAAAATAAAACAATGTAGTTCCAATGTATGTAGATACTTGTATATTTCAAAATACAAAATTCATTTGTATAATTTCCTATTTAAAAAGGTTTGAGTACAAAATTGATTAGGGCTAATACTGCAACAATGCAGGCGTGGAAGGCCTCCCTAAGTCTTATTTGTTTATTATTGACACTGTACCATGTTTAAGTTGATGCGTACCAACATTTTGTTTGATCCTGTCACACACCACCGAGTATATTTACGTTACTTGAGTTTGCTGCGCAAGCTTCCTCGAATAAGTACCATAAATATACCCGTGTGCTTTTCTCTCGTACACACTGTTTGATTAATACCTAATACAACTTAAAATTAAAGCCAACAAACATACATTTTAAAAAGTTTGGATAAACAATTTTATTAAATTAAGAAGAAGAAGAAAAAAAGAATTGGCACAGCAATGTTTTTGTTTTAACTTTCTTTTTTAATTCGTTGAATGAACAATTTATTTCTGTGATCGTATGTTTTACAAACAGAAAAAAAAGTTGATTCTGCGCAATAAATAAACGATATTTGTGTAGTACATTCTATGGACTATTTATAACAATAGTCATTTCAATATATATACACAAACTCGACCATGTCGACGAGACGTCATCAAAAAGTCAAAATTGTAAGAAGCTTTGCTGCTCGCAGTTAGACTGCTCGCATGTATTTGTTAGATCTTCACGTGATGGACCGTCTACTATGTTAACTGAACTCCGTTCGAGTGCAGCAGATTTTTTTTTGTGCAACTAAAACACAGACGGTCTCGCTCGATTGATTAATTAAATTCATAAGAATGGAATGATAGCAGTAGGCGGCAACAGTTACCTTTTGATGGTAGTTTTTTTTTTTGCTCTCGACAACTTGTATCAGATACAAGCAATTTGAGCATACTTAATCTAATCTCTAATTGTAATATAGTATATATATCAAAAATTGTCAACGATCCGGCTTAATAAAATTGCCTCGAGTATGTATAATAAAAATAGCAAAATATAAACTTAATTTTAAAATATATATATTTACAAATCTGAACTGTTATGATCTATAATTACTTATAAACGACACACTCTCGAAATGAAAGGTTTTGATTTTATCATAACGAAAGAATTTTAGCAGTTACTATGCGGGGCAAAACTGTAATAAATTTTGTAGAAGTTTTCGAGGAAGAAAATAATAAATTTTGATCATTTCTGGAGTGTATCGCATTAAAAATGAGTGTCCAGCACAAATCTAAGTACGTAGTGTTCCACTTAAAGCTAGAAGTAATAAGCAATACTGTCTGTAAGTATGAACCCACCACCAAAGCATGTAAGGCACATCTAGTGGTCCCCTCGGAGCAACTCCATGAGAAGATTAAAACTCGGCCCCTCACCATCTTTCGTTTTTATTGTCAGCATTTCTTTTCCAACCTACGACAGAAACAAAAATTTCGAAAAGCTTGAATTTTTTCCCTTAATCGTTTTTACCTGACAAGTTCTTTGCAGCTCTGGTATTCGAAGCAAGAGTTCACCGAATTTCGCAGGACTATCCGGATAGTGTAGTAACGTATAATCCTGCAAAGCTTTAAGAGCCTTCTCTTGTGACGCCCGCACTTTCTCTGCTTCACGCAATTCCGATGTATCTAAAAAAAAAATTGCAATTACTTTGGACTTCCCCCCATCGCTGAAAAATAATTTACCCGATGTAAGCAATACGATTACTTTCATTGCGACGTACTCGTATCTATCGACGCGTAATCTCCTCAGCTGCTCTGTGAAGTTGAGCATGCGCTCTATGCATGCCTGCATGCCCATTTCCCTGGCCTGCGCTAACGTGATGCTCTTCCCCAGGGAAATCCGGATTTCACCGGGAGAAGACATCGAGCGAAAGCAACACGAAAACAGGAGCAATTCGCACCAGGAATTTATGAGTAAACAAATTTGATCATCGATCTGAATTGGCGAAACAAAAAGTATTAATTCGTTTTTAAATCGCTTGCCGAATAACTTACGGATATATTTTTGAATAGGGGCAGACTCTTGCACCATTTAACAATTTTGTACAGCCGATGATCGGCGATATTGCACAAATTCGCAACGAAATCCGGATTGGTGTCGGTCGAACCTGCCAGTCCCGTTCCTGCCAGTAAAGGATGTGTGGATAAACTGTGGACTCCCCCGCTCGAGCTGTCTTTTGTGAAATTTCCTTCGGAATTCAGCTTGTTCAACTCTAACTCGCTGTAATGCCACAAGTGCTCCACATCCATTATTTCCTGAGAAAGCAATATTACAACTTAGTTCCTCCTAGTTTACGTTTATCTAATTCTGCATTTCTTAGAGGATAATCATACTTACTATTGTAATATAATTTAAGAACTCAATTAGAAATCTTTTACTTACTTGCAATAATGGTGGGACACTATGTCTAGAATTAGAATTGATCCGTTTCGAATAAGATGAGATTCCAGAATCAGACGGTTCTAACTTGACAGTTAAACCCGGATGTGATTCGTTGACCGAATGTCGTAGATCGCCGGTGCTAGCTCGCAATTCTGAGTGACTGGCGAGTGACGGGGGTAAAGAATATGAACACTGATATGTCGATCGTCCTCCTCTAGTCCTATCTTCCCTGATAGCTACAAAATGCAACCTCAGCATCACCTACCTACTCGAGAGCAAACTAACTAATTTTAGCTGTTGAATATTCACCTTCTAGTTTCATTCCGCAGTTCAAGCACTTATCGAAGCGACAGGCGGGGCATTTTTTTCGAGTGGCAACCGTGACGGGACAAACCGCTCCGCGCAAACACACGTAATTTTTTCTGTTCTGAACAGTTCGTTTGAAAAAACCCTTACAAGATTCACAACTAAAGATGCCGTAGTGGAAGCCCGATATTTTGTCGCCGCAGATGGGGCAAGGGCTGTTGATGAGTTGCTGTCTCGAGATGCCAGTTTGGGCTGTAAGCGGGGTATGTACTAAACCAGTCTTATCTTCGGTTTCTTCGATGCCTTCCTGATCCGGGTTATACTGAATGCCCGGGTCTTCCTGGACACTGCGGTAAAGGACGTTGTGATGTAAGGGACTGTTGTGAAGGTTCGGCATATGCCGACCCTGGAATATAAATAATTGAAAACTTATTTACAGAAAGGGCTGTGCACACTACACTCATATTAAGTAGTAAATAAAATACTCTTCGGATTTTGCTGCGAAAGATGTTGTCATTTACGAACCCTCCCCCTAGCCTTTGAAGCTTAAAATTATTAACTCTAAAACGATGTCCATATGCTAGCGTTAGATTTATTTATTTTTTCTTTTGGGATGAATCTACGGAAATAATAAATTCCAGTGGAAACAAACAGGATTTTTTATAGGAGCATTAATCCTCTGTAATGTAGAACGACTTTGAATAATATAATACAGCATATAATAGATATTATTTAATCAACCCTCCTAATAATTCATCATCCACAAAAAAGTCTATTGCCTCCTAGTCGATCCTTAAGGGTACATCAACTCCTTTTCAAGGTTTCGTCTTCCCCAAGGGGTTGCGATATCGATCCTGTTTTATTTTATCACATAGGTAACCCATTTCACAGCAATGAGTTAATTGGGTTGCCTAAACACAACAGTTGTATAATTCCAGCTTAACTTTAAACTTTAATTTTGAAATAATCGTTGTTATGGGTGCAAGCTTCAGTTTAAACTGAAACTGGCATTGTACAACTGGGCCTTAAAGGTGCAAACCATAAATGTGTATGAATTGTGTTACGCGGTTACATCAGTAAACTAAAATTTTTCATTTAAACTTAAGTGATTAACAATGAAACGTAGAGTATTAATATCAATTATGTTAAGGGTCCATCGACTCCTTTCAAGGTTTCATCAACCCCCAAGGGACCTCGATCCCGTTGAGAACCCATGATTTACACAATTTTATTTTATCACATAGGCAACCCTTTTCATAGCAATGAGTTAATTGGGTTGCCTAAACACAACGATTTAAAGGTACAAAGTTAAATCAACTACAATAAATGTGTATGTAATATTGTGTTACGTTGTTACATCAATAAACTAAAACTTAAAACTAAATTTTTCATGTAAACTTAAGTGATTATCAATGAAACGCAAAGTATGAATTATGTTAATTAGTGTGAAGTAAATGATAAGTCTGGCCACAATTGTTGAAGAATTTTATTTGTACACGACCGCGGTTTCGTCCTATAAGGACATTTTCAAGTGTTTTTAAGTCAAGAAGAAAGTGCTCCAGAGCACGTGGTCTTGAGGACCTGAGGTCTCGGTGTATTGTAGCCAGACTTATCATTTACTTCACATTACACTTTCTTCTTGACTTAAAAACACTTGAAAATGTCCTTATAGGACGAAACCGCGATCGTGTACAAAGAAAATTCTTCAACAATTGTAGCCAGACTTATCATTTACTTCATATTAAAAAGTGCGCTACAAAAATCAGAAGATGTTCTTACTTAATATGTTAATTAGGTTCATCGACTCCTTTCAAGGTTTCATCAACCCCCAAGGGCTCTCGACCTCGATCCCGTTGGGAACTCCTGATTTATACAGTTTCATTTCAATACATAGGCAACCCATTTCACAACAATGAGTTAATTGGGTTGCCCAAATACAACGAATTAAAGATACAAAACTACACCCTGACCAGCAACAAGCTAACTGATAGCATGATGGTCTTAGCCGAAACCAAGGATTTGATACTAACAAGAGATTTTAATTATCCATCGAAGATCGAGGGACCTGGTGGGAACACTGAAGCTGGTTACTTTCTCGAACAATATTTAAATTCCAATCTCTCTCACCTTGGAAATTCACCAACTAGATTTAGATGGAATAACAAACCAAGCCTCCTAGATCTAATCATCACTAACGATGAGCACATTTTCGCAGACATAAAAATGCATCCGCCCATAGGCAAGAGCGACGACTGCTGCTTTGCTGGAAAAGTACAAATATCTTTACCCAGAAAAGTTTTGATGTCAAGGGCTAAGAATTACAAAAGATCTAAACAACATCTTGGAACTAAAGCTAGACACATTGAACAGGGTGGATGACCTCTACATATAAAGCGTTATATGACATAATAGACCACAACATACCAACTATGTCCAGATGTAAAAACTTCAATTGTCCCTGGATGAACTATGAACTAGCCAGATTCCTTAACAAGAATCGTCAACTGTGGGGTAAATACAAGGCTACACTCGTGTGATGTAGACTATATCCAATATAGACAATGGTTTAACTGTTTTTATCAGAACAAGGAAAGCTCAGTAGGAGGAAACCATTCTCCAATCAACGAATACATTTTTTAATTATATCATCAAGTAGCTCAGCTGTAAGGTGTTTACCTTTACGCTGAATATTACAGGTGACCTAATTAATGGCAAATTGCTGAGGAATTCGCCGCCTATTTCAATAAAGTTTTTGTCAGGGAACCTACTACTGACATACCGAAGATCACAAAGACATCCCAGTGTAAGAATATTTTAGAAACAATCGACTTTTCTTTAAAAGATGTTACCGATTATCTAACCAGTCTCAAAGATACTTCAATCCCAGGACCTGAAGACATACCTCCTGTCTTTCTTAAAAGCTGCGCCAAAGCACTTGCTGGTCCACTGACGAAAATTATGCAGTCAACCATGGATGCTGGTGAAGTGCCCGAACGCTATTGTCATACCTATCTTCAAAAAAGGTGATAGGACGGATGTGGCTAATTACAGAGCAATTAGTTTGACTTCATCCATTTGTAAGGGTATGGAGAGAATCATTGCCAACAGAATTAGGGCATTTCTCAGTCAAGCCGGTCCACTTTCACTAACATTGTTCTCTCACTTGCCTCTTGGACCTCTAGCTTCGATGTGGGTGGTCCTGTCCATATTGTCCACCTAGACTTTCAAAACGCATTTGATAAAGTACCTATTCAGCGTTTGTTGTTCAAACATGAAAGGGGCAATCTTCTCAGTTGGATCAAGAATTTTCTGACATGCAGAACCTATAGAGTGAGAATCTTGAACAACTATTCCAACACTTATGATGTTCTTAGTGGAGTTCCGCAGGGCTCAGTTCTCGGACCTCTCCTATTCTTGCTATATATAAAGGACCTTCCAGACCATCTGAGTAGCACATGTGCACTATTCGCCGATGATACTAAGCTAACGGGCTTTCGAAATAATTTCTCCTGCAATATTCCTGATGACCTCGAGCGTATTTTCTCCTGGACCCGCTCAATCTTGACGTCTTGAAGTGTACCGTGCTGTACATGGGGAAGAATAATCCCAAAATCTAATACTACAACAATAGAAATCTGGTGAAACATGTTGACTTCCAAAAGGACCTTGGAGTTACAGTGACTGAAACACTAAAGTGAGATACCCATATAGCAGAGATTGCGAAGAAAGCTAATAAGCTAATCTTTATGATAAAAAAAGCATTTCCTAGAATATCTGAAACCGCTTTTCTCGCCATCTATAGAATATATTAGACCTATGTATATTGGAGTATGGTCACAGTATCTGGAATCCTTACTTCTCCAAGGATATTGAATTCCTTGAAAAGGTGCAGCGTAGGGCAACTAAACTGCCAGCAACGTACCATGAACGCCTCATCCGTTTACAACTGACTATCAATATATGAAAAAAGACTTAGAGGAAACTTAATTGAAGCATACAAAATTCTCTCTGGGTTTTACACTACTTGTAATTTTGACCAAGTATTAGTAAAAAACTTTAACACCCACCTAAGAGGCCACGAGTTCAATCTTACGCAAGAGAGATGGTCATCCAATCCCAGAAAATCCAATCCCACAAATCGAGTTGTAACTTGTAACGGAATGGAACAAATTACCTTCCAGCGTTGTCACCTCGGCCGCCACATTGAGTGAATTCAAACGCGAATTGGACAAATTTGTAGCTACTAAATAACTTATAATATCCAATGTTTCATGCACTCGCAGCTTTCTGTATGATTAAGACTAATGTCAGCTCTTACCAGCTCTGCTGCCTATGCTGACTATAACATAACAATAATTTTCTTTTTCCTTTCACCCACTTTCACCCCAAGCTCAGAGCTTGTCGGGGAGGGGTGGCGACTGCGACCGACTTAGATGTTAATTTCTCCTTCAACTTTCGCCTTACAAACTGGGGAAACGCAGAAAGCCCAATTCGAAGGAGCCGGTAAGAATCCGAAACACAAGTACTCTATCTCTCACATAGAGCCCATATGCACCAGGATGGGATTCGAACCCACCACCTAATAGTTGCCCGGCCGAGCGTCACGACCGTTGCCAGCGGACAATAATAATAATAATAATAAATGTGTATTATATGTATTGTGTTGTGCCGTAACATCAATAAACTAAAACTTTTATTATCTATGAAACGCAAAGTATTAATTATGTTAAGAGTTCATCGACTCCTTTCAAGTTTTCATCAAACCGCAAGGGGTTCCGATCTCGATCACTTTGGGAACCCCTGACTTATACAGTTTAATTTTATTACATAGGTAACCCATTTGACAGCGATGAGTTAATTGGGTTGCCTAAACACAACAATTTAAAGGTACAACTACAATAGATGTGTATGTATTGTTATACTGTTACATCAATAAACTAAAAATTAAAACTAAATTTTTCATTTAAACTCGAGTGGTTTTCTATGAAACGCAAAGTTTAAAGGTTTCATCAACTCCCAAGTGATCTCAATTTCGATCCCCGTGGGATTTACACAATTGAATATATGAGATTAAAGAGTCCTGCTCGAATGATTATGATAAATTGAAGAAAAAAGGTCGTTTTTATTTTTAATATGTAAACTTTTTTTTCACCTGTTACTGTGTTAAATTTCTATGTGTTTAGATCACATAACCAGATCGAAACGTTATTTAAATTTTACCAAAATAATAGACATATACAATCTGGACTTGGACCCTTTTTAATCTCACATTTTCATCACATAGGCAACCCATTTTACAACAGTGAATTATTTGGGTTGCCTAAATACAACGATTTAAAGGTACAAAGTTTAATCAACTACAATGAATGTGTATGTATTGTTACGCTGTTACATCAATCAACCAAAAATTAAAATTAACTTTTTAATTCAAGTTATTTTCTATGAATCGCAAAGCATTATGTCACCAATTAATTACTTGATCTAACTAAAGCGAATACATTCCATAATTTATTTAACTCTTCCTGTGCAAAGATTCATATCTATTTTTTTTTAATAAAACTAATAACTAGCCTGTTTAATGAAATGTTAATCAATTTGTTATTTAAGCTTTGAATGCCGTGGTTAATTTTTTGTATGTACAACTTTTCTAATTATACCTACATCATAGCACATGCTATACACGATCAAAGTGATGAGGCAGATTAGGATGACTAATTGTAAGTAAAACAAACTTTTCAGCTCGCTATTTGCATATCTCTTATATAACTCACCTATTCCCTACTCGTTCGATTGCATTTTCGCATGACTAATTTAGCCAAATTAGTGAGTGTCTTTGCTGTGAGTGTATTCTTGGAACAGATATTTTATTTTTACCGCAATTCATAAAAACACATAATTTACACTGATGAGGATGACAAATCAATTAACTGCTTCACTTTGAAATGAATCAAGCCAATAGTCTTGTTTTGTAACAAACATCAATATGATTTTTTCGCCTTTACAATTATTATTGATCTTTATTTTTAATTAATTAATAAGTGGAACACATTTGGGCGATCTAAACGTTGAAATCACAAGCAACGTGAATTCTTGTGCAACACCTCACACACCCCAGTGTTTTCACATGCATATTTAAAGGTATGTACATATCATATTTGCTTACAATGAAAAGTTGAAATCCACTGACCTGAATAGGACTATGAGTAGGTGAGAACTGTTGAGTGGGCGATACTGATACAGACACACTGGAGCAACTGTAACAGCTCGAATGTGACGCATCGCTGTTATTTCTACTCAAATTCGGCGTCAAAGTAACATGCCTTTGAGTCAAGGGACTCTGATTTGGGGAACTGAAGACGCTATAGGCGGAATGAATGGCTGAGTCGGGGCTCGGTGTCGGCGGGACGTTGAGGCTCTTGTGCATGATTTCCTTATGGATGAGATCCTTGTGTCCCAAAATGGGGACTCCCGTGACAGGATGTCGCTGGCTAAGCAAAGGCGAATTGCTCGGGGTGCTGTGTAAAGAGTAGTTGCTCACCGGTGGCTGTTTCAGTCGCAGAATGGGGCTTTCTTTTGAATCGCGGGCGTTTACTTGTGCCAGCTTGTTTTGTGATAACGATAAATTTTCAGGAATCTGAAATAAATGAGAATAAATTATTGCGAAGAGTGATCGTGATCTGATCACCTGTGATGCGTTATGATGATCTTCATCGATACACATATCCCTCTCGCCGTCTGATAACTCCCCCTCCCAGGACATGGGTCGGGGAATTTCGCAACCCTCGCCGCCCCTTTTCTTTTTCGATCTCATGTTGACGCTGGATTGGAAATCGATTTGGGCCACCTCCGCATCGGAACTATCCAGAGGTTCATGTTTGGAAATTACCGACATGTGCGGCCCGTTTTGCGAAAGATCTCCGCGGTCTCCGATGAGGTGGGTATGTCCCTGGAGGTCGCCGTTGGCCAAGGATACAGCAGGGGGATAGGGCTCCATGTTGATGGGGGTTACGGACACGTTGGGTGACCTCATGTCGGCGGCCATAGCAGCCTAGATCAGCTCACCCTGCCAACCCACTGGCCGATAATTTTCATGATAATGACGAACTGAAAGGGAAAAAATAAATCATTACAAAACTAACCTGAATTAGATTTCATTTTTTGTTTGTTTTTTTATTTAGTTGCTAGAGACGCGATTAAATATGTGGAAAGCAAATTGATTTGTTAAATAAAAGTGACAACAACCACAGATATTTTAAATTCAATTCAAAAGAAACTTCTTCCAAAATAGAAAATTAATTAAATTATTGTCTAAAAGTTTATTTCTATATTTGTACATTAAAAAATTTAAAGACTACCATGTAGGGGAGAGTGTGGTAATGGGAGCCTGCGGGTAATACGAGCCAAAAATTAAATTTGGTGAAGCAGTACCCCTTTCCGCCCAGGACCCATAGAATATCTTTTAGAGTATCCTCTAGCTGGGTGTGTTAGATTTTAAACAATTTGACAAATAGAACACACGTGACACATGTCATGTACAAAGCTTATGACAATCATGACTATTTCACAGTCACTGTGTTAAAGAAAGACACTGACGACCAATTTTTTTTGCACGCAATTGTACGTACAACAATAACGAAGGCTTTAAACGTTGACTTTAAAAGAATAGTTTGCTCCATTTATTCATTTTATAAATGTGTCAAACAAAAATAATAATTTGGAACCGCAATCTATGATATTTAATAGTGAGATCCTTATTTTTGGAGCCCAAGCACATATTTTATTGCATACCTCTGCATAATATTTTTGCTAAACCTCGTTTAGAAAGTTAATGCGTGTAAATATCGCGATTATAGCGTTAGTGCATGAAAATGCCTCTTTGTTTCACAATCAATTGCCTTTTTATTAATAACAGCTCTGTAATTTATTGCCGACTAGTAATTTATTTTTAGGTTTCATAATCATGTAAGCAAGAACGGAATGCAACGAGTAGGCTTAACATTTCTTCTACGGCAAGAGGAGAAGCTCGTCGGGGCATTAGACTAATTGATTTTAGAAAAACAACAATAAAACAAGTGCCACGTAACTTCCGGAAGTTACAAGTTTATTTTCTTGAAATGTGCGGAATATTTAAACGAGACTTTATACTACGAGATAAACTTGAATTAATTAAGGAAAGCGAAGCAATGAATTATTTATTTATTATGATTTACAAACTAAAAACGGAAACCCCTAACACTAATGGTATCCTTTGGTTAATTAATTAATTTCAATTATTAATATGTGTTGCTGTGACTTATTTTGCAAAAAAATCGTATTTTTTTCAGTATTACATTTCATGTTGTATTATGAAAGATAAGTGAATTATTTACTTTATTAAGATACGTCATTTTAATGGTTTTTACTTAAACGAAACAGCGAGAGAATACACTTTATATTTTTCAAAATATATTGATTTTTCCTTAAGTGGCTCTAATTCCCCCCATCTCCCCTACACAGAATAATTTAAAATGCTACGTAATTTAATTTTTCTAATGACTATTTTGATGGAATAGATTACTCAAATCCAACTGGTTCCTGATAAGTCATAATTATGTTCAAATTCATATCTACTGCTTAATTTCTGAAACGTGTAGGTGCTCCCTACTTATTAATTTTCATCAATTCTTAACATTCGATGGAGTCAACTGACGCCAGATCCGGAAGGTCGCCGGGTGTCTGAGTCATTTAGGCGTTATTATTATGAGAATTATTAGCATGTTATTATATTAGTAACTGTTTACATAATACAGTAAAGCGTCGAAGTTTTTTGTAGCTACGTATTCTGCTTTGTATGAAGTCTAAATATACGTACTCGTCGACTCAGTAATGCAAAATACTTCTATGTCACTTTATTATTCTTCGTCTCGTTGGGCGAAATATTTAAATAAGAAAGTTGTTTGTAATGAAATATTTTTTGCTTGACAATATATTTTCAAGTTTAAGAAAAAAAAAACCTTTAAAATTAGTCATACCTATTGAAAAATAATTAATCATGTCAATTAAAAAGAACTAGATAAAATGGATCACTTTTTTACAGTTCATCTATTAACTGTTAAATATCTTTCATTATGAAAAATACAAAGTTCGCAAAAATAAATGGAAAAAATCAAATGAAAGAAAATAGAGGACTCATTAAGACTTACGAGTTTTATTTCGTTGTTTTAAAATATGACAAACCTGCTACTAGATGGTAAAATATAAAAAAAATCATAGTTTTTAGTTACAGGGAAAAATATCTAATAATTTTAAGTACCGAATGATGTTTTAATTTCGCATTTCTAGTCGGCTCTGACTTTTTTAACAAGACAAATTCAAGCAGAACGTAGGGCGTAGCTTATTAAAAATAATGACGTTTATTGATTTTGGTTTATTTGTTTTAATCAAAGTTCAAGTTAAAGCGCTTTCAACAAAGTTTGATTAAATCATAAACGTATTTTTTAATCTTGAGAAAGACTAGAAATTTTTATACCTATAACAACTGAGAAAACAATCAGCAAAGCGAAGTTTAAAAAAACAGCTGGTCAACAGGCGGCAAAAGCAAGGTTATGTTGAAACTGTCAAGAAATATAGCGCGCGTTCAATCTACGCCATACGTTGTCCATTGTTGACAAAGATTTGACAGCACTCTAGATGTGAAATTTAAAAGATCACTCGGTATATTTACAAACTCAAATAAGTTTTACAAGTAATACAAATATTCGAAACTAAAAAAAAATGGTGTAACAAATCAAAACTAGTCGACGTTTAATTTATTGTTGTCGTTGTATAATTTAAAACACGAGCACGTTTGTTTATTTTATCTTATGGTTTGGAATATGATACGGGGTGCGTCTCAGGTAGAGGGATGGAACGAAAGCACTTCAGTCTCCGGCGGGGGTCCTTGTAGGGCGAACGTCTTGGTAAAGTTGCGCTAATTACGCAAACGGGCTTGCGAGTGTTGTAATAAATTGCAATGATATGTGATGAAGTAATTGTGCAAGATAGATGCTGATGATAGATGATACTCTGAGGTAGAGTAAGCTGCCAATCATCGGATGATCGCTCTTTATTCGCCGATATTCGGAGAGAGTAGGGGATCATTCCACCTGCATACGGCATTTGACCATATCCGCTGCTGCAGAGGCGTGAGTAGTAGATGCCGCAAACACAACTAGTTGTGTACCTGACCAGGTGATTGCATTGTGCTTTCTAAGAAAGGTCATGACTTGGTGTTGACTGGGCTGTGGCTAGTGTAGCAACACTGTGGAAGTCAGTGGCACCAATGATTCTGAGAACGTACGCTCAGAAGGTGAGGTATGCTAATATCCACCTGGGGTTCGTCTTTATGCATGCGAAGTACGAACATGGACATTCGAAGATACCTTCTCCGTGAATTCGCATCCCAGCAGGGAGCTTCCACATCTAGAGTCACCGCTGGATGAGTAAATAAGTCCTATAGTCTCGAGTAGATACTCGTAAATGGTCATTTGTAATTTTGCATGACATCCTTATCGAATCGGAAAGCGAAGCCCAGATGTTAAGACGTTTACCCTCAATTCCGCAGTGGACGAGAAAGAGAGGAAGAAAGCAGGGAAAGAGAGATCTAACCAAAGGGTGAGTAAATGTTGATTGTAACTCGGTCCTCTGACATTGTTATTAGTCGAAAATATTTAACACAAAAAAAATTTCATTATGGAGAAACACTACAAAAATATTAGATTAGTAGATGCATAAAACATCAAATTTCTTTGGGAAAAGAGACATGCTGGACTCTGTGAAAGAATATGGTACGGGGATATATCTAGAAGAGATAAGAGGAATGATGAAAGAGACGGGGGAAGGAAGTCACGTGGATAGAAAAGAAAAGGGAAAACCGCGGTGATGAAGTAAATGGGGCAATCAAAAGAAAGGGTTAAAACGATGGAAAATAGAGAAGACCGCAGAGATGAAATAAACGGGGAATCAAAAAAAAAGGATTAAGATGATCGAAACTGAAGAAAAAAGGCAATTGGAAGAGACAACTAAAAGAGAGCTACAATCACCTACAAATAATTCGGAATTGGTTGTCCTGATACAACTTTCCAGCAGTACGGAGATACAAGAAGAGATAAAAGGAATGATGAAATAGATGGGGAAAGGAAGTCACGAAGATCGAAAGGAAGAGGATAACGGTGGAGATGATGTATAAAAGCAGAAATCAAAAGAAAAGGTTAAGACGATGGAAAGTGAAGAAGAAAGACAATTAGAAGAGACAACTCATGGAAAGCTAAAATCGCGTAAAAATAATTCGGAATTTCTTGTCCTGATACAACTTTCCACCAGTACGGAGATACAAGAAGAGATAAAAGGAATGATCAAATAGATGAGGGAAGGAAGTCACGTGGGTCGAAAGGAAGAGGATAACGGCGGAGATGATGTAAATGGGGAAATCAAAAGAAAGGATTAAGACGATGGAAAGTGAAGAAGAGAGACAATTGGAAGAGGCAACTAAAAGAAAGCTATAATCACCTACAAATAATTCGGAATTGGTTGTCCTGATACAACTTTCCACCAGTACGGAGATACAAGAAGAGATAAAAGGAATGATGAAATAGATGGGGGAAGGAAGTCACGTGGATCGAAAGGAAGAGGATAACGGTGGAGATGATGTAAAAGGGGCAATCAAAAGAAAGGGTTAAGACGATGCAAAGTGGAAAAGAAAGACAATTGGAAGAGACAACTAAAACAAAGCTAAAATCGAGTGCAAATAATTCGGAATTGGTTGTCCTGATACAACTTTCCACCAGTTTGACATCAATGTTTACATCCACCAAATAATCGTTTAGAACCGAAATGGTGAATTTCAGATAGATCCATACATCTCGAAAGTAAAATTGTTTTGTATCAAGCCAATATTTAAGCATTTCACTTGCCATAAATAATGAAGAGCGAAAGAAGAATATCAACGTCATTGTACCGACCTCCCTCCCTTTTGAGGGATAGAAAAAGACATGTTGAAAGAATAGGCTACGGAGATGCAAGAATAGTTGAAAGATATGGAGGAGGAAGTCACGTGGATGGAAAAAAACAAGGAAGTTTATGGAGACAAAGTAAATATGGCAATTAAAAGAAAGGGTTAGGATGATGGAAAACCAGAGAAGAAAGACAGTTGGAGAAGGCTATTAAAGAAAGTTATAGTCATGTACACCCGCCGACAAAAGTAATGCCCAGACCTACAGTGGCTCAACTGCGATAAGTCATTCATTCTCGAAGTAAATTTTATTATTTAAGGTCAGTTACCTGCGAAAGCAACGGCGGAAACCCCCATGTCAGTGCAGAATTTCAAGGGTTGTCCAATACTAGTGCACCACAGTTACCAGCGGTACTAACCTGGGCTTTACTTTTGTCGGCGGGCGTACAAAGGGGTCAGAATTGAATGGTCTGATCCTGCACAACTTAACATGAGCTTGATATAAGTATTTACATCCACCATTTGAAAGTTAGGAACTAAAATGGTGGATTGCAGATAAATTCTGCAAACTAACATCTAAAGGTAACGTAAAAAGAAGCTTATGTATTTCTTAAGAAACCACGAAGAATTAACAACAAAATCAAACTTGACAGAGTGGCATCTCGGGATATTTAGTAACTTCCCCAAAAATACCCTATTACTAGCTTCACTTTAATAAGCTCGTGGAAAGCAGTGATGAAAATTAGGCTTACCATCCGGACTCTTTTTCAGTACTAAAAATCGTGTACTCTTACTTTTTTTTAATCCTTCACTAAACATCCTTAACGCCAGTGAGTCCATAAAGTATAGAGTACCGACAAGAATGACATTTAACTTAAAGCAGTGTTGTCAACTTAAAGAATTTTCAAATTTTATTTCATAAAAGAAGCTGGAAGCTGACAGCCCCTAGACAGCTCAAAGTTTCATGTAATATTAATATTGAACAACCACCATCCATTGAGCAAAGTTTCAACTGACAATCTTTTCTGGATGGCAACCAAAAAGTGACTTGCATTGTTGTAAGACATTCAACAACGCCACGTGTTAAAACTTGCCGAACGTTTTTTTGTTTGTCTGTTTTTACGGAGGTGGTTCACTAACTATTTCCTGCGATGCGAAAGATCATTCTTGAGGGATTTCTGCTTTTTGCGCGTTATGACTCTAACGCACCATTATTAATGATCACACCTCAATCAGAGGCGCTGGTGTTTTTCACAAATCAAGTCATGGTTATTCAGTTATTATTTACATTCGACCGTAACAAATAAAGCGCCATCTAACAGATGGGTAGCCAAACTACTAGCATTAGTTACTGTCGACAACGATTGTAACTTTCAAACCTAAATGCCTAAACCACAGTATAAGTAAATACCCAGTAACGTCACTTAAACGGCAGTGTCAAAAAAAGCGGCCATACTGTTTGATACCCTTATGGAAATGCAATGTAATTTGCAAATCGGTAGGTATTAAACAAAATGGCAAATGTGATAGTTGTATTCGAGTGACGCTACTGTGTAGATTCTTATACTGTGCCTAAACTAAGGCCTAAACCTAAAAATGTAATATGTCGGTTTGCATTCATGCATTGTATTCTTTTGTCAAATAGGTACTGGATCTGGTAACCCTAGATGAAATGGATTGTGAAAAAGATGGTGGTAGATTACTGAATGGGTAGAAAGAAATGGAAATGAATTGGGCAATAAAAAGAAAAAGTTAGGATGATGAAAAATTACAAAAATAATTAGAGAAGGCGACTGAAGTACATAAAATTTTTCATTTTTAAATAGAGAATTTTTGAACAAATTAATAATTGCACAGTTTACGAATAGCTATTGTGAAAAATATTGCCTGGCTAGTTTAACAACAATGTTTCTCTAAATAATTAGGCGTTCCTACAAAATCAGTCGAGCGCAAACCAATTATGATTTTTAAACATAATTTCCTAGAAACTCCATCGGTGTTTTACCTGTCTAAATTATGATAGCATATTTATTTTTAAATCGCTTTTTTGTTCTAGTTATTACACACCGCCCAAATCGCGCACAAATTCCAGCAACACATTCAATTCTAATCCAATTATCTCACTTTTCACACACACCTTTAAATTTTTGTACTGGCAACATATTTTTTTTTTTTTAAATCAGGTGCACTAATTTTAGCAACGAAATTTTAACCACACACAGATTAGGAAGTAACGCCGCACAACTTGCAGGTGAAGAGGTAGAAGGAAATAACAAAATATGATTCACGACTTTCAAGGTTCGGTTCGAAATAATTTGCGGTCGGCATAGTTCTCTTCTAGTTCGAAACGAAACGAAAAAAAAAATACTCGGCGTATTTAAGGAGCGATACGAACGAAAATTTCGGGTAAGGTAGACTTAACAGGTTTAATAATCTCGATGGGATTTAGATAAGTAAATTATGCAAAGCGCATTCCATAATTTTTATTTTCGTTTCGAACGTATTATTAAATGCAAGTAATCTATTAGCTACAATCGTTTAAATATTTAATTTATCATTGAACCAGTTTTATCTTTATTTTCCGTATCAGTAATTGTCATAATTGTCAATGTACACTCCTTGTATTTTCTAAAATATCCTTGTTGATTTTTTTATCGCGAGAAATGCTAATTCTTTCTGCATACCAACATGGTAGCGCTTAACTTTTCCTCTAAGGTTACACTTTTAGTAAAATATCTCCTCCATGTACAAGGTGATCAAGATACACTCATGTATATGTTATTTCTTGCATATTTACCAGATCAACTATTGCCGTGTGCTAATGCGTGCTAATATATCAACACACATTAATAACTGCTTACGATGTTGTAACACGTACAGTCTCAACGAAATTAAATCTATAATAACACAATTGAACCATTACTGTGTAATATTAATACTTACTTTAATAAAAATGTAATTTACATAAATTAACAGCAACAAAACTATCACCAGACTCTTAATATAAATTCATTTTCCCGGAACGATTCTACTATTTTTAGTTTACAAACATCTAATGTGTGAGTCACACTTATTTTTCTGTATTTAAACTTGTATATCAAATTCTACTGTATGCAAGTATTTTTCTATTAAGAGCATGATGTAATGCCCAATGCTGTCGCACAGCCTTGTAGTATAGCATCATATCATTGGACTGCCACGTCACAGATTTATCAAAGCAAAATATCACGGTCTCTTCGTGTTTAAAACAGAATACAACTTAAATATCAACTATTACTGATGGAGAGTCCGGTTTTGTAACGTATAGTTCAAAGAAAAAGGAATTTACATTTACAATTTATTACTGCTTATATTTTTCATTTAAATTTAAGAGCTATTTTTGCTGCTACATATATGTATTGCGTGAAAGTACTGCAAAATTATTGATTTACATGGAAACATTTGTTTGTTTGGGATTGGGACAGGCGGTATAATAATGAAAAAAAAAAAAACTATTTTTAAGCAACAAAATTCGAATTAGGTCATTTTGCTACAATCTATTGCATGAAAGTAATGCAAAATTATTATTTACGTGGTAAACGTTCCAAGATAGATTTCTTGTTTATTTCAATTCTGTGTTCCAGGAACTCGTGTTCTTTCATTATCATTGCACCTATTCATTACTCTAGTTTTTCTTGCAAAGACAACTTTTTATCACACCATATAACGTCCTTGATCCGCTCTGTAGTTTTCTATAGTGTGTTCCGGAGAAGGGTTTATGCATAGAATCACCACTAAATCATTAACAATTTAATACATAATGACCATTCAGATAAAAAATCTAATTCCTACAAGTAAACCACATTGTATAATTTTTTTTTTACAGAATTTGTAAATAACAAACATATGTTTCGAGCCTGCGTGCAAGACAAATGTGACTTGTTTAATAACAATTAAAACACGTTTCTAAAGTTTGAGTAATAGCAGTAATTAATAATAGTGGACTTTGATATTCCAGTTTTTATGTGGTGAATGCATTAATTTTATAACCATTAAACCGGAAAACGGTTACATAACATTCACTGTTGCCGCCGCAGATTATTTCATTAACGGTTCGGCATCGTCAAAAAAATCCACCAAACAGATCATGCTCGTAAACACATAATTACTTGGTTATTTAAGCGGGCATAAAGTTTGAAATCGACGGCCGGGGGGGTAATTAGAAACGTTTGTTTTGTTTGAAACTCTTACGAAACCAAATTCAGCTCGCAATGCAGCAGGTGCTCTGGAGAATTAATTAATCTTTGCATTGTAAATATGTAATTCCATTCAACGTGTAAAGTGAAAAGTGGAAAACATTTTTTATACTTATGGCCGATTTCTTCATCATGATTAACCTAAGGTTAATTTATCTAACAGTTGGAATGTGACGTACAGTTGAAATGTGTCACATTCTAACTGATAGATAAATTTAACCTCAAGATGAAGAAATCGGGCATAAGTCTAATACCTTGAAGTATACAGATTCGGTAAATGTTCAACTTGACATCATGTTACAATGCGTGCGACAGGGAACGCACTAGAAAAATAAAGAGAGAAATTTTATTAGTCACACCCACCCACGTTTTCGATGCTGAGCCGTCGAGAATTAGTTTGCTATGTCCAGTACCTAAATTTCCGATTCTGTATGTATAGATCTGTGACGTTTTCAATTTATTTAAATTCGATAAGCCGCTTTGTCGATACTTATGTCAATATTTCTTTATCTACATTACTATGCACTTTCTTATTCAGATTTTAGCAGGTTACACTGTACTGATGAAGTGACAACTTGAAATCTGTGTAAACATGAAAGCGAGTAAATATCTTTGATGATAAAATTGCGATTTCTTCATTCATTTATTAGGATCTTATCACTTGGCGGTCGATTTCTTTTAGATATTCAAAATACAGAGCTACCACGCTTTATAATAATTACGGACTGTAATTAAAGAACACCTTAGAGGAATTAAGAAAACTTAAAAAGATTTCCTTTTTAATTAAATTGCACCCAATGATCGAGTTATATTTTCACTATTTTTTAATTCATCTTCTTTTTTCCTTCACATACAGGAACGTAACTTTATTTAATTTACTCCGTGTATGTAGTACCTACAGAAGAAAAACACCAAAAAATGTATTGAAAATGGAACAATGAGGAACAAAATACTTTTCTGTCATTTGGTGCAAACATCATTTACAAACGTGACAGAAACGTTAAGCTTCAAATATTTTAAAATGAAAATAAATAAAAATGAAACTTGCTTCGGAAAAGTACGACAAAAATAGAGACGTAAAATCACAAACCCATAAAACAGAAGTAAATACGAGTATCAAATATTGACTTTACGGTTACCTTGGATCATAATTAAGTGTAATACTTCGAACATGAACAGAATTTCTAAATATATTCCTAATCGTACTATGACTAAAAATATGTAAAGTATTTTCATATGTTATGCATTAAAAGCAAAAGTATTTTGAAGTACTTTTTAAAACTTTGGAGTAAATATTAATACATTCGTCAGGATATCGAGTTCTGAACCGTTCAAAATCTTACTGAGCATGAGCAGTGCAGAAAATTGGATATAAATTTCATACTGCGCATGATTTGAACGGTTCAGAATTTGAAATTCTGTCTAATGGAACAGACCTACTGACTTCACTAAGCACCTCTCTCCACATACATACGTATTCAGAAATGCTGATGATTATCATCAGAAGTATTCGGTACAATCAGGACTATACTTCTTCACATTAATATTAAAATAAAACAATTATGTACCAGAGAAATATACAAGAAGAAGTTAACCTTTTTTTAATTTAAATTCTCAGTACGTTTTTGCAAATAAACAGCCTGCATACCTGCCGATATTAATATAATTCTCGTAGATTTTGTTATGTCAGTAGCATTGGTAACTGTTTTTGAATATAGAACAATTTTCGAAGGTTTACTATTACAGGTATATGAAATATATAATGATAACCATCCTGTACATCAACATCGATACCACATTCGAAGAATTCGTGTAGGTTTGCGGGAATACTAACTGTACCAGACAGTTATTTACTTTTTTAGTTCCAATTTATACTTAAGTCTAATAAAGTCTGCAACAATTTCTGCATTCATAATTCTCATTTAGAATACAAGTAGGGCGGAACGCAATTTGCAGTTAAGTGTTTCGAATTATAACACAAGGCGTTAAAAATCGCGTTCAAAACCTAGGCAGGCAACGAAAAAAAAAAACTTGTGAAATTCGTTCTTTCGCCGTAATTCAATAAGCAACAGGAAACGTTTGGAAATATGTATGTAATTGCAACAATTTCTGATTTTTCAATTAACGAACATTCAAGGTGAGTCGTGACCAAGCAACAGTAGCCGGCGAGTTCGATAATGTCGTCGAGAGTAGCCGTACTGTATCTCGACCTGCAATCAGGCTCGGCCCCATTCTATTGACAAGCCATTGAGTCACCTTTGGCGCCGGCGTGAGATAAATTCGGCGAAGGAAAACGATCAGTTACAATTCATTCAAATTAATCCATATCTTGCAGATTATAAATAACTGAAATCAAGACAGCCAATATTAAGTACCTACATACATTCAGAAAGTAATTTTATGTCGGGCGTCGTTAAAATTCATCGGCGCGAACCTTGGGCCCGCAAAAAGGGAGAGATCCGGCTCATTAAAACGCGATAGGTGTATGTTATTATCTTTTTAATCGAAATTTTCAATGCGAATTTGTTACGGGCTAAATGTCAGAGTTTTTAAAAATTAGGACTTGCGAAAAAAATTCTGGGATTGACCGAATTAAATTAGAATACCTTTAGTATTAATAATAATCGTTGGACAAGATGGCAATTATTAAACCTGACCTGCAGAAGACAAGTCCCAACAGAACTATACATACTATACCTCGAGGTAAGGTTACAAAATTGGTAGCGACATTCAAATTTCCTTTAAAAACGAAAAAGTAATTGAAAAATCAAAACTTCACACTGTTGTTGCATCGGAAAAAGAATGTTATGAACTCAGATACTTCCAGATTCCTGAACGCTAAAAAAAAAACAAAGAAAAATAAGGAAAACTCTCCTCTTCATTTTCCATCAAGATATTTTTAACAGTTTCCTGTTTTCATATGTACAGGGAAATCGAAATTGATTGTCCTGATCCTACACTACTTTCTGTGATCTTACATCTATCACAATTAACGGCAATGAACTGTCAACAAAATCTTGGAGTATCTAGTAACTCCCCTAGATCTTCATGTGTTGCTAACTTCATTTTAATAATTGGATGTGAATATCGATATCAAGCTCGTGGAAAGCAGTGTAGGATCAGAACAATCAATTTCGATCGCCCTGTATATGATAACGAAACAAATTATATTACAGTCTTTTTCTACTACTTTTTCCCCTTTTGTCAAATGTGTTTCCTAATTTGTCAAATGACTTTCCAATCCGTTCAAAGTATAGTAGGCCTGCGAATTGGAAAGTCATTTTACAAATTCGGAAACATAATTGACAAAAGGGGAAAACCAAAAGAAAAAGACTGTAGATCATAATTCCGATCAATTAATTAAAAAAGAGTCAAAGAATGTAACCCCCCGCTCTAAAGATCATCTAAGTTTGTTGTTCCCTTATCTTACAAATGTTGCTTTTCTCTTCTCTTCGACTTTTTAAACAATGACTTCAGATATCACTGTCCTATACATTATGATGAAGTTTGCAGATCAAATCGAAACAGGTTTGAGAAAACAGGAAAACCTTATATTCTTAGCAAAGCCAAGAAAGGGTATAAGGCATAAGAAATAATTTTTAAAAAAAAGTGACAGGGGAAGAGTCTAAAGTATCATTTATTGAAACCCCAATGGATTTGTGTAGAAACTGAAATAGATCCAGCAAAAAAAATAGTAGGACCAAAGTCACGACCGAGGCATAGGAGGCAAATGATAAAAAAAATCAATTGGTAGACAATTCATTGGCCTACCAACTAAGAACGTGATAAATCTCATAACTGATCACTGTAACATGCAAAGGTGCGTCCATATATGTATCGTATCCGCGTATCCGATCATGATCTGAAGATCGGATATGATACGCAAGTTGCATCTCGTATCAGTTTTGTAGTATCCGTTCGTGCGTCTGCTTTCTACTTGATACAACTGTATCATCTGTTCGACGTTGCACGTTTGTCACCGTGAAATTAGCTGCTGCTATCTATCCATCCCTGTGTTTGATGTTTCGCCGAAATATCGACTTCAAGTGTGACGCAGTTGTATCGTATCCGCGTTTCAAATGACACAAAGACGCAATAAGGGGATGCGTCACGGCAACATGTCCACACTTGGCTAATCATGACACAGTGAAAGCTCTCCATACGGACAGCTCTCGTAAACGGACATCTTTCATGACTGGACAATTTTTCTGGAACCAAATTTAATTTTATTTCGCTTAAAGCTTTCTTATAAGCGGACAGCTCCCATAAGCGGACAAAAAAGTTGGAACCGTCGATGTCCGCTTATGAGACCTTTCACTGTATACGATCAAGATCGGATACGCGGATACGACACAAGTATGGACGCACCTTAAAATGGCAGCCTCGTATATTAGTTTCTTTTGTAAAATTCTCAATAGTTGGGGATGCTATCAATTCAGAAGGGTTAACAATAATCTGATAAACAAACTAATAAACTTAATAGCTACGCTTAAAGAAAAATAGTCCCACCAATCATCAGTATTTGTTCTAATTCTTCAGGTTACGTGAGTCCATAAGAAAAAAAAGTTTTCTTCACTGTTCTTTCAGTTTTATAGAAAAATTACATCCATATTATGTAGAATAACGTCATTTCATATTTTGCTACGACCTTATTAGAACAAAATCCTTTTGTTTACAGTTCTACGTATTTTCCAATCGAACCATTTTAGGACAATACAAATATTTAAAATTGTAGATACAATTTCCCCGTAGCATAAATAAAATAAAGAATTGCTTTTTGTATTATAAAGATTTTTGATTTCAATGAATATACACATATGGCCTTGTGTGAGAAGGAACATATCTGGTTTCATAATTTAATAAATGCTAAGTTTTATTTTTTAATTTTAAATTCTTGATTTTGTGATAATTTTGTTTTAATTCTGAAGGATCAGAATTGTTGTGGCTTTTAATAAATTAAAAATTTCTTGTTTTGAAAGTTATTTAAATTATCAAATTTAACCCTTGTCTTCTTGCTAAGCAAATTGTTATACGTATTTATTATTTATCATTTTTCTTTGAGTTTATCAATTATCAAATATTTATTTCCATTTTGAAAAATTTTAATGCATATTTAAGATTAGAGAAAGAGTAAAAACTAATTCTGTCGGTACTTAAAACTTAATTTTCACTTCCATCGAAATAATTCAAGTTCGATGCATTATTATAAATCGTCCCTCATTTCATAATGCATCGGATCATTTTCTAAAAAGAAAAATTGTAATTGGAAGGGTGGTGGCTCCTCCAGATATAGAACCTTGAGAATTTTGCTTTCTTCTTTTTTCTAAGGAGATCTTTTTATGTGCACTTTTGCAAAAACTGCATTATCACTTTTATAAAACATACCTACCTACATATCTTGAAGTAATTAAGTAAATATTTATGTAGTTATTTTCAACAATAATAATTTTATTAAATGTTATGATCAAGGTATTCTAAAATACCTGCGCCTGTTGTCGAGTTTAAAATTTCAAAATTTTTGTCTTAATTGGGATCAATAAATAAACATTTAAAAATTATCTATCGTCTGAAACATCGTTTTCTCCGCCTTCAGATAAAGTTATTTAACGAAAGATAAAAATCGACGCAAAATACACAAAAAAGACGCTTGTAGATTTGCACAGAAAATATTTCGTTACATTTCGAAGGGAACTAAAAATAATTTCAATTTAATACACAAATACCAAGATTAAAACAAAAAAAAGGTTTAAATTAATTAAAAATATTTAAAGCTCGAGCATTTTTGCTCTGAAACATCGCATTATCCCTCTTCAGATAAAGGTATTTGCTAAGAAAGATAAAATCAATAAAAATTGACGTAAACACATGAAATATTTCAGAAGATAAAAAATTGTATTAGTACTTCTATTTTGTATAGCAAAAACAGAAATGAAAAATGATTTTCATGGCCGGATAATTGAAGTTTGTGTTATAAAAAATTTGTGGTTGCTGTTTTCTATGCAGATCTTTGAAGGAAATTTGCAAGGTCCTGCCTACGGTGAACTCCTACGTGAATAGCTTAATGTTTATTATACTCCCATGAAAGAATATTAATTACACTTTTGTTCGCCTTAATCTGGAACAAATATTTTATTAAGTTTCAGTCAATGATACGTGGAGCATTTTAATTAACTACCTACTTTTCACAGAGAGTTTTTAAAGAAATAGTTTTATCGAATTTTTAATTTAGATTTACAGTATATAACACAAACTATTACGATTTATTTGTATACATAAATCTTGTATACATACAGAGTGTTAATGAATATATTTACACCTGACTAAATAGATGATAAAAAGCTTAGGTAACTTACTGTATAATTATTTATATGAATGAGAGGAATGAGCAATAATTTCGTTTCGCCGTAAATTTCGTCCTGCTCTCAATAAGAAACTGAAAGTTTCATTAATTCCGATATTACGTAACTAGCAGAAATGAACGCATATTACCACGTGAGGCAATTTAGCAGCAGCCACGAGCTCTTTTCTGCAATAGTAAAAGTAAGAAAAAATGTAATTCGTGAAATTCTTACCTTCGCTAATGAAGTGAACGATTTTTGCCTGATTAATAAATCAAATTATACTACTTCCCTTAAGTATATCCGTGAGTGAGCGAGCTGCTCGCAGTTTAATTGCAGGTTTACGAGGAAAATTATGATTTATGTCTATTTTAATTAACGAATAAATCAATAAACATATTTTCTCAATTCGAAAGGGTGTAATTAAATCATAATACATTTTTCTTTATATTTTACAAAAGAGATTTAGATTAAAGAACAGAGAAATTATTAATTTTAATTGAAGAATAATTGTTCATCGTAACTGCATATTATTATCCACATTATGAATAGAGAAATACAGATTCGGTAAATGTTCAACTTGACATCCTGTTATAATGCGTGCGACAGGGAAATTTCACTAATCACGCCCACTTGTTTTCGATGCCTGGCTACCGCCCGCGCTGCCGGGCCGTTGGCAATTAGTTCTCCGTGAACCGAATCGAAGCAAACTTGCTATGTCCAGTACCCAAATTTCCGATTCTGTATAATATTTATTGGGTATACCCTAGTGCAAAATCTAACAATTTTGAACTGGAAAAAACTTATTTATTTATTTATTTAAAACGTGACAATTGAAATATTTATGTTGAATATGTACTGACTTCTCCAAATCGAGTTTTTCGCGTTTCCCCGGCTTACAAGGTGAATGTCAGAGCAGGTTAAACAACCGTACGATGGTCAACGGGCCCCGGTGGGCAAGCCAAAACGAAGTGACCAACTGTATCAACTCGAGACCCAAAAAAAATCACGTCAACGATAAAAGCAACGGTAATGAACACCCTATATAGCGTCGAAATTTGGAATAAAAATGGAATAAAACTACAATTTATCAAAATACAGTAGGGTTTTTGTTCTTTGATGAAATTGTGAGACAGTAGCAAGACGTAAAGGTTCTTAAATATCACTGCCAACCGAATATGTAAAAAAACTATTTTAAATTTCATAAACGAGATTTTTTAATAAACGGAGGAATTTTTTTTCCTCGACATATTAAGGTGTCATTGCAATTATTTATATATAAGGGGTGCTGAGAATCATGGTGATGTAAAGTCATGTGAAAGAAACAGGCAGTTTGCATTCAATAAAGTCATTTATAAGATGTTGAATGTGCGAATATGATTTCGTAAAAATCATTTTGATTCAACGGTTATGGTCTGGTTTTACCTAAGGTCATCCCCCCTCTGACTACGAGGTAACCTACGTATAACTTCTTGGGTTAATTGTTTTATTAGATCAAGATAAATATATAAACAAATATCGTTTAGAAAAAGTAATGAACGAGAATAATTTCAAATCTGAACATTTTGACATAACACCACAAAGAATCTCGGTACCCCATGTCTATATGTACATATATTGAAAAAAGCAAAAGTGCTACACATGCTGCGGGTTTTCACACTTGTAACCTTTTTTAGAAGTTAAAAAAATGCTATGATCTATATCTCGAAATTGTTTTTCATTTGTAATGCAAAAAATCATCTAATAGTGAAGTGGAGGAAATTTTAAGCCTGGGGAGTGACTTGGAGTGGGAAAAACTTCGAACGTATCTGGCAACACTGCTGACACATTTGTCAAATTCATGTTTTGTCCCTTCATTATTACCAACTCTGTAGTAAATATTCACTTCAGAAATTTAGTAAATCTCATGGAAATACTCATCGAAATTATTACATGAAAAGAACATAGTTTTCTGAGTCATTTTTTTTTAATTATGGGGGTCCCTAACTGTAATATTCTGTACTTGGCATGCAAACCTATTAATTTTTTTTTAACAATTCTGCCGTATCTTGTTTTAAAAATTACATTGCTATTATTTTTTACTTTATCGTCTAAACGTGTTGTTAAATTCTCTGGATTAGTTGATTGGTGTTCTGGTTCACTCTGAGTACAATCATTCTGTGGATTCTGTTGGTGATAGTCATTGTCAGAAATGATGAAAGGTTCTGTTTTGATTAGTGCTTTTGTAGGTCTAACATGATGAGTGTCTCTTCTGTAAACTTTACCTTCGTCAGTCCTTACTATCAGTGATCTAGGAGCTGTAGCTGATTCCAATACTTCTCCTCCTTTCCAGTTTCTGTGACCAAACTGAATTCTAACTTTATCACCTGATTGAGGAATTTTTTCAATTTTTGTATTTCTGTCCGCATAAAATTTTTGTTTATTTCGTAATTTCTGCAATTCTTGATTAACTTGTTCTGAATTTGTAATATTTGGTTGTAACATTTTTGAAATTGAAGGCAACAAAGTCCTAGTCCGTCTAGAAAATGCTCTTTGATTAGGTGAGCCTAATTCATTTGTTCTAGGAGTGTTTCTGTAATTTAATAAAGCCAAGCGTATATTTGTTTTATCCAGTGAACACTTATTTTGGACTTGATGTTTGATGATAGATTGCATAATACCTCAGTTGCTCTCTGAACTTTGCTGAATTAAATGGTAGTCCACTTTCCGTTACCAAAATTTCTGGAATTCCAAATAAACTAATCCAACTTCCTAATTTGTTCAAAACTTCATGTGTAGTAGTATTATTCGTATTATATATTTCAAAGAAACCTGAAAAACTATCTACAATCAAAAAATATTTCTCTTTCCCAAAATGAAACAAATCTGCTGCAATAATTTGTCCTGGATATTTAGGTATTTCTTTTGTAATAAGAGGTTCTTTAATTTCATTTCTTGAAGTCTTCTGGCAAATATGTACTGCATTTAATATCTTCAGCCATATTTTTCCAATAAACCAATTCTCGTGCTCTTTTACAACAACTTTCTACTCCTAAATGTCCTTCGTGAATTGATTTCAAAGTTCTTCCTCTAAGTGCTTTCGGAATTATTACCCTTTGACCTTTGAACAATATTCCTTCTGAATAAGAAATTACTTCTTTGAAAGTCCAATAATGTGTTAATTCAATTGGAACATCCTTAACTATTTCTGGAAATCCATGCATCACATAAGGTAACAACATTTGAAGTTCTGTACCTTTTTTAGTTTCTTCTTTAAGATCATTTAAAAATTGTATGCTAATTGGTAATATAACCATAACTTCTAAGTCTTCTGATTCTTCTATTACTTCATTTTTGCAATCTGTGCTTAAAGCATCAGGAATTGGAATACTTGATCCTTTAGTATAAATAATTGTTGGAGAGTACGGTAAATCTAGCGCACAATCTAATGTCTTCTTGAAAATTGTTTCCAATGATTTGTGATCTGTTTCTATAATTAATTTCTTACCACTTCTGACACCATGTAATAATAGACGGGATGACATGAAATAAATCTTGTTTATTATTATTATCTACAGCCTACTATTACACTAACGACATTGGATCAAAAACAAAAACTTTGACAATTTTAGAAACGTCACTAATTCGTGTGATATTTGACAGAAATTAAGTAGGTACAAACACATGTGGCTCACCAGAGTCCATAACTCAGCACTTAACAACTTGTATTCTCACAAACACAAAAAGATTATAACTTAAATCCCGTTCTTGCAAATGTCAAATTTTAATTCATGCTGACGTACTCAATAGATCTGTTCCAACAGCAGTTCCTGACTGTTTCGAAACCAATTAAAAAAGCAGTTCCTGACTGTTTCGAGACCATCAAAAACTTGCATTCATCAAAGTTGTAAGTTGATAAAGTTATCAAAACCGATCATCTTTTCGGTGTGTAACTGGTCCTGACGGTTTCAGAACCTGCTGTTGGAACAGACCTTAAATGAATGGGCAGAAAATAAAACGCAAGTCCATGATCCATGTAGTCAACTAAACTATATAAGTAGGTACCATAATTTTTTAACCTAATTCAGAATTTTGGCCAGCTTTTGGAAAAATATCCCATTGTGTGACGTAAAGTCTTTAGAAGACCATGGATGGATTGAATCCTTTTTTAATGCTATTTCCGGAAAAAAATAGTTTCTTACACATGTTTTCCACTGGCAGCACTAGTGCAACACTCAGTGTATCATCATCTCTAATTACTACATGAAGTTAAAATGAGATGAAAATATAACGAGTGTGCACTAGTGCAGTCAGTGGAAAACGCTATTATGTTTGGGTACGAAGAGGCATTTTCAAATTGTTTTAAGTCAACGTGTTTACAGATACAGAATAAATCGACATCTTTGTTAGACTTTCGGGAACGTTCGTTTCCTTTCCAAAACATTTTGGTAATGTGGTAATGGGTAACTGATGGATGAAGAATTGCCCAAGAAACATTTACAATTAAAGATTAGATTTCAGCGACATCTATATGGTGTAGTTGTTTCACCTAAGCACTTTTCAATTGTTTTAAATCAGCGTGCATACCGACCAAACCGGCAACTATGTTGCTAGGAATGTAATTCTTTCTGAAACGTCCTGTATTTTATTAAACACAAGTTTTCGCGTTATGCAAGTAGTAGCTGTTTGGTATGCGTAAATTGTACATTGGAATGTAAGAAGTTGGGTGGAGTTGTCAGGTCAAGCGACCGCGACCAGGGTTCTGCCGCTGCAGCTGTGGTCCGCTATGAAAAAGGAAGAAAAACGAGAAGGAGATACGAAATAACTCGTCCTCGGAAGGTCGACCGCGAACTCATTAAACATGCTAATTATCTAGCGAGTTCGGGAATAACATCTGAACAGTGTTTGGCTTAGAAATTCAAGCAAATCAAAAGAAGACCGGCGGGACGTTATTTTTTACCGACAAGCGGGTAGTAAATGAGTCGTTTCTGTTTTTTTCTGAATCAATTTACGAAAGGTAATTTCGGAAGGCGCAAATAAAAATATAATAGGATTTCTGGGCTTACATTTCGTATAGTAGGGGTAAGGTCAAGGCCCTTAGTCACGTGCTCGAATCCAAGGTCACACGATGAACCAGGTACAATGGCACGAAATAATGTCCAATTTAAAACACTTGATCGTTGCACTTCACAGCGTAGACGAAACAAACGATTGTGTTAGTCGACTTTAACATTTGAAGCATTTCCGTGCTCGTGATTAACCAATGGGATTCAAAGAACTTACAGGTGCTCCGCACAGAAGTTAACGTAAAGTTGTCGTTACATTTTGTATTGCATATAAAACGGTGAGATGTTTAATGGGCTTTTGTGTGCGTTCGTTGATCACAGCGCTAACATGTCTGCACTCCCTCAATCTACTACCTGTTCAGCGCACATCAACCTGAGTTAACGCGTCTCGATGTCTACTACTGAATTGGACAGCTGTGTTAGGTTTCTTTGTCGGTAGACTTATAGGAAGGCCAATCCGTAGTGTCACTCGCGCCTTTCTCACTTACGTCCACACGACTGGCGTCTGTGAAAGAGTGAATCAGAAAATTGCAGTTGACTAACATCACGTGACCGATCGACCAGAGGACGACCTTCAAGCATGTACTGTACACTCCACTCTGGTACCTGTCACTTGATTACGGTTTACCGAATGTGTGAGAGAGAGGACTTAGGTGAATGACTGTACGTATATATGCTTACCTTGGGCCTAAATCTACGTTAACATTTAAAACGAAAATATGTAGCAGATAAAAAAAATCCGGACGTTAAAGCATTTTCTTACAAACTATCGTACGTACCCAGTTCACCTCCAGGATTTGTAAGAATACATCCTTGACTCGGCGATTGCTAAATTAACACGACGAAACTCCAACTATTAAGAAAGCACGTATAATGTTAGGTAATTTCAATTTTCACTTTCACAACCCGATTTATGCAAGGCGCACCTTTTGCTAGAGTTTATTGACACCGTACACAGGTAATACTAGACATTCCGTATGCACTTTTTTAATGATTTTCACAATTTGCGGCATGAATGCGCATATGCATCGCAGAACTTTGGTGGTTAACGTGTGCAGGGCTGCTGCAATTATTAACCTCGCGTTACAGATGCAAGCTCGCAACTTTATGCTTACCTTACGAAAAGTACAATAGCACTAAAACACACACACGTAAAAAATGGTCAATTCACAGTCGTCTGTAAAAACAATGGAAATTAAAGAAAATAAAACCGGCGACATCTTTTGCTCGATGCTTGAACTACAGCTCCGGGCAGGCTTTCTCCAATCAAAAGTTGCATAAAGCGCGCCGAATTCAATTTTTCATAACACCAACTCTTCAATATTCAAAAATAGAGAAAATATAACAAAAATATTAATCATCTATTTCTCTAATTAAATTCGTCAGTAATTTTAATGAATCAATACGTAAAAATTCCTGTATATATTTATTGCTATTCTAAAACAGCTGTGTTTAACCTAACAAATTTTGTAGGCCTAATATCATTGCATCGCGTGAAGATAAATCTGCCTGCCTGTGCTTGTGAAATGTTAATCGTAGCTTCATCAAATTTGATAAATAATTAAAATAAGTCAGGTAAATAAGAACTGTAATTAATTTCGATAAATATACAGTGCCATTCGTAATGATCGTAATGTACGGAAGAACTTTTTATTATTGTTATTGGGCAAAAGATTTTACTGAAGCCGGTTCGTACGTCGATCAAAACAACACAATTACTTGCAATTGATCATTTAAAACTTAAGTGGAAACTTGGAAAAGCAAAATTCTCAAAAACGGTAAGTTACATAGGTTTGTTCGTTTGTATTGCACTTTCTACTCTTTTAACTCCTTTACTTTACTTTTCTCACTCCTACTTACATTATATTATATACATCTCACTCTCTCAGGTCAGGAGCTGTTGGTGCAAAAAGTGTAGAAAAGTGCAGAACAAACGAACAGACCTATTAGTTCAAAAAGTGAATTGAACAATTCATCAAGCAGCCTTTGTGTTTTTTGTAACATTGTGCCTTTTGCTTTGCTTACTGTGATCGAAAACAGAAATTTTGGTACGCATCAGAAAACTGATTGTATCATACATAATTAAAATACCTAACCTCAAAGCTGTAAGTGAATTTGATTATTTCTATTCCCTCGTCGCTCAAAAGATTGTCAAAGCTTTGTTCCACTATTAATTGTGGGAGTATATTCAATAAATCATTAAAAAAATATTTTTGTTTGATATAACATCAACTAAATTGCAATGGATACCTCGAGCATTCTCTGGATAGCTGTTTTTGGGCCTTATTTTGAGGCCTCTTCAACAGAAGAGTAGTTCGAGAAGTCCACTGCAATAATGACTTATTAACAGACTTCGAACATTTCGGAGCGTTGCCATGACTACCCGATGAATGGGCACTTTCTTTTATTGGTCCTCATATTGCATAACCATGGTAATGCTCCGAAATGTCCGAAGTCTGCTTATTAAGCAAAGCAGCAAACTGGTTACTGGGTACTTGTCAATTTTCACACAATTTTAGGTCAAAATCAGTCGCAGGATGTCGCAACCTAAACGACTGATTTAAAATTGAATTATACAAAAATACAGTATTTTAATAGTATATTAAAAAACAAGTTTCATAAGTCATGACTTTAGCGCACGCATCCAGGTTTAGAAAACGAGCCGAAGGCGAGTTTTCTCATGGACAAGTGCGCTGAAAAGTCTTATGAAACGTGCATTTTATAATATTTTTTCTATTTTGGTTGCTTAAATGTAAAAGAAATCTGCGTTATTTTGTAAAATTGTGATTTAAAAGGGAAAGGAAATTATTGATCATGTTAGAAGTTTTTGAATAAGAGGGATGGAATATAAGTTTAAGAGAACATGATTCGCTTAAAATTGACAGTTTGAATTCAAAGTTGAACAATAGTAAAGTCCTACTGTGTCATATGAAGCAGGTTCTGAATAATTAAATCAAATGTCACTTGAGGTTATAACTTGTTGCCAATCGGGTTGTAAAAATTCCATCCAATCTTAGCTACATTGACGCTGGCGCAGTGGCGCGTTGCATTTGCAAAGACCGTCAATTGTCACCTGTCACTATTCCAATTTCAGTCGAACGGAGGTGTAGCTGGCGAGTTGGCGACATTGATTATAAGCAAAATTCCTTGTAATTCCTTGACAACTGTCGAACTGTCACCCATCAAACATCAATCGGTTTAAGCAGAAGTCATTATTTTTCACCAAAAAATCAAAATTCATTTAGACAAAACTACTTAGGCCCAGTTTTACAATCGTGGAATAAGAACGGAATAACTGTTCGCCAAATATCCTTAATCCTTTAATGTTCCTCCATATCTACGTCACACCTACGTCACGTTACACCAACAATAATACTTATCCGACGATTGTAAAATCGGGCCTTAGTGTAACCAACAACCTCAGGGTCTAAATATAATAATATATCAAAAATTAAGTTTGAAAATTTCCATACTAATAGTAGTTTCTCGTCCAAACTGGTCACTAAATATGGCCGCTATATGTCATAGGCGTAGCTACCTATAAGAGTGAGATGGAAGTGCAGCCAACATTGCAAAAGTATTTTTCATAACATAAAAACTAGCTTAATCATTTTTTGAAAAATATTTTTAACCATTAAAAGTTAAATAATTGGAACGAGACCCGCTGGAAATTTATTAAAACTGATGGAAAGATGGAAATTATTTTGAAAATCTTAGAAAATCCATGAATTGATGAGTATCTGGCAACACTGGTTGTAATCATATAAGCTCGTTCTACACTCAGACACACAAAATCTAACAATTATTTTGTTACTACGGATGTCAACAAGTAGCCATATTGCAGAAACTGACCTATCGCAAAGTGATAACTTCCGTCAAATGTCAAATGTAATTGTATTCCCCCATGCCGTATCTTCCCCCCTTGCTTTTTTAAGAATTTTATTATTCCATTTTTAAGAAAGACTTTGTCAAGAATTCTTGACTCTTGATAAACAAATATCGTCCCAATCTTTGATCAACATCAAAATATTGACTTAGAAGCGATTTCTCTAATAGAAAAGATAAAAGTTCCACTTTAAAAAATATGTCTTTTGCTATATTTCTTGCAAATTAAAAGATAAAACATAAAATGTGCCTTTTTATGCAAAAAGAAACAGACACCTTCTAAAAATATTGTAAATTCGAACGTTATGAATTGTTGTAAGAATTACAGTGAGGTATTCAGATTTTGAAAATGGCCTTACCCTTCACTTGAGAGAAACGCACTCACTTTTTAAAATTTAAATTTCGCGCGTTTTATTTAACTTCAGGGGCGTGTTCGAAAATACAGAGTAACGCTCTGTGTTTTCGAACGCCGCGATTGATGGAAGCCTGTTTGCAGTTACATCTTGGTAATTCTAATTCAAATTGAATATGTACGTAAACAGTAGCATTAACAATTTAATTTTACAGACACTTCAGTGTGTGTACACATTTAATTAACTTTTACACCTTTCAATTATAAGTTAGTACCAATCGATTGCATTGGTTTTATTTTTCAGGGGTTGTCGGTCCTCGCTGTTCGCTTCTGTCAAATTTTATTGTTGTTTAGAATAGAATTATTCATGTCGAAATTACACGTTCCTTGCAAATACTGTTCTTTTTTTGTGGTATCACATGAAATCATCGTGAAAAACTATACGCAGAATCGGTCGTGATAGGGATGAAGATAATGCGGTTGTTTACAATCGTCAGTAGGATGTCTGCTTTGATTTAATCATCGACACTCGACGACAATGTCCAACAGAGTTAACATGCGTCCGGCCAGCAAAAACACCTTGTTAAAAGTGGTTATTTTAGGAGACGGGGGTGTAGGAAAGAGTTGCTTGATGAATCGATTCGTTTCGAATCATTTCGACGAGCATTCGTTTCATACAATTGGTGTAGAATTTTTAAATAAGGACATTGATATCAACGGAGAAACTTACACTCTGCAGGTAAGCCTTACACTATTAAGGAAACTCATTTCAAACTTAAACAATTAATATAGATATGGGATACAGCTGGCCAAGAACGATTTAAAACACTTCGCACACCCTTTTATAGGGGTAGCGATATTTGTTTGCTGACGTATGCCGTCGATGACCGAACGAGTTTTAGAAATCTTTCAATGTGGAAGAACGAGTTCCTGTATTACGCGGACGTAAAAGAAACAACTCCGTTCCCTTTTATAGTCGTTGGTAATAAAGTAAGTCGTAGTAATGTATGTAAATAAGAGAAATTAATTTGTTTATTTTATAGTGCGATGTTCCTAACGAAGAACGTGAAGTGTCTCAATTAGAATTAGAAACTTGGTGCAATGAAAACGGTATCTCCAGTTGCATAGAAACCTCGGCGAAAAATGCCTGCAATGTTAACGAAGCATTTAAATTGGCCGTGCAGTATTGGCTGAAAGCGGAAATTCGGGCTGACAAAAACGAATGCGTCTGCAATGACACGATAGATCTTACGAAAAAGAACAGCGATCATAGAAACTCTTGCTGTGTAGGCACTTCCGAAGAATAGACCTGCTTTGTTGTGATCTGTTCTGTTCTGTTCTGTTCAAGTTATTAAATTTTGCAAGAACTATTTTTAATTGGATTTTTCGCAGAGCAGTGTCTTATATTTTATTCTTAATAACATATTGTAGTGGATCCACATAGTCTAGCTAAATCCTGACACATCAAATTATTCATCAATTAAATTTAAGTGCAATTTTTTTTTAAATATGAAGTGTTGAATCAAGTCAAATGAAACAAAAATATTTTATGTTTTGGTATCACTAAAACTGGCTTTGAAAATGCTTTCATTCAATAAATAAATCATAACCAAAGTGATGACTTTTGAACCAAATGGTATACTGTGCTTGGGCATTCAGATTTTAGGTGCTTCATAAACTCGTTTCATTTATCAGTCCAAGAAGCAAACCTAAATTCCCTTCAATTTGTAAGAAATGAATGCCTGGACGTTATTTAATAATTTTAGGATTTTGTTTAATATGCACTGATTGTAGTTAAGTTGTTAATAGTTGAATTTGTAACTTATTTTTTTATTAATTAATTTTCTGGAACAAAACTAGAGATATATGACAGAAAAATTGTTTGATGAAGTTTCTGTGACACGATTCATACCATTTTAAACTTGTGAAACATTAAAAATTAAGTAAAATACTTTTTAAAGAGAAGAGAACAAAATTAATGTTATTTAACATCTGCTTTATCATTCATAAAAAAAAAAAGTTTTTAATTAATAGTACAAAATACAAAAGCAGATCAGAATTGTATTCTTTATGAGTTCGGTGCAGTTCTTTATGTATATCTTTAACTATTGTAATTTATCATTACTAGATTTTTTTTTAAATAACGAGTAAATTAAAAAGCAAAAACAAATATCAGGTTTCTCATACATTTTATGTTTAATAGGTACGTTCTCATCACAATAAAAAAATATTTCTGTGTTAAAATCAAACTCTGTTTGTTATAATTAAAAACTTTAAAATAAAAGATGTGGTATATTTAAATAAAACTAATATTTATGTTACCTAGAAGCTTCACTTAAGTAGTTAATAGTGTAGCACCTCTTAAATTGTATCAAATATTCCTCCAAACATGTACATGTATTCAAATATTTTATTCATACTGATGTTATCTGCCAGTCAGAAACATAGTTGCTGAAAATAAATTAATTCTTGGCTGCTATATTTCCTTTTTTTTTTTAAATTTCTTCTGCTTAGCATTTTAAGTAAATGCATAAGTGTGAATGACTGAAATAAATTTTACTGTATATTATTGCTTAATCTAATGTATTTGTGTAAGCTTGAGAGATCCTGTCTGAATAACATTCTGTACACTTATTTTTACACTAGATAGTTATAGTGATTGCGCTTGTAAATAGTTTCGTTTTCTTCAAATTTTAATCAGTGTTGATGAGGATTAGCTTTTGTATGCCAGTAGCTATTTTATAGTCTTGATTTAACTTATACAAATAAAATTTTTAATCACATCTTGTCTAGTTTGTGCGTGCGAAAATATTTTGTTTTGTAACTAATAACAAAGATAATTTATTCTATACTCAGTTTTTACTTTAAGAAATGAGAACTGGTAACAAATAACATTAAATAAGAACGATCAAACTTTATTCATATTGAAACAAGAAACCATGGACAGATGATCAATAAAAATCATTTTAAAGGTGACAGTTAAAAATTGTGATACAGAAAGAAATGTGCAAGAAATAAATTGATTGCAAAATAACTGCAAATATAAATGTGTGTTTCAAATGAATCTTGCGGTAATACTTCTATAATAAAATGATTCCTAAAATAAATAGGTCAAAAGGATGAACTAAACACAAACATACACTTATAAAATATGATCCTGTAAATGTAACTCTCATACCTCATGTTCAAGTAAAATACTTTCAAAAAAAGTCAACGTATAATAGCTTGCAGCCTTTTTTGCACTAATATGATTTTCATTCAAGAAAATGAAATGGGATCTACCTTTGAGAAAAGTTCTACCTAATGTCTGTACAAGATATACATACAATTTTATAGCTACATACTCAAAACCTCAGGTGAGGTTTATATTGCAGAATATGTCTGAAAAGAAAAAAAATTGAATTTTATTTGAAAGAAACTTAATCAATTTACTTACTTATCCAACTTTTCCCAAAAAATCATTAGAGCTGCACGGTCTAAGTGACGCTTTGTCCTTGAAAGTTCTATAACCGTAACAGCCCATCTTGCTACGTTTGCATCTAACTTCATCTCATCATATTTTAAGTGAAAAGCACAAACTAGAACAAAAAAGTTTAAATTGGCGGCAGTAATTATATGGAAGTGATTTCTTACTTTTGTCAAATATTTCTACGGGATTCTCCCACGGGTATCCCTTAAATTGCCAAGCCGGTCCCATCACAAAAACAGCAACCACTCGATCCCAATCACTCGGACTTAATTTAGCAGGGTTATCAACTACTCTGTAAGGCACCGACACTCCGTTTCTTTGACGGTGTAGTAGCACTTCGTTATCTCGTCGGCCACCTTCGGCCTTCTTCTGTTCCACAGAAACAAACTTCAGTTCTTGCAGAATGTCCTTTACATTATGCATGGTAATGAGAGATGTTGTTCCTGCTGGTATTATTACAATTGGTGTGCGAGAGACTCTCTTTGCACCACTACTGGGTGGTGGTCTTATAACATTAACGGGCATGGGTGTAGCAGGCTGTGAGATAGGAGGACGTGACTTAACAGAACCTTCAGTCACAGATTTCAGCGTCATTCCATGATATGTTCCTCTGGTATCAATTTTAAAACCTTCCGTTTCTGAAATAAACAAGCAAATTTATTGCTATTTGAATTACAAAATAGAAACATGTTTACTCAAAAGTTTGTTAAATAGTAAATTTTGTAACAACAAATGTCAATCAAATTCTACCTTCTTTTTGCCTATTGAACCTTTCTTGATCATAACGATTGTACATAGCAGGTTGAGCAGCTGTTCTTATAGGTGTTTGTCTAGGGGTAACAATTGGTTGTTGCTGTTGTTGTGGTATTCTCTGCCTGCCTTCTTCTCTAGCTTTAATACTATGCAACAAAGCTAAAATATTTTTCGCAAAATTCTTTCCATTTGACTGCAAAATAGTAGTCCTAGTCCTCCATTGTCTCTCCCGGCTTATTATATCTTTTGTTATATCCACGTCAAGATCTAAAATCGCTTTAATATCATACTCCTGCCCGATATCGTCGTTGCCTTTGATAGTTGTCCTCTTCTTTGCCAAACGCTTCGCTTTGATGGCAGCAATTTTCTCGACGGACATTGCTTCAGAAAGAGACCTGCGAATAAAAAAATATTTAAAAGTATTCATTTATTGCTCTTTAATCTGTTTACTTAATGTTATCCACTGTGACTGATGCTTCCTTAGGGGCATCCAATCTTGCTGCCAGTTGTTCTCTGACTTTTTGGACATGTGTGTCCTCAAATCGAGGTTTCTTTGCAATACTTTCGGGACCATCATAGTCAGCTGATCTTTTCACCTTAAATTTAAATGCTTTTTTTAGTTAAATAAATCCTAAAGGAAGTTACATAAGGTCAACTTATCACACATTTCTTTTTAATAATAATATAACACAAAGAAATCCGTGTAATTTCCAACATATTATTGTTTAACCACTTGCAACTTACTTGGGTAGGTAATTCAAGAGGTGCACTTTTATCAATAGCTGGACAACTTGCGGTCTCCCCATTTAAGTATGCCAACAGCTCTTTTCTGTCTGGTCTTCTTACGACGGGAATATTTTCTTTCTGCGCATATAAGACACAACTAAATCAGTTTCGGCTTCCAACATATTGGTTCTGTACTTACCGCAGCCTGCCTCACATACACCGGATGCGTGAATGATATATTTTTTAATATAAACAAGAGACATTCTAAAGTGTAATATTCCTTGGGGTTTCCGTCCTTGCCGGAACTGCCAAACAGTGAACGCGTCAGTTAGGTTAGTGCTCACGTGTACGAGGAAGTTGGTTTGTACTCACCCCCACATCAAATAGTTGGTCTTCACGTTCTTCGGCCATGAGAATTCACCGAATATTATTTGGCCATCGCGTTCAATAATTTCTTTCTTATTTACGTTGTATTGGCGAAGTAAACTCAACGGATCCGCCATTTTTGTTTACTGTCAAATGTCAACTGTCAACTTTTAGCTTTATTCCGATACCAACTTACTTAAAATCCTATATGCTTTTAAAAAAGTCACTAAAACTTGCGTTTTAAAATTCTTTAAAAACAGAACCAAATATTTACATAATCAAAATAAGCCGATTCGTTACTACCAATTTTGCACACACTAATGAGCCCAAAAGTGCAAATAATCGCTAAGTCTATTTTCCAGTAATTATGTAGGTTTTAAAAAAATTTATACACAGCCATTCAACTGTGTTTGAAACGCAAAATTCAAAGCTTACGGGAAAATGCCCATTATAACAATAAATACAATTTAATTAAAATCCACCCGTCTTTATTCTCAGCGGTGAACTAACCAACAGAGACGGCTTTAATAGTTGCGGGGGCCCGGGCGTGAGATTTATATGTGGGCCCTTTGAGTAAGGATGGCAACACTGATTTCTCGTATCCCAAAACTTATTTTCAAAATAATTGTACGTGGTGTCCATTTTAAATCATGACTAAAGCACGGGGAATTTGTATAAAAACGTCACGAATGATGACCCACCAAACAGACGACTCGCAATGCAAGTTCATTACGGGCAAAATTGTCGCCTTAGCGGCGGCGTAGCGCTCGGAAACACGACATCACACGCCCCTGGGCTGTGTTTCTCGTTCAATAGTGGGGCGAATTCGTACATCTTTCACGCCGCCTAATCATGACGCCTTTAAAATTAAAAATAGGCAACCCATTCTACTTCCGTGCTCTTAGTACTTTATAAGACCACGAAGTTATTTCTGATTTGATTGCCGGGTTGCCTTTTCTAAAACCTGCAGGGGTCACGATTTAAAATGGGCATCCCGTATAATATGAATACGTTCCACAAATTTTCTATTAAAATGACCCTTGAGTATATTTTTAAAACTTATTGCGTAAAAGCACCGTTAAAGTAAGACATTGAACAGCGCCACCTGATGGAACTTGCCGGTAGTCTTCTTTTCATTTGTTTCTATTGTATTGTATAGTCCAGTAATCATAATTTATTGAAAGGAAATTGTATAAAACCAAAGAATATAAAACATTATTGACCTTAAACATTAAACTTAAGACTCAATTTAAACTGACAGCATCGATAACTTTCCGCTGAAAATAAAAGCGCATATAGTTGTAAATTGATGTAAATTAACATTACGGACAGACCTAATAGTTCTCTTTTTTTTTTCTTTTTTGCTTTGCGCAGCAACGCTGCTTGTCTTTCGGCCATTAGCCATTCACAATTACGACGTATTAAAGCTGGGTCATCATTAGACTGCACAAACATCCATGGCTCATGGTGGGATTTGAATCCACGCTGCCGAGCGACACGACTTTCCAAATTCCAAGTCGGCTAGGCTAGACCGCTAATAAGCCACTCGGCGATAATGGCTGTGTTTTAAAATTACCCGAACAAGCGTTCGATTAATATGCAATTTCCTACTTAATTGAGCACTTGATTAAGGTAAGAAATCGCATGTTAAATAAACGTTTGAGTAATTTTAAAAAACGGTCAATAGTTAATTCAATAAATTGAGTTTTATTTATCTAGTAATATTTGTTTGTAAACTATTGGCAGATGGCAGCATTGAAATCACGTTGACATTGCGTTGACAAAACAAGAAAGATGGCGGATGCTGCGGCTCGCCAATTGCAATATGAATATAAAGCGGTAAGTAATGTAAAATGCAATTATTTATATTAATGTTTGTATTTATTAATAGATATTAATTACTTCTTGCTGCACGGTATTAATTTTCCTAGTTACAGGACTAAACACACTTAACAAATCAAGTTCGTTTTGTTACGTAGGTTACGTTTCCTTATCTTGAATGTTATTTCTTCATTTGTTGATCGTTTAATTGAAATATCTTTTGTATAGAATTCAAATCTCGTCCTTCAAGCCGACGTTCGTCTCATCGAGCGACGCAGTCGAGATGAAGCCACCGGTGAGGTTATGTCCCTTGTGGGAAAGCTTTCCGGAACCAGAATGGGAGACCGGGCTCAGAGGACTCGACCTGGGAAAGCAGAGGAACGTAAAGCCAAGTACGAAACATTATCATAAGATAGAACCTCATGTAAATTTATTGAATTTATTTGTAGGCGTCAGAAAAGAGACGAGGCCCAATATGATTTTACAAGGATGAAAGGTGCGACGTTACTTTCCGAAGGTGTCGACGAGATGGTGGGCATTATTTACAGGCCGAAAACACAGGAAACGAGGCAGACTTACGAAGTACTGCTTAGTTTTTTGCAAGAGGCGTTGGGTGATCAACCCAGAGATATTTTATGCGGAGCTGCGGATGAGGTACTCGCTGTTTTAAAGAATGACAGGTTGAAAGAAAGGGAGAAGAAAAGGGAAACCGAACAATTGATTGGTGAGAATAATTTCTTTTGGTGTTGTGGTATTACTAATTTGTTGAAATTAAATTAGGTTCACTGGCTGAAGAACGGTTCGCTTTGTTGGTCAATTTGGGTAAGAAAATAACAGATTTTGGAAATGAGGAGTCCAAATCGGCGACTACCGGAGAGGAAAATATTGATGAAACTTATGGAATAAACGTTCAGTTTGAAGAATCTGAAGAAGAGGATGATGAAGACATGTATGGTGAAGTCAGAGAAGAAATGGATGATGAGGAAGGCGAAGAAGCTAAAGAAGATAGTGCCATTCATGCTGAAAACGTGAGTTTTAATATTTTTTAAATAATTTTTTTCTTATGATGGGAATTTTCAGTTAGGAGGTGTAGAGGAAATGAAGAAGGAAAAGGCGCTTCACCCTCTGGATATCGATGCATATTGGTTGCAACGTAGATTGTCCAAAATATATGATGATGCTATGGTATCTCAGGCCAAAGCTGGAGAAGTATTAAATGTTTTAAGAGATGCCGGTGACGATAGGGAATGTGAAAATCAGCTGGTTTTATTATTGGGATATGATTGCTTTGATTTCATTAAGATCCTGAAGAGACATCGACAAATGAGTAAGAACATTATTTATTATTTTATTTTACTTAAAGCAAATTTTCTATTATTGTTAGAAATAGTAGTAGTAATACATTTTTAGAATGAAATGAAACTTTAATTTCTACATTTCTGATTTCAGTCTTATATTGTACACTTTTGGCTAAATCGCAAAACGAAACCGAGCGTCAAAAAATTCGCGATCGCATGACAGAAGACCCTTCATTATCCAGAATTCTCCGACTCCTAGACACAGGGAAAGGGGAAGATGATGGTGAAGATGACGAATCGACGAACCGTTCTTCCAGAAGAAAGGACCACTCAGATGATATAGAAATGGGATGTTCAGGGCAAGTTGCAGGTTCCAGACAACTCATAGATTTCGAAGACCTAGTTTTCAGCCAGGGATCTCATTTTATGGCCAATAAGCGTTGCCAATTACCAGACGGATCTTTCAGGAAACAAAGGAAGGGTTATGAAGAAGTTCACGTCCCGGCACTTAAACCAAAACCATACGGTGACAATGAAAAGCTACAAGCGATTGATCAATTACCCAAGTACGTGCAGCCCGTGTTTGAAGGTTTTAAGACGTTGAATCGCATACAGAGCCGATTGTATAAAGCTGCCTTGGATTCGGATGAAAATTTATTACTTTGCGCCCCTACTGGTGCTGGTAAAACTAACGTGGCTCTTCTATGTATGATGAGGGAAATAGGCAAACACATTAACGATGATGGCACAATCAACGCAGAAGATTTTAAAATTATATATGTTGCACCCATGCGTTCTTTAGTACAAGAAATGGTTGGCAATTTCGGAAAGCGCTTGGCCAATTACAATTTAACAGTCTCAGAATTGACAGGTGATCATCAACTTACACGAGAACAAATAGTGGCTACACAAATCATCGTTTGCACACCAGAAAAATGGGACATCATTACTAGAAAGGGTGGTGAGAAAACATTTACTTCCCTGGTGCGTTTAATTATCATAGATGAGATTCACTTATTACATGATGAGCGAGGGCCGGTTTTAGAAGCCCTAGTAGCAAGGACCATACGAATGATTGAGTCTACACAAGAAGACGTTCGCCTGGTCGGTTTATCCGCCACTTTGCCGAATTACCATGACGTTGCAACTCTCTTACGAGTGAAACACGACAGCGGATTATTCTATTTTGATAACAGTTTCAGGCCCGTTGCTTTGGAACAGCAATACATAGGCGTGACTGAGAAAAAGGCCCTGAAAAGGTATCAAGTCATGAACGAAATTGTTTACGAGAAAACGATGGAGCACGCTGGGAGGAATCAAGTCTTGATATTCGTGCATTCTCGCAAGGAAACTGGGAAAACAGCAAGGGCCATCAGGGATATGTGCTTGGAGAAAGACACGCTTGGACAGTTTTTGCGTGAAGGTTCCGCTTCTATGGAGGTCTTGCGAACTGAAGCCGAGCAAGTTAAAAATCAAGAATTGAAAGACCTGTTACCGTACGGTTTTGCCATTCATCATGCTGGTATGACTCGCGTTGATAGGACTTTAGTCGAGGACTTGTTTGCTGACAGACATATTCAAGTGCTTGTTTCGACAGCTACTTTAGCATGGGGTGTTAACCTACCTGCACACACCGTGATTATAAAAGGCACGCAGATTTATAATCCTGAGAAGGGGCGTTGGACCGAACTAGGAGCACTGGACGTCCTTCAGATGTTAGGAAGAGCCGGCAGACCACAGTATGATACGAAGGGCGAAGGAATTTTGATTACCAATCACAGTGAACTGCAATATTATTTGTCTTTGTTAAACCAGCAACTACCCATTGAGTCACAGTTGATATTGAAAATGCCGGATATGATGAACGCTGAAATAGTCTTGGGGACGATACAGAATGTCAAAGACGCAGTGACTTGGCTTGGCTACACCTACCTGTACATAAGAATGATGAGGCAACCGACTTTGTACGGCATTTCCCACGATCACATGAAACAAGACCCGTTGCTCGAGCAACAGAGGGCGGACATAGTTCACACTGCCGCTTTACATTTAGATCGAAGTGGCTTGATTAAATACGACAGGAAAACGGGGCAGTTCCAGGTGACTGAGTTGGGTCGAATTGCATCTCATTATTACTGCACGTATGAAACCATGACGACGTATAATCAGTTGTTGAAGCCGATGCTGAGCGAAATTGAATTATTTAGAGTGTTCTCTCTCTCAGGCGAATTCAAGAACATCACAGTGCGAGAGGAAGAGAAACTAGAATTACAAAAACTCATGGAACGAGTCCCGATTCCCATCAAAGAGAGCATCGAGGAACCCAGTGCGAAAGTCAACGTGCTACTCCAGGCTTATATCTCGCAGTTAAAACTGGAAGGCTTCGCTCTTATGTCCGACATGGTTTACGTCACTCAGTCGGCATCTCGTTTGATGCGGGCCATTTTCGAAATCGTCCTGCACCGTGGTTGGGCTCAACTTACCGACAAGACTTTGTCATTGTGCAAGATGATAGATAAACGGATGTGGCAATCGATGTCACCTCTGCGACAGTTTAGGAAAATGCCCGAAGAAATCGTGAAGAAAATCGAAAAGAAAAACTTCCCCTGGGAGAGATTGTACGATCTAGGCCCGAATGAAATCGGCGAGTTGATTCGCGTGCCCAAACTGGGAAAAACCATCCACAAATACGTGCATCAATTTCCAAAGCTGGAATTATCCACTCACATTCAACCAATCACCAGGTCGACTTTGAGGGTGGAACTGACGATAACACCAGATTTTCAGTGGGACGAGAAATTGCACGGTGCCTCAGAGGCTTTTTGGATTTTGGTGGAGGACGTCGATTCCGAGGTTATTCTACATAGTGAGTACTTCCTGTTAAAATCGAAGTATGCAACAGATGAACACTTGGTGAAGTTCTTCGTACCTATATTTGAACCTCTTCCTCCCCAGTACTTTCTGCGAATCGTCTCTGACAGGTGGATAGGAGCTGAAACTCAATTGCCCGTGTCGTTTAGGCACCTCATTCTGCCAGAGAAAAATTTCCCCCCGACGGAACTCCTTGATTTACAACCCTTACCGATCACTGCACTGAGGAATGCCAAGTACGAATCACTCTACACTGAGAAGTACCCCCAATTTAATCCGATCCAGACTCAGGTGTTTAATGCCGTCTACAACAGCGATGATAACGTGTTTATTGGGGCACCGACTGGTTCAGGAAAGACTATAATAGCAGAATTTGCGGTGCTAAGATTATTTCAGCAAAACCCCGAGGGACGATGCGTGTATTTGGTGCCGAAAGAAGCTCTGGCCGAGCTTATTTTTGCCGATTGGCACAACAAATTTGGGCAGTTGCTTGGGAAGAAGGTAGTTCTGTTAACGGGTGAAACTGGCACTGATTTGAAGCTCTTGGCGAAAGGGCAGGTTGTTATAACAACGGCAGAAAAGTGGGACGTCCTGTCTCGACGGTGGAAGCAAAGGAAAAATGTGCAGAACGTGCACTTGTTCATCGTCGATGAGTTGCACTTAATTGGAGGAGAAGACGGGCCAGTCATCGAAGTGGTTTGTTCACGTATGAGGTATATCTCATCGCAGATTGAAAGGCAAATCCGCATAATCGCATTGTCAGCTTCGCTCACAGACTATCGTGATGTCGCTCAGTGGTTGGGGTGTAACGCAAACTGCAACTTCAATTTTCACCCTAGTGTGAGGCCGGTTCCCCTAGAATTGCATGTGCAAGGTGTGAACATTACGCATAATGCCTCGAGGTTAATAGCGATGGCGAAGCCGGTTTACAACGCAATTGTGAGGTACAGTCCACATAAGCCGGTTATAATTTTTGTGCCAACTCGAAAACAGGCCAGGCTCACGGCTATTGATTTATTAACGTATTCGGGTGCAGAAGGACAACCAAATAGATTTTTCCACGCCGAAGAGGAAGACATAAAACCGTTCCTGGACAGAATGAGTGATAAGGTAAGATGTAGATATAATCATTGTAATGTACCTAATTAAATATGTATGTAAATTTTTGTAGACTCTGAAAGAAACTTTGTCGCAAGGCGTTGCGTACATGCACGAAGGTTTAACTGCAAGCGACCATCGTCTTGTCGAACAGTTATTCGATTCTGGGGCAGTTCAAGTGGCCGTCGTTACCAGAGATTTGTGTTGGGGTGTGAATATTTTCGCCCATTTGGTTGTTATAATGGACACACAATTTTATAACGGAAAGGTGCATGCTTATGAGGATTATCCGGTTACTGACGTCTTGCAAATGGTTGGAAGAGCAAACCGGCCTTTGGAAGATGATGATGCTAAGTGCGTGCTGATGTGTCAGAGTTCAAAGAAGGACTTCTTTAAAAAGTTTCTGAATGATTCTCTACCAGTGGAGGTAAGAAAACTTTTTTTCTAAAGTAAGTTAAATATATAAAGTAGAATTTAATTTTTGTAGAGTCACTTGGACCACAGATTACATGACCACTTTAACGCAGAAATCGTTACAAAGACAATCGAAAACAAGCAGGACGCCGTAGATTATCTAACGTGGACCTTCTTGTACAGACGCTTGACACAAAACCCAAATTACTACAACTTGCAAGGAGTAACACACAGACACCTATCAGATCACTTATCCGAGCTCGTAGAAAACACACTCTCAGATTTAGAACAATCCAAGTGTATAAGCGTCGAAGATGAAATGGACTGTTTGCCATTAAATCTAGGAATGATAGCCGCATACTACTACATAAATTACACTACCATTGGTAAGCCTACACTTCAATTTTGACATTTCGCATTCTAACGATTTGATTTCAGAGTTATTCAGTTTATCACTAAACAGCAAGACCAAAATTCGGGGGCTTTTAGAAATCATATCGTCCGCTGCTGAGTACGAAGACGTTCCTGTGAGACACCACGAAGACAACGTCCTCAGAAGCTTAGCGCAACGCCTCCCGAATAAACTGACGACTGCTACTGGGGGCCAACCAAAATACAACGACCCACACATCAAGACGAACCTCTTATTGCAAGCTCATTTGTGCCGTTTGCAACTCGGTGCTGAACTTCAGGGGGATACCGAGTCCGTTCTTAGTAAGGCCATCAGGTTAATACAAGCGTGCGTGGATGTGTTGAGCTCGAACGGTTGGTTGTCACCTGCCGTAGCCGCTATGGAATTGGCTCAGATGGTGACGCAAGCAATGTGGAGTAAAGATTCGTATTTGAAGCAGTTGCCCCATTTTACTGCTGAAATCATCAAGCGCTGCACTGACAAGGTACGATTTAAAAAACCCGAGCTTATAAATCGTGTTAATTCGGATGAAAAGCAGGGTGTCGAAACTGTTTTTGATATCATGGAGCTGGAAGACGATGACAGATCGAAATTACTACAGTTAAGTGACGCGCAGATGGCAGACGTCGCAAGATTCTGCAATCGTTACCCAAACATAGAAATGAGCTACGAAGTCCTGGATAAAGATAAGATTCATTCGGGGTCATCGGTGCATGTGGCCGTGCAATTGGAGAGAGAAGATGAAATCAGTGGCCCGGTTATCGCACCGTTCTATCCACAGGTATGAACGATTGATGGTGATGTGTAAGTGCTAGGGTTGTAAAATGTCCGGACATTTATTTTTTGGATAGGACACGAATTTAAATGTCAGACACTGTCCTGACACTTATGACATTTAAAATTTCATAATGAAAATCAACTTCGAATTATTAACTGCAAATAAAGAACTTTTCAAAAATATGCCGTTCCTATATTGTACTTTTAGCAAACAGAATGAAAATTCGAAAAACAAATATTATAAAAATATTATTGCACACAAATTGTAACTACCATTTGCCAGCACTTTGGCACTTTTGATTACAGAATTAGCAGAAAAACATTTTTAAAATTAATGCGGATTCACATGTCACGGACTGTATCCATGACATTTTGATGACAAATAGTATTTGCCTGTCCAGACAATTGTCATTTTTGACATTTGTCCGAAAGACATTTATACTCACTCACAACCCTAGTAAGTGCTGATTTTGTTGTGATTTTTAGAAACGTGAGGAGGGCTGGTGGGTTGTGATCGGTGATCCTAAAAGCAACTCGCTTCTGTCAATTAAACGATTGACTCTGCAGCAGAAGGCACGTGTTAAATTGGATTTCGTTGCACCTCGACCAGGACATCACAATTACACTTTGTATTTTATGAGTGATGCTTACTTGGGATGTGATCAGGAGTATAAGTTTTCCATCGATGTTGGCGACTTTGAGTCAAGTGCAAGTGATTCTGATTAAATATTTTTTTTTGTACTATTGGAGTAAGTGTATTTTGTTTCTAGTTTAATATAAAATGAAAATTAGAGGAAGGGTTTGTTTTCTTTTGCTTTCCAATATTTTTCATTAATTAAATGATTAGTCTTCAACATTCAATTGAATATTCTATTGAAGATAATTTAAAAAAACATTAAGTCAGTTTGTATGGGCCTGTTTATTTTTGTAAATTAGTTTTTTTTTTAATTAAGCCAAAATAAAGATAGCAAAAGTCAATAAACTCGCATCTGCCTTTCATGTAATACTCTAAAAAAAAGTATAAATAATGTTAGAAATGCTCTGATTGAGAAATGTTTTATCAAAAATTATTAAACAGTTTAATTTGTTTTTCTAACGTTTATGTTATTCTTGATTATTTGTGAAGTAATTTTCCACTGGTTTATCGTTAATCTAAATATAGTGAACATAGATTTTTTTTTAGAAACCATAACTCAAAGCAATTCTCATTTTTGTCATTCATTAAGATTTATCAGAGCGTTGTTGATTTGCATTCAAAAGAGAGATACTCGGTTTGAATAATTCAAACTCTGTTTTTATTTTTTATTTTCTAAACTCCCTGAACAAAGGGACATTCATTTATTAAATTATTTATATAAAACAGTTTGTATAAATTCAGTTGAAACCTATCTCACCACATGCGTTTCTTTTTCCATGTTTACCAATAAAATAGTTTCGCCTGACTTTTCTATAAAATGAAATATCAAAAATATCAATGTATTTACTGCACCATTAATTTTTTTTTAAATATTTTGATTGACGTAATTAAACAAGCACGTCTTTGCAACATGATAACAATAGTGATTTGCAAAAAATACTTTTGTTATGTGTTGTAACTCATTGTCTCATTTCTGATAACGTTGTGGTCCAGTAAATATTTTGGACGAATTATCTTGTTAGCATAACAAGCAGGGACCTGCTGACTTCTTCAGTTGGACGTAATTACAATCAAATCAGCGAAGACGGTCCTTTATTTTTAACTTCTGCTTCAAGGTCAATACTTTTAGCAACGCATTAAATTCGTCATTTTTTAAATGATTTATATTCGACAACTAAATTTAACTTATTGTTAAACGTATTCTTATTTTAAATTGGGATGAGACTAGAAGTGAGTAGAAGAATAAAATCAGATAAATAACGTACTTGTCCTGACTGCTCATTCTAAAAATATGCGCCGTCTGCAAACACCAAAACTATATTTATCTCAGACAGAAGCAAACTTAGAAAATTATCTCACATAGAGTGATGATAACGAATTAACTAACGTTGTGTGTATACTATAAAATGTAAATGAATTGTAGAGTACATAATGATGATTATTAAATGAGTTCGTTATTATTACGTAATTTTTTCGGAAGGAAATAAAAAGGACTTGTGAGGCTGCCAACTTAACATTAGAATTCTAATAATACACTTAGATCACTTAAAGTGAGGTATATTTAAACAGAACGAAGTAACAGTTCATGCATATTCAGAAATCAACCAAAGTTAAGGCTGTCGTCAACAGACAATTTTTGATATTAAAAAAGGAACGATGCTGAAAGAATAAAAAGCACATTATCCCTCACCTTTCTTGGGTACAATAAGTTACAGGGAAAAAAAATCTGAATATTTGAGATTGTTTCAGACCGTTCTTGTATTTTACTGCAAATAAATTACATACATCGTTTGCATTAGAAAATACTAGTAAGAATGTGTTTATCGTCGATCTTAATTTGCCTTTTCAACGAGTGGGTTAATAAATAAAAACGAGTTAATTTCAGTAATCTGATCGCTAATAAACGTATTCATTCGAACTCGCAATATCCATAAAAGATGCAAACGATTAAAGCGCGGCTTAAAAGTGTGAATACCAAGCAATAAGCATATCGGAGTCGTGAACAAGATGTAAGTAAGTTCATTTAAATACGTTCCAGTAAAAATTGTGCCCCATTAAAAACTCAAAAGGCGCGTTACGCTGCATTAACTGTGATATATCACGACGCGAGAACATTTTATTCAATTAATTTTGATGAATTGCTGCAAATAAAGCTGGTGGTGTAAGAAGTACGCCTCAGGCGTTCACTTGCTTTATTACATAAAATTTGTATCTTGCAGCGTGTTATAGAAAATTAGTAGATACTTTATTGGCTCTCTTAAATTACAAAAAGTTACAACATATTACATACAGGGTGACTGACAAAAAAAACACGATAAGAAGCGATGACCGAAAGTATGAGAAAAATGTTATCGTTATTAACTTGTTTTGCATAAATTATCAGTTACTGTTAATCAATTTTTTTGTTTATTTTTATATATTAAAAGTTTTAACCATTTTCTTTTGAGTTAGAGAACAGTTTTCCTAAAATCAGTTCTCGTCCGAATATTTAGTTGTTAGGGCTCGTAGTTAGAAACGAGAATATGTTTTAAAGATGTGCCAAACAAGACTAGTTTCAAAACTAGTTTGCATTGTACATAAAAAATGTGTAGAATTTATATTATCTCTTAATCTGAACAGAGTGTAAAAAGATCATAACATCAAAGTACGTTTTAGTTAATAAAATTAATTAATTGGATTTATTTTTAAATGGTTTAGTACTCACTCCAGGAACAGGAAGAAGAAATCGCTTGCTGAGTTGCAGGTATGTTATTGTGCTCATGATAAGTAAACAAAACGAAGTTATATTGCCAATGAATAACATCATAAATTATAATTACAAAGAATCCTGTACTTGAATGTTTAGTAGAGTTAAAGGCCTCAACACACGCACGTACATGGTCGTTCGGAGCAGACGTTTGATAAACGTGCATGTACGATCGTAAATAACATGTATCTCACTGAGTATGTACGCACGTCCGTCTGTTTCAATTAAATGATTCTTTATTATTCTACTCTGCACATCATTATTTATAACCATTAATAAATAGGTTTGTCTTTGCCTGGAGTTATATGTACATGTCAGTTGCCCAGATATCCGCATGATTAATGTGGTATGTCAGTCCATAAAATAATTAAAACCTAATCGGAAACTCAAGACAGCGGTACAATATCGTTCGCAGTGCTTATTTTTACCCCTGCTTGACCCGTTGTTAACGGAGTGACATATTCTCTTTTAGATAAAAGCATTGAATAAACTGTGTTCCGTGTGGCTGCATTTGTGTGATTATTAAATGAATGTAATAGCTCCAGTTCTAAGAATATACTTGTGGAAAGTAACAGATTAATAAAGTTGATATATGGTGTCACTTGAGTCTAGAAAGTACTTTTAGTTTTATGTATGTATGTATGTGTGCATACTGTGTTATTGTGTCTATAGCTCGATACATAATTAGAATTTTCATAGAAAGTTTTTTTTTTAAGTCTCGCCTGAAATTTGTTTGTTAGTGGAGTGTTTCTTTTTCAAATGAAAATAAAAAATATTTGCATTATAAACGAATTAAAAAAGCTGATTATTTATGATATAGCAAAAGGTCAATAAAATAATAAAACTATTGAATAGGAAATCGAGGTGATTTACCTCACCTACTTTTTCTGCCCGACTATCTTAAATATCCTGGATATTTCTGAGCTGCAAACAATAAAGTGCGGCGATTATATTAAGTGCGCTCATTACATGATACATATTATTTTGATTGTTTGATTTATCTGTTCTGCGAACGACTATTATTTCATTGAGTTAATGTAATTCGATTTATTTAAAGCGGCCGTTCTAGCTTTTACAGCTAAGTACATACAACATAGGTGTGTGGCTTAGGTAGTTGACCGTGATATGAATTATGAAATCCGTTGCAGTCGTGTCGATTATTTACAAACAATGTGTCAGTCAAATAAATTATTATTAGCGTTAAATTTCCGCTGTACAGGGCGTGCCATAAACAGGAAATTTCTCAACCCACAATCGTTTTCGAAACAAATTTCAATGACAACATTTTTTCTCCTTGTAATGCTTGTCTGTGATTGTAAAGAAATTTCGAATAAAAACTTAACAGTTCATTACAAGAAATTAATGTGAATGAACACAAATCAAACGTAAATTCAAAACTTCTCTACTATTTTATTCCTTGCATTCTTATTCTGTTCTTTTTCTAACTTCACACAGTTTTAACTTTCCAATTCTCTTTATCAAACTTCCATGTAAATAAATGATTGCAATAATTAAATTATTATCAGTTTTTGTTTTGTAGCGATATTTAAAATTTTGAACTTCATAAGGGGTAAGTTCTATTATGATTCTAAAAGTAGTGTAGTTATTGCTAAGTATTTTTGAATAAGCAAACCTTACTAAGAGTTAAATAATTTAAGTTTTTTTTTTTAGGTGCATTTGAAGAGTTAATATATTTGTGGGATTCGTTATGGTGTAAGTTGTTTTCATTCATAACAAACCGAATGAATGGCTTGTCATGTACAGTAAATGTTTGCACAGTTGCAGCAAGTCGGTAAACCGATTCCGTTTTAAACACAACATGCATAAAACCAGATTGTTTTACTTGTTAACCTACGCAAATACTCGTTTGTGCAGGACTTTTAAAATTCTCTCACGACATTTTTCGAATTAGTTTTACCACAGCCCGACAGTGTTGCAGAATTTTTTTTTTTTTGTTATTTTCTGGCGAATTTATTTTAGAGTTTTATGCAAAATGCGTTTACATCGTTTCTTGCATCGTCGCGTATGGCATATTTCTCACAAGACGTGCTACTGAACATGCTCGAGTGGCTTCTACTGGTTGCAGGACATTCCAGACCGACACTGCCACATACTTCTAAGCGAGTCCATTGTCCTTGTACATTTTTTAACCTTCACATTTTCAATACCAATTATAGTACGAGAACGTTGCAGGACGAAACAGATTGTATCTATGTGCAATATACACTGTAGGTAACAGTCTCTGCTATTTCCAGTACTGGATCTGTAATATCTTCAAAGAATTAATATTTTTGTTTCTTTTATTTATTATGCAATCAAAGACTAAAACCTTCAATTTTTCTTTTCAAGTTATCATCCTGATAATTACTTATCGTTTGCAGCTTAAAACTGCTTGTTAACTGACTAAAGAAGACGGTTAAGTGTTTAGAAACTCTTTGACCTAAAAGATAAAGCGGCTATTATAAATGCATTTCGCGCGCTTGAGATCCGTACTTATGTATATTTAACTTTTAAGATTTTATTTTCTCAACGCAAATACACTGACCTAAAAATTTGATCCTTAATAAAATATGTATTGCACCAAATAATACCTACTTACTCGTCGTTAGATTAGTAGTTAGTCAATTTGTTTTTGTAATACATCAGACCATTCAGAGAAGTGCAATGGTCCTGTCAAATCTTGTTTATTTCTCTTAATTCCATGGAATTAAGTGAAAGTAGTCAACTGTAAACACGGCCAGCGCATTAATTCAACGTCAGGTAGTTATTGGTCTTACATTAAACTGCGTTCTTCGTTGAAAGATATATAGACAGTTAAGAATCCCACACAGAAATATGGGAGTAGCACTGCATAAATTCGCCCTACGTACATATGTATGTGTACGGAAGTTAATAGTTTTGCTGTATGCAATCGGCTTCCCTCTGACGTGGGCAAACAAGTTGCAGAAAATTGTCTCCTCTCATAAAATTCCATGTATCACCACTTCCTATTCTCTGTTTGATTGTATTTTGTCGGTACGATTTGTTTGCAATTTAAAATTTTAAAGTAAAAAAAAAACATTAAATAAATTGTTTATACTTCGTGCTCACGTCTGCCTTTATATTTGAATTCGTCTAAAATATTCGGGAATCTCTGACAAAGCTATTAGAATGTAACGGGCCATGACCTTCTGCTTTGTTGGTGGCCTATCCACTAGGCTGTGACGGTATGTTTGCAGTTTTCTCACGTTTAAGATGAAGACGAAGAAAAAATATTTTTGGACTTGGAATTATTTTCTAGACAACTTTTATCATGCTCCAAGCATCGTTGTTTTGCTTTATCCAGATTATAGATTTCAATCTTCAAGTATATTTACCTTTTCATCAATGAAGTTCATATATTGGCGTGTCACTGTATTCATAAAGAAAGTAACTTCTCTGTAAGTGAAATTTTTGATGTAATTCCAACTCGAGAGCAAATCTACAAGCGAAGATGCAAGATGCAAGAAACGGTGCCTCTCAGTTTTCCATTTTCTGTCTTTGCATTTTAATTAAGAATCAAATTCCGTTACTAGAAGGTGCTGCAGAAGAAACAGAAACCAGAAACGAAATTCTGTTTTTAAAAGGCGAAGAGTCTCAAGATGGAAATTGAGGCGGCCAAGAAGAAGTGGAAGAAGAACCTTTCTGAAGACCAAAGTTTTCTACTTCTTTTATATCATCTTCTAAGAACTAAATTTGGTTCAGAACTGAGATACAAAGCTAGAAAATGGAAAATGGAAATGCAATTGTAACTCACTATACTGTTTTTGCTTCTGGATTGGAATTATATAGAATTTTCCTTTTACAGTCACCCAACGGTATTGCACAATAGTGAGCCGTAATAACTATTACAAATGAAATGGGGAAGGAAATATATGGGGAAAATAAACTATATGTGCGACGAAATGAACGAATTAAAAAGGATGCAGCCGAAACTAACTAAAAGAGAAACAACTGAAACGTATTCAAAAAGAATGAGGAGGAAATAAGTAGTAGGTAATAGAACTGGAAGAAGAAAGGAAACCGTTGGTAAACAAAGAGAAAATAATGGAAGATTTGGATTGGATCCATTCCAACTCTTCAGGCAGGAGGCAAAAGAAGTTATAGTTCGAATTCGTTAAAATTCTGCTTGACTTCTGGGTTGGGATTACATTAAAAAATTTCTTTTGCAGTTGACCAGTGTTATTGCTGACCAAACTATAAAAAAGTGAATCATAATACTTAAGAAAATTCATGGAGAAAACTGGGAAATGTAACTGGAATACACGAAATGATAATATCGAAATGGACAATAATGAAAGTAAAAAAGACTATAAAACCATGCGTGAGAGAATAATGGAACTCGGAGAAAATGAAACATATTGCTACGTTATTCGTTACTGAGAAATTAATTTGTTTATTTTTCAATAATTGTTATTGACATTTTTAAAAAGAAAGTTGTAAATCGCGTTAAATCAAATTACTAATTTGTTCAGTTTCTTACATTTTTTTACACCAAATTAATGTTCACTTCACCCTGCTTAATTTACAGCGTTTTCGACTGACTGCTCTAGAGCACTCTCAGATTATCTCCATCTTGTTTTAACTTCATGTAATAATACGGAATAGAGAGTGCTCTGGAGCAGCCAGTCGAAAACGCTATTAATTAATTCGCTAATATTGTTACAACAATTTTCAAATGTCAAAATCAAAATAACATAGCAATATGGTAACAGATGAGGAACAATAGAATATTTGTATGAATTCCACAGGAAGAAGAAAGAAAAGGTTACAAGTGTAATTCATTGTATTCCTGTTAGCTTCTAGGCTAGCAATTACATTAAAAATGTCTGTTACAGCAATAGCAATAGAAGTGAAATATGTAAGGATATCCATGAGAAATGAATGATTGAATTGGCTTCCGGTTGGAACCGCGTCTTTTCTTCTTTCGTTCTCCATTGCAAAAGAACTTCCTCAGGGCTGCTGCTGTTGGTGATGCCTCCACGACTAACTAGAAGCAGTAGCAACACCACCAACAGCAGCAGCCCGGAGGAAGTTCTTCTGCAATGGAGAACGAAACGTCGGCAGTAGAAAACATCAAAGTGATGCGGTTCCAACCGGAAGTCAATTCAAACATGGACGACGGCCGCGGAAGCCTTCAAGTTAAATTGAGGAATGAATGGATGAATTAAAAAGAAGGAAGAAATAAAACAAAAAGAAGAAAATCAACCGGAAAATACTTTTAATGTACCAAATGAAATGAGAAACGAAAAGGCAGAAGGTTTACAAACCTACAAAGAAATGGTTGGCTAGAAGAATGCATTTAGGAAAAAGAGGAAACATTTTTTAGAAGCATTTAAACAGATACTAAACTATAGAAAATTTGAACTAGATTTTACTCCAAGTTCTAAGGTAAAAGAAGAAGTGCACTGATTACTTATTAATTACTCTTATTGGAGTCAATTTTTCGTTAGTAAAGTATGGCGAATTAAACAGAAAATAATTTGATTTGAGATAAACTTATTTTGTGCCAAACTATTTAGAACACAAACCTGACTCAATAAATACTCAACTTAGTTTTTTTCTTACGGTGGCCAGTGCTGATTTGCATACTTATGTAATTTTACCGTTGAGTATGTCGTTGTAATTACTTTTGTTTGCCTTGCTGCACTTACGAAGCAGGTGACCAACACCTGCATTTACCATTACTTAATTGTTTAGCACAACAATAGTGACATAATTGCAGCTTGTCTGTCACTGCGCAGAGCTAAAAAGAAGTTCCCTCCTTTATTTACTTTGTCTTGTTGTTAAAACAAGAGAGTTGCTTAATGCATTAATATTATTTCAAAAAAAGTGTTAAGCTTTTACAATTGTCTGAATACATGTATAGAACACGTTACGTTTAAATATGCGCCATATTATAAAAATACCTTCCTGTTATTTTAGTAACCAGACTATAATTATTTGCGTACATAAATCTAAGTGGACAAAATCAAATAGACCCTTAAACTTTAGCAATTATGTAATTATACTTGCATTTATATAAGTGACTTGCACAATTAACACATACCTAATTATTTATTTAAAATTGCGTTGGAATATTTTTTTGGCCGCGCAAATATTGTGTGCAAAACATTAATTTACTCGACCTATAAATAGTTTAGTTTATTTTGGCTTGTGGGTTGTAAATTATTTCAGCAAATAAATCTCAGATAAAAACCGCAGATGTTCCAAACATTTCTTCAATTACGTTATCAAAATTATTAAGTTTTTAGTTAAACTAAGCGAGGACAATAAGATAAATGAATTAATTGATTTTTTTCCCCACATTAATTAATTCGCAGTAATCATCTTTTATTTAATCTTTATTAAAATGTTTTGTTTAAATATTTGATTAAAAAAATGTATTTGCTTAGTTTATGCGTTGCTGTTCAACTATGCAAAAATATAAGTGTATAGTGAGCTAACTACGAATACCAGGTCATAATGCAATTACCTTCCCGAAGATATGAAATTTCGATGATCCGATAAAAACCTCCTCAAAGAACCGCGGCGTATCTTTCACAAATTAATTACAAACAATTTTTATAGTCCACTAGATGCGTTCACAGAGCCCGATCGGTTTCATAAAAAAAAATCTAACGGTAATGCAAAATAATTATATCACTGTGAATGGCAGAATTTCTAATCCATTGGGCCATGTCCGCCTTTCCATCCACCAGCCAAATAGTTCAACGACTTCGATTTTGGCACATCATTCAATATTCCCTTCACGATGTATGTCAAAGAAGAGAAGAAAAAAACAACAAAATTTTAATAATGTTGATTGTCCATAATTAGGTATATAATTGGAGGGGAGCATGGGGTAATGAGAGCCTGTGGACAATAAGAGCCAGCGTGGTTTAGGTATGTATAACTAACAAACTGTAACGAAGTCAACACACTATGTTCTCGATGTGGGTTTCTTTAATAATAATTAACACTAAATAATTAACATTTGGAAGAATACATACAGAAGTAATTCTGATTATTATCTATACATCACATCTCCCCTTCTTCCTTCTTTGTTTTTACATTCTAAAATCTTTCAAGTATTTGAGTTTTCCTTGTACTTCTCCGTGGTTGTTGTTGTGTCGGTTGTTCTCTCTTTTGTGGGAATTCGTCTCTCTGAGTTGGCAGTGTTTCCGTCTGGATTGAGTGTTTATCTTGATCCTCTTCATCTGTTGACGATGTTAGTAACTGCAAATAAAATGCATTGGTTGGTTGATCTTTATTCCTTCGGCCTGTTGTTGGTAAGGGTTGTAAATGAATTCTGTTTCTTCGTATCTTTCTCTTTTCAGTAATTACTGTGTATATCTGGATTGAGTGTTTATCTTGATCCTCTTCATCTGTTGACAATGTTAGTAACTACAAATAAAATGCATTGGTTGGTTGATCCTTATTCCTTCGGCCTGTTGTTGGTAAGGGTTGTAAATGAATTCTGTTTCTTCGTATCTTTCTCTTTTCAGTAATTACTGTGTATATGATCTTGGTCCATCTTGTCTTTCTATAATCCCTTGTCTATTTGTTTAATAAGTAAGTAGTTCCACCAGATTAATTTATTTCCAAATGACATAGCTTCTTAACCATCCGGTCATAAGTTTGTATGTATTTCAACTTCAAGTTCTTCAAGGAAGTATTTGAGGCCCGATACTATCTTCGAACCATCAGATCAACATCATTTGCTACTTTGCAATTGCAAATCTTCTCTGCCATTCAGAAGTACCATCTATAAATATTATTAAAGGTCGCTCAGGAAGTCAAGGAATTACTAGAGATTCTGATATCTGCTTGTAGTACTAAGTAAAGAATTTCCAGATTAAATTACTACAGGATCTCTATTTGCGTCCGAGAGAAAACAAATTAGGCTTAACTTAACCTTTGGAAATGTTCTAAAATAAAATTCCATAAATAAAAGGCGGTACATCATGCCATCATGGTGTTTACCAAACCACTTGTTAAAAATCTTTAAACCAATTTGGTACAAAGTTTAATTAAATATAAGACCCACGCTGCTATATTAATTGTATGTTTCAATATATTTTTTTGAGCAAAAATATTGTTTATTTTGGTCTATACCTTTTTCTTTGTGTCTCCTCAGCTTTTTTCTAATTTTCTCCACTCCTTCTATGGCTCAAAATTATCTGCCCATTTTAAAATTAAGCATTTTTGGTGTAAGATGTTTGAATCGTAAGTGAACCCTAAATTATATACTCATTTACAACCCTTTTCGACTGAAAACCAACATGGCTTTGTAAAGAATAAATCTACAGCAACAAATCTATTATGCTTCGTAACTGCTGTAGTGGACAGCTTTAACAAATGTAGGTAATCAGCTCGATGTAATTGATATGGATTTGACAAAAGCGTTTGATAAATTTAACCACGAGATACTTTTGAAAAAGTTAGAATTTTACGGAGTCTGTGGAATGTTACTTAAATGGTTGAGCTCTTATTTGCATGATAGATTACAACGAGTACTCCTCAATTGACACATGTCCTGTGAAATTTTAGTTTCATCTGGTGTTCCTCAAGGATCTCACCTCGGACCTACTCTATTTTTGGCGTTCATCACTGATTTGAGCACCAAACTAATTTACCAGCATTTATTTTATGCAGATTATTTGAAATTATATTATAACATCACCAAACCTCTCGATGCTAAACTTCTGAAGCATATCTTTACTGCCTACGTATAAATATTAGGCAGTCAATGGAATTGCGTAATACTGGGGTTACTGCCAAGTTACTGTTTTTCTTCATAACTCGAAAACGGTTAGAAATAGGACATCGAATTTCTAACATTTTTTGATTGTTTTCGTACAAGCTACCACCGTGTGAAATTATTGCAGTCGTGTCCCTGACACCCTGTATATATACAAAATGTCACTAGTAATTCTGACGTTTAATACAAATTTTCATAGAAATAAGAGGTCTGTGCGCAGCTTAAATACTACAATTTGACAGTTCTGTGAACCTTGAACTACAAGGTTTTAAGCGTGGAATTTGCGTACAGGAGGTGCGCGGGACTGTACTAATGTAGCTAAATATTCTCCGTTTATTAGATCGATGAGAACTTTTAATGACAGCATAAACGATTTTGAGGCATTGATGGAGTCCTTCTATAATTACAAATATTTGTGTCAGGCAATTTTCAGATAAACCTTCGAGTTAATGTAAAATTTCTTTTTCTTGTTTCAATTTCAATTTGTATAATTTAATTCCATTTCTTTTTTAACAGTGTCATATCTTATTAGTGTCCATCTATAACTGGGCGTATGCCTGCAGATCGGCCATGTGTTCTTAAATAAATAAATAAATAACAATTAAGTTGGATATGTGACCAATTGTGACAAACTCGGTTTAGTTTGGAGATAGCTCACCAAATATGTAGTGGCGCTACTGTTGCAATAGCAGAGCGGAAAACCGAAACTGTAAATATAAGTAACATTTAAATAAATTCTATAACTAAAAGGTGTGATGCAAAGTTTAAAAGGAGAATTAACGGCATATTATAAACGTACGTCACATTATCATGTCCTGGCCCCATTTTAAACTTATTTCTCTATTGCTTAAAAGCGACATCTATGAGCCAATTGAGCTTCGGAATTAGCAAATGGTTCGGTATTCGAATTTGTGCATACAAGTGATACCTGTTCAGTATTTAACAAACTATTTTTAGAGCGTCCATTCGTTTCTATCTCGTTGGCCATCTGGAAAGATTTATTATCTGTGATGAGTAGAGTCTCCAACAAATTGGTCCGAATGTATAAGCGCTTCGATACGCGCATGGGACCTATCGAATTAGGGCGCTGCAAGCATTATTTTTCCTATATAGAGAGAATATTCACTGTATTTTTGATGATACTATATAATTAAAGAAAAAAAACAAGACATTTGTTTAGATAAAACACGTTATACCTGTGTCATACAGCCGTAAATGGCACTGGACAATTGGCCAGTCGACCGGTTGGAATTTATAATCAGTGCGAGCAGTGAGTAATATACAAGTGGGCAGACAAACGGACCTATTATTTGGAGACTTTAGTGATGAGGGTTAAAGCTGGGTTGACACGATCCAAGTGTACTTTGACCCAATGCCCTTTGATGCTGCATACGCATTACTTGGACCTATTTGGATCATCTTAAGAAATCTACTTTGACAGGAGAGTTACAATCATCCAAATTGACTAGGACGGCGGCCAATTTACTTTGACCAAAGCTGTATTTTAATATGATAACAAATGGCGTCAAGAACGCAGAGGATGACACTTGAACATTTCGTAAGATGCAAGGTGTGGAAGTAGTTGCGAATGCGCTTGTAGAGGAGCTTGAAATCCATAAAAAAAATTCTTACATTTCCTCTATCCACCCATTAACCACTAACCGTGTTCTTATTTGACGCAGTTTTTAATCACGACGAAGTTCCACTTTGATCAATGTAAATTGGCCACTGCCAAGTCAACTAGGATGTAATTTTCCTCTCAAAATGAACTTTGATGAATTGTTAAAATGATTTTAGCAATGACCAGCATCAAAGCATACTTGAATTGTAGCAACCCAGTTTAAACTAAACACTCGTTCTATTTCTAAATAGTGTGTATGGGGCCTAGTTTCGATTGGATTTCGACGTAGTGTGTATGGGGCTTAGTTACGCTAACCGATTGAGTTTCGCTCTGTTTCAAGGTAGTGAGTATGGAGCCTAGTTTCAAAAATTAATTTGAATACTCTAATGATGATTTTAATGACGAAATTTCAATAAAATTTCTATTTTTTTTATAGACTATACATTTTCACTGTAAAGTGACTTTCAAAATAATCGCCAGATTTGAAACAATAAACTTATACGTAAATGCTACGAATTACTATAATAAATTGCACTTTTCCAATGATAAAATTAATTAATTATATTTTTGTACATATCTGTTTAATTTTATACGTTATATGGTCATATTAAAACTGTTTAATTTAAGTGTAATCTGTAGTGTTAAGTATTTTAAGAGTTAGCCACAAGCCCGGCTAGCTCAGTCGGTAGAGCATGAGACTCTTAATCTCAGGGTCGTGGGTTCGAGCCCCACGTTGGGCGCAACTATTTTTAATAATTCAAATAAATGTAATTGCTATTTTGTTTCAGGCTTCAATAAATATAAATGCAAGTGTTGTTGAATTTAAAAACTGCGACGTTTAGAGACTTGCAAAGCAAGGTATTTTCAAGTGTTTCATTTATTGTAATTATTTGCTAAGTAATATTTTATTTATTAATTAAATCAACAGGATTTTTTTGGGATCTTTAATTTTAAAGTGAATTTGCACGATTTCTATTTAAAATACGAAGACTATGGGAAACTCTGTGAATGCAAGACCAATAACAAGGTTTTATTAGCAGAAATTATGTTGAATTATAGCAGCAAGTAATCCAGACAACTTAATAATGAACCTATTTCAAGATAATAAATCTACTCAATCAGTGCCCAGTTCTGTTTGTATAGAGACCCTTGAGTGCTCTGAATACCAAATCGGTGTAAATTGCTGGGAGTCAACGATGTGGGTGGTAGAACGCGTTTTCGTACTCCAATTTTTACTGCTGCGTTGTGGGCGAGGGCGTTAAAAGCAGATAACTAAATTTAAAGGATTTGTTATTCAGTAAATGAGTTCAGTTACAAGCGTTTACGTTGCGAATAAATTGAACGCCCATGAAGTAATTTTCTTGTAGCAGTTAATTTGCAAAACGGATCATTTACAAAACGGTTTGTTCCTCTATTGACGTTTAGAGGAACATTGGAAAATTTGATTTTTTTGTTAATATTTGAAGTTTCGAAGAGAAGATTGTGTCGGAAAAAGACGGCGTTCTACTTTGATTTTGTACAGGAAAGGGCAAGAGACTTGAACATTTGTGGACGAGCGTGCACTCGTAACTGCAAAGAAGCAGCCAATTAATTATATCAAGCATTTTTATATGTATATTGATATTGTGAAACAAAGATTAAATGTCGACAGCTTATCGTTGAAGCTTTCTTAGAATGAGAATGATCGAGTTAAACAGGATATGCAGATGATAAAAGTTTGAAATCGTACATTCTCTAGGCGATTGCAGTAACCGTTACTGCAAGATCCTAGTTTCCTGAATAATTTTGAAATCAGCTAACTTAAAATGGAATAACAATTATTGTGTATTAGGCCCGATTGTACAAGCGTGCCTTATTCGCATAGCGTCAATTGTAAAGACAATTGTTTCCACAGAAATAAAACGAAGTTTAAAGTTAAACCATGATTGTACAATCGGGCCGTAGTTTGTATGTATGTAGATATTTATCATAATACATAGACGTGAAACTGTAGATGTCGTATTCATGAAGCAGAAGCAGTATGTATCGAGTGTAACTAAATTTTTTCTTTGCTTGTTGCTATTGTACGTGTAGTTAAGTGACATGCCTACGAACCTTCGCCTACGATATAACCGCTGAAATTTACTGAGGAATGCGTACGCCTATTACCTGCTTCACAAGAATCTATATCCACACGTACGGTTCTGCCAGGCCACATAAGTTATGAAGATGTAATGGTGCATTTGAGTTAGTTCTGCACCTGCAGGCAACAGCGCAGTTAAATACATCAATAAATTTGTTGGGGAAATGCTCGTGTGTAAAAGTTCTTTTTCTCTCAAAGGGTTTAGCATGCCTCTTCGCCTTGTCTTAGTAACTTCTTTAAAGCCCGCGCAGTAAATATTATATTTATCGTTTTTCTCAGGTTCTGTAGTTTCTTGTCAGGTCGCCTCTTACGTGACACGACTCTTACATGACGCGTTAAATTCTACACAGAAATTCCTTACTTACTTTGAACTTCTTTGAAGAACTGACAGATTGTGTTTATTAACTCGAAGTAAACAGTGTAACGAAAAATCAAATGGTTACTATCAACAACGTGTTAAGTACTTAAACCTGCGATGACTTATTTATTTAGAAACATATTTTTTATGTAATAGAATGATGAAGAAATATTATTTTCATATAACGAAGCTCTAAGGTGTCAGTTGTACAAAGGAGGTTTAAACTGAAGTTCAACTGAACCAGGTTCAAAGTGAACAAAATCGCAAGAAATTTTATTTGTGAATATGTGTTTAAGATCCTATGCGAACTTGTTTACTTTAAACCTGGTTTATCTGCTAATTTTCTTAGACTTCTTGCTTACCATAAAGGCAGTTCCATTCCTTCCTTGCTCGTCTTCCCTACCGTAAAGGAGCGTATATCTGTAGAAAAAAAGTTAAAAGAAGAAGACAAGAAAGACTTTTAAAACATTCGGAAGGAATCCTGGAATCCGACGAATTTATTTGGCTATGATAAACAACTATTAGAAGAAGAAGAGGAAAAGGAAGAGGAAGAAGATGAAGAACGAGGGAAATTACTGACTATTTGATTAAAAACTACATATCTGGAGCAAGCAAAAGACGGTTGGATATAAAAATTAAAAAATGAACTTAAGCAACTGGACAAAAAAGATAAAGCTGAAGAATATGGAAGAGTTAATTGATAGCGCTTAGCTTTCGAGGTGGGAGCGCGTTAATCTTCTTCGTTTTGCTCGGAGGCTCGCGTTGTCTCTGGGTACTTCTTGGTTTCTTCTACGACTTCGATTTCTTATGAGTTCAAAAAGTAATATTTTCTCTACGGTTCCAAACTGCAAGAAGCCAAGAAGTTCAATCGAAGAGACGATTTTAATAATTAAAATAGAATAGAATTCCATTATGAGTCAAAATGCCAATAGGTTCATCTCATCAAACCAAGAAGTGTAAATGGAGAAAGACCGCAGCTAAAGCTGAAAGAAAACGGAAGTTGGGTGGAAACGAGTTAATCTTCTTCGTGTTACAGAAGGTACTTGATAATTTTCTCTGCGAGTTCAGTTTCTTGAGGGTTTCAAACGAATTAATCTTATTTTCTCTGCGGAAGTCTTTGAATGTTGATCAAGTCTCTGGTCTCAAGGCCAAGACCTTCTACAAAATTTCTTCTTTTTTCTGCAATTTCTTTTACATTTCCTGTTCCCCTCATTTTAGTTAGTATTTTAACGGGGCGTTTAAAAAAAGATCTTGGTGGTTGAACTAAATAGTCGACTTATTTCAAATGAACGGGTTTGGGGCCTAGTTCGCATATCTGGCGAGCTTTCTTGGAACTTGAACTGAGATGTGGTTCCATTTCAGATTAAGACTCACTTGTACAATGCCAGTTTAAATTTAAGCTGAAACTTAAACCCACGCCAACGATTTTTTCAGCAATTGTTGTCAAGGGTTTTAGCTTTGGCTTAAAGTTAAACTGGAATTGTACTGGGCCTAACAGTGATAAGTAACAAGGCTTTGGGTTCACACCCCGCCAAAAAAACTTCAGTTTCTTGAGGGTTTGAAATGAGTTAATCTTATTCTCTCTGTAAACAACCAAGAAGTACCAACGCGGTAGTTTTTCGGTGAAGATGTCCTCAGATCAAGTCCCCGGATGTAAGGCCTTAACTTCTAAAAAATTTCTTTTTCCTCCTCCTTCTTCAGTTTCTTTTTCACTTTCTCTTCTACTCATTTTCCTGAGGAAGTGTTTAAAAAAAATCTTGTTGGTTGAACCAAATAGTCGATTTATTTCAAATTAACGGGTATGGGACCATCTGGTGTGCTTTGTTGGAACTTCAACACATATTTCGACCTATTTCATATTAATAGGTTTACGTAACAAGGCTTCGCATCCGAAGGAACAATAGCCGCTCTAAATTAGAGCTTTACTGTCTCATTTCATTGTGGCGAGTCACTCCACGTTCTTCCTTCCCCGTTCCTTACGGAAAAAGATTTGTTTTTGCCCCTTCAGTAATTTTCTTCCACTTCTTCCTACCGTGTATTTGCTGCTTCCATTGGAAGATTCCCATAGTCGTTATATCTCTCTCCAATTCATCTTCCCATCGGCTCTTTGGTCTTCCTCTTGGTCTGCTATCTCTTGGTTTCCATTGCGTTACCTTTTTCAATTCGTTATTATCTTCTCTTCTTTTATATTATGTCCATACCAACGCAGTTTTGAGGCTTTTATAGATCTTACGATATCTTCTTCTTTCAATATGTGTCTTACTTCAAAATTCATTAGTATTTGGAATTCGTTTTCCCCTATTTTCTTGGGTCCCAATATTTTCCTCACGATCTTCCTCTCGAAGGTTCTCAGTCTCTCTTCTTCACCTTTTGTCATGCTAGTCGTTTCTAGTGCGTACGAAACTACAGGTTTAATTGCCAGTTTATATATACTCATCTTTGTACTCTTGTTCTTTAATAAAGCTTTATATTTATGGTACGTTCAACGGCCAGCTTGCATTCTCTGTTGTAGTTCTAGATTCCTAATGTTCTGTTATTGATTATTGATCCTAAATATTTAAAGTTCTCCACTTCCTCCAGTTCAAGATTTCCTATCCTTGTGTATCTTGCTGCTTTCTTTTTATTTGTTCCTTCGATTTATTTTCGGGTTTCCTTTCTTTGGTATTATTATTCCCAATTTCCATACCAAGGGCATTTCCTCTTTTTCCCAGATCTATGCGATCAGGGTTTGTAAGCGTTGTCTTAAGTTTCCCCCTTTGTGCTTTACCATTTGGTTAACTATGTTATCCGTTCCTCCTGCTTTTCTTTCTTTCAGGTTGTGTACTATCTCGCTTATTTCTTCCTCTGTTGGAGATTCCTGGTTATCATTCCTTTCTGTTTCCTGGCCCGTGTACAGTCTCTTTCCCAGCAATATTCTCCCTACTTTAGCGTTGAAGTCTCCAAGTCATGTTTTGGAGCTTCCTCGCATATTTCTCCTATTTCCTCATAAAAGTTGTCTTTGTCCACTCCGTTAGTTTCTTCCGGTGGCGCGTACGCGTTAACCATTGTAATATTGGCTGTGGGGTTTCTTATTCTCAGGCAGGACATCCTTCCGCTAAATTTCTTGTATTCTATTCTGGACTTCTTGCTTACCAATTCCATTCCTTCCTTGCTTGTCTGCCAATGTCTCACAATTTCTTCCATTTTTCTGACTGCTACCATCGATTTAATATTCCATATTATTATCGTAGTTTTCCCTTTATTTTCTTTCATTCGGGTCCTTTCCTTTTCCTTTCATCCTTTCCTATTTAATAAGATCCTTTTATTTCTATTTCTCTTCTTTCTTTTGTTCTCTGTTTTCTTATCTCCCCAAGCGTTTTCTGTCTGGCTTTGGCAATTCCATTCATATTTTCCTCAGTCAGTCCTGTTTACGTTTCATTACTGATCCCACTTCTGTTATTATAGTCTCTTCCTTTTCTTTTTTGATCCCACTTCTTTGACTATATGCCCGAACTCTTCCAATCGGTTTCCTTCTAGCTCTTCAGTTGTGAATTTGTGCCAGATATCCTTTCTAATATGGTCCACAACATTGATGAAACTGAAGATATGAAAAATGAAGTGTTCTTGAAATTCCCTTTTTTATTTTGAAGTTGTTTTCCCACGATGTGAAAATTGCTCACAATTAAATATGTTTTATTTATTATAACTGCATTGAGGCTCTAGTATTATGTCGAATACCTCTTAGAAAATAACGAGAACGGTATATGTATGTATGTATGTATATAATAGTGCGAGTGTGTTTAATTATTATTCATACATTTAAATCTCATTCGCAAATATTTCCGTTTAACGTATAGGCCGTCATTAAGTTAATGTGTAACCTGTCTACGCACCAGAAATGCACATCTCAGCGTGACGTAATTTATGACATTAACGTTAACGGAATTATCTTCACTTCATGCTTCAAATTCAATGAATATTTCGCACAGATAAAAAGCCAGCGCAGCCAAAGCGGTGCAAACACCTTGGGTTATATTGGTTTTGAGAGTTCGTATCCCATTAGCTAGCTTTAACTATACTTACGTCGAGTAAGGAATGATTTAGTATGATCTTGAGGGTAAGTAAGATTCTATCTGATCGGACATGACGGCTTACATATGAGGAAATGGTATTGACATGAGCAGCTCCAATGAAATCAAATTGAATTGCGCCATGATTTAATTTTAAGTTAACAATAATTTAAATTGTTTTCGCGTTGTATCAAAAACTGGCGCTGAAATGTTAAGAAGGTTAAACGCTGTTAATCTGTTTTCTCTGACCTGAACTATCCGGCTGTCTTCGTGTGATTTTGATAAAAACGCGTGAAGTAAAATACCCCCACTAAATACAGGATTGTTTACTTTATTCTTGGCGATTCCATTGAAATTATCTTTAACTTTTCAGAGGGAAAACCTGCCAGAACCGGTAAAAAACTGTTTGCACTTTGTTTTTGTTGATGTTATATAAAATGGCGATGATACCAAATAAGAAGTCGCATACTTGTACCTTAATCGCCACTAAAAATAGAAGAGTTGTCTTTTTATTCAAACAAGTTTTTATTATAACATGTATTGGATATCAAATCAAATGACGCAAATATGTAGTAATAAAAATAGAAAAATCATTTTTTTTATAAGTCGAATGTATTCTATTTAAAGATCCTTCCGGTATGTACTTACGTAATTGTGAAATTCACATGTTTACATACTCTACATGCATGTACTTACCACTGTAGGCTACTTTTGAGCGTGAAAGTGATACAAGCAACGCGCTGACTAAGGGATAACTTGCTCTTCGACTTTCTTCTCACTTTCTCAATTATTTAATTTGCAAAACGTTGGGAAAATTGCCTGCGTGTTTAGCCACTTACGTGAAGCAGTCTTCAGAGTAGCCATGGCTGTAAGTTGGGCGCCCATCGAGAGCCCGTACGCGGAAGTTGTGGACCGCTGGTTTAATTACAAAAATTCGTTGTACACGTTTACACCCGGAAAATGTGTTATGCCCCTTTATTTCAACGAGTACGCCCAACGGATATTGGATGCGGAAGTGCGCAAGGACGATATTTGGGTCGTTAGTTTTCCACGAGCTGGTATGTAATAATTATTGTACATATAACAAATACGGTCACCTCAGACACGAAAAAAAAAAAAGGAAAATTTGTAAAATTAAACGAAATTTAAACACACTTATAAATATTAAAAGATCTGTTCTTAATGCAATCTTGTTGTTTTATAAATATTTCGATCTGTGCTGTTTGTTTTCATTGAATTTCCATGATCTCGGTTTCAGTCAACCACCGGTATACACCCGCTGTAATTAAGACCAAACAATTATTTTTCAACTTTACTGAAGTGTACTTAAGTGGACAATCGTTCTACAAGTTCTTTAAAACCACTTCACAACCTCTTAAAACCGGAATTACAATTGCAACATATTTACAGCTTATTTAATGCTTAATTTGTTAAAGAAGTTGTAGACGAAATGCATTAAATAAAAACAAAATGTACTAAAAAAGTACTGTAATACAAACAAATGATCCCAGGTGCTATTAAATTGTAAACCGTGAGAATAATCCTTAAAATATACAATTTCTTTAGACTTGAGTAAATTCCTTTATTCATTAATTATTTTTGTTTATTAAATTACAGGCAATTATTTAACTTTCAATTTTTTCTGATCCTTTTCTTTTTCAAATTAAAAATTTCAATTATAAACGAGAAAGACAGAAAGACCAAAGATGAGCAAATTGGGAACTATGCTTTAGACGTCTTCACAAAATTTGCTAGGATCACTTCTCTTTATTTTCTTCTTTCTCGTTGCTTTTTCCTTCCAGTCCCTGTCTGGTCTTCATGCTTCCTAAGTCTTTTTCCATTTTTCTTCTATTCATCTTCTCCTCTATCATTCATCTTTTCCTCTACCAATTGAGCTTTCGGATAGAGACATCTTTCTCTATTAAGCATTCCTATGTATCCCAATTATGTTGTTAGTTTGGGTTCATTGTGTTCTCTGCCCTTCTCATTCATCCCCCCTCTGCTATCGTCTGCTATATTCATTGTCTTTTGTTCTTCTTGATACGAATTTTTGGTTGGTGGGTTTCATTGGTTTGTTAAATTTTGTCTTATGCTTTGGCATGGATCACTTATCTTCATTCTCTTCTTTTTCGTTGCTCTTCCCCACCAGTCTCTAGTGTTCCTGCTTCCTAGACCTTTTTCCATTTTCTTATCGTCTTTTCCTAGGCTTCCTCTTTTTTCTTCTACCAATTGAGCTTTTGAATAGAGACATCTTTCTCTATTAAGCGTTTCTACGTATCCCAATTATCTTATCCTTTGCATTTTATTAAATGTTGTTAATTTTGGTTCATTGTATTCTCTGCCCTTCTCATTCACCCCTCCTCTGTTTTGTTTCCAACATCGTCTGCTCTATTCATTGCCTTTTGTTCTTCTCGATACGAATTTTTGGTTGGTGGGTTTCACTGATTTGTCAAATTTCGTTTTATGCTTTGGACGTCTTCACAAAATTTGTCAGGATCACTTCTCTTCATTTTCTTCTTTTTCGTTGGTTTTCCCCTCCAGTCTCTGGTTTTCATACTTCCTAGGTCTTCTTCCATTTCTCTTATCATCTTTTCCTAGGCTTCCTCTTTTTTCTTCTATCAATTGAGCTCTCGGATAGAGACAACTTTCTCTATTAACCGTTTCTATGTATCCCAGTTATCTTATCCTTTCCATTTTAATATACCGAGTGAGCATTTTCAATCCGGAACATAGGAAGTTTGCATGACTTCGTCCGACTTTAAAAAATCGCTGCTCCTTCGTATGAAGAGCGAGGCGGACGAGACGACTTCCGTCATGAAGGGGAAGGACGGGGGTATCCACCACGACGATATCGCTTCCGGTTTAGGAGAAAGGAATTTTTTTCCGACTTCTACCTACCCGGCGTGAACTTCGAGGCCTTCTGTATACCCGACCGGTACAGGGGAGACGTCGCTCCGGCGGCGCATCCTACCGTCGTCAAGAGCGCATTCGCCAAGTCGAAAAAGCATTGCACTTTCTGGTCATTTTTCCCATTCCCATGAGAAATACAAGGGAGAGCACCACATCACTCATGGGCTTAGCGTCGAGTTGCTATGGGGTGGAAACCCAAGACGGGGACTGCAAAAGGGAGGATGGATCTAAATAGAAACGTGTCCCCGACCTGATCACCCTGCAATATTGGCCAGGAGGGCGCCCGAAAGTCGTCCCACCCATACTCAGGAATATTGGCCTGCGCCGGTTCCCCCGTTCATCGGATCGCGAAACAGACTGCGGCATCCTCTTCCGCAGACTTTTTTACTTCAGATATGGAGAATATTTCGGCAATCCTAGCCGTTCCCGACGCCGTAGTAAATTCCGGAAAAATAGCTCGCAAACTCCTTCGAAAAATCGTATCTCCGAAAAATGCCTTTTCCCTGCGAAAGCTCCCGGCGGGTTACGTGCCTGAAGGAGTTTCTTGCGTGTAAGACAGTTTAAAAAAATTCTGACATCACGTTTTCGAAAAAGTTTGAAAATCACAGAAAAAAAAAAAAGATTGCGGAAAAGAATTCCTTTCTCGCAAACCGGAAGCGATATCGTCGTGACGGTTGAACCAGAGGATACCCTCGTCCTTCCTCTTCAAGATGGAGGTCGTCCCGTCGCCCTACATTCGAAGGAGCCGCGATTTTTTAAACTCGGACGTTCGAAGTCATGCAACTTCCTATGTTCCAGATTGAAAATGCTCACTCGGTATGTTTTTAATTTGGGTTCATTGTGTTCTCTTCCCTTTTCATTATCCCCCCCCCCTCTGTTTTGTTTCCAACATTGTCTTTTGTTCTTTTCGATACGAACTTTTGGTTGGTGGGTTTCATTGGTTTGTCAAATTTTGTTTTAACGAATCTCGTTGTTATTATTTTTTGTTTGTTTTATATTTCTTGCACGTATTGGATTTCGTAAAACTCGCTTAACCACTTCTCTTCATTATCTTCTCGTTGCTTTTCCTTTCTGGTCTTTGGATCTTCTAGGTCTAGGTCTTCTACCAATGTCTTTTTACTATAGTTTTCTTGACCTCCTTCCTCTTTTCTTTTATAGTCTTTCTGAACGTCTACTAAGTCTTTTTGATTGTCCCAAGCATCGTATTTTGGTCATGTGATACCTTCGGTCCTTTGCGAAGTATCTTTCTGTTCTCTACTCCTCTTATTCTTTCGCTTTCTGTATTCTTTCCTCTAAATAATTATTAACAATTTCCTTTACTTTTTCAACGTTTATTCTTCTTCTGAATTCATTATGCACAACTCATATTCCTACCTTTGAATTTCTTGCTTTCCTCGTTGCTTTTAGTATTTCGTATTTGTGATCCTTTTTTGAGATTCTACCATCATGATCTTTCTTTTTATTAATTATAATTATTACTTCTTTGAATTTTATTGGAAACCTCTTCTTCGTAGGTTCTACCTGGTGTCAGGAAATGGCGTGGCTTATTGGAAACAACTTAGATTTTGAAGGTGCAAGCGCAACGATGCAGCAGTTACGAGCCCCAATGATCGAGTAAGAAAGTTTTAATTCTTTTTTAAACTGGAACATAAATTATATGTTTTATATTTATATTAATCGTTTTAAAATGCCAACACTTTCAAAACGCTTAAAGTAGGCCAATTTCTTTGTATAGTGCGTTAACACAATTTGAAAACTTTCTCAGCGTTTATAGCTCCACTGTTTATAGCTAATTAATTTGTTTTCCAGAATGTCCGTATACTTCCGCGACCACGAAGAATTCTGCAACCTGATTCAAGGAAACTCCGTGGATTACGTCCAGAACAAACCTTCGCCGAGGTACATCAAAAGCCACTTGCCTTTAGGCTCACTCCCTCAACAGCTGGATAAAGTAAAACCAAAGGTACTTTTTTTTTAAAACTATTATAGACTTAAAATAACGACGCGATTATTTTGTTTAGATTATTTATGTAGCAAGGAATCCGAAGGACTTAAGCGTGTCCTACTATTACCACAACAAGCAGATGCACAACATGAATACAACATTCGAAGAAATGGCGCCCTTATTCTGCAAGGGTAAGGTACCGATAGGGTGCTTGTGGAACCATTACCTTCCGTTTTGGGAAAAACGGAACGAATCGAACGTGTTATTCTTGAAATACGAAGATATGTTGAGAGAGACGAAAGCAACGATTCGCAGGATCGCCGCTTTCATGGGGAAGGACCTGACCGAGGAGCAAGTGAAGGAGCTTTACGATTTTTTGAGGTTCGAGAAAATGCGCGACAACCCCGGCATGAACATGACCACGTTCGTCGACACGTGCAAGAAAATGGGGATCAATTACGACGTGAATTTTATAAGGAAGGGGAAAATCGGCGACTGGAAGAATTACATGACGCCTGAAATTACTAAGATGTACGACGAATGGATCGCAGAAAACACCAAGGAAATAGGTTTACATTTCGATTACGTTTAAATAAACTGGTTAGCGCATAAATAAAAATGTAATAAACCCAAAATTTAATCTATCCGCGAATTATCAACTCTCCAACTTTTCTACTTGACCCATCACATTTGTCGAATTAACTCAGCGTCACTTCGTCAGTCTTGAGGCTAAATTAGTGCGAATTAATGATAGCATAGCCAATTAATTGATGTGCTTCACAATTTTATGACGAAAGGGGACGCTCGTGCTGAGTTCTTTTCGCATTCGCAGTTGCAAATTCCTTTCGTGCACGCGGGGTGCCGTGGGAACAACTCGAATGCAATATGTTCAATTGCTTCTGTGGAACACGCTCGGGTTGAAACTAAATAAAAGCGAAATGGCTCTGATATCGTGATGATAAAAGATAACGATCTGCCATTGCTAATACAGTTATGCATTCGAGGAGAAACTCTCCCGTGCAAACGATATTTAAATAATTCAAGCAGCTTCGGCATAGCTGGAATATTTGTATGTGTATTGCAAAAGGTATTATGGAACAGTATATAAATACATGTTTTAAAATTAACAGTCGCCTAATTGAATACAGTAGAACCCCGATTATACGACTTACTATTCCCTCACTTCACACAGGTGCTGTAAAAGAAATTAATATGAACGATCTCTTCTTATTAAAAGTGGTCTGTGTATTCGGAACCTTCCGTAATTGCCTTTTACGTTCGATTTGCGCTAATGCCTTCGAATTTCCTTATAAGTGGTATTTAGATCCGCGAAGGTATCACATTCTCCATCGAAGCGCTTTAAACATGTTAATTAACAATTAGCGTTAAATGAATAGGTAAACTGAAGGGAATAAATCAGGCTCATGATTTACTGGAGTGCAATTTAAAAATTTTACGCTAACATATCGGCACAAATTGGCAATTGTTGTTAACTATGTCTTCGGGTCAGAATATTCCGAGCGGACTAATACCGACGCCAACGGCGGTGTTTATTTTATGGCAATTACTGCAGCATGTGTGCACTTTATACTGAAATCTACGTTGCACGTGGGAAGATATGTGGTAATTAATCCCACGACTTCCTTCACGGAAAACGGATAAAGGTTAGAGAACGTTTAAAAATCCCGGAGCGGTATCCCTTTGTAATTAAATAAATACTTACGTCCATATAGACATGACTTTATTACAAATTGTTCGATATTGTGTAGAGCCTGTCGGAGTAGGAGATAAAACGAATTGATTGCAATTGTCTTAGGGTTAAATTTACAATCGCATAATCTTTAGTTCTTACAACGTGCAATTTATGCCTTTCGATAATTTCTGGTATCTCTAGGCCTGCGAGTATATACACTACATACTTAATTCAGGACAATGTTCTAGAAAAAGAACACGTTCTATGTTTTTCGTCGCCAAATATAAATTCATATATGATAGATTTGCAGTCAATATCATCTTCCTAGCGCTGTTAATTTTGCAACAGAGTGAAAGTTCTCTCAATTAAGCATGTACAATAAACAACATAAAATTTTATATAGCAATGCCACGATTACTGTCATGAATTAGTTATGTTATTGCTTGTACGCATATATCACATTAACATTGTTGTAATCTACAAATGCACCAGCAAGCCTCTCACGTTTGACATTTGCATTCATGATAAATTCTAACCTGCCAGTTATCGGTTCTTGTGTCGACAGTTTACCATTATTTACACAGGCCTTAAAGATGAGAAAGCTAAAGACGTGTTCAATTTGTATGGGAAGTCTCATCCTCATTGTAATTAATCACAATAGGTGGAAAAATTTAATTAATTGCGGATATACCCGAAATAAATTTGTTGAAGAATCAATGACGAGTACAAATGCATTTTGTTGAAGTTCCCGACTTGTTAAAAGCTATATTTTCTATTGGGGCATGGGGAATTGGTTAAAATTTTGATATTAAGGCCCAGGTTTACAATCGTGGTATAAGGACGGAATAACTGTTCGCTGAATATCCTTTAATGTTCCTCCATAGCTACGTCACACCCACGTCACGTTATTCTAAGAATAATGCTTATCCGACGATCGTAAAATCGAGCGTAAAACTGTTAATTGGGCGGTTAATATTCTTCCAACCCTATAAATCACTCGGGGGGACAGTCCTTCAAAGGAGTTTGAAAGTATTATTAACCCATTTTATCTAGTCTAGCCTTCAAGAAGGCCAAAGTACAAAGTAAGAGGCAAGCGACGAAGAACTACAGAACGTCAAGTCCGCCATCTTTGACTTTCGGCTTTGAGACCGTTTCTCTTCCACCAGGGCGATGCAAATCAATGGTTTGCAGAGCGTAGACACTCATTGGAAGGAGAACTGTTTATCATCGCTCTGTTTAGATATCGTCCTTGTTTGGTTTCACTTCTCACTCCCGAGCATCGACGTAATAGACCTTAATGGTGCAGAGAACGATACTGTGGAACGAAGAATGGAACACAGTAGCCTTTAAGTGAACGTGATACTATGGAACGCAGTAATCTTTAGATGGTCGGGGGAGGAGGAGAAGGCGATGTAGTGAACGGTGTAATTCACCGTTTGCTCTAGGGGACTACCACTTAAGACACTATGTCACCAAATTTACTGTTAACTTGATTGCCTCAACCTTACCTTGACCAGATGACAAGTCTGCGCTGCGCCAACTTTTCCCCTCGGCTAGCAACAGTGAGAAAGGGGTGGGTCAATTACGATGTTCAAAATTAAGGGCGCCAGGACGGACGGTACCCAGCTGATAGACAAAAGACTTCGTCGGTGTCCCCGGACAGAGGGCCAAAATACAACTCGAGGCTACGCTTGATTCACTGGTACGTGAAGGAAGGGTAACGTAATCACGCCCTTAAAATTAACAAATTCAAGCTTTATTGTTTAATAGTCTCTCGAGTAAATGCAGGTTACAAGTTACACAAGGATAAGCGTGTGCTTGTTCAAAACAAAGTTCAATCGAAGGTAAATTACGATAAATCTAAAGTTAACGGCTTATTTATTCTATGAAATAAATCTGTATATGCAATCTCTGTATTCAGCCGAAACTCGCTCTCCGATTCAGAATTTAGGCCCAGTTTCATAAAACGCAGTTAACCCCTCGATCAAGTTAATCGTGTGATTAAGCAATATCATTGGAGGAAATTTAAACTTTATAAATAAATAAATTCGCGAGTTCACTGTCAAAGCACAGTCGATAACGTCAGTCAACTTGTCTACGGTGTGAAGTTGGCAGTCACAGCGCCACCTGTTGGTTGCATCCAACGCTGGTGAGCGAGATTGACCCACGTTCCCGTAGACTCAGAAAGGCGTAAAAGAAATACGCTGGGAAACGAATGTTGAATCGAACTCAAACGGTACGGGAACTAGACGTAAAACTAGAACTGGAAGCCTGAATAGAAAGAAAGAAAGAAAGAAAGAGAAGGTTGTTAGTGTCCAAAATGGCGTCAGACAATTCGCTTGTTTTTGCCTGGGTCTTGTTGTTTCCCAAGCTTGGTATGGGATTTAAAATATCCCAAAACTTGTTCGATGGTGTACCAGGGAAATTCCGGCAAAACCGTGGATAAGCTCTCCTTAATTTTCTATGCAGGGGCTTCGGTAATTTTCTTAGCGATAAACACACAGCACAGCACCACGTCCGGACGAAAAAATGAATCAAGGGCTCGAGAGCTAAACGGAGGACGCCGAAGATGCACGTATGCCATAAGCAGAATCCAAAGCTATGATCTCGCGGGGCCCTCCAACAAATGAGAATCGTGGGGAGCGAGAAGGAGCGGGGTTGCCAAGCGGACTCGAGACGCGGCAGACGTTTTTCCGTAACCGAATTTCAAAATGTAACAACCACATATCTCTCTCTAGTCTTATTAGAAGTGAATACCAACCAGCGTTACATCCAAAAAAATGTGGAACCTTATGTCAAACCCTACCTCAGAACGCTCCCTAATTCACTTTTCTAGCAAGATAATGCCCGGCCACGTGTAGCAAGAGTAACACTGGACTATTTTGACTATTCTTAAACCAATCTTGTCTTGGCCACCAACGTTTTCGGATCTATTCCCTGTTGAAGATGTGCGGAATATAATTGGTAGAAGACTTCAATGTTGCCACGCCCCCCTTCTAATTTTCGTGGGATTTTATCAGGAGGTACAGGTACTTGGGGATGAGGAACCACGCTTAGAGCTTACGCAGAACACTACGAGCTCTTGAGTGAGTATGCTAAATAAAATAATTATTACTGGGTGGAACGAATAGATCCACCCACTCATACAGACCAACTTGGCTAGGTGTTCTTCCGTTTTAAAATCCTTGAAAAAGCGAAAATTTTGATAATAAATTCCATATATGATGGACCATCCAATCCTTGGATCGCAAGGAGATTGTGGTGGTGGATTTCTGCTCACAGAAGGAGCACGAATCAAATCCTTTTGTAAGGCTGCTTACAACCCGAAGGGTGATTCTGACTCTAGGTGGTTTGATACAAGCCATATTGGAATTTATCACGTTGTAGTGTGATTAGTTTTGGGTCACTAGGGGTTGTTTGGAGGGAGAAGCTCTTTCTTTCCTTTTTCTGTGAGCTTTTGACGGAGAGGGGAAGTCTTAATCTCTTTAAGAGAGACTCTTTAAGAAGCACTAAATATTATATCTTCTTTCGACCGCCTTTTTGCTTCTTTACATCCAAAGATTTTGTTGTTGGAAGCACTCTTCGCACTTCTCCTCTTGTACTTCTTATGCCTAGCTTTCTTCTTTCGATAACGTCTTGGTATTAATCATCCGACGATTTTGTCTATTGGCTTCCTTTTCTATCATCCACTGGTTCCATTTCCCCTTCACTTGTACCTTGTCTTCTAAATTATGCCTGTTGAGTCCTCAATTTTTTCTTCCCTTCTCAAATTTCCCCCAATTTACTAACGATTTGATCAAAAAATGGTATGAGTCATTACATGCACTTTCGTAGGTCTTTTATCATCCACATTTCTTTTGACCGCCGTATGATATAAATTGGTGGAATTTGATATGAAAGAATTGTATAATATTGATGAACTTTCGGCATGAAGATCATCAAACGAAAACCAAGTAAGATCAACAGTCGAGGATCAAGTGAACTGTGGAACCATCAGATGCTAACGAAATAAGCCAAACGGTGACCAAAGGAAAACCAAAACCCTTTTTTGCAAATACCTTCTAACCGAAAAGTCATTGATTTCACAGCTTACTTGGTTTTCATCTGGTGATTTCCTTCTTTTCGACCCTGATCGTCTTCACGTTACCTATCACAGTATCTGTTTTAATATTGTTCTTTACCAGTCCTTTTCTTTTCAAATACATATTTCGATTCATATACGAGCATCCTCTAAACAGCTGTTAGGTCAAAAATTGGTCGCAGGATATTGCGACGTAAACTATTCGAAATTTATAGTGTTGGATAGTTTTTTTTTCTTTGTGTTAAACATGACAAACTTAAATATAACATAAACTGATAACAATGTCAGAGGACCGAGTTACAGTAAACATTCACTCACCCTTTGGTTAGATCTCTCTTTCCCTGCTTTCTTTCTCTCTTTCTCGTCCACTGCGGAATTGAGGGTAAACGTCTTAACATCTGGGCTTCGCTTTTCGATTCGACAAGGACGTCATGCAAAATTACAAATAACCATTTACGAGTATCTACTCAAGGCTATAGGACTTATTTACTCACCGGGGTCCTCTACTGGCCCCACTATTTTCCAGCGGCGACTCTAGATGCAGAAGCTCCCTTCTGGCATACGAATTCACGGAGAAGGTATCCTCGAATGTCCATCTTCGTACTTCGCATGCATAAAGACAAACCCCAGGTGGATATTAGCATACCTTGCCTTCTGAGCGTACGTTCTCAGAATCATTGGTGCTACTGACTTCCACAGTGTTGCTACACTGGCCACAGCCCAGTCAACACCAAGTCATGACCGTTTTGAAAGCACAAGGCAATCACCTGGTCAGGTATTACAACTAGTTGTATTTCCGGTATCTACTACTCACGCACCTGCAGTAGCGGATATGGTCAGATACCGTATACAGGTGAGATGATCCTCGACTCTCTCCCATTTATGGGCGAATCCAGAGCGATCACCCTTATGAAAGAATGCCCAATCTCTTACTCTCTGTCCGAGCCATCAGCGGACACAACGTGATTGGCACCTTACTCTACCTCAGAGCATCATTTACCAACAGCAAACCTTTTACGCTTGCACATCACTTCATCACATGTCCTTGCAATTTATTACAACACTCGCGGGCCCGTTTACGTAATTAGCGTAACTTTACCAAGACGTTCGCCCTCAAGAACAGCGCCCCGACTGACGTGCTTTCGTTCCGTCTTTCCTTGCATCTCTCTACCTGAGACGCACCCCGCACCATAAGATAAAATAAACAAACGTGCTCGTGTTTTACGGATACATTGAAAATGCGTAAACTTTTATAAATTCTAAACTTGATAAAATAAACAACCACAACAATAGCGTTTTCAACTGACTGCTCCTTGCGCCAGAGGCACTCTGAGAGTATCTCCATCCTCTGTTAAACAGGTTAAAACAAGATAGAGATACTCACTCAGAGTATTTCTTAGAGTGCTCTAGAGTAGTCAGTCGAAAACCCTATGAGCTCTACTAATAAAAGGTTTAAGCCAGGAATAACTTTAATCCTAAGTTAGAATGTTACACTTGTTATGACGTACAGCATTTTGTGTGTCACATTCTAACTTAGGATTAACTTTAATCCTGGCTTAAACCTTTTATTAGTAGAGCTCTTAAAGTTGTAAGTATATCTATTCCACATTTTTGAGCTGTTTTATTATGTCCCCCTTCTATGTGCATTACACATTTTAATTGCATTTTTTTCGTTACGTTTCATGTAACCTTTTACAGTATCCATTTCAGTTTTTTTCTTTATCAATTCTTTTTTTTTCCCAAAGTTTTAGATTCATGTATTCCCATTTTTTGGCAGCCAAAATAATATGTACTTCTTTTTTAAGATTTTATGTTCCATCCCATGAGTGTAACAATAATAAATTTGTTGAAGCATTTTCTTTTAAATTTAAAATAATCTACTTGAAATCGTTTTCCACAAACCACGCCAAAAAATTTTCTCGCTTCTGAGAATAAATTTCACGTGATCGACCGACAAAAATACATTCTGCCGAAGGCCCTCCTGAAAATTCACTTAAACGTCATGCACGCCCGCTGAAATAAACAAAGTTGACCCACTTTTTCTTAATTGTTTGTTTAGCAGCAAATGTCGTAGACGTAATAAAATACGCTGCGGCGAGCGTGAACTAAATTACAAAGGTAAATTTAGCGCTCGCGCAAAAATTATTTATTGGACTTCTTCTCCGTCCGGTGGGTAACTTGAGGAGGAGCGCTTTTTGCTTTCCGCCGTTCATTCACAATCCGGGAGGAAGTCCACGCAAATTGACAGATGCACATTTACATTTATTTATATTCGCCTTGCACGAGCGTGTTACCGGCGATATTTCAAGTCGCGGCATGAATGGTGGGTGACTTTCACGATCAGATAAATACGGCTTAAAATTTTTACGTTTCGATATTAAGAACATGAGAAAGGTCATAGCTTCGCGCTCATACGGGAGCAAGAGAAACGGACGGAGATTTAGATCCCGCATAATTACAGCATCTATTTTGTGAACGCTTAGCGGAACAATGTACCGCACTGTACACAAGTGCATGATTTATTTTGTCGTTTTATTGAATCTAAGCGGCTGGGATGTAGTAGATAATTTAAAGCACAGTGTCTGCGGCATGTGGAATTAATTACTCATAAATTTATTACTAAACATTGTTTATTTACTTCTATCATGATCATTTAGTTTTCATTACATATATCTGCAAATTTAAGATCATTACGACCTCCTTTTTTGGATTCGACTGTTGTCTGAAAATTGTTACAAAAATAATCGTAATATTTACAGTCCTATTATACTGCTGCGTTTATAAAACGTGGCGTCGTATTTCGTACGTAGCGCCGCAGCTAGATTTTGGGGATTTCTTTTAATTAAATATAAATTGTTCAAAAGAATGCTTTAAACATTTTTCCTGTAATCTGTGACAACGACTTTTTTGTTGAAACGATTGTCATTCACCCTGTACACGAGTCATAGATCTTTTTTTTAATATCATAAGAGCTAACTAGTATAAGGGGTAAGTAGTAAATGTATATTCTGTTTCGTTTAATCTATGGGAATTCAATGAAAGGTTTATGAAGCATCCCAAAAATCTATAGGGATCACTTATCAAATAAAAAAATATAATTGTAGAGCTGAGTTGTTTATCTTTGTGCTTTTTCGAAAAACCAAAATAACAGGGTAAGCAGCAAATAATAATGTTATCAAATCAAGTGAAAGATTTGCAAATCTTGCGTTTCGACAAACTTTTGGATATTTTTAGTTATTTAGGTGACTTTCATAGCAACGCATTTGTGCTTATTCAAATTAATTTCCACCCACATTCTTGTGTATTTGTGCTAAAATTTATTTGAACCCGTTTGCTGTTTACGTGACCTAAAATCTTTTTGGCATTTATTGTTCGCTTTAAAAAATATTGTTTGTTGGGTTCATTGATCTTTGGTAGACTATCCATTTTTGGCATCAGATACGTAAGCTATCTACTGAAGCAGGATAAATTAAAACTCCTATAAAATGAACTATGTACTTGTTTCAATTTTTAAATTTTCACATTATTTTATTGCAACGGTGGAAAAAGAAAAATGAAATTTTCAGCACTCGCTGAAACAAACAAAACTTTTTTGTTATTGATTGTTTGAGAGAGTATCGTTGCCTGGATTCCTACTGGCCCCTCCAAACTAGGATTTTTGCCTTTTTTAAGGTAAATGCTCAAAGAAACGAAACATCTAGTAAGTCGTCCGCAACCGCCCAGACAAAACAAAAAAAAACGCCTCAACAAGTTTCAGAAAGTTCGGAGTCAACACGGATATGAAAAAAATCCAATCAAATTTAAAGTTGATAAGCGGCATTTGAAAAGAAATAAAATTTGTAAGCAAGGAAATTTTTATTTATTATTTATCATATTAATTTAAATAATAGAATCATTTTCCTGTACAAAATATAATTGAAAATTATGTGTTACTTGTTAATCAGTTTTTATTTAGCATTGTTTATTGTTTCATTTGATGAGTTTTAATTCGATGTACCTTTTAAAGTTAGAAACCTGCAAATCAAAGTAAGTGGCTCAAAGAATTTCAGATACTTTCTATTAAATAAAGAAATAATAAATTTTTTATTTAAAATTAACACATCAGTCATTTTTTTTTGTAAGTATGTATTTTGAAATATGTATTAATTAAATTTTTGTATTATATTTAATATGCATTAAATCTACCCGAATTTAAGAATGTATAAAATTTTTCGTATACACATTCTTTTATTAATTAATTCTATTATTCAACTTTCTTTTGTAATAAACGTTTCTAGAAGGAAACACATTGTAAGCAGCACAAATAAATTTTCTTTAATGCAATGAAAGTAATGAAAGAATAATTATCATTGCGGTCTAAACAATTAGAAAATATATATTTTAAACTATTCGAATTAATGGGTACATTCTTTTTTAATTCTTTTATTTTGAATTGAAATAAAATTAGAAAATATGGTGATAAACTTCCTAAAATTTCCTTTAAACATAATTAGTAACTTGTTTTTTAGAATTAGATCTAAACTTATAAATAACTCAATTTACAATGCTTCTCCAACAGTAATTTCAAAATTGCCTTTTCCAACAGAAAGAATCTTAAATTCTCCATTTCATACACTAAAGATAAAATCGATCCTTTAGAACAGGGTGGGGTTTACTCTCTCTCGTGTAACTCTTGTAACTCCATCTACATATGACAACTTGAGAACACGTACTTCTGAACATATTAGATCTTTCAAGAAGAAGAACAAAACTGAGTCTAATTTTGCGAATCATTTAATTGAAACATCTCACAATTTCTCTCCTTCAGACAATGTTAAAATATTGCACAACTTCAATAAAGGCAACCGTTTGAATATTGCCGAAAATTTGGATTTTACGTAAAAATAATAATAATTATAACATTTTGAACGGTCAATTAACAGGACAACAGGAAAATTTCTTTAGGCTCATCAATTGGTTCAACGGAGGATTTTACTAATTTCAAAAGGTTTACTTTTACTTATTAATCATAATCTTACTGTTGACCCTCTTTCTTTTTAATTACTATTTTGTTGCTTAGGTTGTAATTACTGTCAATCTTGTTTTCTGAGGGTATCAATACTGCTTTGTCTTTATTTAAGCACCTCAACTTGTCGAACATATGCTTCAGAATTTTTAACATGTAGTGTTGCCCCTTTTACATTAATTTTAATTTGTTCAACAATGGTTTTATAACCAGTGCATTCTTTCACAAGAATGTTAATTTAATTATTGTACTTAGGAACCAAGGTATGTTACTAAATGTTTTGCTTGTCATCTGAATGATTTGGCTTTTCTCTTTAAATTGTAGCCCCCTGATGATGGTTACTGCCTCCAACCGAAACATGTCGGATTATTATTAAATCTTTATGAATTAGATTTGTTCATTATTTAGTGACCTTGACACATCGTATTTAATTCTGGTCACTACTATCAAATGGAGCAACTCACCTTTATTATATAAAATTAGTATTTGATTAGGACTCCTACATCTATTAGCGAAATATAATTTCGATTAAATTTCTACAAAATAACAAATGCAAAGTACAAGAACTAATTTAGTTCATTTAGGCCTGCAACAAATTATTTATTAGTTACTATTTACTAAATGACTGTAAAACTTATTTGTTAATTTACTCCTAAAATTAAAAAAAAATGTGAAACGGGTATTTAAAAATTTAACTGCAAAATCTCCAACCTTTCAGACGTTTTAAATAATTAGCAACATCTGTATATTTAAGTTATGATTAGTGATACCTAGCTGTTAATTAAAAATTAAAAATTACAGTGCCTTCAGAAATGGTTGAGATCACGTCACCTTAGGCGCGTTTACACTTGATTTGATTTCTTTTTTTAATTTGTAAATGTTACTAAATCTGAGTCAACTAGTTTTCTGCTCGTTCGTCTGCGAAATTTATAGCGTTTTCGATTGATCGCACTAGGGCGCACAGTATCTTCATCTCATGTTATTGCATGGGGTTAAAAAAAGATGCAAATACACTGAGTGCAACCGGTGCAGGTGAATCGATGTAAGTCTTAATTGTGAAGGGTTCTCTTCTCCATGATGTTAGTGATTATATCACTAAATTAAATTAAACTAAATTAATTTAGTGATAAGGTAAATACTTCAATAATTAAATAAATAAGTCTTAGTATTTTTAATGCTAATTATAAAAAAAATTAAGATTTGTGGTACATAATTGCATATTGCATACAATTACTGTTGTACCTTATAATTTCGTACGTACGATTATGTTGGGGAAATTTTATCCACACGGGTATCTATAAACGTTCTGAAGGTACTGTACAAGAACTTCAGTTTTTCGCTTCTTGATTAGTATGATTCTAGAAACCAATTAAAAGAAAGTTCTTTCTTGTCTCTATAATATTAAAAAAATAAAATCCTGAGATAATTATTATTAGAACGTATTTATCTACCGATGCAAATGAGAAACCAGAACTTAATTAAAAACGTTTAATTAATTGATTAGGTAGACTGTATGATTCAGACGAAATAGACGCGTTGGCGTGTTTGTTTACATTTACATTAATCGAATTAAATCAAAATCGCAATTTTCTTCGAAAGACCAACTTCATATTGCATATAAATAATAAAATAACTGCCTCTTTCAACAGGAAATTAATTATTCACTTAACGGCATTAACTGTAACAATTGCTGATATACAATTAACAGGTATACAATAAAAAGCTCAATGCGCTATAACAGAAATGAATGCTCGGGTGTTCTGTACAGTTCGATATATCGTATGTTTCATTTTAACTTGAAAACTCTTGCCTTAAAACCTCTAATTTTTATTTGAACTTTGTGCCTTGAATATGTATACTGGGTATTCCATAAATAATGTGACAAACGGCAGCAGTGATTATGTATAAAAACTTTTTTCCTTGAACAAAGTTACGGAAACGGCATCGTTTGGGAGATATGCTAAAGTATAATACTGAGTACGAACCTGTCTTCCCTGACCTGTCCAACAGCGGGCATTTCGAATATTTGCTGTATACATCGCGGTAAGTAATGACGTAATGAGTATGACATAACAGTCAGAGTCCAAAAACTTCAGTTTTATTATCGTTTTACAGTCGAGTTACCTTCGCTTTGAATCACATCTACGTGCCAATGACGCATATAATTTATAAGCAAAACAGGACCGTATTCCGTTGGGAAATTTCTTCGAAAAATTACTGAAACAGACCATTTTCATTTACATTCGCGGACTTTATACACACACAGCTGGCCTGACTAAGACTAGGGATACGCTTAATTGTGAGTAAATGAAGGAGAGGCTCATTGAAACTTGTGTGGAAGTGAAATAGAGATATTACAATGTTGCGTAAGAAGCTAGGAATTCGACCGGCGCCAGCGGCCGGAGCGTAGCCTGTGTTATCAATCGGCAACGTCGTTTGATGTAGCTATTTCGTTTACTCATGCGCTTTCTACTATTCCATCCTTCATTTACTCATAAGAAACGCATCCCTAGTCTTGGTTAGACCAGCTGTGTATGTATTGCCCTGCATTATGGCTCCTTATTTGTGGGACAGCCTGTATAGCAAAGTAGACAAGCGAACGCGAACGGTTTGGTTTTATATTTTTTTATTTTATAATATAACCTGTTAAATTTCTGCAGTTTTTTAAGTTTCAGTGAAATATTGGGTTTATTTGTTTGATAACATTTTTTAAAATACATTTCTAAAATTGAATTGAATTGATTACAATACAATTATAAGAGTTCTCGTTTTAAATATTATAAAATCTAAAAATATTGTAAGACTGCTTGAAATAGTTAGATGCATTCTCATTTAATTATTGCGGTGATACAAAGTTAACATCGTCTTTCTCGGCGCGATAATTGGGATATTTTTTTATTTAATTTGCACTTTGAATTGACAAATAATTTATTGTGTTTTGTTCTTAAGGCCCGATTTTCAATCGTCGGATAAGCATCATTCTTAGATCGTAGATGTGGAGGAAGATTAAAGGATATTCGGCGAACAGTTATTCCGTCCTTATTCCACGATTGTAAAACTGGGCTTAAATGCAAGGCGCTGATTATAATCGTAATAAAACGACTTGAATTCAATTTAAAGCAAATTTACAAAAGAAGTTTTGTTAAATATAATTGTATTTACACATTTTTTCAGAATTGTTTTATTTATTTATTTATTTTTACGTTTGTTGTAAATTGTAATTTCAAGGTGAAACAACAGGAATACCAGTGTCGATAAAATACGAGAGAGACGAAAATTAATTTAAAAATAAAATTGAATGCAATAATAAATTATAGTACTTATAAGTCCATAGTACATACAGTTACAACTACAGACGTTTCAAATTGTAAATAAGGTTAGAATAAAAGCATGAAGAAACTGTTAATCGTATTTTCTAGAAACTGTTAACCGTTATCTAGAAACTACACTCACCGGCACGGAAAACGGAGCACCTGCATTTCCTTAAAAAAAAAACTTAAATTTTAACATTTTATAAAGTTTTAGTAGTACTATAGTTTTAATACAAACATAAGAAGTTGTTATAAGTAATTTAAAAACTTATTGAACATTGATTTAACGTAAAAAACTGTTTTCGAAACCGCCTGCCCGAACTATTGCTTGCATTCTTCTTGGCACTCACCTGTTTTCTATGTAGGTAACAGTTAGCATTTTCTGTTAACACTTGGCAGTTTCTTCATGCCATGATTTATTGCAACTTGTCTCCTATGATATTTCCTATTGTATTTTGAGCCATTAAATTGAAAAAGAAAACTATTAAAGATGTATTTAATTATTTAATTCTAAAGTCTGTTTTTTTTTTAATCTGGCGTCGAAGTTGGTCATGAAATTTAGTTGTGGACCATCATCATCATCGTGACAGTTATTAATTTGACATTTGAACTTGCAGTCCTAGCCTTGCTTTCGAGGTTTCGAACTTAACAGTACAATAGGACAACACAACACAATGTGATCTATTGTAACAAACGGAAAAAAAAAACAGTAAGAATAAGATCTGTTTAATAAACGAAGAAAGACAATAAGGAAATAAGATTTACAACAAATAATTTTGGTGTGTTCACAATAAGCACCTTGTCACGGCCAACTTCGACGCCAAATTAAAAAAAAAAACACCCGTTGTATGATGTGATGTATATGTACCGATAAGGGTTGTTCCATTTGAAAAAATCTGCGCCTAAATATTTTCAGGATGAAGTATATATATTTTAGACACCCTATAGTTTCATATATTAGAAATTAAAAGAATATAATAGAAAGTAATAGTAATAATTAAAAGTTATTTGGGGATATTTCATTCTTCAGCAATCGCTTAATCAATTTTATATTATACAGTGCGGGACGAAATTATAACCGCACTTAGAGTTTAGTCCCACCGAAGAGAGTACATTTTTCAAATTTTCTCTCCATTTTTAATTTATTTTTGTAGTTATGTTTGTTAACGTTGGAATGATAAGCTCTCTTAAAAAGATTTTTCAACAAGAAATTCCCACTTAAATTCTCCCAACATCAAGCGAATTATGACAAGAATTTTAGTGCGGTTATAATTTTGTCCCGCACTGTATATTAGCAAATGAATTTAAATAATATGTAAACACAGCAAAATAAATAAAAATTAAAGACGAGAAAATGTTCCGTTTCACTTTGTATGTAGCTACAAATTAACTGCCATGCCGCATTTCGTTGTGCGTACAGAGAAATTTCCTGAAACTTTCCGAAACTATCAAACGCGCGTTCGCCGGCTTGCGTACATACATATACGGCGTGATCATTAAGTTAATGACGGTTAATAACACCTTTTCATTATTGAATATGCCGAGCGTACGCTAATAATATTGCCATTTCCTATAGGCCTCGCATCGGAGGACGTGGCTTTCTTATTGGAATTTTTTCGATTTTTCTTAATAACAGACCGCCAATAATGCACTGTTATTACCATATTTGTTAACTACTGAAGATGCTTGATTATTAAAACCGTTTGAATCTCCCTACACGTTTTGACTATAACAAAATTCTTCAGTATAAGTCGTAATAAGTTGTAATAAAAGTGGGCGAATTTGAAATGAGTTGCTATCGATTTGACCGATATTTTAATGCGTAGCCGGTAGCACTCACGAGCGTAGCACATTGAAGGAATTCAAAAAATCGAATTCCGATTGTCTATTAACCAGTTGTGGCTCACTTGAAACGGAAAAAAGAGCAGGCGAGGAATGTTACACTTCGTATAACATATGCATAATTCACTGGTTTCCTATTTTAAGTGAGCCGTAATTGGAAACCAATCTGTTATTACGATCATTGAGTTAGTTCTGGCTTTTAATGCGCCGACCTATAATTACGTGAATTTAGCCTGAGAAGCATATCATTAACTACGTTCCTTCACATTGCCAATCATACAGTTACGTATATAAAATGTGTATGTGTGTTAAGCGTTGGTGTTGGAGTGTAGTAGTTACAAATTGGCTCTGAAATGAGCTTAAGGCGAAGTGTCCTTATTAATAAATCAATTCCCTTTCTGCCTCAACGTATGTACATGTACAGTTATAATTTAATTATTGCATTTACGTTTGTATTTCAAATAAATTTCAAACGTCTCAGGTGTTAATTAATTATTTATAAGATCGATGGTTAATTTATGCCATGCGAAATGCGTGCGCCACTGGACTTCGATTTTGATGGTCCGTTGAGTGATTAATATCGAAGGGTGTGCACGCTATATCCCCTTATTTATTCGCTCCTAATTTATGGTTCAGCTAAGGCTACCAATCATGATTACTGTAAGAGGCTGACAGGATATTATGAGTCACCCTCTATTTTACGAGAGGGTGCTTCTTAAAAATAGGTAGATTCCGTTGTCTTATATTAGTTTCGTTGTTTGTACAAACCTTCCAATTTTGTTCATTATTTATCAGCGAACGATTACATTACTCTTGGAAAATCAAAACTTATAATAATTTATTGTTTGAACTTGCATACCTATTTAGTGAACGTTATAGTACATCATTAATTAGTTGAAGTAATCATTATTAAAGATATTTTTAAATCTTCTGGAAGCGACTGGTGTTAACCAGTATTTCATGACATCAGTTAAAAAAAAAGAAATTCAAAATGATACATGGCATAAAAATAATTTTCATGCACTTCGTATCAACAAAAATGTTTTAAAACATCCTCTCTCAATCCCCGAACTGCAACACGCATGTCAGAGCTCTTTTTAAATCCCCTTATCCGAGTTTAATAAATGCACTGACACTGTTGATGCACTATTAACCTTAATTTCATATTATCTTAGGTCTCGACAAGTATTTCATACTCACTGTGTTTATCTCGCGTCACTATTAAATATGCAAAATAACATTATACAATCCGCATTGGGAAAGATTCTTCCGATGGAACTTTCAGATCTGCTGCGCTTTTTTCCCCGTTTATAAGGGAAATTTAGAGTTATACGTGTTCATTAGGTGTTTAACCTGGCGGCACACTTGTGAAGCAAAAGCTAACTGCCTTCGAGCACGATCGTGAAACACGGAAACAATTTTTTTTTTTGGAGGAACTCCGTTAAAAATACGATCTTCACACAGTTACTCTTCTGCGAGAATCTATAAAGCAACGACGGTTTTAAAAGGGGGAAGTTGCAAGATGCGATTTTAAGCTTCCCCATCAGAAGATTCTAACGAATGACGAAATTTAGAACGAATCTTTACTTATCTATACCGGGTGAGCTAGAAATATTGTTGCCTGTTTGAATTTCCCGCAATTTCAATAAATTAATCATCACGTTGGTACCAGTGGATCTTGTATACAGCCTGTGGCATTTAACCGGGTTCCTTCATTAACGCCGTAAAATTGTTTTGTAGGAGCACTGAAATTAATGTCCACTTAATGCCACAGGATAAGCCCAAAACATGAAATCCTCGTCTTTTGTATGACGAAAATATATGAAAGATTCAAGTCGGAATGAACTCAACCAACATTAATTTATGTCATGAAATTAAATTAAATTTTATTCTCGACAGGAAATCCGTTTTGCTAAAGTGACGTATACAACATAAACTGGTAGTTAATTTATTTATAATATTTGTGAGAAATTTGATTAGGCGTTGCCATTCAGTGTTTCCAGCTTACATTTAAAGGGTTTCAGTTTTTTCCACGCGCGACAAATTATACTTAGGACATAATTTGATTACAATAATCCTCACTCTGGGATTACATACCTTTTTAACTATTACTTTCGCGTGATGTTTGGAATAGAAACACTTCCGTTTTTTTTTCCTATAGTTTTACTCCAAAGTAGTCTCGCCTTCCTTACTTTTTATTAAAATAATTAACATTCCAATGAGGTGAAGTTTAATTAAAGTTTTAATTATTTTATCAAATATGAAAACGCGCGTCTACTTCCGTCGCCTTGTATTCTAAGAAGTACTTAACATAATGGAAACGATTAGGGACTCTAGCCAAACTCATTACTGCTTCAAAGACTATCCAATTATAATTTCCTGCAAATTCCAGAGAGGTGTTTTTTTGGTTTAAACTTGGATAAATCGTTTACGATCTGGTTTATGAAATTAATTAATACCGCATGTAATGGTTCTACTAGGCTGCGCAAGAAATTGATGTCCATAACGTAAAATTTTCATGGAAAAGTGCAATACCACATTCAAAAGTTATTTATTACGTGCGAGCATAATTACGTAAGAGTTGAAAGTTGCAGGTAATTGAGTTAATGTAATTTCTTTGGACCTACGTCCACACGTCCACAGAAACGTAGAGTATGCATTAAGCACCGTATCTTCGCCATAGAAATGAGAAAAGCAAATACAGATATGACAGTCGTTTAAAAAAGAAAACAAACATCCATTAGGCCTGGCTTTTAATACTGCACTTTCACGCAGATGCAATAACCGTAAGTGATTCGATTTTCAATTTCTTCAAATCCATCATTGAAAAAAAAAATATTTTTGAAGTTTGAGTTTTTTAAATATACAAAAGAGTTTTAGGTTTCGAAATTAAAGCAAAGCAAGAACTCGTTGCCTCTGGAATTGTTCTAGACCTAAACCGTCTTTGCTTAAAAAATAACATCGAATAACGTTCGAAATAAATTTGGGGTTTAGTAAGACGACGAAATAGGGATAAGTGTCGAGTATAAGCTTGGCTTAAGAGAGTCGGTATGTTTTTATCGGCGTCGATGAAAGAGAAAGTATACACTAAGTCCTGAACCATGTCAAGTGATTTTGAAGTTCCTCACATGTACACCATTGTCTTTAAGTAAGAGGTATCCTATGGTATTATTTCATGCATTATATAGAGTGCCTGGTAAGTCGACGTATTCCTTTGAGGGCGTGTTAGGAGAGCTCATTTACAATTGATTTGAATAATTTGCAAGCTGATTGTGTTATCAAATTTTGGAAATAAATCAGAATGAATGTTCAAGTAGGTTGGATTTTTTTTTAGAGAAGTGTCTTTTCAGCCATTGTATTTCAAACTTATTAAAGTGTTTAATTTAATCTTTGTTGCGTAGTATGTACTATTATTTAGTCTAAACAGGAAAACAGTAAGCCGAACTTATATACTCTCTGAGTAATTCTAGATAAATGGTAGTAGGGAGCGTATTTCTAAGAAAAATACAAAAATTAAAATAACTGTTGCATTTTGTATAATGCATATTATGTTCAAATCAATTGCTCGAAGGAATACGTCGACTTACCAATCACCCTGTATACTCAGGTACTTCTATTTTAAGGAGGCGACTAATAAGAATTATTTCGTTATGAAAACTAGACTAAATAGACTGAAATTTAATATAAATTATTAAATACCCTTATTGGTATTCACTAATAAAAAATTCCCAAATTATATGCATCCTCGTGAATGTGAATACGTGAGACAATGCGTTGAGAGGTAGGAGTAAGCACTTTTAATAATTCCTTAAGAGTCTTGAGTGCAGTTCAATAACACGATTATGGTGCTACACGCTGTTACATTAACAAACAGAAGAATCCGAAATTACACCCTCCACATACAGATTTTACATATTTTTAAAGTAAATACAAAAACGAGCTTTATGATAATTAGAAAGTAACTAAGTATCTCGTAATTAAAGTAATTATTTATTATGATTATTGAATAAAATAGAAACTTAATTTAAACTGAACGTATTTTATTAATATTTTTAACATCCGCCGATGCGCTAGTACAACACCGACTTTAACGAGCGCCCAGGCCACCGCCAGCCAAACAAACGTGCTCATAATCTACAGGTTTATTAAGAAAGAGTAAAGTTAAAACAGACATTAATCAAGAGAAGCTTATTAAACAGAATTTCACCAATTGATCCTGTCAGGAAAAAACCTAGTTTTGACATTTCATAATAACTTAAACATTTTCTGGTTCATTAATCTTGACGGCCAAATTGCTTCTCTCGGATTTAATCCACAAGTTAATAACAGACACATGATCAATAATAATCAGCAGAGAAAACCGTGTCCACGTGGTCAGAAAACAAATATTTTTGCTTCCATTTTACGTAATGATGTTTAGCTTAGCCGTTATCAGTTTTCTAATAACTAATTGGTTTACATTTAAAGATCGTTGACACTTTGGCAAAAAAATGTTCGCGCATCAATTTTGAGCGCTGTGTCACGGTCAAGGGCGGTTGGCATGCCATAAAGTATTTTTATGTTCTGGTTAATAGTTGCGGCGCTAATCAGTGTCGTTCTCGAGACGACGAAACCGTGCATAAATAAAAAGCCCGGTTCAAATGTTATCGGGCTAATTGTAAATTAGCAGCGCTGCTTATCGCCTCTTGAAAATTAATTAATTAAGTGTGCATATTGCCTGGAATTGTCTGAAAAACCCAGAACGGGAATGTTCGAAGTTTCCAAAAAGAAATCGTTTAGAATACCCAAAACTTGGGGCGTCAAACATGTTGCTGTTTGACAGGCACCGCTGAGGACCGTTCAACAACTCGCTGTTGCTTAACGACAATCTCATTCGCTCTTGCTGTTGGGATGTAACAACCCCCAGAGTATTAAAAAAAACCAAATCTGAAATGAAAAGGAAAAACCCTTCACATGTAATATTATCTAAATTATCTATGAATAATGGGTATGACGTTGAAAAAAGACGAGTGGTGTCATAATTTTCATTAGTATTATATCGATTGCATGAAAACAAAAATAAAACACTCTATAATTAACTTATCTGGCAGATGCGTAACCAAATTATTTGTGCAGCTAATAACGAATACATATTAATTTATTTATAATACATATTATTGTACGAGCAAATCTCCGATAAGATAAATTTTATGAAAACGAAATTAAACGCGTCGGCGTTTGCACTAACTTCACAATAATTTCCACATTACGCTTTTCGTATTCGCTATTGTACTGCAAATTAATTAAAATTAATTAGTGCGAGTGAGATTTGCTTTTAACTACATGAGGAAATTCATCAATATGAAGCTACTTATCGCCTATAAGTTGTTCTTTTAATTGCACTAATGCACGTGTGTGTACTACTCAGCGTACTATAGTAAATATGTTTATATTTGCCAACATCAAACAGATAGAGATAACCCAGTAAACTTAAAATTCGCCTCGTCAAGGGAAGTTAGTAACAAATTAAAATTGAATTTTTTAGACGAATCTAGTTTGGTTCAGAAATAAAATTCTGCGACAGAAGTTTCTAAATAAAAAATACACTAGTTACCAAAAAAATTGCAGTACCTTGAAGGAGCGATTTGTTTATTGTCATTTATATATCCAAACAATAGCCTTTGTTTATAATAACAAATGATTAGTTTTCCGATTTCGTGCTTCTGACAGTTCTGGTAAATATTTCCTTTCGGGTTTCTCTTTGTATTGTGATTAGAATGGCAGGGTTGGGCCAGAATACATTGGTTATCAAAAAATTGCAGCACCCAGAAGGAGCGATTTGCCTAACGTTATTTATATGTCAAATGATGGAGTATATAGGTAAACGATTAAAAAAACCAGAACCCGTCTGGATATGCTGGAAGTCAAATTGTTGATATCAGCTTGAATGATCTTGGTTTCGGGCAATTGCCAACTGTATTTGTAACTCATAAAGTTCGTGATTCTAGCGTCTACATGTCCCTAAAGTCCCCTTAAAGAAGGTCATAAACAGAAATCTAAAGGGCACCCTACATATAGACGCTAGAATGCTGGACTCTTTCATAATTTCTGAAATCTTTCAAGATTTCAATGGTCTTTTGCATTTTTTCCTTCTCCTGGTAAGGAAGAAAGTCACAAAAGTTCTTGTGAAATCTATCAACATGAAGCGCCAAATTTAAATTATTCCGGAACAGCCTAGGGGTAAGAAGACATCGATATTTATCTCAGAATCCATCAATAAAAGACCACCTGTTTATATGAACTTTGTGACTTATAATAACCCACTTTAGATCCCCACGAAGTATTGACCTTTCCTCCCGGGACACCCTGTATATTTGCTTTTGCCTTTACATTGTTCTTCTATGAATAAAAAAAATTAAAAACAGCTGCTGAAGTTGTTACCCCAAAAATTGTAAACTCTAATGCTCCTGAACACTTGAAATTATCTGGTGACAAGTTAGCGTTGCTTTCCCACAACTTTTCCCAAGCTAGCTCAGTGAAGAAGGGAGGGGTACTAAATAAAATAAACCAGGGCGCCAGGGAATTAACCCCAGCTGAAGGATTCACTTCGAAACCGTTCCCAAGGTCTCGTCGTGTTCGCTCTAGGTAAAAACTAACCTTCAGGAGATTTGTCTCACTAGATACGTTCAGCGTAGGGTCAGATATAAACAAAGCACACACAGTTTATAACAAATATATTTGTGCAAAACAAAAGAAATAATTACTGTTGTCTCAACTCGATTAACTAAATGCACTCAGTTAAAAGTAAAGTAATTGATTCACACGGTACGCGGTTAATCAGATCTGACTGCACAAAAGGTGCCTTAATGGCAATGTCATGTCGATTATCCGGTTATTTAAATTTTAATTTTAATTAAAATATTGGCACCGTATCGGGCCGCGATAAACAAAGTCCGAGAACAATAAGTAAATAAAATAAATGTATTATACGTCACTCTGGTGTTTGACGTTCGTTTGTTGCCCGGTCCAAGAAATAAACGATCTTAATAGAACTAAGAAGAACGACCATTAAAGGAAATATTAGAAGATACTGCGAGTTAACGAGGTCGTTGGACTAAAACGCGATTTGCGTTTCACAAGGCAGTGTGAGATACTTGAATCTTCCAGTAAAATTGTATTTAGATTAAATTTTGCACTAATTTAGCAGCAATTCACGAGAGCGATACGAAACGTGCATCTCACCACACTGCTAGCACAAAAGTGGCGGAATTAAACGTGGCCTGGAGCTTGAACACTTCCGGAAATTCAAAATGGCGTGACCAGTGGAAAATTATAATGTAAAGATAATCAAATGAAAGAACCAATACGAAGATCAAATTTGTAAGCAATCGTTTCCGGCGAAAGTTACAGTGTAGTCAGATGACCAGAATAACTGTACATACAAGCGGCGTTGCAAGTTCGCTGCGATGAAATTAAATTGCAACAAAGTTATTTAAAAAATTTTGTTAAACAAAGATCGTTTTTGTTTTATTTTTGCTTTTTACTATTGATCAAGTAAGAAAAATTTCGAAAGACTGTAGGTATACATAACAAGTGAGAAGGAGAAGAGGGAAGTTTGATCATTTTGACTACCAACCTTGAGTAAAGGATGTCAAAATAAATAAATTTTGTTAGGGAACTTATGTCCTAAAATGCAAACTTACTGAGGTGCGGTACAATAACCGATGAGAACATGCAAGGAAAAGAAAATTAATAATTGTATTCAGAATGATATTTGCAGTTATTTATTAAAACTTTATTTAGAAAAATTGTTCAAAATTGTCAGGTGCTTGGCCTAGTGCGACGTTTATTGTTCCGGGAACTTGGTGTCAGATGTCTGGTTTCGTACATCGTTGATTGCTTGGGGAACTCGTTGTCAGGTATCTTGTCTCGTGCGGAACTAGTTGTCACTAGTTCTCATCGGTTATTGTACCGCCTCTCAGTAAGTTTGCATTTTAGGACATAAGTCATTAACAAAATTTATTTATTTCACATCCTTTACTCACGCACAAAATTTTCGTACTTAATTTTGGAACACCCTGTATATATGTATACCGGATCTTTTCCTTTCTTTTTACTTATTTATGAAGGCACTTTAGATTTTTTATCCCTTTAAAATTCACCAGTCAGGAAGTCGTAACCACTTGAAAGAAATTACCAGATCTGGCAAAAAAATCACCGATTTGGCAACACTGGACCGAAGTAATTTTTTTTTCGATTTAGTTTTGTCCTTACATTATACTACTAATTTTTACTAATTTTGAAATTTACATTTGACGTTTTCTTTTGTCATCAAGAGTTTAGTTCAGTTTTTCTAATCTTTTGCGATCATCATGCGTTCGACAGATGAGAATTTTCCTCTACATTTTTTTTGACATTTTGTCGTCTTTCTATTGTTGACGAAATATGCAGCTTTCATTGTGAATTTCGGTTCTTCTCTTTCGATTTTATTTTCTATGCTTCTATTTTTCGATTTGATTCTTATTGGTAATTTTTTTACGAACCATTTAGGATTTTCTTTCGTCATCATAAGTTCAATTTCACTGTATTTTTTTTACTCTTTTCTTGTTTCATAATTTTTCATTTGTTTCGTTTGACAGTATTGAATTTCTTGAATATTCCTTTCCTTGCTAACAGCGAAAGTTGCATTTATCGCTTTGAATTTTTGTTTCTTTTTGTTCTTTTATTGGACGGTAGACATTTCTTTTATTTTGTGATCTGATTGCGTTTTTTTCTTTAATCTTTAATTTCTTTAATCTTTTTTTCCTAATCCATTAATTAACGAAAGGCGCATTTTTCGCTGTGAACTTCTTTTTTCTGTTCTGTTTTCATTCTTTTATTGTCTAACAAACATTCTTTCTATTTAGCGATATGATTGATAATTTTTTATGCAGTCTTTTTGTCATCAAAATCTTAATTTCATTCTTTTTAAATACATATACCGAGTGTCATATATCTATGAAGTAAATCAAGAAAAGAATTAGAATAGAATTCTGCAAAGCAGTTTTCAAGTTGAAAGGGTGAACGAGAGAAGTATTTTGTGAAATCGTAGTAGTGAACAATTAATGTTTTCTATAAAAAAATACGTACAATCGCGAGAATTAAATTTTGGTCGTCAATGTCAATCAAAACGTCAGTTTTAATTCTAGAAATTAAAAAACTCCAGATAAGTATCTTATCTTTCACCAAGAAAGTGTCGAAAATAAACTAAATTTTTAAGAGATCATTTCAAGTATTCAAAATTAAGATATCAGTCTGGTTATTTTTGATAAAATACAAGTCAGGTACAATCAATGACGACCCAAATTTATTCCCCGCGACTGTACGTACTCTGAGAACTTTATACTATGTAACTATATTGTTTATATTGGTATATTATTCTCGTATGCAGAAACAAACAAGGAAATACCTACGTATGAATTTATTTTATCAACACACTCTTCTAGGTAAAGCAAAGTTTCCAATTCCCCCCAAAAATTTCAACCGCATTTGCACACTTCCTTTTCGCTAGATTAAACAAATTACCCGTAAGCAAGGATTCGATATCGCGTTAATCGCCTACGATAAAAAAAAAGACGCAAGCTCTACCGCAATACGTGATGTAAAACATGTTTGTTTATGAATTTATGATCTTCTCTGAGCAGGGCTAAAAAAACATTTGTTATTATTAAAGTTAATAACAAGCGTAATCTTATCGTCCTCGCATTACTTCGACTAAAAAAAAGGACAATTAAATTACCGGGTGAAAAATGTTTAACAATGCGCGGATTATTTAAATGTTTGTAATTGCTTACGGGTTTTCCTTGGGATTTATCAGTGAGTTTTTTTTTGTAGATAATCATGCGTAGCACGCGTGGTCTAAATGAATGTGGTGATAAACGGATCATGAAAGAAACTGGAAATCAAGTACACCCCCAATGGGTTTTGTGTACGTCTTGTGTACGTGTACAAATTAGTTGATAATTTTTTTCAAAGCGATATAATTTATTAAAACATGCGGCTTTAAATCTAAATTTCACAACACTCATACACACTTGGTGTTCATTAACGTTCCCAATGAGGGCAACGTTATGAAACTCGTAATCAAAGGTTCAATGAGAGGAGATATGGCAGCAGCGAATATTCTTGCACTATCGAGACAGATTTATCACCTAAATAAGTCAGAATTATTGCAATCAAGAGACATTACGTTTGTTTATGCAAACGACTTTGATATTAGCATATCACGTCGTTAATTAGTGCTACATTGTTGCTGGCGTGACTCTAAAAATAAATACTCGGATGTATTTTTAAACGCCAAAATCAGACACATGAAATAACCAACCAACGCACTTTCTGACTGTCCATTTACTATTTTTACACGTAACGTAAATGTTGCAGGCGCACATTTTCATTTTATAGACGTCAGCAAATTTATATTTTCCTTGAGAAAATAGCTGCCTGTAATAAATTCTGTTTTCTTATTTAACTTTGCTATTCTAGATCTAGATCACCTATTTAAAAGAAACTTTCTTAATAATAATTAATTCTTTAATAAATACTTATAAGCTTACCAATAAATTGGTGAAACTCCATTTGGTTTTCGAATAATCCTTCATATGATTGTCCGTCGTAAAGGACAACACGATTGTCTTCTTCACAGTAACACGTGACGCAGTTAACAGTTGTTTAGTATGTTTAAATATAATCGATTTTCATTAAATTCAGTTAAATCTGAAGTGCCTCAAGACTCCTTCCTATGGCCACTGTTGTTTCTTATTTTCATTAATTAGTTGTCCTTTTAAGAAATCAATCATATTTTTTCTAAATTATTCCCTAAAGTACAAGCATTTTTAGATTTAGCATTTAGGTATTTATTTTGGATTATATCTGCGCAATTGTTTTTAATCGGCCTGTATTATAAGCATTAGTACAAAATCTATGGTATTGATGATAACAGAATTTGCTATTGGGGATAGAGGAAACAGAAGTATTAAAAAACAGATGAGAAAGTTGGCGGACCAGAACGGGAATGTGATATGAAGCGAAATAAAGTAAGATTTGGCACGTGTAATATAAGAACTATGTTACAAACGGAAAAGATGGAAGAAATAGGAAGAGAAACGGAGAAGTATATTGGCTTTACAAGAAACAAGATGGGAAGGCGAAGGAATAATAGATAGGAAAAAAGATTCTCTTTTGTATGCTGGGGATTGCAAACAAGGACAAAAGGGCACAGCATTTATGGTGAACAGAACCTTTGGGGAAAAATTAATAGACTTTAAGAAAGTAAATGAAAGGATCTCATATATAAGAGCAAAAAACCAAGTGGCAAATATCACGATAATAAACATTTATGCACCAGTGGAGAAAGCAACAGAAATTGAAAAAGAAGAATTTTATGAGAAGTTAGAAGAGACCTTTGAGAAAGTACCCAAGAATGACATAATGATGATAGTAGGCGATTTTAACACAAAAATAGGCAAAGAAGAATATCAAAAAATATAGCAGGAAAAGAGACCACAGATAATGGTAAGATGTTATGCAACCTAACAGTAGAAATGGACATGTACATATCAAGCACTCAATTTAAACACAAAAAAGAACATAAGATTATATGGTTAAAACCTGGGAAATGTGAAGAAAACCAAATAGATCACATACTAGTTAAGAAGAGAAGAAAGAAATTAATACAAGACGTGCGATCATATAGGGCTACAAGCTTTGATACTGATCGCCAATTGGTAATAGCAAAGATAAATTTAAGAGTAGCCAAGGAAATAAGAAAGGAAAGAATGCGAAGGAAATGGAATATGGACGAATTAAAAAATAAGGAAAAGAAAAAATGTACGAAGGGAAAGTCAAACCCCAACTAGAAAAAATTAAGAAAAATCCGAATATTGAAGAGGAATGAAATACCATAAAGAATCTCTTAAACTCATACAACTGAAAAGGTAATAAGAAAAAAACAACCAAAAAAGAGACACGAATGGTGACAGTGAGTGCGAAAGAGTTAAATGTAGAAAGAAAAAAGGAAGCGAGATTACGATGCTTGTAAACACATAATGAAAGCCATTATAAACAAATAAGAAAAAAAAAGAACAAAAATAATGATGCATAAGAAAATGAAATGGCTAGAGTAAGAGATGGATGAGATGGAAGTGTACGATAAAAATAATAAGAAATTATACGAATGCATAAGGTGGCAGACGCGAAGAAGGAATGCAATTGTACGTCCAGACAAGGAAGAATGGGGAAAGTACTTGCAGAAAACAACAGAGGCAGGAACAGAACAGAACGATGAGTCTACAAGTGAAGAAGAAACAGAAATAGATCTGGACGAACCAATGAAGGAAGAATACTACGAAATATTGAGAAATCTAAAACAGGGGAAAGCTGCAGGACCAGATAATATCTGTAATGAAATGATAAAGAATGGAGGAGCCGAAATAAATGAAAGATTGTATCAACTGTAACGTGCCCACTAATAAAACCCTTGTTTGTTGACTGTTACGTACAAGCAAATAAGCAATAAAAATGTACAAACAACCACAATTTAAAATTTATTGCCCATTTGGATAACTGTCCCGTGGTTTCCGAAAGGCCGCACAGCTAGTTAGTAATATTATCTGCACTACGGATCTGACTGCTACCTGCTGTTGACTACTGCGGCCGCCTATATTTTCTGTGAGGTTGAAGGACCTTTCGGAAAATTCGCTATAATTAATAATACTTTTTGATTATGGCTCGTGATCGCTGTGAATAGGAAACTACGTCGTGATAACCCGTTCTCTTGGTGCAGGCGGTAAAAACCCTTGAAAGAACAAAGGAGCGGATTACATTAATAAAACGCACGAAATTAGCTTTAATTAATTATTTATTGAAAAAAAAAAGAAGAAAAAAATGGAAAAAACTCCTGATATCTGCCTCTGTGGGGTCAGATACCGTGAGCGTAAAACCCTAGCGTTTGAAATCAATACAACTAAACAAAAGTTACGATTTTCAGAAAGTACAGTATAACTCGCTTAACTGATTTCGCTTTCTAATTCGATTCGCACCGTTGGTGATTTGACGCCTAACCAGATATTTGTTGGAGAGCTCTGCTCCTTAATTAGCTTCACAATTAATTGAATTTCAACTTAGCTCGAGTCTTGGTACTAGTGTTCGTCACTTCAAAACGTACTCTAAGACTTGTTCTGTTTAATAAACCAACGCACAATGTGTCACCGTGGGACTACAGTGTAAATTAATGGATTTAATTAATGAATTAATCAGATGTTTTGGAGAAGTATGTGATACAAATTGCCGCCTTCAGCGATCAATTGGCAAGTAAATCAGTAGCAATTACCTGTTTTTCAGGGACTCCCGTGCGAGGTGTTGGATACCTTTCTCTAGCTAACCTGATTAATACGGTGGAGTGTAGTGAGCCGAACTACTGCTACTCCTCCACCAGAGCGTTAATTAAGGTCGAAATAGTAGGAGCTTCTCGACTACTTTCGCTTGCTTTGAGGGCAGTACTCTGTACCCGCCTGCCTGGATCAAAGGTACCTCTGTTTGTCGCTCTTTCGCCGTCTAACCTATCTAATTAACTTATAGCGCAAGAAATCAGTTTGACTGCTTTTTTTGCACTGCACTATGGGTGGTTTTGGAATTGCAGTCTCCAGGCAATCGCTTCTAATTAACCAGCAAATCTCTCGGCACAGTTTGACCCACACACATACACAGGGTGTGAAAGAAACTTTGTTAAGACGATGGCTATGAATAATTGTCTTGATTTCTGAGTTAAATTGTGCTGGCGCACGAGATTTCGACGGCAGATATAACTTGCCTCACGCCAGTGATTTAGATCTGCGATTTCCCTGTACAAATCGAAAACAACCGTTAGCGTGGTTCCAACTTGCCGGAGAAAGCAACATCCGGGTAACCGGATGTTGCTTTTGGCTGAAGTGACGGCGGTTCAGTCGCTTGAGGTGTCGGGCCGATAGCACGGGGCACTAGTATCCGAGATGAGTTGTAGGTAGCCATCGTTTGAGGTGTCGGACCCCGATGTGTTGAAGCCTAGGATCCGAGACGAGAACCGATGCAGACCACACGCCTTAAAACTAGCCTGTCTAGCTGCCCTATCCCATACACGCGGGTATACGTGTATGGGTAATGGATGCTGGGGTTAGTATTAGATGTGTGGTAGAGATTCGCGTAAGCGTTCTCGACGGTTACTCATCAAACGTAGCTAGGGAAACCTTGCTGACATGAGTGCTAGGGGGAGGGGGAGCCCACCGGTCCCGGCCTGTCCCCCTCATTGGCGTTGGCCTCCTAGTGGCAGTGTCATAGCTGGTGGACAGCGGGAGTACCGTGCCGGACGGCGTCCCGCTGGCCAATTCTCAATGGATATGGGCTGACGCCCGGGTGCCTTGGTGTCGAAAGACACCAGAGAGTAATTGGTTGCTGGAGAAAAACAGAACCGTTCTCGGTAAAGCGTCAATGCTATCTGCCCGTTTTTTCGCGTCCCTATTCCGCAAGTAAAAATTAACAACACCCCTTCGGACTTGTCAGATAGATTTTTAAAAACCCACCGACCAATGGTAACCGTTGATTTGAATTCTAACTCGCCCTGACCCTTCCGAACTTTGCATTTCATCCTCCGGCTGCTGGTTTCTGAGGCTTTGTACTTTCTGGCTTCTGTTGGAACTTGACCTCTCTTGACTGCCGAACCAGAACCATGTTGAACTCGTTCCGTCTGCCGGAAGAAAGAAAATCAATCTTCTTCTTCCTTCTGCCAAAAGAAAGAAGATCAATCCAGTCCGAATACCAGGAAGTACCAATGAACAACGTTCGTGGAAGTCTCTTATTACTTGGGCCTCATATATTTCTTTAGGTCTTCATCTTATTCCTTCCACCAATTATAGTTTCTTTTGTTAGCCCCTCTCACGAACTGCTTTCTTGATTATTTCTCTCATATCAATCCCGATCTTCTCGTTTCCCCCTTTCCTGGTGGTGGAATCCGTGCCTTCTTACCCTCGCATTTCTTCTTTCAGTTTTTGACTTCCAACGCTTTAGTATCTTTGAGAACTTTTTGGATTCAAACTTAATATCTTTCCTTCTTGGTGTTTCTTGGATTTCAAGAGCCTCTTGAGTTGACACAGAATTACGACGCCAGACTTGGAAAAGAAACAGACAAAACAAAACACTTTAACTTGAGCGTAATTCGATATGCCTTTTCCGCTAATGTACATGCATCTGTGATTTTAACGCGACAAACTTTTGTACAGGAATTCGAAATACAAAGATGCTACAAGCTATTGACAGCTTAAATAGGGAGAAAATGTTAAGAGATGCAAGAAAAATGGGAAACTTTTTTTTTAGCTTTTTAAAATCATGTCAGATATTTATTTATTAATAGAGAGAACTTTCTGAGCCCTGAGACCGGAAGACCACATCCAGAACTCTGTGTAAAAAATGTCACAGTAAGTTTCTTATATTTAAAGCTTCCTTGACATTAGAAAGAGAAGAGAGGAATATTGACAAGTATAGTAATCCATTTCCAAATTGGTTTTTATTGCCTAGGAAACCATAGCAGTTGAGACGAGTATTGCCATGCCATAAAAACCAATTTAGAAATGGACTATTATTCATAATTTTATTAGAATATGACAGATATATCGACACATACAAGGGAATCTTAATTCAGTTAACGAATGTTTTAAGGACGATTTGCTAGGATCGTAATTAATACATTTTAACCTAATGACGTAAGATTTATATAAACATAAAGATTTTAATTCATTAATGGATGTTTTTAAGGACGATTTGCTTGGATCGTAATTAGTGCATTTAAACCTGCTGACGTAAAATCTATACACAAAAGAGAATTTTATTTCAATTAAGCAATGTGTTGAAGACGATTTGCTAGGATCGTAATCAATTCATTTAAAATGATTGATAAATTTCTCAAATAACACATACACAAATAAATAAATAAAGAAAGGGCTTTCTTAAGCAAAAAGAATCCAACACCCTGTAACAAAAACAAAACAAGCCTCACAAATAACGTTAAAAATAAATTATAAAAATGAAAAGAAAAAGTCCACATTACTGAAAGTAGAGCAATATGTCGATGAAGTGATTTGAAACAGTGTGCACGATATTTGAAAAGTTTTTCCAAAATTTTTAATGGAACGTGAAACCCCCCGTAACACCAGAGCTTATTCACTTTATATGTAAATCCAGTCCTGAGAGACCAGGTGTGCTTGGAGGAAACCGTTCGACTCATTCACACCGTCCACAACGACCAACATTAACAGTAAACAAGTTAATGAATAAGTTTACGTTGTTTTTCAAGAATGCTGATTACATTAGCTTGCGAATTCCGACATAACAGAAATTAAAGCAACTTTCTTGTCCGTTGAAAATTATCACAACGAGCGACGTTTCGCTGTGCGCTTCTTCAATCTTCCAAATTTGATTTCCCCAAGAATGAAAAACGTAAATATTTGTTGGTGTTTCGTTATGAAGTGCTCACACGAAATGTGCGAGTCTTTGATTAACGCGGTTAAACCCCGTGACGAGATTGATGGTTAATAAGCAGAAAATTAATACCTCGTTTTCTCACTATTTCTCAGTGCTTGAACCGTAAGATAATACTCTGGCAAGTGCTGAAACGCGTTTAATAGTAATTTATCACCTACCTGTACACGATAACTTCATACTTAAATTATTATGTCTTTGCGTTAGAGATTTATACACGTTGTCAGCGTGAGCAAGTCGAGGTTGACACATCTTAGTTACTTTAAAGAAGAAAAAAAGTAAATAGTTTAGCTTTTGGCTACCCCATTTGTAATACAGGACTTGGATTTTTGGTCATTTGGAAATATAGAACACATTCTATTTTTTCAGACAATCTAATTTCTGTCACTAATCTTGTAGGTACAAAAATAGGATAGATTAAATATTAACAGTAACGTTAAGTTTCTAAAGTAATGAAGATTGAATCAATTGACGTAGCATAAATCTGAAACAACGAAGCGATAAAATCACATAGGTATCGCTCTTCGTTACCTCGCACGGTAGAAAAAAACCTCTCTAATAAATTGCCACGTTTATCTCACCAATCCAAGAAGCGAACACGTTAGCTTCGTTTAAGAAAATTTAGATGCCACTTAGTTATTATCTTTATGTGCAGATCTCATTTAAACTTGTACGTCATGTCCGTTGCATTAGTTATTAAGTCCGGCACATAACGAATCCCCTGCGTTAATTAATGCAGTTTTCATACCTGATTCCCTTTCATAAAATGTGTTAGATAAAGATAAGCAGCGCGTATTCCTCTCGGTTTATTAACTCATTGGGGCTTAATTAAACGATTTCAACCGGTGGGTATTAATGGAAATGCAGCTTTATGACTCTTTTAATTCCTTGACGTGTCGTTTATGTTTACGAGAGAGAGAGAGACCGAAGTATTTTCTTAATTATTTATTAGGTGTAATTAATTGGACGCGATGACAGATATTAGTTGTAAATCGAGGTATAAATCATTTGTCAAAGCGAATTTAAAAGACTGATTGCAATCGAATCTCGTTTTGGCTTTTTATCTTATCGGTGAGTCTGGAATTAGGAAATTATTTTTTGCCAAATTTCAAGTTCACTAACCTTCATTTTTGTCTCATTCGTTATCTCTCAATTAAATTGCGAGTCTTTTCTTTTTAAATATTTTTCAAAACAAATATCATCAAATAATACAAAATATATATCATTCTGCATAATTAAATAAGTACAAATAAGTTATTAATTGAAACAAAGGGGGCAGTACCTTAGAAAATGTTACATTCAAAACGAAACGGAAATCTCAGGTGGCAGAGATAAAATTCTGATGTGATTTAGGAATGTGTTGGTATAGAGTTACGTGAGAAAAAACTTCGCGCCCTGTTAGCCCTGATGGTGGAAGAATTCAAAAAGAATAACCCAAAATGAAAGAATAAAGAAATAATGAAAAATTACAACAGAAATAAGGGAAAATTAGAAGAAAACAACATAGAACTTAGACAAAATGCTACACTGGCCACAGCCCAGTCAACACCAAGTCATGACCTTTCTTGGAAAGCACAATGCAATCACTTGGTCAGGTATACAACTAGTTGTATTTCCGGCATCTACTACTCACGCCTCTGCAGCAGTGGATATGGTCAAATGCCGTATGCAGGTGGAATGATCCCCTACTCTCTCCGATTATCGGCGAATAAAGAGCGATCACCCTTCATCACACATCATTGCAAAACTCGCGAGCCCGTCTGCGTAATTAGCGCAACATTATCGCCACGTTTAGCCCTCAAGGACCGCCGCCGGAGACAGAGCGCTAGCATCTTTTTTTCTTTGCATCCGTCTACCTGAGACGCACCCCGTATCATATTCCAAACCAAGATAAAATAAACAAACGTGCTCGTGTTTTACGACGGATACATTGAAAATGCGTAAACTTTCTTAAATTCTAAACTTGATAAATTAAGTTTAGATTTTTGCATTCCGTTTTGTGCCTACGACTTTTATTATCATGAGCATGTCTACTTGTGTATCTTGGCTTATACTTGGAGTAATAAATAGCAACATAAATCACTATGTAATAATAACTTTAGCGCCAGCGTAACGAGTTTACTTGTATTTTGTTCGTCAGGCCACATTTTCAAGGTCAATGTCAATGTTCGCGTCTTTTTGTGGTTTTACCGAAAATATTTTTGGAGAATTAGTATAATCCCAAGACTGATAATTTTGTAAGAGGATTATGACAATTCGCTTTTATCATCCCATGCCTACGTGTTACATTGAGGTCTTGTATAAGCAAATTTGAATTTCATTACAATTCAGACTCTGAAGAGGAATACTGTTGTCCATTTATGATCTTTTCTTGACTGATACTAGACTTTACAGGGTGTTCCATAATAAGAAGAATGAAACATTTCACTTCTAAATTCAGCAGAAAGAACTGCCAGCCACCAACAATCTGCGTAGCTTCACAGAAAAATGCGCAGGAATCTTCGCATTAACTTTGATCGTTTTTTTTCTTGTTAAAAAAGCTAAACCTGATTCACAAAAGTAAACTTACCTTATTTATACTGAGAATGAGAAATTCGCCACCACCAGTAGGTAAATAAAAATTTAGTTTTTTTTTTTGTTAGAAAGTAAACGATCACATTACAGTGCCGAGTGGCATAAAAGTAAATAGAAAATTGCGTAAGCAAGCTATTGATTTTGAAGCTATTAACTCCGAGCACCACTTGAAAAATACATAGGTATTCACATAAACAGATTTTATGGCCTCTTCAGCTGTTATACACCTTCAAGTACCTATTCATTCAAGTTTCACACGCAGAATAATGCAATTTAAAACATTATGAATATTTCTATTGAAGGCGATAATGTATTAAGTTTTATACCTTTGTCAAAGTGTAATTATTTCTTGATTTATAGTAAATAAAATGTGACATTTTAATTTTGTTTAGTATTGGCTGTTGAGTCGTCAATTTTGTACGTCGAAGTACACATCACAATTCTCCAAGACCTATTGACATCCAGTTGGAAACAAATTGAATAAATGAAACGACTAGAAAACCAATAATTAAAAACGTATTAAGTAAGATCATGGCTTGGTATTTGTCTGAGGTATTGCAATGTTTTCGTAGCTAGTCAAGATTGTGTCTCACTTAATCCTAGGAGATAATGGAAATTTTCTAAAACAAATAATTCGTTGCGGTAGAGTTTACTGGTTTATCTGTGACATGCGTTAGACGAAAAACGATGCCACTCAAGATAAAAATTTTAAAAAATCATGTATTTTGGCTGTGCTTAAATATTTCATGTGAGTATACAGGGTTTTCCGAAAATATGGAACAAAATTGCAAGTAAGAAAGGACAAGATCCTCTTGCCATTTAACCCCCCTCCCCTTTGTGAACAACCTAAATATTAGTAGGCATATATGATACTATTTCTAATAGTTAATGATTTAAACGATTTTAGGGAAATAAGATGCAATCTATTTTCGCACCTGTTTCGCGTTTTATAAAAATAGATTAACTAAAAACTAAAACACGTTTAAAGTTTACTTGCAAAAGTTCAATGATTTAACGTTGTTTAAATACACTCAAAGTGGACAGCAAATTATAAAGGCGGCTTTCCTTGAAATCCCGTTTTTGCAATGAACAGATAATTTGTATTACCCTTATCTGAGAAATTCCATATAATCAGACGTTTATATAAGCAGCCTTAGAGAAACTTTTCTGAATACTTATTAGCAATAACTGCATTATAAATTACAAGGAAGTACCTCCAGCTTGCTAGATCGCAGATCAATACAATATTTATTATAACAGTACATATCTCTTTTGCTTGCGCTTGCACACACACACACACTCACGCATAGCAACATTTCAATATCATTTAAAAAAGATGTGGAATTATGTTTTGTGCGCCAGCTGGTTAATCCTGTACCGTGGTGTTGAAGCACGTAATCCTGCTAGGATAATTGATAACGGGAAAGATGAATCTACCTAGTAAATAAAAACGACTCGCCACATGCCTGAAAGTCACTTCTTTCTTTGAATATTTTCGTTAACCTTTAATCGCATCACTTCTTTATGAGTCGTAACGTACATGAAACCTAGTTTTTGATTTCTTTTTTTGGGCAAAATCGAAGATAACCTATCACGTATCTCTTCGACGTGCCAGTGAATTAATCACTAAATCGGTCGTTGCCTTAACCTTAAGATAAAAATAAATGTTAGAAATTGTTTAAAATTTCCGCTATTTTTAGTCTGATATCGCCGCAAGTAATGTCATTACGGACGTTTAACGCAAAACAAAAACATCCCACTACGTTGGCCACAGTCAAAACATAACCGTCCAAGGAGGGCGATCACTTTTTCGTCGAGTGACAAATTGCTTGGGAAATAAATAATGCCCCCATTAAAGTCACATTGAAAATGTTTATGTTCCTCTTGACTTTCGCAATCACGTGTAATTTGCGTGAAGTACAGGAAGAACGCAATTTTGAATGGCTGATAGAGATGGTGAAGGTGCTAAAGATTCTCATTCACGAAATCCGATAATTTCTCCAAATTTAGAAGTGAATTGGCCACCACATTCTTCAAATTTGTAAATTGAAGAATAAAATTGCAATTCGCTCGTAGGGCTGGCGTACTTACGCCTTAACTCTAGTCTAGTCGTCCCAGTTTTGTATCGGTTTTATGGTCTTGCTATAAAATATGCGACAGAGAGGCGACAAAGAGATCGCAGTGCCCGATCTCTTTGCCGCTTTTTTATAGAAAGACCATAAAACCGATACAAAGCTGGAACGACTATCTACTAATGACAGAACGCACGTCAATTTTCTGAGCACATCGAAACTAGTGACTTAAATAAAAGAGTTCCAAAGAGAAACTAAATCGTGTTTATTAATAAAATAATATCTAATTTTTACGTCAAGTTAACGTCTCCGCTATAAAGTGTTAATTAATGTATTGTTAGCAGTTCGTTTATTTTTTTTACGAGCGTTATAAAACGACTTTAGATACACAGGCTCTGGAAGAGTGACATATTGATGCTTTAATTTATAAATATTACGAACGTTCGAGATTATCTCGATTAATTCGTTCGATTTGTAATAAACTTGCGGTTTCTTATAGATTAATTGTGGATGAGTGAGTTAATTAAAAGTGTCTGTTTCGGGCTCGAGTGAATTTGGTGAAAATATTAATCTCTGTGAGAGGATTTGGAAAGGTATTTTCATACCATTGTTTTAATTACATGCCTAAATCGAAAACAAATTATTAATGTCTCAGTGTTTTGGCTCGAGTCTTCTTTTAATTTTTTCCTTCAGTTTTTGTTCCTTTTCAGTTCCTTTTAGTCAATGTTTGTTATAGTTGTGAACAATCTTTCTCGGTCTATTCACCAATGGTGACCATTTCTTTCCTCATTCGACCATTAAACGGATTTCCCATTTTCCTTTTCCAGTTTTCTCGTTATCTTTCTTAAGTAAAACTCAACTGCTGATGGTTTTATGAAACCCTCATCCTTTATTCATCCAGTTTATGACTTTGTCTATTCCTTTGAAATGAAGCCCATTCAATATTTCCGGTCTCTTCCCTTTCTTTGGGTTCGGACACTTTCGATCGTCTTGCTACGTGGTGACTCGCAATCACACGCAACAACCACCTGTGCGCGTATGGTAAGCAATTTTGGGAAAATTTGGCAGAGACCTATGTAGTTCTTAGCTGAAGGAAACGTTTACTGTCCCAGTAGCTCAGTGAAGACGGTCGTGGGCGCGGTATATACGCACAAGTGTCCGTCAAAATGTGAGGGGACTTGTGCGTATCTACCGCGCCCACGACCGTCTTCAACGTTCCTCAAAGTCATGGACCGACGCTAGGAGAAGGTCCAAAGAAAGTTCACCCTGTATAGTACCGACTTTAAATGACTCGCCAGAAGGGCGGGGTAATTTATAAGCGACCTCCAAAATCCCACCGAAACAAAGGAAACCCAATTCAAGAGTAATAACAAATGTATATTGAAAAACAACAATGGTTGACAAAAACAGAACCTGGAAAACCGGTTCAAGGTGCACCTAACAAAGTCGGCAATGCAAGTGCCGTTAAGATTAAAATACGGGAAATTAAATAAATATGAACACTACAAAACATTCCGACAAAAATGTAAAAATACACGTAAATGGCAAGTACAAACCGCGCACGTTTGGGCCCAATCGCGACGTTGACAAAATAAATGCATTAAATAAACATTGCCGAAATGAAACTGAATGTTTCAAGTAAAAGAAGAAGTTAAATTGAGTAAATAAATCAAATGAATCAAGTGGAAAAAAAGATTGATACAAAAACAAATAATCTAAGATCTGCCAAAGCAGAAGAATTTAATTATAATTAAACGAAACTTAATGTTCGGGTCGCATAACGTTGTAACCCAGTTACGAGTACCGGAACTCTAAGAGGCGAGCAGGCGTAGAAAAGTTTTAAAAAATATTGAACGATACCACAAATTTCGCAGCTCCTCGGAGAGCGTCTAGGGCTGGACGCTTGTATGAACGTCGAGGCTACGTCGAGGGGGGGGGGAATCGGCGTTCCAAACCCCTGCAGGAGTTCCGGCTCGTTCGGTGGTGTCGAGGTTCAGAACAGCTCGCAGACTGAAGAAAGAAAGGAGGGCCGAACAGCGGGCCTTAAGCGATTTGTACGGTAGTAAAGCCGTGACTTCCGTATGCAAGTCCAGGTATGATCCCGTACTGCTTGCTGGGTAAAAGAAAACGAAACGATAAACACAGATTCACGGTACTGATCCCACAAACGCCATATAAAAGAATTAAAGGAAAACTTATCTCGTAACGGATTACGAGCACCGAAAAAGGAAATCTCCACGCGCTGAAGGTTGAGAAAAGTTTAAAAAAAATTGAACGATACCACAAACTTCGCAACTCCTCGGAGAGCGTCTAGGGCTGGACGCTTGTATGAGCGTCGAGACTACGTCGAGGGGGGGAATCGGCGTTCTAAACCCCTGCAGGAGTTCCGGCTCGTTCGGTGGTGTCGAGGTTCAGAACAGCTCGCAAACTGAAGAAAGAAAGGGGGGCCGAACAGCGGGCTTAAGCGATTTGTACGGTAGTAAAGCCGTGACTTCCGTATACAAGTCCAGGTATGATCTCGTACTGCTTGCTGGGTAAAAGAAAACGAAACGATAAACACAGATTCACGGTACTGATCCCACACACGCTATATAAAAGAATTAAAGAAAAACTTACCTCGTAATGGGTTACGAGCACCGAAAAAGGAAATCTCCACGCGCTGATGGTTGAGAAAAATTTTTAAAAAATTGAACGATACCACAAAGTTCGCAGCTCCTCGGAGAGCGTCTAGGGCTGGACGCTTGTATGAACGTCGAAGGGGGGAATCGGTGTTCCAAACCCCTGCAGGAGTTCCGGCTCGTTCGGTGGTATCGAGGTTCAGAACAGCTTGCAGACTGAAGAAAGAAAAGGGGGCCGAACAGCGGGCCTTAAGCGATTTGTACGGTGGTAAAGCCGTGACTTCCGTATGCAAGGCCAGGTATGATCTCGTATTGCTTGCTGGGTAAAAGAGAACGAAACGATAAATACAGATTCACGGTACTTGGGCATCGCTCTCTTTGATCTATACTTGACTCATATCCCTGTTTTCCGCCCATGGTTTCTACATAAAAAAAGAGTTCCGGACATGAGGCTTTTCTTTGACCTAATTTTTCGTGTTAATTAGATTCACAACATTTTTCCTTCTGTTTCCAATTTCACGGTTTTTTTCTTCTACCGACGTTGGTGCTTCGTTACAGAGGAACTCTACGAAGTGGCAACGGCGAGAAGATTAATAGCCTTGATAAAGTTTCTCTGCTAACAATGGATGAAAGTTTGGCGAAGAAAAAAACAACAACACGCGGTTCCAACGGAAATTATGGAGAAGTTCCAATTGCTGAAAACTGAAAGCTTTTGGTTTCATGTCTGATAGCACCGTGTCAGTTTTGATTTTGGCATACGAGTTTTAGCTTTCTATTAACACCAGTCTCTTGCTTAAGTCTTTCATTTTCTATTCTGAATCACAGTCCCTTTGTTTGACCCTGTGCATTTCTCTGTCCTAATTGTTTGTTATCATCTCCTAATTAGATTGCCAATATTTTCCCTCCAATGACGAAGATTGGTGTCTTGAGTCATATACGAACTTTAACCTTCTGTTAACACAAGTGATCCCAGAGTTTTGTCCAAGGAGAACGTAGTGGTCGAGCTTTGAGTATTCTATTTTTCATTCGGATTTGCAGTCAGTGGTTGACGTTGTACGTTTCTCTGCCTTAATTCATTGTTATGGTCCCCCAATTAGATTTCCCACACTTTTCCTTCAATCACTTTCTGTTGCTATTATTAACGAATAAAAACGAATGCATGGGTCGCTTATTTTGTTAAAAGAAACAAACCATAATAAATAGAAATTGTTAAATTGACCGGAATAAATTATAGATTCAAGACTTTTGTGGGCTCAATTCGAATTTAATTCTTTTTGAAATGTGGTACGCTCAAAATACTGATTTGGTCTCAACAAATACTTTCACCATGTTTTTAAGTAAGTATGAATTTCTTGTAACCAGGTTAATAAAATAGATTAACCCGCTCACGTATACCTATAATGCTATCAGAAGATTAGCCAAATATTTCAGTTAATTTTCATAAATAACCAGTATTCAGGTCAAGAATCTCAGAATCATGGAGTATTAGATTTCATTTTAGTTGTTTAGATCAAATGCATCGAATTCGTGGTGTTTTTGGGATGCCGATGCTCAGACGATTTTATTAAAAGCGGAAACATAGACGTTTGGCGCCGTTTACGCAACGACCGTGTACCGTTCACGTGGCGAGCACGAGCCTGTCGCGATGTGAAATTCGTGCTCGCCTTTACGTGTTAAATGAAAGTTTATTAACCAGCTTACAGTAAGGTTTTTATTTCGTTCAGGAGGACACAGATACGTAGGTACGGAGTTCTCTGAATGACTGCGTTACCTGTTGACGTAAATAAATTAGGCCTCAACGGTAAATAAATTAGTCAGAGGTTGTGTACTAGTGGACTTCGGCACTACTTAAAAATTCTAGAAAAAATCATTTCATTCATCATGAAATTTACGTACATGAACCAAGACAAAAAATTCTATTCATTTTATTGTTTCACTCGCAGATTGTAAACAGTAACAATTCGTGTTTAATTTACTCTTACTTATATTTATTTATTAGATACACTTTTATGTTTCTATGAAATGCAAAGTGTCGAGAATGTTTTCCAACTTTTAATTTCAAGCCAAGCCAAGCGATGAATTTGTACGATTCTGATTTCGTTCTACTATTTTTGCACCCGCACGATTCATATTTGAACAACTAACTCACAGACTGACTAATTGTAATGTTCATAGATGGGTGAATGCTTTGAATATAAATATTTTGAAAAGTTTCATTTCGTTTGTTCCATTTTATTTTAAGTAATTAACCACAAACAATTTTTTTAATTATACCAAAGAACCTCGGCGTTTTACCCCCATCTCATTCTTTCGTGTGTTTATTCTGTAACTGCTCATAAAGTAGGTTCAGAAGTTTCTCAATATTTACATAATTATTTGTAAAAAGTGCCGATTATTTGCTATGTGAAAATGGGAATTATAAATACATAGATAAAGTATTACATCCGTTTGCGTTTGCATAAGTAATAAAGAGTGTGAATGCATAATAAATGAGAGTTAGCACCATATTATATCCACATAGTTCCGAGTGTAAGAAAAATTCAAATTCACTCAAACTGTTAAATGCCTTAATAAATTTTATTTAAGGCATAAATAGAATGTATGTTGTACAACCTCATTACGCCTGCCGGTTCTTTAGAATTTAAAAAGAATCGTATTTTTAGAGGTTGGGTCTTGAACTATCCTAATCATTGCTTCTTCCTTCATTAAATTATCTCCTTTACCTTCTTCCATTTAACCAGATTCCACAAGCTATTTTCCTTCATAGTTCATCTTCCCCAAGGATTTGATAGAACCGTGTTCTATTGCCGACGTCTACAGGGAATTTCTTCTTGCTGTTATTATTCTGATTATTTCGCTGCTGTTGATGGGTAAAACTCTCTGAAGCTTTTATCAACTTTACGGTTTTCTTTTCTTTTTTTGATTTACCACTGTCAGAACCATACCAGTTACCGGTGGCGATCTTTACCATGTTCATTCTCCATAAGTAATCCATCTACACAGTTGTCAATTTTTTTCTATTTCTTTTATTGACTTGTCTCGTTTCAGAGCCATACATACCATGGTGATTGCATGCTAAGAAGTCACTCCATGAATGACGAAATGGAAATCGTAGCTGATAATAACACTCCTAAGGAATGCGAGTCCTAAAGAAGAAGAAATCTGCTTCGAATAAGAGATAGGACTTCTACTGAAAACTAGGCCGAAAAAGGTCAACTTTCCAAGTTGGCTTTTAGTGTGCAAGAGCAGAATTGGTTGAGAAGAGAAATGAAGCGTCTCCAGTAAAGTCCTAAGGGGGAGGAAGAGGTTTGAGGCATCAATTAAGAAATAGTCCAAGCCAGTTGGTTGCACTGAACGTGAAGAGAGTTAAGCGTATGCAGTAAATTCTAAGCAGGAGGAGATTTGAGGCAACCGTTTGCTTCGAATATGAGAAGTCTTCTAACGAAAAAAAATTTTTAGCTCGCAGGTGGATTTAATGCGAAAAAAATTGAAACATCTCCAAGAAGTCCTAAGGATGAAGAAACTTGAAGCAATCATGTGTTTCGAATAAAAAATAGGACGTCTAGCGAAAACCAGGCAAAAAAGTTCTATTTTCCACGTTGCTTTTAATCTGCAAGTCCTAAGGAGGAGGAGGAGGAGATTAGGCTAGTTTTTCTTTGCCATTCTTCACAGAGAATAGGAAAGGGGAAGAACGTCAATAACTTTCGAAATTCCAGCTTGTAATGAAAGTGTGACTAAGTTGTTTGCTACAAGAAAGATAGGAAACATTCGAGGAGGGGGAAAATGAATCACCATTGGAGAATGAAGTCTGAAATATAGCAAAATTGAGTTTGATGGAAACTGTGAAATAATTTTCTTTATGGCTTTTAGCGACATTGCATCAGACTGACGTTTCCTCCTTACTTCAGCCTCAGGGCTGCTGTTGCTGTTGCTTTTCCTTTTGCTGCAGCTGCCTATGATCTCGCTGTTACCGCTTTTACGAAGGAGAACGGAAGAAGATGAACAGCGGCCACATTAATCTAATTTCTTGGGCAAGCCAAACTTTCAAGACGCCCAAAATCTCCTGCAAAATTTTTTCTTTCATCATTTCCGCAAAGAAGAGAAAAAAGAAGGTCTACAATAACTTCCAATAAATTCCGCAAGGTTCTGGATGCAGAAAGATTTTCGGGAGAAACCAAATTTGACCGTTGGTGGAAAATAGGGAAAATTTCTTTAAAAAATCCTGTGGAATTTCAAAAACCTCTTTCTTAGTCCATCTCCACAGAGAAGAGGAGAGAGAAGATTAACAAAACATTCAAAATTCCACAACGTCGCGTCGCCTTAGGTTTTGGACAGAGAATAGTTTCCGAGAAAGCAAAATTGACTGTTGACGGAAAAAGGGGACAATTTCTTGATAAGTTCCTAGAGACACTCTTGCAGAAGACTTTCGTTTGCCCGGCTCCACAGAGAAGAAGAAAGGGATCAAACAAAACCGTTTTATAATAAAAGTCATCTGTTAAAAGAACGTTCAAGGAGGATTGTTTGGTTTGAAGTAATGGCATCGCACAATGTCGTCGCCATTCGTTCTAAAAGGTAGAAGGGGAATAACTTTGGGGAAAGCAAAATTGACTCGCGATCTAAAACTGCGACATTTTCTTGGGAAAGTCAAAACTTCTTGCAGTAATTTTTCTATGCCCAACTCCACAGAGGAGAAGATGAAAGAGAAGGCCAACTGAAACCTATTTGCCCAAATCATCTGCCAAAAATAGAAAAAGTATTTCGCGCAAGCAAGCAAAAGCTCAGGCTCTTATTGGTGCGGTAAAACAAGAGAAATTGACTTAAACACATCTCACCTGATTGGATTGTCTATAGCAGATTTTACTTTCTTTTTCACGTCAACATAAAGCGCTTGCCTTTTTTCCATATTATATTTTTTTTAATTTGAGGGTGAAAAATAAATTGAAACCCTCAATCTGATCAGTAAGTTTTTTTCACGATCACGAAGCACTTTCCACCCGATCAAGTTTCGTCAAAACCACGTGATTGGTGGTATCTTCCTCGGCGAGTTGATTGATCGTAGTTACGTAATTGATTTCGGGGAGGGGGGGGCGCCCCCGTCAATACCCTGCTTCCTCTTGGTCACGAAATCCGGCTGGAGACGTTTGGCGATTTTCTTCGTCCGCTTCTGCTGGAAGATCAGGCGCAGGGGAAGGCGACGCATTTTCTGGCCGGTACACTCCACGCACCAGAAGGTCTTCGAAGTCTTCGCGCAACTAGAAGAAACCCTTAATTTTCAAGGACGACGAGTGTAGGGCAAGATAATTTGGGCAGATAGAAGTGGTGAATACGAAGGCGATGGTGAAGCAATTGATGAATTACCAAAAACGGGCAAGATCTTCAATCAGTACCCTCAGGATCTCTTCAGGTGATAGCAGAACGCTGTGAGAAACTTGCATAAGAGAGACGAGATCGTCTTCGCGCAACAGGAAGAAACCCTCAGCGAATATATAGGCTTCCACTCTAAACTAATGTAAGAGAAGCATTCAAGTTAAACTTCACCAATCTGGTGGACTATTAAGTTCCCTAAAACCAGCTCAGAAGCTCAGACACAACAACCCGATTAGCTACAAACTGTACAACCAGAAGAAGTGTTTCAAAGATGTAATAAATTTGAGCTTCGCAAACAAGGGTGGCAAATAGGTGGACAAAATGGTGGCGCAAGTCACGAACTACGAACGCATCGTTGAAGAGAGGTGCCTCAAGCTGATCAACTCATTGTCAGTTGATGGCAAGATGTTGTGAGGAAGTCCTTGCGAGACCCCCAGTGAGTAAGTCGACTTCTTCAATAACGGGTGGAGGAAATAAATACAATTTCATCAATTAGGTTGAATTTATAAATTGCCCTGTAGTCTTTTCTTGGTAATTGAGATCGGCTTGCTTCTGGAAACGGTGAAGTCTATTCCTTTGCAATACTTGTTGCTGATTTTCTTACGTATCCTCCTCTTGTAGGTTTGGACAACGGTTTCTTGACAATGTTTTTATTTAAGCCACAATTTTGTAAGGGGGATTAATCAAATCAAATTTCTTCAAGGTTATGGTAGAACCTGTCCGCAATTGGTCAATTCTTGCTCCCTCCCCCAATTTAGTGGGCCAAGGAAAATGTACTTGTAAAAGAATCCATTTGTTAGAACTTTAAAGGATGTTTGCTTTTATTTACCTAAATGAATCTCCTTTCACTACTTCGATCTGTTATGATCTTGGTGTGCTAAGGTCATTCCTTTCTGATGTTTTGCAATTTTCATATTCGCCTCCTTCTCTGTTTGCAATTCCCATTTGGGACTTACGAGTTGAAATAAATTACCTCCACTTCCTCTTGCCCTTTGCAATAGATGACCTGGATTTATTGGTTTCTCTCAATATGGATCTTCCTCCGGTTTCTTTTGGACGACTTCTATTTTCCTTGGGGGTTCCAATGTCTGTCTCTATCCATCCTAGTTTTCTTCTTTTAATCTCCTTTTGACTTGCTCGATTCCATAACTACATAGTTATTTAGTGACAGTCTTAGGGCACCGAAGTTTTTACTTAATTCTTGAGTATGTTATAAAACAGACTGCTTCGCTCACTATAAACAGTTACTGTTTTTCCTTGCCCTATTTTCCGTATTTTATTTTGATCAGTTTTATCGGCGTCGCGTCGTCTTCTACGTTTAGGGTTAAGTACATTGTTTAAGCAAAATTTCACTGCTAATAGCATCCAATTTACTAATTAACATTGGCGCCACTGAACGCAAATTATAAGTCCTTGAACTACATAAATAAGTCACAAGTTTGGGCCTAATTATGTATGTACACAAAGCGCGTTCTAATTTAAAAGGCTAAGCGATTAGTCACACTTCGACTTACTATTTTATTGGAGGGATTTCCCATACGTGCAATTTCTACTTATAGATAAATCAGTTGAAGTAAACGATAAACGAAGTTTAAATTTTATTTAATATCAATAACAATGAATTATAACGTAAACAATTTTGTTAAATCAATCTCTCATGCGTGAGTTCTGAAGTACGAATAATAATAGAATCATTACGAAATTAAACTCGATGTAACTGCTATGGTCTTGTTGATGTTAGTCAAGTGTTTATTCACACTTGTTACACTAATGTTAGACATGCTTTGTTAATAATGTTTGGAATCATCTTAATTCGAGCGTAAACAGGAACATCACCGCCAAACTATTTGTGTTACGTCTCGTTTACTAACGCCATTTACGTTCCACGAAGTAATTAATTAATCTGTTCATGTTTTTTAGATAACACCGAAAATTTGATTGCCATGCCCATTAAGGTCATGGGACTAATTAAACAATAAGAAATTGTGGACGGTCCGTTCAAATTAGAACTCGTTCTAATTATAGCGTAATTGCAAACCGATAATAAGATAATTACCCTTGTAGTTTGTTCTAATTACAAGAGCCGATTTACCAAATTATAAAGGACATAAATGTCGCTAGTAAAAAAATACTTTTTCTTGAATTTAAATTTAGTAAGACGTTAGCAAAAAATAAAAAATGTTGAGTCCACTTGGTTAGTTGGGTTGAAATGTAATTACTGGAGAGTTATCTCAATAGGATTAATTTGGAGACCTTGGCTATTTTAAAAATTCAAGATAAAATTGAGTATTTTTGTAGAATGACTCATTGTATTTCTATATTTAGTATTTAGTTTACCAAGTACGATAATTTAATGTTAACGAGACGTCAAGCTTGAGAAGCTGTGAACACACAGAAAAATATTTTTTCCTCAATCTGGAGAATGCACTGAATAAAAAAAGTACTGAGTCAATAATAGCTGAAAGTTCTAAATAATATGTAACTGTGTTTTCGAGACTTTATTTACTCACGCAATTCAAAATAAAAGTGAGTAATAGTTGTTGAATAAGTCACCCGATTGCAATGTTTACATTATCATAATGATACTTACTTAAAGCCTTTCAAAATTGTTTGCTCTCTGGTTAATTAAGGAATGTAGTTTTATTAAAAAATTAGAAAATTCTGCTTGATCATTCAGGCATCAATGTAATTTGCAAATTAAAAAAATCAAATTAAAAAATAGCTTTAAATTTCGTAAATTGTTACTCACAATACAACATAAAAATGAGCAGTTTCCTCTGAGTACAATTAGTAGAAAGAGTCACCCGATCTCTACGTTTAATTTATCGGTTATAGATATCAGATTATCTATGAGTAGAATGAAGTGGGTTATGGTCTAAAGTTCTCGCGAATTTTCGGTAATTTTGTTTATCAAATAGATAAATTATCACGTAATAACAAACATGGGTTTTCCACTCACCATATTCATGAGCTGTCACTATACCAAACGTAGTTTCGTACTACATCTGGATCTCCTCTTCTTGATCAGAGGATGTAAAAACTTAAACAACATTAAAAGCTAACATATTTCATCGACATTGTTAGTGTCAGGGGAATAATGTAAAAAAAGGCATTTTCTTAGACAATGTCCTTGGAAAGTCATCCCATTGAAAACATCCATATGTAGGTATATGTTTATTTGGACCACAAAATCCTGACTTAATTTAAATCAGAAAAATCAAATTCTGACTCACGTGGGCAGCTTTTAGAAAATTGAAGCATGGTATTCCCAAAGGGTCTAAGTGCAAAAACGTAATTCCTAGAAAATTAAGGAAAATGATGCTTGTTCTAGAAGGCTCGCGAGAGAGAGAGTCGTCTATGTATAATTATATAAAATATTTTCTACATCAGGTAGACACTTAGAACCTTTTCTAATGTGTCCAGCAAGGCACATAGATGCCTTTTATAGAAAAATACGAATTTAGCAAAATTTGGCACCATTTGGGAATACCATGCTTCAATTATAAAGCATATCATGACCCTACAGTCTTTCTTATATCCGTCTCGTATTTTCTTCATTTTCTTAAATTTTGCTTCTTATATTGTCCTCTGTTTTGAATCAATTTACAAAAACTTACATTCCCTAGGTGATACTAGATGTTTTTTTTTTCCAGATTTAACAACAACAAGGATGAGAACGACGTACAAAAAGGGCAATCTCAAAGCAGGAGAAAGGCTTACAACCCCTTGATCCGAAACTATGGAAGTCTTTATATAACGAACTCAGAACGTCGCAGAGAACTATGGAAGAGACAAAACTGCTGGATTTCTATAAGAAGGAGAATGAAAAGTTGAAGAAAACTGGAGACAAAAGAAGGAAGCTAAGAAGAAAAGTGAAAACTTTTCATTTCTTATTTTCCTTCTTGTAGAGGTCCATCAGTTTTATCCTTCCCTCGTTCTCTGGGACGTCTTAATTTATTTGAAAAGATAGTTTCCACTCCAAAAATAACAATAGGTGTGGTATGCTTTTTTACCAAATTTGATAATAACATAGAGACACGTAAGTGCATAGAAGAGCGGACGATAAGTGCGATCTTAGAAATTGAGGGGGAGAAATGCCAACCTTACAACAGAAGAACAGTTAGGAGGGGAAGAAGACCTTGATCTACGAATGGATAGATTTACTCGTAGATTGATAAAGTCTGTAAGATGATGTCCTTGTGGAAGGTGTTGAGAGAGATCCTGGAGCAGGATTGGATGGATTTAGGTTGAAGAAAAGACATCGGTGCGTTTCTATACTTCCTATACACTTCATTAAGAAAAGTTATTGATGTGTGGTTCACTATCTATTTTTTGTGCATTGTATGCATTTCTATGTTTGTGCAAACTATTTGAGGACGGTTCACGAATAACTCGCGACTTTTGGCCATTGCACAGCAGACACTTCCTGATATGTATTTCTGAAGCATCCGCACCAAAACGCATTTGGCACCAAACTCCTAGAAATTAAATATAGCGAAGGCGTATGTCTTTAGTCGTCACGATGATTTATTCTATGACGCAAAATTCTTTAAGACTGACGTTGATGTTAACATAAAACGCAACAGATTCGTTTGGTTAATCAACGAAACTAATAGTTTATACTTGTACAATTTTTTAAATGATTAATTTTTTGGGAAAATCCTAACAAGAATGTGAAGGGCTTTTTTTTAAATATTTCATTTGGAGCTTAATATATTTACTGTGTATATTACTATGACTAGCAATTTTTTGAAATAAATTAGAATCGACTGAGGGAGAGTGAAAGTCGGCTATTATTATTTTGTTAATCAACTTTCTATTTTTCTATTTTCGCGAAGTAAAATGTGCGAATTTTTTTAGGGAACCGCAATTTATTATCCAGTGAAAGCTCTTGTGCCTACCAACTTGCCTGCTGACATTTCTAAAATTTATACATATAAACTTTTATTAGTATTACATATTCCTTTGCCATTCCTCCCGAGAGATTTATTTTATTTCACAATGCAAAAAAAATCTGTATGCGTGAAATCAAAAATAAGATTTTGTCGTTGACGTAACATTAGGAAGTAAACAAGAAAACACTTGTGAAATTGCGAACAAACAAAACGTACATTATAGGTGCATTATTTCATTAAAAAGAAAACGTAGTAAATATTTGCAGCTTACTTCACGAATGAAACAAACATTTGAGATAAGACAAAACATTTTGATTAGATAAAATACTGCAGCCTATACGTAGCAATACTAAATTTATATTTATACTAATAAATAATTAAAGCTATATTTATCGAAAAAGTAAAAAAATGCATCATTTTTAATCACCCCAACCAAATTAAGGGCCATGCCAAAAATAAACCTCAGAGAAACTGTTGAGAAGTTTACAAAATTACTAATGTTTTAAATACCCCAAATTGATTTTTCTTTTCTTGCCCAGGAATACTTAAAAAAATTCTTAAAACCCATAAGAAAGGTTTCAAAATCTACAAATTCAAAAGCACAAGATAGCTTTTCATTTTTGGACTACCAAAATAGGGCACTCCAAAGCGTTTTATACAAACTCATTATTTTCAATCAGATCACCAACATTGGGTATTGTTGGCTATTCCCTGGTTTTCAAAAAAAAGCTCTTGTTACAGTCCTGATCATCTCTAAGCTCTTCTTTTCATTTCGTCGTTACATTTGTGTAGCATTCTAAGTTCTAAGGATGTTTGCAATTGTTGTCCATGACTTTCCATCCCTGGACATTATATCCGCAACGTTTTCTTTATTTATTTTCATTCCAACCTCGAATTTCGTTGTAACACGTATCTCATCTCACCTGGGGGGTTATTCTCGAACTGGAAAGAAGCGATCGCTCCCGAAAATGACTCATCTCTCGAAAGGATTGTATAGGTTTATACGAGAGCCTACGTAATTTTGACGTCACTCCCACAAAACGAACCCTTTCCCTCGTTTCGAGAATAACCCCCCTGGGGCATACGAAGATCGTGTGGTCAAGGGTGTCACCTTCTTCTCCACAATACCAGCGCAATCTGCTGACTCTCTTTTCCTGATTTCATTCAGGTATTTCCCAAAGAAGCCATGTCCGGTTCTACTTCCCCATCGCCTCGGGTCAATTACACCAACTCTCTACGTTCTTAATAAATACTTTAGCCCAGCCCTCATACTTGTCCCACCGGACCTGTCAGGGGTTGCTTCCTAGCCAAAGCCTTTATTTGGTGATCCTCTTTTTAAACTTTCGTACGTTCGGCTATTTGTAGAGTAACGGGGGGAATTTCCACGATTACTAAGATGGCCTCAGTCGTCACCATCCTATACGCAGACGCCACCCATTAGGGTGCTCGGAAGGGTTATCAGCCTGGCTACCATAAGGCAGCCAGTCTGACAACCCTTTCGAGCACCAGCTCGTAGTGTCGGAATTTTTTCCCGTTTTCCCAAATTGGGGCGGCATATAGTATGTTCGAGGAGACTACCACTGCCAGAAGTTTCCTCTTTTTTGAGTTAGGTCCACCAACGTTCGGTATCACCCTTACCAAGGTCAAGAGCTTTCACCGATGTCTCCCTAACGTGGGTGGTCATTTTTAATTCCCTATCTAGATGGACCACAAGGTATTTGACATGCTTTGTGGTCGTATTCTCGTCCTCTCCGAGTCTCAGTACCACCCTAGTCAGGTTCCTTTTGCCCGTAAATATGGCCATCTCTGTTTTCTGCCCTGCAAGAGCAAGTTCCATACTCTCCAGAGTGTGGCTCACCTTTTCGATGGCATACATGGCTCTCTCCTCTAGTAGCGTTATAGTTTTGTCGCAGACAATTACTGCGAGGTCGTCAGCGTATGCAATTATAGTGGACCCAACTCCCATGTCGAGTTCCACGACTTTACTGTAAAGGATATTCCAAAGGGTCGGTTCTAGAACAGATCCCTGCGGGACTCTACATGTGATCTCCGTTCGCGTACCATAATAACTCTCTCCGACAGGTAAGATGTAATAATGTACTGATCGACCTTGATCTTCTAGTAGCCATTTGAAATCAGCGTCAGTTAGGTTTGGCAGAAATAACATCTATCGCGCGTCTTCTGAAGTTAGGCAGGCATTAGAGGTTCGTAAGTCTGCTGTGGAAGCATACACTCCCCCACCGCGAAAGAATCTCACCCTTGAGCCTTACTTAGCTTACGTTCAAGCTGGCCCCTCCACCAAAACCGAGAGTAAACTCCAAACGTCTAAACCCAGCACAACCTCAAACACCATCAGGTGCTGGAGTTGCAAAAAAACTGGTAATAAACATAGACACTTTTTCCGTTGAGGTCAGCGCGAACTCGTGCCCTAAGTGTGTAAAAAACTCAAAGTCCACGCATTAGGTGATTGCCTGGTGCGTTGTTTCAAAATTTCCAAACCGATCGAACCACCATCAAACAACCCAATTCTTAATTATGTCGTTGCTCGTGCCCAAGGCGATGAGCAACCTTATTTGACGGTATCAATTTTAGACATTCCTTTTCTCGGCTTGTTAGACTCTGGTGGTTCTTGTTAAGATGCGTGGAATTACTGCCCTTTTCAAAATAAAGTTCCAGTGAGCCTAAGGTACTTTTCCTTTCCCTGTGACACCGAATAGGGTTGTAACCTCATTACTTCATCTCTATTTTTACTATACAGCAAGACAGTTCATCAATTAACAGATACATTTTCTTCTAATGGTAAACTTTTTCAAGCCTTTTGCTAAATCCTTTGCTTATATGTCCTTCGTTAGCTTCTGATTCTAAACTCTAGTATTGATTTTCTTTTTTTCTGTTTCGATATCCTTGAAGTGTTCGGATCTTCAAAATCCTTTGGTAGATTCCTAATCTTTTTCAATTTATAAGAAGCAATTGGCGTTTATGATTGCCTATATACATACATTCAGTGCTTCAGACTATTTAGGCCCATCGTTTGATTTCATATCCTGTCAGCCTCTTCCAATTTCATAATCCCAATTGTTCGAGATCTTTTCTACCGCTCTTTTTTCTCCTTTTTACTTTTACCCCAAGCTCAGAGCTTGTCGGGGAGGGGTGGCGGCTGCGATCGACTTAGATGTTAATTTCTCCTTCGGCATTCGCCTTACAAACTGGGGAAACGCAGAAAACCCAATTCGAAGGAGCCGGTATGAATCCGAAACACAATCCGACACATAAGTAGGTACTCTATCTCTCACATAGAAGCCATATGCACCCGGATGGGATTCGAACCCACAACCTAATAGTTGCCCGGCCGAGCGTCACGCCCGTTGCCAGCGGTCTTAACCACTCGGCTAACAACTACCTAAATCATTTAATCCGTTCTTTTTCCTGTGATTATTAGGCAGCGGACGCCCGTTGGGCAGGCGAGAGTAGGCTCGTGTCAAACGGGCGAAAAATACATCGCCTCTACCAGTTATGTATTTCTCGCCCGTTGAACACGGCCCCCACTCTCGCCTGCCCAACGGCCGTCTGCTGCCTAGTGATTATGCCCTTTCCTCCATCATACCCCAGTCAACTTACTCCATTAGGTCTATTTATGGATAGGCCTTCAGATTCGATGATATGTAGTCAGTGCTTCAGACTAAGTAGGTCCATGATCTGTCAACTGTTTCAGGTTTTTCAGCCTTTCTTGTAACTGTTCGTTTGGCCTTTCCTCCGTTACGCCTCAGCCACCTTATTTTACTATGTCCATTTACAGACATTCAGAATTGATTGGATGTAGGTACTCAAAGCTTCAGACTAAGTAGACCCATGGTCTGTCAACTGTTTCAGTTTTCTAAGATTTCTTTCCATTTTCTCCGATCTTTTAGTTCGTAGCCTTTCCTGTGATTGTTTCTTTGGCCTTTCCTCCGTCGTGTCTCAGCCACCCTATTCTACTTGGTCTATTTACAGACTTTTAGAATTAATTGTATGTACTCAGTGCTTCAGACTAAGTAAGCCCGAGGTTTGATTTTATTTCCTGTCAGGTTTTCCAATTGCTCACACCCAGTTCTTGAAGATGTTTTTTTTTCATTTGATTGTTTCGATTGTTTCGTTGACCTTTCTTCCATTATGTCTCGGCCACCTGATTCTGTGGTCCTTTAGTACATTTGCTCTAAGAAGGGCGTCAATAAATTTTCATCAGTTTCTCCTCCTCTTCACTGCTCTTCTATTTTCAGAATCGTTTGAGCGCAAACAATTCCTGATAATAATTCACTCATCTTCATCTGATCGGGTGTTTTATTATTTCCTTTTTCAAGTAGCTTTCTTTTATTTGGAAAAAGCTTTCCCCCCACTAGAAAAAGATCCAAAACTGTTCTGTGTAGGTGTGGACTACATCTGATGCAATAACCCAAATCATTGCTGCTGTGCCTCGAGGTTGGAAATAGGTCATTGATAAAATGGGTAGTAAGAGCAAGGCAATTAAAGGACTTGAAATAAATTAGGGTTATCTCGAGGCGTTTAAGGAAACGTGGAGACCACGTATTTACGGAATTGGTCGCGTACTACGTTCTTAATTGCTGCTCGTGATTTTCATGGAAATTTTGTATTTGCAAAACAAAACAAAAACGTCACGAATTGAAATGCAGCCGGTCACGTGAAAAACTCCGGATTCGCGCCTGTCCTGCAAGGCTACGACGGAATCGTTCGCTCAATGTGAATTTCGTTGTCTCTGTAAAATTGCAGGCTATGATACCCAGTCATTTAGATTTAGATGCTATAGTGAAGCGGATTATCAGCTTGAGCCTTTCGTCTACCACGTGTTCCTATGTGGGAGTGGGAGAGCCGGCCGGCGCACACAGAAAAGGACAAACCGTAGCCAAGTTAGTCCTGATCTAACTTCGAAGGAAGCGTGGCGTGTTGATTGTGGTACCTAATAAGTACAAGCATAAACCCCGAAGGAACGCATGACTGAAGTAACTTCAAAAAATGAACTTGGCACGCCAGCTAAAAAAAAATTAGATTTTATCCTTAAACAACCATCCAAAGTTAACTTGTGATTGTGTTTATAAAAGAGAGTGATTTAAGTAGTAATTTGTGCATAAGAAACGAAGCGAAATATTTAAGGTAATTATTACTTTTTTTGTTAGGTCCAGTTTCGTTGGGCAAATTAAAAGTCTGCACGGTTTTTATATTGACCTGCCTCAATACTGTTGTATTCAAGGATGCTGCTGCGGCTAGATTTAAATTCACAAGGTTACGGACTTGCGCTCAGACCGCTCGACTTTTGCTTTTTTCCTTTTGTATTTTTATCGATTCTGAATTCTCGTTCGTAACAGAATGCACCCTAATTGTTTTTCTTCGCGCCGCATACCAACGTGGTTTCCAGCGCTCCTTTTTTTTTTTTTGTAAAACCTTTGCAATCGTGTTAATGGGATTTTCTGAATCCCGTTAGCTTGACATTTGCTTCGATTTAGCCGAGAAATATTACTGCCGAGCTCTTGTTTATTTCAGCGATCATTAAACGCTAAATAGAAATTAGAAAGTTGCTTCTGTTAATTTTACGTGCAGGCAATGAATAATTAAACCTGCAATTAATATTTATGTAATGTTAAATGTTGTATATAAATATAGAAGATTTTGTGATGTTAAATGTTGTGGTATAAATCGGGTGCATGTAAGACACCTCAGGCTTTGGAGTTATTTTTGGATAACACGCGCTGGGTGCATGACAAGTCTGGCCAAGAATTTCGGTCGCAAATAATGCTATTTTGGTTTAATTAACACGTCTTTTAACCTTTAGAGGTTGGTCCACTCGTACTATCATCAAAATTTTGAATCAGTCTTCAAAGGTCGCTTCACTTACAATTATTAGAATTCAAAAGTTTTTACAAGAAAGCAGCTATTTTTGTTTACTTAACAGGTCCTTTAAATTTAGTATTTAATTACCGTTAGTGAAATATTTCCAAAATTTAAATAATCAAATAAGTCAAAATCTCCTCAAGAATTTTAATTGGAAGTGAAGCTTCGATCATTTTCAAGTGCTAAATCAAGATCAACTCGAGTCTTTTATTTGTAGCTTTGCCTTTTGGAAACTGTTTCATTATTCTAGTTAGCTCAAGATCTCTTAAAGCATTTTCTTTTTGAATAAAACTGTTTTTATTTAAACCTTAGAAAAAAGAAGCTATTTGAAAGCAAAATCCCCATTTTTAAAATTTAAACCGAAAATCTATAGTTAGCTCAAGATTTTCTCAATGTGTTTCGCCCAGTTATCATTATCAGAACGTCATAATTAGCTTCCTTTCTATGCTTTGAAAATCGATTTGTCTTTAGCTCAAGATCTCTTTTTTGCAAATAGAGCGGTTTACATCTTCGAAAGTATTTCATTTGTGCCAATCAATATCATTTCCAAAATGGATTAGCTCAAGAGCTTTTAAAGAATTTCCAAATCAAGGTTTATCCTTTGGGTTTTAGGTTATTGATTTTTTCATTTAATTTATCAATTAATCTTGTTTCTAAAATGTAGACAATCAGTATTTACATAACTAGCTCAAGATCTCCTAAGAAATCTCTATATGTTTTACATCTGACTCGCTGCCCAGTTATTATTATCAGAACGTCATACTTAGCTTTAAATCTCCTCTTCCTCTTCCTGCTTTGAAAATTGTTTTATCAAGCTATCATTAGCTCAAGATCTCTTGCTCTTTTTCTATAAATCGAAACTATTTCATTCCTGCCATCACCTAAATATGGATACAATCAGTAGTAATGTTGATTAGCTCAAGATCTTCTAAAGATCTTTTTATTTGCAGCCTTATCCTTTGGGTATTAATCCATAGATTTTGCCCCTCATTTATCTATTAATTTTGTTGCTAAATCAGCTCAAGATCTCCTAAAGAATCTTCCTTGCAATTTAACCTGTTTGTGTTTAAACCTTTGAGCCCATTTTTAAGAAATGGCCAAGGAGGCTAGCCTCAATTAGTTCGAAGCTTTAGCACGTGTTTTTATTTAAAAAAATTGTTTAGCTCGCCTTAATCTTTTGGATCTTTTCTTATGTTACCACCTAGCTCGTTGATCAATCAGAATTAACTCAAGATTTGACAGCGTTTTTTTTCTTCAAGATTTTGGAGCTATGAGTTTCTCAAGATTCTTTTAGCGTTCTTCAGTAATCAAGTGTTCTTAATTAGTTTAAAATCTTCCCGTTCCCTTTCCTTTGGAAATGATTTTAGCTTAAGTTCTCTTACGATATTTTTTCCTTGGAAACAGCAATTCGAACCTCCAGGAAGCGTTTCATTTGAGCCACCACCTGCTTCCTAATTAATTAACATTTCTTAAATTTATACAATTAATCAATTAGCTCTAAATCTTTTTAAGAATTCCCAAATGTTTTTGGTTCATTCAGTTTCTCTTTTGATAACGCTTGTGTCAACTAATTCAATCTGTGTAATCAATAAATATAATTAGCTCAAAACTTGGCAGTTAGAGCTATTCCGTCCTTTATTCTTTGTAAGTTATTGCTCCTCAAGCTCAAGATTCTGCCATGAATTTTATTCGAGAGTAGACGTTTCATTAGTTAAATTATTTTCAAAGTTTAAACCATATTTAGCTCAAGATCTTTCCGGCAGTTTCTTTTTAGCAATTAAAGAGTATTGCCTGAATACTTCTTTGCAAACCTAATTGGTGATTCATTTCGTCGTCTGTCCTGTGGAAATTAAATCATTTAACAAATCAAGATCTCTTCTCTTCTTAAAGCTATTTTTATTAATTAAATAAAATGGTTTACCGTCTGGAAACTCTTCTGTTTGCCTAATTAGTAATTCTAATCGGATGGATCCATCATACGGAAATTGTTTCACTACTATCTAACAAATTAGTAGTTCAAGATATCTTGCGTAGAACGTGGAGAACGCTTCACGAAAAACCTAACCCACCATCTTTAAAAAACAGTTAGTAACCATAATCAACTTGGTTAAGTTTTTTTTTTACAATAGAAATTGCGCGGGATACTTATTTACCTCCGCTAAAGGAAAAGGCAAGGTTTTTTTGATCTGGTTCCATTGATATATCTGCGTTCAGACTTGCAGCAATGTCTACCTACACAGTCTGCGCGATTTCTTTTAAAATTTATTACATGTGTATGTATATCTATGAATAAATTCATTGGGCAACGAACGCAACGCAAAATAAATGTTGATTTATGTTATGTTACTAGAAGCAAGCAGCGGGTGTATTATTATATTGCTTTTCTTAGTAGTTGCACGTCGATCACCTCGGGTTATTACGTCTATTGTATGTATACAGTATACATCCTTACTGGTTATACAATCGTCTTGCTGGTCAATATATTTTTAAATCATCTACCCATAGGTGGATAGAACCGCCTCGCCTGAGCTTTTAATGCACCAATAGAATAACTTTGGTTTCGTTGTAAGCGTGTGTTGGAGGTTTTTCTTGCCAAATAACTGACGGGTGTGTGTTTCTATTTCAGATTTTGATGTGCCGATAGTTATGCCAGCTGATTACGAAATGTTGGTATCACACAGTCCGCCAGTTTACAGTCACAGTCCACCCACGGGTTACTTATCCGACTTCTCTCCCTTTCGGTACTCATCGCATGATGCCTTTCCCGTAATTCCACGGGGGTTTTGCAGCAGATCTGCAACTTTCAATTCTAAGCCTTCAACTGTGAAAATGCCTGCGTCTCCGAAACGCCCCTGCCTCGTCATCCGCGCCGATGATACCCAAAGCTCAAGTGATGAAGACCCCACGAGTCCCACCCGCTTGAAAAAGAAGGTTGTGTTCGCTGATGATAGGGGGATGTCCCTCACTCACGTGAGGGTGATGACCGAACCGTCGAACGTGCCTCCGCTTTGGAGTTTGCGGTTTCTCGCGCAAGTCACACAAGGTATATCAGCCGAACCGGAAGCTGTTGATGAACCGTGGGAGATAACCTTCTCGCAACCTGCGTCGGACTACGTGGAATTCCGAAAGAAGCTGGAAACAAACAGAGTCTCCCTGGAGAATGTTATAGTTAAGGAATCTGAAGAAGTCCTAGTCGGGACGATAAAGGTGAAGAATATAGCTTACGAGAAGGAGGTTTTGGTCCGGTCTTCTTCCGACCAGTGGAAAACCAGCGAAGACACGTTCTGTAAATTCGTACCTAATTGCAGTACAATACCGTCGAGTGCAGCTTACGTCCTCTACGACACGTTCTCGTTTAAGTTAACTCTACCGCCTAAATCTAGATGCCTAGAGTTTTGTGTATGTTTCCGTTGTGAGGGGCAAGAATTTTGGGACAATAACTCCGGCCAAAACTACGTGTTGCTCAAGAAAGTACAAAATAGGTTTCACAAGTCTCACTCCAGCGATGAACTGATCAACATGAAGAAACACCAGCAAGATGAAATTCCGTTCGGGGTGAAATACAACGACGCCCTCCTCGCGAAAGTCGAACCATGGTCGGAATTCGCAACCTGGCATCACTTAGATAATTCCAGCCCTTACTGGTAAATATCTCCAGAGTACTTCATTCTTTAAAGACTGCTGCTGATCTGCTCACACGCCTTTAGGGTATTTCACAAGGTCAGAAACTTGCACGTTAATTAAAGCTTTCGGTCGTTTAATTTTTGGTTTTTTAATTTTGTTTGCAGTTTATATTCCGCTCCGTGAATTCAAGGTTGCCAAAACAAGCCATCCTGTCCGCAATACTCTGCTTCAATTTTGGATGACTGATTTACCTCTACCAAAGTCACTGCATCAACAATGATTTATACTGAAAGCTTTCACTGCTACTATTGGTGCTATCGCTATTGTCTTTCGAATGTTGGTCTGTGACGAAGTCTGTGATAAATAAACTGCTGTAAGTAGTTAAGTTAACAAACGTTTTGTTTTTTTTTTTAATAAGTGCCAACCGATGTGAAGAAGTGAGTTGTGTACCTTCTGTTATAAGACTGATAAAAGTATGTAAATTATTTATGTAAAAAAGATCGCTTGATGACATCTAAACGATGCGATTACGCAGTAAAAGATTTTAAGTACGAATAGTTCTCTCTTTTAATTTTAAATACATGTGTTTATGCAAGTGCTTCAGTCATTGGTAGTTCCTTGGTATATGTTTATTATTACTATATTATAATTATTATTAGATGTGTACTGATATATAGATGCAACGTTTCATTTTCATTGTATATACTCATTTGTTTTTTTTTTGTATTACTTACTGTGCCTAAGACTTACTGTACATACATACATACTACAATACTGTTCAGGAGCTTTGTAAATTTTTATTGCAAAGTTTTGAAAGAGGTATAAATATTTTATTGTATTTTGTGTACCTTTGTAATTCATTTACATATTTTTTTTTTGTTAATAAAGGTGTTATCTTGAGTTGTATGGTTATTCGAGGCTTACACACGATCGGAGTCATTATATAAACGACCTCTTTCTTACAGTGGACCCATACGCACAGTGCGTGGAAGACCTGCTTCTGTGCAGGTCAGTCACAAGGCGATCACGTGTTCGCTTCGTGACTATTCACTGTATACGGTGATAACATTTCTCTAAGATACTGTTAGCAGGCAGTTGACGTCTGGCTACCTGATTAAATTTGAATACATTCTCATTCTAAACACACATGCCCGGATAAGTAAAGCGTATAGAGCGCATAATTTCCACGTTGTAAACACAACGCTAATTACACAATTATTCATTGTTTTAACAAGGCATGAAACACACAAAATTAGGACGTTTATTTTTATAACTTGGGAAATGAGGAGATAATATGTTGTTTTTAGTTGGAGCAGATCTTTGCAAAATATTATGATTAAAACTGGTTTTCAAAGAGAAATCGCCACTTTTACCTTTAATTATAACCATATTGAAGTACTCCTGTTTTGTTTGTTGCAGAATAATTTATAAATTTACATGTAGGTACATTTATTATAATTCAAATATCTACTCTATCCAAAGAATATCTGTATAATTTGAGACAGTATTTAATAGGCCTCAAATTTTGACCTGAATGTTTATTATACTTAGGTAGAATTGATGCATTGTGAGAACTAACATTCATCCACCTGTTGGGAATACCTGATGCTAATCCTTGCCCTTAATTATTTTATTATTATCCGTAATGACACTAGTGATGGAAGAGTACGTGCGTCATACCACTCTATTTTGAGGACAACGTAAATTCATTGCTTTAGATAAATGGTGATTGCAATTTTTATCAACCTTTAGGTAAACGGTAACAACGCTAATTACTGGAAATATTAGCACAGCGATGTAATAATCGGGGGTGTAGGGGCCTTTGTAATACAGGGTTACTAAAAAACGAGTAATAAAAATTACGATATTGGAATTCCTGAATGAAATAGTTACGCATTTTATTCTTAGATATATGTATAGGCGGCATTTCATTAATAAACTTTGAAGTGTAGGCGGCATTTCATTCATAAACTCAATATCGTAATTTTTATTATTCCTCGAAACAGAAGGAAAAAAAAACGCAGTATAACAATTCGCGCCACCGAATTTTCAAAGCTATTCAAGAGGTTTAATTTTTTTTAAGTTCATGTGACAAGCTAGGAGAGGAAAATGCATATAGAACAGAAATGTAAAAAATAAAACTATGAACAGTAAGAAAATGCATATCAAAATTCAGTCGCATTTTTTTACCTTCACTGAACTCTGAAACCTAATTTAATTTTAATTTAATTCTGCATTAAGCTCTTCAATTCGTATGCACTACAAATTAAGAAAATCACTTTAGACCTAAACAAAATCTCTTGGAAGTTTTATTCAAGTCAAAATAAAACCCTCCTTCAATCTTTACATAAAAAAGGTTTGTCACACAAAATCTTCACCTCCTCCAATTATGTTTACCTAACCGAAAGGGTTGCTTTGATCAAAAACCCCGTGAAGAAGGCGAAGATGGACAAAAGGACAAAAGAAATTATAAAAAGCGTCAATGAAATACAAAATGATAGTTGAACCAACAGAAACAAGAGAAAATTGAAACGAAATAACGTGGAAATATAATTAATGAAAGGTGATTCAATGAAGAACGACGATTACCTGTCAGCACGTGAGAAAATCTATACACATAATATTAAAAAAAATCGACAAAAGAAATAAATCAAAGAAGAACGAAATGTAAAAAATAAGATGTCCAAAAAACAAATGAAAAATCGCCGATTCTCTAACAAAAGAGGCTTTTAAGAATCAAGGGTTGTTAAAAAAAATGAAAAGAAAGTGTAAAATACTTAAAAAGAAAAAGAAGGAGTACGAGGTATTTGAAATCCTTGAGATTAGCAAAAAAAAAAGAAAACTAGGTATAATTCAGTAAGGAAAACAAAGAAAGTCCAGCGGGTATTTGACAATTGAGGGACTAATTGAAGAAGTGTTAATGATTTAAAAAAAATATATTAATAAGAATGTTAAAAAAAATAGTTGATAATTTTTACTTCGCTCTAGACTTGTCAATATTCTTTCGTTTCTTCTTCATTTTATTCTTCATCTTTCGACATTGTTTGTTTCCATTCCTTTTTTTTACTGTTTTGTAATAATTCGTGATATTAATCTTGACTGGTTTATATTTAAATGGGTTTTTGGAGTTTTTCGTTTATTCTACTTCCATTAATACTTTCAAGCCCGGCCGGGCTCGTCTTCAGTGGATACTATTAATCATAATAAAATACATTGTCAATTTTATTGAGTTACGTACAATAAAAATATTAAACGATAAAAATTATAAAATTAAAAATCTTACATCAAAATGGTGAGTTCTACCTTCGACGGTGGAGAGAGAACTGACGTGCTAAGTCGACCTTCCTCGCTAAATGAAACTAAATTAAGCTCTGATAGCTCTGCACTTTCTACACTTTTAACACCTTCACTCTATTTTTCTCACTCCTACTCGCATTAATTACATGTATACATCTCACTCTCTCAGGTGCGGTTGGTGTAAAAAGTGTAGAAAAGTACAGAGCTATCGAACAGACCCTTAATAGTTTAATATAGGAATGTACTCCTTGTGTAGTAAATGGAAATCAGACCGTTTATTTATACTATTTTTATGTTTTATAATGTTACACATTTCTATAATGTTTCTTTTGTAGTAGTTACTTTCAGTTTGCAAAACCTTGGCGGATTCAAAATTGAAACTATGTTTTTTGTTAAGAGAATGACAAGTTAGCATTGAATGTTCTGGATTTTGTCTTTTTGTATGGCATTCATGTTGGTAAAGCCTTTTTTCAAAGGGTTTTTTCGTTTTTTGTTTGTTCTATGTAACAGGCACTACAATTATTGCCGTTTACTTTGTAGACAACGTTTGATTTGTCTGAAGTTTTAATGTTACCTTTTAATTTTGATTGAAAATTATGCTCTTTTACGTTTCGTGGTTTATTAGCTAATGATAATGTTAGAAGGTTTTAATTTTCTTTGCCTGTACCTGGTAAATATTGCATGGAAAAGATTTTCTTCGTGTTATAAGTAACATTTTGTGGTGTATCTTTTCGAGAGATTGTGGGGTTTTGTGTTTCTTTGTTAATAAGATGGAGTTTGTAAAATTTATGGGGTAATCATTGTCTTTTAAAATTTGTTTAATTAATTTTATGTTTTCATTATGAAAATTTTTAGTCGATAAAAGGATGGCTCTATCAAGAATGATGATGCTCACTTTATGTGATTTGGGATGATTTGCGTGAAAATTTATATAGCAATCTGACCAGTTTTTTTTTTTGCGAAACCAATTGGTTTGTAATGTTCCATTGCTATGTTTTATAATGGAGATGTCCAAAAAATTGATCTGATTGAAACTAAAAGAAATAGGTATAGAGAATTCCATTTCCGGTATAACCGAAAGTAATGTAAGAGTGAATATATTTTATGTGGAAAGATCGCTATGTCAGGGCAACTTACAATTAGTACCAACTTTCAGAATTTTTGTATATTTCCTTCCCTATAATATTTTAATAGGCCACTCTATTTGGGAGACCCTGTATATTAGGGGTTGGTCACTAGTGGGTAGATTATTTTCTAATATAATGTCAGCTAGTACGGGATTGATCGGTGAACCCATTGGCATTCCATAGATTTGCTTATAAATTTTGTTTTGGAAAGAAAAGATAGTATTGTCTGTGATTAGTTTCAAACCTGTTATGAACTCACACTTCTTTGTTTAAATTACAAAACTCTTGGATGGTTTCCCATTTGTTTTCAATTGTTTTTATGACTAAGTCTATTGGGATGTTTGTGATTGTGAATAGGTTTACCACGTCGAAAGAACATAAGTTGTAATTGTCAGGTAGGTACTTTTAAGTTTTTAATTTCTTTGATTAATCGGAATGAATCCTTAACAGAATATTTGCTTTTTCCTGTGATGTTTTTTAATATGTTGCAATAGAGTTTTGACAACTTATACGTGAGGCTGTGCATACATGATGCAATCGGTCTAAAAGGAATACCTTCTTTATGAATTTTCGATAGGCTATACATATAAACGAGGTATGGTGCTATTGGTCGTTTTAATTGCGATATCATACCTAAGTTTAACAATTTTTTTATCAGTGTATTAACTTTGTTTTGTATGACTTGGGTTGAGTCTTTTTTGAGACATTGATAAGTGTTGTCTTCTAATAGGTTGTGTTAATGTATTTAGATCGATCAAGTATGACAGTGGCATTGCCTTTATCCGTAGAAGTAGAATAAATGAAAAAATTCAATGACTGCGTAATTCATTAAAACTCTAAAAACCCATTTTTTGTTTTAATCCAAATAATTTTTGTGTTTACTTCATTTGATGTTTCAATATCTTTTCCCTCGGATGAGAAGCGTCGATTTTCTCCTGTTTTCTGCTCATTTAATTCAGTATTTCATTGTTGTTTGTTTTGCTTTGTGTAAGTCCTTTGATTTTTTTAAATAATTCACCTTTAGAGAAAGTCAATTTCCTGTTATTTTTTATTTTGTTGTTTTATAATTCACTGTCTTTTGTTCAGTTATTTATTTATTTTTTTGAATTTACAGTTTTATTTCCAACTAGTCTTTAGACGGATAAGAAGCGTCGATTTTCTTTAATTTTCTGTTCATTTATGTATTTCAGCATTTCATCATCGTTAGTTTAATTTTTGATTTGTGTTAGTACTTTGATTTTCATAAACAATTCACCTTCGGAGAAAGTCAATCATCTGTAATTTTTTGTTTGTTTTATTTTTCTTCATTCACTGCCTCGTAATTTTGTCAGTTATTACTTTTTTTGTATTTCTTTTATTTTTTGCTGGTCTTCAGATTTCAAACACCCTCAACCACAGAAGAATCGTCGTTCTTCTTTTGTTTTTTCTTCATTTTCTTCCTCAATTATGTCACATTCATTGGTTTGATTTTCTTTTGCGTTAATCATGTTTTTGATTCAATTAATTTTTTTGCTTTCCACTCATCTCATGTTTTTTTTGACCTAATCCTTTATTCTTTGATATTGCTTTTTGTGTCTTTTTCATCTCGCTATTCAATAATAGGAAGTTTCTTTTTTTATATCGCTATTATCAAGATTTAAAGTTGGTTCTTGTCCGATGAAAATTGTATCACAAAATCTTTTAACCGGACACTAAATAGCGCACAAGCACTTAACGTTTCGCCGTCGTTCTGACGAAGCTGTCGAACGACGGCGAAACGTTAAGTGTTTGTACGCTCCGGTTAAAATATTTTGTAATGCTATTATCAAGATTATGATATTTTCGTATAGCTCCAATCACCATCATTCTGCTCTAGAGAGAAAGAGAAAGCCGACGAGATACTCTTTTCCAATAAATTCGTTCAATTCGCAATAAAATAGGGCGAGAAGATCACGGTTTTATTTTAGTGCTTTAATACATTTGGAGGCCAGCGTACGTGGATTGTCTTTTTTTTTAGAAATTTGGTAAAGGTAAGGTTTCCAGCAAAACCCAAATAATATTTGAAGACTTGAAAACAGACTTCATTCAAATTGATTTCCATAAAAAAGAATTATGCAGATAAATGTGTTTGGTCTTAATTGACGTACAGCGGCGTCCAAATGTATTCACGCACCAAAATATCGGAGTAGTCTAAACGAACATATCAGTAGGTTTATTGATTGCTAATCGGGCGAATACATTTGAGCCCCATCGAATTAACTATGCTAAGCTAACGTATCCTGCGAACAATTTAAAACAGCTACGTGTACAGCCTACAGGTACAAAGAGGACTTTTCTGGCAACATTTCTTTTTTTCCACTTCTACGAATAGGTGATCATACACCAGCATTCATTCATGTCATTCTTTCCTTCGACACTCTTTCCCTTCAAGAAATTGAAACGAAACAAATCCTGTATTATTGTATTAGTGTGTTACAACAGGATTTGTTTCGTTTTAATTTCTTGAAGGGAAAGAGTGTCGAAGGAAAGAATGACATGAATGAATGCTGGTGTATGGTCACCTCATGTATATCTTAAATATTTTGTGTGTAGTTTTTTTTGGTAGTTTTTACGTGAAATAAAAATAAACAAAACCAAATGTTTGTAAAATAAAATGAGCTGAGAGAGCCTACACCATTAACGTAAGACCCATTCATTCTTTAGAGGTATTGTATTTCCCATAATAACATATTATTTTAACGCAATTAAACGAATGAATCGAGCGTGTAATGAATAAGCAGCAGGAAACTTATTTGACTGAACTACTAATTAAGAGAATTTACTCTCCGTAGCTTATAGATTTAACGGATTTTTATAACTGGAGAAGATTTGCAAGCCGATACGTGCCGGGTAATTTAATATTATGCGATAAATACACATAATCGGGGAAAAATTCTCGGGTTTTTAATATTTGGCTCAATGAAGCGGATAGAAATTATATCTTACGTAATGTTTCCTTCCAGTCGAGGATCATTTATATTCATGAGTTTTAATACTTCTAAAGGCGGCTCCACATTACATGGCAAACTAGGCGAATGTCGAACGTTAGTGATGTGTACAGTTTTCCAAACGTTTGTCAAATAATGTGTACGATGTTGCTGAATCGCATTTAAGTGTCTCATTTACCGACTTCTATCGGAACGTATACGAATGCAAACGTTGGAAGGAGTTTGACAAATGCTCTGCCATACACACTATTCGGCGAACCTTCACACTTCACAAACGTTTGGCTAGTTTGCCATGTAATGTAGCGCCGCCTTAAATTGAAGTAACAGTAATACACATCATAAATTCTCACACGATTGTACATAAATTATTAAAATTTTATTTTTTTAACTACAGGTCTAGAATGTTACTTCCGCTGAAGGACTAAATAGTAGCCAATCAACTTTATGTAGGAGACCGCCCTGTATAAACGCCCGATTTCTCCACTGAATTTAATTAATCTCATTGTACGCAATATACGGACCGTATATTTTATGGTTGGCGTTGGGCCCCATTACGTCAACTTTTCAACCACGCATCCTGTTAAATTACATATTATTATTATGGGCATAATATGCATTAGGATGGTTACAAAGGGGCACGTAACGCACCGGCACTTTTACTGAACCTTCATTGTTATCGTCGCGGTGCTAAATTGGTAGATAAGTATCGAACGGGTTCGAAATTAATGGTTGTGCACAGGCCTGACTCATAAATTTTAATTTGAAGTTATTGTTATTTAATATAATTAGAAATCCAAATTATTTCATTGTGCTTGATTTGAGGTTAAACGAGTTGTACAATTTGTACAATTTTCATCTGTCTTCTGTCTCGTTCAATAGTCAATTGCTATATTTGTTGTTTGTGTTTTGATGTTTACAACATTCGTTCGTTTTCGTTGTTTCCATGAAATAATAAATAGTTAATAAATTTTTCTCGTCTTCTTTTACAGAATACGGTTGGGAATAAGATGTTAATTTCTAGGATGAAAAAAATTGAACATAAACAGTGGTAAAACACTGACATCTTCACCTTCTGCTATTCTGAACTCTGCATGTTTATTTACTTGTCGGTCAACAATTTTATCGTTAATAGAATGCGCATAATGCGGGCATTAACTGGCTGAAACTGAACTTGTACGCGTAAAAATAATTGCAGTTATCTTCAGACGGCTGATAGATTTTATCGAATTGAGAGTTCCCATTGCATAAAATTAAATCCACACGAGATAACGTATAGCCGCTCGGAATATAATAAATTCTAGGCCGAGGAAATAAAGAAAATCTGCGCGACTTTTTCCCCTGCAATCACATTCCTAAGGATACGGAATAAATTTGCATCGCATTAAACTGGGCATTTTGTTGCAGTTTGCGTTTATATAATCATGCTTCAAGAAGGATCTGATACGCAAGTTTAATTGCCGCCTTTTCTTTGGCGCTTTCTCCCATTTGTGGTAATTCGAGTTGCAATGATTTAATAACAATGAATCAACTTAGAGCTCTACTGAATGTTTGTCGTCGCAAAAAATATGTAGGTTTGTTACCGATAACACACCTACCACCATATAACATACTGATAACATCGACCCGTTGCATATTTTAAATTGCATACGTTCCAGTTTCACGCTGGTAAATTCAGAGCAATTACTTTGAAGTCAGCATAATAACTTATCACATCAAGGTTATTTATGTGCGTTTATTTATTCATTATAAATGAAGTTACGCTTGATAGTGCGAAGAGATAGCCGGAGCAGGACTGCAAATCACCAGCCCATTGAATGGATATCGTGAAGATCAATTCTGCGTTTGCCTTTGGCCTACCATTGTTCAATTTGTTCCATCATTAATAATAATCTTCCTACCTCCCGGGGTCCGAAGGGGTTAAGGTCGTCCGATATGCATTCAATAGTTTATTTAATGCGACCATATATCTCATTCCCAGCCATGTATGAAGAAGGCTAAAACGGGGTATGATTATCTTCATAAATCTAGTAAAATTGCCCACAAAATACTTACATAGAATACATTCTTTTTTTTTTTTTTTAGAAGATATTAAAATACACATATGACATTGATACAGGTCTTTAATATTCGCGCCGTCTGTTTACCTTGACATTAAATACTGAATTCTATTCTTAAACAATTTGCATAAACAAATCGTCTAAATCTGTCACTGTTTTAGCGCACTATGGTAAATGAGGACACGTACATATTTAAAATTCGGCACGCTATGGTGTTATCATCATGAAGCGTACGCAAGGTGTTGTTACATGAAGGTGTAATTAATAAAACTTTTTCCGATTCAATAATGTCTAGGTTAAATAATGGATTAATTACACGCGCGATCCTAGAAATCCAGTTAAAATGGCGATTATAAATAGCGGCAAGGACTTTACATTCAGGTTACTGATTTTCATAGATTAACTAATAACTAGACAAACATTTTCATTCCGAGTGCACGATTTCAACGCGTGTCGCTTTACTAAACTGTGAATCAGTGGATTAAAAAATTTATTGTTATCTGTTTCGCTATGTACTGTGAGGTCAACAAACTTTCCTTGAAATCATTCCGTAAATAAGTGACCATCTAGTTACCATATACTTTCATGTAAACATACAAATAAGTACTAAAATCTGCTAACTACCATAAAATATATTAACATTTATGGTCGTGTAAGTATACATATACAGAGTGTTTGTAAAAGAATATCACGACTAACAAATTTTGAACCAACTGCTGTAATGTTACCAGAATGAGGGTCCAAAGTATAACTTTCACCAACCGTAGCAAACACAAAAGCATTTGAGTACGATAGAGGAGATCACAATTAATAAAAAAATATTGGACATACAGGCTGTTACAAATTCGAGGCTCACCATTGGGATCTCGGAAACGGTAAGAGATACGAAGTCGGTTAAATTGGGGCAAAGTTGCGTATTTTGGTGCTGAACAATAATCCGTTCTGAAAAATCTTCTACGTTTTGTAGTTTTTGAAATATTTCAAAAAAACAAGAAAACGTAATTTTCTTTTTTATTTTTTCCTGAAGTTATTATTGCAGGGATCATAACAAAATTAATACATTCTACAGGCACTTTTTTAAGCTCTTTACGTTGATATCATTAGATTTTACTGAAAACATTTCGTCTCGTCCTGACCATCATCAACTTCATTTTTTCTTATGGGCGCTACATTGGGTTTTAATACCAATGAATAGATCTATTTTTTCTGATGCTTTTCCATATATCACACATCTCTATTTATTAATTTGAAATAGCTGGAAATGCAAGAAATTGTTGAAAAATAACACTGCAAAGAAAAACATGGTATGCAGTGAAAACAAAAACCAAAAATGTTTGATGTACCTTCGGAGTTTTATTTCGTCTATCACAAAAGCAGATTTTTGAAAAATTTTTAGATATAAAAATGAATGATGTGAATCCAAGAAAGACGTACATTTTTAAAACGTATTGTGCTAACAACAACAATTTAGTAATAGCAAGAGAAATTTACTTCCAACAATGACGATGACGCAGTATTTAATTAGTTTCGTAATTAAATTATACATTTTTATGATTAAAGCAAGAAAGTATTACAAGAAATTATATCTTTAAAAATCTCTCTTTCTTATAAATTTAAAAATGTATTGTGCTAACAACAATTTAGTAATAGCAAGAGAAATTTACTTCTGATAATGCCCAGAAAGATGCCATCCACACAGAACAATGTTATTAAGTTAGATAGAAACATTGCACTTTATGGATATTTTCGTAAAGCTCGAAGGACGTATCGAGATCGCCTTAATGATGATGAGAATGAAGAATTATTAGTAGAGGTAGTTTGTACTTGACGTTTCAAAATCGTTGTCATTTGTCATTGTTTTCAGGGCCAGGCAGATTACATAAAAATAGTTACTTATAAAATGTATAAAATTATGAGACTACAAGAAAGAATGTTTCCTCCTTTTAAGATACGAGTTTTCTAAAGACATACATAATTTTTTTTAAATTTTCTTGCTTTAATAATAATAATGTATAATTTTATTACAAATCTAATCAACTATTGTTTTGTAGTTGTCTTTCTGGATATTGTTGGAAGGTTGGAAGTCTGCTCGTTATTACTGAATTGTTGTTGTTAAGACCACAATAAATTTTTAAATTTACGTCATTCTTGGATTCAAAAACATTCATTTTTAGATCTAAAAATTTTACTAAAATCAGCTCTTGTGATACACGAAATAAAACTCCGAAGGTATATCAAACTTTTTTGATTTTTGTTTTCACTGCATACCATGTTTTTCTTTGCAGTGTTATTTTCAACAATTTCTTGCATTTCCAGCTGTTTCAGATAGGGATGTGTGATACATGGAAAAGCATCAGAAAAAATAGATCAATTCAATGGTATTAAAATCGAATGTAGCGCCCATAAGAAAAAATGAAGTTGATGATGGTCAGAACGAGACGAAACGTTTTAAGTAAAATCTAATGATATCATCATAAAGAGCTTAAAAAAGTGCCTGTAGAATGTATTAATTTTGTTATGATCCCTGCAATAATAACTTCAGGAAAAAATAAAAAAGAAAATTACGTTTTCTGATTTTTTTGAAATATTTCAAAAACTACAAAACGTAGAAGATTTTTCAGAACGGATTATTATTCAGCACCAAAATACGCAACTTTGCCCCAATTTAACCGACTTCGTATCTCTTACCGTTTCCGAGATCCCAATGGTGAGCCTCGAATTTGTAACAGCCTGTATACACACGAAAACACGATGAAACACTTTTATTAATAAACGATTGAGTTCTCGAGCGCATGTGAGTACGAACGAGAATAAGACCACATTAATGAGAAACATTCAAAAAACACATGAGTACCAGCAGGAACAAGATTATGTTAATAAAAAAATATTGAACTGTAAGACCGCGAGTACGGGTAAGGGTGGTTCATATTTTTATAAAATGGTTTTTCGCATAAAGCCAAATTTTTATGTTAAATGTATAAAACCGAACTTAGAGCAAAAATTAATGAAACCAGAATTACGACGAGAATTAACGCGGACCAAGCTTAGGGAACCGGGAACTCCTGTTTTTCTCTCGCGGTGGTTATTTAAGCTTTCGCCTCCACCCTGAAAAACCAGAGAGGGATTTCTTTCAAAGTCAGTAATAGCCGTGTTTTTAAATTACTCGAACAGCCGTTCGAGCATTTATTTAACATGCGATTTCTTACCTAATCTAGTGCTCAATTGGGTAGGAAATAGCATGTTAACCAAGCGCTCGAACGGTTGCTCGAGTAATTCAAAAACACGGCCAATATTCCCGCAAAACCCGTGGTTGATTCGAGCTTCTAGCGGCGAGTCGCTTTTCACGAGATGGCGTACTCGTCTCGTTTTTATCCACGTGTCGCGCGTTCAAGAACAGAGACGCTAGCCAAACGGCGTATTCATCTCCGAATGCTGAATCAGTGGGAATGAGGAATTTTATCATCGCAACTTAATATCGCATCTGGTTTGAAAGCAAGTTCTAGTCTCATAAATCGATTCGTGTTTCCTGCTCTCTGCTTTCGGATCCTTACAGAACAAATACACACGAAAACTCCATTAAATAAAATGTGTTCAATTGAAAAGTTCATCGAGCAGTCTTTGAATTTTTCATAACATTGTGAAGCAGGTCTTGAATTAGATAAACGCGATGTGTCACTTGACGTTTAGGATTCTGTTTGCTGCACTAATATGCGCTCGAAGTATTTTCATCTTGCTTCCACCTCATACATTAATAAGAGATGAAGATATTCTGCACCAATGCAGTAAACGAAAGCGCTAATAACTGACGTTTTATTATAAGCAAAACATACAGCTGTTTGATAACTGTCATCCATTAAACGTCAGTCGGTTTTTCGATCTCTCTTCCTTCATAAAAAAAAAAACCAAAACCAACTTGATGAACCTTTCAATTGAACACACGATAATTTCATCCGTTCATTCGGTTTCTCGTCAGAGTAGGCAAGTTAAGGTGACATTTTTGTTGGTATCACAATAACTGCGTTCGTTTATTATATGTCAGATGCGAGCTGAATCAAACAGATACTTGTCACGAGACCTCAGATGTAAGCGAATATTTGAACGATATAGATGTACATCTACTTCCTCGATAAGCAATAAACTAACGATTTGCAGGAATCTGATCTGTCGGATGTAATAAATCTGTAATAAACGAACGCATCTAATGAAATATAGACGTCAGATAAAACGGTTATGTTTATTTTTTAATTCAATGGTTATGATTTTAGTACACTGACGGAGACATTGTTGCCAGCTCGACTGTAATGCAAAGGGGTAAAATAAACAGATCAAAACAGACTCCTTCGTGTTTGGCAACATAGTCAGATCAGTGGCGTGGAATTGTCATAATATTTTTCATGTCAGATTCTGGCATCTCTCAAAATTCATACCAGCAGCTTAACGAAACGAGAACAGGGCCTGCTCTGACGAGGAAACCGCTTTAAATACGCGGTCGTCATCATTTCCAAGGGAAAAAATATTTTTACAACAACGGTTTGCCTTTTAAAGAAGAAAAAGTGGGTTCACCCACAACTATAAAATAAACTGCGTGCCAATAAAAATGAACCACCCAGAAGGGGTCAAGTTACAAAGTTAAAATTTTCACAGTTTATTTGTCTTAGATAAAGAAGTAGTTGATTTCACTTTGGAAAGAAAATAACAGAAATTAACAGGAAAAATTTAATAAAGTGTCACGTCACCACGGTTAACAATGTCTAACTCAAGCTTGCTGTAGGTGACGACGCAGCTCCTCCAAACTGTTTGCTTGTTGAGGAATACGTTTTAAACATCGACCTATGGTATCCCACACATGTTCTATGGGATTCAAATCCGGAGAACGAGCTGGCCAAGGAAGAACTTCCATCTCTGCTTGTTGCAGAAAGTTCCTACAAATTTGCTTATCATGCTGCAAAACTACTCCTGCGTGTTCTTATCAGAGGTAACAGAACGGATCTTAAGATCTCGTCGATATATCGATGCGCCTTTAATCTGCTTCTGATGACTACCAAAGGAGGTCGGTAGCCGATGCCTTTGGAACCCCATACCATAACACCTGGTGTTACGCCGCCATGGCCTCATACAGCAAACTCCACATTACGTGTCTCTCCACGGAACCTTTCCACCATTACTCGCCACAGACAAAATCGGAATTCGTCACTGAACATGACTTGGTCCCATTCAATGACCCATTGCTGTCTTTCTTGACACCATCGAAGTCTGGCAGTCTTACGCAATTGTATTAGTGGAAGTCGTCGACTCGGCCGATGGGAGTGAGGATTAAACGATGCACTACGTCAGTAAATGGTTCGACTAGACACCCTTTCTCTTAGATTCCTTATCCAAGCAACTCCAATTGTAGCTGAAGGGGCGAAACCTATTTCTTACAGCCAGTTGTCGAAGACTCCGATCTTCACGTTCATTAGTTCCTCTGGGACGCCCACTTCCTGGTCGATGGTGTTGGATGCCTTCCTCAGACCATAATGTCCATACTCAAAGCACCGCAGAATGGCTTCTGTTTAAAGGCCGCGTTGTTTCACAGAACGAGAAACCCGCTTCGTGCATGCCGACAATTCGCCCCCTTTCGAGGCAGTTGCTGAAATCGCTGTCTTCTGGCAATTCTAGGCATTGTCAACGATCAACTCTTTATGCTTTCGCAGAAAATACAAACTATTTTGACACACCAGTTTAAAAAAGTACCGACAATAAGAGCCTGTCTTCTTTTTATCAACGACTCCTAAGATGTGGATAGTTATTTGGTAAAAATATCGACCTTATAACTTGATCCCTTCTGGAAGGTGCATTTTTATTGGCAAGCAGTTTATATTACTGTGTAGTGTTTAAGGGGGTTCGCTTCATCGGGAGCTTGCAAGGCCTATAATCAAAATTTTATTTTGAAAGTAGATAAACGGCGTTAAACTTGACATGATAGAATTGGTATTACATAATAAGTTCCACACGCGTTGGGTCCTATTCTTCTTTCGATATGCATCAGTGATATGGAAAGGGCGTTACCTGACATCGATCTCCTGCTGTTTGCTGATGATACATCAGTTTCTAATTCAAACATAGCTGTAATCTATTTAAAACGAAACGAAATGAAATCGAAAACTTTGGAATTACGTCCATCAAATTCTGTACACTTAAAACAATTGAAAAAATGAAATTTTGATGAAAAATTAGGGCTTAATAGAATTTTTAAGCGTCTCTTTGGATTCTACCCCTTTTTGGTCTTCACGTAGGGTGCCTGTATTAGCTAAAAACTTTGAACCAACGTTTTTAATATTCTTTTGGCGGATTTCACAAACGTTACTTAAATTTAATCAACCGTTAAAAGTAAACGTTGCCATGGTTACATGTGTTGAAGGTATAGGAATGATTATTCTTAATCGATGATTAAAGTTAAGTGACGTTTGTGAAATCCAGCGTCAGTTTAACATCCTTATAATTAATTATTATTAGCCACAGTGTTTATTTAAAACGTATTTCAAAATATGAAATTGTCTATTAAAAACGGTCCTAATTTGTACACCAATACAAATAACAATGATTTTTTTTTGTAAATGTAATATTTCTGTGATTGATTTTATTTACTGAGTGTAAAACGCCATTCTAATAGAAATAAATTAAATTAATTAAAATCTATAAAGTAAATAGAAGGAAATTGAATAGAATTCTACTACAATTACGTTGCTAACTGAAAGAATATTTTTAATAAGTTGTTCTTAAACTTGACGGTTATTTTAATGTGATGCCACCTTCTTAATAACTTGGGTTGCGTTCGAAAACTATACCTCTGAGAGCATCTTGTGCGTGTAATCGCATTTTTCTCACTCACGATCTTTAACATATATATTTTGCGTTTCGCTCATCTGTTTCAAGACGATTTGTGTTTACATTATTTCCATGACAACGGGCGCACTCTACGCGCCCTACTTAAAAACGGAATGTGAGAAGTGCGTCCGTTGTCGTGGAAGTAATGTAAACAAACTTTTTGAAACAGATGGGCGAGACGCAAAATATCTTAAAAATCGTGAGTGAGAAAGACGCAAGCACAGGAGGACCAAGACGCTCTCGGAGCTATAGTTTATGAACGCAACCCTAGTCTTTAGGCAGAATTAGGACGTCACAATAAAGGGGTTCTGGTATTTTTGACGGTTTCCAAAACACGGTATTTTATTACTTTCATCGGTATGTGTAAAGGCATGGCCAACTCCATTAACATTCACTGACGTGTATGTATGGCCGTTTCAATTTGACTTTTAAAAATTTGACGGGTACTCCACTCAGCGCCTCTTGTGAGTTTTTAAGTAATTGCTGTTGCCATTACGTTACTGTCAGTAGTTCTGTAGTATCTTTAATAGAGAGCGCTGAGGGGAGTACTCCACGGCATGCTTTCCGGAACCGAATTTTAGGCGAATTGACACGGCCATACATACACGTCAGTGAATGTTAATGTTGCTGGCCATGGTAAAGGAATAGTAAGTGCAATAATTGATTCATAGATGGGGTGAGTTGAATCAGAAATTGCAACGTTTATTCAAATTCATTTTTATTTTACTTGCTTGATGGATTTTAACCTACCCTAATCCTAAAACCCTTTCGGGTGTAAGGGTGGAGTTCTTTTTCATTTCTCTCTCTAGATTTTTCTTTTTTTTGTCAAGGGTCTCGCCTCCTTCCATTTGATGTATCGTTTCCTTTTGCCTTCCTCTTCCTCTGGCCTTTCTATGTAGTCTTGGCTTCAATATTTTACTTCCCCATCTCTATACTTGCCCGAATCACCTTAGCTGACTTTCTCCGATTACATTCTCTACGGCTTAATACTATTGAAGGATCTTTTCGATTCCATCATGCGAAATTAATGTTTCTGGGTATCAGGTATTTTTATTTTTATTTACATGCTCCAGTTTTTACTGTCCAGCTAAGTTTCTTCATTTTTACTACATAATTATTTTAGTTTCCTTTCCAGATTAGAATATAGTGCTACAAATCACATGGCATTGGTCATGGGCATACGGTATGATAGTTAATGTTTGCTTCTAAATACTTGTTTAATTTTGTTTTCAGTTGAATCTAGAACAATTTAAAAAATGCTTAATCAAATATTTTTTTTTAATTGAACGAAATTGCTGTTTTCATTCTGTCGCTTTCTTAAGTTTTATTGTCCCATTTAATCTTTTAATTAGACGTCAACTTGCACAACTGAAATACTTGGATTAGCAGGAATCATAAAACTATCAGACGGAAGAAAGTCATCGAGAATTATTTGATAAGGTAAGTACTATCAAATCAGTATGTATAATTTATTAAAACCTATAAAGTTGAGGTAAATTAATGGATATATTCGAAGACCAACTTTTCAAAAAAGCACTCGGATCCGTCAAATTTATTTTATCTTTTTGCTTTTGCAGGAAATATTTTTGTGCTACAGGTTAACTGCAAAAAGCTCAGCGCTCCCTCAAATGGAACTCCTCAATTTTTTTGCAGTAAAGCTTTTGCAGGCACCGTGAGAAAAAATAAAATAAAATTGACACGTTTTTTCAGAAAAGTTGTTACCCTCGGGCTTTATATAATATATACGATTATATAACACAATGAAAGCACACATAATAAATATCGAGCTGCACACTTGTCTAACAAATAACACTTCTATAAATTAATCGTTGTACTAATTCGCTTGCTACACACATCGCTGATTGAAACTGATTTAAATATTCTGCTGCCTCGGGGTTATACAGTAAGTCACGCTATTCTAGAATAGCGGCGAATAAAGATAGAACATTCCAGCAAATTCTACTACCCTTCGGTGCGAGTCTGGAATACACTAGAATTTTGTCTGCATCATAGGTGGCGCGACCAGTCTAAAAATATATTGCAGAATGTAACAGTATATCACATTCCTATTTATAAAAATACATAATAATTTATTTATAGCTTTTCGCTCAACGTTGACGGCTTCTTTAGATAATGTATAATTCGAAAGTTGTTCTATTGTAATACAAACAATAATTTCGAACACCAAGGATCTAAAGCAGTTTTTTTCGTTTTGAATTTACATCACGTTGTCGGCAACTACTTTATTAAACTAACGAGTTAATTTATGTAAGCCTTTACGAACATTTTTATCATGATCTCGTGATTTATCTAATTTGTAAATATGCATAATACAAGTCGTTCGTTTTCCTTATAGGGTCACCATTGCGAAGCTAAGACCGACTTTATCACTTCAATTTAAATATTTATCTGCAACGGCATAAACACAGTAATGCATCCGTTTTGCTCTGATGTTATCGTACAAGAATTACTTGCGTTATTATGGGTTAAAAAAATACGTCCAGTTGCCTTGTATGTGTTTAGTAAGTGGGTCACAGTTTTCTTTTTGTTATAATTAATTAAACACATGCCTCATCAGTATCACTAAATGAATTTTTGATTGGAGCCACTACTACATTGTAGTTGTACAGGAAAAGTAAATTACGTAAATTACTATTAAGGTATATAATTTGAAGCATCTTTCTCTCTTCCTGTTGCTTGGAAGTGCGAATGTTAATTGGACTTAAAGACGTCAAGTACAATTAAATTGCGTCCACAATAATATTGCAAAACCTGTTGCACTAACAGTTAAAGTCAGTTAACGAATATTGATAGTACAGTGTCAATTATTACGGCGACAAATGGCTTGCAACTTAGTGTCTTCAGCTAGAAGCAGGATAATTGTCAGGAATGCATCCAATAAGACAGTATAACGTGAAATTACCGCGGCAAATTTCAGCGAATTAACGACAGCCGAGCTGTTTTAAATGCTAATTTTTAGCTAATGGTAAGAGAGTTCTTCAGAGACGAACAGGTGCCGGGGCTCTAAGAAGCTTCATGAACATTCTGGTTTCAATCTCGTGAGTGTTTTTATCTGAGACTGACGATCGCTAACTGCCCGGAGTGAAGCAAAATGGTTTAATAATTTCAATTGCCCGAGCTGCATGGATGATAAAAATCAAGGACAACTGGTTATTAATTTTATGCGAGTAAAAGTTTTCCTATGCTAATAATAATAACAACACACGAAGATTACGACGTTATTGAAAAAAAATTCAGAAAGATATTTATAGCGTTTATTATCGTCGGTCGGCGCAAGTTTTCTTTGAAAAAAAAAAGTTTGTTTAATCGCGGTTTAATAATAGATTTCCCTAGTTCATAAAACTTTTATCTCTACTGAAAGTAAACTTAACAATAAATAAATAAATACCTACTCGGCGAATCGATTTTATCAAACAATTTTTTCTTTCTTTGAGAAGTGTAATTGCAAACCTTCGTAAAACTTAAACACCTTTATCTTAACTTAAAGATCTTTATCTTTATGAAAATTAATAAAAAAATGGAACGTTTCTTTCGTGAAAGTAATTGATTTTTGATTTCTATTTCTGTTATTTGATTTCTATTTCTGTTATTTGATTTCTATTTCTGTTATTCTGTTAAATGTGCCCTTTTTTATCTAAGACCGAAAAATAAATTACTTTATTATTATTAAGTGTTCCGCAGGGTAGCGTCTTGGGCCCAACTCTGTACTTTATATGTGCCTGTGAATTATATACGGAATGGTCGCGTTCGCCAGAACTAATTGCTTGCAAACGGTTGGCCAACTGTTGGCAATTTTTCTGATGCACGGGTGCTCATATTGCAAACATGTTTGGTGAATGATTGCAATCAGACGCCATTTCCTAAGCGTAAAATTTTAACGCTGAATTAGCGCTGCCAGCAGCAAAGGAAGTAATCGTTCACCAGACGGGCAACAGCAATCACAAACGTATCAGAAACGCATCACAAGGTGATTTGTTCTGGTGAACGCGACCAATGTTTCGATTTTCTACATGCAGATGACACTGATATATTATCCTCACTAATCCTCACGTATCATCTTGGAAACTTCACTTTGCTTTAGTTCGTTTACTTTACTATGTTGGAATCTGTTGTGGATTACGAAATTACTATTCGGGGGCAAACCGCTTGTCCATTTTAAATTCAAAATTACAAAAGGAAAAGGTTTTCATTCAAAAAATCTTCGGATTAAATTAGTGAAGGAGAAGCGCATCGAATGAAGTTGGAACAATTTTGAGTATTTGAGGATGGGTTTCAAAAAGCGCCAATAAACGAGTGGGAGAGAGAAAAGGAGTTTCTACAGACGCACATTAAAGAAGAAGCTCGATCAAAAAACCACCAACTCCAACCAATTTTGATTTAGTCTACTTCGCTTCTAACAAGGGCAGAAAAGGAAAGGCGAAAGCTAAAGAAGAGGAAGGGCGCAGGGAGAGAAACAAAATGAACTCTATGTAAACATCTCTCAGCAAAAGAAAAACTGGGTCAAAACATCACCAACTACACTTTCTAATTAGTACAAGATTTCATCCACTTCGGTTCTAACAAGTAAGCCAACTCGATAACAATAGTACAGGAAGATCGAGAAGGAAGTGGGATTATGTAATAGCGAAAGACCTAAAGGTAAGAAGTACCACAAACCGAAGCAGTGGCACTGGTAATAGACCGGTAAAAAAAAGGGTCAAGCCTGTGTAGACAAACACCAATTGAAGATAGTGGGCCAAAACATCCACCAACTACAATTTACTTCAGTACAAATAAACTCAGTGAAAAGGAATCAGCTAACGCAATGCTTACCCAAAATACGCCAACGAAAAGAATTTCTTTTGTGTACTTCTTGAACTACATAAACTGTGAGAATCTAGGTGCCAACACATGCAAGACTAAGTTCAATTTTTACTTCTTCGTGAGCTATAATTTTCTATTTTTATTTTTGAAAGGAAAGACCCGGCCCTATTTGTAAATGGCGTAAGAAGTTGGCCAACTGCACCTACTCTTTATCTTAAATTTCGTCGGACAGTGCTTTCCACCCTCAACTCTTTCTAGAACATACGAAAAAAAAAACAGAAAGATCTCCAGCCCTTATTGCAAAACATTTTTTGGCATCGTCAATGTGCTACCTACCTGAAGGCCAGCAAATTGTGCGAGGGACTGACGTTTCTCCAGCACCGCTCGGCAAAGCTCCTGGAGGTGGGAGGGTTCGACGAGACCCCAAGCAAAGTGAATAAAATAAAGAGCACCAGCTCGAGCAAACTTGCTTTTATTTAAAATGTTAAAAAAAAAATTGGTAAAAATAATAAACAGGTGTTCAATTTACAAAGTTACATATGACCCAGACGGGGTCCAGTGAAATGAACACGCAAGTAAATAAATAATCTGACGGGTTAGGATTTTTCCGACCAACAGATCTGTTCTTCGTTTACAATTAACGTGATTAAAGAAATTGACATGCTCAACAAGAAAATGAGAATAAAAATTGCAACGCCGCGGAAATTGAATCAACTCAGTAGGGTAATTAAAAAAGAATAATTACAGTAAATCCGACCTTGTAATTAGGATCCGGCGTAATGACAATCAGCTGTCAACGGTGAGGGAGCGCCCTCCAATGACGGTAAGTGCAGTCAGTCGATGACGTATTTTGACGAAAGTGTTACGTCTTCAAGCTTCTGCAGGTTGGTCGAGTTCACTTTCACAAATGAAAGGTGGGTCGGGATGCCGGGGGTTTTATTACGTTTCAAACTCTAATTCCGGCCTTTTCTTTCTGCCCAAGGAATGGCGTATTTCTCACCCAAGGTAAAAACTACCAGAGCAAGCTAGAACTTGAACTCGAACTTGATCTGGAAGTTGAACTAGAAGCCTAATAGGAAAAAAGAAGCGTTACGCTTCAACACGGACACAAAATGGCCACAGACATACCAGTTCCCAGTTTCAACGACAGGACAGGCTTTCGAAAAGCTTTTTGTTTTAACGAGCTTGTAATTATCCCACGTAAGTTTGCAAATGTCGGAGTAATTCCGATTCCGTCTTCCTTCACAGAATCTCGTGAAAAGGGTGCACAAAGCTAAAAATCACAAATAAACGAGCCGTACGTCAAGAGCTCTGAAGACAGACTGAACTGCAAGCGAGCGCCGCGCCGCGTTCTTCCCTACCATAAGTTCCGACAGGGGTGGTTACGAATGAAATCAGATTTAGCCGGCGACAGAGTGAAATGGAGATATACTGTAAGACTAAATAACAGCGTATGGTCCAGTTGTGCAACATTAGAAAATATGAAGCAAATAACGAGGGCGAGCCTGGCCGTTAGATTCGGAAAAATATTACGAATATCTTAAATGGATTTTTCAACCGTAACAAGTGATGGGTTTCAGGACCCTCGCGATGCTCATGGCTTCAGACGATTTACTCCTTTGATACTTGTAACCACCTCGTTGCGTATTTCTCGCCAGTCTTCGGGATTCAGCTGTTCCTAAATTGGAGTTGACTTTTCGTACACGCACTTACTACAGACCAAACTGGCATAGACCCAACTGGTTGTTGTTGAGCGAGAAGAACTAAGGTTCCCAGAAATGAAGCACAGAGAAAAGCTTGAAGGTAGGAAATCAAAGCTAAAAGCAATCCAGTGACTGAAAGAGAGCATCACCAAGCTGAAGATTTTTGAAAAGTTCGAGAGGTCAAAGCTCAATCTAAGCTATATCTTCATTTTCTGTTGTTTTTTTGGACAACCCTTGGTAACCAGGACGACATGCAACTCAACCAAAGGATGTTGATGATATTCCAAGAACCCATGACCTAAAGGGTTGAAGAAAAAAAAAACGGCAGGAAATCAAAGCTAACAGGATTTGAAAAGTTGGAGAGACCAAGGCTATTGAGCCTTGAGGATACAGTTTATTGAAACTGTATCCTCATTTTCTGGGGCATAATTAAGGACATTCCTTGATAGCCACGATGACATCCAGCTCAACCAAAGGATGTTGCTGATATTCCAAGGATCCATGACCTAAAGGCTTGAAGAAAAAAAGAATGGCGATAAATCAAAGCTAACCGCGATCCAGTGACTTTAAGAAGGCATCAGCAAACTGAAGGATTTGAAAAGTTGGGGGGGAGGGGCAAAGCTCGATCTACACTATATCTTCATTTTCTGTTGCTTTTATGGACAAGTCTTGGTAACCAGGACGACATGCAACTCAACCAAAGATATTCCAGAACCCATGACCTAAAGGCTTGAAAAAAAAAAGAACGGCAGGAAATCAAAGCCTAGAGAAATCCAGTGACTGAAAGAAGACATTAGTAAACTGAAGGATTAGAAAAATTGAGGAGGCCACTGTATCTTAATTTTCTGGTGCTCTTATGGACATCCCTTAGTAACCAGGACGACACCTAATCAACTAGAGGATGTTGCTGTATTCCAAGGACCCAAGATCTGTTATGAAGTAAGCCTCTTCCTACCACTACCAGCAATAACATCTGGTACCCTTCTTTCACGAGTTTATTTGATGACAATTCATCATTTACTTTTTATTTAAATCTCACTAAATTTTGATTAAAATTGCTGGAACTCCTCTGGCCTTGAAGCATGAGCTACTTTCGTAGCACATTTTCACATGAATTTAACGATTTTAAATCTCCCCAATTTTTGCACATGCATCTTTTGTTCTTAACTTAAAAAAAAAGTCTGATCTAAAGTAATTTTTTTGATTTCTCCCTGATCAAGAGAGGAACCTTTTAGAATTAATCACGAAATATAATACTTCCATTCAACGATTTGTACGTCAATTATTCTGTAAATTTAAAACTGCCCGATGAAAACATATTAATTTACAGTAAGTGATACCCACAGCGTAGATTAAATTTACTGAAAAAGGAGAGCCGTGCGTATATTACAACGTTTAAAGATTTTTGCCGAGAAATTGAATTTGCAAACCCTACTACTCCTCATCTCATAGAATCTCTTCTGTTGGCCTTCTGTTATATAAAGCTGTTGTCTCTAGGTTGCAACAAGTTGAATGTCCTCTTCGTTTCATTAGCGGCGTTGCTCGGCGTTTCCATTTTTTCTACGTTGAATTTATCGACGTTTTTTTTTTTTTAAGTTTGTCGTTATCTTAATCCGGTGATATCGAAATTTTTACCAAATTTCCTATCTCGATTGATCACGATTTTTTTTAAACAGACCTCAATATCTTAATTCCGTCTCAACCTTATCGAAAATATTTTACTAAATTCTACGCCTTAGATAATTTTTGTAACGCAGGTCCGGACGTGACGTTTCGAAACACTGACGATCTTAATTGTTGAATTCGTTGGACCTGTCATTTCGACCTTTCTTTATCTTATCGCATGGGTGCAAACGAAGGGATCGATTATTTATTTATTTATCATTATCACTGTCGCAGACCATGAAATGAAATCATGAAAAAGTGAACGACATTTATTTTCTGAACGCGTATGTAAATCGCACGCATAAATAAATAACTGTAAAGTAGAAAAAACAGTTAATGATTTTCACCTACGCGCAAGGTTGTTTGTTATGATATATTCTGTTTATTATAACATACAGATGTTACTGAGGAAGTGTGTTTATTTTATTTAGTAAATATTGCCTTGCTTTATAATGTGTATGTTTATTTGCTTTAGTTACAGATTCGGCAACTTTGAACTTATATACTTAGCTACATACTATCGGATTAAGTGGTTTATTTACTTTTAATTAAATTTTTAATTATAGATGCTCATCATCGAGGAGTATTTTTGTGAATTGCTTTTGACGAACGACTATTATTGCTAAATAAATAATCTGAATTCCAGAGTGGATTCGAAAAGCGTTCTAAAATAACTACGTCAGTTCTTTCTTTCTGCAAAGTGTAACGTATAGAATTCTTTAGGTATTTTATCAGTTATCATCCTTAACGAACGAGCGGTGTACTTCCTGAATAGCAATTGCTGTATTATAGACATAATTGGTTGATCTTCCGGGATAAAACAACCATCAGTTCACTTTTGACCCAGATGATGTAGTACCATCACGTACTAACACCATGATCCTTCTTGCTTCAGTGTTATTTATAAAGAACTCTTTAGTAACATGGAATCGAATGTTCATATCGAAAGCTGATGATCACAGAATTTTCTAAATCCCTCTCTTTCCCTGGTTACTATTGGATTACAAGATTAAATTTTTAAAATGACTTAAATAGCATCCAATCAATTTGCGTTAAACAAATAAATAATCCAAGACGTGCAACAAACAATAGTATAGCAACGTGATTGTTCTACTCGCTTTCAGTAAATAAAACTTATTTATGCTTTTAGCCTTCTTATTTTTAGCCGGATGCTGCATATAAAAACATATCAAAGTCAGACGGTCTACACTGAATAAATATAGCTTATAAAAAGCAACTTCCCTTCGGAGCGATTACGAACACATTCTAATGTTGCATGCTAAATCCAGCTGGAAGACAATTAACTCGAGATATACGCTTTTACTATGTCATTAATAAATAATCTGACACCTTGCTTGTTTAACTCTTTACTACTACACTCTTTGAATTTCATAACAAGATAAGTGATGGTCGGTTAAGCAGAAACATTGTTGAGTCTCGTCTACGTCATCTCCGCTTCGTATCTATTAACTCTTTTATTGTACTTTTCTACTAAACGTTTTCATTTTTGTTTCTCGCTCCTCGTTTTCTGATCAACCTGATATAAATCGACAAGCACACCTATAAATATGTATTATTTTGTTTGTTATCTACCAGTGCAGTGCATTAAGGAAATAATTGCGTTGCAGTAATGCAAGGTTGTTTCAAAAATAATTAATTCTGGTCAGCTAAACGAATCTACGTACGTATATGGCGTATCTAGTTCTTTTACGTTTCTTTCTTTTTTTAAATCTTATACATAAACACGTCCGTGTGTTGTAACTTGTAACTAACTGTGCTCTTTCAACGATCGAATAAGTTGTGAACAATCAAATAATTATGGGGGATAGCCTTTATCCGTCAAGGACGAATCAAATATTTAGAGCGAAGCTAGATTGTTTGATCTTAATCTGTTGTCTTTCTCTTATAGCAGATGCATTTTTACAGTTACTCAAAAGATTCGTCCTTTCGTTCGCTTTAAGGTCGGAACGACCTTTCTCGTCTTTCTCTGCATACTATCCATACCTATTGGTAACTGGTAAAAGGTCGTTTGCTCTTACCAAAAATTATAACTTCCGCATAATGAACATTCGGTTTATTCATTCGTAGCATACATGGTCATGCGATACAACACAATATTTACGTGCGTGCTTAATTAACCTTGAAATCTGAAACTAATTTGGTCTGATGTCAAGGTTAAGCAATGTGTTATTAATACTCGTACTTGCGTGTACATGAAAGAGAGCGGCGGAGTTTTTCGGTGCATTAGATCGGCGAAATATCTATAATATATTTGATACGCTTTTTGGCCTAACAAATTTAATTTGGAGGAAAAGCCCGAGTCATCCTCATCACCGATTGTGAGTGAAGACCACCATGTAATTCAAATTTGATTCCTTTTTATAGATTCGTCTGGAGCGCTTCTTGAAATATCATTAATTTTTTTGCACTTTCACTTCTTCAAGTCGAAAAAATAGAAAGCCCGGGAATAAAAATCCAACCTCGCCGTCTAACATTCCATTGATTTACCGCCTTCCCAAGGATTTAAACACTGGATAATTATTTCAGCCCGTAAACCTTGAGATAAATTGTGTCAGTAATTGCAGATCATCTTTAACGTCGGCAACTGAAATTATGCTCGACGCATGTGTGTAAATAACAATTTAATAATTCCGCCGGAGTTTGCAATTTGTCTAGCTTTCAATTAGGATTTGAAAGTCAATAACGAATCCAGACGTCGTTCTACTCTTATTACGGCTCGTTTCGAATTCAATTATTCATGAATTACTTGCACCAGTAACGCAAGTACGATTTACTGTCTAATTCATTTAGACTTCAAAAAAGAACCTCGCACTTTCAATAATTCTTCAAGGATTCTTTCTACCATGTCGCTTGAAACAAAAAAAAAATGCGAAGAAGTCATTTATTGATTATGATTTCTGATTTTATTGCTCTGTCGATTTCAATGATGCAATTTATTTCCGTGCCATAAAAACCCCGTCGTCCGTCGGTCGTGGGCCGCAAATTAAATGGCACGGAATGAAATCGCAAATATCACAATAGAACGTTTTCTTTTTGGCGTTGTTCTAATGCCTTCGTAATTGCATTGTGTTTATGTGGCATTGTTTAATATTATGCGCGCGAGGGAACTCGAAACCCGGCACAAAAGATAAATAAAATCCATGCTCGCAAACTGACAAACAACTCTTTGGTGTCATGGCTTATTACTGATTAATTATAGACTTGATGTTTTACGATGTCACTGGCGGCCTGATAATGATGTTTTAGAGGGAAATGGTTTACAATTCCAACCACTTTTCACAATTCAATTAAATGAAATAGGGAACACAAACAAGGACGAAATTAACGTTTCGATTTAGTTGGGCGTGAGTGTACATGTGTAAAAACAAATTACGATATCCTGCAGGTATTCTAAAGCAGCCGCTTCACGATACGTCTAGGACACAAAATGTGATGCGTTCGGTTGAAGTCGTAGACAGAATTTAACCAAAACCCGCACTAAGCGCATGCGAAATAATAAAATTTCGTCCCGAGGTTATACGAACGTATGACATCTTGCGTCCTGGACGTATCGTGAAGCAGCTGCTTAACAAAAGTGTGGAAACTAATAAAATATCTTGTAAATATGTACATGTATGTATACAAATGAAAATTGATAAGTGAAGTCGGACAACTTTCTTCATTTAATTTTTCGCCGCTAATTAAGGCGTTGAACTCGCCGTTATAAAATCGCAAATACCTCAGTGACTAGATAGCGAAATAGCATGTGGTTCGTTAGGTTCACCTGGGATTTAATTGCTCCTTTGCGTTCGTCGTTAAAGCTCACTCAATGAATGTATAATAAACTACTTGGCATAATTTCCTTCGGCTTTCACAATCACACCTGAAGAAATTATTGTCTTCCTATTAATAACACAATGTCTCTTCTTTCATAACCAGTTAAAATTAATTAAATTTCTAAAGCAGTATTTAATATTCAAATAAAGCAAATTTTACATCCACGTATAAATTAATTAAATTTAAATAGCCTATACGAATAAAGTGTGTTAATAATTTTCAAGCCGAGTCTAACGAATTGAATGCTAATAATTAACTGAAGTTTTAAATTTTGTCCTCGCGGGAAATGCGGGCGTTATTTATTTTAAACGGCGGCGGTTGCGGAATGTCTTAATCAACAAAATATTTATTATAGTAATTGCAAGCCAACATTTACCGTTGCAAAATTAATTAATCTAGCGAGCGCATTCCCAATTCATCAGGCAGCAAATGATTTATAACAAATTCGCTCTGAGATAACAGTAGATTATACACCAAGGGAGTGAAGTGATGATTTTTACCCGAGGTGTAGTTTGTAGCCCGAGGACGCAGCCGGAGGGATCTACAAAGCACCGAGGGGAAAAATCATTCACTCCCGAGGTGTATAATACTGTTGTTACACGACTCAACGATTTAAATTATTTTTAACTGTTCTTATTTTACGAACACATAAATCACATCGATTCTGATGGATGACAAACGCAATGTTAAATTGGTCAAGCTTTTTTCGACAAGGGAGTACTCCCTCAAATTATGCAGAAGTCGAGCAAACGTCTAAAGTAGTTTTATTTACGCAAAAAATAAGGAGGAGCGAGCAGAATTGTTTTTCTCTAGAAAAACCAGCAGGAAACGGAAGTCCTTTCGCACATGCAAATTGTGTAATGCCATTTTAAACCATAAACTATAAAATTAACGTTAATGCGTAGAATGAGTTGAAAATAAAGCACGGGAGCAAAAGACGTAAACTGAAAGAAAAAACTGACGGTTAATTTTAAACGTTATTTAAAATTAGCCGTGCTTGTATGAGTCTTGACATGAGCTAAGAATTGTCAGGTATAATACAGGGTGATATTAATTTATGGAAAATAAGATTTGTGGCCTTGACTTATACCATTGAGGTCCAGCTGTACAATTCCAGTTTAACTTTAAGCCAAAGCTTAAACCCTTAACAATAGTTGTTGAAATAACCGCAGTTAAGGGTTTAAGCTTTAGCTTAAATTTAAACTGACAACTGGGCCTTAGGACCAGTCATGCAATGCCAGTTTAAGTTTAAGTCGAAGCTTAAACCCATGACAACGATTATTTCAACAATTGTTATTAAGGGTTTAAGCTTTGGCTTAAAGTTAAACTGGAATTGCATAATAATTGGACCTGAATGTAACTTGCAATGTCACATTTGTAACAACTTTGAAAGTGATTTCCCTTTACTCTAAAACACATTTAGATTTGGATTTTCAAAGCTGATTGGTTTGAGGAGGTACGATTCTATTCCTGATCTTTGATAAGAGGAGACTCAGAATCTGCTGAAGCGTTTAAAATTGATTTCCGAGCCAAAGTTAGGGCCACAGATTTTAAAACGTCCTTGAGGTATACTTCTTAATCGAAAACAGCGAGGAGTTCTTGCTGATGACCAAATCCATCGATGTGAAGGCAATCATCCTAACGAAGCATGACTATATCGGTTGGTCCTGGATGTTCAAAAGGACTATTTCCTTTTATCATTGCAGAAAGTGAAAGAAGTGTCTGTTATATTCTGCAATTGATTGGTTCTTAGTCTACCCATTTCTTTCTACAAGAGACTTTCAGCAATAGCAACATTTAGATTTGGATTTGCAATGTCACATGTGTTACAACTTTGAAAGTGATTTCCCTTTACTGCAAGACACATCGCGAGACGATCTGGAGAAGTGTCTGTTATATTCTGCAATTCATTCGTTCTTAGTCTACCCATTTCTTTCTACAAGAAACCTTCAACAATAGCAACATTTAGATTTGGATTTTCAAAGCTGATTGGTTCGAGGAGGTACGATGCTATTCCTGATCTTTGATAAGAGGAGACTCAGAATCTGCTGAAGCGTTTAAAATTGATTTCCGAGCCAAAGTTGGGACCACAGATTTTACAACGTCCTTGAGGTATACTTTTTAATCGAAAAAAGCGAGGAGTTCTTGCTGACGACCAAATCCATCCATGTGAAGGCAATCACCTTAACGAAGCATGACTATATCGGTTGGTCCTGGATGTTCAAAGGACTGCTTCCTTTTATCATTGCAGAAAGTGAAAGAAGTTGCAACAAGTCGGCAAATCATGATGAGATTATACATGAACTGATGAAAAACTTAGAAAAAAAAGGCCAGGGTTGTTCAAAGAGTTGGTCCAAAGAAAAGCCAAAAGTTTGGAAAATAGGAAAATGGATAAGACCACGCATTTACATTTTATTGGGGTGACATTGATACCTCAAGACAAACCAGGAGTTCATTTTTTATGTCGAAAAATGTATCAATCTCCTTGAGATGAATTTGGTTAGTTTACAAAGGATCAAAACCGAAAGTGACCATTGACTATTCTTACAATCTCTAATCCAAATGCCAATTATTAATAATAATCAAATGACCTAAGTACCGCATCCATTATCAGTTGCTGGCAATCATCTCTCCGAACAATCAGTGTATGAGCCGGTTGAATTGCTGAGGGCGCGCCGACCTGTTGTTCTATAAATAGCTCAGCCACACGAAGAATTATGTGCGTCTGCAGTAGACGTATAAAAATAATCCAGGTAGGTACTTGTAGTACCGACCGACACATCTAACGCATTTAATCAGGACTTATTCCTATCACGCTGTGCCCATACGGTTTCGAATATCGCACGGGCACGTTTCCGACACCTGTTGGGGAACGACTTCGAGAGTCCTTTCTAATGCATTCCCACCTGGTTCTCTCTCGGTAAATAACTAAATACAGTCATTAATCGGAAAAGTTACTTTTGTATCCGAGGGGAACTAATAGAATATGTTTACGAGCGAGCACCGGAATACCTCAGTCATATTATATGGTAAAATATGTCTCGGTTTCAGTTAGTTTAAGCGTAAGCTTTAAAGCAGATTAAACATGTTTACGGTTATGTATACTTATGCACAGGTGTTTAATACCACAAAGATTTCTTCCTTGTGACGCTATCGTTTAATCAAACTTGCAAATTCCGTGAGGATTTTCGATGTTAGTACAGTGAGGGTAGGGGTACATTAGAACCACACCTACCATAGCTCAGCCAATACAATTGGGTTATGCCCAATTGGTTGGTTTACAAGAAACGTCCAGTACCAAAAACCAGAACACTTCAGGGTTGTATACTTCCTCTGGTGAAGGGAAATCCTATCCAAATCTTGACTTGCTGGTTTACAGGCAAGGTCAGCCATTGGGGTCTAGCTAAGCATTTTAATTTGCGACCTAATTGTCCTGGCTGTACCAGCGTCACCAATGCGAAGTTCTGGTACTAAACCTTCTAAATAAGGCCCGTATAAACCAACTCGGGTGACTGTAGGCTGGAAGCAGGGGGAGAAGAGGATTATTGGATAGGAAAAGGAGGGGCGAAGAATATGAAAAGAAGAAGAAAGAAAGAGGAAGGAAGAGGAGTGAAGAGGAGGAAGAGGAAGGACGTGGAGAGAAGAGGAGGAAGCGGACGGAAAGGGAAGGAAGAGGAGCGAGCAAAAAAGGGAAAAAAGAGGAACAGGATAGAGACAACATGCGCAGAGGAAGAAATGCCGGAAGGCGGTATCCTCTGCTCAGAGAGGAGGAAAGAAGATACGGGTTTAGTTCGCAGGCGTCTGGCATGAGTCAGGCGAATCCAACACATCCGGCGCGTATATTTTTGTGCTGGATATCTTTTGTAGATTCCTCGACCTCTGTAAAAAAAAGGATGGAGTCATTAATCCCATAGAGCCGCCTTACAGACTTTCATTTTGATGCTTTTGGTTTTTTCTTTCTTCATCAATACAAAAGCTCTTTTTCAAAGCTTTTCATATTCTGTTAGCTATATCTTAAAGTAAAAGAAATTAAATCTTTAAATCCAATGTTCTTAAGAACCTTCTTTCCCTATTAAAAGAAACGTGCTACATGTAGAATATTTTTGTTTGTGGCGTTAATCCATTTTCTTGCCGTTCTTTTTTTTGTATCACAAAATCTTCTAAGCGGACACTAAATCGCGCAACTACACACTTTACGTTTCGCAGTCGTTCGACTGCTTCGTCAGTACTCAATGTCAATTTCGTTAATTTTAATTTGCAAAGAAGTGAATGTGTTTGCTCATAAATCATAATAATTTTCACCACTACAATAAAGTTATTTACATAGTAGAATGCTTTGCTGTGTTCCTATTTAATAAAAGACATAAAGCTCAGAGTGTTATTAATAATTTTCAACTGCAACTTAGACGGATGTTCAGTGCTAAAAATATCTGTCGAATAACAGAGAGTGGCACTGTTCTTGGCAAAGATGACCTTATTTACTTGCGACGATAAACGAGCGTAATGAAAAGCGAACAAGGATTAGAACAATGTTAAATAAATATAACTTATTTGCTATCATCGTATAGGGTATTCAGTTCGAAAAATTAATTTTTTGCAATTAGGAAATCCCATCTGAGCGGAACACTAATTAAATGTGTTTATCTTTTAATATTTAAGAATTTTTTTTTTTTGCAAAGAACTAAGACTAATTAAGTCGTTAAAAACGATTGAAATTAGAATAAGCTAAAAGGTGAAATAATGTGGCGGTGATGCAACCACAAACACGCGGTTAAAAAACTAGCAAATGCCGCGATTATTATTTCTTCACATGCGATGGATTCAGCTTTGTTTTATTTGCTGCATCGTTCTTTAATGACACCTTTCCTCATGAGATTTTCTTCTGTGATTTGAAATATCCGAACGCAATCTCAGGCTTTCGGTGAATCGAAAACAAAATTTCCAATGTCCTTCCAGGTACCTATCTCACAATCGAAAGTTTCCAAAACTTGCGTTGCCAAATATTTTAGGCGAATGAGTTTCAGGGAGATAAATATTCGATTCCGTTTATCTACAGTCATAACACAAACAACCTTGCGATAACATTATCAAATTGATGATATTTAATTAGTACTGGAAATACCTTAATGTAATTCTAACACTTTTTTAAATTTTTTATTGTTTATTTCGTCAAACTCGTTTTTTTGTTTTTAAAATAGTTCCTGGGGTTTTTCAAAATTTATTTACGAAAGGAACGAATTTGCAAGCAACTGAAGCCAACCAGAAACATTGAGGAAAAAGGAAAGAAGATGTGGAAGAAATTTTTTTGTCATAATAAACTGCGTGCCAATAAAAATGCACCACCAAGAAGAAGACAAGTCACAAGGTTAACATTTTCTTAGCTTATTTCACTTAGATAAAGAAGTACATAATTGATTTCACTTTGGGAAAATAACAGAAATTAAGGGAAAAAATTTAATAATGTGTGACGTCACCACGGTTAACAATACATCCCCTTATTCGTCGGGGCATGCTCCGAATAAGATGATCGATGTCTTCTTGAGGTATCTCATTCCAAGCTGCTCCTCCAAACTGTTTGCTTGTTGAGGAATACGTCTTAAACGTCGACCCATGATGTCCCACTCATATTCTATGGGATTCAAATCCGGAGAACGAGGTGGCCAAGGAAAAACTTCTACCTCTGCTTGTTGCAGAAAGTTCCTACAAATTTTTGCGATATAGTTATTTGGTAAAAATTTCGACCTTGTAACTTGACCTCTTTTGGATGGTACATTTTTATTGGCACGTAGTTTATTTAATCTGGTATGTCGGCATAGATACTGTATATGTGTATAAAAATACAGTGCGTTAAAACAAACAAGAAATAAATACACTTACTTTAATGACTATTTTATCATACTTGGTCCTATGGCTTGTCTTCGATTTATTGTCGAATTAACAATTACTTTAATAATTGCGGCAGTAAAATAGCCATAAAGTCGCACCGTGACTACAAACCTGGTTGGTCTAAGGTGAAGGTGATTTCATCTATTAACTTTTGAACTTCCAAATGCGCTTAAGAATTATTGTGAACTGTGTGAAACTTTATAAAGGCAAATTTTAGACTTAGAGTAAAGGAAGAAGGTGTGTATGAACTATGCGACTTTTTATTCACATTCAATTTGTACATATTTATAATCAAAAATGGTTAGAAAAAACATTCCTTTTTATTTAGTTAAATAACATGTGCCTCTGTAAGTGCAAAAGAATGTCGAGATAAATTACATGTGTAAATTGGAATTCTTTTATAAAAAGATTTATGTTTACATGTAGTTTTAATCTAGAAACGAGTTCAAAAAACGGAAACACTTCCATAACCAGCGAAAATTTTTATAATTGCGTTTAATCATTTTTAAGCCTCTTTGCACATTTCTGAGCACAAGGTGTTCAAGTTTACCACAGGCTTATACTTAGGTGGTCCTTGAGGACTAGCTAATGATAAATTAGTTCGCGAGAAGCAGGTTTTACGCATAGCAATTTAACCAGGCAGCACCAGCGCCGTCACTTCAAAATGTAAGTACCTACTTACGTATGGCGAAATGTCACCACTTATTTGGGAAAAAGCTTCACGTACGTTCTGTGACGTCAGAAAAAAATTTAGAACATTAAATTTGCGCGGCGTAATTTACATTTATTGCTCGTGTGATTGATGCGGATGATGTGCTGGGAATATTAATTCTGTTTATGAGAGTCGCAAATGTGCACAAGGTAAAAGCGTGTACTTCATGGTGCGGTGCCCTATGTATTTTAATGAAATTTTTTAATGCTATGCGGCTGCATGTAAAATGCACACTCGCGTGTACCTACATACATGAAATGAAGATTAATCAAACAGGTTTCGGTACGCTATGTTTTCATGGACCATTGGTCTTAATTAATGCATATGCGGCGACTGTATCCAGCCCCAAAGCAATTTCGGTTTCACAAAAATCACCTACCAGTTTCAAGATTCTAGAAAAATTAGGAATCATTATTTAACTCTGTAGCACCGCCCAAAAGTATATAGAATCAAGTAAAACTATAAGAGACCAATTAGGGACCTTGATAAATAATGTAAATTATAAAAATATATAAAAGTAAGTTTGTTTTCGAAAATATCTAATATTTGTTGCGAAAATATTTTATTTGCTTTCCTTTCAATGATCTTAATAAGATTATGGCTCTCGTGGTCTTAAACTTTTGAGCGGCATTGTACAATCTACACTAAAACCGTACATTTTTTTCTTCTAATTAAATAATAACGACATGACCTAAATTTAAGTGTATTGCTTAAGATCTTACGAAGCATTTCTTTTAAAATTTTCGTGTTTCTGAAATATTTCATTAGAATTTAAGAACTGATAGCAGATTATTATAATCGGTTAGAGGAATACGCAATTAAAATAGATCAATTCCGCTGATAAAATCCGCTCCAATTTACTTTTCAAATCAAGGTCAAGTTAAAGTTACCATTAATTAAATCATTACAACTTCCATGCTTCCTTGTCCCTGACACTTTTTGGGAAACCTATACATCATTTGCGTTTCAGAAAATTCCAGTTTTATTTTCATTTAAGGAATCACAAAAGTCTAATTGGGCGTCTCTCGTCACGTCAAGAATGAATCCTCTTCTAATTGGTTGAGTTTAAATTAGTGGGCGTGGAAGTGGGTGGTAACCGTTAAGAAAAGACTTTATCTTTTTTGTTATTTGGCATGTTTAATAAAAAATGAAAGGGTATGAACATGAGACACTCTTACTTGAAACAAAGTTCTGTTTCTTCATGTTCTTTACGAAAACAAGAGGAGAAAAACCAAAGTGGGCGTTACTTTGTCGTCGCATTAAGAATAAGCTCTCTAATTGGTCGTTTCCTAATTTAAGCGCACCTTGAATGGTTAATTTCGGCAACATGTTAAAAGAAATGGGCAGTGCTTGTTTCTTTTTGTCTTCAAAATATTGATTGCGCTCTTTTTTATCTACCACTGCTAGAGTCAACACATTTTTAATTAAATTTTATAAATTTAAGTGCACGTGGCCGTGTTAAATAAGTAAACGTATCATAGAAATGATCGATTTTACAGTTTCGGCTGCTTTTAAAAAATAGTGAAATGTAAGTGGCGAAAGGCTAGAATTTTAATTTCTGAAGTGAAAAAGTGAAAGTAAGCTCTCTGATTGGTTCTCTCGAAATCGATGACGTAGATGGGGGCGTTATTAATTTTACTTGTAATTAACTTTGCATCGGAGGGTGTGACAATGGCCGTTACTTTATGAAAAACAAACATTCTAATTAATACATAATATATTTTTATGGATTGAAGGAATGGAAATGGGCGTTATTCTATGTCACCAGGATAAATGTCGTTCACTTCGAAATTTCTGGGAATGTAAGTAGGGATGGTTTGCATTCCTATTTTAATGAAATGGACATTGGCATTCGTTGTAGAAATTAACGAAATAGCACAAGTGAAATGCTAGAATACATTTTATTAATAGTAGTTGAAATAAGCTCTCTGATTGGTTCCTCTCGAAACCAATGATGTAAATATGGGCGTTACTCATTTTAATAGTAAAATTAGCCTTGCATTCGAGGTGTGAAAATGGGCGTCACTTTAAGTCACATTAAAAACAAAAATCTCTAGTTGAAATTTTTCGCATTGAAGGAATGAAAATGGGCGTTACTTTATGTCACTATGAGAAATAAATTCCTTTTCGATTTCTGGAAAGATAAGTATTTACTTGGTTAGTATTCCCAAGGGCGTTGTTTTATGAAAAACAAACATTCTAAGTGATATACAGGATGTTAGAATGTTTGTTTTTCATAAAGCAAGCCCTTGTGATAATGCCCTAAGTGATATACAAGATGTTAGGTAATTGACTGAACACCTTCAAACCACGTATTGAGAACACTCTGTAGAGTAAAAAAGCCTTACATTTGAGGGTGCTGCGCTTTCGTTTTGCAGAAAAAAATTCAAACAAAAAAACGTTAAAAATTGTTTGGAAACCACTGATTTTCTTATCTACTGTAACACCCACGTGCCGAATGCCATCCGGGCGGGCGACCCCTTGCCATAAATTCTCAGATGGTTTATTATTTTACGACAAGCAAATAACGCACGTTTAGTGTCTCAACAGATTTCGGAGTGTGCGGGTCAGTGTCGGAAGGAATGCTTACGCAAATAACGAAATTGTTGACATTATTCTAACGTACGGAGAATGTAGTTGCAATGCACGTGCTGTAGAGCGTAGACATCGGCGGCTGTATCCCCAGCGTCGTACACCGAATCGTCAAACAATTATTGCAATTGTGCAACGGGCAAGAGACTCTGCAAGATACATCTGCTTTAATAGGCGCTCGCTACGTAAGTACTATCAGCGGTCTTCAATAGTTCGCTCTTTTTGAATTTTTTCAAAATGTCCCGAAAATTCATCATGTCTAGGTACTTTCTGATCCCATTTGACACCCTTAATCTACAGTTTTAATTTGTCCAAGCAATAACCTAACACCCTGTATAATATTTTTTTTGGCTTGAAGGAATGGAAATGGGTGTTACTTTTGTCACTATGAGGAATAAGATTTCCTTTTGATTTCCGGAAAGGTAAGTACAGTGAAAGCTCCCAAAGCGGACAGCTCTCTTAAGCGGACACCTCTCTTAGATGGACAGTTTTTAATCTCCCATTTATGTAATTTACATGCATTTGTATCTCTCATAGGCGGACACCTTTAATGGCCGGACAGTCTGCTGGTCACGGTCGGTGTCCGCCTAAGAGAGCTTTCATGTATGTACTTGGTTAGTATTCCCATCACAACCAAGTGGAGATTGTCCTTTTTCCTGGGTTCTTTTTAAAAAGTAAAAATGTTTACATTATTTTAACTCTATCCACTTTATTTTCGAAATTTTCTGCGAAATGTAAGGATCATTTCCTTGGAAGATTATACAACGTTGATGGGACCTCTGGTTTATTTTTGTTGAAAAGTAAAATCGCGACATTTTTGAATACTTTTTGTATCTCAAGAATGGTCTTCCATGTTTCTGTTTGATTCCTCTTTATTATTATTCCCACTCCCAATGTATCCGAGCAGTTCAATACATATACGAAAATCTCGTCCTCAAAATAAAAAAAATTGCAAATATTTGAAGAAATAATTTGGAATGTCACCATTTGAATAAATTCTCGTAGAAGAACTTGATCAGAATAGAATCTACCAGGCTATCAATTTTTTAAAATTCAATAAAATTTGTGCAAGCAACTACATACTTTTAAAATTATGATCGGCGAATGTTTGAAGCTTAAAATTTTTTGAATTCTCTCAAAACATGTTTCCGCATAATAAAAATATTCCAAAAGCCAGTTTCACATAGCACGGGCATTCAAAATTTGCATTCTTTCGCCGGCCAATAAAATTAATTATTCAAATTTGCTGTCGCAGACTACAGGCAAATTATTCTCGCGAATTAATTTATTCTAATGTCATTCAACGGTCTCTTAAAAGTTACAGTAATTTCTGATATGTTAATTGCGCTATTTATTAATAGATTAAACTGGAGCGCCTGTAATTGCATTGAATCGCTTGTGAAATTGTGATTATTTTATAAATTACAGTTTTTTTGTGTTGCCTATTAATTAACGTAATTTCAGCATTGCGGGAATGCGAAAAATACAGATAAATAAATTAACATTCCAAGTATGAGAGAAAATATTACTTTGTGGAAAAATAATACGCCGAGTTATAGGCAACTGTATTTACGCTCGCGTATAACTGGTAGCATATACAAGACCGTTTTAATAATATAGAAAATTGTATTTACATATTAAATTTAGTAAGTTAGCAACATAAATAAATGGGCATAGTTAATACATAATAAATAAAAACATAAAAATAAATTTAATGCGTAATGTGATCTGTTTTGTTGTATTTGATAAATCTGAGTTTAACAATCCTTTTTGATAAAATGTTTTATTTAATTATTATATTTATGGCCTAATTAAACTAGAAAAGCATTATTGCAAATATTTTGAGATTTATTTGATGGAACAAATCAAAAGTTTCATTTACAAGCATTAATCAATTACAATGAAACTTCGTAACAAAACAAATTCAAGAACAAACAAACAAGAAACTAACAAATATTACTACTATAATTAAGAGAAGAAAAGGATAGACAAAATACTTTGCAAATAAATATGTACCCCTCCCTGTTTAGATTTGATAGATAATTTTTCTATTATAGAACCCAATGTTTGGCGGAGCGCACGAGTAAAACTTTTAGTATACAGAGGGTGCGCGTTTACCTTTCAGTCGCACCTACAACTCTGTCGTGTACAAAACACCCCTCGGAGATTTCGTAGTTAGCTTTGCGCAGAGGCGATATCGTAACTGATGAGGTTCATCCGAGGTGCGATTATTGCTAGTTGAAAACTTTAACCAATACCCCGCCACGTGGACGGTTTATCCGTCCGCTAAGGCAATTTTTGAAAACCTCTACGGAGGTTAAAAATTTAAATCAAACACACAATACTTTAACCAACAAAATTTTTCTTAAACAGGATTTTATTTCGTTGTGTTAAAGGTTAAAGTATCATGAAAACTTTTTTTTTCAAGTCAATTAACTTGCCCACTCCCTCAGTAATGTTTTTAAAAGTTCCTCTCTCCCCCTCTTAGTATTTCTGAAAGTATTACTAAACGAGATAGTCAGTTTGGTTGGCCTTCTTAAATTCTTTTTGTTCCTCTTACAGGACCCGAACAATAAAAAAAACGGAATCTACTTTCTCTGTACTGTGTCTTTCATTTTGAGCGGAAAAGAAATGTGCACTTACCTCAGGCTAGTTAATTGTATGCCCAGAAATTAGAGCAAATCTAGTGTATCCAAATTTGACGATAAAATGGCGAAGGTTTTGGCCTTAATTTGTTGACATTTTAAATTATAAATCAGCTGATAAGTAACAGATTTTTAAACCAAGAAAGTCCTATCGACGTCTAACTTATTAAAATAATTGAAGCACCTCTGATTATTAATTATTATTATTAAATAATAATGCCTCAACCCTTAACTTACATGAAAACTTTTTCTTTATCTACTTGTTTTGATAAATATTGGACCAAAATTAACTTACTACATATCGAGAAATTCAGAAAAAAATCTCTATCAAGCAATATAAAAAAAGATGTAAGTACATATTCATTCAGCGGCGTAGCTAGAAATATCGGGCCCTTCCGCAAGCAAGGTCGGAGAGCCCCCGTCCTTTGTTGTTGATTATGATAAAAAAATACACAAAAATGTTAACTCTTGCAAAATACATTTAATAAGTGAACAACTGAAAATAAAAATATAATACACACTCCATTAGCACATAATAAAAAAGTCATACTACAGAGGAATCTCGAAATAACGGACTAATTGGCGGGAAGCAGTTTCCAATTAAGCTAAAAATCACGTCTCATACACAGGGTGTTAAAAAAAAGTTCGGATATTTTACCCACTTATAGGTCTCATCAATACAAACATAAAAGTCTAATAAACATAGGTCCGAAAATCAACCGTTCCCGAGATACAAAAAATTCTGTAAGAAATACATTTTGTATGTTAAACCTCCAGTAACTTTTTAATTTAAACTAATATGTTTAATAGAAGATTGCTTCATGTTCGTATGGGTACGGCAGCACATAAAATAGTACTTATTGTTAGTGGTAGTGCCATGTAATACACATACGCAATCCGAATGCCTTTCATTTGCCTCAATTTTCAACTGCATTCTGTTTAAGATCCGATAAGCCGTTTCTTTGTTTAATGGTCTTGCCTCGGACTTGAAGAAATTATCTGTCAAACAATTTAGTTAAACATTAAAAAACATATTGTTAAGTGAACAGAGACGGACAGTAATTTCATTTAATTTAAAGTTGCATTTAATAATTGTTATTTATTAAATTTTTGAGTAGCCACAATAATTTATTTTGGTACTTTTTACACTTGCATTTTTAGCTCAGTTCGTTTAGTCACACGTTGCATGAATGGAGTAAAATTAGAGTGAGAGGGAATAAGTTGTAACATAGGTAAGATTGAGACAAAAGTGCGAAAGGAGTAAATAGAGTGAACGGAGTTGAATAAACGAACGCAGCTTTTATAGGACAACAAATCAACCCCCAAAAAGTAACTAATATTACAATACATTCTTACCAGTTTCCATACATAGGTTAAGTATAAGACTAGCAAGTGTGTTCAACTTCAGCTAATAAAGATTATTTTTCAATATTATCATTAAAAAAATCCTGACTAAAATCAACTGCAGTAGATGTTCTTACATGTCCTCCTACGCATGCTCATTTCCATACAAATGAAGCCATTTGTGGTTTAAAACACTCTTCTTATAGGACACGTTATTACTGCCAAAATTCAACGCCTTCGCGTAGATAAGTTTCATTTCAAAAACTCAAAGAATCTCGAAAACAGATGATTTGAGGACATGCGTTTATTAAGACTTTTGTGTTAAACTGGGTGAAATATCCAAACGTATTTTTTAAACACCCTGTACATAAGAAAAAAGACAATTTACTTTATAAATGTGTTTGCCGTGGTCAAGAAACTACAATAAAATCTTTCCTTTTTCTAACTAGACTGTGTTGTTGATATTATGTGCTTTTTCTCAGATTAATTGTCCAAAGCGGAAGGGCCCCCACATTCGTGGGCATTGCAGACCCTTGCTACGCCGCTGTATTCATTTGGAAAAAAGTTGCCATCGTTTGACTTGACAGTTGGCATTAAATAAAGTGATACTCAACATATCAATTGGTAGTATTTATGGAGCCATTTTATTTGATTTTTCCGTTGGTCAAATCGGACTGTAAATAACAGAGTTATGTCTTGATGCGGTTTTTTTTTGCTCAAACTCGGTATAAACCTAAATTGAAATTTCTAGAACGCTTCAGTAGGCGATCCGTGCAGTAGGCTACAGTGCCAACTAGCACTCACTCGAATATGGTGGAAAGTTTGGGAAACACAAAGAACGAAGAAAGAAATTGCGCTACTTGGTGAGAGATGACGCAAGCCACAATAACAAATTTCATTCATGAGTTAAGAATGACAGGAGAGAGTCACATTAACAGTACCTTTTTGTCCAAACTGGTCACTAAATATGGCTACTGTCATAGACGCACACAAGCGTTTTACAAAATTCTGGAACGTCCCCAAACCAGCGGTTCATTATTGTTTATAACACACTTAGTACATTAATTCTAACTAAATAAGATTCGAGAAATGTCAATTGTATTTTAAACACTGGAGTTCTATGACTAAAAGTACTTGAAAGGAACTTGGACCCTCTGATAGGCGGAAGAATACGGTGGTCTTCCCGCTTCCCGCCAAAGAATCAATGCAAACACCCGCCAAGTTTAATTTACGGTATAAGGTTTGTTCTAGCAAACAATTTGTGATGGTTTGTGTACTTTTTCTATACGCATGCGTAATCCGTAATTGTTGTCGAATTAGTTTCGAACTTTTCTTTGCTAGAACGTTTTCCTGATTGTGAGTGCGTTTCGTTTGCGCGCTCACACGCTTTAATCGCTCACGCTTATAAGCGCTATTTTCTGTGGTTCCATTTGGCGTTCAGTCGCTTAAGTTGTGTTTCTTTTGACTACTGTTTGCACTACGAATTCATAACCTTAAAAATATAACTTCAGTAGTGAAATTAATCCATTCACAGCTTCCGCAGCTGTTTCCAAAGTGTACCGTTTTATAACCTGACTATCATCAGATGATCTCCTCATACGTTCCGTTTGGAAAGTAAGCGCTTACTCTTTTGCTGCCCTACCTCGATGGAATAAGCGATCGTGAGCGAAAACTATGACGTCATAATGACGTTGCTAGTTCGTCATTTAGCGCTTTGTCAGCGTTTGCAAAGCCAAAGGGAATGGTTGATGATTCGATGTGCGCATGTCACAATTAAAAATTCGCAAAGAATACATGAATTGTTTGGACTGTCAGCAAACTATAATCCACAGCTGCTAGAACATCAAACTGGTAACAAGAAACTTAAAATTTTCACTGCTAGAACGCTAAGGTATTACTGCGCATGTTCAATACAATTTCTAACAGTTATGTACTGCTGCTAGAGCAAAGCTATTGTATTTCCGTCAGAATAATTGTTTATCGAGTCGAATCGTGTCTCGCAAAATACATAAATAGTTTATATTAACAAAATCTTATCCTTCCCTACGCTTGATCGTTGAGTAAAAGTACCTACGAATAGGGAGAAATCCCTACAAGTGGCAACACTGCCCTGAACATAGAAAAATTCCAAAAACTAATCTAAAAGTCATTCACTTTTTCACTAAAGTCTGTAATAATGCGGTAGCCTAGCCGACTTAATAAGTCGTGTCGCTCGGCGGCGTAGGTTTGAATCCTACCATTAGTCATGGATGTTTGTGCTGTGCATGAACTTAGACCCAGCTTTACCAAACATAGAAAATTGTCTGGAATGGTGATTGCCGTAAGACAATGAAGCAGCATTGCTGCGCAAAGCGAAAGAAAAAAGAAGAGAGAAGTCTGTAATAACGTATCAATGTATCGTCTGCATATACAGGCTGTCTTACGAAAAACGCCCCAAGCCATAACTCCGTTATTTATGGACGTATCTTAACAAACAAAAAGGCAAATAAAATGAGACTAAAAGTACTATAAAGTGAGTCCAGTTTCAATTTTTTTAATAATTACCTTCAAGGTCAAACGACTGTCAACTTTTATTTTTCAGTATATTTTTTATTATTATATCTGGTAGAGATTTTTTCCTAGTCCGCACGTGCAACACTTTTGATATTTAGAAAACATTTTCGTAAAAAAGAAATGAACTAGTCTATTAAACGTGCTTTCATAAAATGTTAAAGTTTGTCGTGTAAAAAAAGTGACTGAGGTTATTTTTCTTAACTACCAGGTCGACTTATTGTTTCTAAAAGAAGCCGATTATGGATAACATCACCCGACTGACTTATTGCAAGTACATTTGAATGCAATAAAAACAGCAATCTGCATTACAGAAAACATTAATGAAATAATTAAAATTAAGTCTACAACTGTGTAAGTTGCTTTGGGAAAAAATCCCTGTCTATAGAGACGCACTGCTTGTGTTTTTATTGCATTCAAAATATGCTTGGAGTAAGTCAATCAACGGAGTATTCCATAATCGGCTTTTTTTAGGAAACAATGAATCATACAAAGAGAATAACTTGACAACTTGAAACAACTGTGAAAAATAACGCTCAGTGACATTGTTTTCACGACAAACTTTAACATTTTTATGAAAAGCACATTTTGCGTAATAGACTAGTTCATTTTTCTTTTACGAAAAATATTTTTTAAATGTCAAAGTGTTGCACATCATTGGATTTAGAAAAAAAATCTCTACCAGATATAATAATAAAAAATATACAGAGCCATTTGAAAAATAAAAGTTGACAGTCATTTGACCTTGAAGGTAATTTTTAAAAAAATTTAAACTGGACTCACCTTATAGTACTTTTAGTCTCATTTTATTTGCCTTTTTGTTTGTTAAAATTAATCCATAAATAACGGAGTTACGGCTTGGGGCGTTTTTCGTAAGACAGCCTGTACATGCTACTAATCACAGTTGCTAAATGAACATATAGATTCGTACTACACTCAGATATAAACACAAAATCCGGGAATTATTTTTCCACTACGAATGTTAACAAATAGTCATATTGCAGAAATCAACCTACCGCGAAGCGGTTACTACCGTCTAATATAATATTGCATTCTTCATCTGCCGTGTCTTCCCTCCTGTTTATTCGTTCCTCGTTGATTCCATTAGTTAGTGACGCTAGCGACAAAGAAGAAAATTAAGTTACTTGGTGGATAGATGGCGCCATCAACAAAGAAACTTAAAAAGACTGAATTAGGCAGGCAAATAGGCAGTTAATGTCTACGAAATAGGCGAACTTTTAGGCAGCCTAAAAAAATTTAGGCGTTTAATAATTTCTCCCCTTTTGTCGTTTTATAATAAAAAAATAATTATCTTAGTTACATGGTCATTTATTAAAAAATCGGAGGGAGGTTCTTAGGGGTTTATTGAACTGTACAAGTGAATCAAACACAATTCGCCAAGTAGCGGAACTTCAAAATTTTGCCCCCCTCCCCCCGCCGTAAATTATTCGGGCCCCTACCACGCGACCTTGAAACGATACGATACTGCGATACTGCCAAAATATAGACAATGAGGATTTTGGGCCCCCTATAACTCTTTGATTATTTGTTGTAAATCGATGGCAAGAGTTGTTAAAAAATTTTAAAAATCATGCGGTATTTTGAACATTATTTCTGTAAAAATAGGTGATGTGGCGCCATCTATTGAAGATTATAGCAATTATCAAGTTTATTTTTTGTTTTTTTAAAGAATTATTTTCATTCAAATTCACAAATGATTCTGCTGTCATGTAGCTTGTCTTTTGAACGTTATGTTTGTGAAAATAAGGCGACAAGGCGCCATCTATTGAAGGTTTCAGCAGTTATCAATCGAGAATCAGTTTTTTGAAAAAAGAACTTTCTTTTTCATTCAAATTTTTAAACATTTTACGATTCCACTGCCATACAGCTTGTCTTTTGAACATTACTTTTATGGAAGTGGGCCTTTCCATGCAGTGATGTGGCGCCATCTGTTGAATGTTTTTGTTTTTTAAGTTACCAAGTTTTATTTTCATTCAAACGTACAAACATTTTACGATTACAATCATATTGCCTGTCTTCTGAACGTTATTTTTGTGAAAATAGGCGATGTGGCGCTATCTATTGAAAGTTATAGCAGTTATCAAGTATTTTTTAAAATTATTTTCAGTCAAATTCACAAATGATTCTGCTGTCATGTAGCTTGTCTTTTGAACGTTATTTTTGTGAAAATAGGCGATATGGCGCCATCTATTGAAGGTTTTAGCAGTTATCAATCAGGAATCACTTTAAAAAAATGTTCATTTAAATTTATAAACATTTCATGATTCCACTGTCATAAGCAAGAGGCTTTTCCAAGCGGTGATGTGGCGCCATCTGTTGAAAGTTGAAGCAGTTGCCATTTTTGTTTTCTTTTTAACTTAGTTAAGTTTTTTTAAGTTTTATTTTTGTGAAAATAGGCGATGTGGAGCGCCATGTATTGAAAGTTATAGAAGTTATCAAGTTTTTTTTTTAAAGAATTATTTTCATTCAAATATGCAAACATTTTATGATTCTTCTGTTATTGTTTCACCGCATCACCGTGTTAGCGAGTGTTTGTTTGTTTACTGAAACAAAAAACATGAAATCTTCGAATGTTTTCAATTCACTCCCTCAGAGGGGGCAATTCTCATTTAAAACATGTGAAATACGTAAATTGTATGTGTACGACGCTACAAAGATAGATGGCGTTGTGGAATACAGACGGCCCTTTCAGAGACAGACGGCGCTATTCGATTTCAAAAATTTCCGTCAACTTTAAGAGCATTTCTTTCTTTCTTTATTGTTCATTAACAGAAACGTCGAAACGTTTTGTAAATAGAAGTCTTCTAGTTACACAACATGTCAACTGTCATTTGTTTTCTTATTGAGACAAAAACCATTAAAAAAAACTGCGATTGTTTCCATTCTACTTTCTTGAAGGAAAGCTCATTTTCAAAGTAAATAAAAACACCAATGTATTTATATGTTTGGCACGAATGAAGATAGATGGCGCTGTTCAGTTTCAAGAATTAATCCAAAAGGTTACTTTCTTATTGTCTGTTTTCATTGTTACAACAGATCTCATTCTTATTGTTGTTTTTCGTTTATTACTGTAGATTACGTTCTTGTGTTGTCCTATTGTACTGTTGAGTTCGAAACCTCGAAAATAAGGTTAGGAATTGCAAGTTCAAACGACAAATTAACAACTGTCATGACGTTAAAAATGAGGTTAGGCAGGACATTTGGCATAGGTGTGGCCGAACCATAAGAAGAAAATTACTAATATGACTGGCGCTAAATTCAAACGCCTCTCAATCATTTATGAACGCCCTGTATATCAAATGATTGCTGCATATTAAAAACTCCGAAACGACGTTTTCTTAGAATCAAAAAGTATTTTTTTAAGTCTACCAAATGAATGTGAATTAGACAAATTAAAAAAAAATTAAATACGCTAGCAAGTTTTACTAGAAAAAGAATGAAAAATAATTTGCTTTTATGACTTTTATGGTTTGTGAAAACTGAGTAAATTTATTGCTTTTTTTTCGTTTTTTTAAAATATTTTATATTTATTAAGTTTATTTATTCGATGTGGCTCTATCGAGAGTAATCGATCCTCACAGCGAGAGAGGCATTTAGTTTCTTTATGAGCTTACTTTATATATGTATAGCGAAACATGCAACACAAACCTGTTCAGCACAAGTAATTACAACAAAGAAGAAAACCAAGCACCTCAGCTTTCTAAAGCCGGCCCTGATGTTACCGATTTAATTAATTCGAATTTCGCCGAATATAATCAATCATTTGTACAGTAAATATGTTGAATGTTTTTTATTTGAAGTGTTTCAGTTTAACAATAATTTATCAAGACACAAGGAAGCGCACTCCCATGGCAGCATGTGAAGAAACCTTGGCATATTTTAAAATTAATTTCTAGTTATTAGAAGGTTACGTCCGTTGCCTTATTCGGTGAGTTACCACAAAGACGCTTCACAACCAGTTTAGTACTACATTATGTTTTTAGTAATTTTAAAAATTATTATTTGCATTTTACAACAGTGTAACAGTGACAATGGTAAGTGAAAAATTATTTTTTAGTAAACGCAAATACGTTAAATATTATTAAAATCTTGGCAAAACTGTCTACAAATATTTAACGGACGAAAATTACGTTGATTAATAAAATATATAAAAAAAAATTAAAAATTCATATACCTAAACGTCTCTTCTCAACTCATCAGGACAAGACAGAATTAAAGGAAAATACACTTTTTTACAAACAGTTTTATTTTGAGTTTACGTTTACAAAGTTTTTGTCTTCAACTAATTCCCCCCCTCTCCCCGTCCTCAATCTTCCAAAAACTTTTTCCTCGCCCTAAACTATTTCGTTTTCAACCCTGGGGGCAAAACCATCCCCAATAACTTCTTTCCAAACCCAATCTCCAAGTGTAATTGTTCTTGAAGTCTTTTTTCCAGAAAAAACAGAAACTTTCTTGGGCGATTCATGCCACAAGAATTCATCCGGAATTAATGGTACTTGCCGTTTAATCCAAGATTGTCCTTCTGCAAAGGAAAACGTGACACCAGACTTACGAACTCAGATATGCGGATATATGGGCAACGACCCTCTGGTGTGTTGCGTTGATGATGTACCTTCAGCCGTAGAAATATTCACCCCCAACATAACCAGTATGATGAAGTCATTGCCCCTGGTTTCCCGCGAAGAAACACAACGCATAAGTTTACAAAGTAAGCCCCCTTCTAACACACCCCTTAACTAAATCGTCCCCAATTTTCAGAGTGTTTGGAATATAAAAATCGGGTGTATCCAGACGATGACTGTCCCCATTTGAATAAGAGCGCTGGAGAGTTTGGAAAGGTTTCGGCCGAGAAACACCCATATTTTGTATTGATTCCAAAATCTATTTCGGTTGGTTTTGATTTCAATTATTTTAGGCAATGGTGGGGTATGATTTTCTAGAAAATGTGACTTGGGGGTGCCAAGGTGAACTTCTCAGCGAATTATACGTCTTAACACCTGATAACTGCCTGAACTCTTTTGTTTAGTAAATATTTAACACCAATTCACAATTCCGTTGTAACCCATCAATGGCTTGCAGTGGTCCCCCCAAATATGTGCGCCTGGGTGGCAACCTATCAATCCCAAGCGATTATGACGAAGAGCAAGTGCAAGTGATAGAAGTCGAGGAAGCCATCAAGTACCCAAAAGATTTATCCCCGGGAATAAATAATAAAATAGCGCTTTTAAAGCTCGAAAAACCTGCGGTCCTCAATCGATTTGTCGTGCCCATTTGTCTTCCGACGAGCGACAATGCCCAAGGTGTTCTCACATCTACTGATTGGAGGTATTACTTTAGAGAAGAAACGGAGCAGTATGATACACACTTGCGTGAAGTTACCATGGTGGAAGTGCCATTCGAAAAGTGCAAGGAGACCTACGGGGAAGAAGTCCAAGACATTCACGTGTGTGCTAGAATACGTAATCGCACGGAATACCAAGTGAGTTAAACTGGTAGTATTTAGTAGAACGAATGCAATGATGATTATTTCAAGTGCGCAGCCAAGGGTGGATTAATTACACCGCACTCCAAAATCCAATGCATGTATGGTGTGGTTGGTTTCGAGGTCGCAAGTAGCGGGTGTCAAGCAGGGTTGTACAGTAGAGTAACTCCATATTTGAGTTGGCTTGAAGAGATTGTGTGGCCACAAGAAAATAAATAAATCACTTTCCTATTCTTTCTTCATTTTTCGTTCGGCTTCGCTTTGCTTTTCTTTCCTTTTGGCCTCATCTATCTCGAGTCCAAACAGTAAAGGGCCTAGTATGTACCCTTGTCACACTTCTTAAGTGATTTAATATTTTTCTTGGTTTTTTGTATTTTTATAATGATTATGTGTATTTCACATTGTAAAGTCCACCAATGGTTAAACGTTCATACGTTTTTCTTCTTTTTCAAAAGAAATGAAGAAGAAAACGCAAATCCAAAAGAAAAAGTATTAATTGACTTGTTTATTGCAACAAACTTGTTATGAGCTTACAAAATAGAAGAAAAGTGAGAGTCACTTGAAGGTTACACATAATAAACAATTCTAAGATGAAACTTATATAAGAAAAGAAGACTTTGTGGTTTTATTGTTTCAAAAATCCCAGTGATGTAGTTTACGTATGTGCCTAACATAAAAAATGTGAATTTCTTTCTGAAAACCTGATATTCAAATTGAGACACACTATACGTTATGGTGATGGTGCTTTTATGTGAAAGAGACCAACCTTTAAAACGAGGTCAACGGTATAAGAACATAATATATCCAATCTATGCAGACATATATACAATAAATTATTAATTACAGCTTTCAGTCCAGTTCATGTTACGTAGATAACGATCATGCACATAATTGCTTAAAATTGTTTAGGAAACACATTCTTTTTCGTAGCTCGCTATTTTCTATGTTTATTTTTTCGTCGAATTCCGAACAAGTTTTGTACGATGCCTGGATATGGTTACATAAACACCTGCACAAAAGGTTAGCCCCACGACGTCTGCGAGGACGGCCTTTGATGATTCTCTGAAGATTAATTCAGTCCATTCTTAAGTTGCCATGACTTTCTACGTTTTTAATTTGATGTTTTTCAAATTCTTTTGCACTTTCTTCCAGTGTCCTGTTGTAGGTGAGTTACTTTTTTATTCTAATCAATTAAATGAGGTTGCTAGACGGGTGCTATTAATACAATCATGAGAATGTTACGCATGCTGCATTTAGCTATATCTAAAAATAATTATTGTGTTTCTTTCTTTTGTTGTTCAATTTTGTTTCATGATTTCCAATGCCAAATAATAACATTAATGATTGACTTTGTTTATTAAATTCAGGAGACGTATGTTATTTCGGAAGATTTCACCTGGCTGGATCCTGCCAGTTGCTGCAAGATTGTGCAACTAAGGATTCGATTTCTATAGTGCGTTATCACCTTTGCAATTTCGAAGGAGTTCAGCCAATTGTGTGCTGTATAGGGCAAGCTCCAGTAAGGCCAACGACAGAAGTCAATTTCAAGCCAGAAACTAAACCCAATGAAATCACAACGGAAAAAGTGATTGTCACCACTACCAAATTCAATTTGACAACGACGTTGCCTCCTCCTAGTACAAGTCCAAGCTTTAATACGACGACGTGGCGTCCTCTTAGTACAAGCCCAAGCTTTAATATGACTTCGTCGTCTCCTCTTAGTACGGAGAACTTGGAGAGTAAGTACCCAGCTCTGTTATTACACTCATTTAGTTATTAATGTTTTCTTTATAGAATGCAAAGTGTATAGTGGTGCCATGATATCACAATTGCTTTTGGGTGATTCCTCTGAAGCGACAGATGTCTTAGAAATGTGCCTCCGAACATTTCAAGCGCTCGAGACTTATAAAAAAATTGACATCAGAGATATAAATCGAGTAAGTATATTAACGTAGCCTAATTGTATTGGTCCGTCTTACCTTCTAGGCCAACTTTTCTTCCATTTGTTTATATCATGTATTTAGCTGTATGTTTATGTATATTGATATTCCCAAAGTTTGCTCTTTTATGGACATGGAATGGACACTGTTCTAGCACAGACACAGTTGTCACTGCAAAGGAGCTGTTTTGCCTATCTTTAAACCACCCTGGGTTTACGATCCCGGTGGTGTAAATAAAAATACTTCTTCTATTCTCATCCCGCATTCTACGACGCACGTCATGCTTCTTTGTTGGTGTCAAACACGGGCGACTGTGGCACGTGCCATTTTCTGAAACTGTTTTTTTTTCTTTTAATGAAAATTTGTCTGTAAATTTGAAGCGATCTACAGGAAACGTATGAAAGGTCAAGATTTCAACAATGATTTTTTTGTTGCAGCAACTCTATGGGTGATCGCAGTTATAATCATGTTATTAGGAAATGTTTAAATTATATTGTCAAAGAAGAAGCATCTTTACGTCATTGCAACAAAGGAAACAAGCTCCAAATCAAATTCAAAATAGAGAAACTGAAATTCATGTGCGTAGCTATTTATATTTATCTTGCGTTAACTTTAACTGAACCAAAGGAAAAATGGCTTTGTATCTGGTTTGTAAATTAAAAGCATTAATAAACTTATTTGCGTGTTTAGTATTGTAGAATTTATTTATTTTATGAACTGGTTGCTTTTTACAGTAAGCACAGAACATGTAATTAGACTTCAAATAAAAAAAAATAAAATAAAACGTTTTGAGCTTTGCCGTTTCACTACTTGTATTCATTTCAAGTTCAAGTACAAATAGTTCTTGCAAGTCATTTAATGTCTATAAAAATAAACTAATAAGCTGAGGTGTGTCTGATTTATAATCAGTTAATTAGATTTCTTTGCACTGCTTTAGATATGTAGTAGAAAAGTTAAGGCGATATTCCACTGAGGCAACATATAGCATGTGACTGATCAAGATTTTTCAATTTACTCGTAATTCGGTTGCGGTTTTTAGTGATCTGTAAATGATGATACCGTACAAAGAAAAATGCGTTTTCCGATCAGTATGAACTGTGATGATAGTTGCAGGGATATGTCACGTTGTCACATGATATACCATGCGATCAAATAAATTTCAGATTAGAGTCGGCACTGCATAGAAATAGTGTGTTTGATATTCGAATTTGCTTGTGCAGATTTTTTGCTTTAGCTTTAGGCCTTACATTTACGTACCACGTTTAAAAAATTGTACACTAGAACTTGTAAATTATAGTAATGATTGAATAGAAAAAGGATTGCGTTCTTTCTAAATTCCTTGAATTATAAAACGATATGGGAGTGCAGGACCTTCACAAGCACAGCCATTTAACTAGTCAAACTGATTTTTGGAAGTCAATGAAATCTAGTTGAAATCGAAGGTGGACTTTTTGCATTCTTCCAATTATTCAAAAAACTAAAGAAGAATTATTCAATGGGAGTTACAACAAGCAAGTTTAAAGTGGACTTGGGACTACAGTAAAAAACAAAGCAAAACTCTTTTCCCTTCTTGATAAAGTAGTCAATAAAATTGACTTCTTTTTTGATATCCCTAGGTCTTAAAGGTGACAATAAATTAGGTATGTACTTAACAAACTCTTTTGTATTGTAGGATGACATTACAATTTGAAAAAGTGAGAAAACTAGAAACTAGTCATCTTCGACATTCCACGTTCAACAACCATTTTATTTTTTTTTCATTAAAGCGGTATATCCAGTTTTCCTCTAAATGCAAACTAGTCTTGCATTAGTAAGTAGGTGATGAAGTGTTTTAAACGCAAAACAGTTTAATTAATCAAGAGACAATGTTTTTAACGGCAACTTATTTGCTGTGCCTCACGTTAATTACAATCGCATCGTCTTTAGACAATGGTAAGCGCCATGCATTTTATTATTATTATTTTTTTTAATTGTTAGATGCAAGTCGTCGATGTTGTTCTGCCAAGGCTGCTGCATAATGATGGAAAATTCCCTTTCAAATGCAGTTGTTAATTTATTTCAGGTGACCTCTGCACTGATGATCGATCGGGAAAAGTTGGCTTCTGCAAGCTTTTGATGGAATGCCCGTTTGCAATCGCGGAAATTCGAATGAGAAAGCTTCCGGTGATGTGCGGGTTTCAAAAGGCCGTTCCAATCGTATGCTGTATCTCTGATGATATTTTTAATTCTGCTGCTAAGGAATATGCAACATAAGTAATTAAAGCGATTAGATAAATAGTGCGGTTTAATAATTTATGACGGTTTGTTTTTACGCAGCAAAAATTGCTTTTTCTGTACATTTTTTTTTCGATTTCTCTTATAAATTATCTTTTAATTATTTTTTTTTTATTTAAGGAAAATAGAATGTACATTTAGTACTTTGTACAGATTTCACAATTTCCTTAGACATGTTTAGTTATATAAGTATGTATATACAGAGTGATATAAATACATATATGAAATATTACTCTACAGGGTGAATGGTAATTGTTCCGACATAAAAAAAACACTGAATCGATGTCACAGATTGCGACATTCCAAAATTTGGACACGACGCCGTAGCTACTTTTGCAGATGATACTGCTATTCTTCTCTCCTGGCCGTTATTCCTGAACCCCAAAGTTTCTCAAAAAACTCTTACCATCAGTAACTTTCCCTCTTTATCCCTACAAAATACCCTTATGTTTTTAGTGTCTTAATAAAAATTTCGTAGTTCCTTTCTTCTATATTTTATTTCCATAATTTTTGTTTTCTATCCCTACAGATTTGTTTTGCTTCTTTTTCTGCTCGCTGTTGTAAACGGCCGGAAATTAAAATTAAAATTTATAAAACTAAAATCAGTTTACTTCGACCATATCCGCAGAGGAATTTCAAAATTAATCTTAATATAAACTTTCCCAGGCCTTAGAGCAAATTGGTCTCAACATAAGAGGCCCTCCTAGATAAAGACCATTTAGATTACCGTAAGGTAAACACATAGGCACTATCGCGTGGGATCGTGAGCTAACGCCTACGCGGACCGATAAGCGTCGGTCGAAAAACGGACCAAATAATACCGTAACATTAGGCAACGTAAGTCACTTCGGTGCCCAAAATTTGCTATTTTGAACGAAAGTTGAACGATTAGCCGCGAGAGCGCAACATCTCTCAAAAGAAATATTAAAAGGGGGAGGATTTTGGAATTGTAAACAATGGCCCAAGAGAGAGAGAAGTTAATTAATGTTCACCAAGTCAGCTTCGAAAACGGTTGCGTTCCCCTTTGTAACATTCAAACTTTTATCAAATTGTTTAAATAAGTTCATGTTACGCTAATTAGTATTTCCTTTACTGTTCATCGTCCAAAGTTTTATTTAAATTAACGGCCAAACCTTTTTGAAACGCGAGTTGAGTTCCCAAAATTATTGATGTGGTTGAGTGCGAAGGCCCAAGAACCCCTCCGAGCCGAGGCCACCCAAAAAGGGGCACAGAGAGCCCTCCTTCCTTAGAAAAGGGAATCCGATAGAAGTCCTCTCTGTTGCTGGGATCTACCCCGAAACCTTATCCGGTAGGTAATCTGTCAGTTATATTTTGCTTCATTTGTATACATATCTGTAACTGCACCCCCTTCTGAGGGTAGTCTAAGATTGTCAATATACCTTATTTTAAGCTAGTTCACGACTTTTATTCATAGAAGGGTAGTTCACGGAAAGAATGTGCGCTTGCACAGTTCCAGCCTGAAAGGATCCTACTCCGAAGTATTATTAATCGGCCAGGTAATTTAATTGAGCATTACAGGGCCCGGAATTCCCTTAATAAACTCCGGTGGTGGCAGCAAACTTCGCTACTTTATTCAGTTTTTTCCAAAGTTCCATACTTTTATCTTTGATGACGAATTTCTTGCTAAAATTACGCTACCAAAGCAAAACGGGTTAAAAACGGGGAAAGTCTTTATTCTTCACCCCCAAAAGACCCGCTTACACTGTATTTCCTTATGCTCTCTTCAGTTTGGGACTGTAACATCTTTTGCCTTAACTTCGCTTTATTCCTTAAGCCCTCCTTACATTTTGCATCTATCCAAGTTCCTTTTCTTTTTATTTTGCTTTTCGACAAGTTAGCTTGCGCAGCCTCCTGCACAGCCAATTCTATTTTTTTCCATTTTCTTTCAATATCCTCTGCGGCCAGGAGAGAAGAAGACCAGCAGGAGACTGAAGGATATGAGGAAGAAGTAGAGGAGCCCAGCAAAGAAGAAGTCGAAGAGCTGATGAAAAGCAACAAACGTCCAGAGCAAAACGGTATCACCGATCAGATTTTCATGCTAAGTAGATAATGACAGGCTGTTACGAGCACAGATTCGAAACACATATGCGTTCGTCGACTTTAAAGTTGCTTATGACTCGGTTGACAAGGAAGAGTTGCTGAATTTACTGAAAGGCTTCCGAGTACCTGGAAAGATAATAAGACTAGTGAAACTAACCTTAAGCAATGCCATCCGTGCGGTGAAAGTAGACGGAGGGCTATCAGAGGCATTCGAAGTAGAAAACGGTTTGAGGCAAGGGGATCCTCTGTCAACGACACTGTTTAACCTAGCGCTCGAATGTGTAATCAAAGGAAGCAATACATATAAACAGACGGGGAACGCTCTTCAATAAAAGTCACCAGTGTCTTGCATATGCCGATGATGTCTTGCTAATGGCCCGAAATAGAAAGAACTGGAACAAAAAGCAAAATACTTTATAAAGACAGCAAAAAGCATTGGACTACAAGTAAATAAAGAGAAAAGCAAATGTATGAAGCTAGGGAAGGAATGGGCAACAGAAAATAAATCTTTTAAAATACGAAAAGGAAGGGAAGAGATATTACATTTAGAGGAAGTAGAAAGCTACATGTAGCATCCCCAGGCTGATGGACAAGAATTGCAATGGAGAGATAGAAATAAATCCAAGGCTAGCAAAGGCGAATAGATGTGCAGGAAGTCTGAGCAGGTTGTTCAGTGCAAAAGAGTGTATAAAACGATTTTGAGACCTACAATGTTATATGGCTGCGAAACATGGGTAATGAATAAGAAATTGACAGAGAAACTCGAAATATGAGAGAGGAAGATATTAAGAAGAATTTTTGGAGGTAAGAAAGTGGGAAAGGCATACAAATGCAGAGGTATATGAAAGCTATGGAGAACCTGCAATATCACAAATGATAAAAGCTCGACGTCTTGGCACTTGGAAAGAATGGGAGATGACGGGGAAGTCAAGAAATGTGGATGATGAGTGACACCAGAAGAAGAAAAACGGCTAGATCAGGAAAAAAATGGCGAGAAGCAGTGAAAGATGATTTAAAAGAAAAAAGAATTATCAAATGGGAGGAAATCACGAAGAACAGAAAAAGATAACCAATCTATGGACCTAAGTGGCAGTTATCCAAAGAATTCAGACTGTAGAAATCTTGAAATGGAGATCAACGGCTTAGAAACGGACAGGTGTTATCCAAAGATTCCAAAATGAAATGTTAAGGAACATCGCTGATGCTCCTTGGTATGTCCGTAAGAGTGATCTTCACCGGGAGCTGGGAATAGAAACTGTGAATAGTGAAATTAAAAGGTTTGCCAAGAGCCATGAAGAGAGACTCCACAAGCAGGTAATTATCGAGGTATCAAGGTAATAATCCAGCTACTTGATAATGCAGGAATAGTAAGAAGACTAAGACCTAGTTTTACAAACGTGGAATAAGGCCGGAATAACTGTTCGCCGAATATCCTTTAACGTAACATATGGATGGGAACAATGGGTGTTGTGGAAGGAACAGAGAAGGAGACTACAGGTAAAGGAAATGAGGAACCTGAGAAAAATTACGAGTATAAGACTGCGCGACAAAGTAAGAAACGAAGAAATTAGAGAAAGAGTATGAGTAAAACCGATGACCCAAAGAATAAAGGAAAACGGATTGCGTTGGTATGGATACCTAATGAGGATGAGCCCAGAGAAGTTAACAAGGAAAATCTGGAAGATGGGAAGACCGAAGAAAAAGGGAAGAGGTAGGCCGCGCAGAAAATGGAATGGCGAAGGGGGAAAGTATTTGAAGGGGATGAAGATGGACTGGAACGAGGCGGCAGTACAAGTAAGAGACAGAAAGACCTGGAGAGGTCGCATAACTGGGAGGAGAGAAGTAGAGTCAGTATAAATAGCAAAAACTTCGACACTGGCACTGCCTGTAGAAGAGGCAATGGATTAAGTAAGTTAAATTTAAATTGCTCATTGGTCTTTAACCAGATTGCGATACATCTGGGGATGTTTGCATACAAAGAAAAGGAATTCTTAGCTCGGAGATTAAATTGTTTTTCGTTTTAGTGATTTATTTGTTTACTTGTTAAAGTAGGTGTTAAAACTGGGGCCGTTGAGGTCCCATGCATGGAATAATCTGCCTCCGGTGATTTCCATGCATTTGTCAAGTAAATATTTTGTAGTTCGTATTTCATGGCAGCGTTGACCTGAAAACGGAGTTGACGTGTAATTCCACTTAAAGGTCAAGTCTACGCCGCCGTGCCTACCATGAGGGTGTTTATTTCACTCATCTGTTTCTCTATTTTTTTAACCAGAGACGCGTCGTCGTTTTGGGGCCAACTTTTGATCAATTATTTCTCGAAAACTAAAGGAGAAAGAATTTTTTTAACATTTTTCCCATCGGTCATCGCTTCTTATCGTGTTATAACAGAGTTGTACAATGACACCTATTACAGAAAAATCATTTTTAGAATGAAACAAGCAAACCATGAAAAGTATCCAACTTTTGAAAGAATTGTCGTTACTTATTATAATCAATTGCCTTGTTTACCAGCCATTTCCGCCATTACGTCGTAATGGTTATTTAATGTGTGGCTACGAACCGCGGAATTTCGAACTGAAATTTCCGATTACTAATATTTAAAAAAAAGAGGCAAATGCTGCGTGGAATTAATTATGTAGTACAATACTGAACCGCCGAATGAAATCGGCAGTGTTCCTCCGTTGTACAACAAGTTGGGAGTTTTTACGATCATAAGGTCAACTTGATTACTGTGCCGAATTGATAAGGTTCTTGGTAACTTCTTAAATGATTTCTGCCTCACTTAAAGAAACGTTTTAGTCGTGGTTTAATCGCCCCACGAGGAACTGGTCAGACGAGTCACTTTTTCAACCAGAACAGGAAATTGCTGTGCGCACATGAAAAATCTACGATGCGTCACATCACACAGTGTATTAGTATATATTTGTTTACAGTACAAGTGATACATTCCTTAAGTAATGGTAAGTACTACTATAAGTTAAATTACATGTAAGTTTGTTTGTTCTTATGTGCCCTGTTTGAAGGAGAAGCAGAATTTGGGGTTTCCCTTTTTTTTTTAATTGTGATAAATAATGTAATGAATTTCATGAGCATCACATAGTAACCTTGTATTAAAGGAAGTCGATTCCACACGCGCAGACATACTTGTGGTGAAGCTCGAAAAATCCCAATCGTCTGTCTGTCTTTCTTTCTTCAAACTCCAATGGAGTTGGGGGGCGAATGCACTTTCACACTCGTCCTTGACAATAACAGATTGTATGTACGATTGGGTCTTATTGTTTTTGAAGTGAAGCTACGAGCACGTCTGTGTATGAAACCAATCTTATCAACGGGAATGATGTCGTTAATAAATAAATAAATAAATGCAGGGTTTTTCACTTGCTTGAATTGGCGTCACGTTGCTTCTCGTTAGTCGTTCCAGTCTCAACGACTAACGAGGTGAGAAAGATCTTCTGCAATAGAGAACGAAACGTCGGCGGTAGAAGAAGTCAACTTGACGCGGGTCCAACCGGAAACCAATTCAAGCGAGTTTCATATGTGCTGTTTGGGGAAAGAGACAATTTTGGAATTTTTTCATATTTTCAAGGTGATATTTGTGTGGATCCCAGGACGAAAGCGTCTGGATTTTGTAAACCTCTACTGAAGTGTCCGGAAGCCATCGGCGACATCAAACGTAAAATATACCCTTTAACATGTGGATTCCTGAGGCTTAATCTTGACCCAATCATCTGTTGCCTTTACGAACAAAACTTCACTTCCCCAGTGGATATTAAACCCCCAACGACTACACCAAAAAAGGCAATATATTTTGGTGACGATGAGCCTACGACCACTACCCCACTGCCGCCTATTGATGGGGGGAATTCAACGGAAGAAAAAATAAGTTCTAAAAGTACGTACGTATTTAAACGACTAATTAATACATCACCGGTTCTTATTATCTTAAGAATGTAAGGAATACGGAGAACTCGTATATGAAACCCAGGCCTCACCAATACTGATGATTGGATATTACGTGACGGTTGATACTTGTGCAAAATCAATACTTTCATCAAGCTCAAGCTTTACAGAACCAAGAGAGTTTCCACATTCGGTAAGCTCGCCCACTTCATACTCCCTCAGTTGCCTTATTACTTGTTCGCAGGCACTAATCGGGTACAAGTATTTACATACCAAGCGATGGAAATGTGGTGGAACCCTACTAAACGAACGCTATGTTTTAAGCTCAGCCCGTTGCACCTACTCAGATACAGAGTAAGTTAAACCCTTGTTACGCAAAATACATTTAAGTAAATAACTAATCCATCCAACAGCGGATTTGCTAGATACGTAAGAGTGGGAATCTCAGATTTTTTAGATAAAAATCGACAAGCTGACCTTCAAGATATCGACGTGTTAGAAATTGTGAAGCACCCGAACTACGACGAAGGTACTTCGCAGAACGACATCGCCCTTTTGAAACTGGAGACCCCCGCGGTGTTAAGTTCCTTCGTTCGACCTGCTTGTTTACCTTTGTCCAAGAAGTTACCGTTTAAACAGATCGTGGTATCTGGATGGGGCACTGTCAATTACACCGAAAATAACGACTTCGTTCTCAAACAACAGGTGCTGAACGTTAAAGACTGTTGCTCCTGGGGAGTTAGGGGTGGAAATTGCAACCGTAATCAGTTCTGCGTGGCACCATTAGATGATTACATGTGTGTGGTAAGTCACTGTATTTCATTATAACTATTGAAGTTGCCTCCAGTTATTTTTTAAATTGTTCTAGGCGGATAGGGGTGCTTCAGCACTGATTTACCATCCGGATGTTTACTGTTCCTACACCGTGGTTGGGGTGATTTCAACTTGGGAATCTTGCTCCACCTTTGGAAGGTCACCCGTTTTTATCAGGGTATCGAAATATATTGATTGGATCGAGAGCAATATTTGGACATAGTTTTCAGTTCTGTTAGAATTATTTAATTTGTTTGGCCCGTAAGCTTTCTTAAACTACTCTGCGTGAAAACCAAATCAAAAAATTCAATAGTAAAAGCTCATGTGTGGAATTTAATGTCATGTATAACAAAAAAAAAATAGTAATAAAGGTGATGTAAACAGTACCTTCTTTTTTCCAAAAAAAAAATCAATTTGTTTTTAATATTTCGATATTTGGGATCACTTGCTCAACGAGTGGTTTAAGAGCTCTAAATGGGTTTACGAGGAACCTTGCAACGCAAATGTGTCTCCTGGATTTTTCAGAATAAGTTTCAAAATTAGAATATGCAAACAAAATTCCTTCTCTAGAGTTAGACGGATTTGAAACTGACTATAGAATGTATTCTGTAGAGAAATATGAGGTACGCAATCATTCTTGGTGATGTTTTGCTTGAATTATTATAAATTATGCGGTGCTTCTATAAATAAAAAAAAAAGAAAAAATATAGTTGCACACACAATCTCGCAACGCAGCGATTTGTTTGTTTCCAGCGACATTTTAATTTTAAATTACTTTGAACATTTAAAATTAGATTAATTGGTGTGAACTCTTCATTTCTTAATTGTATTTTTTTTTAGTAATCTTTATAAATAATTTGTTGCTTCGTCGAATTTTGTGCAAATATAAAACGATTGGAAAACAGAAACGCATTTCCAATCAAGTCCAACTACCGATTATTTTATTCAAGCTTGAAAAAGGCGGAGTCAATCATAAAACAAAAGATGTATAACGCAAACGTCAATTTACTTACTCGCTAAGCTCTGTGGTCCGTATTCTCATCTTATGATTGAAGTCGTGATTAAGATAAGCAAGAAACAATACAGCTTTATGTCAGTGTAATGTGTAAGAGAGTGATGGACGGCGTTGCCATGGGAAATGAACAGTGGCGGAACTTCAAATTTTTGGCCCCCCGCAAATATTATTCGGGCCCCTACCACGCGACGTTGAAACGATACGATGCTGCTATCCTCTCTTTTCATGGTGAATTTAATTTTTATTGTATTACATTGATAATTTAAAAATAGGATATGGACGAAGAAACCGGAGTTTTAAGTTCCCTTATGGCAAGACAGATGTGATCGATAGTTTTCTGTTTCCTTTTTTTGTATTTCATCGAAGAAAACTAAAACAACAAAGAAGAAATTACAAAAAGACAAAAGAGAAGACAAATGGTGAGTAGTATAGCTGGCGGGATCCTGGGACACTTCAGTGGCCTGCCTAACCGAAATGACCTGCGTTGAAGGTCATCCCCATGTTTAGGGGTTGTTTTTCGTGCAGACGAAGTAACTCCTTTGGTTCTTGTATTTGAAGAATTGTTGACGATGACTCAATTTTACCTGAGGAGGTCTCAGAAGAATTTTTTTGCTGGTTTTTGCGATGAGGCGTCGACAATGACCAGAGGTGGTCGTAGAAGAATCATTTCTGGTGCTAGTTCTTGTGAGAGAGAAACCGTCGTCACTGACCAGAGGTAGTCGCAGAAGAATTGTTTTCTGTAGCTAGTTTTTGCAATGACGTCAGTGTCGTTGCAGGCGTTTTACTAGAAGTGTTGACAATGACCAGAGGTGGTTTTTAAAATTTCTTTTTCTGGTGAGGTGAGTGGCCACATCTTGGCTACCCTTGGCCGAGGAAAAAATTACTTACCTGTTTAAACGGAACGATTGAACCATGACCAAGTAACAGGAGAACTGAAAACGCAAGCGAGATCTGAGCGAAAATACTGGCGTAATCGGAAGCGGTCAAGCGAGAGGTCAGGAGCCGCCCGTTTAAACGGGTAAGTAATTTTTTTCCCTTGGCCAAGGGTAGCCAAGGTGTGGCGACGCCTCTTCAACAGAAAAAAATTTTCATAGACCATCTCTGGTCATAGTCGACACTTCTTGTAAAACGCCTGCAACTTTGATGGCACTGACGTCATTGCAAGAACTAGCTACAGAAAAAGAATTCTTCTACGACCACCTCTGGTCATTGACGACGATTTCTCTCTCACAAGAACTGGCACTAGAAAAAAATTCTTCTACGACCACCTCTGGTCATTGTCGACGCTTCATCGTAAGAACCAGCAAAAAAATTCTTCTGCGACCTCCTCTGGTAAAATTACGTTATTGTCGACAATTCTTTAGATACAAGAACCAAAGACAACCCCTAAACATGGGGATGACCTTCAACGGTGCTCACTTCGGATGGACAGGCCATCGAAGTGTCCCAGGATCTCGCCAGTTATACCTACTATGGTACTTCTTACTGTCAGGCTATTTTTGTATAAAAAAAATAAACGAACGCGAATAAATTAGTTGCAATTTCGATTACTTTTTGTTTATTTTTCCTTTTTTGTGAAGCTCGTTTTGAAGTCGATTGCCTTTGGGTTTGTAAAGAAAGGCCGCTTTCTTTCTTTTGCGTCGAAATTTATCCCGAAATCGATCGTCTTCTGTGTTTTTTTATGTTTTCTAAGTTTCTTTATGGCACATTTGATCTTTTGTCTTCTGTTTTCTTTTTGTTTTCGTATTTCAACGAAGAAAATTAGAACGAAAAAGAAGAACCTCTTCATTGACTTGACATTGACTGCTTGTTTTTTTGCCGAAGATACTACCTTAAATGTTAATGATTCTAATATCGTACAACTTGAACAACGTCTATTGAGGTAATGTCCACAGCTACTGATTGGTTTGCTTCTAAAGACCGCTTTACAGTTCGCAATTTTCATTGCCTGCAATAAATAATTGCGGCGATTTGTATTGCACGCATGCGCAGTATTTGTATTTTGATCAACTGTGGCAATTTTTCATTGCGTTGCAGAAAATAGCTCCGAATCTATTTTTCTTGCATTGCAACGGCGATTCTGGGGAATTTGTTGGTAATTTATGAAATACCAACTTCATAAAAATAATAAATAGCATATGTGACAACGATTATATCGATTTTCTACCATTAACGCCGAACTTGCAATAAGCACAAAGCAGCACTTATTTTTTTCTGACAATTTTTGGAATACATTGCTACTTTAACATAAAGAAATTTAATAAAATGATTGTTTTTAGTAAGTTGCAAACTTGATGTTTGATTCATCACCAATCTTTATTGCTATCTGTAAAGTGTTCCGCAATAAAAATTGCTCAATTCTTCATTGCTGCAATGAAAATCGCGAACTATAAAGCGGCCTTAACAAACTTCACTTAAATGTTAAACTATTTTCCTTCATAGTTCATCTTCCCCAAGGCTTTGATAGAACCGTGTTCTATTGCCGACGTTTCGTACTTTCTACAGGGAATTTCTTCTTGCTGTTATTATTCTGATTATTTCGCTGCTATTGATGGGTAAAACTCTCTGAAGCTTTTATCAACTTCACGGTTTTCTTTTCTTTTTTTGATTTACCACTGTCAAAACCATACCAGTTACCGGTTGCGATCTTTACCATGTTCATTCTCCATAAGTAATCGATGTACACAGTTGTTAATTTTTTTCTATTTCTTTTTTCTATTGACTTGTCTCGTTTCAGAGCCATACATACCATGGTGATTGCATGCTAAGCAGTCACTCCATGAATGACGAAATGGAAATCGTAGCTGATAATAACACTCCTAAGGAATGCGAGTCCTAAAGAAGAAGAAATCTGCTTCGAATAAGAGATAGGACTTCTACTGAAAACTAGGCCGAAAAAGGTCAATTGTCCAAGTTGGCTTTTAGTCTGCAAGAGCAGAGTTGGTTGAGAAGAGAACTGAAGCGTCTCCAGTACAGTCCTAAGGAGGAGGAAGAGGTTTGCGGTATCAATTAAGAAATAGTCCAAGCCAGTTGGTTGCACTGAACGTGAAGGGAGTTAAGCGTATGCAGTAAGTCCTAAGCAGGAGGAGATTTGAGGCAATGAATATGAGAAGTCTTCTAATGAAGAAAAGTTTTTAGCTCGCAGGTGGACTGAATGCGAGAAAAATTGAAACATCTCCAAGAAGTCCTAAGGATGAAGAAACTTAAAGCGAAAACCAGGCAAAAAAGTTCCATTTTTCACGTTGCTTTCAATCTGCAAGAAGGAAGTTGCTTGAGAAGAGAATTGAAGCGTCTCCAGTAAAGTCCTAAGGAGGAGGAGATTAGGTTAGTTTTTCTTTGCCATTCTTCACAGAAAATAGGAAAGGGGAAGGACGTCAATAAGTTTCGAAATCCAGTGTTGTAATGAAAGTGTGACTAAGTTGTTTGTTACAAAAAGAAAGGAAACATTTGAGGAGGGGGACACTGCACCATACTGACATTTTTCCTCTTTACTTCAGTCTCAGGGCTGCCGTTGCTTTTCCTTTTGCTGCAGCTACCTATGATCTCGCTGTTACTGCTTCTACGAAGGAGAACGGAAGAAGATGAATAACGGCCACGTTAATCTAATTTCTTGGGCAAGCCAAATTGTCAAAACGCCCAAAATCTCCTGCAAAAATTTTTCGTTGATCATTTCCACAAAGAAGAAAAAAAGGTCTTCAATAACTTCCAATAAATTCCGCAAGGTTCTGGATGCAGAATGATTTTCGGGAGAAACCACATTTGACCGTTGATGGAAAATAGGGAAAATTTCTTTACAAAATCCTGTGGAAATAAAATTTTCAAAACCTCTTTCTTAGTCCATCTCCACAGAGAAGAGGAGAGAGAAGATTAACAATAACATTCAAAATTCCACAACGTCGCGTCGCCTTAGGTTTTGGACAGAGAATAGTGTCCCAGAAAGCAAAATTGACTGTTGACGGTAAAAAGGGACAATTTCTTGATAATTTCCTAGCGACACTCTTGCAGAAGACTTTTGCTTGCCCGGCTCCACAGAAAAGAAGAAAGGGATCACAACAAAACCGTTTTATAATAAAAGTCATCTGTTAAAAAAACGTTCAAGGAGTATTGTTTGGTTTGAAGTAATGGCATCGCACAATTTCGTCGCCATTCGTTCTAAAAGGTAGAAGGGGAATAACTTTGGGGAAAGCAAAATTGACTCGCGATCTAAAACTGCGACATTTTCTTGGGAAAGTCAAAACTTCTTGCAGTCATTTTTCTATGCCCAACTCCACAGAGGAGAAGATGAAAGGCGACAACTAGAAAAGTTTTGTTCTCTTTAAATAAACTATTCTTGTCCTAATTCGGTTAAGTTTTTAGGTGTTCTTTTGAATCCAAAGTTACAATGGAATTCACATATTAATGAATTATCTGGTAAATTATGCAGTAATATTTTTCTACTTCGAAACCTTGCCAACAAGGCCTCTAAGCAAACATTGCTAACAGCTTGTTATGCACTTTTTCATGTGCCATACTGATCTGGGGATATTGTCCTGTAGCTGACCGAGTTTTTGCTCTTTAAAGAAAGGCTATTAGAGTAATAGGAAATCTGGGTTTCAGAGACAATTGTAGGCAGAAATTTCGTCAATTTCAGATCTTGACTTTTCCATCTGTTTTTATATTGCAGTGCCTTCTATTTGCCCATTGTCACCTCAATACTATTGTACTTCATGAAGATGTCCATTCCTACAATACTAGACATAGTGGAAATATACGTCCTCAATTTTTCAGGTTAAGTAAATCGAAAAGCGGACCAAATACGAGTAATTATGTATTAAACTTTATAATCGACTACCACTAGCCGACACTCTTAAAAGACAATTCTTTTTATTCGATTGACGAATTTGTTGAATTTTTGAAACACACGCAAACTTCTGCGTAAACATATCGGAGATCACCCCATTACCTCTCTTTTTGATTAACACCTATTAGAGAACTAAGATAAAAGAGAAGAAAGCACCAAGAAAAAAACAGAAGGGAGAACAAATTGTACTTCTTACTGTCGGATTATTTTTGTTTGAAGAAACAAACGAGCGCGAACAATTTGTTGCAATTTTGGTTTGGTTTCGTTTCGTTTGTTTATAAAGGACAAATGTAAAAGACGACCATATTTTACAATCCACTTTCTTTTGCGTCGAAATTCATCTTGAAATCGATCGTTTCTTGTGTTTTTTTTTGTTTTAAGAAGAAAAAGTGCAAAACGTGAACAATGTACAATTGTTTACGACTTCTTTTTATGTAGAAAGAGAAAAAAGAGAGAACACTGATTTAGTTTTAACGCTTGTGGTGACTCTGTTTTGTTTGTCTAAACAAACGCTTTTATTTTTTAATATTATATTTTGTATTTTGTTAAGCCTTGACAAATTTCTTTCTTAGGCCCGATTGTACAATCATGGTTTTACTTTAAACTTCGCTTTATTCCCATAGCATCAGTTATAAAGACAATGGCTTCCACAGAAATAAAACGAAGTTTAAAGTTAAACCATGATTGTACAATCGGGTCTTAATTAGTCTTCTGTGAACAAGTCGCTTTAAAAAAAAAGAAAACTTTTCTATTTATTATTTCTGCGTTTGTTCGAAGAGGTCATTTCGAATAATCAACATTTAGGAAGGCCATTGAAGTTTTCTTCTTTTTGCACCGATATTTTCAGTTCGTGTTGTGATATAAGTAATGGATTTATTTACAATAGTGTTACGTTTACTATTGCAAGTAAACAACTGATCTCAGTATTCTCAAGGTTGGTTGCTTGATATAAATTCGTGTATGTATGTTCCGTCATACAAGGGTCAACGTTTCTTTCCTAAGGAGGTATTACATCAAATGCTTGAAAATCCCCGTTCACTTTTCAAATGTGATTTACCACAAGCAGACGGATCAAATCCGCAGCATATTATCGCAACGCTTTAAAATTAGTGTGTTTGTAATAATTGGAAGATCAAGTCGAGCGTGTTGGATAAAAATTAAATAAAATATGTGCAAATTGATTCCTATTTTAACATTGCTGGTTATTTACCTGTCTACCGCGCAGTGCCAAATTGGTAAGTCAAAACCAAGTGAAAATTGAATGCGACATAAATTTATTTATACGTAAACAGGTGAAACATGTAAGACTGAACTAGGATCGGATGGTTTTTGCATAAATATAGCAGATTGTCCGACGCACTTGCGGGACGCGAAAAATAACAAATTCCCGAAACCCTGCGGCTATGAGGGAACGACACCTTTCGTATGTTGCAAGTCAAGACCTGGTTTAAGAAGCAAACAAAGTATTTTGTATTTTTTCCGGTCATTTAAAAGGTAATTCACTTTGCAAATTACAGAATGCGAGGAATACAGAAGGTTAAGAAATATTTTGGGTCGTGTGCACATAGTTGGAGGAACACGTACTTTAATAAAGGAATTTCCTCATATGGTAAGTCTTTTAATTTTTGTAAATGTAAATTTACTTTTTCTTGTTTTAATTAATAACGTCATTTCTAGCTTTAAATGTATATAAATTTGAAGTGGAAAAACTTATGTAAATTGTATTTTGAAAAATTTCCTTAATAGTCGTCGTCGTCGTAAATTTAGAATAAGAAGTGTGCTTATTCTATTGAATCTTAAATTTATTTTAGGTAGCTCTGGGGTACGAAGATGAAGGTCGTACTTCTTGGAATTGTGGGGGTAGTTTAATCAGTGAACAACACGTCTTAACTGCCGCTCATTGTACAAATTCTCGATTGTAAGTGTAATGGCCTCATGTACATCTATACTTTAGTTACCTCTTTCAATATAGATTGAGATAACTTCTTGGAAAACGATTTTTCAGAGGTCCAGTAAAATATGCTCGTTTGGGTACAGTGAACCTACAAAATCCGAAAGCCGGGGGCCAGCCCCAAGACTTCCAAATATCGCAAATTATTGTTCATCCCTCTTACAAAATTCCATCAAAATACAACGACATCGCATTACTGAAACTGAACTCGAGGGCCAGCTTCAATTTCCACGTGCGTCCTGCCTGTTTGCAAACGGACTTTCAAATTGGTACTTCGACGTATGTCGTGACGGGTTGGGGATTTTTGGAAGCGGGTGGCGAATCCAGCGACGAATTAATGAAGGTTGATATAGTGCCTTACTCTTACGACGCCTGTCGCAGGACCTACGGAAGTGATCCGAAGACTTCCTTGCCGAATGGAATACTTGAGGAATCACAGATATGTGCGGGTGGAGCTGAGGGGAAAGAGAGAGATACATGCAGCGTAAGTTTTTTATTATTCATTTCGACGTCTACTAGGTTGAAGTTGATTGGTATTTTATTTCAGGGAGATTCCGGTGGACCTCTTCAAATTAACCGCGATGGGTCTTATTACGTGGTGGGCATCACTTCTTTTGGAAAACAATGCGGGCTGCCAAATATACCTGCCGTTTACACAAGAGTCTCCAAGTATATCACGTGGATAGAAGATATAGTTTGGCCGTCTGCTTAAATAAATTTTAATTAGATGTTTTATTGTTACTTCTTTTTTAATTTTACATCTTTATGTTTCATTGGGAGGTGCCCCAGTATTCTTTTGTTCTTTAGCAATGTAACGTACGTCTATGAAATATAGATTCCAAATAAAACTAAAAAGCATAGCACTTATATAGGATCTTCATTTAATCTTGCATTCCACGTGACCTGTGACGTACGTAACAGTTAGCTAAAATGACAGTACACAATGGCGTAGTTACATCTTCGTTCTGGAGTAGGATACAATATTATCCAATATGAACAGAGATGTAACATTTCTGAAAAGAAAATGAAATGTGAACTGATATTGTGCCCCAAGGTTTGATCGTAGGACCCACTCTATTTCTCGTTTTTAACCCTTCTTACTTTCACAGCGTAATTTTAGCAAGAAATTTAACTAAGCAAGTAAACCCAAATAAAATTGAGAAAATTTAGAAAAAACTAAAGTAACGGAGTTCGTTGCCACCACCGAAGTTTAAGGGAATTCCGGACACTACAATGCTTAATTAAATTACATGACCGATTAACAATCCTTCGAGGGGGATCCTTCCAGGCTGGAACTGTGCAAGAGCACCTTAAAATCATAATCTATTTTACTATAAATAAAAGTCGCGAACTACCTTAAGGCACGATATATTAAATATGCTTTGAGTTACCCTAGATGGGTGAAATGACATAATATGTACATTAATAAAAATAAAATAACAAATTCACCCATCGCGTAAGGTGGTGTGGAGGTAGAATTCAGCAGCAGAGGGACCTCTTATTTGTCTCCCTTTTCTGAGAAGGGGGCTCGCTATATCCCTTTCGAGGAAGACTCGGGGTGGAGTTCTTGCTTCTTGCACCCACACTTACACCCACACCGGATTTAAACTTAGATATGCGCGAAGAGGGTCGCGAATTTAATTCAAACAGAACAATCGGAACAATAGAAACGAATCAAACATTTAAAGACTAAATTTTGGTGAAAACTGGGACATTCGTTTAAGACGATGGTTAGACCGAGGCTAGGCCGAGATTAATTTAAATAAAACTTTAGACGATAAACATAAAAATATTAATTATGAAGAAATGAAATAATTTCAAATATTTTAATAAAATTTGAATGTTACAAAAGGGGAACGCAACCGTTTGCAAAGATGACTCGGTGAACATTAATTAATTTTTTCAAATTTTCCTCTTCCCTGGGCCATTGTTTACAAATTCAAAGTCTTCCCCTTCTTTAATAATTCTTCCAGGAGATGCTGCTCTCTCGCGGGCTAGTCGTTTAATTTTTGTCGACTTATAGCCATTTAGATCACCGGAGTGATCAAAATTGCATACCCTTAAGGCACCAGTTGGTCCAATTTCGACACGCTTTATTTACTTTAGCGTATCTTAATGACCCTTAAAGTACCCTCACGAAGATTGTTTGGGTTAACTCGCCTGGGAACTGTTTACATTAGGATCGAGTCCGAAATTCCCTCGTTACCTTTGAAACGATTACAAATTTTACTTTAATTAATTTTAGATTTAACATTTTCATACAGAGGAAGTTTTTTCACTTCAATTTAATTTTGATAAATACCTTATTATAAATTGAAGTCGTTACTTGAACCAATTTTTCGAGGGTTTTTAGTAAGTATAATTAAGTATGTCGATGAACAGGACTATATTAGTACCTAAACATAATTTTCTTTTAACATATTTCTTCAGTCATATTCAGAACTACGTAGAGATATCAATTGTCTGTCTGTCTTTTGTTAAAACGTCTGTCTTGTATGTACATCTTCTAACTTGCCTCCGATTTCAATTCCAAGACAATTCAATTTTTCAAATCATAAATATTGAAGCAACCTGTTGACAGGCAAATTATTCATTATTTAATCTCTTTTTATATTTAAACAATCTTCAGGTAGGTATGGTCCTCACATCTCCACAATTCTGTAAACTTTCTACAGCTTTTCCTTTTATTTATAGCCCATCAGCCTTCTTCGTTTCCTGTTTCCATTTTTTCCTGTGTTCATTTATCTCCATAATACTTTCTCCATACTCTACTAAAAATTTCGATTAAATTAAAATAAGAATCGCCTTCAATCATATTCACAAAAGGATTCCACGCTTTCATTTTGAACGTAAGCAGTTACAGGCGATAACGGGCGCAAGGAAATAGACTAGCCAAAATACTGACTCTCATTCAAGATAAGTGAACATTAAGATACGGTAAAGTAAATAATCATATCGATAAAGAACCCTTAACTGCTATACTATTACCAATGCTATCCTATAGAGTAGGCCCCCGTGACTATTTTGGAGGGACCACAAAGGGAAAAGGCCAAAGAAGGTAGCACGTTACTGAGGAGGAGGAGGAATGGCTTCTTTCCTTTTGAATGTAAACAATAAGCCGTCGCGGTTTCAGAAGGAGGTTCGCCGAGCCCTCGTCTTAAACCAACGTTTTCTTCTTCTTAATATTGATATTCCATTTAAAAATTATCAATCTGCTCGTTTCTTTTTTTAATTCATTCGCTGATTCCCTTTCTTTGCGAGCGGATGTTCAATTTAAATGCTGGTGCGGGTATAAGTGAGGGTGTAGGGAAGAAGAACTTTCGCCAATAAGCCATGAAGGAAACGCCAAGAAAAGAGGCGAAAATCCATTATAGTGTAGCAATGATTAAAGCAAGTATGAATGCGATTTTATTCTAAACAAATTTCGTAAATTTAAATCCCTACTGGTTTCAGCTGGAAATAGTCAACAACGGGGAAAGAAATCTACGAAAATCTAAATCTAATTGGTGTACAGGACAATCACAAATTAAAAACTAGTAAAAATTACTTAGAGTAAATTGATGTTGTGTCACCAAATTTATAATTTAATTGACTAGCCTCGTACCTACCTTGATGGTGATCAAGTTCTGCTGACTAAACGTATCAGCTGTTCCCCTCGACTAGCAAACAGTGGAGATAGGGGTGGATCTAATTACGATGGTAAAAATTGTTAAAAGGCGCCAGGAGACTTGTTTAACAAACCGAACGTGAACGATCAGTCGACGTCTCCAATCGACAGAATTGAGCAGAAAAATCAAACGTAAATAGAGGCTTATTTACTCACTGGTACGTGAGGGAGCAAACACAAACGCAATAGCACAGGTTAACTTAAATTTAATTAAACACAAATAAATAGGTTGTACAAAGACACACATGTAATGAAAGGTTTCACAAACCCGAAAAAGTAGTTTACGACAAGTGAACTTATTTAATAATAGAGCAATTTGCCCTTGCTCTTAAAAATGCATGCGAAAGTCGAATAGCGATACGTAAGTCAATAAATTTAAATAGTCAACTCACGACCGATCTGTCATTGTACAATCTACGCTGTGAAGTTGGCGGTCATCGCGCCATCTGGTGTTCCTGGCCAAGCCGGTAATTGGTTTAAATTAGGTGGACGAAGCTGCAAGATGGCGGACTCACGCTTCTCGTAGAACGGAATTGACTCGGTCGGAGCCTAACTCAGAATAATTCGTCGTGGCACCAAGACTCAATACAAAACCAAACGGGAAACCTCGCGTGAAAGCTTGCGGGGATAAGAAAGAACCTGAATGTAAAAGCAAACACTTTCGTTAGCGTCCGCCATTGTGCTCAAATACTTTACCTGAGAGCTAATAAGTTCCCAGGCTTGGAAAGGGGTTAAAAATATGCCCCAACGCAGGTTCGTCGATGTAATCGTAATTCAGATACCGCCAATTATTGATTCTTCTCACTTGCTGAGCAAAAATCTCGTTAATCAACCAGCACATGTCTACACAATCTCGACGTGGAAAACACGACTGCACAAAGGACGCTTGGCATGAACATGGCGTTCTCGGAGCGGTAACCAATGGTATGCCAGAAAATTGTCACGTGGTACCTTATAACGAATGAGCTTCGAGAAAGCGGGGAAAGAACACAAGGTTGTCGAACGCGGCTTAGATGTCGCGTTGTTGCCACGTCTTCTTAGCGGCAAATTCAAACGTAACAGTTGGGTCAAATTATCTAATTAACGTATGTGGAGGTCGGAGATCAATCTTCAAAGATTTTTTTCCTTGATGATAGCTAGCTATCTCTAGCCGAAACTAATTGGGATTTAAATTTACAAAGCTTTCTTTCTTCTTCGAAAATTTGATTCTGTCTCAGAATATCCTATTATGTCATTTCCATTTTTGTAGAGCTCAGCCTGTCTTCACTCCCTCGTTTTATTTTTTTTTCTAAATATATTTTTTTAAATATTCTGTCCTAGTTATCTTTTTGTTGTTGATTATTCTAGCAAGTCTACTTCTTAACTGTGCATCTTTAGCTGCTGTATTATAATCGCAAGTCATACTTTTCCAAGCCGTCTGGCTTTCAAGTTTGCTTTCTTACCTTCGTTTTTCACGGCTCTTTGTCTATCCTCTCCTGGTATTTGCTTCTTGTTTTTCTCTTGTACGGCAATTGCAAGGTGCGGAAAGCCATTGAACTGGACCATCCCCCACATAGTCCAGATCTGGCACCCTCCGACTATTACCTATTTCGACAATTTAAAAAGAACCCGTGAGGAAGTCGATTTTCTTCAAATCAGCATCAGGAGAAGATGCTGCTGACAATTTTTTTGAGGAGCTTCCAAAAGAATTTTTCCAAGTGGGTTAGAACAACCGCAAAAAAGGGGCACAAGCGTGTGGACTTAATTAAATAGAGAATTATATAAATAAAAATGTTTAAATTATCCTCTCTTCTTCTTCTTCCTCATGACTAGGTAGATGATTTTCCCCTTGTAATATAAAAACATAATTTTGAACATTGTGGTTTTTAAGAAAAACAAAACTGCTTTAAGTGTGTTGGATACATCTTATCGAATTAAAGAATCTGCATAATTTCTACTGTGATTCATTTGATGACATGATTACAAATAATTAGGTATAATTTGTGGTTACAATTACATTTATAATAATTACTCTAATTAATGCGGAAATTAATCTCATTAAGCATTCTTCTTTCTACCCAATTACTAACGACCAAAATTAAGATTTATTGGCATTTCTTTTCATCATCTTGACTTACATAGTTCAACAACATTTAACTTTCTAAAAAAAGTGTACTTACTCTTGACCTTATAACTCATGCTCTAGCTATTGCAAACAAATCAATGACCTTGCACTATTAACCGCGGAAATCACTTGATGTTGTGATTAATGCGCTGACGTATGTAAATAAATATCATGCAAGTTTCTTCCTGGAGATGTCCTCATTATTACATGAAAGACTGTACATCCCCGTTCGGGTGATGTACCTGGATTGGGCAAACAAAATGCTTAAGCATATCGAGTTTATATCGCTCAGTCATTGCAGGTCATTGCACAGTGCGTTTGTCGCGATTGAACAACTAAGTAAACATAATGTGCAATTTAATTTCGTTTTTGATAGTATTTACTCTGACTACAGTGCAGTGCCAAGTAGGTAAGTCAAAGCGATCAAACAAAAATACAAATAAGAAAATATACAGTATTTACTGCAGCAGAAGTATGTAAGACTGACGATGGATCAAATGGCTCATGTATAAGTATATTAAACTGCCCACCGCTGCTTCAACAATTAAAAGAAACGAAATACGTGAAACCCTGCAGCTTTCAGGGAACGTTACCCTTCGTGTGTTGCAAAACAGGCGCAAAGACCAAGCGAAGTAAAGAATCGACTTTTACATAGTTTCATTAAAAAAAAATTATTTTATGTATTTACAGAGTGTGAGGAGTACAGAGAGTCGGTGTTAAATGTCAAACATATAATAGGCGGAGTACCATCAAAGGAGCAGGAGTTTCCTCATATGGTAACACTTTCAGAACGCGTTCAAGAATACCTGAATATTTTTTGTTTTTAACAGGTTGCTTTGGGCTATGAAAATGGAGAAGGTATATCCTGGAACTGCGGTGGTAGTTTAATCAGCGAGCAATACGTGCTTACAGCAGCTCACTGCGTAAATTCCCGACTGTAATAGTACTTCACCTTCATAATTATTTAATAATAACAAAATTTTTTAGGGGTCCGGTCAAGTTTGCTCGCTTGGGAACGGTAGATTTAAAAAACCCAGAGCAAGGTGGTATACCCCAGGACTTCCAAATTTCGCAAGCCATATCCCACCCCGATTATAAATACCCCTCAAAGTATAACGACATAGCGTTACTCAAACTCAATTCGAATGTCGATTTCAATAAGTTCGTCCGACCAGCATGTCTGCACACAGATTTTACCGTTAACGCCACAAAATTAACTAGTGCAGGTTGGGGGTTTTTGGAAGCAGGAGGTGCACTCAGCGATGTCCTAATGAACGTCGATTTGGTGCCTTATTCTTACGACGACTGTCGCAGAACGTACGGCAATGACCCGAAGAGCTTACCCAGTGGGATTCTGGAGGAATCTCAAATATGTGCAGGCGGTGCTGAAGGACAAGAAAAAGATACATGCAACGTAAGAAGCAATTAACTTGCAAAGGGATGTCATGTAATTGTTTACCTATGTTGCAGGGGGATTCCGGAGGACCCATTCAATTTTTCTCTAACAAAATGTACTCGATTGTTGGTGTGACTTCTTTCGGGAAAGAATGTGGGTTGTCAGATATACCGGCAATTTACACGAGGGTCTCTAATTATATAGCGTGGATGGAAGACATAGTATGGCCTTAAGTTTGAAAATAATAAAACTGATTGGTTTCCCTAATTATTAGGTCTGTTCCAATATCACTTTCTGACGGTTTCGAAAACGTCAAAAGCATGGCACTCATCAAAGTTTTACACCTGATAAAGTTGTCAAAATCGACCATTATTTCGGTGGGCAACTGATTATGACGGTTTCGAAACGGTCAGAGCTAGTATCGTGATGTGTTCCTTTTTTTATAATGATTGTGTGTATTAGTACTTAACTTGTACTTTGATTAAAATGACATTAGAGTAAATGATTTGCTTACTTGTTCGTGGGTTTCATTGCCTTCCAAATACAGGGTGTAATCGAATAAGTTTCACTTACTCAATAGTACTGTAAGTTCTACATCATATAAGGAATCAATTTTGCAAATATCAATGGACTTGCTCAAAAATTAAAAACTGACCTACCACAAGAGCGCATCGCCTTTTGTTTGAAAACCTCTGCTAGTTCGTCAGTGCGTCTGCGGTTTTTATAAACACATCATAAAACGATACATTCCGTAAATCTCACGATCACTGGGTCAGTGTCGCTCGCAACACAATTCGATAACGAAATCTTGGTCCATCTGTTTCATTACATAATCGATAAAAATTACTTCATGATTTTCGATACTTTGTAAACAAATAACACACTACGTGATTTAATTTGTTAATTTCGTGATTTTAATTAGAAACAAATTGGTGACAGGAGAATTTTGCGGATGCGAACATTCTTTCTGGTTTTTGGTAAATAAATGTATTGACTACACTTAATAAAAATGTGTAGTTTAACGTTTTCCCTAAGTTTTGAGAAGAACATTCTTAAATGTTAGGCAATAATAATAATTCTTAAATGGAGGCAAAGTTGCCAAATTTTATGCTGATTTTATTAGTCTGTTAAGAAATTTGAAGTATATCGAACAGTGTCTTCGCAATCGGAGAAAAACTAAAAATTAGGACTTTCGAAAATCGAACGTAACTTCTCTATTTATCTTTTGAACATACACGCTCAACTGATTTCACAGTCGTTATTTAGATGGACAACTAGTAAAATGGGTCCCGAGTTCGAACCTCAGCAAAAATTATTTTTAATCGAAAAAAAAAAATTGATTCCTGCGCCTTACGCTTAGGCAACTTCTACACACGTCGTACTTGCGCCTTACACATAAGCAACTTCTGCACACTTCGACGTGGACCTTACGAAATGCCTAGTAAAGTGACTGTAGGCAACCATACATGCAAGTTTGAAACATGAATGTAAAATCTCCATAAACGATTGGCTTCGAACGCCTATAGCTACTCAGTCCTGTATTATAATTTTCCATGAAAGTAATAAATCATTTCAATCAATCCGTGAAAAAAATTAAATTCAAATAAAAAATATAACGTGGCGCTGAAACTCTTCTTGCATCGAGGCGCCAAAGCTTCTAGAGTCGCTACTGGTCATTGTGATCTGTTCTGTTTAATAAATTTCAATTCAATTCAATTTTTGATGCAGTTTACTATACACATAATTTAAATTGATAAAAAAATAGGGTAGTGTAAAACGGCCTTAGGCGTAGGCAGTCCTTCTCTTTTTGACGTTTTCTTCCTATTACATTTCGAATTACATGAACTTTACTATTTGTTTGTCTGATCATTTTGGAAACAGCCTGTTTAGCTCTTAGCTTGATTTCGATTTCGATTCTAAGGCGAATACAAACCTTGAATCCAACTGTTGATGGATAAATTTCTCTGCATTTGTCAAAAATTATTTCATTTCCTTTTTTTTTGTATAAGGTAGGTGTACCAAATAACGCCATACTTAATTTAATTGCATCTGGCACGTAATCCATTTCTCAAAATATTTCAAATTCTAACCTAACTGAATTTATAGACATAATAGAACAGTACATAGAGCAAATTATATGTGTCTGACATTATTAACTTTTAGAAAATGAGACTTTTGTGTGAAACTTCAATTGGCGTTATTGGGAACACTAGGTTCTAAATAACGCCAATCTTAACATGGTATTTTATTGAATGATTTTAATTGGATCAAAACTTTTATGTAGGCTTGCTTAAACTACTTGTATACCGAATAACATGCTGACACTAATAAACACAATGTCCGCAACAGATAAATAAAAGGTCCTTAAATATTCAGTGACTTGTGTTAATTTAGCGACCGAAATCATACGTTGAAAATAATCACACCTACGGTTTTATATGGTGCGTTCTTTTCTATGGTAGTTGGAACCTAAAACGCTGCAATGAGGAAATTTTATATGTATATATATATCTAGTATTCAAAATAATGGCGCATGGAGTATTTGGGGATGTGGCGTTATTTAGCTCACATACCTTAGGTTAATTCAAACTGTTTTTTTGTATCACTCATTCTTTCATTATTTTCATTTTATATTCAAGAGTTTCTTCTATTCATATCCTTTATTTAAATGCACCACGACGTACGTTTCTGTCCAAATTTGGCCCTTCATCAGGTGGATCATTTTTTTTAAGTTTTGGTTTCATACTTTTCATTTCATTCATTTTGTTGTTTCGTTAAATTTTTTCCTCTATGAATTTTTGGTTTTCGATGTTAAAGTAGCTACGTTTTTAATATGTTAAAATGGTTATTAAAATCACAATTTTCTGTGTAATAAAATGACTTATTTTTTGTTAGCATTGCGTTGTTAATATTTAATTGTTACGTTTATTTTATTTTGTTGTCCCTCTTTTCCCTGTGAAGATATCACGTCTACTGTGTTTTTAAAATTGTTTGCGGGAATGACAAAGAGAGCACGGATTCCTTTTTCGTACTGTGTCTCTGCTTCTTCCTGTCTCAAATTCATCTGTATAAAACTCTCACCATGCTGTCAGTTTCTCTGTTATTTCTATTTTTTGTTGATGATTTTTGTTTTTTATTTTATTACCTTATTACTTTTTCCATTGAAAATTTGATTCTGTATTTTGTTTTATAATTTTCATGCTCTGACTACTGCTTTATCCTATTTCTTTTTTTAGAATTTTTTACTCTGATAATTTCTTCTGTTTGTTATTGATAATTCCTCCTAGTCTATTTTATATTATTTATTTATTTCTTAAAGTTGTTCTTTTAAAATTTTCTTTTACACATTCACGACCTTTGATTATGTTACAGATTGTATTTTTCCTTTTTCGCCTTTGAGCTCATTGTCTTTGTAGTTCAATAATTATTTTAAATTTTTTAACATGTACTTCTTAATGTTTATTGTTATAGTAGTTCCTTTTATGCCATAACTTGAACTTTATTCATCTGTATTTTGTTTCTTTTTTTGTTTGTATCTTCTCTCCCGAACATAAATTAAATATTACAGAATTTTTGATTGTAAATTGATCGAAAGGTCGCAAAACCAATTAAAAATTGACTGTATGTAGACAATTTATTCAGGAAGAAGCGAAACGTCGCGTCGCGTCGATTTTGCAATCTGTTCGATCGATTATAACAAAAAATTGGCGATGATTTTCAACAGACAAGAACGTGTTTCAATTATAAAATAAATGATTTATTCTCGACGTGTCGGCTACCTACATAATTGCTAATCTGATTCATTTAATAACATATTTGATATTAAGTAGGTTTGCATGTAGGTATGTATGTGGTTAAAACTGTATTATTTTTATCGTTGTTATTACCACTGACTGTTTTACATGAAACAGGAAAAGTCATGTAAGGCGTTTATTATACATATCTAAATATTTACTAATCATGCAGTTAATAATCACTTTCTTTGTTTAGTTATTTTTTAAATTGCTTTAACAACAACCATATTGTTAACAACCATTTATTAAATCTTTGTGACGCGCAATTTTTAATAAATTTCAATTGTATTTGAAAGAAAAAAATTCTATACAGGGGGAATGACAATTGTTCCGACAGAAAAAGAAACGCATAAGAAAATCGATGTCACAGATTACGGGAAAAGTGTTAAAAAAATTCTTTTGAACAGTTTATTGACAGGCCGTTTAAGCCCACAGCTTTATCACTTCTTATCTTTGACTTTTTCTTCCCAATTTCGTATGCCTTTTTCTTGCAAGTCTGACAGCACCATCTCAGTTGATCTCTTTCTTGGTTTTCCTTTCTTTCTCTTTCCGTCTGGATATTTCCATGCTAATTTCTTAACTCTTCTGTCTTCTTTCATCCTCTGTATATGTCCCAACCACTGCAATCGCTTCATTCTGATCACTTCTGTAATCCTTGCTTCATGGAACATTCCATAAACTTCTTCGCTGGACCTTCCTCTCAGCTTATTTCTTTTTTCTGGTCCTTTTTTACAACAGTTTATGATTAATTAAAATATCCCAAAGTAAAGCTGCGGCACTGCGTACGAAATACGCGAAATACACGTTTTATAGATAAAGATAATTCTTAACACGGAGATTTAAATTATTTCTCGTTTTAGTGATTTATTTATTTACCTGTCAAAGCCAATGTTAAAAGTGGACCGTTGTGATCCTTTGCATGGAACAATCTGCTTCCGGTTATTTGCATGTATTTGTTAAGTAAATATTGTGTAGTTCGTATTTCACGGCGTTGGGCGTTGACCTAAAAACGGAGATGACGTGAAATTCCATTTAAAGGTCAAGTTCACCTCCCCATAAAACTTTTATGAGAGCATTTATTTCGTTCATCCGCACCTCTATTAACCAGAGACGCATCCTCGTTTTGGGGATAATTTTTAATTAATTATTTCTCGAAAATTAAAATAGAAAGAATTTTTTTTTAAACATTTTTCCCATACTCTCGGACATCGCTTCTTGTCGTAATTTCATTTGTTGAGTCGAATTACGACACTAACTACTTTTAAATGAATGAAGTGCCTTTCAACGTTTTCGATTCTATGAATTCATATAACAAGCTTTAAGTACGTGACGTACATAGAGAACCTTACGTGAATATTTGCTTTTCCAAATCAATTTTTTATTTCGTATTTGCATTTCGAATTTCTGCGAAACCTGAACGTGTTCGGGGCCTGAGGAAATATGGAAATATTAAAACTGCGGAATTGTATTAATGGATCTGTTCTAATTTGTAATGCAAATCAAACACATAAAGCTGAATGAAATTCAGGTTCGGTCTTTCTAATTTCTAAACAACAAACGGCGTGTTTACAACCATTCGGCGACACCATAAACTCGGGGATTTGCATTTCGAGTAGGAAATTTAAATATATTTACTGCGTGCTATGGCAGAGAGATCAATGTCACTAATTCATCTCGTAAATACGACAACATTATATTTGTATACCGGAACCGTTAGTTTGGTTGGTCGTAGATGCGACTAGCGTTAAGTCGATAAATATTATTAGTATTCGTTGGCCGTGGAGCAAATGTCGAAACTCACGTGTATTGTTGTACTTGTTGTGCTGTTAGGCGGTATAAATGGGCAAAGAAGAGGTAGGTATTTTTTTTAATTAATTTATTTTTTTAATATTTATTTATTGTTTGTTTACTTAATTTTTAATTTATACCATCGACTACCTTATTAAGTTATTACTACATGAAAGCCATTAAAAATGTAAACATGTTCAATTTCTGATATTTTTAGGCAATTAGTTTTTATTTGATTTTTATTATCAGATTTAATTTAAGTAGTGACAACAAAAACGTCTAAAACAAATCCGTTGATTGATTACTTTATAAAGCTCATCCTCAATAAAACATGACTGGCAATTATTTGATTTAACAAAAGTTACATTTTTTTTTAAATCTCTTTCAGTCCTGTACATCCGCTATTGACTTTACGTATTAAATCTTAGGCATTTAAAACTTGTTTCTAATAACTTTCTTCAACTCTCACTTTTTATCTTTACTTCAGATCATTCGATTAAATTTAAGTAAAGATTAGGAACACGTGTAATAAAAAAAAAATTAAATACAGTTTGGGTATTCTGTCGCTTCCCAGAACAGATCATTCGTTTGTGTCTGGTTCGCTTTGTGAAGCCGGAAACCGTAAATCCCCAGATTTCAGGAAGTCGTACTTTAAGTGCTAATTAAACGCGCACAAAAGGTAGCTGCATCGATGGATTTTTTTTGTTATCGTGTCAAAATCAATTTGAATTAGCGACGACAGTCAAATGTGTGAACGATAAATGACCGTCTAATTAATAGATGTGTTGATTACACTGTATAACCTTGACCATGGTCGGTTCTTTTTCGGTTCGTTTTATTTTATAAAAGTACATAATTATTATTGAGTCATCAAAAAACTTGAGAGTTTGGTAACAAGTAAAACCTGCTACCGATTTGAAAGACTGGTTAAATAATCCTGTGATTTTGTAAGAATTTTGCTCACGTTTTTATTTAATGATTTAAATAAATATCTTTTTGTTGTTCTGTTTTCGTTTAAAATAGACAGTTACGCTTTTCGAATGTAATTTTTACTTGTTTACATATTTTGGAAACGGAAATTTTGTCCCCAAAAATTTTTACGGAATAAATTATAGTCTTGTACAGGATGTTTGATGACTACATACTTTGTTCATGTCAAATTGTCCGTAATCTAGCATAAAATATGTCTCATTTAACAACTAAAAAATAAATGTGTTAACACTTCCCTGAAAAATCCTGAAGTGTACAACGCTTGTGTCGAAATTATCTTAATTACATTGCGGAACAAAGTTACTCTTTATTTTTTTTTATATTATGTATTTAATTTCATGTTTCATAAAATTAATGATGAAATGGTCCACACATCATATGTGTCGTTTTTAATTTCATTTTATTTCTTTTAGGCTAAAAGCTATCGTCTATTCGAATTATTTTTAGGGAAGTCTTCCATGGATTTGAGATATATTCATAATTACGTATTATTTAATTTAAGTGATAAAAAAAGTACGTTTCAATTTCTTATTATATTATTATCATTGCTTTTTATTATTATGCTTGACGTCTTTATTGATTTTGGATTTTTTTAGCTAAATGAATCAAATAAAGATAAGATTTTAAAGTATTGATAAAGACACGGATTAGAGTTGAATCTTGAAATGTACGAAAATGTTGTCGTTTACTTATTGATGATTAATGAAAAAAATCTAATATTTTTAAATTTTTGCAAAAGGAAATCTTGTAGGAACACGCTGTTAAATAAAAATAATAAAATAATATTAAAAAGTTGGTAAAACAAAAGAAAGTTAAATTTGCAGTCTATTCGCCAAAACAGTTATGGTACTTACCTGGAGATGGCGCTGTAAAATCTATTCATGAACAGGCACTGTCTATGATGGTTTATTTTAATCGTTCCTGTGAATTATAATTTAAATAGTTTGAAGAAAAAGCTCTCATTTTGTTGTAAAATTCAAGCTGAGTCCTTGAGTAAAGAAAGTAACAAATAAGAAAGCACGAATGAACTTTGATGAAACAGTTTCATAGTCCTCAAACAGATGGCAATACTAATTCTCACTGTATGCACCAATTTGAAATTGAACACGTCCTGCGTTATGTTGCAATATGTTTTGAACGCGAAGTTCATCATAATTAATATGTATATTCAACTTGTCAGAAGGTTAGTGTGCAAATGTGTTCAATAGGTCAAGACGTTTTTACTACTATTCAAGAGATGGCGGCACCTACAATTTCTTGACCAAAACTTGTAAGAGAGCTTGTCGTATTAGATAAGTGATGGCGCTCATACCTGTTTGTAAAGACCAAAACGGATACAATTCTAAAAATTTCACAATACTTGTGAATGTTTGTTATGGAACAAATTGTTATCTAAATTAGGCCTATTTGTACAATGTTAATTTAAATTTAGCTGAAACTGAAACCCATAAAAACGATTACTACAACAATTATTGTGGTCAAGTGTTTAAGCTTTGGCATAAAGTTAAACTGGAATTGTACATGTGGGCCTTACTTGTAAAAGGTAATTTTGTTTAAATTTTATAGGCAGAACGCGCCCGTGTTCCCTACCGAAGGCCCAAACTGGCGTGTGTCTTCCAATTGAAAATTGCGCGCACGCAAGAAGACAGTTGAGTAGATACCAGAGACCACCTTTTTGTAGATCTCGTGGTCGATACGCCGTGGTTTGTTGCCCTATGGGACACCCTGAAAATATAGTGATACCCGATAACGTAAGCGAACAAAGTGAGTGGCTCACATTATTATAATAAACCATAATACAGTTTTTGCTCCTTCTGATTTTGCCTAGAATGTGAAGAATACAAAAGGATAAGCGTAGCGCCTACTACATCCAGGCCAGTATTCGTACCTGCAGTGGTAGGAGGGATAAATTCAGGGGCCAAAGAATTTCCTCACATGGTAAACTAATTTATTTAACACCACCTAACATTCTTCTTACAACTTCAATATGTTTCATGAATTCAGTCTACATCAGACTTGTCTTATTCCAAGTGTCACTTAAATTTCAGGCCGCATTGGGGTACGGTGATGAAGCTGACATCCAATGGCTTTGTGGTGGGTCTCTTATCAGCAAGCACTTTGTGTTAACAGCAGCTCATTGCCTCTCATCCTCAGAATTGTAAGGGTATAACTTCACCTCAACTTTATTCAAACTGTGAATGATTTCAGAGGTGATGTAGGATTCGTGCGCCTAGGAGATTTGAACCTGGCGAGCGACACCGACGATGCCAAACCCCAACAGTTCAGGGTGGTCCAGCGAATTCCCTACCCCGAATACACCCGCCTCACCCAATACAATGACATTGCGCTTCTGCGTTTGGATCGAGACGTTGAATTTACCGAATACGTTAAACCTGCCTGCCTACAGGTTTCCGACGATTTATCAAACACTGCCCCCATCGCAACCGGATGGGGCACCGTGGAATTCGGGGGTGCGACCAGCGATATCTTGCAGAAAGTTAATCTTCAGTATTTCACGAACGAACAGTGCAAGCAAACGTACACCCCACAGAGGCGGTTGGAAAACGGGATCGTGGATGAGATGCAAGTGTGTGCAGGTGGGGTCGATGAGGAGAAAGATACTTGCCAGGTATTAACGACAAATCATGCGTAATTTAGGAAAATTGATCCAACTTTTTTGTGGACAGGGAGATTCTGGTGGTCCGCTCCAAATAAAGACATCCACGAACCCTCTGACTTATTACATAGTGGGGATAACATCGTTTGGTGATTCTTGTGGAGTTGCCAATATACCCGGTGTTTACACTAGGGTCTCGACGTACGTTTCATGGATTGAACAAGTTGTTTGGCCCGAATAAACTTGATATTTATGGTCATCACATCTCTTTGAATATTTGTAACACATTAAAATATTGCTTTTCGTTATCTCTTTTTTTAAAATTAATTTACCTGGCTTTTATCATGAATAGATCACGCAAAATTTCGATGGAAATTTTTACTTTGTTTGCTAAAGTGATGAAATTTCTTTCCTACTAATGTCTTTCACAATCAGATTTTGCTTCGTTTGTTTGTTAACACCCAAGTGCGTTACTCCTCATAAAGAAATATATACTTTTCAATTCATACTTATTTATTTCTTAATACCTGATGAATAAAACGTATACCATTTTTTTATATGAAAAGTTTATTCTATTTATCCATTTTCACCCAATAAAATATTCCAGTTACTTTTAATTTTACAAGACAAAAGACCTAAGTATACAGTTACAGGAGAAGCCTTTTTAAGGAGACGCTGGAAGGATTTAGGAGACAGGCACTCAAAGATATGAAAGAAGAAGAAGATTTGGAAAGATTTCGAAGGGAGACTCTAAAAAAATTGAAAGAATTGAAACTTACTACTCTTAAATCAATGAAGTCTTTGAATGTTTTCGCATTAAATTTTGTATTTTGTATTTGCATTTCGAATTTCTGGCGTGAGAAAAAAATTTGAGAAATTAAATGAATTAATTGTGTCAATAGATACTTTCTATAAATAAATAATCAATTTCAAATGCAAATGCAACACATAAAAGCCAAATGAAATTCACCTAATTTCCAAACAATAAAATCGTCTGTAGTTTCGGCGACATCATAAACTCGGGGATTTATATTCGAGTAGGAAATTTAAATTTAATGTACTGCGTGCTGTGGCAGAGAGATCAATGTCACTAATTCATCTCGTAAATATGACATTATATTTTATTCCGGAACAGTTAGTTTGGTTGGTCGTAAATGCGACCAGCGTCGATTAAAATTGTTAGTATTCGTTGGCCGTGGAGCAAATGTGGAAACTCATGTATTTTGCTGTTCTTGTTGTTGTGATGTTGGACAGTACAAATGGACAAAGAAGGGGTATGTTTTCGCGATTCAATTTTTCAAATATTTTCTTGATAATATACATAATTAAATTAATATTTTAAAATTATTATTTGTCTATTAAAAAGGGCCCTGAATTTTTCATTTAATGAGAGTGTAACAATTTATTCAAAAAGCTCTTGCTCTTTCCAAATAAAAATAAAAAATAGCTACAGTGACAGGATAATAATGAACCAGAATTATTTTTTTAATATCCAAGTTAATTGATTAACTGCTTTATAAAGCTCATCCTTGAAAAAAAAAAAATGACACAAATTATTTGATTTAACAAAAGTTATATTTTTTCGTTTCTCTTTTCTTTCTCGTTGCGTTTTTAATCTTCCATTTCCGCTATTGATTTTACGCATTAAAGGCATTTAAAACTTGTTTCTAATAACTTGTTTCTTCTTCAACTCTCACCTATCCATACTTCAGGTTATTGATAAAATTTGAGTAAAGATGAGAAACATGTATGATAAAAAAAAATACAATGTCGATATTGTGACAGTTCACAGAGCAAGTCCTTTTGTGTTTCGCTCGCTTTGTAAAGCCGGAAAACCTAAATTCCTAGGATTTCAGGAAATCGTATTTTAAGTGTAAATTGAATCCACACCTGCAATGATGGATTTTTTTGTGATTGTGTCAAATTCAATTTAAATTGGCAAGGAAATTCATGTGTATGGACAATAAATTGTACTACAATGAACGTCTTGCTAATACGCGATGATAACAGTAACCTTGACCATAGTAGGTTCTTTTTTGGTTCGTTTTATTGTATTACAGTAATTAGACTGAATCATAAAAAAAGCTTGAGAGTTTTGTTATTACAAAAGTGAAACCTGCTACCATATTAAGAACTGGTTAGATAATTTGCCAGCAAAATATTCCGCGATTTTAGGATAGCTTGAAAGGTGCACAACCGGGTGTCCTAAAATGAATGACGACTGGCGATATTGTATAGGAAACGGTAATACCTAGAGCTTCAGGAAAAGAAAAATTTATATGCAGTGTGACCATGAGAAATTCAAAGAAAATATTTTTAAGTATCAGATTTGACCACAAGCGGGCGCAATCAATAGGCTCAACAATATAATTTAGTGATACTAACCAAAGCCTCAGTATAAGGAGCAGCTTTGATAGCGCCATCGGAAAGTGGAATTAATGTTGCACATCTTTGATTTGAGAGTTCTTATCGTATCGCCATTAAGAAGAGTAGAGGAAAGGGTTGAATTATGTAATTGGTTTCAAAAATCCTATAACTTCTGTACCCTTTATCGGAAATGAACGAGTTCAGGCTCGATTGAAAGGGAAGTTTAACCTGATTTAAAATTTACGTTTAGTGACTCCGGCTACTTTGTTATAAATTAGTTAGACGGCGCTGTTTGCAATGGTAATGATTTTTCCCAGTTTTCTTGAAATAATTAAATGAAAAGGTATATTTCTTTTACAGTGGTTACAAAGCTTCCAAAAATGCGAATCTTTTGGTAAAAACCCAAAATTTATATTTCTTTTCGTTTTCGAGATATTTTCAAATGAATCCATTGGTTCAAACAATTGTTATCGAGTAATAGTTTTCAGTTTGAGATTAAATAATGCAAATAGGAATTTCATTAATATTAAAATCATCTAATTGTTTTCGGGAACAGAGAATAAGAACAATAACTAGACAACAAACAATCACAGAACACAAACAATACATTAGTAATCAATAGTTTAGATCGTGTCGATGCTTCGACAGATTTTTGACCTATCATTGTGTGAAAATTGACAAATAGCAACCAATTTGCTGCTTGTTAAGTCATCCCACACAAGGCGGCCAAGCAAACTGTCAAAGCGTATTTGAAAATTTTTAAAAATTTAGAAATTGTGTTGCAAAACGGTTTTGATTGCAATGGATACTTCGAGCATCCTCTGAACAATAGTTTCAACTTTATTTGGGGTCTCTTCAGCAGAAACGTAGTTCAAGAACTGCTGAAGAGGCCCCAAATAGGGCCGAAACAGCTATACCGAGGATGCTCGAGGAATCCATTGCAATAAAACTGACTTGCAACAAATGACTTGCAACCATATGAGAGGCTTGATTGAACGTAAGCAAAATACACTTGTTTCAAAGTATTTAGACTAACCGACTTCCGAATTTTATAGCTAGCATAGTAAACACCAAAATGTTAGTCAACAGATTCCATTTTAAGTTATAGTCTATGTTAATTCCCAGGAATTTTGTGTTTGTTGCTTGTGGAAGGGATTTATTATTAAAATGAATGTACATATGTAGATTCACTATTTTCAGTGGAATTCATTGTAATCAAACTGACTTACAACAAAACTTTTGATAACAACACAATGGTTAAATAAAAACAATGAACAATAAACATATTTTATAAATGTTCAAATTTCTGGGAGATACTAAATACTTCAGCTATTAAAATACTTGATATCTCACTTTGATTGTATTCAACTATATTTTCTGGTGTGGTAGGGCGCGTTGCCAACTCCAAAACCAGATCTTTTAATTTTCACCATAAACAAAAATCAAGAACAGCTAAATCTGGGGTTCTAGCTGGCCATGGAAATAGATTTTCTCTTCCAATCCATTAATAAGGAAAGTGCAGTGTTGTAACAGATACATTTTAGAAGTATCTAGTTTCAGACACAGATACGCTAATTTGTAACTCGATACAGTTACATATACTTCTTTTTTAAAAGTAACTAGATAAGTAGATACAGATACAGATATAGTATAAATGTATCTAGATACCTTTTAGATACTTTTAGATACATACATAAATGTGTTACATAATAATAAAAATAATAAGGTTCTTTATTTCAATAAAAAAAAAAAAATTGACAAAGCATCAAAGTTTGAAATTGAAAAATGTAAACAGAAAGAACAATTATTATCGTGTTGTGACAATAATAAAATTACACTGAAAAGTAGTACAAGACATGAACAAATTCACAAGTTCAAAATAGATTACATTGCATACAGGGTGAATGACAATTGTACTGACAGAAAAAAACGCGTAAGAGAATCGATGTTACAGATTACGGGAAGAATGTTCGAAAAAATTCTTGCAAACAGTTTATAATTAATTAAAAAATTGCGTACGAAATACGGCGGCCACGTACTATAAATGCGGCTGTATAATAGGGCTATACATTTTTTTACTGAGTCTCGCTTGCACACAACGCGATCTTGACAAACATTTCAATTTATTTTATTACTCGTTTAACAGCTGGGGAAGGCAAGTTTCTTTTACGCGGCGTTATTATTAGTCATTTCTAAAATTGCGTACGAAATACAAATAATAAATTCGCAAATAATTGTTTGTTAATTTGTGCGGATTATATACTAGAGCGAAATGTACCAGCCCTTTCGTTCACAAAAAAATCGCAAGGATTTAAATTTGGTGATCAAAGGGGTCAATATGACCGGCCCGACAGGCATCTGATAGTAAATAAATTGTAATAAAACTATTAGGATACAATCTGTTGATTTAAACGTCGCGTCGCTAGTGTTATGCGAAATACTAATTGGTAATAATTATCACCACAAACGAATGATTACTTGATTACAGTTGCAAAGTATTGCTTAAACGAATCGGATTTCTCCGAAAAAGTGAAAAGATTTATTAGACCTGAAGTTATTGCCGACTATAAAAACTTTATGAACGTAATAGATTACAGGATCACGTTTAAAAAATTCTAAGGAATAGTTCCATAATTAATTAGGAATTTGTTAAAGTTTTAATAGATTTGTGTTAGTAATTCCTAACACACAAAACGAAATTAGAATAATTAATTATTCGAAACAAATTACGAATAAGTTTAATGATTTATTTGTTTACCAGGTCTTCAAAGTGATGTTGTTATTTGCGTGGAATAATCTATTTCAGGTAATTTGCTGCATGCATTATTTGTCACGTAAATATTTTCGAGTTCGCATTCACGTCGGGCGTTGACCTAAAAGCGGAGTTGTGAAATTCCACTTAAAAGTCAAGTTCACGAAGTTATGCTGCAGTATCATAAAACTATAATAAAACTTTTATCACAGCATTTATTTCGTTCATCTGCTTCTCGAATTTTTTACCAGTAACTAAAGTAGAAGGAATTTATAAACATTTTTCCCACACTCTCGGACACAGCTTCTTATCGTGGTTTCATTCTGTCGGTATAATTAACAGTCACCCTGTATATTCATGTACTACATATGGCTCCAGAGTTAATAGTAGTCGATATATGTATTTCCGTACAAAAACTTCTACTGTTGCTACGTACTCAGTTAAGGAGATAACATTTTGCGGCTTTCGTGCAGCATTTGTGATTGGCTCATTCAAAATCATTCAAAATTATAGCCAATAGAAATCAAACTGTTAAACTAAGGCAACGGCAATTTTAATCTCAATCAAATAGTTAATCATAATTAAATATTTGATTTCCTTTCTGTAAACCCACCCTAAATGTATCAGATTCATTCAATGAACGTTAAGGAAGTATTAAATATATGACCTAGTGACACTGGCTTCGAAACAAATGGACTTTTAATAGTTTTTTGAAAGAGGGAAATCTTTGTGTTAATTTCAAAGGATAAATTATTATATCTTTGGAAGGAAGTTTAAATTTCCACCAATGACATTGCTTTATCACGCAATTAACTGGATCGTGTGGTTAACTACGTTTTATGAAACTGTGCCTTATGTGATAATAACTCGAGAATGAAAAAAGATATCAATTTCGGGTTTTCACCAAAATGTTCCTGTTTTTGAAGCATCTTGTGGTCAAATCTGATACTTATAAATAAAAAATATTTTCATTGAATTTCTCATGGTCGCTTTGGTTATAATTTTTTTTCCCGAAGCTCTAGGTATTACCGTTTTCTATATATTGCCGGTTGCCATCCATATTGGGACACCCGGTATAGTTGCGAAATCGTTACTTAATCAATCATGAAATTACAGACACAGCAATATACATATAATTATTATAATTATGAATTTTGTTGGCGTATCAATCTAATAATTAAAAAGCGAGTAATTGAAGCGCTGTTATTGTCAATGTAGATTAGTAACTTTGAAATAAATTTGTTTCTATTTCTTCGCTTTGTACAAAAATAAATATTATTCTATCTAAAAAAAAAGTTATTAGCTGTTGGTTATTATTTCGAGGACGTAATTACATATTTGCTTGCTTATTTTGGGGACAAAAAACTGTCCTAATTTTTTTTTATTGCGCTATATTTCCCCCGTGGTATTTGAACAAATTATGAACTTGCACAGGATGTTTCGTCACCACACATTTAGTTCCAGACAAATTGTCCGTAATCTAGAATAAAATATTTTTATATGAATATCTCATTTAACAGGCAAAAGTGAAATGTGTTAGCTTTTCTATAACAGAACAAGTGTATGAAAATATTAACAAAGAAAAATAAAATCAAACAAAACTACCCGTGTCTTAAAGACACAGAAATCAAATTATTGCTCAATCACAAACTATAAGAAATGAAAGATTAAAATTGGAGGAGAGAAGTTACATAAGCATATTACATTTTGGAACATATAAAATAAAAAAAGAAAGAAATATTATTATTAATATTACAAACCGAAAAAATTATAACAAAATATTGAAAGTTTCCTGTCTAGAAAGGAATATAATCATTTTTAGAAACATCTGTACAATATCAGGTTTGATGATGTGTTTCGAAGTTGAAAGAATGATTAATAGATTAAAAAAAATAGTATCTGGCATATTTGCATTTTTTTTGTAGGTAGAGTAAGGCCTTGTTCTCTGCCGAATGCCCAAACTGGTGTTTGTCTTCCAATTGAAAATTGCTCACATGCAAAAAGACAGTTAAGTAGATACCAGAGGCCACCGTTTTGCAGATATCATGGTGGGTATGCTACGGTTTGCTGTCCTAAAGGGCATCCTGCAAATATAGTACTTCCTGATAACATAAGCGAGCAAAGTGAGATATTCTAATGTAGAACCTTGCCTTCTTTCAATTTCAATTTCTTTTTTTCATTTTGTGTAGAATGTGAAGAATATAAAATGATAAGTGTAACACCTGCCGCGCCTTTAAGACTATCGGTCTTAGTGGTAGGAGGGGTCAATTCAAGAGCCAAAGAATTTCCTCATATGGTGAGTCGTATTTGTTTATTTGTTTAATCAAATTACACGCAATTATACAGAACCTTCATAAAGAACTTTACTGAATGTTCAGTTCTTGTCTACTGTGTCATTTTCCAATTTTCTTTTAAATTCCTTCTATGATATTTACGTTTATTTTCAGGCTGCATTGGGGTACGGTGATGAAACTGATATCCAGTGGCTTTGTGGTGGGTCGCTCATTAGCAAGCACTATGTATTAACAGCAGCTCATTGTCTCTCATCCTCAGAATTGTAAGAGTATAACTTCACCTCAACTTTATTCAAACTGTCAATGATTTCAGAGGTGACGTAGAATTCGTGCGACTAGGAGATCTGAACCTGGCGAGCGACACCGACGATGCCCAACCCCAACAGTTCAGGGTGGTCCAGCGAATTCCCTACCCCGAATACACCCGCCTCACCCAGTACAATGACATTGCGCTTCTGCGTTTGGATCGAGACGTTGAATTTACCGAATACGTCAAACCTGCCTGCCTACAGGTTTCTGACGATTTTTCAGACACTGCCCCCATCGCAACCGGATGGGGCACCGTGGAATTCGGGGGTGCGACCAGTGATACCTTACAGAAAGTTAATCTTCAGTATTTCACGAACGAACAGTGCAAGCAAACCTACGCGCCCCAGGAGCGATTGGAAAACGGGATCGTGGATGAGATGCAATTGTGTGCAGGTGGGGTTAATGAGGAGAAAGATACTTGCCAGGTATTAACAACAAATCATGCGTAATTTAGGGAAATTGATCCAACTTTTTTGTGGACAGGGAGATTCTGGTGGTCCGCTCCAAATAAGGACATCCACGAACCCTCTGACTTATTACATAGTGGGGGTAACATCATTTGGTGAATCTTGTGGAGTTGCCAATGTACCCGGTGTTTACACTAGGGTCTCGACGTACGTTTCATGGATTCAACAAATTATTTGGCCCGAATAAACCTTAGATTTATGTTTACAGTTGGTTCTTGTCCGATGAAATTTGTATCACAAAATCTTCTAAGCGGACACTAAATCGCGCAAATATACACTTTACGTTTCGCAGTCGTTCGACTGCTTCGTCAGAAGTGACAACATAATTTTCACTTCTGACGAAGCAGTCGAACGACTGCGAAACGTAAAGTGTATATTTGCGCGATTTAGTGTCCGCTTAGAAGATTTTGTGATACTTAGATTTATGTTCATCACACCTCTTTGAATATTTGGAATAGATTAAAATATTGTTTTTCGTTGTTTCTTTTTTTTATTTATGAATTAATTAACATTCCAATGCTTTATTTACTACAGAGATGAAATTTCTTTCCTTGTAATGTCTTTTACAATCAGACCTCTTTTTGTTACCTTATGCGGGCCATTTAGACGCACAGCTATGTGATTTTCTTCCACTCTTTCCTTTGCATGGATCCATTCCCTTATATTTTTTTCTTTTAGGTCTGCCAGAAATGCTTCGTGCCAACGTTTCTTGGGTCGCCCTCTCCTTCTTCTGTCGTATGGCTTCTTCCCGGTGCCCTTCCTTCCTGCATCCGCTCAATATGTCGTAGCCATTGTAATCTTCTTGCCTTAATAACCATGTCCAGTGGTCGGTTCTTTGTAGATTTCATAGATCTCTATATTCGTTCTCCGTTCATAACCATCTTCTGCTTTCTTTTCTCCCACTATTCTTCTAATTATCTTCCGCTCCCAAATTTGTAATCTTTCTTTATTTAGAATCAAAGTTTCGCAGGCGCATATCGCTGTTGGCCTGATGTGATAACTGTTTTGTAAAGTCGAAACTTGGCACCTCTTGATAGTTAGTTGCTTTGCTCTTATTTGTTTGCAACCTCAATTTCTTTCTCCTCATCACACTTGCTTGATATCCTCGCTCGCAGATAAGCGAACTCTTCCACCATTTCAAATTTCATGCTTCCTATATCTGTCATCACTTCTAATTCTTCCCTGTCCAAAGGTACTCGTATCCTGATTACTTTACTTTTCTCTCGGTTTATTTGTAGTCCCATCCTACATGCATTCCCCCCAATCTTTTTATTGCCACCTCTAATTCTTTCTTGTTTCTGGCTATGATCGCCACGTCATCCGCATACCCTTTTAATTGGTGGTATCTCTCCCGCTTGATTGAAGTTGCTGTTCCTTATAATTTTTTCTAGTACTGCATTGAATGGTAGTGTTGAGAGGAGACCTTCTGATTGCGAAGTCTTTGGATGTTTGACTTCCCACTGTTACATTGTTCTTTTTAGTGTCGTTCTAATGAGGTTTACTAATAAAAATATAATTAATAAAGAAAAGAATTTTATATTTAACTTGGCCTTTTATTTCTGCAGAGAAATCAATCAGAATTGATTAGAACGAAACAAAATCCGTAATTCATAAGTAAATTTATTTTATGTCTCGCGAAATTCTATAGGTGTCAATCACTTTTCAACTTCTAAAAGTACCGGTACTTTTTCGTACTGGGTTTCAAAAAAAACGTCTACTATACTTATTCCCAAAACGTTACGGTCATTTAACAATAATTAACAAATACTTTACGCACGCTAAACCCAGGCAAGATCACGTGCGACAAAACCGTGCGCCCATTTCAAAATACATGTATAACGAATGGTTTTTGCAAGCGCCTTGGAATTAGGCGATGATTTGGCAATTGTGTAGAAAGCTCGAAGTAGATAAAATATTCAAGATCACGTCCGCTATTATGTACTTTTGTGCACATCCATTTCGGATTGCTTCGTGTTCCCCGTTAGTTAATTTTATCAACAAAACCATTTCGATTAAATCCGTGGCGTAAGAAAATTCACGTCACTATTTTTTTTTATATAAGCTTTCTGACAAAGGAAATGTCTTTATACGACGTAGTAGCTGAAGAGACTAGTGTGCGATCAACATGGAGCTGTGGTCGTTTATTGGTATTCTAGTTGTTGGTATTATTTCCGGAGTTTGTGGTCAGTGGAGAGGTATGTAATTAATTATTGCGCGCGTACTTGAATTAAGCAAATTGCAAAACGGTAATTTTAACAATGACTTTAACTTACCTTCTAATTCAATTAAAAATCTTAGTCAAGCAAGGCAATAAACTCAGTGTGAATTTTTTTTTGGTTTATGTTAGGGTGAACTTTCAGGATTCATTTTTAGAATAACTTTCAATTAAATCTCTCATTTTCTGCGTGAATGTCCTGAATTCAACTTGAAGGATTTATTTCGGGGTTCAAATTCAAACAGTGGTGGGGTTAACGTGAAGGACCATTCAAGTTTTTTTTTTTACATTACTTTTAAGTAAACGGATTTTAATTGATTATATTAAAGTATACGTGGAGAATTTTTCTGTTAAAGTTTAATTTTTTTATACTAGAGAATTTGATGTGTTCTGAAAGGGAGATAGCAGGGACTTTTTTGCCATGACACATCAAAATTGTTAGGAAAAGTTATTTTACGTAAACGCGAATGAAAGTTGCAGGTCTCGCCCGTAGTTCCCCCTAATGATGACAAATATTACTTCCTTAACTGATAAGGGGAAACACTGATTCATTCTCGAAACAAATCCGGAAATTATCTATTCCTGATTTCATTCGCATGTGAAGTAATTTCATTTATAAATTTTCCAGCAATATTTGAGCTATAGACTAATTTAATAATCATGTGGTATAAAGTAAAGGTAAAGTATTTATAAATTCCCCCAGGCAATTACATACTTTCAATTTATTTAAAAAAAATATTTCAATAAGCATACCTCACTTTTTTTTTTAAATTTGACCCCGCTATGGATTAAATAAAAATAAATTTTCTCCCTTCTTACATCCGCATTTGAGACACCGAACTTAGAACTGCGTCCGAAGTTGAATATCCATGTAATTTGCTCTTACATTACCTTTTTCTTAATTGGGTTGTAAGACGTTCATAAAAAGCAAAGAATTTCAAGATAAAAAACCAGTAAAAAAGTGAACTTGAGGTTATTCCCCGCATGGAACCTTGTAGTTAGTCCCAAAACAAAAACTATTTTTGTCTTCTTTTGTGCTGCTGTAATATGTCTTATATACCAATTTCGAACTCGAAGCTCGAAGTAAATATATATAAATTCAAGAAGCCTGTTATGTGTCTTCATTGCCTGAAGGAACTCTGATAATTTATTTCTTCTTTTAAAATAACGAGCGCTCCAAAAATAATTATACACGTGTGTCTTCTATTTTCTTTTCAAATTTCAATACAATTTTTTTCATCATTTCAATTTTCGTTAAGCAAACACGTTTTCACATTGTAATAATAATTAATAAATGCGGAATTGGTTTACCTTCCAGTGCAGAGAGTTCTTCCATGTATGTATTTCAAGCAGAAACGAATGTGGGAGAACTTATTGTCAATGAAAAATTAAACAAACTTTCATTATATTTATGCGTTCTGGTGGTTTAGTTGGTTTCAGTGGCTGACCACGGTCAATACTATAGTGCTTAATTGCTCAATAATAGTAACAACATTGTTATCTTTAGGTAGTACGAGAAGGTCGAGAATAAATTATTGTTAGTGTTCATTGCAACATCGTATGGCCGTGTTTTTATTGCCTTTTATATTCTACTTTGTTTACTTAATCCTAGGTCTTTGTACTACAGTTTTTTCTACATTTATTTTCTTTCATATGAACTGTCCCTTTTGGTTTCTTTTTTGTCGATGTATTATTTGGTTCTTACTTCAGTGAAGGTTTTCGTCAATTGTATTTTGAATTCCAAACTCCTTTTGTATTCTGTTTTCCTCTCTCGTATAATATAGGGTGTTACTATACTCGAGTCATTAATTAATATATTGACGATGTTTCTTTCGGAACGAATTAGTGTACCTTAATTTGTTTCCTTTTTCAGATAGATTCTACCCCTGCTTCCAACCAAACTCGGACGTTGGCGTGTGCATGCCTTATAACTTATGTCCGCATATTAGAAACGAATACTGGAAGAATGAGATTTCGTATTGCGGCTTTTACAGTCGATATCCTCGGGTTTGTTGTCCCAGGTACAAAAGCAAACCGATGCCCAAACATAAATGTAGACAGAGTAAGTGTGAAACATAACGAACTCGTTTGGAAAATAATCAAAAAACGTGTAGGCTCCCTCGTTACAATGTAATTTGATTTTGATTATAGAGTGCGCAGAATATCACAACATTAACGAAATAGTGCAGGGAGAGGAAGACATTACCAACTACTTTCCAGAGACCAAAGATTCTTTAGCCCGTGAGTTTCCCCACATGGTAAACACCACAACGTTTCTTTAATTATCATGTAATTTCTTTGCACTAAATTTTTAGGCTGCACTAGGTTTTGGAGATGAAAACGACATTCAGTGGAGATGTGGAGGAAGCTTAATCAGCGAAAGATTTATTCTTACAGCGGCTCATTGCTTGTACTCTCAACAACTGTAAGTTTCATTAGTTGGCATGTAAATTGATTTACATAGCAGTTGATGGGGAAGTCATGTTACCACCAGTTTACACATGGTGTATAGTCGTCCCAATTTTGCATCGGTTTTATGGTCTTGCTTTTAAAAGAAGCGGCAGCGAGGTGACAAACAGACCGCAGTGTCCGCTCTTTTTATAGCAAGACCATAAAACCGACACAAAACTGGGACGACTATACATGTACACGTTATGTTAATTTTGTTTGTGTTTGTATTAGAGGAGAAGTTAAGTTTGTACGCCTCGGCGATCTCAACATACTGAACAACAGCGACAACCAAAACGTACAGCAGTTCGAAGTAATAGAGCGAATCAGACACCCTCAGTATCTGCCCCCGTCGCAATACAACGACATAGCTCTTTTGAAGCTAAACGAAGACGCGAAGTTCACGGACTTCGTTAGACCAATTTGCCTGGAAGCTTCCAGGGATCTCATCGATACAATACCTATTGCAACTGGATGGGGAAGCGTGGAGAACGATGGTGAGATAAGTGCCGACCTCAAAAAGGTGGAGCTTCAGTATTTTTCCAACGAGAAATGTCGCCAGACTTATGGGCCCGAAAGGCGATTGGAGTTTGGCGTGCTTGATGATGTTCATATTTGCGCCGGTGGAGTAAATGATACTTGTCAAGTAAGTCCCTTGCAGGAACAAGAGTTAATGCCACGAAGTCACGAGAAAAACCAAAGTCATTTACTTTAATAGCTTTTCACATCTTCAAACAGAGCTATCTTAAGAAATTTTTGCATATTGGACTTCAAGCACTTCAGTTTCAGTGTGTCTAACTTTTTTTTGTAAATTTCAGGGTGATTCTGGTGGACCTTTGCAAGTGAAGGTGTCTTCATATCCAATTGTTTATAACATAATAGGCATTACATCGTTCGGCAAGGTGTGTGGGGCTGCAGACATTCCAGGAGTTTACACTAGAGTATCTAGTTACGTGGAATGGATCGAACTTATCGTGTGGCCTAATTAAAGTTTCATACTCGCGCAGAAATTTTAACGTAGGCTGCTTTTGTGTTTACTTGTTTACAGTGTTGCCTAGCCTATCGTAAGATTGAAACGAAATAATTTGAAATGTACCTATTTAGAGAAATAAATTTTTGTTCTGGCATTATTAATTAAAGAAAATTGACCATTTCGTGAAAATCTTTTCAATTTTCTTTTTCTTATCACACTGTTCAATCCAAAACTTTACTTTGGAAACAACATTCTCTGCACGTGTCTAAACGTTTATAATACGCTCATAATTTATTGATTATTTACTAGAGCTGGCTATATAGGAAAGGGTTAATACCTAGAGCTTCAGGTAAAAAATTATGTGCAATGTGACCATGAGAAATTCAAAGAAAATATTTTCAAGTATCAGATTTGTCCATAAGGAAACGAAATAGGTTCAACTATGAAATTTAGTGATACTAACCAAAACTTCAATACAAGGAGAAGCTTTGATAGCGCCATCGGAAAGTGGAATTAAGAAGAGTAGAGAAAAGAGTTGAACTAATTAGTTTCAAAAATCGTATAACTTCTGTACCCTGTATTAGAAATGAACGAATTTAGGCTCGATTGAAAGAGAATTTCAAGCTGATCTAAAATTTGCATTCAGTGACTCCGCCTACTTTGTTATAAATTAGTTTGAAGGCGCTGTTTGCAATGGTAATCATTTGTCCCCTGTTTTCTTGAAAAAATTAAATGGAAAGGTATATTTCTTTTAAAGTGGTTACAAAGCTTCCAAAAATGCGAACATTTTGGTGAAAACCCAAAATTGATATCTTTTTCGTTTTCCAGATATTTTCAAAATGAATCTGTTGGTTCATGATATTAACGGATCGAAAAAGTTCAAACAATTGTTATCGGGTAATAGTTTTCATTTTGAGATTAAATCATGCAAATAGGATTTAATATTAATATTAAGGCATCAATTTATTTAAAAGCATCTCATTGTTTTTGGGAAGAGAGAATAAGAACAATAATAAGACAACAAATAATCACATAACACAAACAATAGTTTAGATTGCGACATCCTACGACCGATTTTTGACCTATTATTGTGTGGAAATTGACAAATAGCAACAAATTTGTTGCTTAATAAGTCATCCCACACAAGGCGGCCAAGCAAGCTGTCAAAGCATATTTGAAAATTTTAAAAAATTTAAAAACTTTGTTGCAAAACGGTTTTTATTGCAATGGATACTTCGAGCATCCTCTGGGCAGTTGTTTCAGCTCTAACTAGGGTCTCTTCAGCAGAAGCGTAGCTCGAGAACTGCTGAAGAGGCCCCAAATAGGGCCAAAACTGCTATACAGAGAATGCTCGAGGAATCCATTGCAATAAAACTGACTTGCAACCATATGAGAGGCTTGATTGAACGTAAGCGAAATACAATTGTTTCAAAGTATTTAAGCTAACCGACTTCCGAATTTTATAGATAGCATAGTAAAAACCACAAATGTTAGTCAACAGGTTTTCAATGTGCAGATTCCATTTTAAGTTATAGTCTATGTTAATTCCCAGAAATTTCGTGTTTGTTGCTTGTGGAAGGGATTTATTATTAAAATGAATGTACATAGATTCACTATTTTCAGTGGTGCTATAGAGAATGATATTCGTTTTTACAGAATTCAATACTAGGTCATTATGTCTACACCAAGTACCCATGTCAACAACGCAAGTTGGCGCGTTAATAGTGCCACATTTTTAACAGAGTTACTTTTCTCTAACTGAGTTACTTTTAACCAGACCAGGATGTCTCATCTGCGAATTGAATCACGGTAGCTGCAGTCAATGCATCTGCTAGATCGTTTACATAAATAACAAATGACAAGGGACCCAAAATGAAACCCTGAGGAATCCCTCTATTTATTGGTTGGGGTTCTGAAAAAATTCTTGTTCATTGGAGTGACTAGTTCCATTGATGCAAACATTTTGACTTCCATCTGATAGGTAGGATTTAAATAATTTCAAGGCTATTCCGCGTACACCATATTTATCTAATTGGGTTAACAGAAGGTCATGACTGAACGTGTCGAAAGCTTTACTCAAATCAAAATATATACCAGCTACTTTAATTCTTTTATCAAAGCATTCAAGTAACTCGGAAACCGATTGGTAAATAGCAACTTCACAAGATTTCCCTGGAAGAAAACCGTATCGCGTATTATTTAATATTCCTATCTTGTTCTTAGTAAGATGTTCAAGCAATCTACCGTGTAAGATTTTTTCAAATATTTTGGATAATGCGGGTAATATAGCATAGGGCGATAATTCTCGATATCAAATTTGCTTTCCTTTTTGAATACCGGCACCATTTTTGCATGTTTTAAATTCTTTGGAAATATGCCTTGTATACACATGGAGATATTATCAAATGAATCTATTGATTCATGATATTAACGGAACGAAAAAGTTCAAACAATTGTTATCGAGTAATAGGTTTCATTTTGAGATTAAATAATGCAAATAGGAATTTTATTAATATTAAGGCATCGATCTGATTAAAAGCATCTAACTGTTTTTGAGAACAGAAACTAAGTACAATAACAAGACAACAAAACAATTACAGAACACAAACAATACATTATTAATCAATAGTTTAGATTGCGACATCCTGCGACCGATTTTTGACCTATCGTTGTGTGAGAATTGACAAATAGTAACCAATTTGCTGCTTGGCCGCCTCGTGTGAGGTGACTTATACCTCACACAAGGCGGCCAAGCATACTGTCAAAGCATATTTGAAAAATTTAAAAAATTTTGTTGAAGCAGTTTTGATTACAATGGTTACTTCGAACATTTTCTGGACAGTTGTTTCAGTTAGAGTCTCTTCAGTAGAAGCGTAGCTCGAGAACTGCTAAAGAGGCCCCAAATAGGGCCGAAACTGCTGTACAGGGGATGCTCGAGGAATCCATTGCAATCAAACAGACTTACAACAAATAACAACACAGTGGATAAAATAAAAGCTATGAACAATAAACATATTTTATATATGTTCAAATTTCTAGGAGGTACTGAATATGGCGGCTTTGATTGCAGCTCTTAAATTGCTTGATATCTCACTTTGAATACATTCAACTATATTTTCTGGTGTGGTAGGGGGGGAAGGGGACGTTTCGCCCCCACTGTTTCACCCCCACCGTTCGCCCCCGCCGTTTCGCCTCTGGTCCCGATTCGCCCCCGACCCATTTCGCCCCCAAATTAACATATGCTAATTTTAGAAATTACATTGAGTGTTCTTCAGACAGTAGTTTAGTTGTATTTGTTTAAAATCAGAAGAGTGGTCACATTAATTCTCGAGTTGAAACCGCAGTGAATGTTTGTTTTATTTTCAACAAATATAACTGATACATACAGTGTGTGTTTTGATAATGTTTGACCCTATACTGAACGTACCAAGTGAGACAAATCTCCTGAAGGTTAGTTTACCTCGAACGAACAGGACGAGACCTTGGGAACGGTTTCGAAATGACTCTCTCAGCTGAGTTCATTCCCTGGCGCCCCGGTTTATTTTATTTAGTACCCATCCCTTCTTCACTAGTGTATTTAATGTATAGTATTTAAAGTAGCCGGAGTCATTGAATGCAAATTTTAGATCGGCTTAAAATTCCCTTTCAATCGAGCCTATACTCGTTCATTTCTGACAAAGGGTACAGATGTTATAGGATTTTTGAAACTAATTAGTTCAACTCTTTCATCTACTCTTATTAATGGCGATACGATAATAAATCTCAAATCAAAGATGTGCAGCATTAATTCAACTTTCCAATGGCGCTATTAAAACTGCACCTTATACTGAAACTTTGGTTGATATCATTAATTTTATTATTGAGCCTATTGATTGCGTCATCTTGTTGTCAAATCTGATACTTAAAAATATTTACATTGAATTTCTCATTGTCACTTTGGTTATAAATTTTTTTTCCGAAGCTCTAGGTTTTCTATGTATCGTCGAGTGTCATCCATATTGGGACAGTCGGTATAACAATTTTTGATCGTCTTGATTCAAGTTACCACCCTGCTAAATTATTGCACTCAATTCGATAACATCCTGTATTATGAATAAGATTATATTTATGAACTGCTGTATTTGTGAAAACCGGTTGCTTCTTCGAACGATATGCTTGTTAGCCTTGCAGCCAAACTATGCGTAAACTATAGTCCTCGGTGTCTTTGAGAGACGACAGTACTCTCAATAACTTCAAACACGATTGCTAACATTCTCGGGTGCTTGACAACTGTTTTTGATTCCGAAAATGAAAAATATCTAACGTTTGTGAAACGGAATTCCCGATTCGTTTACCGTATTCCACATTTTAAATAAGGCTTAAGTTATCATGTAACGTAAGAAACAAGCAGTTCTTCTGTAATGTTCATGCAGTAAGCATCGTTTCGTATCTTATTCATTAGCTTCCAATTGATAAATTTCGCGGATGCTAACATTATGAAAAAAACAGTTGTATTTTTCGTCGTTTTAGTGGTTTTGATTGAAAGTGAAGGTAAACTACGTCATGTGATTTGACTCATTATTTTATTCAGTATAATTTTTAACAGATTTATTGTATTTTCTTTAGAGAGTTTATTCAGTGTTCTACTGTACCCTATATGTTTACAGACGCAACTAACTTTTTAAATAATTCCTCTTTCGAAACCATTGTATAAATTATTGTATTTTGGATTTGTTTATTCTTCATCAGTGACGACCGGTACATACGAATTTGGGAGTGCTGTCGATGTGCGCTACGTATTGTTTTGTTCTCTGTTTGTGTCAGACGAAGCAAGCGCACAGCGCAGCTGTCCTTCACTAATTCACACAGTTTGAATACAGAATCGGAAATTTGGTAATTGGACATAAGCAAGTTTGCTTCGACTCGGTTCGCGCAGAGCTAATTGCCAACGGCCGGCATCGAAAACAAGTGGGCAAGATTAGGCAAATTTCTTTCTTTACTTTTCTAGTGCATTCCCTGTCGCACGCATTATAACAGGATGTCCAGTTGAACATTTACCGAATCTGTATAGAAGACGGGTATAATTAATAGATAATATTTTTTCATAGGTGCAAAACAACCTGGGCTGACAAGTTCGCAAAGTAAGTATTTACATATTATTTAAATCGAGAAACATATTTATTAACAACTGAAATGTCAAACGAATTATTACAAAATGGTTTTTCATTTTGATCTTACAGAATGCAACGAATATTACAAATTGCAATTTTTGCCTGGCCCGGTAAGAAAAACAACTTGTTTGTATGATATTAAAGAAAATGTACGCATTTATTTCCAAGGGAACGAAAGATCTGAATGAGCTAAATGTGAATGGAGGAGTTCATGCACCGTCAAATTACTTAGGAGTAGCGTTCATGGTAAGTGAAATTTAAAGATGATCGATCTAACACTAAACTTATTTGCAATTTTGCCCAGAATTTTTTGCTATTGATATTCACATTTTGACTGTGGCTACTTTTAAATGTAAAAGAAAACGCCAGTGGGGCAGTGATTAGGATTACTAAGATACCCATCAGGTCAATTCAGATGTTTAGGGGCGAATAAATGAATATCAAGTTTTCTTGGGGGTGGAGGGATCTAGCGTAACGCTAGTTACTAACTTTCAATTAGATAGTCACTTGATCCAAATGAAAATGAGTGCCAATGTTCTTGAAAATAATTTATTTAATAATTGCTGCATTTTATTTAGGCTGCCCTAGGCTTCATAGATGGAAACCAAAAAGTAGTTTTCTGTGGAGGAACCTTAATTAGCGAGTATTTTATTCTCACAGCAGCGCAATGTGTATTGTCCAAATGGTAAGACTCTTAAGCCTCAATAAGTGCTCAAATTTAATTGAAATAATTTAGGTACAAGCTTGAATTTATTCGACTTGGAGACCTAAATTTAGCCAGCTCTGCAGATGACGTTGATGCTCAAGAATTTCAATTGGCAGAATACTTCGTTCACCCAAGCTACAAGCATCCTTATAAATACAACGATATTGCTTTGATAAAATTGGATAAACCTGCTGTGTTTACCAGTTCTGTATTTCCAGTTTGCTTGCTACCTGAGCAAGTGGACATAAGCAACAAAGATTTTTATGTTGCCGGTTGGGGTGTTACAGATTTCGGGGAGAGGGCTAGCGATAATTTGCAAGTTGCAGAACTGCAGTATTACGACACGACAAAGTGCCAGAAGTTTTATCCAAGCAGCCCCAGTATTCCGGAAAGCATTAAGCCGGCTTGGCAGATATGTGCACTTGGTCGGGTTGATTCGGCAGATACGTGTGAGGTACCAGTTTCGACTTCAACATTCGTATGTTTTCAGTGTTTTAAATTTATAGGGTGATGGTGGTGGCCCACTGGTATACAAACATAATACATCACCTGAAAAAGTCATTTATTACGTTGCCGGCATCATATCCTTTGGAAAAAGTTGTGGTTCAGGAATTCCTGGCGTTTATACTAGAGTGTCACATTATACTGGTTGGATAGAAAACATCGTTTGGCCAAATAAATAATAATAAAACTGACATTACACGAAGAGCGGGTGGCGAAATATATTTCTCTGAAAACTGATTTTATTGGACCTAATTAGTTTCTGCTCCTCATTATTATCATTTACCTACTCTTTCAATTATGTTTCAGTTTGAACAGAATGATGTAAAAAAGTTGGACAGTTAATGAACATTAAAATATTAAATAGAAAAGATACTTTGTATTTCATTTCGTAATACCTAAATCATTATTTTTTTTTAAATAAAATTTTCATTGCATTTGTGAAAACCGGTTGCTTCATCGAACGATACGCTTGTTAACCTTGTTGCCAAAACTTATTCTTTTGAGTAAACTATAGGTCTCGATGTTTTTGGGAGACGACAGTGCACTCAAATATCTCAAACACGGACGCTAACATTATGAAAAGAACTATCATATTTTGCGCCATTTTAGTGGTTTTGATTGAAAGTGAAGGTAAATTACATCTAATATATTATGTATTTCACTTTGACTTGGTTATTTGCTTTATGCAGTATAATTTTTAATATATTATGCTTTCTTCACAGTGTTTATTCAGTGTTCTGCTGTATAATGAGACGCAAATAACTTTTTAAATAACTCCCTTTTCGAAAGCATGGTATAAATTGTATTGCGGATTTGTTTGTCGTTCACTAATCGACACGTTTTAAATAGAAATGTTTGTTTGATAATATTTTTCATAGGTGTGACACTACCTGGGCTGACAAGTTTGCTAAGTACGTACATGCATTTCATTCAATTAAAAACTGAAATGTAAAAAAAAAAATACAAAATGGTTTTTAATTATGATCTTACAGAATGCAACGAATATTACAAATTGGGCATTATACCTGACTTAAAGTTAACTGTGTACGGAGGAGTTTTTGCACTGCCAAATCACTTAGGAATAGAATTTATGGTATGTAGAATTTTAAGATATTTATCATTATTCGCAATTTTGTGCAAAATATTTATAATGTAAAAAACGTCTATGGGGTAGCGATTTGGATTACTAAGATACCAAACGGGTCAAGCCGTTTAGTGGCGAATAAATGAATATCAAGTTTACTTGAGGGCGGAAGGATCTAGGCGTAATAATAATTACTTAACTTTCAATTAGATAATAGTTACTTGACCTAGACCTGAAAATAACGAAAATAGAAATGAGTGCCAACCAAGAAATTTCAAGGTCCGCAGTCTTTATTTTTAAGCATAATATCCTCGAAAATAATTTTTTTAAATTTTATTATACTTATTGTATTTCATCCAGGCTGCCCTAGGCTATAAATATGAAAGCCAAAAAGTAGTTCTCTGTGGAGGAACCTTAATTAGCGAGTATTTTATTCTAACAGCAGCGCAATGTTTATCGTCAGGGTAAGATTTCAAGCCCCCATAAGTACTGCAATTTAATTGAAATACTTTAGGGAGAAGATTTTTATTCGACTTGGAGACCTAAATATAGTCAGCTCTGCAGATGACTTTGATGCTCAAGAATTTCAAGTTTCAGAATACTTCATTCATCCAAGCTACAAGTATCCTTACAAATACAACGATATTGCTTTGATAAAATTGGATAAACCTGCTATGTTCACAAGTGCTGTATTTCCAGTTTGCTTGCTACCCAAACGAGTGGACATAAGCAATAAAAAAATTTATGCAGCCGGTTGGGGTTCTCGATTTTCGGAGGAGAAGGCCAGCGAGGATTTGCTAGTTGCAGAAATGCGTTATTACAACACGTCAAAGTGTCAGGAGTCTTTTCCAAGTGACATACGCCTTCCGGAAGGCATTAAGCCGGAATCGCAGATATGTGTGGTTGGTCGCGACAATTCGTCAAACTCGTGTCAGGTAAGAGTTTCGACTTCAATATTCGTATGTTTTCAGCGTTTTAAATTTATAGGGTGATGCTGGTGGTCCACTGGTATACAAATATAATGTATCGCCTGATAGAGTCGTTTATTACATTGCCGGCTTCAGTTCTTTTGGGAAACCTTGTGGTTCAAGAGCTCCTGACGTGTTTACTAGAGTGTCACATTATATTGGTTGGATAGAAAACATCGTTTGGCCAAATAACAATTAAACTGGCGTTATAGGAAGAGCACATGATGAGAAAATACTTTTTCATGAAAACTGATTTTAATGGATTTCAACTTAATTAGTTCAGCATTATGTAAAAAAATGGACAGTTAATGGACGTGAAAGTATTAAATAGAAAAAATAATTTGAATTTCATTTTGTAAGTACCTAAATCATTACTCTTTTGTAAAACTTTCAATAGCCCCAAGCTCGTCTCGGCAATCGGACAAGAGTCAACTTAAATGGTCCCCTTTGAATGCTATTCAACTATCGATGATAAATACTAACAAAAAAATCAAGGAGCAAATGTTCCAAAAGCAAAAACTGCTCTCAGTTTCTGGCGCTCGATTTTTAAGGCAAAATTAATGGTGAAGACCGCATTTCGATATTTTGTACCGCTTAGAAGCTACAGCTGATTTCTGTAAAAACTTCCTTAAGGCACTTTTTCATGCAAAATTCATTGCTTCAACTAAAGTGCTCAATATTTGAGATGAAAGCAACAACTTAGAATTTTATGCTCTTTTAAAATTCTATTTACAAAAATATAAAACACCTGATATTTTATTCAAATAGTTTTTGAGATGCCTATAGAGCTTTCAGATTTTAATTATAGCATACAACGTGTCCCAAAAATAAGTGCTTAAACGAAAATGTGGCTCGATTTTACAATAGTCGAATAAGCATTATTCTTAGAATAACGTAACGTAGGTGTGACGGAGATGTGGAGGAACGTTAAAGGCTATTCGGCCAACAGTTATTCCGTCCTTATTCCACGATTGTAAAACTGGTTCTTAAAGTGCCAAGTTTGACAAACCCTGTACGTTCGTAGTCAAGTAACGACAAGTAACAACCCTTAACGGCAATATGAGTGAGGAGATGAGCTGTTGTTATTGTAGGTCTATAAGATAAGGGCGAGGTTAGCATGCAGAATGAATGGTAAGTTCGAAGCATTTTATTTTTTGCCTTTTAATGTTGATTAGAAAGGATTCATGATAAAATGAAAACTTAAAACCAAAATAAAAAACTAAAAAATTAATTGTTTTTTGCTGTTAAGTCAAAAATTAAATGAATTACTGAAATTTCCGTTGCTTTGTATAAGTGGAATTACACTTTAAAACACTGATGTCCGGTTGCACCAATTTTTTAAGCAGAGGTTAAATTTTTAATTTAGAAGTTAAGTTTTTAGAATGTGACATTTACGTATGATCAGTATAAAGTCAAATACATTCTGATTGACATTTAAACTTCAACTTAAGTATCAATTAGAATGTGACTAACTTTTTGTTAAATCTGTAAATAATGTCACAGTCTAAACACCACTTAAATTTAAGCTCTGCTTAAAAACTTTGTGCAACCGGGCATGAATGTTATAATTCCGAACATTTTTTCTTTCAGAGTGATTCTGGAGGGCCTTTGCAAGTTAAGTTATGCAACTGTTTGGAACACAATTGTCATTACATCGTTCGATAAGGTGTGTGGGGCTACAGATAGATATTCACCGAGTTTATACTAGTTACGTGGAATGGATTGAACTTGTCGTATGGTGTAATTAAAGTTTCATGTTAGCAGAAACTTTAAAGTAGGCTGTTTCAGCGTTTACTTTGTTTACTGTGTTGCCTAACCTTTCTTAAGATTGAAATGAAATATTTTGAAAATAGGTATATTTAATTAAATATATTTTTGTCATGGACATTTTTTTTAGTAAAACACTGATTATTTCGTGGAAAACTTTTCAATTTTCTTTTTCTTATCACACTGTTCAATGTTCAATCCAAAGTTTTTATTTGGAAAGAGGGTTATCTATTATCCTCTGCACGTGTCTAAACGTTTATAATACGCTCATAATTTCTTGATAATTTATTATAACACTGTTACTCATTGATCCTCCGCTAGGAATAAGATAACTACAAAAGGCGCAGAGCTACGTAATGGATAGGGAAATAAACTAATCGATCTAAACATGAAATTCCTGAAGAAGAGAAAGAACACTAGAAAACATTCCTGATTCATAAAATTCACTAAATACAAATACGTATTTCTGCGTCGTAATACGTCATTCGTCACGCTCTGAAGCTCATAGCTTAGCCGTTGAAATACGTATTGCATTTGGTATATTAGTATGAATGGGCTTGTTTTCTAGTTTTCTAATTCTAGTGTAGTGTAAGGTCGGCCACATACGTTCGTTTTTCGAATTCGTTTTCCGAATCTGACTACCCGATTGCATTTAACCCATATAAAATGCTACATGGCATACACTTTCGTTTTTTAGCCGAACGGGAAATTTCCCATTCATTCGCTTCGAAAGCCAGCGACTGCATTCAAATGCCGATACGAAAAAAATCGAATTCGTCTTTCCGAACGCAAAAGTTGTGTACATTTTACCTTTATTGCCTCCAGGTTGCCTAATACCTTCAGAATTTCCGATCCAGTTTCCAAACAGGAGATTCTTGTATGCTTGATAACTGTTTTTGACGATTCCGAATGAAAAATATCGAACGTCTGCGAAACGTGTACGGAATTCCCGACTGGTTTTCCGTATTCCACATATCGGATATGATTTAAATCATCATGTAAGAAAGAAGCAGTTCTACTGCAATGTTCGTGCAGTAGACGTCGTTTTGTATCTTACAAAATAAATGATTCATTAGTTTCCAATCGATAAATTGAACGGATGCTAACATTATGGAAAAAATAATAGTGTTTTACCTCGTTTTAGTGGTTTTGATTCAAAGTGAAGGTAAACTTGACTTGCCTCATTATTTTATGCAGTATAATTTTTAATACATCGTACTTTCTTCACGATGTTCGTTCAGCGTTCCGCTGTACATGTTTAAACACGCAATTCACTTTTTAAATAACTCCTCTTTCAAAACCATGGTATAAATCATATTTTGTATTTGGTTATAAGTCGCTAATTAACACGGTTTAAATATAAAAAACGGGTATAATTAAAACAAATAATTATTGCACAATGTTTCTTATAGGTGCGAAACTACCTGGGCGGATAAGTTTGCAAAGTAAGTACAATCATTTTATTCAATTTAAACAACTGAAATGTTGAACAAATTATAAAATGGCTTTTGATTTTAATCTTACAGAATGCAGTGAATATTACGAATTGGGCATTTTACCTAGTTTAAAGTCAAATGTGTATGGAGGAATCCTTGCACTGCCAAATCACTTAGGAGTTGAATTTATGGTAAGTAATATTTTAAGATACATGAAATGCATCGATTTTTATCTATCACTAAAATTATTAGCAATTTTGCCCAGAATTTTTTGCTATCGATGTTTATATTTTGACAGTGGATACTTTTAAATGTAAAAAAGAAAAGCCTGTGGGACAGTAATTGGGATTACTAAAATAAGGGTAGGTGAAGAAGTCGTTTATGGGCGAATAAATAAATATCAAGTTTTCTTGGGGGATAGAGGCGGAGGATCTAGCGCCTCTACTCCATAGTTACTTCTTTCATTTCATTTACTTGATCGAAAAATAACGAAAATTAAAACCAAGAATTTTCAAGCCCGCCGTCTCTATTTCTAAGCAAAATATCTTCGAAAATATTTTATTTAATTAATATACACGTTGTATTTCTTGAAGGCTGCCCTAGGCTATACAGTTGAAAGCAAAAAAGTATTTTACTGTGGAGGAACTTTGATTAGTGAGTACTTTATTCTCACAGCAGCGCACTGTGTAGTGACCCCGTGGTGAGATTTTTAAACCTCTATAAGTACTAAAACTTAATTGAAATACTTTAGGAAGTCGGTTGAGTTTATTCGACTTGGAGACCTAAATTTAGCCAGCTCTGCAGATGACGTTGATGCTCAAGAATTTCAAGTGGCAGAATACTTCGTTCACCCAAGTTACAACGTCCGTTACAAATACAACGATATTGCTTTGATAAAATTGGATAAACCTGCTGTTTTTACCAGTTCTGTATTTCCTGTTTGCTTACTACCTAAAGAAGTGGACACAAGCAACAAAGATTTTTATGTAGCCGGTTGGGGTGTTACAGATAAGAGGGACACCGGCAGCGATTATCTGCAAGTTGCAGAACTACAGTATTACAACACGACAGAGTGCCAGAAGATTTATTCAAGTGGCGTTTTTCCAAAGATTATTAAGCCGGAATCGCAAATATGTGCGCTTGGTAAGGACAATTTGGCAAACACGTGTAAGGTAAGTGTTCCAACTTCAACGTCGGTACGTTTTCACCGTTTTAAATTTATAGGGTGATTCTGGTGGCCCGCTGATATACAAATATAATACATCACCTGAAAGTGTCGTTTATTACATTGCTGGCATCGTTTCCCATGGGCAATGTTGTGATTGTGGAATTCCTGGCGTTTATACTAGAGTGTCTCATTATACTGGTTGGGTAGAAAACATCGTTTGGCCAAGTAATAAAAAAACTGGCATTACAGGAAGAGCAGATGACGAGAAAATACATTTTCATGAAAGCTGATTTTACTTGTCTTCAACTTAATTAGTCTCTGATCCTCATTATTGTCACTTACCTACTATTTCATTTTGAAAGCTCGACCTATAAAATTGAAGCTATTCTTGTATAAACAGAATTAATGTAAAGAAGTTGGAGAATTAATGGACATTAAAGTGTTAAATAGAAAATATAATTTGTATTTCATTTTGTAATACCTAAACCATTGTTTTTTGCGAAACTTTCAATACTGCAACCACGGGATTAAAGGGGCAGTTTTCTGATAGCTCGGCAATCGAACAAGAGTAAACTTTGAACGACTCCCCTTGAATGTTATCCTGCTAGAGTGACACATGATAAATACTACTGAAAGACAAATAAAATTTAAGTAGTACATGTTTCAAATACAAACCCGTTGATGACTGGTGATGACGCTATTAGTAATTACAATCAGTTTATTTACGTAACGTACAAATGGGTTCATAAGGAATACGAAGAAAAGTAGCATTTATCCACTTTAGTCTTAATTATAATATCATTTAATGACATTGCGTGCGTGGCCGTTCAGTTTATTTGATATTATTTTGTCAAATTCACTGATTTTATTGGATTTTATATATAGTTACACCAACCCTGTTTTTGAAATTTTAATTCCGCAATTTAATCTATATGAGAATACATATTTCTTTTCAATAGCCGATCTATTGACCATTTCATTCTTTTAAGTAAACGTTGCTTTTATTCATTCCTTTTCTTAGTTGCACGAGCAAGCAAAAGATAAGAGAGTACCGTTTGTGAAGCCATTGAACAAGTAAGAAGCCAAACGAACTTGAACGGAACAAATATCTGGGAAATGGATTGGTCGTGTAGGGGCACAGGGCCACAGGTCGGTCTATGCAAATCGGCCTGCGCAGTCAAGACTAATTGTAAGTAAAAAAACGGAGCGGAGCGTCTGTGGGCGCCTTAACTTATTTTATTTTAGCGTGATTCTGGTGTCTTCATATCCAATTGGTATTACGTCGTTCGGCAAGATGTGTGAATAATAATAATACCTCTATCTAACAATGACTACGTTGATCTGTTGTTAATTTATGGGGAAGCGCACGAGAACTCTTGGAAAACAGTTTAAAATAAAATCAAAGAAACAAATCATATCTTTCACATTAAAAAACTTTTGTTAAGCCTCTTTTGAGGTGCCTAATCGACCTTTAAAAATAAAAACACACTGTATTTATGTACTGTTGCATTTGTGAAAACCGGTCACTTCTTCGAACTACATGCTTGTTAACCTTGCAGCCAAAATTTATTCTTTTGCGTAACTATAGTTTTCGATGTCTTTGAGAGACGACAGTGCACTCAAAAAATTCAAACACGGATGCTAACATTATGAGAAAAGCTATTGTGTTTTGCGCCATTTTAGTGGTTTTGAATGAAAGTGAAGGTAAATTAATTAGTATGTACATATTTTACTATCACTTAAGTCCGGTATTATAAAAGCAAGTTAACTTTAACTCCCAGTTTATTGCCATAGCAACAATTGTGTCCACAATTGTTACGATGGGAATAGACCGATAGTTAAAGCTAACTTGCCTTTATAATACCGATCCTTAATTTATTATTTTATTCAGTATAATTATCACTAGATTTATTGTACTTCTTAAAAGTGTTTGTTTCATTTATTTAATTTATCTGCTGTATATGTTTAGAGAACCAGTTAAGTTTTTAAATAACTCCTCTTTCGGAAGCATTGCATCAATTGTATTTTTTTTATTTTGTATTCAAACGGTTTTAATATAGAAGATAGGAAAAATTAAAACAAATTCCAAATAATTAGTAGATAATATTTTTTCTTAGGGGTGAGAGAACCTGGACTGAGAAGTTTGGAAAGTAAGTACACGCATTTTATTTAATTCAAAAAACATATTTTTTTTTAAACAACTGAATTGTTAAACAAATTCCAAAATGGTTTTTAATTTTGATCTTACAGAATGCAACGAATATTACAAATTGGGCATTGTACCTGGCTTAAAGTTAAGTGTGTATGGAGGAGTTCGCGAATCGCCAAATCGCTTAGGAATAGAATTTATGGTAAGATACTTGAAATGCATCTAACACTAGAATCATTCGCAATTTTGCACAGAATTTTTTGCAACCGATATTTACGAGTTCATTTTAACTGTGGCTACATTTCAATATACAAAAAAAAAACTTGTGGGGCAGTAATTGGGATTACTAAATAGTGTTTCCGATTGATTGCTTTAGAGCATGGTCAGAGTATTCTTATCTTCTTTTAACCTTTAACCGTCGTCTTTACTTTAGTGTATAATTAATTTAATTATTATACATATTGGATTTAATTCAGGCTGCTCTAGGCTATAGAGCTGACAACCAAACAGAAGTTTTCTGTGGAGGAACCTTAATTAGTGAGTATTTTATTCTCACAGCAGCGCGCTGTGTATTCAACCCTTGGTAAGATTTTTAAGCCTCTATAAGTAATAAAATGTAATTGAAATATTTTAGGCACAAGGTTGAGTTTATTCGACTTGGAGACCTAAATCTAGCTAGCTCTGCAGATGACTTTAGTGCTCAAGAATTTCAGTTGGCAGAATATTTCGTTCACCCAAGCTACAAGACTCCTTACGTATATAACGATATTGCTTTGATAAAATTGGTTAAACCTGCTGTGTTTACCAGTTCTGTATTTCCAGTTTGCTTGCTACCTAAACAAGTGGACATAAGCAGCATAGATTTTTATATAGCCGGTTGGGGTGCTCCATATGACGGGGATAATTACAGCGATCGTTTGCTAGTTGCAGACGTGCAGTATTACAATACGACAGAGTGCAAGGACTTTTATCTAAGTCGCCGTAGCATTCCGGAAGGCATTAAGCCGGAATCGCAGATATGTGCACTTGGTCGGGACAATTTCGCAAATACGTGTCAGGTGAGAGTTTCGAGTTCAATATTTGTATGTTTTCAGCGTTTTAAATTATAGGGTGATGCTGGTGACCCATTGGTGTACAAATATAATGCATCACCTGAAAGAGTCGTTTATTACATTGTCGGTATCAGTTCTGCTGGGGAAGCTTGTGGTTTAGCAATTCCTAGCATTTATACTAGAGTGTCTCATTATATCGATTGGATAGAAGACATAGTTTGGCCAAATAGTAATTAAACTGGCATTACAGGAAGAGCAATTCCTTTATGCTTCAATTTGAACGTTCGATAAAATTGATGCTGTTCCTGTATAAACAGAATTAAATGGAAAAGACATTTTGTATTTCATTTTATAATGCCTAAAGCATTATTTTTTTGTAAAACTTTCAATAGCGCAACCACGGAATTAAAGAATAAGAATAAACTTTGAATAATTCCCTTTGAATGTTATCCTGCTAGAATGACACATGATAAATGAAGGGTACAGGTCCACAAGGAGTTATGTCACAAACTGTTCGTTTTGCGTAAAATGGAATTTAAGTTTAAAAACTAATTTTATTGAAAACGGTTTAGATTTTATGAACTCTACTCATTGAAGTATTTACTTGGGTATTAATTGAGAAAACTGTACTATAAATAAACTTATATTTTAAAAACAAGAACATAAAATTAGGGAAAATGTTCTAAAACTACCAAAATTTTTTTACAATAATACATTGTCCTGAATTCTTCGGAAGCTTATCAAAAAATGATTGTGCTTCAACACTGCAGAATTTCTTCAAGTCTTGCAAGCATTGAAATTTCTTTGCTTTGACCCCTACTGGTGCTGTATTCATTAACAAAAACTTATATTTCCTAGGAACTTAGCACTTTTTGGAGCTGCAGGAATACGTTGGCAGATTCTACATCAAAAAAGCCACAAGATGGCACTAGGAGTTCAGTTTAGCTAAAATTTGGACTTGTCTCCTTTTGGGACCTGTACCCTTTAAATACTATTGAAATTCAAGTAAAATTTAAGGGGCACATGCTACAAATACAAACCAGTTCATGACATGTTGATCAGTCCGTGCATAACTAAGTGATAAAATTTAAGTAGCGACATCTTGCTGTAATCAAAACCGATTTGTATAAAAAAAATTCTGAGTGATAAAAGATTGCAATTTCCTGAAAAATAATATCGACATTTGATTTGGAGAAACACAAACCACCAGTTTCTTGAACGCGGAAACCTTGTTTATTATTCATATTTATTGGTAAGTAAAACCAGTTCTCTTCAGCCGTCCAGGTTGAACACAACCGTGTTTGAATTGTATCTAAGGAACTCATTTTCAATAGGGTAAAGTTTTAATGAGATCACGGTAAATTCCAACTAAGTAAGAAGCATCATAAAATCTTTTAAACGGACACTAAATAGCGCACAAACACTTAACGTTTCGACAGCTTCGAACGACGGCGAAACGTTAAGTGTTTGTGCGCTATTTAGTGTCCGTTTAAAAGATTTTGTGATTCAGTTTTCATCGGACAAGGACCAGCTTTAATTAAGTAAGAAGCAACTTGAAGTTGGTGTGTGTCCAGAAATTAGGTAAATAATTGTAGTACGGTAATGAAAAGTACTTCCTAATTATTAATATGTTGAATCTACCTACTGGTTTCGATAAGTTACATTATCTCCACCGGGCAACTAACATCTTGAAATTGAATAAAATTTTGAAAACGCCATCGTTGGAATGAAGAAAAAGTATTCCTTTTCCTTCATCAGGCAACTAACGTCTAGAAATTGAATAAAATTTTGAAAACAACATCGTTGGAAGGAAGATTTTCAAAATTTTATTCAATTTCATAAACAACAGTAAACATATTAATAATTACGAAGTTCTTTTCATTGCATTCGGATTTGCTTGATCCTGTACAGTTCAATAATTTATAGTAAAAATTATGCGCGTTCACATTTTCAAACACTGTTGCAGTTTACGTACATAGCTTGTTTGCAGACTCTACCAGTTTTAAAATAGTCGTGGATATTTTTGTATTTAGGAGGTGAACCACCACATGGTTTGACAAGCTTGAAAAGCAAGTAAATAATTTATACCGGGTGTTTGTAGAACGGTAACCAGTCGATAACTCCGTTAATAATAGAGATATTTTAGTAAACTTTTTTTTGTTTTGTTTGACAGAAGTATAGCCTACATGGCAATATACATTGCTCTTTTCCTAGGCCTACTGTTATTGAGTTATTATACATAACTTTGTTTTTTCAAATGGAACACCCGGTATATTTTGTGATATTTGGAATCTATTCTAAAAACTCTACCCAATAGCCGTTGTTTCCGTTGTACATAGATCAGTAGGGGCGAGGTTAGCATTTTAATGAACCTGCGTCTACCATTCCGTGACAACTGTAATAGCAGTAAAGAAATGAATTTTCCTTTCCTTGACGATACCACAATAAGTTTGTAAGATTTACTTAAAAAATAAAGCTGTGCAAAAGTTCTTATTTTTTAATTTTTACCTTAATAATACACTTTCTTAGTTGTTATCGGGCCAAACCTTTTCTTTAACAATTACTTATAAATCAGTATCCTTAAGCATCATCCAGCAGCCAAATGTGACCAACATAAAGAATTACGTTTTTTCAGTCACGGGAGTCCTTCTTATGCAATACATGTATAGTTGAGGCTTAGGCACATTAGTTGTCCTCTATGATAAGTGTATTAATTTCATCAATCGTCAGTAAACTATTTGTTTGAAATAAATTAGGTACTATGAATAAAAATCGCATAGTGTGTTGGAATAATGTCTCGAATTAACAATGACTACGTTCACATGTTCTTAGTTTATGGGGAAGTGCTCGAGAACTCTTGGAAAACAGTTTAAAATAAAATATAAAAAAATTGTTAAGGTCTTTTTGTGTTGTCTTTTAAGGTGCCCAATCAACCCTAAAGACTGTAAACACGCTGTATTTATGTAGTGCCGCATTTGTGAGAACCGGTTGCTTCATTGAACGATTTGCTTGTTAACCTTGTTGCTCAAACTTATTCTTTTGCGTAAACTGTAGTCCTCGATGTCTTTGACAGACCACAGTGCACTCAAGTAATTCAAACACGGACGCTAACATTATGAAAAGAACTATTATAATTTGCGCCATTTTAGTGGTTTTGATTGAAAGTAAAGGTAAATTACATCTAATATATTATGTATTACACTTTGACTTGGTTACTTGCTTTATTCAGTATAATTTTTAATATATTATACCGAGTGATTTTTTAAATTTTTATCAACTCTTGCCACGAGATCTGGATGGCATGTCTTAGCTTAAGTGAAAAGTCCGTCATTGCACTCCTTTTTTCTGCTTTACAGTAAAGCTACGACATGCCGTCCAAATTTTATGGCAAGAGTTGATAAAAAATTAAAAAAATCACGCGTTGCTACTTGCTTATTCAGCGTTCTGCTGTATATTGAAACGCAAATAACTTTTTAAATAACTCCTCTTTCGAAACCATGGTACAAATTGTATTTCGGATTTGTTTATCCTTCACTGATTGACAAGGTTTAAATATAAAAGACAGGTATAATTAAAACGAGTTCCAAATAATTAATGGATAATGTTTTCCATAGGTGTGAAACCACCTGGGCTGAGAAGTTTGCAAAGTACGTACAAGCATTTTATTTAATTTAAACAAGTGAAATGTTAAACAAATTACAAAATGGTTTTTAATTATGATCTTACAGAATGCAACGAATATTACGAATTGGGCACTTTACCTGGCTTAAATATGTACGGAGGAGTTCCTGCACTGCCAAATCACTTAGGAGTAGAATTTATGGTAAGTAAAATTTTTAAATACTTGAAATGTTTCGATTTTTATATATCATTAAATTTATTCTTAATTTTGTCCAGAATATTTAAAATGTTAAAAAAAACGCTTGTGGGGCAGCGGTTAGGATTACTAAGATACCAAGCAGGTCAAGCCGTTTAGGGGCGAATACGTGAATATCAAGTTTTCTTGAGGGTTGGGGGGGCGGAGGAATGTAGCGTAATACTACATAGTTACTTCTTTCATTTCATTTACTTGATCGAAAAATAACGAAAATTAAAACGAGTGCTAACCAAGAATTTTCAAGCCCGCCGTCTCTATTTTTAAATATATCTTCGAAAATATTTTATTTCATTAATATACACGTTATCTTTCTTGAAGGCTGCCCTATTCTGTATATTTGACAACAAAAGAGTATTTATCTGCGGAGGAACTTTGATTAGTGAGTATTTTATTCTCACAGCAGCGCAATGTCTTAGGAGCCACTGGTAAGATTTTTAAACCTCTATAAGTACTAAAATTTAATCGAAATATTTTAGGGGCAAAGTTGAGTTTATTCGACTTGGAGACCTGAATTTAGCCAGCTCTGCAGATGACGTTGATGCTCAAGAATTTCAAATGGCAGAATACTTCGTTCACCCAAGTTACAAAGCTCAATACAGATACAACGATATTGCTTTGATAAAATTGAATAAACCTGCTGTGTTTACCACTTCTGTATTTCCAGTTTGTTTGCTACCCAATCCAGTGGACATAAGTAATAAAGATTTTTATATAGCCGGTTGGGGTGCTCCATATTCCGGGGAGGAGGCCAGCGATGATTTGAAAGTTGCAGAAGTGCAGTATTACAACATATCAAAGTGCCAGGAGTCTTATTTAAGTGACAACATACGCCTTCCGGAAAACATTAAGCCGGAATCACAGATATGTGCGCTTGGTCGGGTTGATTCGGCAGACACATGTAACGTAAGAGTTTCGACTTCAACATTCGTATGTTTTCAGCGTTTTAAATTTATAGGGTGATTCTGGTGGCCCGCTGATATACAAATATAATATATCACCTGAAAGAGTCGTTTATTACATTGCCGGCATCATTTCTTTTGGGACAGGTTGTGGTTTAGGAGTTCCTAGCGTTTATACTAGAGTGTCTCATTATATTGGTTGGATAGAAAACATCGTTTGGCCGAATAGTAATTAAACTGGCTTTACAGGAAGAGCTGGTGACGAGAAAATAGATTTTCATGAAAACTGATTTTACTGCATTTCAACTTAATTAGTATAGCATTATGTAAAAAAAAGGACAGTTAATGGACGTTAAAATATTAAAGAGAAAAGATAATTTGTATTTCATTTTCTAAATACTTAAATCATTACTTTTTTTTGTAAAACTTTCAATGTTTGAACCACGGAATTAAAGAGGCAGTTTTCCACAAGCTCGGCAATCGAACAAGAGTCAACTTTGAATGGCCCCGTTTGGATGCTATCCAGCTTGAGTGAACACATGATAAATATTATTCAAATACTACAAATAATAATTAACGAGCACATGTTCTAGAAACAAAAACTCACCTCGGCTTCTGGAGCTGGATTTTTAAGATAAAATTAAGGAATTTTTCATGCAAAATTCATTGCTTCAACTAAAGTGCTCAATGTTCAAGATAAAAGCAACAACTTAGAATTTTATGCTCTTTTAAAATTATACTTACAAAAATATAAAACACCTGATATTTTATTCAAATAGTATTTGAGATGCCTATAGAGCTTTCAAATTTTGATTATAGCATACAACGTGTCCCAAAAATAAGTGCTTCAACGAAAATGTGGCTCGATTTTACAATAATCGGACAAGCATTATTCTTAGAACAACGTGACGTAGGTGTGACGCAGATATGGAGGAACGTTAAAGGCTATTCGGCGAACAATTATTCCGTCCGTATTCCACGATTGTAAAACTGGTCCTTAAAGTGCCAAACTTAACAAACCCTGTACGTTCGTGGTCAAGTAACGACAAGTAACAACCCTTAACGCAATATGAGTGAGGAGATGAGCTGTTGTTATTGTAGGTCTATAAGATAAGGGCGAGGTTAGCATGCAGAATGAATGGTAAGTTCGAAGCATTTTATTTTTTGCCTTTTAATGTTGATTAGAAAGGATTCATGATAAAATGAAAACTTAAAACCAAAATAAAAAACCATAAAATTAACTGTTTTTTGCTGTTAAATCAAAAATTAAATGAATTACTGAAATTTCCGTTTCATTGTATAAGTGGAATTACACTTTAAAACACTGACGTCCGGTTGCACCAATTTTTTAAGCAGAGGTTAAATTTAAGTTATGTTTTTAGAATGTGACATTTACGTATGGTCAGTATAAAGTCAAATACATTCTGATTGATATTTAAACTGCAACGTAAGTATCAATTAGAATATGACTAACCTTTTGTTAAATCTGTAAATAATGTCATAGTCTAAACACCACTTAAATTTAAGCTCTGCTTAAAAAGTTTGTACAACCGATCATGAATGTTATAATTCCGTTTTTTTCTTCTTTCAGGGTGATTCTGGAGGGCCTTTGTAAGTTAAGGTGTCTTCATATCCAACTGTTTGAAACACAATTGGCATTACATCGTTCGGTAAGGTGTATGGGGCTACGGTTAGATATTCACCGAGTTTATACTAGGTTACGTGGGATGGATTGAACTTGTCGTATGGTCTAATTAAAGTTTCATGTTAGTAGAAACTTTAAAGTAGGCTGTTTTAGCGTTTACTTTGTTTACTGTGTTGCCTAACCTGTCTTAAGATTGAAATGAAATATTTTGAAAATAGGTATATATTTAACTAAATAATTCGTAGGGAAGTAATGCCGTACTTGTTAGGTAACCAATTCTTAAATTATTATTATTAACGGGGATTAACGGCTATTGTAAATAAAATATATTTTTGTTGGTCAATATTTCGTAATGTTTTTATTACTTCATCAGGACCAGAAATTGCTACAATAATAAATTACATTGTATACTTATGAAATATATTTTTGTCATGGACATTTTTTTAGTAAAAAGCTGATTATTTCGTGGAAACCTTTTCAATTTTTTTTCTCTTATCACACTGTTCAATGTTCAATCCAAAGTTTTTGTTTGGAAAGACGATTATACATTATCCTCTGCACGTGTCTAAACGTTTATAATACGCTCATAATTTCTTGATAATTTATTATAACACTGTTACTCATTGATCCTCCACTAGGAATAAGATACAAAAGGCGCATAGCTACGTACGTAATGTATAGGGAAATACACTAATCGATCTATACATGAAACTCCTGAAGAAGAGAAAGAACACTAGAAAACATTCCCGGTTCATAAAATTCACTAAATACAAATACGTATTTCTGCGTCGTAATACGTCATTCGTCACGCTCTGAAGATCATAGCTTAGCCGTTGAAATACGTATTGCATTTGGTATATTAGTATGAATGAGCATGTTTTCTAGTTTTCTAATTATAGTGCAATGTAAGGCTGGCCACATACGTTCGTTTTTCGAATTCGTTTTCCGAATCTGACTATCCGATTGCATTTAACCCATATAAAATGCTGTATATGGCACACACGTTCGTTTTTTAGCCGAACGGAACATTTTCCGATCATTCGTTTCGAAAGCCAGCGATTGCATTCGAAAAAATCGAATTCGTCTTTCCGAACGCAAAAGTTGTGTACATTTTACCTATATTGCCTCCAGGTTGCAGAATACCTTCAGAATTTCCGATCCAGTTTCCAAACAGGAGATTGTTGGATGCTTGATAACTGTTTTTGACGATTCCGAATGAAAAATATCGAACGCCTGCGAAACGTGTACGGAATTCCCGACTGGTTTTCCGTATTCCACATATCGGATAAGACTTTTAATTATCCTGTAAGAAACAACCAGTTCTACCGCAATGTTCATGCAGTAAGCATCGTTTTTGTATCTCACGAAATAAATGATTCATTACTTTCCGATCCATAAATTTCAAGGATGCTAACATTATGGAAAAAACAATAGTGTTTTACCTCGTTTTAGTGGTTTTGATTCAAAGTGAAGGTAAACTTTACTTGCTTCATTATTTTATGCAGTATAATTTTTTTAGTATATTGCACTTTCTTCACGATGTTTGTTCAGCATCCCGTTGTACATATATGTTTAAAGACGCAATTCCTCTTTCGAAGAGGTATAAAGGTAAGTGTCCACTTGTGACAAAATACTCTCGAGATTCAGTCTTGAGATTCAATCACCAATGGACAAAGGACTTGAGAGCACTCTCGGAGAGTGCTCTCAAATCCATTGGTGATAGAATCTCAAGACTGAATCTCGAGAGTATTTTGTCACAAGTGGACACTTGCCATAAATCATACTTTGAATTTGTTTATATTTCACTAATTGACACGGTTTAAATATAAAAGATGGGTATAATTAAAGCAAGTTCCAAATAATTAATGGATAATGTTTTTCATAGGTGTGAAACTACCGCGGCGGACAAGTTTGCAAAGTAAGTACCTGGATATTATTCAATTTACACAATTGAAATGTTAAACAAATTACAAAATGGTTTTGAATTATGATCTTACAGAATGCAACAAATATTACGAATTGGGCTTTCTACCTGATTTAAAGTTAAATATGTATGGAGGAGTTCTTGCATCACCATATCATTTAGGAATAGAATTTATGGTAAGTAAAATTTTAAGATACATGAATTGCATCGATTTTTATCTATCACTAAAATTATTCGCAATTTTGCCCAGAATTTTTTGCAACCGATATTTACATTTTAATTGTGGCTACTTTTAAATGTAAAAAAAGCGCTTGTGGGGCAGTGATTAGGATTATTAAAATGGGAACAGGTCAATTCAGTCGTTTAGGGGCGAGTAAATGAATTTCAAATTTTCTTGGGGCGGGGGGATCTAGCGTAATTCTAGTTACTTCTTTCAATTAGGTAGACACTTGATCGAAAAATAACGAAAATGAAAATGAGTACTAACCAAGAATTTTCAAGTTCGCCGACTATATTTTTAAGCATAACATGTTCGAAAATATTTTATATTTAATTAATATGCACTTTGCATTTCTTAAAGGCTGCCCTGGGCCATACAGATGAGGAAAACAAAAAAGCTTTTTTCTGTGGAGGAACTTTAATTAGTGAGAATTTTATTCTCACAGCAGCGCACTGTGTATTGAACCGTTGGTAAGATTTTGAAGCCTCTATAAGTAATAAAATATAATTGAAATACTTTAGGAACAAGGTTGAGTTTATTCGACTTGGAGACCTAAATTTAGCCAGCTCTGCAGATGACTTTGATGCTCAAGAATTTAAATTGGCAGAATACTTCATTCACCCAAGTTACAAAGTTCCTTACAAATACGACGATATTGCTTTGATAAAATTGGATAAACCTGCTGTGTTTACCAGTTTTGTATTTCCAGTTTGCTTGCTACCCAAAGAAGTGGACATAACCAACAAAGATTTTTATATAGCCGGTTGGGGTGCTACAGATGAGGGGGGAGGCGTTAGCGATTTGCAAGTTGCAAAAGTGCAGTATTACAACATGACAAAGTGCCAGGAGTTTTATCCAAGTAGCCGCAACATTAACGAAAGCATTAAGCTGGAATCGCAAATATGTGCGCTTGGTCGGGACAATTTGGCAAACTCGTGTCAGGTAAGAGTTTCGACTTAAACATTCGTGTGTTTAGCGTTTTAAATTTATAGGGTGATTCTGGTGGCCCACTGATATACAAGTATAATACATCGCCTGAAAGTGTCGTGTATTACATTGCGGGTGTGAGTTCCTTTGGAAAATGTTGTGATTGTGGAATTCCTAGCATTTATACTAGAGTGTCTCATTATACTAGTTGGATAGAAAACATTGTTTGGCCAAATAATAATTAAAATGGCATTACAGGAAAAGCAGATGACATTTTCATGAGACCTAATTTAATTGAACCTCAACTTAGGTCCTGGTCTTTATCAATTATTACCTACTATCTCATTTATGCTTCAATTTGAACGTTCGATCTATAAAATTGAAGCTGTTTTTGTATAAACAGAATTATGTGAAAAAAAGTTGGACAGTTAATGGACATTAAAGTATTAAATAGAAAAGACTTTTGTATTTCATTTTGTAATACCTAAATCATTATTCTTTTTGTAAAACTTTCAATAGCGCGACATGTTTTCGTCACTTGTCTGTTTGCGTCATTCGTTTTCGCTAGTATACGCGCGTGGCCCCGTTTGTAATAAATTCCGCTGATGTGTTATTATGAAATATGAACCTTTACGTTTACGTTGTATCGGTTACCTCCTTATTGTGTTTACATTTCGACACGGTCGCAATTTGCCCTCAATTACACAAGATCGCGTTTAAATACTTTTTATGTTTTTTATTTGCGGAACACAGAAAAAAACCCCTCGTGACAATATTGTAGAGGATGGTTTTATTTAATTTCTTTCCTAGAGTTTACCGGTAAAGGATTTTATCTTCCAGGTAAGAAACTGTTATAACTTATAACGATTTGTTATCTGGAGGATTAATTAAAAAACTTTATAACTTATGAAGCAATTCAACTATTATTGTTATTACTTTTTATATGCCAAAGACTAAGGGCCGGTCTTTCCATCTCTCCGTTAAAGTTATCCAGCGGATAACTTAATTTTTATGAATGGTTGAACTTATCATCCCATAATTTATGATTCTTTATTACGTTCAGGCTAAGCAAAAAAAAATTCCGAAAGATCGCGGAGGTACTGCGTCTACGCCTGTTCGCAGTGTCAGCCGATTACGATAGTTGCAAGTGTTGTGTTGAAATTTGCCTTTTTAATTATTATTAGACGTTCTTTATCATTCAATATTCTGAAAGTAAATAGTAATTTATACGTGAATTAAACGTACTGTTAAACTCGAGCGATAAAATCGCACCTAATTACTTTATTACCGTAAATGATTTAAGAATGTTCTCAAAACTTAGGGAAAGCGTTTTGAAATCAAACACCTGCGACCAACACAAACACACACACAGACAATCATGAACAATCTAAGACTTTTGTAATGCATCACCATAAATGGTCCTTAACAAAAGTTTTACACATTTCGAGAAAATCGCAGTTGAAAATCGGGCAAGAATTAATCGCACGTCTATGTCTCTGAGGTAGGTCAACAAAAGGAAATTTTATTGCGACCGCAGAAAACATCTTTTGGAACAAAAACAAAATTGCAATCCAGCAGTGACCTTTGCCGAAGTCGAGCGGCCAATAAAAGCAGTTTTTTTCACGTCGCAGTAAGTCGTATCGTAGCCAAGGAATTTGCTTCATTTTTTTATGATCATGACATACAATTTATTGCTCCGTATCTTTTGGGATCAACAGTTTAGTTTGTGAAAAGTGGTTGAATGAGTTAAAGCTAAATACGATTACTACTTTTTGTGTTTAGTATTACTTATTAAAATGCCGCAATTCACGAACGGCGAGAGAACAGATGCTCGTCATCTACGGCGAAGCTCGAGGAAATACCGAAGAAGCACGGCGGATTTATGGAAACACATTTCCAAATCAATGCAAGAACATTTACAGCTAATGTCCGATTATGCTACGCGTGTGTGTCGCTAATGGTGGATGTCACTTTGAACAGTTGTTATAAACATTCCTAAATTTCTGTAGTGAACGTTTGAATGTGTTTCCCCACACAGATATTATTCGGTGAGTGAGTGCGCCTTTGCATATTAGCCACGCCTGCGATGTTTATCGCCTACTACCAGCGAAGCAGGCTCCGTAAGTTTTTTGTTGTTTCATGACCGTCGTATAAGGGGCGGATAAAATAATTTTCCCCGTTATGAATTTTTCCGTGTCTATGTGCTCTTACGATAATGTGGTTAAAATTTTTGCACTTATTTTACAAACACCCTGTATATTAATAGACAAAAACGAATTACGTTTTTTCAAAGTCACGGGAAAAACCTAGATTCCTTTTGATGCAGGTATAGTTGTGGCTTAGGCACATTAGTTTTCCTGTAGGTCCTGTCTCGAACTAACAATGACTACGCTGACATGTTGTTAATTTTTGGGGAAATGCACGAGAACTCTTGGAAAACAGTTTAAAATATTATAAAAATTTTGTTAAGGTGTTTTTGTGTTAATCAGCTTCTTTTGAGGTGCCTAGTCAACTCATAAAAATAAAAACACAATACTGTAAACATTCTGTATTTACGTACTGCTGCATTTGTGAAAACCGGTTGCTTCTTCTCGATCATGCTTGTTAACCTTGTTGCTATAAAACTTATTCTTTTACGAAAACTGTAGTTCTTGCTGTCTTTGAGAGACCACAGTGCACTCAAAAAATTCAAACACAGACGCTAACATTATGAAAAGAACTATTATATTTTGCGCCATTTTAGTGGTTTTGATTGAAAGTGAAGGTAAATTACGTCTAATATATTATGTATTTCACTTTGACTTGGTTATTTACTTTATTCAGTATAATTTTTAATATATTATACTTTCTTCACAGTGTTTTTTCAGCGTTCTGCTGTATAATGAGACGCAAATAACTTTCTAAATAACTCCTGAAATCATGGTATAAATTGTATTTTGGATTTGTTTATCCTTCACTGATTGACGCGATTTAAATATATGTTTAAAGACAAGTATAATTAAAACAAGTTTCAAGTAATTAATGGATAATGTTTTTCATAGGTGTGAAAGTACCTGGGCTGACGAGTTTGCTAAGTACGTACATGCATTTTAATTAATTTAAACAAATGAAATGGTAAACAAATTACAAAATGGTTTTTAATTATGATCTTACAGAATGCAACGAATATTACGAATTGGGCATTTTACCTGGCTTAAAGTGTGGCTTAAATGTGTACGGAGGAGTTCCTGCACTGCCAAATCACTTAGGAGTAGAATTTATGGTAAGTAAAATTTGAATGCATCATTAAATGTATTCTCAATTTTGTCCAGAATATTTGAAATGTTAAAAAAACTGCTTGCGGGGCAGCGATTAAGATTACTATGTTTCGTCCAGATCTATGCCTAATGTGCTGTCTAACGTAATTTTTAACGTCTAATTTGACATTAATCAGTGGCTACACGCTACACTTACAATTAATGCCAAGTTAGACGTAAAAAATCACGTTAGGCAGCACATTAGACGCAGACGTGGCTCCAACAACCACAGTGTAGCCACGGATTATTTATTGGCATAGGTATATGGCATTAATTTTGTAACGGCATTGAGAGTGGCATTGCGCGTTAGACGATAGCTCGGCTGGCGGTTTTTGATACACATCAAACGGATTGCCGGCGTAGCTCACGGTGAATTGAATACTAACGGTGGCAGCATTCAAGTGAGATAGCGAACCGTTATATCATTGCATACCCGCTTCTCCCTCTAATACAACTGTCAACAGTGACGGTTAATATTGGTTACTAATTGTGTAAAAGGAGAAGCGGGGTTGCGGTGACGTAACGGTTCGTTATCTCACTTGCGGGAATGCTGCCACCGTTAGTATTCAATTTACAGAGGGCGTCGCCGGCAAACGTATCGCATAGTTGTGGCTTGTGACCATAGATAAAGAAAGATATAGATGAGAAAGACAAAATATATATATTTTTGCACGAAAGCAACGCCATTTCGAGTCTTTAGTCACGTACTATCTTAATTTTCTTTCAGTATTTCAAGTACTAAATTAAAATATAATTTTTGAATGTTATCAAACGAAAAATGCTAAAATATTTTAATAGAACTGTGGGTGTTTGATATTTAAGATAAAGTTGCAAATATTCGAGTAATATACCACTGCTGCAGCCGCTTCGGAACGAAATGCGTGACAAATAATGACGTTAACCACCAATGTAAAACTTAGCGCATTAATGGTCGCGTTCTTGTCCGTTAGAGTGCCGTTAGACGTTAACGCAGATCTGGCCGAAGCATAAGATACCAAGCAGGTCAAGCCGTCTAGGGGCGAATAAATGGATAGCAAGTTTTCTTGAGGGCGGCTCTAGCGTAGTGCTAGTTACTTAACTTACAGTTAGATAGTCATTTGACCTCCAGAACCGAAAATAATGAAAATGAGTGCCAACCAAGAATTCTCAAAGTCTACAGTCTTTAGCTTTAAGCATAATATCCTCAAGAATAATTAATTTAATTTTATCATACATATTGCATTTTACCCAGGCTGCCCTAGGCTATATAAATGGAAGCCACAAAGAAGTTTTCTGTGGAGGAACCTTAATTAGCGAGTATTTTATTCTGACAGCAGCGCAGTGTCTATTGTCCTCATGGTAAGATTTCAAGCCTTTATAAGTACTGAAATTTAATTGAAATACTTTAGGAACAAGGTTGAGTTTATTCGACTTGGAGACCTAAATATAGCCAGCTCTGCAGATGACGCTGATGCTCAAGAATTTCAATTTTCAGAATACTTCATTCATCCAAGCTACAAGAAACTTATCAAATACAACGATATTGCTTTGATAAAATTGGATAAACCTGCTGTGTTTACCAGTTCTGTATTTCCAGTTTGCTTGCTACCCAAACAAGTGGACATAAGCAATAAAGATTTTTACGTAGCCGGTTGGGGTGCTCCAGGTTTCACGGAGGAGCCCAGCGATGATTTGCAAGTTGCAGAAGTGCAATATTACAACATGACAAAGTGTCAGGAGTCTTATCGAAGTAACAGATACCTTCCGGAAGGCATTAAGCCGGAATCGCAAATATGTGCGCTTGGTCGGGTTGATTCGGCAGACACGTGTCAGGTAAGAGTTCCAACTTCAACATTCGTATGTTTTCAGCGTTTTAAATTTATAGGGTGATGGTGGTGGCCCACTGGTATACAAATATAATACTTCACCTGAAAAAGTCGTTTATTACATTGCTGGCATCACTTCTTTTGGTAAAGGTTGTGGCTTCGGATTTCCTGGCGTTTATACCAGAGTGTCTCATTATACTGATTGGATAGAAAACATCGTCTGGCCAAATAGTAATTAAACTGGAATTACAGGAAGAGCAGACGAGAAAATACATTTTCGTGAAAGCTGATTTTGCTGGATTTCAACTTAATTAGTTTAGAATTATGTAAAAATAATGGACAGTTAATGGACGTTAAAGTATTAAATAGAAAAGATAATTTGTATTTGATTTTGTAAATACCTAAATCATTACTTTTTTGTAAAACTTTCAATGTCTGAGCCACGGAATTGTAGGGGAATTTCCCACAATCGAACAAGAGTCAACTTGAATGGTGGCCGCCTTTGAATGCTATCTAGCTAGAGTGAACACATGATAAATACAAATAATTTAAGGAGCACATGTTTCAAAAACAAAACCCGATCTCGGCTTCTGGAGCTCGATTTCTAAGACAAAATTGGACCACCCTCGCCTAGTTGTAAATCTGTCAGAATAACCTTTATCTGGGTATTTCGAAGTTCTGTACAAAATTTAGTCACGCGGTAATCGCAGGCGCCAGGCAGAGGCATTAGGGTTGCACAGACGTCATAAAACTAATCTATTCGACGTTTAGATGTGTTTTCTTAGATTTTGTATACAGTCTGTTAAAATCACGGCTACATGTACATTAGCGGAAAAGGTAGATCGAATTACGCTCAAGTTGAAGTGTTTTGTTTTTGTCTGTTTCTGTTCCAAGTCTAGCGTCATAATTCTGTGTCAACTCAAGAGGCTTTCGAAATGAAGTTAGAGAAAACAAATAGCAGACATCGTGGGACAGACACATTCCTTATGACACTTTGGAGCGCATAATTTATAGGTGTTTGTGAGAAAATACATTCAAGGGCGTGGGTTAGAATTCAAATCAACGGTTACCATTGGTTGAAGTGATTCCAGAATTTCGCTGTAAAGTCAGGGGGGTGTGTTTTAATTGTTTTTCTTGTAAATACGGGACGCCAAGAACCAGACAGATAGCATTGGCGCTTTAACGAGAACGGTCGAGTTTTTCCTTAGGCGCCCGTAGTCTTTATTCATTTTATAGTTAAATCATCATTTCGGTACGGTTTAAATACGGTGTGTTAAGAAGGACAATTGAAAAATGAGCGCGTGTGCCGCGACGCGAGTGCTTTTTAATCAGAGTGAACAGGTACGGAAGTGGGACACGGATTATACGACTTAGGTAATTGACATTTATTTGTATTCCTTCAGCGCACCTTTGGTGGTAACAATTGCGTAGGGCTAATTTGATTTGCATTAATTAGTGACTAAAGAGTCAACCAAATTCATATTGGCATTGCATTTAAATAACTTTGATCAAATTTATTTTAAGTTAAAATGGCTACGTGCTTGTAAATTCAGATTTGAGAATGGTCGATTTTAGAACCGAAACATGTTATCTTGTTTAGCCTTGTACCAATGAAGCAAATATAATTCAAAATTTCCAACGAAGTTTTTTGTGACCTTGGCACTCGTTTTCCAAATTTTATTTCAAATTATTTTTATTTACCTTTACAGCGAGTGACATTCATCTCAGAAAAAATTTATTGGTCATTGTTTCTTTAGTTATTAGACCAATTCTGTAATTTAATCAACCAACAACAAGTAATTATTATTAAGTACACTGTGGCCCCACTGTGAGCCATTGTGCGTTGGTTTATTAAACACAACAAGTCTTTGAGTACGATAAGAAGTGACAAACACTTGTACCAAGACTCGAGTTAATTTGAAATTCAAGAGCTCTCTAACAAATATCCTGTGTAGACAGTAAACCACCAACGGTGTGAATCGAAAGAAAATCGATCGCGGCGATATTCGAAGGGAAAATCTGTTAAGCGGGTTATACTGTACTTTCTGAAAATCGTAATTTTTTAGTTATTGATTCCAAACACTAGGGTTTTACACTCACGATATCCGATGCCTCAGAGGCGGATATCAGGAGTTTTTCCCATTTTTTTCTTGCAATAAATAATGATTAATTAAAGTTAATTGTTGCGTTTTTATTGTAAAGTCTCTAATTCCTTGTTCTAAAGAGTTATTTACTGTTCCACTAAGAGAAAGGGTTATCACGACGTAGTCTCCTATTCACGACGATCACGGGCCATCATTAAAGGTATTATTCTTTATAGCGGGTTCTCCGGAGGGTCGTTCAACTGTAAACAGAAAATCTAGGGCAGTAGGATAACTCGTAGGGGGCCGCAGTAGACAAAAGCAGGTAGCAGCCAGACCGTAGTGCAGATATAGATTGTTTGTATATTTTTATTGTTTGTTTACTTGCACGTAACAGTCAATAAACCAGGCTAATCAGTGGGCACATTACAGGTAAGTTTAAAGCGTTTTATTATTTGCCTTTCAGTGTTGATTAGAGAGGATTCATGATAAAATTAAAACTTAAAACCAACATAAAAAATTAACTGTTTTTGCTATTAAATAAAAAATTAAATGAATTACAATTTATTTCAACTGAAACTTCCGCTACCACAGTAAATTTGTAAAATTTATTAAAAAATAAAGCGGTGCGAAAGTTTTTATTTTTTTAAATTTTTGCCTTAATAATGCACCTTCTTAGTTATCATCGGGCCAAACCTTTTCTTCAATCCAGTCAAGGTAGTAAGTTACTCTAGTGTAAATTCCAGGAATATTCAATGTACCACAAGGTTTTCCAAACGATGTAATTCCAATAAGATGCTCTACGCCTGTGGCTTTATCAACAAAGAGCAACGGTCCACCTGAATCGCCCTAAAATAATTTCAATTGACAATGTGTAACGCAGTTCAGTAAGAAGTAATCTTACAGCACACGTATCAGAGATTTTGGTTTTACCTCCAGCGCATATTTGAAAATCATCCATAATTCCATCGGGTATCTCAAAACTAGTATTGTAAACATCTCGACAATCTTTAATGTAAAAGTAAGCAAGGTCTCCTACTTGGAGGTGGCTACTTAATTTCTCCCCGTATCCTAAGGTACCCCAACCCCCTGCATAGAGGGTCGAATATCTTAGATATTCTCTCCTAGGTTGTAAACATATGGTTTGCACATAATCGGTTAACACCGCCGGCTTATTTAATTTTAGCAAAGCAATATCGTGGTATTTTATCGGATGTTTATATTCCGGATGAACGAAGTATTCTTTTACTTCCAATTCTTGAGCCCACTGGTCATCTTCAGTACTCGTTAAATTTAAATCTCCTAATCTCACGTATTTAACATATCCCCTAAAAATGTTCAAACTTAGTTTCTCGCAGAAATTGTTGTCGGTGCGTACCAAGGTCTTGTGTATAAGCAATGTGCTGCTGTTAGAACAAATTCTGGGTTTATTAAACTGCCGCCACATAAATATTGTTTTTCTGTGTTATTCCCGTACCCGAGAGCCGCCTGAAAATGTTACAAACGTTATTTTTGAAAGTTTATGCTGAACATTGTTACAATAAACCGTAATTGTCCTGGTCTAGCGTTGGAGCCTCCGAGGAACGCACCGGGGGGGACGTAACCGGATTCGATTCTTCGAATGTATGCGAGTTCTCCTTCAGTCTGAAATAGAGTATGTACTTTCATGAAATATCTGCGTAAACAAAACAAGGAATATTATAATTTACCATAGGCCAAACCTGCGGGAGACGAAGGGTGGCGTTATAGTATTCATTGCATTCTGCAAATAGAAGTTATACATCATGTGTTTTATTGTCACAAAAAGTTAGTGCTATTTTTAAAATCGTCATTGCATTTATAGAGTGTGGAAAAAGTTCTAAGTAAAAAATTCAAAACAAAAAGGTTGTATATAGACAATTAAGATGATTGAAAATAATTATTTTATTATTTATAATTTTAATTTGGAATACCATTTTTAGTTTTCATAAAAAAAAGACGATTGTCGTTAATGTATCTGTCACTAGTAAATTTTATGTATTTTTTCGAATTTAATTTAACAAAACTAATTGTATAAATATGAAACAAGGCAAGTTGGGCATTTTATATGTACCTTGTTCCCCTTATGGAGACTAATTCTTGTCGAGCTTGGTTCAACACCCTATACACATATTTGGACGTTAAATATACTTACTTTTAATGCTTTTTACGCCAGGGCCTTTTTCTAGAGCAGAAGGGTTGTCTAAAAATAAATTACTTATTTTTTATTTATACAGCACGTTTATTAATATCCTAATTTGCCTGAGAGAGCAGTTCGCATTATAGGAAAGACAAAGGAGGATATAAATTGGAGTAAATGTAACATTTCTTATAGAAAGGTAATAGGTCTTTTGTTATCTTGCACTGAATGAAGCCTGAATTCTTTGATAATATGTCAATACGAATAATACTCATGTGGAATTTGATTAAGTGGTCCATGATAAAAAAAAAGAAGGACAGACTTTTGTGATTATTCTTTGAAAAGTTGTCTAAAGTTGTAAAGTTGTGTAAAGTTTTCCTAAATAAATAAATAAATAATTCCCGATTAAATTCAATAGTCCGATTCCTACACTCATTCATACATATTTTGCTAAAAAGTATGTATTGGTTAAAAACTCCAAGAACCAGTTGTGAGAATACGACGATCCAATTCTGTTGTAGTCTTTCTGATTAATACAATACAGTTCTTCAATTGTTGTGTTATATAAATCTATTTACATACTGTATGTCTTCCTAAACCGTAGGAAATTGAATCGCCTGAAGCTGTAAATCTATAGGAACTTTAAATTTAACCGCTGCTTTTAACAATAGTATGGATATTTTGTTGATTTGAGATAGAATTAAAAAATAAATTACCTTGCCCGTAGACGATTAGTACGAAGAACTGAACTGCAACTACTCTCACAGAAATCTGCGTGATCATATTAGAGACAAGATACTTCTACTTTTACCTTGAGTGATGTGAATTGAACAAGATTACGTTTGAAACTAACAGGTTTTTTATGTATTTATTCCTCCTCAATGCAATTACGTTTCAGTTTTGTTGTTTGCAAATTTGAAATAACAAGAATTCATTAAATATGTATTTACCTGTTAAAACGCTTTGTATTAAGTTTTCATCGAAATGACCCAATTTTTATGATTATTTATTCACTTTAGATCGTTAGTACTCTTCCACATTTTTTATGATTGTAACAAGCGTAGACGAAATAGAAAAACATAGATTAAAGATAAGAATGGAAGGATTAACGCTAAGTTATAGTACCCTAATATATGGTTATGGAAAATAGAACTTATAAAGATCGATACAAAGAAGATCTGAGGTACATATATACCATAATTAAAAAAAAATGTATATCTTAAACGTATACTATTTACTTGATTTAAAGTGTATGTGTATTTACGTATACAATATGCGACATATTATTTGCACCCCTATACATATACAATACATTTGATATGCTTATAATATACAGGGTTTTCAAAAGTGATGGTAAAAAATTTAAGGATGATGAGTATGAATGAAGACAAGCAAAAAAGTTCCAGTAAACATGGCTCCGGAAATTAACCGTTTATGAGATAATGTCACTTTTTGCTGGTTACGGCATGCTGAATATTAACTTACTAATTTTAAGAAAAACAATGAAAATTTTATTTAATTTATCATTCATGAGTAGAGCGTCTTGTTTTTAATCAGTTTGATTTATCACGAGCGTACGCTTGGCAAGAGTGGGGTCGTAAACAGTATACAATGCCACAGGCGAGCCCGACGACGCTGCGAGTGCACGGAGCCGAACAATGCGTTACTGCATCGAAGCTCGCGGAAAAGATATGTCGTCTCCGCTTGGTCGACTAACGCGCATAAAAAAACTGATTTTATTTTAGACTACCTACTCATGAGACATCAGAAATTCATAATTTTGGCTAAACAACGTACAGTAAAGTATGGGCATGTTAACTGAAGAATTTACAATAGGTGTTCAAAATGCTGACCAGGCACTTGAATGCATCCATCTAGTCTTCTCCGCAAAGACCCGCGAATGCGCTCTAGCAATCCTGGATCATTCTTCATTTGCTGGAAGGCATGTACAATCCAATGCTGCAATTCTTCAGGTGTATTGTAAACTAGGCTTTTTGCATAACCCCTTGCACAAAAATCCGAAGGATTTAAATCCGGTGTATTTGTATAAATATTCAACATATAGTAGTACATAATGTACACATACAATATACCTATAAAGTAGATTGCATACAGTATATAATGTACATTGTATACTATATACACCCAATACTGATAATAGTGATAGGGGTGGAAGCTCGGGAGGTACAGATAACCATCAAAAGTGATACAACAGTATTTGGGTTGAATGGCAGGAGGATTTAGGTCACTTTATTAAAGCCGTTTATAATTAAATAGAACTAGCAGAAAAACAAAGATTAAAGCTTATAACACAGTATTCCTAAGAGTCTTAATTTACGGAGCACAATCGTGGTATCTAACTAACAGACATGTAAGTACGCTAAGAGCATATGAAATGGAATTAGCTACAAAAGGAATTAAATAAACAGATAGGCACTGGGGTTAGGAATATCAGAAGATATGAGGGTTAAACGGTTGTGACGCTTGGTGAAACAAGGTTAGCAAGCAAAGTATGGAAGTTCAAAGTTCAAACGGAAGAAGATGCCATCCGAAAAGAATGAGCAGTTGACCAGGGAAGTATTTTTCTGGTTGACTAGAGGATTTGCTGATGCTGGTGAACAGAAAGTATGAGTAGGATAGGGATGCTAAAATCGTAATGGTCAGAAAGAAATGGACCGACTTGGGTATGTAAGAGAAACCCAAACTGAACACCCAAGTCCCAACACTGAAAGATAGGTGAAGACTGGACTAGCAAATAAGTAGCAAAAGATTGTTATTATTTCTGAAATCCACTCCTTAATTGCAAGGCTCCAGTCTGTTCTTCTAATGTGGAAAGTTGCAATTATTCATTTGTAAAAACGCGGTTTAAACTTGAAGTTATTTATTACGATGTTTACTACTTCTACTTAATCGGATTTTTTTTTACGTCATGCTAGTCCTTGAAATAGAATGATTGATGAAATAATAGCAATTCTCGTAGGCTTATTATTTAGAGTACAGATTTTCTATTGGCCGATAGTTTGTTCTGAATCAAGTTACGAAAAGTATGATTACTTATTTGGCCTCTAATAATAATTTAATGTAAATTCATTTTCTTTTTTTACTTAAACTAATTGAAACATAAATTGTTCAAAGCGCACGTGTTCTATTTGCAAATAAGTTGACGGATACCAACGATTGTGCATAATCGAATGATCAAGGAATGCAAATTTTCGAAAAATAATGTCGACGTTTGACTTGAAAACATCGCGGTTTCTGAGTTTACATTAAACATACGAAACCAGTTCCGTACAGTAGTACCTGAGAGTATCTCAAATGCAACCCGCGCCTTCTTGAGCCTTCTTGATACAAGCAGTATTGGAATCGTACCTAAGGAACTCATTTTCAAAATGGTAATGTTTTAATGAGGTCACGGTAAATTCCAAATAAGACTATACATTACCTGAAGGCGTGAGACCTGAATCTCAGATTTGTGCTGGGCCCTATGATCACTTAGCAGACACATGTGAGGTAATTTTTTTTTCATAAAAAATTATTAGATAATGCTTTGGATTCTTAGGGTGATTCCGGCGGTCCGCTTGCATATCAAGTTTCTCTTCCAAGTTCAAAAGTTCTGTATACGATTGCTGGTATTACTTCATTTGGAAAACCCTGCGCCATTGGCATGATTCCAGCAATCTACACGAGAGTTTCATATTACACCAGTTGGATCGAGAAAATTGTTTGGCCGAATGAATTTAACATTTTTAATCCGTACAGAATATATTTTCCCACTAGTTAAAGATTAAACGGTGAAATTTAAAGCACTGTCAATCATTAGCTACTTTATGTTGTCAATTTACTCGTACATATTCAAATAGAATTCCTTTACTTACTTACTTACTCCAATTTTTGATCTATTACTTACCTAGTAAAATCAGTTTCGTCCAACTAGTTAATAATACTTTGACGGTGCTTTAAAGACGGCGCAACGGTTACATTCGTCTGGGATACCTAAATCTAACCAGCTCAACAGACCAGGACAAGGATTTCACTTGAAAAAAGCTTACGACTTCGATTAGCGAACAACTTGTTCTTACAGCAGCGCACTGCATATATTCTAGGCATTGGTAAAACATACTGCTGGTAAATAGCAATAATTCCGTCCAAATTTGCAGGGGAAAGATCAAGTACATTCGCCTGGGAGACCTAAATCTAACTAGCTCGACAGACGATACAGAAGCACAAGAATTTCAACTGAAAAAAGAATACATCCACCCAAATTATAAATACCCTTTTAAATACCATGATATCGCCTTGATAGAACTTGATGGGTCCGTCGAGCTTACTGATTACGTGTTTCCTGTGTGTTTAGAACCTAAGCGAATGGACATTAGATACAAAACCTTCTACGTAGCTGGTTGGGGGCATCGTGGACATGGTGAAGACGTAAGCAATTGTTTACAAGAGGGAATTCAAGAAAGTGAAATTTGGATACACTAATCTAGAGATTGAATTCTAGAACTGGGTTAATACAGAATGGAGAGAGCCAATCAGATGTGATAAAAACGTCAAACAAATTCAACAGTTCTGAAATACATTTAATTACACCAAATCAATTTGTTGTTTTCTGTTGTTAGTACTGATGGTAAAGATATGGAAAATAGGTAATGGTAATACATAAACAATGGTAATGTGTAAAAATTATAAAAGTACAGCTGTAATAAAAAATGTTAATTATTTTTGCCTACATAATACACTTTCTTAGTTATTATCAGGCCAAACAATACTTTCAATCCACTCAACGTAGTTACTAACTCTAGTATAAACGCCGGGAATACCCAACGTACCACACTCTTTTCCAAATGATGTGATTCCAAGAATTCTCGGTACACCATTAACAACATAAAACAAAGGTCCACCTGAATCGCCCTGAAATAATTTTTATTTACAAAGTGCAATACAATTCATTGAGAGGTAATCTTACAACACAAGTATCAACAACTTTGTGTAATCCTCCAGCGCAGATTTGAAGAGAATCTACAATTCCTTTAGGTATTTCATAACTGGTATTGTATACTTGACGACAGTCTTTTAAGAGAAACTGAAAAAGTTCCCCTACTTGGAGGTAACCGCTTCGTTTCTCTCCGTATCCTAAAGCACCCCAACCTGCCCCATATAGGGTTGAATATCTTATTGATCTTCTCTGAGGTTCTAAACATATAGGATACACGTGTTTGCTTACTACCGCCGGCTTATTTAATCTTAACAAAGCAACATCGTGATATTTTTTGGGATATTCATATTTTGGATGAGCGAAGAACTCTTTGACTTCCAATTCTTGAACCCACTGATCATCTTCAGCACTAGTTAAATTTAAATCGCCTATTCTCACGTACGTGACAGGGCCACTAAAACAATTCTAGATTAAATATCTGCTGAAATAGTCAACGTTACATACGAAGCTCCTGCAAATAAGCAATGTGCCGCTGTTATAACAAATTCTGGACTTATTAAACTGCCGCCACATAAATACTGTTTTTCTCTATTATTACCATATCCGAGAGCTGCCTATAAATGAGAAAAATGTTACTTTTTCGAATTTTTGCTGTACTTTAATTGCTACCATAAAGTTTAGTCGTTCTGGCTTAGAGTTGAAGCCTCCAGACTAAAATAGAGCTCTCCTGAAATATGTTTAATAACAAAGCAGAGAATATTTAATTTACCAAAGGTCTACCATTTCTTAAAATATTGTCGTTCAAGTATTCATTTAGTCTGGAGTTATAGCGTCTCAAGACCGCATCAGGGTTGATGTAACCAGATTCGACTCTTCGAACGGAATCTAAATATTCATCAGACTAAAATAAAGCTCTCCTGAAATACATATGTTTAATAACAAAGCAGAGAATATTTAAGTTACCAAAGGTTTACGATCAGTGAAAACATTGTCGTTCAAGTTTTCATTTGGTCTGGAGTTATAGCGTCTCAAGACCGCATCAGGGCGGACGTAACCAGATTCGACTCTTCGAACGGAATCTAAATATTCATCAGACTAAAATAAAGCTCTCCTGAAATATGTTTAATAACAAAGCAGAGAATATTTAATTTACCGAAGGTTTACGGTCTGTGAAAACATTGACGTTCAAGTATTCATTTGGTCTGGAGTTGTGGCCTCTGATGACTGCATCAGGGCGGACGTAACTAGATTCGACTCTTGGAATGGAATCTAAATATTCATCAGACTAAAATAAAGTTCTCCTGAAATATGTTTTATAACAAAGCAAGGAATATTTAATTTACCAAAGGTTTCCGGTCTGTGAAAACATTGACGTTCAAGTATTCATTCGGTCTGGAGTAATAGCTTCTGATGACCGCATCAGTGCGGACGTAACCAGATTCGACTCTTGGAACGGAATCTAAATACTCATCAGACTAAAATGAAGCTCTCCTGAAATATGTTTAATAACAAAGCAAGGAATATTTAATTTACCAAAGGTTTACGGTCTGTGAAAACATTGACGTTCAAGTATTCATTCGGTCTGGAATTATAGCCTCTAAAGACCCCATCAGGGCGGACATAATCAGATTCGACTCTTGGAACGGAATCTAAATATTCATCAGACTAAAATAAACCTCTCCTGAAATATGTTTAATAACAAAGCAAGGAATATTTAACTTACCAAAGGGTTATGGCCTGTGAAAACATTGACGTTCAAGTTTTTATTCGGTCTGGAGTTAAAACTTAGTCGTTTCGATCTGGAATTGTTGCCTCCGATGAAGGCATCAGGGAGAGCGTAACCAGATTCGACTATTTGAATTAAATTTAAACCTTCATCAGGCTAAAATAAGGCTCTCCTGAAATATGTTTAATAACAAAGCAAGGAATATTTAATTTACCAGAGGCTTAAAGTCTGTGAAAACACTGACGTTCAAGTATTCATTGCATTCTACAAACGAAAATAATAAATGTTGAGTCATACTATTATTATTGCACATAAGGTTTTTTAAGATTTTTAAAGCCATAATTACATTTACCTATGTAAGTACATATATAATAAGTTCAAAAAAGATCGACAAATAGGTAAGCTATATTTTCTAAGGACCACGAAAGTTTTTTTTTCTTTTAGCCATGCTTGTTGCGACACATATAAGGTTCCGGAAAACTTACCTTTAAATAACAAGTCAATTTGGATTCAAGATGCTAGCGACATTGAAGCTCTTCAACAAAATCGTTTTATTTCTTTCACTCATTTATTTTATTTAATTTTAGGCTATTAGAATCAAGTTAAATTATTATTTTTTCGATCGTTTACGAACAGTTTATACATGCATCGGCATATGTTTCCTTTTAATTTGTTTTAGAGAACACTATATTATAACTTAACTTAGGTAACAGTGTAAGTTTCAAATTAACTGTTGAGTTTATTTATAATCCGTAATTAATACCAATTTTTTTATTGCAAAATCGTTTTTCGTTAATTTAGTAAATGAGTGCAATTGCCCATTTGAAAGTGGCTCATCTTAATGTTAGGTCTTTATATACTGGTTTTAATGAATTAAATTTTTTGCTTAATGAAAATTCCTATCATTTCCTAGGCGTTACAGAGACCTGGTCGAAAGCTACGATAAGCACCGATGTAGTAAACATACCAGGATATAATTTTTTTAGGACTGATCGTTTGGACAATGTCAACGGTGGTGGCGTTGGGGCATATGTGAGTAGTGATTTTCGAAACATTGAAAGAATTCAGTTCGACATTCACACAGATGTAACAGAGCAACTATGGCTCAAACTTAAGTTTAAAAACAAATCAATTGCATTCGGAGTAATTTATCGACCTCCGAAAGTTAAACTGTCACATTTTATTGAAAATTTTGATAATGTTATTAGCCAAATTTTACCGTACGTAGATGAAATCGTATGTATCGGGGATTTTAACGTAAATTTTTTATCTCCTTCCTATGCAGCTACAGATCAAATCATATCTTGCTTTGCGTCTTATGGTTTAAAACATATTATAAACGAACCTACTAGAGTCTCTCGAACCACTAGTACGACATTAGATCAGATTTTTGTGAGTAACATTGATGTGAATTCTTGCGGTACAATCGATGCTGATTTAATATCGGATCGTCGCTTGATATACTGCGAAATAAACTTAAAAGTCTTTAATAGAAAACCTAAAATCTACAGATTTCAAATATTTTTCATATAATGATTTTAATTTTGATCTTCGTAATGTTCCTTGGGATTTCATTTACACCATAGATAACATCGAACATAAAATAAATTTTCTAACAACTGAACTTCTAAAGTTATTTGATAAATATTGTCTGTTACGCACCATAAACCGTGGATAACGGATGTAATTAAAATTATGATGAAGGAGAGGGATGACGCAATGAATAGATTTAAAAGAACTAAATTACAGAATGATTAGATAAATATAAGTATCTTCCTAATTTTACTTTGGCAGCCATACGTCGTGAGGTGCGTGCTTATATTGAGTTTATCAGTCGCACAAAAGATTCCAAACAAATTTGGCAAAGTTTACGCAACATGGACATTAAAAGTGAACACATAACTGAGGTGCCATCTCACTTGGCCGATATTACAAAAATAAATGACCATTTCATTACCACTTCTAATATGTCTGTACAAGACATGGTTTATTATACTAATCATAAATTTAAACCTAACTGTTCGTTTCATTTTTCATCTGAATCTGTAACAGAGGTTGAGAAAATTATTAGAGGAATTAAATCGAATGCTGTTGGATGTGATGGCCTATCAATTAAAATGTTAGACTATTGTATACCCTATTTATCAACACATGTAACACATATTGTAAATTCATGTTTATTATCAGGTTATTTTCCTGATTGCTGGAGTGAAGCAATAGTTCATCCACTACTGAAAATTAAAGTTCCAAAAATATATTCTAATCTTCGCCTACATTATCTAAGATTTTGGAAAAAACAGTTCATATTCAAATATTCAATTACTTCCAACAAAATAATATCCTTCCAGATGAGCAGTCCGGTTTTAGAAGAGGTCGTAGTACAGCTACTACCTTATTAAATGGAGTACAAAATATAATTGATGCTTTGGATAGTGGAAAAGCTACGGTGTTAACACTGCTTGATTATTCAAAAGCATTCGATCGAATTAATCATCAACTATTATGTGCAAAATTAAGCTTTTTTAGATTTGATGTGAATCCATGTAAATTTTTTACATATTTATTGAATCGTAGACAAAAGGAAATTCTAAATGGTGTTTCATCATTACCCGGTTTTCTTCAGTATGGTGTATCTCAAGCATTCTTGGTCCCTTGTTATACATCCTTTACACATCCGATTTCACCAAAGTTATAAAATATTGCACATCTCAATTGTATGCCGACGATACACAATTAATATATAGCTTTGATCCTAATAAATCGTCCGGCAAATGTTCTAATTAATCTGGATTTGAAAGCTTTAGAAAAAATTTCATGCGAACATAATTTAATAATTAATCCTCAAAAATCACATTCTATGTTATTTGCATCTAAAAAACATATGTCTCTTTCCACAGAATTAAACATTACTATACGGTGCAGTGTTATTGAATTTAAATCCCCGTGTAAAAATTTAGGTGTACTGTTTGATTCATCATTGCGATTTACTTCACACATCGACAGTTTAATTTCAAAATGTTATTGTAAATTAAAAGTACCTTATGCTTCCAGAGGGATATTGAATAACAATTTACGTAGGCTCTTATGTGAATCGCTTGTGCTGTCGGTTTTAAACTATTGTGACGTAGTTTACGGCACTTGTCTTCTTAAAATTGATAAAAGTCGTATACAAAAGATTCAAAACTGCTGCTGTAGATTTGTCATGAACGTCAATAGACGATAACATATTAGCCGTAGACTAAAAGATTTGAAGTGGTTAAACATGGAAAGGAGGAATTCACTTCATCTTGTTACTCTTGCCTATAAAATAATTAAAACTAGAAGTCCTTTGTATCTGCACAGGAATTTTATTTTCAGAAATGCCATACACGACGTAAATGTTCGCTCATCTTTTCTTTTACATGTGCCTCGTCATTCCACTACTCTTTATAGTAGAACATTTATTTTTAATGCCGTCAAACGATTAAATAATTTGCCACGGAAGTGGTGGGATTTCTCAGTGGAGCGTTTTAAATTAGAGTATAGATCTCTACTTTCTGATGAGCAATTGTAAACAAAACTGTTTTGCTAATAAATATTTTACTTTATTCTTAATTTGGATGTCAAATAAGTAGTTTAGGGAATTTATTTAGTAGTCTCATTATTTAATTTTTTGTCGTGGACATATTTCTTAATTTCTTTTCATTAATATTTGGTTAAGTGTAAGAATTGCTTTTAAGCTAAACTTCGCCAAATAAAGAAGATTTATTATTATTATTATTATTATTAAATATATTACAAACAAAATGTTATAAATAAAAAAAAATACAAAGAAATTTAGCAAATTAGAGAAAACTAAAAGTAATCAATTGGATTAAAGTTTAATTCTTGGTCTTTATTATAATCTTGAACTGAAATATATTTTAAAGTTTTTGAAAAATGTTATTACACATCTAGAGAACTGTGTCTATGAAACACTCCAAATACATTTGCTATTTTATGTTAGTTGCTCACGTTGAGAAGTTTACTGCAGACTTACTTATGTCGCCCTGTAAGGGGCGAAGAAAAATCAATTTTGTTTTTTGCAAATATTCTAAAAATTGAAGAAAATCTTTTTGTAAATCGAACTGCTTAGTCGCATCTCATACTTACTTTCAAAGCTTTTTACGCCAGGAAATTTTCCTAAAAAACAAACGAGTTCGTTTTTAATCCAGTATAAATAACATCTATTTGTTAATATATGTCAAAACTGTACTAAATTTAATGATCTTTCTTTTGCAAATATTGCGTCATCTGAAGCTACAGATCTATAGATATTTTTAATTTAAAAATTAAAACAGGTTCTTGTCTAATGTAAATTGTATCACAAAATCTTTTAAACGGACACTAAATTTGCGCACTAATGGCCATTTGCACCAACCACTTTAAGCTGAGCTTAAATTTAAGTGATGTTTATAATATGATATTTCAAGTTACACGACATTGAACAAGTCACAGTCTAACTGACGCTTAAATTTAAGCTGAACTTATTTTGTTGGGTGCAAACCAGGGTAAGACTTTATGTTTTAATTTTAAAATTATTATTTCTGATGAAGCCTAAAATTTCTAATAAGTATTTCCCAAAAGAAAATATGCTAAAATAATAAGAATAGAATCTGCGTGTTTTGTTGATTTGAAATAAAATAAATAACATACCTTGACCGTAGACGATTAGCACAAAGAACTGAATTACAACTACGTTCTTATAAAGATGCATGATCGTATAACTTTAGAAGAATATCTGAGCTTTTGTAGGACACACGAAAAATATAAAGTTATCTAATATTTGCTTTTACCTTGAGTTCGGAATATATGGAAAGATTTTCAAAACCGGATTCAGATGATACTTTCTTTTCTCTTATAGGCCCCATACACGATCAAACAATTTGCGCAACAAACGGTGTTGTGCAAACATTTTGATGGTGTATGTGTTCGCGTTTGAGTTGTTGTGCAACAGTTCTTTCTTTCTTTCGCTTTGCGCAGCAATGCTGCATTCATTGTCTTACGGCAATTACCATTCCAGACAATTTGCTATGTTTGATAAAGCTGGGTCTGTGGCTGGGTCTAAGTTCACACACAGCACAACTTTACAAAGTCGGCTAGGCTGCCGCTAAGCCACCCGGCGACCCTGTGCAACAGTTAAATGCATAAAGTTAAATGCACAACACAGTGTCGTACAATAGAAGTTTGATCGTGTATGGACCCTATTGGACAGGATTACGTTTTTAATTTGTTTCTTTTTTTAATTGAATCGCTTATTTGGAAAAGGATACAGACGACCCAAATTTTACATAAGAAGCGAAAACTCCTTTCGAAATAAACATTATGCAACAGCTGTTAAGCATAAAAATAAATTATACGCTGTCTTAATTATTCATGCCCACGCTGAGATTCGTAGAAGTATTTTGCAGATTTAGAAAATTTCCTAATGGCTTTTATGACTCCTTAAACTTTGTAGATTTTTGTAAAATCACAATTGCTGCATTTTCCATATTGCTTCTTAATTCAATCCTTCATTATAATGTAGCCTGCATTTCGCCGTCAACAATAATATTAACTTGAAACTATGCATCAAGGAGTTTCTTGACCGTTGGGAATTAAACTGTTTTTGAAAATTGTCGGGCTAGCGGTCAATAAATTATTTTTATGCTAAGCTTTCGGCAACCTTTATTGCCTTCATCAGAGCAAAAACTACAGGAGGAAGATTATAATGATTGAATTAATTCAAATTAAATAACTTACTTATTTTTTAGTTTAAATTACATTCCAAATTAAAATGTTCAAGATTTCAAAGTATATGTCGAAAAACGAAGTTTATTTATTTTCAAGGATAGTCTAGATTTAGAAAATTGTTTGAAAATATCATTACCTTTGGATTCTGTTATTCCAAATTACGATTGAAATCAAATTTTATTAAATATTCATACGCTAAATTAAGATTTTGAATATCGGATCGAAAATTCATAGAATTACTGTTGTTTTTAATACTCCCTGTCCTAATTTAGTTGTCACATTTGGTGTTTTTTCTTAAGATTATTGATAAATTAAATTTAATCCGGGAACTAAAATGTTACAATTAACTACCCATATGATATGTTTAAATCACATCATTGGTGAAATTTGATTGCCGTTTATTAGTAACAAGAAGGCTGGAGTCAAGTTGCGAAAAACGCACAATTTTTAGAGTGCACCCGCTGTAACTTCTGTTCTGCGATCAAGATGTCGAAGATAACTAATTCTACAAGAAAAGTTATCAAAAAACGTGAAATGACCAAGACCACGCGACATTGCCTTAATATTACTCTTACTTAAATTTTATGAGTTCAGAATACACAAATGTAAAAATGTATAAAAACAATGCAAATTATTGCAAAATAAAGGGAAATTCTTTTGTAAAATTTGTTAAAATAAATTACAGTTTCTATTTACGTGCGTTTCTGTGTTTTAAATATTTTTATTGCCAATTTTTACAAATGTGACAACTAAATTGGGACAAAATTAAAAGGTGATATGTGACAACTAAATTGGGACTTGAAACCAATTGCAAAATAGGAGTCTTGCATTATGATCTTGCGGCTCCAGAGCATGTACGCGTTGGAGGTGAAATGGATAAAGCTGCTTGCTCCCTCTATATGCGCCAAACAGTAGTATGTGAAAGCCCTTTTCGACGAGCAACCTCCCGTGTGCTTATGCTGGGGTCATTCTCGACGATATTCAGAACCTTTTCTTCTAATTGTTGTACGTTATTTGACCGCACCGCGCCTCGTTCTCCTTGTGGAGGCAATAAAGAGCCTGTGTCGCGTAATCGCTGAGCTACTCTGATAAATGATTGAAAATGCGAATGACGTCGACGATTAGGAAATCTTTCTGCATAACGACGTGATACTAATCGCGCATTTCCTCGACATTCTCCGTATAATAAATGCATATTTGCGTATTCTTGAAATGTAAAATCGCCCATCGCAGACAGATTTGCATAAAGTAATAAACTAAACTAATTGTGGTAAAAATTATAAAAGTACAGCTGTGAACAAAATTTTTTTTATTTTTGCCTACATAATACATTTTCTTAGTTATTATCAGGCCAAACAATACTTTCAATCCACTCAATGTAGTTACTAACTCTGGTATAAACGCCGGGAATTTTCAACGTACCACAAATTTTTCCAAATGATGTGATTCCAAGAATTCTCGGTACACCATTTTCAACATAAAACAAGGGTCCACCTGAATCGCCCTGAAATAATTTTAATTTACAAAGTGCAATACAATTCATTGAGAGGTAATCTTACAACACACGTATCAGCAACTCTGTGTAAACCTCCAGCGCAGATTTGAAGAGAATCTACAATTCCTTCAGGTATCTCTAAACTGGTATTGTATACTTGACGACAGTCTTTTAAGAGAAAGTGAAAAAGTTCTGCTGCTTGCAGGTTACTGCTTGGTGCTTCTCCGTCTCCTAAAGCACCCCAACCTGCTCCATACAGGGTTGAAAATCTTATTAGTTTTCTCTGAGGTTCTAAACATATAGGATACACGTTATTGTTTATTACCGCCGGCTTATTTAACTTTAACAAAGCAATATCGTGATATTTTCTGGGATATTCAAATTTTGGATGAGCGAAGAACTCTTTGACTTCCAATTCTTGAACCCACTCATCGTCTTCAGCATTAGTTAAATTTAAATCGCCTAATCTCACGTAGGTGACAGGACCACTAAAAGAATTCTAGTTTAAATATCTGCTGAAATAGTCACCGTTACATACGAGGCTCTTGAATATAGGCAATGTGCCGCTGTTATAACAAATTCTGGACTTATTAAGCTGCCGCCACATAAATACTGTTTTTCTCTATTATTACCGTATCCGAGAACTGCCTGCAAATGAGAAAAATGTTACTTTTTCGAATTTTTGCTGTACTTTGATTGCTACCATAAAACTTAGTTGTTCTCGTTTAGAGGGAGAGCCTCCCACGACCAGGTTACGGAAGGAAGGCTAAAATAAAGCTCTCCTAAAATATGTTTAATAACAAAGCAAGGAATATTTAATTTACCAAACGAAAACGGTCTTTGGAAACATTTACCATAGGAAAAAGGTTTTTGGAAACATTGGCTTTCAAGTATTCCTTCGGTCTGGAGTTGTGGCCTCCGATGTGCTTATAAGTGAGAACGTTACCAGATTCGACTCTTGGAACGAAATCTAAATATTCATCAGACTAAAATAAAGCTCACTTGAAATATATTTAATAACAAAGCAAGGAATATTTAATTTACCAAAGGCTTAAGGTCTGTGAAAGCATTGTTTAAGTATTCCTTCGGTCTGTAGTTGTGGCCTCCAGTGAACTCATAAGTTGGGACGTTACCAGATTCGACTGTTGGAACGAAATCTAAATATTCATCAGACTAAAATAAAGCTCTCTTGAAATATATTTACTAGCAAAGAAAGAAATATTTCATTTACCAAAGGCGTAAGGTCTTTGAAAACATTGGCGTTCAAGTATTCATTCGGTCTGGAGTTGTGGCTTCCGATGAACTCGTAAGTGGGAACGTTACCAGATTCGACTTTTCGGACGAAATATAAATATTCATCAGACTAAAATAAAGCTCTCTTGAAATATATTTACTAGCAAAGAAAGAAATATTTAATTTACCAAAGGCGTAAGTTCTTTGAAAACATTGGCGTTCAAGTATTCATTCGGTCTGGAGTTGTGGCCTCCGAGGAACTCATAAGTGGGGACATTACCAGATTCGACTCTTCGGACGAAATCTAAATATTCATCAGGCTAAAATAAGGCTCCCCTGAAATATGTTTAATAACAAAGCAAGGAATATTTAATTTACCAAAAGCTTAAGGTCTTTGAAAACATTTGGGTCCAAGTATTCATTCGGTCTGGAGTTGTAGCCTCTGATGACCGCAACAGGGTGGACGTAACCAGATTCGACTCTTACAATTAAATCTAAATCTTCATCAGACTAAAATAAAGCTCTCCTGAACTATGTTCAATAACAAAGCAAGGAATATTTAATTTACCAAAGGCGTACGGACTGTGAAAACATGGACGTTCAAGTATTCATTCAGTCTGGAGTTAAAACTTAGTCGTTTTTGTCTGGAATTGTAGCCTCCGATGAAAGTATCAGGGAGGGCGTAACCAGATTCGACTCGTAGAATTAAATCTAAAGCTTCATCGGGCTAAAATAAAGCTGTCCTGAAGAATGTTTAATAACAAAGCAAGGAATATTTAATTTACCAGAGGCTTAATGTTTGTGAAAACACTGACGTTCAAGTATACATTGCATTCTACAAACGAAAATGATAAATGTTGAGTCACACTATTATTATTCCACATAAGGTATAGTTCGATTTTTAAAACCATATTTATTAATTACATATATGTACTATCGCGGCCTTAAAATTTTTGCAACAAAATTTTTAAAAATACATGTACATAGTAAGTTGAAAAATGGTCGACAAATAAATAAGCTATAATAGCTACCCATACATTGGCAGGATTACTGAGAGCCTTGGCTTGACGGGACTGGACTGACAGTACTGGTCCAGCACGCCAATTCTTTCGTCGGCCATGAACAGCTTGGGAAAGTCTGGCGTGCGCGTTACGCATTATCTAGCCTAGCAGTACTGTCGACAGGCAAATTCGTTCACAGTCAAAGACGCTCAGAAATACTGTCTGTAATGTATGGGCTTCTGTTGTCTAAGAACTATGAGAGTATTTTTTTGTTTTAGCCATGATTGTTGCGTCATATGCTAGATTCCGGCAATTTTACCTTTAAATATATTACAAATAAAATGTTATGAAAAAAAAAATACAAAGAAATTTCGCAAATTAGAGAAAACTAAAAGTAATCAATTGTAACCAGTGATCAATATCTTTTCTAATAAAATGACCTATGGAAATAAAATCGTGTATCTTTGATTAGTTCATTATTTCAAGTGCCATTTGAATTATTTACGTTGCATTCCTATACATAATTTAAAAGTTCACATTTCCCACTTAAAAAGGAAGCACGCGAGAAGAACATATACAGCTCGTAGCAACGACAAATTTTAAGATTACGTTCGGTGCATGAGTTTTGTTATGATCATTCAGTTAAACTGCTATATTTTTGAATTAATTAAATTAAGGTCCGGTCTTTCCACCTCCTAATAAATTTATTCGACGAATAACTTTACGACTCACCATGGAAACCATTCACAAAAATCAAGTTAATTGCCAAATAACATTATCGGGAACTTTATTAGGAGGTGGAAATATCGGGCCTTAGTACAATAAAATGTATTGGAATAGTGTTACGTTCATAAAGATAACGACGTCAAATGTATGCAACAAAAAAGTGGTTTATAGAAGGTGCCTAAAATATCCTCTGTTCTCCTATAGGAACCATGCACATGCGAAGCCAGCGCCACCAATGACCATATTGTGCATTAGTGGTATGAAAACACGAGTTGTTTCAAATTATTAGTGTACATTTGAACTTGAATATTGTCATGTATTTCAATACCAGGAAGCTCAAGTATTATGTACTACAGTCGTAAATTGTCATAAGAGTGATATTATTCCCATGCAATGAGTCTCAAGAAATATTTTCATATCACTAATTCATAAATCACCACGCCAGGCGGCGCTGAACGCAGAGATGTGCATGGCGCCTATAAAAACAAGCAAATTCTGAGTTTTAAATTGTTAATAGCATTCGCTAGGATTACTGGATTGTTATTTAACTGTTCACAATGCAACAATAAACCCTTATGAACAAAGATTTCTCTTAATAAATTAAATTTGCTGACACTGACAGTTATAAATAAATGAAATGACATTTGAAAAAATGAATTAATCAGAGACATACAATTTTCTTTCCATAGGTCACTTCACTTGATTAGAAAAGATATTGATCTCGCATTATTAAAGTAAAATTCTTGGTCTTTATTATAATCTTAAATTGAAGTATAATTTTAAAGTTTTTGAAAAATATCAGATCTCATTACACTATTAGAGACTATTAATAGTAAAGGAACTGTGTCTATGAAACACTCCAAATACATTTGCTATTTTATGTTTGTTGCTCGCGTTGAGAAGTTTACTGCAGACCTACTTTTGTCGACCGTTATCCAACGCCCTATAAGAGGCGAAGAAAAATCAGTTTTGCTTTTTGCAAATTTTCTAAAAATTGAAGAAAATATTTTTGCAAATCGAACTGCTTAGTCGCATTTTATACTTACTTTCAATGCTTTTTACGCCAGGAATTTTTCCTAAAAAATAAACGAGTTCGTTTTTAATTCAGTATAAATAGTATCTGTTTGTTAATATATGTCAAAACTGTACTAAATTGAATATTTTTTCTTTTGCCAATATTTCGTCATTTGAAGCTGCAGTTCTAGAGTAATTTTTTAATTTTAAAATTATTATTTTTGATGAAGCTTAAAATTTCGAATAAGTATCTCCCAAAAAAAGAAAGTTCTAAAATAATAAGAATGCATCTGCGTGTTTTGTTGATTTAAAATAAAATTAATAAATAACATACCTTGACCGTAGACGCTTAGTACGAAGAACTTAATTATAACTAGGCTCTTAAAAAGATGCATGATCGAACCACTTCAAAAGAACATCTGAGGTTTTGTAGGACGCACGGATAATATAAAGGTATCTAATATTTGCTTTTACCTTGAGTTCGGTATATATGCAAACATTTTCAAAACCGGATTCAGATAATACTTTCTTTTCTCTTATAGGCCCCATACACGATCAAACAATTTGCGCAACAAAGGGTGTTGTGCAAACATTTTGATGGTATATGTTCGTGTTTGAGTTGTTGTGCAACAGTTAAAAGAACAAAGTTAAATGCACAACACAGTGTTGTACAACAGAAGTTTGCGCAAATTGCTTGACCGCGTATGGACCCTATTGGGTAGGATTACCTTTATAACTTGTTTTTTTAATTGAATCGCTTATTTGGAAAAGGGTAGAGATGACTTAGCCAAATTTTACATAAAAAGCGAAAACTCCTTTCGAAATAAACATTTATGCAAGAGCTGTTAAGCATTAAGTAATAATTTGTGTTTTTTAAATGCTAGCTAGTATTTTTCTGGTAAAATATATTGTACGCTGTCTTAATTATTCATGCCCACGCTGAGATTCCTAGAAATATTTTGCAGATTTAGAAAATTTCCTAATGGGTTTTATGACTGCTTATACTTCGCAGATTTTTGTAAAATCATAATTGCTACATTATTCAAATTGCTTCTTAATTCAATCGTTCGGCTGAAGGGAATTCCATCTTGTATTTTAATTTAAATATCTATTTCTGAAAATTACAAATTTTACTGTCTTTTGTCTTTCCTTGGAATTTACGTGTTTTTGACGACCAAAATTTCCCTGCTTCAACTCAAATTTGTTAACACCCCCTAAGCAGCTGTAGCAAATCAAACCAAATTTCTCCCCATGCGCTGCCCATTTCTGTATCTTTCAAAACCCCGTCGCAGTCTCCAATCTCCATACACAAGAAATTCTGAAGTTCCTTGCTGCTTCAGAATTACAGTATGTTCAAACTTAAGTATTTTCGTTCCAATTAAGTTAAGTTGTTAATTTCTATTAAGTAAATAGTAAATATTGTGTAGTGAATTTAAATGAGTTCAATTCGAGGTTATTATTAAAATAATTTAGTGCCCACTTGGACAACAGCTATTTACATAAAATATTTGTCATTGTTAGAAATAATATTAAAATACTGTAAAGTTTTTAATAAAAGTATAAATTAAAAATATTCAGTTTTATTATTTTTTTATTATTGAAGCAATTTTATTTGTAATAACTAATATTGTACTTGAAGCTTTAAGGTTCCTAAAAATTCCTTAAACATAATCTATTAAGCTAGAGACTGTCTAAAATATACCACTCCACTCGAAGAAATTCAAACACAGAAAAGTACTGGAACAACCAATATTTTAATACATAATATTTTTAATTTTGTTGATATAGCCATGAAAATAACAAATAGTTGCATTTGACATTTCCTGTTACTGCAAATTTTAAACGAATGCAAAAACAAGTTGTGAATCCAATTAAAATTATTCAAACTTTGATATTTGTCTCCCGTGAATAAAACAAAGATCGCAAGGTTTGAGCCTAACTTTTTGGAACTTGAAAAAATGTAAGAAAACGAAACGAATAACAGTAACAAATAACGAAGATAATCAGGCAATGGTTTTAAAAACACTTTCAGGCTAACCCGGAGAGTTGCAATCTAGCGGCTATTTCCTTCAATTCAAAGTAATGAAATTCATCTTTTAACCTTTTATAAGATTACAAACATTCCAAAGAAAGGATGATCCAAAAACAATTAAAATTTCCGAATTTACATTTGCGAAATTCTATTTTCTTTGCTTTGCTACAAAATTTGTAGCGACAGTAAATATCAAAATTCAAGTTTTTATCATTTCTATCTTATCTTAACAAAATTAAAAATACTTGACCTATTAATGTTTTTTATGAATTAAATAAAAAAATGTTTCATAACTGAAAAACTGTTAAAGTTAGGTATAGGGAATGCTAATGCAGTACGACGCGACGCAGCATTTAATTCTACGTACGATGGTGTATTAAAATATTGCTCGTTTTGAAACAAATTATTTTTCTGTGTTTGAATATCTTCTAATGGAGTGGTATATTTTAGATACCCTGTAGCTTATTGAATTACGTTTATGAAATTTTTAAGAACCTTAAAGCCTCAACTACAATATTAGCCGTCACAAATAAAATTGCTTAAATAATAGCTGTGATATGATTTTTGAAAATCACATTGCAGAGTTATAATCGGAAGTGATTGAAAGTCAATTTTATTTTATTTGTAAAGATCATTTCAAAGTATCTCTCCACGTTTACAAATTTGCATGAAGCCTTTAATTAATTTTTTTTTATGTACAAAAAAGACCATAATTTTATGCTTAGTCGTTTGAAAACCAAAGAACGAATGAAAAAGGCATAAAACTGTATACGTTATTCGTTAACCATCGTCTACTAAGTTTTTAATCAACATGTTATCCGGAGTGTCTGTTTCTTAACCATTTCCGGTCTGATCATGCTAACTGTTATCATTCACGTTATATTTTTGTTTCTGTTTATAAAACTGGGATTTATATTTGGCATCGTCCTTTAGTAAAACTAAAGAAAATTCTTAAATTTTCTTGAAATTGTTTAACATAATTCACTAAAACAAAATTTTAATCAAAAATGAATGTGAAAAACATTTCTTAAACAGACGGAAGGGTAGTCCGGTTATGTGATTTTTAGCCAACGCCAACGTGACAAAAATGTAAAGTACACCCAAGGTAAACAATTCTGAAATAGATTTAATTACGGTACATGAAATAAATCCGTGGGTTTTTGTTGATAAGACAAAGGTACAAAGTCAATTATTGCTTTATTATTATAAAATATATTTTCCTGATGGCGCAGTGCTTATAAATGTACAGTAACCTAACTCAGCATTGTAAATTATTATTTTTCCCGAGTTTTCCATAATACTGGTTGAGTTGGGGTCGATTCCATTCTACTGCAGTCATTGTGATTACGCGCTTAATACAATACGTCTCTCCTTTCATTTGTCCATTTTATAAATTAGGTTACATAAATTGATGTATACACTGTATTTTCATCGCATATGTCGTACACAAAAACAATATCTGCATGTTCAGAAGAAGTGAAGTTGTTTATTATTGGCTAATGAAAACAAGTGGCCACTCTGACTCACTACTCTGGGATAAAATGCCAAGAAACTTTCCCACCCGAATCTACTTTACCCGAAAGCATCAAACTTGAATCTCAAATCTGTACTGGCGGCATAACCTATAAAATGGATACGTGTGAAGTAGGTTTCAAACTCTAACCAGAGATTTATAATCAAAGTAACTTTTCAGGGTGATTCAGGAGGTCCTTTGGCCTACAGGTGTTATACGTAGAGGAGAACCTTTTTATACATGGTTGCTGGTATTCCTTCGTTTGGAAAAGTGCGTGCTCTTGCGCCAATTCCTGCTATTTACACCAGAGCGTCATTTTATAGCGATTGGATCGAAAGGATTATTTGGTCAAACGAATTCAATTATTCAATGATTCAGACCCTGACAAAATATTTTTTCCTGTTGACGCAGTACAGTAACCAACTCAACATTATAAATTATTATTCTTACCGGGTCTTCCATAATATTGGTTGACTTGGGGTCGATCCCATTCTATTGCAGTCATTGTGATTATACGCTTAATACAATACGTTTCTTCTTTCACTTGTCCAATTTTACAAATTTTGTTACATAAGTTGATGTACACACTGTATTTTCGACGCATATGTCGTACACGAAAACAATATTTGCATGTTCAGAAGAACTGAGCTTATTTCTTATTTATTATTGACTAATGCAAACGGACACAAGTTTATTTACATGAAAAGAATTGTTTAAAATGCCATTTCCAACAATCCCTTCCATTTTTAGTCGTAACTTACGAAACATCCTGTGTAACAGATACCAATCTTTTACCTATTTCTATCTGTTACTTATCCGATTCACTTAAACCCTTATTCAAATAAAACCTTCGCCTCCCTAGGCGCTCATAAGAAATTGAAACGACAACCAGAAATACTTTTTGTGTTAAATTAGGGAGGGAACTCAAGAAAGTGAAATCTGGATACGCTGATCTAGAGATTGAATTGTAGAACTGGGTTGCTACAGAATGGAAGTAGCCATTCAGATGTGACAAGAACGTCAAATAAAGTCAACAGTTCTGAAATACATTTAATTACACCAAATCAATTTGTGATTTTCTGTTGTTAGTAGTGATGGTAATGATATGGGCAATAGGTAATGAGTAAAAATTATAAAAGTATAGCTGTGATCAAAAATTTATTTATTTTTGTCTACATAATACGTTTTCTTAGTTATTATCAGGCCAAACAATACTTTCAATCCACTCAATGTAGTTACTAACTCTAGTATAAACGGCGGGAACACCTAACGTTCCACACTCTTTTCCAAATGATGTGATTCCAAGAATTCTCGGTATGAAACCATAGTCAATATAAAGCAAAGGTCCACCTGAATCGCCCTGAAATCATTTGATTTTACAATGTGCAATACAATTCATTGAGAGGTAATCTTACAACACACGTATCAGCCACTTTCTCTAAACCTCCAGCGCACATTTGAAGAGAATCTATAATTCCTTGAGGTATCTCATAACTGGCATTGTATACTTGACGACAGGTTTTTAAGAAAAAGTGAAACAATTCTACTAGTAGGAGGCGATTGCTTGGTGCCTCTCCGTATCCTAAAGCACCCCAACCTGCTGCATATAGGGTTGAAAATCTTATTATGGCTGTTCTCTGATGTTCTAAACATATAGCATTAACGTGTTTGTTTAGTACAGCCGGCTTATTTAATTTTAACAAAGCAATATCGTGATATTTTTTGGGATATTTATATTTTGGATGAGGGAAGAACTCTTTAACTTCCAACTCTTGAATCCACTCATCATCTTCAGCACTAGTTAAATTTGAATCGCCTAATCTCACGTATGTGACAGGACCACTAAAAGAATTCTAGTTTAACTATATGCTGAAATTGCCACCGTTACATACGAAGCTCCTGCATATAAGCAATGTGCCGCTGTTATAACAAATTCTGGACTTATTAAACTGCCGCCGCATAAATACTGCTTTTCTGTGTTATTACCATATCCGAGAGCTGCCTGCAAATCAGAAAATGTTACTTTTTCGAATTTTTGCTGTACTTTAATTGCTACCATAAAACTTAGTCCGTTCGGTTTGTTCCTGTAGCCTATGATTTCCCGGCGGTAATAACCAGATTCGATTTTTAGAATGTAATCTAAATGTATATCATTCTAAAATAAAACTTTCCTGAAATATGTTTAATAACAAAGCAAGTAATATTTACTTTACCAAAGGCGTAATGTTGGTGTAACGATTGGTGCTCCAGTATTCATTGCATTCTACAAATGAAAATGATAAAGAACATTTTAAGTAGCGACATCTTTTGATCGCTTTTTGACCTGACATTGCAGTAGGATTGACAAATTGAAGCTAGTTCGCCACATAATAAGTCATCCCATACAAGGCGGCCATGTTTGCTGTCAAAGCATAATGAGAATTTTAAAAAAGTTTTGTGCTATGGTTCTACTGACGAAGGCCCAACTAGGCCTGAAACAGCTGTACAGAACCTGCTCGGGGAATCCGCTGTAGGCGAAACCGATTTGCACAAAACTTTTTTGAAAATGATAAAGTTTGAGTCACACTATAATTATTACACATAAGGTATAGGTCGATTTTTAAAACCATAGTTACGTATACGTCTAGTAAGTTGAAAAAGGTCGACAAATAAGTAAGCTATATTTTCCAAGAACCACGAAAGTATTTTTTTTTAGGATGCTTGTTGCGTCACATGTAAGGTTCCCGCAATCTTACCTAATATATTACAAATCAAAATGTTATAAATAAAAAAAAAATACAAAGAAACTTAACAAATGAGAGAAAATTAAAAGTAGTCAATTGATTTAATTCCGGATCTTTACTATAGCCTTGGACTGAAATATAATTTTAAAGTTTTTGAAATATACCAAATGTCATTAATACATCTGGAAACTGTTAATAGTAAACGGACTGTGTCTATGAAACACTCCAAACACATTTGCTATTTTATGTTTGTTGCTCAGGTTGAGAAGTTTACTGAAAACCTACTTTTGTCGACCGTTATCCAACGCCCTGTAAGGGGCAAAGAGAAATTAATTTTGTTTCCAACTTTTCTAAAAATTTGTATCTTTTGAACAAATTTTTTTTTCAATGAAACTGCTCATACTCACTTTTAATGCTTTTTACACCAGGAATTTCACCTAAAAAATAAACGAGTTCGTTTTTATTTAAGTATAGCATCTGTTTATTAATATATGTATGTCAAAACTGTATTAAATTTAATGTTTCTTCTTTTGCAAATATTTCGTCATCTGAAGCTACAGGTCTGCAGTAATTTTTTAATTTAAAAAATATTATTATTATTTCGTATAATTATCTCCCAAAAAGAAAATGTGCTAAAGTAATAAGAATAGCTGCGTGTTTTGTTGATTTGAAATAAGAGTAATAAATGACATACATACCTTGACTGTAGACGATTAGTACAAAGAACGGAATTATAACTACGTTCTTAAAAAGATGCATGATCGTACTACTTTAAAAGAATATTTGATGTTTTGTAGGTCACGAATAATATAAAAGTATCTAATATTTGGTTTTACCTTGAGTTCGGAATGTAAATTTTCAAAACCTGATTAAGACTGTTAGATCATCCTCATATATTTTATTTTATTACTTAAATTTATAATGCCGAAAACGGTATACTCCCTACGTTTATAAGTACCTATACGTGCATAAACAATATTAATGGATCACAGGCGCTTATGTTCTATTCATAATTCCAGTTTTAGTTTTATAATTACATATCCTGTAGTTTATTAGTGGGACATATACATCCCAACAGTATAGTATTTCCACAAAACGTCGGTAACGTGCTTGATTTCGTTACCGTTGGGACATAGGTATCCCAAAAAACATAACGACTGGGACAAATATGTCCCTCCCTTTTAATCCTTTGATAAAAATTCAAATAATAATTTTTTAAAAAATTGGTGCCTTTAATACCTACAAAGCCATTTTTGACCAAAAATATAAAATCATAATAAAAAAAAAAACATTTCTGTGGTGAAAGGGTTAAACACCTATTTTCAAGGATTCGTAGGATCAGGGCCGGATTAAGACAATTGAGCGCCCTAGGCTAATAGCAATTTGGCATTAAAGTTAAAAGGAGCTATATAAAAGTTCTTAAAATTATCAATCGATCGATTGACATATAATAAAAAATGATCTGTACTTCTTTCAAAAACACAAGAGGCAATAACCTCAATAAACGATGTTTATTGAAATAACATGTTCACTGAAACAAATTTCATAAATTTCTTTGTTCATGTTGGATAATGGTAATGTAAGGCCGGCGACGTACGTTCGTTTTTCGAATTCGTTTTCCGAATCTGATCACCCGAATGCACGGAACACAGGCATTAGATTTTTAGCCGGACGGAAAATTTTCCGATTGTTCGTTTCGAAAGCCCGTGACTGCGTTCGAAATTCCGATGCCCAAAAAATCGAATTGGTCTTTCCGAACGGAAAAGTTCTGTACCTTTGTTGCCTCCAGGTTGCCTCATATTTTCGGAATTTTCTATTCAGGTTCCAAACAGAATATTCTTGGATGCTTGACAACTGTTTTTAACTATTCCAAATGAAAAATATGGAGCGAACTGTGAAATCTACACGGAATTCCCAATTCGTTTTCCGTATTCCACATCCTACTAGATAAGACTTAAGTTATCATGTATGAAATAAGCAGTTCTATTGTAGTAAGCACAATTTTGTATCTTATGAAATACATGAATCGTTAGTTTCCAATCGATAAATTTCACATTATGAAAAAAGCAATTGCGTTTTACGTCTTTTTAGTGGCTGTGATTGAAAGTGAAGGTAAATTACATCATATCTGTTTCACTTTGACTTGCCCCATTATTTTATTCAGTATAATTTTTAATATAATCGTACTTTCTTTACGGTATTTAGTCCCGTTGTTTAGGTTTAGAGACGCAACTAATTTTTTAAATAACTTCTCTTTGACACGGTTTAAATATAAAAGACGGGTATAATTAAAACAAGTCCTAAATAATTCATGGATAATGTTTTCCATAGGTATGAAACTACCTGGGCTGACAAGTTTGCAAAGTAAGTACATGCATTTTATTCAATTTAAACAACTGAAATGTTAAACGAATTACAAAATGGTTTTTAATTTTGATCTTATAGAATGCAACGAATATTATGAATTGGGCTTCTTACCTGGCTTAAAGTTAAGTGGGTATGGAGGAGTTCGGGCGCCACCAAATCGCTTAGGAATAGAATTTATGGTAGGTAAAATTTCTTGTAATTTCTTGAAAAATAATATCGACGTTTGACTTGGAGAAACAGAAACCACAGAAACCTTGTTTTTGATATGAATTTTTTGTTATGGAAATTCGGTGAGGAAGTCCAACCTGATGTTGGAGCTACGACTTGAATTTCATTTGCTTTGGAGTATTCACAACTAGAGCAATTGATAACATGTGAAGCAGCAGCTGCTCTGTGATCAAGATTGTCAACTTTATACGAGCAAAAGACTGAGTCAAACAAATTATGTTTTATAACTAAATTTTACGATTATCGCATGTCGCCAAATGATTTTGTTCCACCTCATTTCACTAAAATTGAAAATATGGCACGTTAATTAAAAGATGTCGGTGAAGATGTTATGTATTATACAGTGATCGCCAGATAACTCGGGCCACATGGAAAATTGTTTAAAACGCCATTTCCAACAATCCCTTCCATTTATCGTCGCAACTTATGCTACCAACAGGTAGCAATTTTTTACCTGTTTCTATCTGTTACTTATTCGATTCACTGATATTGGAATTGAATTAAACCCTTATTCAAATAAAACCTTCGCCTCCCTAGGCGCTCGTAAGAAATTGAAACGACAACCAGAAATACTTTTTGTGTTAAATTAGGGAGGGAATTCAAGAAAGTGAAATTTGGATACACTAATCTAGAGATTGAATTCTAGAACTGGGTTAATACAGAATGGAAAGAGCCAATCAGATGTGATAAAAACGTCAAACAAATTCAACAGTTCTGAAATACATTTAATTACACCAAATCAATTTGTTGTTTTCTGTTGTTAGTACTGATAATAAAGATATGGAAAATAGGTAATGGTAATACATAAACAATGGTAATGTGTAAAAATTATAAAAGTACAGCTGTAATCAAAAATGTTAATTATTTTTGCCTACATAATACACTTTCTTAGTTATTATCAGGCCAAACAATACTTTCAATCCACTCAACGTAGTTACTAACTCTAGTATAAACGCCGGGAATACCCAACGTACCACAATTTTTTCCAAATGATGTGATTCCAAGAATTCTCGGTACACCATTAACAACATAAAACAAAGGTCCACCTGAATCACCCTGAAATAATTTTAATGTACAAAGTGCGATACAATTCATTGAGAGGTAATCTTACAACACACGTATCAGCAACTCTGTATAAACCTCCAGCGCAGATTTGAAGAGAATCTACAATTCCTTGAGGTATATCAAAAGTGGTACTGTATACTTGACGACAGTTTTTTAAGGGAAAATGAAAAAGTTCTGCTACTTGGAGGTGACTGCTTGGTGACTCTCCGTATCCTAAAGCACCCCAACCTGCTCCATATAGGGTTGAATATCTTATTGATCTTCTCTGAGGTTCTAAACATATAGGATACACGTTTTTGCTTACTACCGCCGGCTTATTTAACTTTAACAAAGCAATGTCGTGATAATGTTCGCTTTTTTTATATTTTGGATATTGGAAGCGGTCTTTGACTTTCAATTCTTGAACCCACTGATCGTCTTCAGCACTAGTTAAATTTAAATCGCCTAATCTCACGTAGGTGACAGGGTTACTAAAAGAATTCTCGTTTAAATATCTGCTGAAATAGTCACCGTTACATACAGATCTTCGTCAAATAAGCAATGTGCCACTGTTAGAACAAATTCTGGACTTATTAAACTGCCGCCACAAAAATACTGCTTTTCTGTATCATTACCATATCCGAGAGCTGCCTGCAAATGAGAAAAATGTTACTTTTTCGAATTTTTGTTGCACGTTAATTGCTACCATAAAACTTAATCGTCCCGGTTTAGAGGGAGAGCCTCCTACGGCGTAGATAACACTAGGTCGGTCTCTTGGAACGAAATCCAAATATTCATCAGACTAAAATAAAGCTTTCCTAAAATATGTTTAATAACAATGCAAGGAATATTTAATTTACCAAAGATTTAATGTCTGTGAAAACATTGACGTCCAAGTATTCAGTCGGTTTGAAGTTGTGGCCTCCGATGAATTCATAAATGGGGACGTTACCAGATTCGACTCTTGGAACGAAATCTATATATTCTTCAGACTAAAATAAAGCTCTCCTGAAATATGTTTAATAACATTGCAAGGAATATTTAATTTACCAAAGGCTTAAGGTCTGTGAAAATATTGGCGTCCGAGTATTCAGTCGGTTTGAAGTTGTGGCCTCCGATGAATTCATAAATGGGGACGTTACCAGATTCTACCCTTGGAGCGAAATCTAAATATTCATCAGACTAAAACAAAGCTCTCCTGCAATAGTTTAATAACAAATCAAGGAATATTTAATTTACCAAGGGCTTAAGATCTGTGAAACCGTTGACGTTCAAGTATTCCTTCGGTCTGGAGTTGTGGCCTCCGATGAATTCATAAATAGGGACGTTACCAGATTCTACCCTTGGAGCGAAATCTAAATATTCATCAGACTAAAATAAAGCTCTCCTGAAATATGTTTAATAACAGAGCAGGGAATATTTAAATTACCAAAGGCTTAAGGTCTTTGAAAACATTGGCGTTCGAGTATCCATTTGATGTGGAGCTGTAGCTTGCGCTGAAAGCATTAGGGCGGACTTCACCAGATTCGGATTTTACAATGATATCTAAATCTTCATCAGACTAAAATAAAGCTCTCCTGAAATATATTTAATAACAAAGCAAGGAATATTTAATTTACCAGGGGCTTAAGGCCCGTGAAAACACTGACGTTCAAGTACTCATTGCATTCTACAAACAAAAATGATAAATGTTGTGTCACACTATTATTATTGCACATAAGCTATAGTTCGATTTTTAAAACCTTAATTACGTATTTATAGTAACTTGAAAAAAGGTCGACAAATAAGTAAGCTATATTTTCTACGAAAGTTTGTTGCGTCACATGTAAGTTAATCTTACCTTTAAATATATTACAAACAAAATGTTATAAATAAAAAAAAAGAAAGTTACCAAATTAGATAAAACTACAAGTAAATAATCAATTGGATTAATGTTTAATTCTTGGAATTTATTATAATCTTAAACTGAAATCTAATTTTAAAGTTTTTGGAAAATATCAGATGTCATTATACATCTGGAGACTATTAATAGCAAGCGAACTGTGTCTATGAAACACATCAAATACATTTGCTATTTTATGTTTGTTGCTTACGTTTACTGCAGACCTACTTTTGTCGACCGTTAGAGCTAGTTCTCATGAAGCGCGTCAAACGCGCGCTTTTAAAATACACATAATTAGTACTTGGTGTTCACATGGTAGCGCGTGATTAGAATTTTACGCGCTCTCGACGCGGTTCAACGCAAAAGTTTTAAAAGCGCGCGTGGACCGGCGTTGATGCGCGCTTTTAGATATGAGATATGCCCATTGTCTGTTCACATGGAGCGCGTCTTTTGCTACGTTCTGTGAATTTCTTCGGTGCTCTACATTTCAATTTCATATTAGCTATGGAAGGTGAAGATTTTAATACCGATTTATTTATTGATCAAATTGAAAACAGACCTGCGATTTGGGACATGAATTTAAAAGATTATTCCAACATCGGTGTACATCGGTATACATCGGTGAAACAAAACGGTCTATTAGTACTCGTGTTTCTGAACATGAACGCTGTACGAGACTACTACAAACAACTGGCTCGGCCCTAGCTGAACACAAACTAGAAACCGGTCACCAAATCCTATTCACCGACACAAAACTTCTAGCCCGCTCATCTCATTTTTTCAATCGTAAAATCCGTGAATCCATAGAAATTCTCAAACATCCCAATAATCTGAACCGTGACACTGGCTTTTACCTCCACAATGCCTGGAAACATCTCATTAACGATCCGTCACGCCCCAACAGACCAATCCCCAGTCACCGTTCCGACCCACTACCCCCACCGATCACTATAAATACCACCACAACAGACATACCCACTCAGTCTCAACGACCCACGAGAAGCAGCAGCAACACCACCAGCAGCAGCAGCCCTGAGGAAGTTCTTCTGCAATGGAGAACGAAACGTCGGCAGTAGAAGAAGTCAACGTGACACGGTTCCAACCGGAAGCCAATTCAAACATATTCCAACGATGTTGCGAAAAGGAGGGCTTGGAAAGAACTCATTCTAAGACGCTGACGTCTCATTTTTCTGTACGCAATCCAAACAAACAAATAGCGTCTTCAACATCCATTCTTGATGAATAACAATTGGATTCTACGCCTAGCGCGCGAAAATCACAGCTTATAACTGCAGTCATGTATACAGAGACTAATCATAAAACGCGAGCTAACCGCGCGTCTAGCGCCTCCCATGTGAACGGCCTACAAATTACAGAACGCGCGTTAAGCGCGCGTCTGACGCGCTTCATGAGAACCAAGCCTTATCCAACGCCATGTGAGGGGCGAAGAAAAATAAATTTTGTTTTTTGCAAATTTTCTAAAAATTGAAGAAAAACTTTTTGTGAATCGAACTGCTTAGTCGCATTTCATACTTACTTTCAATGCTTTTTACACCAGGAATTTTTCCTAAAAGACAAACGAGTTCGTTTTTAATTCAGTATAAATAACACCTATTTGTTAATATATGTCAAAACTGTACTAAATTTAATGTTTTTTCTTTTGCAAATATTTCGTTATCTGAAGCTACAGATCTATAGAAATTTTTAATTTTAAAATTAAAGCAGGTTCTTGTCTGATGAAAATTATATCAGAAAATCTTTTAAACGGACACCAAATATGCGCACTAAGGGTCAGTTTTATAATGAAATTTGAAGACTTTAAAATGAAGCCACATTCAGATGTGTAATCAAATGTATTTTCTTATTTCATTGTACATATGAATATGACTTTACATTTAAAGTCTCCTTTATATTCCATTATAAAACTGGCCTTAAGATTTTGTGATTTAATTTTAAAATTATAATTTTTGATGAAGTCTAAATTTCGAAAAAAAAAGATGTGCTAAAATAATAAGAATAGATCTACGTGTTTTGTTGATTTGAAATAAAATTAATAAATAACATACCTTGACCGTAGACAATTAGCACAAAGAACTGAATTATAACTACGCTCTTATAAAGATACATGATCGTACTACTTTAAAAGAATATCTGAGGTTTTGTAGGACATGCGGATAATATAAAGGTATCCAATATTTGCTTTTACCTTGAGTTCGGAATATATGCAAAAAGTTTTCAAAACCGGATCGAGATAATACTTTCTTTTTTCTTATAGGCCCCATACACAATCAAACAATTTGCGCAGCAAAGGGTTGTTGCGCAAATATGTTGATGGTGTATGTTCGCGTTTGAGTTGTTGTGCAACAGTTAAATGCACAAAGTTAAGTGCTCAACACAGTGTTGTACAACAGAAGTTCTCCGCCAATTGTTTGACCGTGTATGGCTCCTAATGGATAGGATTACGTTTATAACTTGTTTTTTTAATTGAATCGCTTATTTGGAAAAGGGCAGAGACGAGTCAGCCAAATTTTACATAAGAAGAGAAAACCTTTCGAAATAAACATTTATGCAACATTTATGCATTAAGTAATAATTTATGTTTTTTAAATGCTAGCTAGTTGTTGAACTGTAAAATATATTGTACGCTGTCTTAATTATTCATGCCCACGCTGAGATTCGTAGATGTATTTTGCAGATTTAGAAAATTTCCTAATGGGTTTTATGACTCCTTAAACTTCACAGATTTTTGTAAAATCATAATTGCTGCATTTTTCAAATTGCTTCTTAATTCAATTCTTCATTATATGTAGCCTGCATTTCGCCGTCAACAACAATATTAGCGCCACGTCGGTCCTGTATCAATATTGTTCAGCTGAAGGCAATTCTATCTCGTTATATTATCTAACCCTGAAAATTACAACTTTCTTGGAATTTATGTGTTTTTGACGACCAAAATTCTCCTGCTTCAACTTAAATTTGTTAACACCCCCTAGTTAACTGTAGCAAATAAAACCAAATTTCTCCCCATGCGCTGCCTATTTCTGAATCTTTAAAAGCCCCATGACTCCATAGAAAGAAATTCTGAAGTTCGTTGCTGCTTCAGAATTACAGTATGTTCAAACTTGGGCGTTCAGTTTTTTAATATCAATTAAATATTTTCGTCTCAATTAAATTGAGTTGTTAATCACTGTTATGTAAATAGTAAATATTTTGTAGTGAATTTAAATAAATTCAATTCAAGGTTCCTATTAAAATAAATGGGCACTAACCACTTGGACGACAGCTATTTACATAAAATATTTGTCACAGTATAATGCATATCATTTTTATTTTAAATAACCCATGTCATTGTTAGAAATAATATTAATATATTGTAACGTTTTTAATAAAAGTATTAATTTAAAAAAAATGTAGTTTTATTATTTTTTATTATTGAAGCAATTTTATTTGTAATAACTGATATTGTAGTTCAGGCTTTAGGGTTCCTAAAAATTCTATTAAGCTACAGACTGTCTAAAATGTACCACTCCACTTGAAGAAATTCAAACACAGAAAAGTACTTTTTTTTCAAATGGAACGACCAATATTTTAATACATAATATTTTTAATTTTGTTGATATAGCCATGAAAACAACAAATAGTAGCATTTGATATTTCCCGTTACTGCAAATTTTAAACGAATACAAAAACAAGTTGTGAATCAAAATAAAATTATTCAAACCTTGATATTTGTCCCCCGTGAATAAAACAAAGATTGCAAGGTTTGAGCCTAACTTTTTGGAACTTGAAAAATGTAAGAAAACGAAACGAATATCAGTAACAAATAACGAAGATAATCAGGCAATGGTTTTAAAACACTTTCAGGCTAACCCGAAGAGTTGCAATCTAGCGGCTATTTCCTTCAATTCAAAGTAATGAAATTCATCTTTTAACCTTTTATAAGATTACAAGCTTTCCAAAGAAAGGATGATCCAAAAACAATTAAAATTTCCGAATTTACATTTGCGAAACTCTATTTTCTTTGCTTTGCTACAAAATTTGTAGTGACAGTAAATATCAAAATTCAAGTTTTTATCATTTCTATCTTATCTTAACAAAATTAAAAATACTTGACCTATTAATGTTGTAAATTTTTATGAATTAAATAAAAAAGTGTTTCATAACTGAAAAACTGTTAAAGTTAGGTATAGGGAATGCTAATACAGTACGACGCGACGCAGCATTTAATTCTACGTACGATGGTGTATTAAAATATTGCTCGTTCCATTTGAAACAAATTATTTTTCTGTGTTTGAATATCTTCTAATGGAGTGGTATATTTTAGATACCCTGTAGGTTATTGAATTACGTTTATGAAATTTTTAGGAACTTTAAAGCCTCAACTACAATATTAGCCGTCACAAATAAAATTGCTTAAATAATAGCTGTGATATGATTTTTTGAAAATCAGATTGCAGAAATAAGAGAGTTGATGTGGATTTCCGTTATAATCGGAAGTGATTGAAAGTCAATTTTATTTTATTTGTAAATATCATTTCAAAGTATCTCTCCACGTTTACAAATTTGTATGAAGCCTTTAATTATTTTTTTTTAAATTTACATAAAGACCATAATTTTATGCTTAGTCGTTTGAAAACCAAAGAACGAATGTAAAAGGCATAATACTGTATATGTTATTCGTTAACCATCGTCTACTAAGTTTTAAATCAACATGTTATCCAGTGTGTCTGTTTCTTAACCCTTTCCGGTCTGATCATGCTAACTGTTATCAATCACACTATATTTTTGTTTCTGTTTATAAAACTGAGATTTATATTTGGCATCGTCCTTTAGTAAAACTAAAGAAAATTCTTAAATTTTCTTGAAATTGTTTAACATAATTTACTAAAACAAAATTTTAATCAAAATTGAATGTGAAAAACATTTCTTAAACAGACGGAAGGGTAGTCCGGTTATGTGATTTTTAGCCGACGCTAACGTGACAAAAATTTAAAGTACACTCAAAGTAAACAATTCTGAAATAGATTTAATTACGGTACATGAAATAAATCCGTGGGTTTCGTTACGTATGAAAGACATTTGGGACTGGAAATCGTTGTCCAAAATTAAAAAACGTATTTTTATTTATCTCTAATTTTAATTTGGCGTGCAACTTTAAGTTCTTGGCAGGTAACAATAGACACATTAATAATAAATTCCATAATCGAATTAGAAATGAATTTCCAGTCGTTAGCAAAATTACTTAAACAATTCAAGACAGATACTTGTCTGTTCCAAATTCCAGCAAACTTTTTGTTCCCTATTTGTTGACGTACTACTTTTTGTCGACCTTTATCCAATACCCTGTATACCTAACCGGTAATCGCGTATGTACTTACTTATAAGGCTCTTCATGCCAGGAACTTCTCCTAAAACATAATTAGTTATTTATACTGAGCGTCTATTTTAACATAAATTTAATGTTCTTTTTCCTTTCAACATTTCATTACTTAAGGATGTGTGTTTTAATTTTAAAATTGTTACTTTTGTAGAAGATCAAAATATCGAATCTGCCAAAAAAAAACACTTGTTGATTTGATGTATAAAATACCTTCAACGCAAACGATTAGTACGAAGAACTGAATTATAACCGCGTTCATGTTAACTCAGAGGACATGATCTTGCTACTTTGAAGGATCAGTAACATCTGCGATTTATTAATAGTGTGCAGAGAGTATCATGAAGGCATCTTCCTTTTACCTTGGACGCTATTTGCAAAAACTGAAAAGAATTCTCGGAAATACGGTATTTGTAGTGAGTAGGAATGGCGAAATGGGTTCGTTTACGTTTCAGTTTATAACCTGTTTTTTAATTTGGCCCACTATTTACAAATTTGAATAAATAAAAATATGTTAAACACACACATTCCCGCGAAAATATTTTGTTTACCAATTTATATTAAATCTTTAATTTTTTGTTTTAATTTATATGAAGACTCTCATTTCATGTTTACTCAATCTCTTAAAACTGTGTAAATGATAATTATTATTTCCTTGGTATGATTAGGATTTGAAAAGTCGAATTTATCAAACCACTTATTATTATAAACATTAGCAAATCGTTTACAAACGCTTTCACTCATTAATACAACGAATGAACTTTGTTCTTCCAATCAAAATGGAATAATCAAGAAAATAATAATGCAAACCTTTCCGACTAACTCGTTAACAGGTATTTATTTATTTAGGTCCGAGTTTCTTATGAACTGCGAAACAAAATCGAAAATATTTAAACCTAACTTTAAATAACGAGCGCCTAAATAAAAACCCGGTCAAGTAGGTTATGATCGAGACTCTATGCATTGCATTTATATAACAGGATTACTAAATGTAGCCTACTTGACCAGGTTTTTATTTAGACACTTGTTATATCTAAAATTAAAAATTAATTACTCAACAATATTCTAAAGACAACAGCGACCACTCTGAAATAGAATCAGACCAATAAATTTATTATCTACTTCTAATATTCATGTAAGTATATAGGGTGAGTGGTAAGTCGACGTGTTCCTTAATATCCACTATATAAAACTCATTAGTTAAAAAAGATAAAAAGTCGAGGTAAAAACGTTCAGTTTCAAATAGAATCTATTTTTTTTAAGATAAAGAAAAATCTGTGAGAACGTACGCACCAACGTTGCGTCGTGTCATTTTGATAGTAAACGGATGTTAAACCAGAGGACGTTACCACAACAATGCCGCTCATGGCGATGCTAAATGTTGATAAAATTTTACAGCTTCCGCTTTGTTATCACTATCAGTCATTCACACTACAACATGTTGTTTATATGTACAACGAAAAGGAAATTTTGGTTTCTTGCGACGTACACATATTACTCTCTTCGTTTTAAACGTAACTAGAGATACCTATTTAAATATAAGTTAAATATCAATTACATCTAGGGACCCTACATGTAATTGTTACTAATAATATTATGTGTTTAACTGAAAAGTCCATGGAAGTAGCCTTGAATTTTTCTTAACATTGTGGAGCAGTGTTCACTTCAATCACATGCCTCACAGAAAACCACTATTAAACAAAAAAGAAGATATTTTGTTTATCTGTGTTTCTCTAATTCAATGCACGTCAGAGTATAAGGTTGCACTTCATGGTCCACAAACGAAATTCTTTGACGTGGATTGTACATGATCTTCAACATTATTAGGAGAAAAAATGTTTTTTTTTTTAACAGTGAATTGAATTATGTGTGCAATATCTTGCAATGACTTGAAAAGAGTGGTCTAACAGGAAAAAGGAAAATCAGTCTCATCGTTTAAAACAATTTTCTAAAAAATATAAAAAAATACATTTATAAAACCTAATACGTAGTTAGTCAGTTGGAAAAAATATCTTATCGCTAAGAACTCTGTTTTTTTCGGGCCATACAATACTTTCAATCCAATCCGTGTAATAAGAAACTCTAATGTACACCGCTGGTATCCTTCCCTGTAGGCACGTCTTACCAAAGGAAGTAACACCAATGACAAAGTGAATTACTTTCTGCAGAAAGTACGAGTGTCCTAATGGACCACCTGAGTCGCCCTAAAACCAAACCACAATTTGTTTGATAATCCAGTAAATGGGATGAAACAATTACTTCACAAGTATCTGTCAAACGAAATCCGGCACCTGCGCATATTTGAGACTCATCATCAATGCCATTTGGTAGATTCGGTACCTTAGGAAAGGTTTTCCTACATTCGCTTATATTGTATTTTACTATTCTACCAGCTTGCAGGTGGGCGCTTTGTTCCTCACCGTGCCCTGTTGCTCCCCATCCGGTTACGTACAAATCATCTTGCGGTAACAGATCCCGTTCAAAATCCAAGCAAGCTGGTGAAACTGTAGATGAAAATACAACAGGTTTGTTCAGCTTGATTAAAGCAATGTCGTGATATTTTATGGGATATCTATAACTAGGATGGATGTAGTGATCTTGAACGGTGAACGTCTGAACGCCATCGTCATCTGATTCCCTTTGTAAATTCAAGTCTCCCAATCGAACGAATTTTACAGCTCCCCTGCGGTATAAATATTTAATAATCGGCTTATTCCTTTTTTGACGCGATGAAGACTTACCACCTTCCAGTGAATATACAATGTGCTGCGGTTAGTACAAACTGATCGCTGATTAAAGTTCCTCCACAGAAATACTTGATTTGAGATTCCTCTCCATAACCCAAGGCGGCCTAAAATTATACTACACTTTACGAATTATCGCTCACTTATCATTAAGAAAGTGTTTACAAAAAAGAAAACTGTTTTCTTTGCATTTTGTCCACCGGGAAGAATTAGATTTTTGTGTTTACGATGCGATCTGGATTCTATTCAAAATGAACCATACTTATTTCATGTTCTATAAATTAATATACTATACACAGGCTGTTTTTTAACGTCATGCAAAAAATGAAACCAGTAAAAGTTGACATTAAAAGTGATAGAATGAAGCAGTTTTTGTATAACAATTGATTAATAAATATTAGAGATAATAAATGTTTTCGGCGAACGATGAAACAGTTTGATAGTCCCTCGTTTATTTTTATTACGTAATTACGTAATGGGAGAAGCATTCTGCTGTGTCAGCATCGGTTGTTAAAGTGGGTCGGTTCTCAAATACACGTCGCAGATGACAGTGTTGAAAACATGGCCGAATTTCCCAATAGTGTTATTGTGATTTTAATTTACGGCGAATATGGTCAAAACGCGTTGGCTACAAGACGTTTGTATGCACAGCGTTACCCGTATCGCCTTTTGCCAAGTAACAGATCCTTTGTGTCAGTTGTGTAGTTTGTTTTTTGGCAAATTATTCGTGAGGAACAATTACCCGTTCCATTCTCAAAGAGCGCAAGCTCTGATGCCCGCAGATTACCTCCAACTCATGCGATTTTATCGGTGGTTACTCCGAACAATCCGAACTTTCTTAATAACATTTTTTTCACCGACGAATCAATGTTTACAAGGGATGGTATGTTTAATTAAAACACTGGACGTACGTTTTTTGGAATTAGTAATTAATTATTATTATATAAGTATTTGATGTAGATGCTATGAAAGTACTCCTTTATACCTTTCAACCAAGTTTTCATTATGAAGTATATTTTGTTATATTGCCGGTAATGTCCATACAACCTTTTCATAATAAAAGATATTTTCGAATGTAAATGTGCATAAATAGAAGCCTTAATTTAATTTAATAAAAAATGTAGTAATAAAACAAAATGCACTTACCATAAAGGGAAACTGTTCCGGCTTTACATCGTCACCTCCGCCTACAATTATGAAGGGAACAGGTGGGTACTCAAACCTCGTTGAAATCTATTTGGAAAAAACTTTAAAGCATTTTTAGGAAATAACTTTAACATTGTAAACATCAGTTACAACATGAAGGTATTTACAGTGATGGGTATTTAAAGGGGTGTAGGTAGTTCAGAGTAAGTAAAGAGTTTGGCTTTTGTGTGAACTGCTACACGATCAGAAATATTTTTTTTCTTACCAAATCGTCAATGGTTCCGTTTTGTCCATTATATTTCAAACATTCTAAAAAGAAATCAATAAAGAAAATAAGTAAACAAATTGAAAAAGTAACATCCATATAAGAAATTAAAATTTTCAGGGTTATTCCGTAATACAGAATTGTACATACACAAAGTTCGTCATCCCAAACTCAACAATATTGCAAAGTTTCTTTGAATTTGTTTCGTTTGGCTTGAACAAACTAAATACGCAGAAAGTTTACATTCATAGTTTTGGAATCTCTAAATGTTATCAAAGCGGCAATTGTCGAATACCGTTTTATCTAGACTATATCATATAACATCATTTAATCAGCTTAAAAGCAATTGTGTATATTGTTTTTCTGAGTTTATTTTAAGTAATAGGTATAAAAGATTGATGTATTAATTGCACAAATGAGATAAATTTATTCCATGCAAAGCAACGAAGTTATGAATCATGACCTTACGCATTTCATAAACCGGATGAAGCTGATGAATTTTATAATTTGTAAAAATATCAAGTTTGTTAAGAAAAGAAAAATGTTTGTATGTACTTACTTTCGAAGCTTCTCGAATTGGGCACTGTATCTGAAATGAATTTTGTCTGAATACGGCTTTACCGAGCGGGCAGGTATGTACATTAAGAAATAACACATGAGTAGTATTACCTGATGCCACAGTATTTAAATTGTATATACCTACAATAACTAAAATCACAATTTCTAAGCACATTAGTTTGATTTTTGAGTACATGTTTCAAGAGTATCTTCGTTAGTAAACCGGTATGAATTTGCCTTGTTCTAAATTGCTTAACTGTGAATCGAAACCTTGAGTAAATTTATGTACACTTGTGGTCGTGATATCCCGACTGAGAATTATACATATAACATGTATACGTTTTATGGTCGTATACAGAAAAGTATAAATTATGCCTTACACGTATCAATTGTTTCAAATATGTAAAAAGCTAGCGACGCGACGAGAAGAAATGTGTACATTATAAAATAAAGAACGTAAGGAGTTTCCAAATAATAAAAAAAATGAAAAATTATAAAAAGTAACCAATAGATATTTGAATTGGCTTCTGTTTAGGACCCCGTCACGTTGATTTCTTCTACTGCCGACGTTTCGTCCTCCGTTGCAGAAGAACTTCCTTAGGGCTGCTGCCGGTGGTGTTGCTGCTGCTTCTCGTTAATTGTTGAGACAGTCTCAAGTCTTCTTTAACAGATATACTGTAGATGTATCAGTCAAAAGGAAAATGTGTTAAAATAATAAGAATAGCACCCGCGTATTTGTTGATTTGAAACAAAATAAATAAATAACATACCTTGACCGTAGGCGATTAGCACGAAGAATTGAATTATAACTGCGTTCATAGAAATCTGCATGATTATATTTACTGCTTTAAAAGATCAACATTTTCTGACGATTTGTAGGACATAGAGAATATGTACCTGTATAATGTATATACTTTTGCTTTTATGTACTTTGAGTAAACATAATAGTTGCAAAAATTTTCATAACCGGATTGAGATAACGTCGTTCTTCCTCGGTTGAATTACGTTTCAGTTTATAACTAGTTTATATTTCATTGTTCTTCATTCGTATAAAGTTTCAATAATAAAAATAAATTAAACAAGCAAATTCCTGTGAAAATAGTTTGCATACGCAATTCTTTACTTGGGAAAACTTAATTTTATCTTTATTGTACCCTTGCAACTGATGATGATGATAATTATTATTTTCCATGTCTTTACTACTTCTGAAAACTTCAAGTATATAGGGTGATTGGTAAATCGATGTATTCCGTAATATCCATTACATAAAATTTATTAGTTAAAAAACATAAAAAGTCGAGGTAAAAACGTTCAGTTTCAAATAGAATCTATTTTTCTAAGGTAAAGAAAAATCTGTGGTAAGGACTAGAACGTACGCACCAAAGTTTGCGTCATGTAATTTTGATAGTAAACGGATGTTAAACCAGAGGAATACCACCACAACTCACCACACTACAACCACCATAACATCACCGCTCGTGGCAATGCTAAATGTTGATAAAATCTTACAGTATCCGCTTTCATACTTACTACAACATGTTTATATGTCCACTAGTAGCCCACTGCTGTAAGTTACTAAATATTATTAAATGTTTACGAAATACGAAATGGCTCGTACAGAGCGTTGGTCCTTTCTGGAAGCATTCTTCTACTGGGACCTTTTTCACTAGCCCAACGTTATCTTTAATCTGTGACGCAGGAAATACTCCCCTTTCTTACCGACGGGAACTTCTACTTTCTTCTTATGCTTTAAAAACCGAAGCCATCCCTGGACACATGTCATCCCCCATACTGTTCAATTAATTCTACACGTTTTGAAGATTACGAACGCCGGACATCTCTTCATATACCGATTAACACACGGCCTCATAACTTGCCGTCTTCTTTCGAGGATGACGTACCAGATTTTCTGCCGATTAATGTCAACTCGGTACCGCCTTGGCTACTTCCGAATATACACACCCGATTGGACCTTAAGGAACTCCATCTTAAGAGTTGCAAGGATGACATCTTATGCTCACGATTCTAACGAGCGTCTAAATAAAAACCTTGTCAAGTGGGTTGTGATCGAGACTTTTTCCATTGCATTTACATAGCAGAATTACTAAATGTAGCCTACTTTACCAGGTTTTTATTTAGACACGAGTTACCAAGTCCTCAATGATTTTCCCAAAGCACATGTTGTTTACATCGATGGATCAAAGACTCAGGATGGGATAGGTGGCTCCTTTCTTGTAGGTAGGCGGCGATTCTTTCTTCTTCTCTCTCCCCATTCATTGTAGCATATACACAGCGAAACTGTACGCCATTTTTGAGGCGTTAAATCACTGTGATCCTGATGTGCGGCAGGAATTGATTATTTGTGCGGACTGTCTCAGCCAAGACCTTTCTAACCCTTTCAGCACCGACCCGTTAGTCTTGTGCATTCTTAACAGACTGTACCAATACACAAGGAAATGTACTTTCATATAGGTATCGGAACGTAAAGGCATTTCTGGCAACGAGGTAGCTAATGTTGGTGCCCGTCTCGTAATTTCCGGAGTTCCATCACAAGTCCAAATCCTCTATCAAAACACTATGTCAGTTTTCAGATTGACAAGTTGATAAGTTAAATGGGATGAATATGGGGAAGTTTTTCACGACATTAAATCCTCCACCAAACCCTGGCATTTACCAACATCCTTAACCAGGAGGGATTTTTGACTTCCGTCTACCTATTGACCGGGTGGCGCGGAGAAGCTGTCGTGCCTTACTCCTCTGACAATGAAACATGCCATTCTAGACTGTAGCCGGTTTACTGAGCAACGCATTGGGTTTCAGATCGAAGGATCAATTTCTCATATTCTGGGTAACAAACCACATAGAATTGACTCCATTCTCTCTTTCGTTAAGGCTGTAGCGTTGTTTCAAAAAATGTAGAAACACTTCTTTTCAATTAACAGAAGTTTTGCAGGGCTACTTTATTTGTACACACTGTTTATAGAAGTTCATTTGAAATAATTTTCTAAAAAATACAAAAAATTACATTTATAAAAACTAATACATAGTTAATCAGTTGGAAAAAATATCTTATCGCTAAGAACTCTGCTTTTTTCGGGCCATACAATACTTTCAATCCAATCCGTGTAATAAGACACCCTAATGTACACCGCTGGTATTCTTCCCTGTAGGCAGGTCTTACCAAAGGAAGTAACACCAATGACAAAGTGAATGACTTTCTGCAGAATGTACGATTGTCCTAACGGACCACCCGAGTCGCCCTGAAACCAAACCACAGATTGTTTGAAACTTCAGTAAACGGGATGAAACACTTACTTCACAAGTATCTGTCAAACGAGTTCCGGGACCTGCGCATATTTGAGTCTCGTCATCAATGCCACTTGGTAGATTCAGTTCTTTAGGGAAGGTTTTCCGACAATCGCTTATATTGTATTTTACTATTTTACCAGCTTGCAAGATGGCGCTTTGTTTCTCACCGTACCCTGTTGCTCCCCATCCGGTTACATATAAATCATCCTGCGGTAACCGATCCCGTGTAAAATCCAAGCAAGCTGGCGAAACTGTAGATGAAAGTACAACAGGTTTGTCCAACTTGATTAAAGCAATATCGTGATATTTTATGGGATATTTATAATTAGGATGGATGTGGTAATCTTGAACGGTGAACATCTGAACGTCATCGTTATCTGATGCCCTTAGTAGAATGAAGTCTCCCAATCGAACGAATTTTACAGCTCCCCTGCGGTATAAATATTTAATAATTGGCTTATTCCTTTCTTGACGTGATGAAGACTTACCACCTTGCAGTGAAAATACAATGTGCTGCGGTTAGTACAAACTGATCGCTGATTAAAGTTCCTCCACAGAAATACTTGATTTCAGATTTGTTTCCGTAACCCAAGGCGGCCTAAAATTATTAAATTACTTTAGAATTTATCCCTCATTTTTTACTCTGTCTACCGGCAACAATCAGATTTCTGCGTTTACGATGTGAACGTGGTATGTTATCTGGATTCTATTCAAAATAGAAGATTCAGTTTGAACCATCCTTACTTTGGAAACATCTTATGTTCTATAAATTAATATACCGTACTGATAAAAAATATATTTTGGAATATAAATGTGCATAAACGGAAGTCTTAATTTAATCTAATAAAAAATGTAGCGATAAAGCGATCAATAACAAGATGTACTTACCATAAAAGGAAACTGTTCCGGGGTTGCATCATACCCTCCACCTACAATTAATTTGGAAGGTGGTAACTGGAACCTTAGAGGAATCTATTTGGAAAACAAATTAAAGCATTTTTAGGAAACAAACGATGACATTTTAAACATCAGTTACACCACTGAAAGTCTTTACACAAGTGGTGTAAAGTGGTTTAAAGTGAGTAAACAATTTTGCTCTTGTGTGGAATGCTGTTTAACCAGAAATGATTTTTTCTTACCAAATCGTCAATGGTTCCGTTTTCTGCTATATATTCCAAACATTCTAAAAAGAAATGAATAAAGAAATAAGTAAGCAAATTGAAAAAGCAACATCCAGATAAGTAATTAACATTTCATTTCCTAAATCAAAGTTGACATTAACAAGGTTCATGAAAGTTCAATAGAAGTTTGAAGAAGAAATAGTCTTTTGAAGCATTATTTCCTTGTACATACATCATGCTTAGCTGATTGGGCAGGAATACTTTAAAATAGGTTAATCAGTCCTTTTATATTTCCCGAATTGCTTGATGTGCTTAATTCTGAATTCTACATACTCTAAGCTCGTCACCCAAACTCAACAATGCCGAAAAATTTCTTTCAACTTGTTTCGCTCGGCTTGAACAAACTAAATACCGCAGATTGTTTACATTGGTAGTTTTGGAATCGCTATATGTTATTAAAGCGGCAATTGTGGAACACCCTGTTTAATGCAAAGTCAACAGGAACAGATATTATTTTCCCGATTGGTCTGGATGATATCACCTTCATTTAATGAGCTTACAAAAAATTGGTTATATTGTTTTTCTGAGTTTATTTTAAGTAATAGCGTATAAAAGATTGATGTATCTATTAATTGTAAAAATGAAAACAATTATTCCATGCGGTTATGAATCAAGACTAATAGTTATGCATTACATAAGCCCGACTAAGCTGATGGATTTTATAATTTCAAAAAATAAAAATTTACGAAGTAAATTTGTTAAGGAAAGAAAAATGTATGTACGCACTTACTTTTGAAGCTTTTCGAATGGGGCACTGTTTCTGAAATGAATTTTGTCTGAATACGGCTTTACGGAGCAGGCATAAAAGTTGCAAATATATTAAGAAATAACACATGAGTATTACCTGATGCCACAGTATTTAAATTGTATATACCTATAATAACTAAAATCACAATTTCTAAGTACATATTTTAAGAGTATATCTACGTTAGTAAACCGGACTGAGTTTGTCTTGATCTAAACTGCTTAACTGTGAATCGAAACCTTGAGCAAGTTATGTACCTACACTTGTGGTCGTGGTATCCCGACTGGGAATTATATAGCATGTACAGTACACGTTTTATAGCCGTATTCAGGAATGTATAAATTAGCCTTACACATATCAATTATTTCAAAAAAATATGCAAGAAGCTAGCTACGCGACGAGAAGAAATGTCTACATTATAAAATAAAGAACGGAAGGACTTCTTCAAAATAATTTTAAAAAAATGAAGGATTGAAAAAAGTAACCAATAGATATTTGAATTGGCTTCCGGTTAGGACCGCGTCACGTTGATTTCTTCTACTGCCGATGTTTCGTCCTCCAGAAGAACTTCCTCAGGGCTGCTGCCGGTGGTGTTGCTGCTGCTTTTCATTACTCGTTGAGACAGTCTCAAGTTTTCTTTAACAGATCTGCTTTAACAGATCTGCTGAAACGAGTATGTAAATTATTTAGCGCGTAAGAGTAAATAAGTAAATTAAAGAATTTTGTTCGTGAAGTTAGGTCATATGGGAAACTGGTTATAGGTACTTTTATGCTAATATCAACTTTTGCATACACGGCGTGTTTACGTGAATATGTTACAATGGTCTCATAATAATCAATCAAATAACATCGGATTAGCAAAAGAGATTAATCCTAGAGACTAAGGTCGTTTAGAGTTAATTTTCGTTTGAATTTATCAACTGTCTTTTATTTTTTTATTAACATAAAAGTTGATCTGGAAAAACAATTCGATCTTTCCTAATTGGCCAAACGATGCTCTCAATCCATTCTAAGTAGGCCGACACTTTTGTGTATACTCCAGGAATTTTAGCTAAAGCGCAGGCCTTTCCGAAAGACGTAATGCCGGCCAGATAATATACTTGTCCGGGAAACGATCGATATGCCAATGGCCCACCTGAGTCACCCTAGAATTAAATTAATTTAGAAATTTGCTTCTTCATAAACGAGGACCTTACTTCGCACGTATCAGCTATGTGGTCGATGGCACCTGCACATAACTTAGTATCATAGTTAATACCTTCAGGTATGCTGATGTCAATTGCGAAAGTTTTCTGGCACTCCTCCAAGCTGTAAAACTGGAGTTCGCCCACCTGCAAATAACTGCTGGGGTCTTCTCCGTAACCCAGAAGTCCCCAGCCAGCCCCAAAAAACGTCCTCCAATCCAGACTTTCCGATTGATCTAAACACGCCGGTTTTACGTAGTCAGAGAAGACAACTCGTCCATTTAGCTCAATCAAAGCAATGTCGTGGTATCTCTTCGGGTACCTGTACTGGGGATGAACGTAATGCTTCTTCAATTGAAACTCTTGCGCGTTAGCGTCGTCTTGTGTATCAGTTAAATTTAAGTCTCCCAGTCTTATGTGTTTTATTTCACCCCTACAATTGTAAAAGTGTAAAAAAAATATGAATGTATGAACTGGGGAATTACCAAGCCCTTGAGTATATACAATGCGCGGCAGTTATTACAAAATATTCGCTTATTAGGCTCCCTCCACATAAATACAGCTTTGAGTTTCCATCTTCATATCCTAAAGCAGCCTAAAAGTTTTTTTTAGAAAAAAAAAATCATAGATCTCCAGGTTATGATGGAGAACTCGCGGCAATGGTACTACAATTTTTGATGCTTTATAACATTATATTACCATGAAGGGTAATTCCTTGGGCTTTGCATTTCGTCCTCCAGCAAATGCGTGGATTGGTGCGGACGATTTTCTTATATTGTAATATTGATTACATTCTGAAGCAGAAATTTTAAATGAGTATTTTTTTATTAGATAAAGCACAGAAACGTAAAGTCATGTTTTTCTAGGCTGAACTTTGATTAACTCTCGAACTTAATTAATATTAAAGATTAATAATTGGGGTTGCCGAAGAAATTAGTTCAAGATATACTTACTTTCGTGACTTATCTCTCCTGGTGAACCACCTATTGAACAGTTTACTACTATTAGTTTCAGTTTTGTAATTCAATTAAATACACACAGTGAAAAACAAACCTTAGGAGCTAAATATGACGTATCACTTTTAGCGAATACACGTGTGTCGTTAGCAAATTATATTATAAACAAATATGTTTACCTGCATTCTTAAGAATGAAGCTAACTAGCAGGCTTAATACTACCACAGACAAGTTCATTCTTTCAAACGTCGAGACCAACTGCCTTCCTTCTATTAACATTTAATAAATTATCCGGTTCTGTTACCAAGTCATCAGTGTAATTATATAAATGAACTTCTCATTTTTATAATACTCTTTCAAAATAACTGAATTTCTTTTATTATTTAAATAAACTAAAAGTTTGAACCAACAAGGGTATAGCTTCTCTTTTCTTAATTGATAGTTTGCATGTAGCAAACAAATACCAAATCGCTATTTGGATTAAATATTAAGGTAGACGTGCTTTGCTTTAACCCAAAGTACTTACGTCAGAGTTTAAGGTTTTCACTAAATCTACTTACGCACTTCAAGGTCAACGTTGAATGTACATGAAGGTTACTGACACACATTCAAATCTGTCGAGTCACATTTTTGCAGTTTAAAGTTTCAAATATATTTAGAAAATAATTGCCTTACAGAATTAAAAAAAAAGATACAGATAACATTATATTTGGTATCGATTGTACAAGTGAGATTTATCAAGTTTCATTCATCATTTTCAGCCATAAAATGTAACTAATAGTTAGTTAGTTGGAAAATATATTTTATCGCTTTTTTCGGGCCATACAATACTTTCAATCCAATTCGTGTAATAAGAAACTCTAGTGTACACCCCTGGTATTCTTCCTTGCTGGCACGCCTTACCAAAAGAGGTAACGCCAATGACGAAGTGAATTCGTTTTCCCTGCCGAAAGTACGAATGTCCCAACGGACCACCCGAGTCGCCCTAAAATCAAACCACAAATTGTTCGAAACTCTAGTAAATGGGGTGAAACACTTACTTCACATGTATCTGTCAAACGAATTCCGGCACCTGCGCATATTTGAGACTCATCATCAACGCCATTTGGTAGAGTCAGTTCTTCAGGGAAGGTTTTCCGGCATTCGCTTATGTTGTATATTACTATTTTAGCAATTTGCAGGGAGGCGCTTTGTTCCTCACCGTATCCTGTTGATCCCCATCCGGCAACATATAAATATTGTTGCGGTAACTGATCCCGTGAAAAATCCAAACAAGCTGGTGAAACTTTAGATGAAAATACAACTGATTTGTTTAACTTGATTAAAGCAATATCATGATATTTGAAGGGAAATCTAAAATTGGGATGGATGTAGTATTCTTGGACGTGGTGCATTTGGACGCCATCGTCATCAAATTTATATTGTAAATTTAAGTCACCCAAGCGAACGAATTTTACAACTCCCCTGTAATATAAGCATTTTAGTTAGTGGCTTATTCTTTTCTTTAACAAAGTGAAGACGTACCCCGTTCTAGAGAATATACAGTGTGCTGCAGTTAGTACAAAACGTTCGCTAATTAAAGTACCTCCGCAGTGATATTTGATTTGAGTTTCATCTCCGTAACCCAAGGCGGCCTAAAATGAATAAATTATTCGAAGTTAATCACTCAGTGTCGTAATTAATCAAATAAAAATTGCTTACAATACAGGGCAACTGTTTTCTCGTTGCAGTCTGTCCTCCGGCAACGATCAATCTTCTGCGCTTACGAAAAAATATTGTTTTGCTAGGATTCTTCTCGAAAAAAAAGATTCAAGTTGAACATGTTCATTTTGGAACACTTTATGTTTTATAAATTAATATGCATGTTATGTAGGTACACCTATAATCTAAACCCTGTTTAACCATTAGTTATCAGAGTTTATAAATGAATGCACTTTATGATTTCTTTCAACATCACTACCTGATGTAAATGCTATGAAATTTTCCTCAAAATTAAACAACTGGAAATGTAAATTCATTCGGAAAACTGCCGTGTGTATTTGATAAGTACTAATATTATCTACGGATTGTATTTAACGGCCAATAGTAGCAAATATTTTGGATAAAGTTTTTCTCTAGCTACAAGCAAAATTCGCTTTTGCTTCACTTTTTCCCTTTTATTTAAAATTAATCCAGTACTTCAAATGCCAAAGTGGCAAAATAACAAAAGCTTTAAATTTGAATTTAAATAGTCACCAATATTAAGGGTGGGTTTACAGAAAGCAAATCAAATATTTAATTTCGAATTAAACTAATTACGATTAAGTTGCCATAAGAATTACATTGCGAACTGTCAAATTAACAACGTCATTAAAATTTGATTGCAATTAAATTTTCTGTAAACTGACCCTTAGAGTTAGAAGTCACTGACAGCGTGTTAGGGATTTTTATATTGACCATTTGAACGTTGTTTTGACATGTAGCAGTTTTCCGTATGGATTATAATTTTCTATTTTGTTTTAGATCATGTCAGCTTATACATGTAGATCTCTGATACAGATCCCTTGGAAGCCAATACATATACTAAAACTTAGTAGCCCGGTCTTTTCATCTCCAATTAACTTTATCTGGCGATTAATTCCCATGGTAACAATTGTTATCACAATAGTTACTATGGGAATTAACCGTCAAATAAAGTTAACTGGAGATGAAAAGATCGGGCCTTAGACTGTTGTGTGACACATTCATTAGCTGCGTTCCTTTTGCCACAAATCTCACCTCAGATCACTTAAAACAGGCATGGGCATGGAAAGGGGAAGTATCTCCCACTACGCTGGGCAATAGGTCAAACGAGTGTCGATTGCAGCTAGCTTGGTCCCACGAAATATAAAATTGTAGACGGCGGCGGCGCGGTGTATTCGTTTTGATGCTGTTCATATTGAATTAAACCGAAAATTATTATAAATATTGTTTAAAAAAGGTTTGTTTTTCAAATTAAAATGGTCTCGAACTTGTACGACACTGTTAAACGCTAATAAACCAACATGAACTCGCTCAGCGCTCTGTGTTTTTGATTTCGTTGATACGACTGAGTCTGTTACACATGCCGGCGCATGTTTGTTTGAAACATCGGGATCGTCGCAAATAATTTATAGTGGGGGTCGAGCTTCTGGCGAGCTCGCGCCCGTCGCTGACTTAAAACGTCATTTCCGTTAGCACGAACAAGTAAGTTGGATTGGATATTTCAACCTACCAACTAATGGAAGTGTTCGAGCGGCTAGGTGGGAGGTCGAAATCTCAATTCACTTATGCATGCTAATGGAAATGACGTTTATGTCATACGAGGTAAGATTTGTGGTAAAAGGAAAGCATCTGTTGTTGTACTTAGGTAATATTTTCGAACAAATTGAATATTAAAGTATAATTAAAAGTATCCGTACATAAAAATGTGCCGTTTGGGTCATTTTTCGACTGGGCTTTTTCTTATTGAAATCCGCAACTCATCTGTACAATAGATTAATAAAATATTCAATGAAGATACCTCCGTGAATTTGTAAAAAAAGAAAGAAAGACTTAAGATAAACATATTGGAATAAAAGCCGAAATGTAATCAGAAATGTAGATGTCAAACAGTAACAAGAGGTGAAGGTACTTACCCTAAAGGATACTCTACGTTGTACGGGAGCTAACGTATCTATTGAAACCTATTTGAAAGAAAATAAAACATTTTCAGGAAATAAATAGGACCTTTTAAAGTACTGGTAGAAAAGCGTTATTTATTTCTAATTAATTCTATGAAAGATGTCTCAGTTTAAAAATAGTCAAAAGAAAAATTATGTTTTTTTCGAATTGGATAACAGCATATAAATAATTTTGTTTCTATGTGAAATGCTTACCAGATCATCGATGGTTCCGTTTACTTCTCCGTATTCTAAACATTCTAAAAATAAATTAGAATAAATAAAGAATGAAGAAAGGAATTAAGTAAAAAATTTAAATTCATTAAATTAAGTTATTAATTAAATATATAAACAGATTATCCTATGATTATCTCTAAAGCATTAGGTGACGTTTATCGCTAGTGACAGCTGAAGAAGACTAAAAATAAAAATTTATAAGCTAAGGGTGGGTTTACAGAAAACAAATCAAATATTTAATTTCGAATTAAACTAATCACGATTAAGTTGCCATAAGAATTACATTGCGAACTGTCAAATTAACAACGTCATCAAAATTTGATTGCAATTAAATTTTCTGTAAACTGGCCCTAAGTATTTATAAGGTACTTACTTCTGAAGCTTTTCGAATTAGATGCTGCATCTGAAATTAGTTCTATTCAAATATTTACTTAACAGGTATACAAATTACCGAGTATTACCTGATACCACAGTATTTAAATTGTATATAGTAACTAAAATTACAATTTCGTAATGGACTAGTTTGACTTTTGACCACATTTTGACCACTTTTGTTTCTAAAGTATGTTACTGAACCAAACCGGTGTTTGTTTTGATTTGAATAAGGAAACCAGTTTGTGAATCAGAAACCTTGAGCGAGTTATCTACACTTGCGGTCGCGACAAAGAATAATACGTGCTGCCATTGTGAAATGCCATTAATAAATGTTGTGCCATCACAAGAAGGCATATTTGTTTTAAAACCTCTGCTTAGTTTTGGTTTGGGCAGTTCATGTCCAATAAAATGCAAAAAACCGTACGTGTGAAAGTGGTAAGAGTGGGGGTAGCAAGAGTAGCAATGGGGAATTTGGTTTAAGTTGGTTGCGTATCCAGCTTGAACTTGATTTAAATTTTAATAGGTCAGCTGCCACCACCAGCGTCTTGGGGAACAAACGCTGAGAGAATTGATCTCTTCGAAGAAGTATAGAACATAGATTCATAGAAATTTATTGATTTTGAATATCAAAATTTATAAATAAAAATATAATTAATAGTAAAGTGCAAGGAACATCTAGAGTGTAGGGCTTGTTGCTGTGAGATCTTTCATTTCTGACAGATAGATCTTCTTTGGCGACTTCGGTATCCTCAGGCCAAACGATGTCTTCTATCCAAACGACGTGAGCAGCCACACTTGTGTAAACTCCCGGAACGTAGCCTAGAGCACATGGTTTTCCAAAAGATGTTACTCCGGCAAGATAAAACGCCCCTCTTTTTACGTAAGCCAAAGGTCCGCCAGAATCACCCTAATAAGAAAATCTTCTCGATTTTTTTTAATTAATGGATTAGCTTCTTACCTCGCAGGTATCGGCAATTCTCTCACTGTCGTTAGCTGATCCAGCACACAATTGATATAGTTTATTAATACCTCTAGGTAAAGTAATATCAGGTGTGAAATGCTCTTTACAAGTACCTATTCCATAGTGAAGAAGGTGGGCTATTTGCAACACGTTGCTAGGCTCCATTCCATATTCAATCTGTCCCCAACCACCGATGAGGTATTCGAGATTTGATGTCTCGCCCGGAGATAAACAAATTGGCCTCGTATTAAAACCCGAAAACTTGACTCGTTTGTTCAGTTTTATCAACGCAATATCGTGATATTTCACTGGGAACTTATATTTAGGGTGGACGTAATACCTCTCCACGTCGAACATTTGAGCGAAATCGTCATCTTCTGTACTATTTAGATCTAAATCACCTATCCTTACATACTTTACAATTCCACTAAAAAAAAAAAACATGATTACACAGAATCACGTAGTATTTAAAGAGACCGTTTGGTTACCCTGCTTTCGAATATACACAGTGAGCAGCTGTTACTACAAAATCTTCGCTAACCAAACTACCCCCGCAAAAATATTTAATTTCATTCCCAACTTGGTACCCCATGGCGGCCTGCAAAATGTATTTAATGGAGTAAAGCTAGTTATAGTAGATTACTGTTACCATGAAGGGTAGTTCGTGTAGACTTGCTGGATAACCTCCTGCAGTATCTTTATGCCCAAAAGTTCGTCTCTGCATCAATTCGTGTTAACAGATCAGTGTTTTATTACGCTTTGTTTTCTTAAGTAAATATTTACCGTCTCTATCGGACCGTAATATTCTTCGCATTCTGAAATTATATGAAAGAATAAAATCGATGTACACGAAAATTAATCGTTGTAATTATTAAGAAAAAAGTTAAAGGATTTCTTGTCGATTGAAATTTGTTTAACTCATTCGTAGTACTTGACTGCGACTGCTATAAGAGAAACCTTTCGACTACACATCTCAAAAAAAAAGAAATAATAATAATAATAGAATTATTTTAACACTTCCCTAGATTTTTAAACAAGCAAAAGTTGTTTAAACTTAAATTGTAAACTCTATCGTGGAACACACTGTATATTTCAATAGTTTTAAATATCTGTGCGAAGATTAATTACTGCAAACTTATTAAAAAAAAAAAACAGTTGCTAATTAAATAAATATAACAACAACTACAAGAATTTTTCCATGTGTATTCCTTTGTAGAAAAATTAATTAAATTAAAATGATACTTACTATCGGCTGCTTTTTGCTGGGCCAATACATCTGAAAAGATTATAATAATAATTCTTTCACAAACGTCAATGGAAATAGAGGTAACATTAAAAAAAATAATATTAGAGAGTTTTGAACGGGTCAAAGAGAAAGTACTAAAAAGTAAAGTTGAAGAAAATGAAGGTAACTATCTTTACCTGATACTTTTACGATAATGATTGTTGAGTAAAGTAACACGTTCACAACGCACTGCATTCTCTTCGTTTCTCAAGAGTTAACTGATTTGGAAATTCTATGACGCACTAGAATTTAAATATGGGAAATCCTTATCGTACGCAACTTCTTTAACAGATTTACATACCAGTCAAGTTCACAAACTACATGACTTCATTCATGAATGTGGAAACATCTGATTAAACCAGTATGTAAATTATTTAGGCAATAAGAGTAACCAAATTTTGTTTGTGAAGAGTAGAAGTATTCGTTGTGTGTTTTTGGCTTGTACAATCTGTCTATTTGAATATTTTACAACGATCTAATAGTAATAACAAATCATTTGATATCATATTAACAAAAAAAGTTGAGCAATTAAAGTCTGAGGTCGACAAAGTACCCAGTCGCTTTTCTCAAATTTAACACAATCACTCAAATTTTTCTGATTGTTTAAAAGTGTTAACATTCAACTCAACATGGACGACTCAATATCTACGTGATTTAATATCAATAATTTGCTAACCGGAATTGACTTAATATTGTATGGCGCTCATGTGTAAATCCACCCTTAATGTTTAAAACTTGTTAAATAAAATTTTAGGCAATTGCTTAAAAATCCGGGCTTTAGTAATTAAACACTTATTTCAATGAAGTCCTCGTCTTCCGAACTGCTCATAAGAAACAAACAAATAAATCCAAACAAATTTATTAAATATTTTAATATGTGACATTCTCGCGTGACGAGAGTCTATATTACTCCTCCTCATTTAGAATGGATCTCGACATCCTTCGGAAAGAGACTTCGTAGCGTTTTCCAAATTCACACTTTTGTTAATTTTTTTAAAATTACAACTTTGAAAATGGGTTTATATAATTGTTGTACGGGACAGAATGAATTTGGCAAAATTTATATGTAGGTGTGTAAAGGATTTTAATTCGTAAGTTATCTCCTTCACATTGTTTCTTTTGATTTGCAACATCTTTATAATTTTCAGTTAGCTGTACTTGTACTCTGTTCTCAATAAACATTTTTCGACATATCAGCTTGTAAGATAAATTTTTAATCCTGTAACTACTTTTGCTCTTACAATAAAATTACAATAAAATTTTAATAAATCTAAAATTTAAATGAGAACATTGACTTTCAATTTTGCATAAATGAATTTAAATTTCTAGGATTGAAAATACGTAGTTATCGAAAAAATTATTAGGTCTAATAAAAGAGTTGGTCTTGAATTATTCAATATTGTGCAATTACACTACATACAGTGTACTGTTATCTCATTGTAAATAAATACTCGGATATATTACGTTACTGAATCACTCCATAATATGCAAGTCATTAACCGGGATGATATAAATTGAGGATGCGAATGCTGCTACCTCATTGTAATTCGGCTGTGTGTGTGTGAAACTCATCTGGTGTTGGTACAATAGACGTGAAGGTGAGCCAGAATTTTTCTTGTTTTTAAAATATGCTAATTTATTTATTTGCCTTAACTCTTCTAATACCAAAATCTCAAACAATGGAAAAAAATGCCACAGAAAATTACAAATTCTAAAATAATTGTAAGCGTTGTCTAGATTTCGAAAAGAAAAGTTAAAGATGCATATTTGGATTTAATTTGGTTTTATAGGCACTGATATTATTTATTTATTTTTACGCTGTAACGTTCTCTTTCAGTTTGACCATGGATCAGTGGAAGGACAAAGTGGCTGTAGTGACAGGAGCTAGTGCTGGAATTGGTGCTGAAACAGTGAAAGCCTTGTCAAAAGCTGGCGTACGAGTAAGAATTTTTTTTTTAACTTTTAATCACAGTGGCGTCCACTTGAATCGAAACCGATGTGCTTTCTCGCTTATTTTAACAAACCAAGTTTTTAATAATAGTGTATAGGTTGTAGGTTTTTCTAGAAGAACAGAGCCCGTGGAAAACTTAGCCAAACAAGTAAAAGGTGGCAAAATATACGCAGTTAAAGTCGACATCACGAACGAGGAAAATGTAATCAAAGCCTTCAAGTGGGTGACCGATAACGTAGGACCAGTCAGCATTTTAATTAACAACGCCGGAGTTATGACTAGGTCGTCGTTAATAAACGGCGAGACCGACAAGTGGAGGAAAGTTTTGGACACGAACGTCCTTGGGCTGACCATAGCGGCGAGAGAGGCGATCAAAATCATGAGAGCCAACAACATAAACGGTAACATAATCAACATTAACAGTCAGGCCGGTCATAGAATCTTAAATGTTCCGAACCTCAACCTTTATGAGGCATCAAAGCACGCTGTTACTGCTCTAACGGAGACCTTAAGGCTGGAGCTTATTCGAATTGGGAGTAAAATTAAAATTACGGTAAGATATGTCAAAATTTTTTGGTCATTAAAATTCATCATTAAATGAATTTCAGAGTCTGAGTCCGGGATATGTTAAAACGGAATTGCTTTCTGCCAATGGTGTTTTGACTGATGAAGAAATAGCTAAAGCTGTTGGTGACTTGAAGCCTTTGGACTCCATAGATATTGCAAATGGAGTTTTGTACGTTTTGGGTACACCTCCACACGTGCAGGTAGGTACTCTTTAACAAAAATTATTTGTCCAATTGTCTTTGCAATGTAGGTTCTGCTTATATGAAAGTTAAAAATATTTTAAACAACTGTTTTGGAGCTTAGAACTTGGCCAATCAATTTGTGAATTCATTCTAAGTCCTTCCACCAAATAGCATCATATTTTAGTCGTTCACAGTAAATTTTTATTTTGATTACATAAATTCTGAAAACGCTTCAAGTGCAAATGACATTTGATGTATGTAAAACCAAATCAACAGAGCATACCGTATTTCTTCGCTACACCCTGTATATAAGCAATCTTAAGCAAAATTAAATATGTTTTTCTTTTAGGTGACGGAATTAAGCATCATTCCGGTTGGTGAACATGTGTAACTACATAGGGTCTGCATGCAAGTATAAACTAAACAATAATTTTGTAAAATAAAATTTCCAAGAATTACAATGTTTTTTTTTTTAACCAAGAATTAATAACGAACGCTTTTTATCAAAAAAATTAAAAAGTTGGGATTTTATACGAAAAAAATAAAATAAAGTAAAATAATACTCCTTGACAATTAAAGGCACACGAATAATTACAGATTTGTTGTAAATGTTAAAGTTTCAGGCTTCAAGATTAATTAAGTATGAGTAATGAGATCGTCGGTTTTATTTACACACGTACAATAAATTAAAAATAAATATTTAAATAAATAAATAAATGAAATATCACGAATGGAACAACTGATTAATCATCAGGAAAATAAATCCTATTTGGATCGAATTGCCACCAATTACCAGACCACACAATTTTTTCTATCCACTCCGTATAGTATGAGACCCTAGTGTATATACTTGGAATGAATGCCAACGCACACACCTTCCCAAATGAAGTAATTCCACTAACATAGTAGACTTTCTGCTCTGGATTTTGGGTGAGAAACCTGTACGCCAGAGGTCCTCCGGAATCCCCCTAGAAATTTTAATTTGCATATCCTTTTATATTATAATAATCTAATTGGAAGTTACCTCGCAAGTATCAGCTAAATGTTTTATGGCCCCAGCACATATCTGGTAATCATTAACTATTCCTTCCGGTAGGGAATAATCCCGTTGAAATATATCCTCACACTGTGTTACCGGATAATTTTGAAGGGTGCCCACTTGAAGATGATCGCTAGGCTCTTCTCCATGCCCAATGAGACCCCATCCAGCGGCATAAAATTCTTCGTGGTTTAAATTCGTCCTGACAGGCTCCAGGCACGCGGGGTAAACATAATCGGAGAACACCACGGGTTTATCCAATTTGATCAAAGCGATGTCGTGGTATTTCTTGGGGTAAGAGTAGTTCGGGTGGATGAAGTATTCTTTCAGTAGGTATTCCTGTGCCCCGTAATCATCAATGGTGCTCGTTAAATTTAAGTCTCCGAGCCTGATGTATTTAACTCTCCCCCTAAAAAGATGAAGCGATATTGTGCCATTAAATGTAACATTGTTGTGGTCTTACCAAGTTCTTGAGAAAATACAGTGCGCGGCTGTTAAGACGAACTGGTCACTTATCAAGGTGCCACCGCAGAGGAATTCTTTTTGGTTTCCGTTTTCGAAACCCAAAGCAGCCTAGGATCATAAAGATGTAGATTAATTTATTACCGTAATATATTTGTAAACGCAAAACCATACCATGAAAGGTAGTTGCTTCGGAATTGCCTTTACTCCACCAGCAAACGGTAAGGTGGGGTAGAAATTCAGTTCGTTTTGTTTAACTTTTTCCAGTTGTTCTTTAGTCTGAAACGAGTAAACATTTCTTGCGATTGCTTATTCAAGTTCGTTTAACTTACCAGTGGAGCAAATTTTTCCTCGCTTATGTTCAAGTGGTGAAGCTCATTGCACTCTAAAAAGTAAAACATTAAGACGGTATTTGCAGACGGTTATTTGTACGTGAAATTCTTAAGTGAACTGTTTGGGGAACGTCAAGGATACTTACTTCTTAAGCTCATGAGACCAGGTGGATCTGCTCCTGTAATAATAAAAGCATTTCACTTAAAATTTCATCTTCTATTAATAATCTGTATTAAGGCTCGTTCGAACCTGTTTGCATTTTTTAATCTGCGCCTAATATATGTACAACCAGAAATACATTTTTATTGAAATTAAAACTACAGGTATGTACACCGGTAGTTGACTGAAACTGAGATCATAGCAATTTAATGAGAACAAATACTGCCGATAATTGAAGTGTGTAGGGGATATCATTAGGTTCTAAGTAAGGAAAACGCCACGTCTCCGCAAGGGGCTGGAATGTACAATGTCCCCCTGCATCTCTTTTACGTGCATATACCCTACTGTGGTGTTAGTATATTCTTACTTTAAAACAACTACCTGTATGCGCACAATCAATAATATTTGTTTCAAAATATTAAGCTGAGGCGAAGATCTTTACCATTTTATTTACCACATAGATTAAAAATTGCCAGATAGATTAAAAAAAGTCAACAACAACAAAGCATTTCATTTTCAAAAAAGTAGAAACTCACACAAATTATTTGCATTCACAAGCAACATTAATAGTTCATAGAATTTTCTGAATTAACTATTTTCATTTTTAAGTAAAAAATTATTTAACAACAATAAACAGACAAAATAAAAATTACTTACCTTGTACTTGCACGAGAGAGAAAACTAACAAAAGCACTGTAACAACATTCATTGTATTTACTACACTCTGTGAGTGGGTACTTGTTTGTGTCAAGTATGTTGGAGACATGAAAGAACACTGAAGAGTACCGATCTTAAATCTTCAGGTGCATACACATTCGGTGGGTACTGGTAAATTACCGCGTCCGCTCCTCCGGTAAATAACCTCGTGCAAATACTTTTATCGGATCCGTAATGTTTCCAGTGTGCAGTACGAATGATGATTCAATTCTGCGAAAGATAAGTATACATACTTACATACGTCACCTTTCTTTTCTCAACATTCACGTTCGCTTTTGAAGAAACACCCTGACCTCAAATGCGAGAAAATAAAATTGCTGCAGAGTATCTTTGATATTTAAACAATTCCCGATTGCTTTATCGCACTGTATTAACGAAAAATTACAAATAAAATTTTTAGACAATGAAGATTAATACAGGTAATTGTTTTAAACTGAGATAGAAAGCGGTATGGACATGTAAAATTTTATTTATACGTCCTAGCCCCTTCAAGGCTATTTGTTGCCATTGAAATTCTATGATCTCAGTTTCAATCAATCACCGGTATACATGAATATGACCCTGATTGATAGAAGTATACTAATCATTATTTATTTACTAGATTACTAATATTACATTGTTTATAAATAAAACAAAAATATAAATATTACGCCAACATACAACGTTGGTCTACAATTTGGGTGATCTGCAGAATTGTCTACGGTTTTCGTCGCTTGATAAAGTAAACCCACTTCTTCGACTTCAACCTACGGAAATTAAAAAAAAAATAAAATAATAACATATAGTATAAACTACCGCTTAATAGTGAAAGGACCGGTATATTATTTTATACAATTTGGAAACCAATTTGTGTCACAGAGCAGTTCACGTAATAGTCAAGGCAGAGAAGGGAAAATACGGAGTGTAGGTGATAAAGACAAAGACTGTAACAAAAAAAAACACGTGGGGTTATACGAAACCCCTTTTATCAAAACTGATCATTCATCATTCGTTCTACATCACAAATTAGTTTTCACATTGTATAGTATTATGACCTACAAGGTCTTTTTCTCAACCGAAAGCCGAAGAAGATCAGGATTATCAATGAGAGTCGCTAGTACCTACTTAATCAATCAAAGACGAAGTAACAAGAAGGGTTAATTGCAGACATGTTGAAAATACATACAATTTATAAAAGCAAAACAAGTGTTTATGGAACCAAGGAGGAGAAGGTTGGGTAGATCTGTAGTCATTTAGACAAAAAAGAAAACAAAGTTGTAAAGACCAAGAAGAAAAATAATGTAACAGATAACTTACCTACCAAATGAGAAGGAAAAGAAAAATAATATGTCTACTTACTCGTTCGTTAAACCAAGTAATGTTTTCAATCCAGTCCAAGTAATAAGAAACCCTGGTGTACACTGCTGGAGTTTCCGCAGCTGAACAAGGTTTACCAAACGAAGTGACCCCAACCAGAAAATACAACTTCTTTTTGGGGAGCTCATACGAATATATAAGTGGTCCTCCTGAATCACCCTGGAATTAAACCCGGTTAAACTTGCAGATGCAATTCCAACGATCTTACTTCACAAGTGTTGGAAAAGCCTGAGATTGCGCCAGCGCAAATTTGCAACTCATCATCAAAACCGTATGGCAGGAAGATATCTTTCGGGTAAGCTCTTTTGCAAATCGTTTTGTCGTATTCTCGCAACGTTCCAAACTGTAGGTGGTCGCTTAGGCTTTCGCCGTATCCGATGGCCCCCCAACCTGCGATGTAAAGCTCGAAATTAAGGAGCTCTTTAAGTTTGGGTTCCAGGCAAGCCGGAGCGACTTGCTCGCAAAATATCGCGGGTTTGTCCAACTTGAGCAGGGCGATGTCGTTGTATTTAAAACTGCTGTTGTATTTGGGGTGAACGAAATATTTTTCCACGCCGAAATTTTGAACTCGTATGTCATCTGATGTGCTCATTAAATTTAGGTCGCCTAGGCGTACTTGTATAACTTGTCCCCTAAAATATTTTTAGTTATTAAACTAGTTATTTATTTTCTTTTTAATTCGTTACTTACCAGTTTCTTGCGTATATACAATGCGCAGCTGTTAGTACGAAACGGTCGCTGATTAAAGTTCCTCCGCATATGTATTTAATTATGTTGTACCATTTGTATCCAAGAGCTGCCTAAAATGTTGAAATTTTTGAACTAATTATTTGAAGAGTGTTTGTAGCAAATACAAAAAATTGTTTGCAATGGAAAGCATCTTCGCTACACTAGTAGGTATAGAGTTCCAGAACATTAAATATCATGTTCATGCTTTAGTCTTTATTGTTGGTTATAAAACTTACCATGAATGGCAATTGTCCCATTTGAGCATCTTTCCCTAAATGAAGTTGTAAGTAATGGGGAAAACTGCTTCGCCTTAAACGTTTTACGTAACCCTAGAATGAAAGCATCTTGTTAAAATTGGGAGAAATTAATTAAGTTCAGTAATATGCCTGAACATGTATGTGATGTTAAAGTTTGTTCTAGCTGAACTCCGCCAAGTAAATAAAGACGTTTTATTATTATTATTATTAATAATATTTACTCTATAAATACAAGAAACACATAGCTGACTTTGATATTAAATATCTGGTCGAATATGTCGTCAAACATATTTTCGAATATTACTTTAAGTTACCTAGCAAATATGCCCTAAATTACATACGTATATCATTAAAGTAAAAGTATCATTATCATCAAGCGACTCATCAAAGGTCATCAAGCGACTCATCACAGATCATCAAGCGTACCGTTAATTTCTTTTCAAATATTTTGATCGTTTGATATGTCTTTATATACTTACAGTTGGTTCTTGTCCGATGAAATTTGTATCACAGTGATAATCGAACGCATACTTACACTTTACGTTTCGCAGTCGTTCGACTGCTTCGTCAGAAGTGAAAATTTCATTTCTGACGAAGCAGTCGAACGACTGCGAAACGTAAAGTGTATAGTTGCGCGATTTAGTGTCCGCTTAGAAGATTTTGTCTTTATATACATTGAAAACGTTGTTGATTGTGACTCTGTACTTAAGAAAACAAACACAATTCTTTCTATACGCACGCGAAAAACAAAAATTTATTCAAAAAAAGTATCGTTCAGTATTTCGTCGAATACATTTTGACGGATTAATTAGCAGTCACCCTGTGTATCCAACCATCTCGTCAAACATAACAAATGTATCGTAAAATTTTTTCTGCAGCACATGCATTTGGTCTTAAAAAGTCTCATCAAACACTCCGTTAAATTCCTCATTAAATATTCAATTAAAGAAATATCTCGCTTTCTCTTTCTACAACAAATATGCAAGACCTTCTCAAACTTTTAAAACTTGCGGTTTCTTTAAACGTTATCTAATTTACGTAGCTACAAATCTTACTATAAAATACTCACCAAATGATGTTTAGTACGACTTAGGCTGTTGTACTGAAAGCATTCTAAAAGACGATACGCAAATAAATATATTTTATCTGAATTAAGAAAAGAAAAAAAAAACAACTTACTATTAATACTTTGCACTCCGGGTGATGCCTCTCCTAATTGGGAAGATAAAAATAATATCGAGTTAGTAAGTAGTTAATTTAAAATCCTAAAGTTTCTTTATTAAATTTGGTTACTAATATTAATCATGGAGCAACTTACCAAAAATAATTTAAAGTTTACCTGTTATTATGTCGGCGTTGAATAATAAAACAATCAAATAAATTAATTCGCATTTTGCAACCATTCTGTAAATTGACAAATCTGATACTCTAAAAGTTTTAGAGTAATTTGTACTGAGGAAGTAGAAAAAAAATTGAAACATCTCCTTCCTGGAGTTTATCAATCTGACGGAATTTCAAAACCGCATATTCGGAACCCATTGATGTGTCATTGGACTTTCTTTTTCGCATGAATGACCTATTTTCAAATATTTTAACTATTTTATTTTTACTGTAAGAAAAAGCCAATTTGTTAATTCAACTGTGCCTATCGATTTTTTAAAACTATTATTGAAGATTTATTAAATACATTGAATTAACCCAGACTTCTCAAAGTGTATAACATCGAAGGGTCGAAATTAATTTATTACAGTTGTTTGAATTAAAATAAAACGAAACATATTTAACGTGACATTTATTGTAAAACAATGTTATAAATAAAACATAAAACAATGTAAGTGAAACATCATTATATGCGGCTCTGAGAAAAGCAAAATATCACTTCATCTAAAAGGTGACCTACATACGAAACTAATTAGTTAAATACGTACAGTAAAATAATAACAATTAGGTTAAGATATTGTATTATAAAGGCACTCCTATTCCATAGTCTTATTATATCAGGGTGTCGTAATTATCAAAGGAACGTAATTAATTAACTGCGATCAATCGCTGGTGGTGTTATGCTTACGTTTCTACGTTAAAACAGTAACGTAATCAGGAACTGCCCGAGTATTTCACTGCTTTAAAAGATTTCAACAATTATTATTACCGGTGAAGTAGGTAGGTATAAATAGACATCAGATTCTTTCAATTCTTCATATTATGAGATATGTCGATTTAATCTACGTTTTGCTAGAAATTTGATATACATGGGAGATTAACTGGAAGAACACTTTTTTTTAATAGGTATATTCAAGCTACGATATAAATACCCTTGTAGACAATATATTCGTACAATCTCTGGTAGTTACATAAAAGAGTAAAAAATTTTAAAGCTGCTTCAAATTCCTTTAAAATCTTACACCCAATACTTTCGGTGCTTTCAATAAAGATCTACGTAATTCTAGTTTGTTTTATTTGGCTAATGACTAGATGCTTATTACTACATACATAATTATTATTACATGTTGTTTTTTTTTACATAGTAGAAAGAAAATTGCAACCTCGGTTGAATCCTATTATGTATTTTGTTGTAATTTCAATGGCAATGTTTATACTGTTAGCAAAGTTGTGTGTATAAAACTTGGGGGTTTCGCTGCTTGCCCTTTCGTACCCGTTAAACGCGCCCTAATTAACCCAACTACTCGTTAATTACACTAATGTACAATTGTGCGTTCCGTTAAAAAAATAAAATAAAAACTAACGTTAGTCGAAAACAAGAAGAACGTCTGCTACAATGTTATTGTTTTGATTAATTTTATTGTTAACATTATTACTCCGATGGCAGTTTATTTATTATTATTATTAATCAAGCTTCTCTATGATTGAAAACGACGCGGCACAGACATACAATTAAGTATAGAATTTTATTGCGTTTAGCAATGGGTAGTAAATTCATCAGACGTAGTAAACGGGGGGAGGTAAGCGCTATATACGCTCGACGTAATTGCCAGGGAAAGTACCGAAAGCTCCGGTTCTGTCACTGGAGCCGACGAACCAACCGTCGTCGCATTTTTCCAAAACGTACACTGTATCACCTTCCAGGAGTTCTAACTCATCGTCGTTCTGTGGTTTGTACTTATAAAGTGCTCGGTATCTGAAACAATTAATTTTTTTTTAAATGGGGTCATAGATTTCTCGTTGCAGCAATAAGCAAACAACGTCCAACGAATGAATATTCAATATATGTACATATTAAAATTACCTCCACGTGCAGCTTAAACAAATATTTAAATTTAGGTTCAGACACTTACGGTATCGGTTCCGACTGTGTCTCTATATGCAGGGCTTGGTTAACGGGATTCCTCGCGCGCTGAAGAGACCCATATGTACCGCTCCCGGTCATCTGCACGGGCTTGGCCCGATAACTGGGTGCGCCATCTGTGGTATTTTGAAACGGGGGTACATAACCGTGCGGCTCTTTTCCACCGAGCGAACCATTCAGGAGTATCGAATGGGCGGCGGGGGCGGCGATCGGCTTTGCTTGCGGGGGTGTTGCCGGAGGCCCACTGGGATCGATAAGCACCTCCACGTAAGAAACAGGGAAAATCCCTTTCCTACCGCCGATTTTCCCTTCGAACCAATTATCATCGACTCTCCTGGTGACGACTACAAGTTCACCTTTCGCCAGCGAAAGCTCGAGGTGGGTCTGCGCGATGAAATTATATTTTGCTCTTGCTTGACCTTCGTGTGGCTTGCGAACTGTGGTCCGCACGCCATCGTAAGGGACGATCTAGAACGGATCGGATGAAATCATTGGGGGGCCACAAATAATTTAGCTTTTTACTTCGACGTAATTCGCTGGGAACAATCCAACCATGGCGTTGTGCTCCCCTTCGTACCAGTTCTTATCTACCTGCCTCCTGATGTAGATTACGTCTCCTTTACGGAAATTCAATTCCCTAGCGGATTGTCCAACGAAATTGTAGAGGGCTTTTGCTACGAGGCGGGGTTCGGGTGATCTAGGTCGGGGTTTAAGTTTTGGGCTTAGATCGTCGACGAAGTCGTCGTATCTGTTTAAGGGGATGGGTGATTTTTGTGAAGGGATGAAGTTGTCGGTGTGTCTACGGCTATTCATATCTTGGAGCTCCTAAAAGTTCACAACGAAATTCGATCAGTTAACTTTCTTTTTAAATTTGGAGATGAATCTGCTTCACTTATTAGAAATGTAAGTAAAACACAACATATTAATAAAGTTCACCTTAAGGCCCAGCTTTACAATCGTGGAATAAGAACGGAATAACTATCCTTTAATGTTCCTCCATATCTACGTCACATCTACGTCATGTTATACCAATAATAATGCTTATCCGACGATTGTAAAATCGGGCCTAAATGATGATTCGATTTCCGTTCTGTTGGAAACTTATTTCGTTATGGGTCTTAACAAACCATAATTAAAAAATGAAACCAAATCGTAGGGTGTAATGAGTAGTAGTGAGAGGGAAACTTTTTTGATTCGAACAAAGTTTAATGGGATGGGATGCACAAGAAAGTAAAATATCTTCATACAAACCCTTGTTAGCGAAAAAAGTAATTAGTCTTGTTGGCGGGGTATTTCACGACAAACTAATATCTAAACTACTTACATCGAGAGAATGGCTAACCTGAAGATATTTTCGACGTCGCTCTTCTTGATAGATCTTTTTCATATGTTCTGCTTGTCTTCTCGCCAGTTCGTCCTCGCTGAGGGCCTCTTTGATTTCCTGCCGCACCGGCGTTCGATAGTGTATCGTCACCTCGTTTTCCACATACTTTCGAGGCGACTCTGGAAAAACACGACCCACTTATTAAACTCCCCGCCAAAAAGAAAAGTGATTTACTGTGTACCTTTCTGGTGTTAATGAGTTTGCGGAAGATTTATCGAACGGGAAATGAAACTTTCAGCCGTCTTTAAAATCGCAAAAGGGGGCGCGCGCGTTATTTGAACCCACGACGTCATGAATATTTAGCCGGTGACGCACTGCTAAATAATGTGCGGCGGCAAAATTTTAAAATTTATTAAAATTCCGCACGCGATGGAAGCGATAAATCAAAATTCTGAATGGCATTTGAAACTCGAACATCCCCCCGTTATCGGACGGACACATCCAAATGTCAATGACTCTTACCCTCATTCCAGTTCAATTTTATTTCGTACGAGCCAGCACGTAACTATGTAAAGCAGACAATTAAAACCGTACGCAAATTAACTAATTTGCAATAAAATAGAACAACCGTAAACGTAACAGTATTTAGCGTTCGTTCTGTTTAGTTCGTAGCGGCCGTTACTTTATAAAGGGCGCTTCCAAATCCCTTTCACGCAAGAGCGCACTCTTTCAGGGTTTGACACATTTCAAGAGATTTCTTTACAGGCTTCAGCTACAACCTATTTCACTCTCTGATGGTTGTATTTAAAGTGACTATAAATTATCTTTTATTACGTACCTAGTCGTTTAATACGTTTTAAATTAAGTCATGACTATAAGCGGTTATTACTGTTACGTGTTATTCAATTAATTAATTGGTTACGTATTTAATGAAAGCGGCATAAATTTAATAAAATTTGCGAGAAATCTCGGCGTGTCGCATAAAACGGTACACCCGGTAGAATCGTATGACACGAAGAGAATTTTCCTGCATAACTCAAAATAATGAAAATTACTCATCAGATTTACGCCGTACACTTGCGTGAATTCCATACAAGTTATTAAACTATTAATGGGAGAATTTTAATGGTGACAGTTGGACGAAACAAAGTTTTATTTCACGTAATAACACATTACGGAATATTCCTGGCGTAATGATATGTTACGTTCCACTGGTGGCACTTAATAATAATAGCAGAAATACTTTAACATTTAAGATTACCGCTAGATTCGTAGGAAAGACATGAATGACTGCGTAACTGAATTCTAACGTACGTTCTGTAACGCATTTTTTAGTACATGTAAATTCTTAGTTTAAATAAAGAAAATTTCAAGCATTTTTGTAATGGTCGGTTTTACTGATATGTTTGCTGAGAAAAGAAACAAAAGTCATGGCGGAGAATAAATAGTTAACGAAATCAACGATTAATAATTCTGATGTAAATTAACTTTTATGTTCAAAATGGATAAGACAAGAAGATTGAAGAGATTTAGAGCTCATGTTGTTTATTCTCAATCTTGAAAATCAATGAAATGTGTTGATGTAAATAAAGTACTTATCAAAGTCGGAACATGGTGACGGGAACGAACCTTGGGTGGATCATCGGGACCCAGAAGCAAAATTAGTATCTAAGCACTGGGTTCGTAAAGGTTATCGACCTTCAGAAAAAGCACGCAGGAAAAATTATGGCAACGATCTTTTGGGACAACCTGCTCATCGAATGTGCGCAGAAAAGGACTACAATAAATGCAGACACCTATGGTAACATGTTGAAGAAACTATCATGAAAAATTACCCGACTTTTGTGTCTCTGGATTTAGTTGCATGACATTGTAACTATAAGGCTGCTAAAATTAAACCAATTGTGCAAGATGACCATCCAACTTCTATCTTTGTAAATTATTGAAAAAAAAAATCTTCGAAGACGCCGTTTTGGTTCAGACAAGAGACTAAAGCCGCTGTTGAGTTTTTTTTTTGTTGAGAATCAGGTTGTATAAAGGCACGAGTTTGCTAAAGAAGAAATGGCAAAAGTTCGTTGAAATGAAGGGGCAACTTAATCAAAAATAAAATGGTCAAAAAAGTGTATGGGTAGGTAGATTCCTTTTCTAGTGGCTCTCGTGTATTGACGTTTTGGTTCTTGTGCAAAGCAACTTCCAATCCGGCTCTGGTGATAACTTACTTTGCTTCTAGAATTTTCCCAAATTTTCTATTGACACGAGATGCCTAAACCACCGGAGGCGTGGTGTTTTTATAAATATAACTCCTTAAGAAATTCCAGGCAGTAAAAGCCAGGTTTTGGAGACCTAGCACAACCCAGTGCGCCCGATTTTTTTGGCCGAAACTAGTAACCATCGGGATTCTCACTTTTCTTGAATCTTATGACTTATTCAATTGTAACAAGAAAAAATTATCCAAATCTTCAGCTAAAGTTTTATAAATACTTTTATGATAAAATGAGATATTATAACAAAATTTATAATAAAGTGCATAATTCTTTAAGAAGTCCTTGAAATTCTAACTTTTTTTGAATGATTTTGATTAAGAAGATTGTCCAAATTATTCAGGTGGTGGGTGTTTCATAAATATAATTCTTTAAGAACTTCTGAATTAAAAAAACCCAAGATTTAAAAACCTAAGTCAACTCAGTTCGCAACAGGATTCTAACATCTCGAACTTTATAAGCAAACACAGTTTTACGTAAATACAAAGATCAGCAAAAGACAAGCACCAACATTACCCAACCGTACCCAACTTAAAGTAACGACGCAATTTGAAATATCAAATTTGCAGATGGTCCAAGAGGTGCTTCAAGTAATTTAAATAAGGTGGTCATTTCACTAGAGTGCGATTCTTCGATATAATCGATGCTGGGCACAAACTATACGTACTGGAGGATGCGGTCTAGTAACGATGAAAATTGGGTATCAAAGATGCAGTTAGATACATAGTTGATGTTGATAAGGAAGCTTTAAACAATCTATGTATGATAACTGAAGACAGTCTCCACTACTGTTTCCAAAAATGGACGCGTGGCATTGCTGGGCTATGGAGCAGCAGAGGGAATGTTAGGAACAAGCAGACAATAAGAAGACTTAAAAATTCAGCAGACTGGTATGTTATAAAATACAGATTACGACATGTTGTGCCTATTTTGCAAGGACAAGGACGTTGAGCCAAATAAATTTTGTGAATCTATTCCCTACCTAATCCCTACAATTAAAAATCATTTGCCGGCTTGGAGGTGTACAGGTACATAATACATATCATAAGATTTTTACATCGCAAAAGAGCTGGTAAGTATCTGCCCAATTTAAAACTCATATTAATGAAGCCTTAATTAGGGGAAGACAATAAGGTCGTGGTATGGGATAAATGAGGCCATCCTTTTTACACTTGTGCCACTAGATAAAAAGGATTCCAACTATGTCTCTCTAATCTCAAAACAAAACAAACTATACAAAGAGGAAGACTAATTACAGTAAGTATTTCCCATGACAATTGGGATCGCGTCATGAATGCTTTTAAACCATCGTCATCGGATGTGAACCAGTAGATGTGAAGAATAGTGAACATGAAATGAAACGGATGATCAAAGACCTTTCCAGTCCCGTTGAATGTCAGTTTAAAATACCCCCAGTCATCAGAATCCCTCTCACAGCAGGATCAACCTCCATGAAACTAAACTAAAAAGCTCATTGCCCTCAATAAATTTAAAGAAGGAGTATTCAATGCTACATGGAGATATTTCACATCTTTTTAAACTCTCCATTCATTTGGGAAGATAAGGATGTAAGGGGAGACTCGACAACATTGCGATTTGGATCCCAATATGGATTTTTAAAAGCAACATAATCGGATTTGAAGAAGCCAAAGGATCAATCAGACCCATCGAGTGCCACCTAGAACACCATCAGAACCCACACAGCAGATACATCATCGGTTCCTTTTAATGCTGCCTGAAAACACTTCTCTTCTTTGGAAACCCTTCAATGATTTGGACAGACAATGACGCACTGTGTGCCATTTCAATTTATAAATAATAAGAAATTAAATAAAGAGACGTTAACTATGACCGCTCAAAATATCATTGAAGTATCTTTGTATCATAATAATTAAAGAAAATGGAATTCCTCGTAGGAAGTACAAAAACCAGATGGTGAGCAGAGCAAACACCCTGCAAATAACTAGAATACAGTCGAAATGACAATGATTCAAAATAAAACATTAAGACCTCAAGAGATTAGAGAAAACTGCAACGTACAAGATGTGGGCAATTACGTGAGACAAAAAAAAATACTGGAATAAACACATGAAAGAAATGAACGACATTAGATCAGAAAAAAATAAAGCGTGGAAAGCCCCTAGAAAAAAGATCTCAAGGACGACCGTCCAAGAGTTGGGCATGCACTTCAGAAAAGGAGGTATTGTTTAAAAAAGGATTCCAATCGTGCCCATGCGAAAGAAGAAAGAGGAAGAAAAGATTCAAAACCCGTTATTAATGGCAGCTTTCCATTCGAAGTTGTGGCAAAGAGTGAGTGACAAGAGAAGCCACTTGAACGAGGAAGTGCAAATTGGAAAAGAGAAAACATTTACGCCGATTTAAATGTCCTTTCGTATGCTATCGAGTGTTTCCGGACAAAAATTGTGTCTGGCAATAATCTGATTGGTGAAAACTGTATCACACCTTGTTCGTTTCCCCCATATTTCACGTATAGCCTCAATCAAAAGTAATGAAACGTTCAAAACCGAAACGCTGTAGTCAGAGTGCAACGGTGCCGAGTCAGAGAAAGCGCAACGTGTTGTGGGGTTCCGAAGGACTTCGGAAACATTCGTTCGCCATAAGGCTTCATCTCACTCGGTATCTTCTCTCTCTGACTACAGCGTTTCGGTTTTGAACGTTCCATTACTTTTGCTTGCGGCTGTACGTCAAATGTACAATTTCAGCTTAACTTTAAGCTGAAGCTCATGGCCATTTGCACTAACCACTTAAGCTGAGCTTAAATTTAAGTGGTTTTATAATGTGACATTTTAGGTTACACGACATTGAGTAAGTCACATTCTAAGTGACGCTTAAATTTAAGCTGAGCTTATTCGCTGGAAACCAGGGTTAAACACTTAACAATTTTATTGTTGAAATAAATGTCGTTTTGGGTTTAAGCTTCAGCTTAAAGTAAGGCTGGAATTGTACAACTGGGCCTTAAAGGGACAACTGCTTCGGGGTCATAGAAACTACTCGGCAAAGATCAAACGAGCCAACACGGAGTATCGCCTCTTGAGTGTTATCTAGTTTTTGGTTGTAGTTTAAAGTCTGGGGCGTTACTTGTTCAATGGAACGGTGTATGACACAAGTTACTATTTTGATATCTGTCACTTTTATAAATAATTAGGCCTCGCTGTAAAATTCCAGCTTAACTCTAAGCCAAAGCTTGTTGAACTTAAAATCATTTTGAAGGTAAATGTAAATAAGTAAACAAAAAAAATGCAGGTACAGATGATTCATTTTTTTAGGAGTTATTGGGAACATCGTTGGACAAACAAACTCTAATTATTTGGTGGTCTTCCAAGGTCAAGGGGAGATGGTGACTTTGAGGTCTCGCGTCGAGCTCTCGTGTTAATTAAGACGTATTTCTAGATTCAGTTTTTTGGAAAGTTTCGACATTCTACTTAGTGCTACTTAGAGTTAATACGACAATTTCCGAACAGCCTGTACAGACGAAAAATCTCTGACATCATGAAACAAAATAACAATTAAAAACAATAATTATTTAGTTTTTTTTTGCTTTATTTACTGTGAACCCTATTTTGTTTAGTAAAAGTAGTAGAGTGGTTAAGAAATGAAATAAAATGAAGATGAAATGGTTATACCTCAATCTTTTTAGTTTACTGACGGCAATTAGGTTTTCACCATTAAGAGAAAGAAATCATTTAGAAAGGAATAGAAGAAACAACGACAAAATTGATACCCTTCTGATTTATTTAAATCATTGTCGACACCACGCGTTTCTAAATCCGAGCGAGGCGTTTTATATTTGTAAATTAAAAACAAATTAAAAACACGTTTTAATCTAAAAACTTATTAATTTCAGCTTTTTGCGCGGCTACTTTCTACAACAGTACGAAAAAACTTTGTAGGTTTTGTGAAAGCGACAACTTTTTATACTTGGTTCTTGCGATGTAAAAATGAAAACATTTCTACTTCGATGCGAAATGAAGAAAAGAAAACGACGAGAAATTGCAGTCATGATCACGCAAAATACTAACCTAATAATTGAATTGATTACTGTTGAGAGGGCCGTTTTGAATTTTATTTTAAGACTCGCAGTTTGATGTTGAACTATAAACATAACATTTTCTCAGTAGTTGTTTTTTTTATTATTTGAAAATATACAATTCCATTAATTCTTTCTGACGCGCGATTGTTTATGTTTCCTGTGGATTTATGACCTTCAGTTTTAAATTTGAAAAAGAAACGACTGAATTCTCGATGAAATTTCGCAAGAATGTTAACAAGAATGATTAACCAGGCAAAAATGCGAATGACGCATACACACTTAACAAACATAAACAAATCAGCACTTGATCGTAAGTAAAATCAAAACCAACGTAAATGAATTTCTAATTTCAAGCAGGATTCGAATTGGTGGGTTTCGAAAATTTGTTTCAAGCCAGAAGGAAGTTGAACGTTCGTTTTTTTCTGCAAAGCCAAGTGGATGGCGTTGGAATAATAAAATATATGAATTATACATTTTGTTCATCCATTGTCTTTGACACATACATAATGTATGAAGATCTGAGTGGGCTAGGCGCAAGAATCACAATGTTCATGTGCTTCGAAACCTTGATGACTCTATTATTAACTTCGTGGTTTGCATTGTCCCAAACGATTATTTCGATAATACAAACAGAACTCACGGGTGTTACTACTCTCTAGGATCAAGCTCATTTCGTTCCCTTGTTATTCTGAGGCACTAACACTTAGATCGGAACACACGAACTAACAACAACAACAGCGATTTGCATGTTTGCAAGCACGCTCGTTTACCGTACAAATCGTGAGAGGAAACTGTCTGCGGATAAAGATGTTATTGCTTCTGGTCACTTTCGAAATCCCACCGGTCAAAGTTGGTCATTAATTGCACGCGTTCTACTCGACCGCAAAAGGAAATCGCCGTCGCTTTACAAGTAGGACAAATGAGATTCTTGTTTGACAAACTTAACTTAACTATGTAGTCGTTTGCCGATAATTGAAACGTGTTCATTTCAAACGAGGTCTTGAAATTAAACGTGATGAAAGTTAGGGATCGAATAGTTTCATAAATTTCACTAAAATCCAACGAACTGTAACTTGATTTACCTAAACAAAAAAAACTGTCACGTTTCAAAAAATTGTCTTCTTACGTAAGAATTCCTGAAATAGAATAAGAATAGAATGTGGGGGAAAAAGTAACAACAATTTCCTAGTTGGATAATTACTATGCAAGAACTTTCTCGCAGTGGTAATTGGGGAAATTAACTTCGTTTTAACGCAGATGATAATAATTATCAACATCTGCGATTTTCAATTTTAGATCGGCTCGAAAACACCGGAAATTACTCCGTGAAAGTGACATTGAATCGACGAACGCCGCCTTTGTAGATTTATCCGAATTTCCTCTGGCGAATTGATTATCTGCTCGACGGGATGGAACACGGGTTGATAACGAAAATCGAACTGCCAGAACTTGAATTCTATTTTATCATCATCACGCGACTACTTAGTAAACACGTAATTTGTTTAAAGCGTTCTGAGTGTGAAGGTTGAATTAATGTATTAATGTTTAACTCTGCGGTTATCGCATGTAAACAAATCCGCACGCGAGTTATGCAATGTTGCTATAGACGTTTTCCGAGAAGCAATATAATTTATGTCAAATGGTTATAGCTAGTTACGTATGGAATTATTTAGTTACGCAATCAAAATACCGACCCACATTTTTGTATGGCGAATAAACTGAACGAGTGCAAGGCTAAAGTCAGCCCGGCCTTCATCTTGAACGTTTATGTTTTCTCTTCATTTCCAAAGATACTTTTTATCGCTGTCGAGCTTCAGTTATCAAATTAAAAGGAAGTTACCGATTATTGCATGTCTCCACTTGAAGTGATAACATCGAAGGAGCGAACGATAACAAATTTAAATTTTGTTTTTTTGATGGAGGTTGACAATCACCAGTTAGTTAAGTATCTTTGTTTCAAACTGAAAGGACATTCATGGATGAACGGATTATCAGAATAATCAGATGAATTATCAGTTTTTTTTTTAATGGAATCACAATGACCAAAGCTATAAACCTCGAAACGTAGTGGAGCTAAAATATATGTATTATGACGATGCTTGGTGCAAACTAAACCAATTTAAGGAAAATTGGGCAAATTTGTTGAAGGTGTCTGTTAAGTCCTCGTTAGTTTGTTGACCTTTTCCGCACAGTTTCCGTTAGGGTTACACGACCTAGCAGATTCTTCCGTGATTGGGTAGTTTCTTTCTTCTATTTCCTGGGTTTTATCACTGGTTAAAATCCTTCAGAGTCATCATCTGGTCTTCTGCAGAACTTGAGTTTACAAAATTTAGGAAAATTGACGACCACGTTTGTCGAAACATCTCTTCTCGATGATGTCTGTTAAGTCAAATGACTTTCCTTCAAACCTGCCGATCTGTTGATCCTGCGACTTTCTTCCTTCGATTCCAGTAAAGGGTAAGAAGTTTGTTTGAACTAAAACGTCATTTTGAGGAGAGGATGGTTCACCATTAAAGTTCTTTGGAAAGTAGATTAAGACCTTCTTCAGCTACTCTTTTTCTTCTTCATTTTTGGTATCATCATCATTAACTGGCTCTCTGCAGAGCTATTTCTCTAAGAAACTTAAGGGACTTAAAGATTTGTTGAAAAAGGTATCGAAAAGAATATTTCACAAGGGGAGGGGTGAAGAGATTCCGAAACAAAATAATATAAAAGCGAAGGTCCATAATCAAGGCGAGGAAATTAAATGACATAAATATTTATAAAATATTTCATTGTGGACAGTGAAACAGGAAAGAAGCTTGTAAATTTATGACAGAAAAGTCACAAAAAGAATATTTGAAGAGAAGAAGAGAGAATGCAAACGTAAAGCAAGTAAAGAAGAAGTCCAAAACAAGATCAAGGAAACTAAACCTCATAACTATGCATAAAATAATATTTCTCTATGAAAACTGAATCAACTGGAAAAAAAAACTTGAAGAATTGTGAAAAACAAGAGAGTATTCAAGAAGAAGGAAAAAAAATATGTGAAACTGAACCTCCATAATTAGGACAAGAAGACCAAACGGCTAAATATTTATAAAACAATGTTTCTCTATGGAAAGTGAATCAACAGAGAAAAGAAGATTTGTGAAAGAAAAATGCAATAGAAAGAAGACCCATAATCAGGGCAAGGAGACTAAAATATTGCTCTGTGGATATGAATTAACAAGAAGAAGCTTTCACATTGTAAAAGAAAAATGTCAAAGGAGGAGGAGGAGAACCAAGGAAGAATTAAGACGATTTAATGGAAAACAAAACGATTAATGATGTAAAGGGCAAAAGGATGAGATGTTCATCACAAGTACATTTGGAAATTGCCGAAAACAAAATCATAAAGCAAATTTTCAAAGAAAAATGAGAAGAAATTATGGAAACAATTCCAAAAAAGCATAAAATTTTGAAAAGGATACACTGAAATGATTACAATTGTCAAAGCCATGACTTAATATTTTCATCGGAATTAAAAATACAATCAATGTATTCCATTCTCCTTTTTGCAAATAAAAAAAAGAACCAAAGAAATTTGTTCAAATCACTGTAAAATTAATTTAAAGCGAATGCTGTTTTTTAAATGAAAATTTGAAGAGCTGGTATTTTTGAGTCATTAAAATTCATGTTTTTTTTTTTTTAATGTAAAATAATACCTATTTTTATCGCAATGAACAATTTAAGTAGCGACAACTTTCGATCGCTTGTTGACCTGACATTGCACAATTTTTTTTATATTTATAGCATTGTCACCAGATCATCTAGATGTTGCTTTGATAGATACAATCTGTTCTATTAACAATAACATCAACCAACTAAATTCAAATGTTGCTATTTAATTTGGAAACACGTATTTTATCCCCATTTACATAATTTATTAAATTGTGAAGATAACATACAGCAATAAGCATATTCCTCTGTTTTCTTTGGTGATTATAAGTGCTAATCATTAAAAAAAAAGTAGAAGGTAGTTTAGAATAAACGAAAAAAAAGGATCTTAAAACCTTTCTAAAATTTGTAGAATCTTTAAGGGTTGGTTTCTGGAAACGAATTTAATGATTCGATTAGTTAGCCTAAGTTAGAATGTGACATATTTTATGAGGTACAGCACATTGTATGTCACAACTTAGGCATTAATTTAATCCCCACTTAAATCGTTTCTGCAACCCAGCCTAAATAATTTATTTTAGGTTTTGAAGGACTAAACTTGATTGAAGATAGAGATGAACTCAATAAGACAGTAAAATTCTAACACAAAAAAATAATTAAAGTAAAAAAAGTGTAAGATTCTTTTTGCATACCTTCATTCTTAAAAAAATTAAAGAATTTTGAACCTTAGTAGAAACCTGAAGTTAAATAGAATTATTTCAACAGGTTCTAAATTTCCCTGGGTGGGATCAAAGGGTGAATCATTTTCAAAGGTCCCGAAAAGTGACATACCGGAAACTGTACTGTTTCTAATGCACATGTATACGGAATGTTTAAAAAACACGGTCACCAGCAAGCTGAATAAAGTAATAACTAAGCAATCCACAGATACAGAAGAAAAAATGTAAAAAAAACGCGTTCGCACGTTCGCATGTCAATCGAAACGAAAATCGCCCTTTTTTAGTTGTGTTTGAATGTTCAAATTAAAAAAAAAGTCCTCTTGGAATTATTCCGCGCAAAGCTGAAAAACAAAAGCCTTCGCTGGCCTCCCCTAAAAATGAAAAAGTTGATTCCCGAAAGCAGAACGACATCCTTGGAAGTTTCAAGAATTTTAAACATGGTGAGTAGGAGAGCCCGTAAAGTTTCGTGAAGCCTCCCTCGTTTTTTCCCCTAAATTTCGAAAATCCAAAAAGTTTGGGACGATTTCCTCCCGTCTAAAATCAAAATAAAAAAGTCACCCCCTCGAAACCTCATGAATTTTAAAAGTGGCGACCGAATTCAGGTTTACTTCGTGGACGCAGAAAGCTTCGATCGATTTCGGATTTAGTCTAGGGAGAAGGCCGTAAAAATTACATTCCTCCGAAACAAGTGAGTGTCGCTTTCACCCCTAAAGCTTCCCGAAATGCTAAAATTTGGAATGATCCATGTCCAAGCGCAATCAAAAGGTTCGTGAGTGACAATCGAAACAAAAATTGTCCTTTTTACGTTGGTGGAATTGAAAAGACTAAAAAAACCTGCCTGGATGTATTCAGCGCAAAATCCGAAGCAAATAAAAGGCAAAAGCCTAGAGCCTGTCCTCCCCTAAAAATAAAAAAAATTGATTCCCAAAATCAATAAATCTCCCCTTGGAAGTTTCATGAATTTTAAACGTAACCGTTCTTGAATTAATTTGGTGGGTCTGCGAGCCTGTAGAGATTCGCGAAGCTTCCCTCGACACAAGTAGCTCTTTCCTCTAAATTTCGGAAAATCAAAAAGTTTGGGATGACTTCCTCCCGTCTAGAATCAATATAAGAAAGTCACCCCCTCGTAATCTCATGAGTTTTAAAAGTGGCGACCGATTTCAGGTTTACTTCGTGGACGCAGAAATCTGTGAAAGCTGCGAACGATTTCGGGTTAACTCAGTCTACGGAGAAGACTGTAAAAAATTTATGGAGTGTCCCCCCGAAACAAGTGACCCCCCAAAGTTCACGAAATCCTAAAATTTGAAATGATCAACGTCCAAGAGAAATCAATAACTCGAAGTATTTCATATTTATTTACTGTATATAGAAAGAAGGTTGTGAAAATTCGTGCAGCTTCCCCCGAAGTAAATGACCGTCGTCGTCCCCAAAATTTTCGACATCATGAAAAATAAAGTGTCACGATTTTAAATACGATCGTTTTCTGGTGTTCTCTGCCGCCCCAAAGTTTCCAAAGTTCTAAAGTTTAGAACAATTTCGTCCACGTCCAAAAAAAAATCACAAATTCACCCCCCCTTGAAGTAATATTTTAATGAAATGTACGACAGTTTTTAGGTAGATATATAAGATGATGGATCGCTAGATTTCCTTGCTGATTGACTTCTCGTGTTAATGGCAAGATAAGAGTTTAATAGATTTTATCAGTTAGACTTATGATGTTCAAGAAACGACGTTGACTTGATGACATAATCCATTCCAAAACATCAAATAAAATGAAAGTCTTGAACCTATCTCTTCAGCTGTGCATCAACAATAAGATCATCGTATATGACCAGAACGTTTCAAGTTTGCCCTTTAACTTTTTGGAAGCAAATAAATAACAGATGTATTCAAGCTCACTTAGAAAAAAAAATTAGATGAAACTTCAGGTTCATTAGTATTTTCATTTTTACACAGTACCAGTAAGATTGATGAAAGTTAAAGAGCGCGAAAAATTATTTTGGTACTTACTACAACTAGCCAAATTATTTGAATTCGCGTATACTGCAAATACACAGATAAAAGTATTAAAAAAAATCAAAATTAAATTCTGCCTGGATTTATGAACGACGAAAACAAAGCGATTAAATGAAATGAAGTGATAAACTATCACGTGCATCTTAAATTAGTGCAAAATACGTTACTAACTATAAGGTATGGGACCATACACCATAGGTATGTTCCCTATAGTGTGCCTATGGTGTTTGGTTTCCTGCTGTCGGGCTATCTGACCCGGTGACTTCCTCCGGAAGTGCGCTGCGTCCATAGCCGGCGTTATGCTCTACGCTTCCTTCCCACTAACACATTTCATCTCCACCGATTTATTTATTTATTGTAATCCGTCACTTCCTTTCGCAAATTAGGGGTAATCACTAAAATGAATTGTGTTCGAACACTATAATGTCACACTAACTTATCTGTACATATACGTGACGAGTTATCCCATCGATTATCTAACGGCATTTAAACAATATACTGTTATCTCGTATCAGGAATAGCTTATCGCGCACAAAGGCAAAAAAAGAAGCTGATTCCGGCAGATGTTTGAACTAGATAGTCACATAATAAGAATTGTTTATTTACATTACGTAAGCGGTTCTAAAATCGTTATTTTTAGAGTGGTTAGCACTAAGTAACACAACTTATGCATTACTTAGCAAGGCACGACTTTTTTTTTTCAAATCCTATTAAAAGGTTCAATATTTGTTAAGGATTAATTTGTGGTTTCGTTTAAAACTGAAACTTCTAAGAAGTCGAAACTACGATGCATTCGTAACAAAACTGCGATGTTCGGGGGAGGTCAAATATTTTGAAAATCTTAGCACAAAATATGTGCAAATTACTAAAAATGTCAATGACAACAACTATGCAAATAAAGACGACACGTGTTCGTACTACTTTTGTTTATTGAATTCGAAAAGAATTCCAACTACGAAATGCTCAACCACTGTTGTTAAAGTTCTTGCGCGTTTTTTCACCGTACACTAAACGTTTAAATCACACTTCACCTTCAGGTATTTAAAAAATGAAACTTTCACGCGCGCGTGCCCGTACGGTCCTGGCCCGCGAAGGACCCAGGGCCTTCTCAAGCTCGCAAGTTGTGGCCCGTTCAAACGACCGTGAGTTAATACGTTTTACGCGAGACTTCCACGCTAAGACAATAATGAATGGTCTATAGGAACTGTTACTTGAAGCAAGAGTGTGGGAGACTTGGACTAATAACGCTTGGATCGATATGTGTGTGTGTGTGTGTGTATACCCCAAAAAATCTTAAAGCTTACCTACACAGGTAGGTCAGCCAGGCCAATCGATGACTGGATGTCGACTTTAATTAAATCGGAGTGTTGCGTCGTTGCAAAATAACGCTAATTGTTTTTGCGAAACTGGTTTCATGCAATTGTTAATAAAAAAAAAACATGATTCAGCGAAACGTGTCAATTCAATTACCACTGACGTCGGGGATCTTCCAGATTAAAATCACTTCGGTTTTGTTTATTCGAGCGTAAAAGAAATTAGCGTAATCAAGTCAAATTTGACCTAGATTTTATGGAAATGTCCAATGTCATTTATTTTCCAAATATAATTTATATACTTGAATTAAATTATTTTCCTTAGAAATTACACAAAAAAGAATATTTTACTTACTACTAAAAAAAAAACCGTCCGAACGACAGAGAATTCAAAGAATTTTTAAACGAGCAGTTACGCAGTACCTCATGAACTAAAATAGATTCCAGAATTCCGTCTTAACTACGTCTTATGGTCGCTATGTTACTGCTAATCAATAAATACGTAAGTATGCGTATTAATATTCAATATCGTTTATTGGGTTTAAGAAAGAAAACCAATAAATTCAATTTACTTTCTAGCCGAACGATTTCTCTTCAACCGCCGGTTGATCTTAATTGCCTTGTTCACACGTCTCATTTTACTATTTACTTTCTTTTTAAACTAGATCCTAATTAAGGATAAGTGGAGACATTTACTCTAAGAACATGCATTTTAATTGAATTAAGACGAAAAAGTTTACCTGTCTCCCGTTCCCTTAATCCGTGTAGTCCTTTTGGTGGAGGAATAGGAGCTTCCGGTTCTAAATAACGCAAACATGAGCAAATTGTCCTTAAATTCTCTATTATACTAACTGGGAATATCGATTAAAGAAACAGACAACATGCAGTTACAATGAAACGTATCTACTAATAATAATTAAGTACTCGAACTATTCTTATTATTACTCGGTGGACTAAAAAGCGGTGCAGATAAGAAATCAAAAGGTGTCGTCTACATAATCAAAACCTCTACTGTCTTAGAGATACAACACCTTTGAATGTAACTGTGGGTCTGTTGTGTGTGGGCATAGGGGGCCACCACGATCTATACCTTACTGGTTCGACCCTCGAAACTGGTGGTTGGTAACGACCAACGGGGCGGTGTAGTTTTGGGTCGTAATCCTTTTTGCCGGCGTCCTCTTTGCGCGTCTGTGGTTTCAAGATGGAGGAGAGTTTCACTTTCGGACGAGGGGGAGAAGCTGACCTAGGCCTTGCGCGGACCTTACGAACAAGGGACGTGTCTCTTGAAGAAACGGAGTGCTCAGGTGAGGATAGGGAACGCGTGTTGTCTTCCAATTTTGGATAACGATGGGCCGTCCAAGACGCCGCCAAATACGGGCTGATATCTTTCAATTCGGTCAAATTTGGCGAGGAGGTAAACATGTGTCCTAACAAAGACATGGTCCTGTCGGAGGATTCGAATCTCTGACGCATCCTTTCAACTTCCCCAACGGGAATGCCCAGAATCTCCGCGAGCTCTTCCGTGCTTCTCGATGGTTCTTTTAGGGCGGATTTTCTGGGGTATAAACTTGCGATTTTGCTGATTATGTTAATATGGGGCATGAGGCGGTCTTCTGCTCTTAGGTAAACGGGAGATACGACGCCGCCTCTTCTTGTGCGACTGCGTCCTCTTCCAGCGATTGCTGGATACTCGTACCTTCGCCTTAAATAATCCACATCGCCGTTACGTTGGCCTGGTATTGTAATTTGGGATTTCCTATTTAATTGGGGATCACTGCTACATCTTCTGGGGAATAAAAACGATCTGGATGAAGGTTCATCATCCCTCGATTCAAACTTATCTTTTAACTTTGATACATCCCCTGCCCTTGAAAGCGGATAACTATCATCTGGGTATGGAGATAAACTGCGACTTCTGTAGATACTATCCGTGCTGTTAGAAACTGACGATGACCTCAAAGGGCTTATATTAGAAGAACGCAGTTGGGGACGTAGGGGTTTACATTTAACCTCGTAGGGCGAAATGGTCATTTTCGCCACGACTTTTTCTCCAAACAACTCCTTCAAATTCTGATATGATTGTGACTGAACCATTTTCTTTGCGAAACGATCGCGTTCTTTCACCGACGCTTCTTCTTCAACGTCATCCGCCGGCTTATATACGGTGGGAGTATACTCAGTTTTCTCCAAAGCGTGCTCAAAATACTCGACCTTCTTTTTAATATCCTTCTTCCCTGCGTCAATCACGGTTTTAATCGAACCATCCGTGCTACCACTTTCCGTTTCGCTTGTAGACGAAGTCTTGGCATTGTTGTTAACGACGTTCGTGGTTATCAGTGCTTTTTTGGGGCGCGCCCATTCCGAAAGCGTTTCCTTGATGTTTTCTTTGTGTGCGGTGCTGTCGTTTTTTGCTAGAACTAAGACGAAGTCGTTGTCTTTGTGTTTCTTATCTTTCTCGTGAACGTCGTCTTCAGACATTTCTAGGGAATAACACGTTCTTGGGGACGGCATTTCTGAGACTGCTTTCACATTGGCGTCGGCTGCGGCGATTGCACCTCGTGTTTCTTTGCCAAGCACTAAAGAAACGGAGGTCTTGTACTTTTGTCGCTGACGTTCGAGAACTTCCAAACTCAGACTCTGAGACAGTCGTTTTTTATCCGATTCAGTTAAAGACGAGGAGGTCGAATCTTGTGGTTTTGAGGTGAATTTGAAGGATTCCCCTAATGAATCTGAATTTCGACGAACTGTCAAAGTCGAGTGCAGAAGGTCTCTCCTGTTATCAGGTACTTCAACTGAATAATCACTTTTTGGTGTAATTTGTCTCTTCGATCCATTTTGGTAAATCTCAGCAAGCTGATTTTTCAGCATGTTAACTTGTTCCATTGATAGACTGCTCCAAATTCTACTACCGATGCCATGAGTTAAAAGTCTTTCTGAATCGATTAACTTCTGCCTAACAGTTTTGACTCTACCTTCCGATTGCGAACGTTTTTCAGTCAAGCTTTGTGCTAGGTTCACAACTGAATTCCCACGCCACAATGGTTTATATACATCACGCTTGTATTCCATTTCACATTTCTTTATTGCACCGACGCTAGAGTCTTGGTTTTTCTTTTTCTCAAATTCCTCTTTGATATTCTCAACAGATTTATCCCTCACTCTCAAGCCTCTATCGAAATCTTTGTTCCACTTGTACGCTTCCACGTATTTCGGCAAGAATAAGAAGTCCTTTTCTTTTTGTTTACTTTTCAATTCACTGTAGAGCGAATTCAGTTCCTTTTCCGCTTTCTCACGCGTTCTAACCTCTTTCCAACGGTCGTAATCAATAATTTCCTCCTCGTACTTCCGCCTTGGTCTTAAATCAGCCGATGAAGTCGTACGTTCTAGCTCGCCCACCCTTTCTAAAGTAGTGTAGAACTTATTTAAATCTTTGAATCTATCGGATTTTCTAGTGGAATGTATGACTTCATTCACGTAAGTTTGATACTCTCGTTTATCACACGAATCAATCGAGCTTGTACTCTGCGCTGATGGTGGAGTAAAAACCAGAGTATCGTAATGCTTCTCGTCAGCTTCGCTCGCGCTTCTAGACCTGACGATTTTCCTTCTCGAAAATTCAATTGAGTCCCCGTGTTTCGAACGGATTTTCCGATACGACGGAGATCTTCCTACTTTATCCGTTACAGGCATTGAGACATAAGACTGTTCGATTATTGGAGACACCGGCCTGGTAGTTTCTGTAAAATACAACCGCTCAGGCGTAGTAGATCCATCTCTTTGTTTTTCGGCAAGCCTTGGCGATGCCGATCGACTTCGAACATCCCGAGGACGAGTAAACAAGACACCAACTCGCTTGGGCTTCACCTTTTCCTCCTTCACAGGTGAAATTGGTCTAATCATTTCAGAGAAGATCACCTTTTCTGGGGACCGCTTACGCACCAGCTCCCTTTCTTTCGGTAATGATATACTCTTTTGTTTGATTGTGGGCGATACAGGCCTGCTTGTTTCCGTGAATATCAACTTCGGCGGAGGACTGGATTTTATAATCGTGGTTCTGTTTAAATTCGTGTATTCCCGCCGTTTCAAAATTGGGGGCGAAATAGGTCGACTGGTTTCGCTAAAAACCAATTTTGGGGGCAAACTTATGCTGCGCTCTCGTTCGGAGGACGCGAGCTTTTTCTTTTGCTCTTCTCTAATTTTATCGTCCTCCCAACTTACGTACTTGGGACTAGCTGATCTCGATCTGACCAGCGCTGCGTCCAGGCTCTTGAATTTGGAGTCCGTCACTGGCTTGGTGTGTTTTAAGTAAATTTTCAAAGCACCTATGGAGGGTTCGGATACGGAAGTTCTGCGTCTTTCCAAAGCCAGCGTTTTTTCTGTAATCAACGAGTAACGAGTGGGTCTTTCCGTCGTCGAAGTGGCGGGCGAGATGTTCCTCAAAAATAAGTTTTGAAAGAAACTGTTCGTTTGGACCACTTCTTTTTGCTTTTGGATGTCGCTTAAACTCACAGGATTTCGCTTCTTGTCTTCCATTTGCTGAAGCTTCTTGACTATTTCGGTTCCCGCAGCGCGACCTGCACATTTCTTTAATTTGCCTCCGTCCTTAGTATTCGATTTGGACAATTTCTTTTCCTTCTTGGCAATTTCATCGTTTAGTTGATCTTTTTTGTGTTTCTTGAGTTTTCCCGAGTTTTCTTTGGTGGTCGTCGAGCGAACCGTCTTTGAATTTTTTATGTCCTTCTTAACAGACTTGTTTGATTTAATAGAATCCAACGAGGTGTTCGATCTGGATGTTTTAGATTTTTCTGAGAGCGTAGAAGGAGCGGGTGATAACGAGTCATTTCTTTGCCTCGAAGACCGTGCAAGAATTGGAGTGGAGGGTACGGATGAGGGTCTAGAAGTAGAAGTCTTTAAAATTTCTCTACCTTTTTCAGATGCGCCCACTTTGATTGGAAGCGCCTGCGATTTAACAGGAGTCTTTAGACCGTTCCTCGCTGAAGAAAGAAATTGTTTTGTTTGCTTGTACGTGGTGCCAGGGGGTGATGTGATCAAAACCGCTTTTTTTACTTCGGTCGGTGAGACTAAATCCGGCGACTTAATTAGACGTTCACTGCTGGATTTGGGCAGAACTAAATCGATCTTTTTCTTTTCGCTTCCAAAGGTCCTATCTAATGAAACCGTGCGTTCCTTTGAGGATGCGGCATCAGACTTTGGCTTAGTTTTGCTTTGCCCCGACGAACAAGACCTGCACATTTTTCGCACGGAACTAGCAGAACTTGATCGAGTCAAGCAACACTTTTCGGACTCGCTGAGGATATTAGTTTTGCTATAAATCTTGCTCGTCGATGTTTTCGGGTCTTTGCTCGTCGAAAGACTCGACGTTATTTTTGATTTTAAATCCGGCGATGCCATTACGGTTTTCGTCACCCTCAAACGAGGTTCTCCTTTCTTTTTAGTTACAGGAGATAATTTGCAAGTGATTTTATCGCGCAGATATTTCACGTTGGTTTTGTTGATGTCTGTTTTGGAAAAGCAAGTTTCATGTCGTTTTTCCAACGGGGACTTATCCGTGCGCACCTTCATCGTTGAAATTAACCTCAAAGTCGAATTGTTCCTCGATGATTTTCTTCGAGGGGGCAAAGGAGGTGAGGGTGGTGGTCTAAGGAGACTGATTGAGGATGGAGCGGTTCTTTTGTAAGTGGCGAAAACATTTGGGGGATGGGGAGGTATATTAATGGGGTAAGCCAGAAATTCATTGCGTGTTTTATTGCTTTTATGGACACGAATCCGAGTTAGCGTTGGTGAAATTGGTATGTATTCGATATCGGCATCGTCTGCGAAACGAAAACGTTCTTAAGTGAAATCAAAGTAGTCGTTTTAGAGTTTAGAGATGTGCCCTGAGAAAATGTGGATCGAAATCGTAAATCAGTGTGTCTTTGTGTTTGAGAAAGAATAGTTCAATTACTTGCGTTTAGTTAATCAAGCCCGAAACATACACCACAAACCTTTTATATAGTAAGTATGTAGATCCTCTCCCAGGTTATGCAGCGTTATTCTTACCAAAACCTACATGCTGTATTAACTTTAAAATCCCATTAGTGGTTTATTTGAACTGTGCGAATTAGAGCCCGCTACCGAAAGCATTCAAATGAATTGAAGTATGAGCCACTCACCTTTAGGACGTTCTGGCGCGGGCTTCCTCAGACCATGCAGAGGCACATCACCTCCTTTCTGTATGTGCCTGTAGGCTTCTCTTTGTTCGGAAGGGTTCAGTTGATTAGCCGTGTCGTCTCTACGTCGGAAGACCAAAGTCGAATCGCTTTCATATCCAGATTCTTTCAAAGCCCTAAAAGCAAGGGTACACGTTGATTCAGTTACCAAAGGAGTAAAGAAGCTCTAATACTTACTGGCTCATGTATCCTTTGTGTGGCGCTGGTTTCTGCTGATCAAGATGCTAAAACAGAAGCAACACAATTACGCACACGAAAATACTGACGGTGACGTAGTTAGTGGTGATGTAAACATGCAGACACCATCGAGTTAGAAGTAGGTGCAACATGCCACAGAAAGCTCTCAATCCAGTCTCTCCCTAACTAGAAGAAGATGTGAAAATTTACCTACGATGTGCTTTAACTAGTAACAAAATCAATCAAGAAAACAAAATATTTTGTTACTGGTTTTATGTGCGGTGTCTCAAATTGATTAGTGATGGTGTTGTGTGCGTGAAACAAAGTGGTACGTTGTTCTCAAAGAGTTGCGCAATCACTTCAACCGGTAAAAAAAAAAACTAATGCGAATGGTGTTAGTGCTAAAATGGAATGACATGCTTCTTACGCTTCTAGTGATGGCCCTAGAGAGCATGTAGTTGTAGCTGGGGAGGGCCGAATGATCATCCAACCACTGCACCACACCGAATAAAGCACTGTGTTAGTCACACCACCCACACCAATAGAAATATATACGTATATATATAAATTATATAAATATTATCAGCGCGGGAATCGAAAATAGATCAATCGAAATGTGATTTTCATGTAACTGTTCTGTTTGAAATATTTGATGCGATGTTAATGAAGTTTTAATTGACGAATTTCATTAATTATTGTATAATTGCATTATATCGTGACAGGGCTATTAATTTCTTTATTCAAAAGTAAAAGAGGAATTAATTAGTTTCCTGAATGTGGGAGGTTAGAAAGTCGAAAAAAATATTCGAAAAGTGCGTCATGTATTATTACATGACTTTAAGTATTGAAACGCTGGTTCAAAAAAGGGAACAAAATGGAAATAAGTAAAAGAAAAAAATATTTTTATATAAAATCCAAAGATTACATGTGATGAAAAAGGGGCACGATTTTTTTTAATGAAGGTTCAACAATCTCAGAAGACGGATCTAAAGAATATAAAAAAAAAATGGAGGGAGAAAGTTGAAAAATATCTGCCGTAGCTTTTTCTCTTGAAGCCACGCTTTAGAACAAGGAAAAACGTATTGAAACGAGTACTTTCCAAGAGGATAGTAAATATTCATGAAGACGAGGTAAAGAATGAAAGAACTGCAAACCAACCAGAAGATTGTCTTTTGATTTAGGTCTGTCAATTTACAAGGTGCGTTTGCTTATTTTCAGAACCGATTTCTTTGGTGCAAGTACTGTGTATGCTTTAAGTAGCCTAACTTCTACAGCGTTCCTTCGGCTGTCACGTGACAAAAGGCATATTTGCTGTACCTAACCATACTAACATAAGGATTGCTTCCTTTTTATTGGAAACAGCAACTTGTGATCTTCACCATTAGCTTAGCTGTACCCAGACCTACAGGGTGAAGTCATAGTGAGATATTTTTAAGCTAGTTGCTTCAATACGAATACAAATATACAAATCAATATAAAATTCCTCTACCCATTAACTGAAGGCAGTAAATTGTGGCCTTCACCAATACCTTCCAAACTTTGTCCGTCTAAGTTGCCCAAAATCCTTCTGAATCGAAAATTGTAAATTGTAGTCTTTATGGAAAGCCAAACCTTCAAAATTTTGCCGTTGTGAGATCCCCATACACAGATTTGAAGAACAAATACAGGTAATAAGTTGCGTTTCGACCATTAGCTTCGTCGTGCTTAAATCTTTGAAGAGAAGCTTTTCACTGCAGTGAAAAATTCAACTGGTTGAGACTCAGGTCCGATTTATTCACCTCCAAGTAAATTTATCTGGTGATTTATTCCCATAGTAACAACTGTGATCACAATAGTTACTATGAGAATAAATCACCAGATAAATTTACTTGGAGGTGAATAAATCGGGCCTTAATATCACAAAGCAATCTATATCTCGTGAGGAGTTGAGAAAAGTAAGTAGTGGTATTCACCATTAGCTTCGTCCTGCGCAGTTCTACCGAGTATGGCTTTGTAAACTCGTTTACTTCTACGTAATTCATGTACACACATGGATTTCATTTCAAAAAGAATCTGTTCTGGAAGATATACTAAGGACAAGGAAGAACAGAGTGACGACTTTGAAATTTGCGTGAGGAGTTGAAATAAGTAAGTAGTGGTCTTCACCATTAACTTCGCCCTGCATAGTTCTACCGAGTGTGGTTTTGTAAACTCGTTTACTTCTATGTAATTCATGTACACACATGGATTTCATGTCAAAAAGAATCTATTCTGGAAGATATATTAAGGGCAAGGAAGAACAGAGTGACGACTTTGAAATGTTCGTGACGAGTTGAAATAAGTAAGTAGTGGTCTTCACCATTAGCTTCGCCCTGCATAGTTCTACCGAGTATGGTTTTGTAAACTCGTTTACTTCTATGTAATTCATGTACACACATGGATTTCATGTCAAAAAGAATCTATTCTGGAAGATAGACTAAGGGCAAGGAAGAACAGAGTGACGACTTTGAAATGTTCGTGACGAGTTGAAATAAGTAAGTAATGGTCTTCACCATTAGCTTCGCCCTGCATAGTTCTACCGAGTATGGTTTTGTAAACTCGTTTACTTCCATGTAATTCATGCACACACATGGAATTCATGTCAAAAAGAATCTATTCTGGAAGATATACTAAGGGCAAGGAAGAACAGAGTGACGACTTTGAAATGTTCGTGACGAGTTGAAATAAGTAAGTAGTGGTCTTCACCATTAGCTTCGCCCTGCATAGTCCTACCGAGTATGGTTTTGTAAACTCGTTTACTTCTATGTAATTCATGTACACACATGGATTTCATGTTTGGAAGATATACTAAGTACAATTAAGAACAGAGTAGCGACCTTGAAATTTTCCAACTGGCTCTTGAAACTAGTGCCTTTCCAAATTTCATCTGGTAATTGAAGAATTGACGTAAAGACAATGAGTGAGAATGAAAGAAGACGAAAATGTTAACGTCAGCACTCTGCTAGGCGAAGACTGAAGAATGTAAGCAGACTATTGAAAAGTTTGCGAAGATGTAGTTTGAAAGACGAAAATGTGAATGCCGCTAGTCGAAGATATAGTTCGAAAAAGAAGAAGATTGAAGAAAATGGATCGATTCCCCAACCACATGCACGCCAAAAAATTCTTATAACAGTAATAGAAGATGAATCTTTTCACTTCATTTAGTATTCAGCCTCGGAATTCCAGGACATTGAACGAGTGGGAAAACCTTCAACCAGTTGGAAGATGATGAAGTTCTAAAAGGTGAAAGTCAAAAGGTGATTTTATTTCGACTATCCAAAGTGCTGCGCCCAAAGAATTTGTATTGAGAGGAAACAAAGTAAGGTTTCTGAAAAGAAAAGCGTCAGTGAGGACATCTTTGCAGGTAGAAGGTGATGGGCTTGCTTTGTTGCACTTTGGCACAACGGAAGATATATTATGCTTCTTTTTCGCAAGGAAATGTTCCTTCTCAACGGAATTTGGTGGAGTCGATTTTTCCCGAAATGAAAATTTGCTTTAAATGACCTACCAATTACATCAATGCAAAAGGAGAAAGCATTCAGTAAACTGTTTGAAAGAAAACATTGTACTTTGCCAGAAAATTTAACTTTTTATTAAATCAGTTCCCGAACTTAGCAAAGGCACCTTGCATATTCATACTTAGAACAAAACTTTGTAAACATTTATTGATTCATTGAATCTGAAATAAATTATGGAGAAAGAAAACGTATATTTCCTGTCTTTTCCCAAAATGTGAATATTTCAATTTGAACTTCGAAGAAAAAAAAAATGAGGCTTCCGATTACAGAAACTGAAAGAGAAAACTAAAACGTTGTTACATTATTAAAAATTTCATGCGAGTTTCGTAATTTATTACGTTTCGAATAATAAATTACATATTTCGTGCCTTCTTTTGGATTTCGTTTTTTTTAACATTGAAGCTCACGTAAGACACAGACAATTCTTTTTTAATCGCAACATAAAATAATACACAGACGAACAGAGGAAAATTAATCGTAAGCAATCCAGACAAATTCGAGTTTAAAATAAAATAAAATAATAATAATAAACGTTTCCTACCCCGTCGAATATATCCATGACTTCGTCCCACCACTAAAAGAAAAAATTGTTATATAATACAATCACAACAAGCGCACTAGTGTAAAACAAATGAAAAATCGCTGGGTGTATCAAAAATTGATAGTCGTTTAAAGACAAAGCGGAAATAATTAACTTGGGAGGAAAATGGGATTGGTTGGTAATTGCGAAAAAGCAACTAAATGCAAATTGCGACGTTTTACGTGTACTTATTAATCAAAGTTTCGTCTTACTTCTTTGGCTTCTTTTTCGGAAATGGACGAGTGTCCTGGGATGTAATTCTCTATCCTACCCGGTTGATTCTTGTAAATACCTTGAGCGTGCTTGACGACGTCTGAGGAGGAGGTCCCATAACTAAAGCCAAAATAGAATTAACGGGGCAGTTTCGGGCGAGAATTCACTTACCTACCTATGCGTCGAACTCCTCGGCATCGTATAGGAAGTGACGTAATGATCGCTGCTCGGTTGGTTACGCCGTCGGTCCAGCGTGGCAAATTTGTTGTCATAAACTGTGACATCGCTGTCATATGCACCGGGTTCCGGTTCCGATAGATATCCGGACATGTAAGGATATCGACCTTTAAAGCACAAATGAAAGAAGCTACAGCGGAACTGATTTTAGGTCACATTCACAAAAAAAAGGAAGCGAGATGCAATGCGTTCTAATGCACACACAACAACAACAGTAAACGCTAATAAGCAGTTATTTTTTTTTATTGTTAAATTAATGCAGAATTTCATGTTTATCTTATCATCGCTAGGTTCATTTCTCTTGGTTTGAAATCAACCAATGTAGTCGTACGTTCTAGCTCGCCTACTCTTTCTAAACTAGTGTAAAACTTATATAAGGCTTTGAATCTATCGGATTTCCTAGTGGAATGTGGAATGTTCATTTATATAAGTTTGATACTCCCCCTTATCACACGAATCAATCGAGCTTGCGCTGATGGGGAGTATCGTAAAGCTTATCGTCAGCTTCACTCGTACTTCTAAATCTGACGATTTTCCTTCTTGAAAATTCAATTGAGTCCCCATGTTTCGAACGGATTTTCTGATACGACGATGATCTTCCTAACTTCTGCCTAACAATTTTGACTCTACCTTCCGATTGCGAACGTTTTTCCGCCAAGCTTTGTGCTAGGTTCACAACTGAATTCCCCCGCCACAATGGTTTATATACATCATGCTTGTATTCCAGTTCACATTTCTTTATTGCACCGACGCTAGAGTCTTGGTTTTTCTTTTTCTCAAATTCTTCTTTGATGTTCTCAACAGATTTGTCCCTCACTCTCAAGCCTCTGTCGAAATCTTTATTCCATTTGTATGCTTCCACGTATTTCGGCAGGAACAAGAAGTCCTTTTCTTTTTGTTTACTTTTCAATTCACTGTAGAGCGAACTCAGTTCCTTTTCCGCTTTCTCGCGCGTTCTAACCTCTTTCCAACGGTCGTAATCAATAATTTCCTCCTCGTACTTCCGCCTTGGTCTTAAATCAGCCGATGAAGTCGTACGTTCTAGCTCGCCCACTCTTTCTAAAGTAGTGTAGAACTTATTTAAGTCTTTGAATCTATCGGATTTCCTAGTGGAATGTATGACTTCATTCACGTAAGTTTGATACTCTCGTTTATCACACGAATCAATCGAGCTTGTACTCTGCGCTGATGGTGGAGTAAAAACCAGAGTATCGTAATGCTTCTCGTCAGCTTCGCTCGCGCTTCTAGACCTGACGATTTTCCTTCTTGAAAATTCAATTGAGTCCCCGTGTTTCGAACGGATTTTCCGATACGACGGAGATCTTCCTACTTTATCCGTTACAGGCATTGAGACATAAGACTGTTCGATTATTGGAGACACCGGCCTGGTAGTTTTTGTAAAATACAACCGCTCAGGCGTAGTAGATCCATCTCATTGTTTTTCGGCAAGCCTTGGCGATGCCGATCAACTTCGAACATCTGGAAGACGAGTAAACAAGACACCAGCTCGCTTGGGCTTGACCTTTTCCTCCTTCACAGGTGAAATTGGTCTAATCATTTCAGAGAAGATCACCTTTTCGGGAGACCGCTTACGCACCAGCTCCCTTTCTTTCGGTAATGATATACTCTTTCGTTTGGTTGTCGGCGATACAAGTCTGCTGGTTTCCGTGAATATCAACTTCGGCGGAGGACTGGATTTTACAATCGTGGTTCTGTTTAAATTCGTGTATTCCCGCCGTTTCAAAATTGGGGGGCGAAACAGGTCGACTGGTTTCGCCAAAAACCAATTTTGAGGGCAAACTTATGCTGCGCTCTCGTTCGGAGGACGCGAGCTTTTTCTTTTGCTCTTCTCTAATTTTATCGTCCTCCCAACTTACGTCCTTGGGACTGGCTGATCTCGATCTAACCAGTGCTGCGTCCAGGCTCTTGAATTTGGAGTCCGTCACTGGCTTGGTGTGTTTTAAGTAAATCTTCAAAGCACCTATGGAGGGTTCGGATACGGAAGTTCTGCGTCTTTCCAAAGCCAGCGTTTTTTCTGTGATCAACGAGTAACGAGTGGGTCTTTCCGTCGTCGAAGTGGCGGGCGAGATGTTCCTCAAAAATAAGTTTTGAAAGAAACTGTTCGTTTGGACCACTTCTTTTTGCTTTTGGATGTGGCTTAAACTCACAGGATTTCGCTACTTGTCTTCCATTTGCTGAAGCCTCTTGACTATTTCGGTTCCCGCAGCTCGACCTGCACGTATCTTTAATTTGTCCCCATCTTTAGTATTCGATTTAGACAATTTCTTTTCCTTTTTGGCAATTTCATTGATTAGTTGATCTTTTTTGTGTTTCTTGAGTTTTCCCGAGTTTTCTTTGGTAGTCGTCGAGCGAACCGTCTTTGAATTTTTTGTGTTCTTCTTCACAGACCTGTTTGATTTAATAGAATCCAACGAGGTGTTCGATCTGGATGTTTTAGATTTTTCTGAGAGCGTAGAAGGAGCTGGTGATAACGAGTCATTTCTTTGCCTCGAAGAACGCGCAAGAATTGGAGTGGAAGGTACGGATGAGGGCCTAGAACTAAAAGTCTTTAAAATTTCTCTACCTTTTTCTGATACGGCCACTTTGATTGGAAGCGCCTGCGATCTAACAGAAGTCTTTAGACCGTTCCTCGCTGAAGAAAGAAATGGTTTTGTTTGCTTCTACGAGGTGCCAGGGGGCGATGTGATCAAAACCGCTTTTTTGACTTCGATCGGTTAGACTAAATCCGGCGACTTAATCAGACGTTGACTGCTGGATTTGGGCAGAACTAAATCAATCTTTTTTCTTTTCGCTTCCAAAGGTCCTATCTAATGAAACCGTGCGTTCCTTTCAGGAAGAGGCATCAGATTTTGGCTTACTCTTGCTTTGCCCTGACGAACAAGATCTGCACATTTTTCGCACGGAACTAGCAGAACTTGATTGAGTTACGTAACACTTTTCGGACTCACTGAGGATATTAGTTTTGCTATAAATCTTGCTTGTCGATGTTTTCGGGTCTTTGCTCGTCGAAAGACTATTTTTGATATTAAATCCGGCGATGCCATTACGGTTTTCGTCACCCTCAAACGAGGTTCTCCTTTCTTTTTAGTTACAAGAGATAATTTTCAAGTGATTTTATCGCGCAGGTATTTCACGTTGGTTTTATTGATGTCTGTTTTGGAAAAGCAAGTTTTATGTTATTTTATCATCGCTCGGTTTATTTGAGAAACGATTTCGACGGCATGCGAATTCGAAACGATTAGAAAATTGTTCGTATTTCATTTTAAACACTTTTCTTTATTTTGCAAATTTTATAATATACAATTGGACACTGTAACTGATTATTTATAATAATATTTCCTGTTGCATTGTATAGCTAGGTCTTTACATGTGATTCTACCCGATGATCAAAACTGTTGGATAGTTGGTTACATACCTCATAGGTAACGTGCGATACAAGATTAAATGAAGACCCGTTATATTGTTATATTTTTACATAAATGTACTTATATGTACAGTACGGTGGCATCTGCAATTTTATTTTCCTGTTTTTAAGCAACATACTTTTAAATGAGCTAAAATTATGTGTCTATTAATAGCTTCCGAAGGGTAAATATTTAAATTTTTATGAAACTAACAGCTTTATATTTATCTTTCATATTTACATTGTATTTCCACAACGTTATCCAGGTCGGTATCTCGTAACTCGTCTTCTTTACATTTTATAGTTTTGGGGCACCCGTGAGGGATTTACTTTGCCCGCGAAATATCTTTTTCTGCGGTCATTTTTAAATAGATAATTAGTACGTTTGTTAGTTAAATTTTCGCCATTCATTCAATTACTAATTGCATTCCGATGACCACAATCAATTTTTAACGTGCGATCGATTATTATCCATTTAAATTTCAATCAGCATGGGTAAACCGTTAAAAAAAATGATGCCATGGCATGATTCAAAAAAATAAAATAAAATACAACAATGTTTATTCATCGCAACAAGTCCGGGCCCACGGTTTTTACTACCAGTAGTAATTATGCTAACCAGCGGATATACGTGACCGCGTGAAGTTATTTTTTATTAGGATTGTTTTAGGCATAACGAATGGGCACGAGCTCGTCGAATAAACAAACATTTATTAGTGCTGCGCATGATAAGTAAATGAAGCCATCAACCAACACCATTTACTTGAAAGCAAAAATACCTCTGCGCTGTTTGTACCGGACCGTAACATAATCGTCTGCAAAAAGTCAGTTCAGTTAACTGGGCTGATCCTATCGAAATTATTTTAATAGTAATATTACATCCAAGTCGGGGCTTTTCACTTTTGATTTTCCTCGACCTGGACGAAATATCAAGAAAAAAAAACTTACCATCGTAATGTGGCCTTTGCTTATGGATTGTATCGTACATCCTTTTGTACCATTTAGACTGATTTTGATCACGTACTTCCTGTAACAACAGTCAATTATGTATTATGTGACACTGACTTATCGATTTTATCTCAAATTCCATTATAAGTAAATCACACGCGCGATCACCACCGAAAACCGACGAGCTTCTTTTTTTACTCACCGATCTCAATATAATCGGCATTCCATCTTTCGTGGTCGGGCCGATTCCGTCGAATTTCCTCGGCCCCAGGTCGGCCATTTTCCGCGGCCTTCCGGTCTCTGAGTCGCTGGTGTATTCGTTTTTGATGTGGTAAACTAAAACCAAGTAAAACACACGTGTTAAAGTTAAGCCCGGGGGGGCAGGCGGGGTGTTAAATCACGTACGTATTTCGCCGGGTCCTAAGTGTGGCGGAGATTCATTCCTTTTTGAGTATTTCGGTTGCTCTTGTTCGATATATAAAGCGCCTTTGGGTAATTGTCCTTCTGAAAATTAAAAATGATTTAAGACCTTAATGAAACATTTTCCTGAGGGGGGGGTGTTAATAAACTACATAGTATTACTAACCTCGAGCCTTTTGCAGGAGAGTTATGGTCGGATTTTGTGCCCTAGGGAGTCTCGGGGATGAGAACTCGCTAAAGCCTGAGGCGGGTGCTGAATAGCTGTTGGGGATGCGTTTTCCTAACGAAGAAGATAGAGCTACTCCTACATCACTACTGGAACTTGGGGCTTTCCAAGGTGGTTCCACCTCCGTGGACTCAAACAATTCCTGCAATATTCTAACGAGTGATTTATTGGGGTGAATAAAAGAATGCTCTCACGTCTGGTTTGGGTCTGTTCTTTCTGCCTAACGTGGGAGATTCAAAACTAACTGGCCTAAATTCTTTCCTTTCGAGTATCGGACTGGATCCTGCACTTTTCGGAGTCCAGACCGGCGGAATGGGTTCATCACTTTTTTCCTGGTCCTGAGATCTTTGGCGTTGTAACTGTTCTGGTTGGGGTGGTTGTGATAGTTGTTGTTGTTGGCCCGGTGACCAAATACCTAAAAATATCGCCCCGTGACATTAACCATCGAATGTTGGTTCGTTGGTGATGGTAAGTAAATATTTACAGGATTGATGGTACTACTTTACGCAATACTATTTATTTACACGGTACGAAACAAGCACTGTTAGTTCAAGATGCTGTTAAATAATGCTGAGTGACGAAGATCGATCTTGTCTTTCAGGCTCATGATTCTAATTGAGATACTAAGCCAGATAGTTCATTTTTAATGTATGTACTTACGATCGAGTGCCATTTGGGTAAAGTTTCGCCAATATTTAAAACTGTGAAGGGAAAGACTGAAGACGTAGACGTTTTTCAGCTAAACTTAAGTGATACTGAATTAAGAATCCTTGAATGTAAGCCACACAGTTTCTTAAAGCTTGATAAAAACGGTCTAGACATGAGAAGGTACTGTACCTAAGATTCAAGGATAAAAGTGTGCGATTCTTTCAATGCAAAGTCGATTCAAGTGTAACGAAATTAATCAAAAATTTCGCCAACAAAAAAAAAATTCTTTGGCCTTCACTTTTTTTACTTGTTAGTACGAAGTGATTTTTTTTTTTTTGAAATATTCGAAAGATTGATTAATTTCCTCCGGCGGATGTTCTTACTGTAACAAGTTCAACTTTTTTAAAAATAAATTCAATGTTGTTTATTGTAATCGGAAATTAAAACACAGTTATAAAATTTTAAACGTTTATATTTTAAATATCATCCGTCGGTTTATGTTTGCACGTCGTTAAAAATAATGTACGTACAACGAAAATAAATTTCTGTGAGTGTAAAAACGCACTTTTTCCTTGTGCGCTAATTTCCCAGTTCAATGTATGCAATCAATGAAAATATTATTTAATTGTATTCGAACACGTTCTGTTTTAATATCCAAATAATTTCGCTGGGTGAAATTTATTTTTATAAAATATTGTGGCTTTGGATAATTATTTGGAACTTTGGATTAAACACGGCTGAAAAAATTACACACTAGGGGGGGACTACAAATTTATAACTATAAAAAACTCGTATTGATGGTACAAATAAAGAGAAATTAAAAAAATGTATAATTTTTACATAGATACGTATTTCAATAGCTAAGCTGTCATCCTCAGTATACAATTAAATACTTGTTGATATCTTTGGCTGGCATAATCGGAGGATATTTTCCTCACCAAATCTTCAGTTGAAGTCAACAACTGAGGGTGACAGCTTATGGCCGATTTCTTCACCATGTTTAACCTAAGGTTAATTTATCTAACAGTTGGAATGTGACGCACAGTTGGCCGTACACATACTATGTGTCACATTCTAACTGATAGATAAATTTAACCTCAAGATAAGGCGATGAAGAAATCGGGCATTAGATGTTGAAAGACGTATCTACATAAAAATAATATTGTGAGTTAAAACATTTTCATTTTTAATTTAATGTGAAAGCCGACACATTCACTCTTGACGTAGATTTCTTTTCTTTTCAAATTTTGTTGAGCGTTTTCTTTCAAACTATAAAGCTCGTTGAAAGTTTTTTCGTCAAGACACATAATATACGTCAAGTAGTTCCCCGAACCTACACGACTTGAATGTCCCAACGCTCCCTTCGAAAGAGCAAGCACAATTATTGGAATTTACCTATGGAAATTGGCGAAAGAAGAGAGAAGACTCTAAGTTGAAATGAAGCGATTGGCAAGAGGTAAGAATAAATTAAATGCCAGGACCCTTGTGGCGATACTTCAGATCCCATCCGCATTATTGTTTACTACAACAATTTAATTCAACTAGACGAAGTTGCAAGATCTGTCGAAAATTCGCTCTTCAATAGTGCAGCGTTACGAAGCAGTAAAAAAATAAAATGCGGTACGAAATCACCAATCCATAAGGAGGGGTCCTGTATGCAATCACGGGACGAGTTTTATGAGTTCCGAAAGCAATTCTTGCAAAATATCGCTTAATTAACCAAGCGCCAAGAGGGTAACCAAAAGTAGAAATGCCAAAGTAAAAGGTACCAGAACGAAAAAGAAAATAGCCAGAAGTGAAAAGTATCCAAAACTAAAACCTGGATTTTTAAGCAAAAGCCAAGTCTTGGACAGGGTGAAAGGAATCTTCCTTAATCGTTAGCGGTGCTCGTAGATATAAGTTTTCTTAAACTTCGGCAAAGTCAAGCGGAAAGTGATGCCTCCAAACAAAGCGAAGTACAATGGCACGAGAGATGGCAGATGTAGTCAGCTTCGACCAATAGAAATCGTTAGTCACGACTTATGGCCATAAAAGAACATAGAACGTGGCGACCAATAGTCTCAAGCGCGCGCTCGGAGATAATCAGGGTTATCACAAGATAAATTGATCGAAATTTCCAAATATTGCCATGACTTTGAACCGTAACAGAACGTCAGTTTCCTAATGGTTGCTAGTCGATTAATTACTAATCTTTTCAGCAAAAACTTCGATAATTCAAACACAACGACACAAGCACCAGCAAAGTTAAGCGGAAAGTGACGCCTCGAAACAAAACGAAGTAAGATGACGCAGAGTGATCGCAGATGTAGTCAGCTTCGACCAATAAAAATCGTTAGCATCGACTTATAGCCATAAAAGAACGTGGATCGCCGCGATCAATAATATCAAGCCCGCGCTCGGGGATGATCAAGGTTGCCACAATAAACCCTAAGTTGACCGAAATTCCCAAATATCGCTAACTTATTCATACCATGATTTTCAACCGTAACAGAACGTCAATTTCTTGAAAAAGAATTCAAAAATCCCACTTTAAAAATAAAGAAAATATTGAATTAAAAAATGACATTTGCTTGATCGAATGAAAAAAAATTGGTGATTTTTTCCGTTCTTCAAAACGACATCGGATTTTTTTTTTTAAATTTTAGGCCGTAGCTTGATTTTACATTTTTTGAACTTTTCCAAATGCGTCATTCTTTCCGAATATTTCGTATATTAACGAATAACATGGTTGGGCAGCAATGACTAAAGATTTTGACGTTTGTGGTTATGTTATTCGTCAGAAACAAAACTTCTCATGTTTTATTGTTTCTCATGCCATATATTCCGTTTTTCTTTTCTATAATACCTGTCAAATGTTTCTTATTTTGGTACGTACCTGTTACTTGAATGTTAGGAAATTTCTGTTCTACATTTACTGATAGAATTTTGATGACACTGACAAGTATTATAGAAAAAAAACTGTACCTTACTTCATAAATTTTTTCACGTTTAAGGTTATGTATTCGTCAGACCAGTGGCGTAGATAGGGGGGGGGGGAGAACAAAAAAATCTAACGAGTACGGACTACTTAGCATTTTATTTATGAAATGTAAAACGGTGAACAAGAAACGTCATACGAAAAACTTCTTTAGTATGAATTACGCAGAACATAATATTTTAGAACGATTTCGGGGGGGGGGGCACTGCGTCAGACTTTCTTTTGTTTTCATTAATAAAGCATTTTCTTTCGAAAAGGAATGGAGTGGAAGTAAGGAGCTGAAGGACAGAACCAGATGCAAACGAAGCGGAAGAAATGAAAGAAAGTGATTAAGGAAATGAAACAAAATACAGACAATTGATTTCTTTTTTTTAATCAAAGGCGTAACGAAACTTGTATGTCGTACAAAATTTCTTTATGAAGTAACGTTCATTTTGAAAGGGATCTGTAGGGATCTGTAGGGATCCACGAAGTGGATCTTTCTTGATTAAAAAAATATTTTTTTTTACTTGTTGACATTTTCCAAATGTGGAATTTCTTCCCCGAGTCTTTCATTTATGAACAAATACGGTTGGCAGCAACGAGTGAAAATTTCGACTTTTGCAGTACTTATGTTATTTATAATTTATAAAGATCATTTTTAAAGGCATCTATTCACGTTTGGAACTGCAATTATAATGTCCTTGGAATAATGGATATCTTTAACGATAATGTCCTTGGAGTGGATCTTTAATGAGAATGTCGTTGGAATGGATATCTTTAGTAATAATGTCCTTGCAATGGATCTTTAATGATAATGTCCTTGGAATGGATCTTTAATGATAATGTCCTTGGAATGGATATATTTAATGATACTGTCTTTGAAATGGATCTTTAATGATAATATTGTCACGATGTCATTATCTGAGGAAATAAGTAAATTTAAATTCATTTCGTAATTATTGCAATCATGTGCATTTCAAAATTATGCAGAATCAGCATCCATTGAAAGTTAAGTAGAACAATGTCGCGATACACATACTTGTATAAACGCAAGCTATGCGGAATGCATGTTGTTTACATGTACCAATTAAGATCGAGGCAATTAGAACGCTTTAAGAAAAACAAATTTGGCAAGGATCAATTGATGCTGATGCAATTTAGAACTTTGGACTTTGATCGAACCCCGGCCACCAGAGTAAAGGAACCAATTGTGACGTAGAGATAGGGATGTATAAAAGATCGACCCGCAGGTCAGGGGAGGGGTATTAAATCGGTAGTATTCAAAATTTGTTAGTAGTCGGTAGTAGCAGTATTAAAGTAGTGAAGAGTATTAAAAGTAGTTAGTTAGTAGTTAGTAAGATAATTAATTGGACAGTAAATTGTGAACGAGTGCGCGTAAAGCCGAGACAAGCGAGCGCAGGGCTGGTCGGCTGGGCCAAGCCCTTTCCCTCGAGAAGTACTGTAGAGTTAAATAAAAGTAAAAGAGTAGGATTAGTTTTAAATTAAGTGCATAGTGATCAACAATAAACGTAAGATTAAATTAAGTTATAATTTAAAAGGCTATTATAGTTATAATTTAAAAGTTTAAAGTGTTAAGTTAGATTGAATAAAATTAATTTAAGGACATTTTCCGTATTTAATTCTCGTAATCGTAATTCGTTAACATAAACTAAATTAATACTTTCCTCGTTCGCGACCATATCCTTGGCATGAATATCTTTAAAGATGGAATGGATCTTTAATGACAATGTCCTTGGAATGGATCTTTAATGATAATGTCCTTGCCATGTATATCTTTAACGATAATGTCCTTGGAATAGATTAAAGAATGATGGTGGTTACCGTTTGGGAGAAACTCTGGGAAAAAGATCAATTGCCAAAGAGCACACTTGACTTTCAATCAAACGTCTCCATACAAAAAAAAAAAAGATTTCACCCTGACGGGTGGCATCGGAAGTATCAGATGGAAAGGGCCAGAACCACAGAGACTTGTGCGGTATCCAAGAGGCAAAATCTGATATACAAAAAAGATACCAAGAAGAAGAATTGCAAAACACCGACAATGGTGCAATTGAAAAAGACCAAAAGACTCTCCAAGCGCAGGTGGAATTTGGAAGGATGAAAGAGGAGAGGCTGAGGAAAAGGTTGAATTTGCCAAAGGTTGAGCGCGATTTGGACTTGAAACAAACTAAGAAGACGAAAGCAGAAAAGCTGAGAGGGCTAAGCCAGTTCTCTTCTTTTTCCACGTCTGAGTTTTGAGCAAGACTTATTGTTAGCTGTTTGGGAATTACATCCCTTGTATAATCGATCCGCAGGGATTCACTCAACTTCGCTGAACTTTAGTGGTATGAAATATCTCACTGTTTTGTTACCAACATTTTTGCCCAACTTGTCTAATCGATTTAGAAATAAAAAAAATAAAAAATGTAATCCCATTTTGCAGCTTTTCAGATTTCCAATTTTGCTTTTAACTTATTCAACATGTTTATCCATAATGTATATATATATGTATTACACTTTCTTTATTGTGCTTGATAAACCTTCTCTAATTATCGGTATCATTATACAAGATGATTGCATTTGAATTTTGCAGAGTTTTCATGTCTCACAAAAAGATTGTGGTCGCTACAATTAGAACTTTTGTTAACGTCATGTACAGATACATAAATAAACAAAAATATATACACCCTAATTTTTAAAGAGAATGGTATTTGCATTTTGATTTGTTGGATCAAAATGTAAATGTCTTGCAATAAAAACACATCACAATATAAACCATAAAACCCAACATTTCATATCGTATTACACCGTTGGCGTTGTAAGAAATTTAAAACCAAATCAGTACGTAATAAACAACATATACAATGACCCACATTCTTTAGATTATTTATTTTTTCCTGTATCACCGCAGTGGAAATCGATGAAAGCGGAATGAATGAGGGGGTTTCGCGTATACCTCGTATTTTACACTTACTCATTGAAAACAGTCAGAGAAGTACGTTTTTTCTTTTAATTACGATTCCGATTTTAGCTCCTGTTTATTGTTTTATGGCGAAAACACGGGGGTATTTTTAACGCGAAGGATGATAACGTGTTCCTATGTGAGTCAGGCTCTGTTTATAATTAGTGCGGTACGGTTACGCCAAATTGTAATATGATAAATTGCCCATTTTTTTTTTAAATACCCACGCTTACGCATCTCTGTTTTATTTTGTAACAAACTTCTATGAATTACATAACATATCGTCTGTTTTGGATTAGGGAAAATCGTATTTACCTGTATACCTTTCGGGAACAGAAGAGATTATCATCAATGGATAATCGTAATTGTTAGTTGTATACACATGTAAGCATACAAAAAGTAGAAGCAAAATAGAAAACAAATTATCGTAACTCTTAGTTGTATATACATGTACAAAAAATAGAAGCAAAATAGAAAACTAATTTTAAAAATAGAGTCCGTTGAGATTCCACTTCAACCAGAACGAAAGTATCTAAACCTAAACTTAAACTAACAATCAACTTCAAGACGTATCAAATTGTGGAAATTATTCAGAACCCGTTTTGGCACAAGTTACAAAATTGAATGACTTCAGAATTAGCTTTAGCCGACTGACCTAATCTATTTCTTGTGCTTAAAAGAGTTTCTACTTATATCATGCATGCATCGTCGGCCTTATTTTATTAGCACGGCTCGAGTTAGGGAGACATTACCCAAGTTACGAAATCGCGCAAGTTATATTTTCATCAGGCGGTTGATCTCTCTAATGACCCGAAAGAGGGTATTTTCGTCTAATTTCTGGCGGTTCCGCCGTCCGTTTCTTGCGACACTTCCGTCTGTTACACCTGCCAAAACGTATTTTGCTTTTGGATTTATATTTAGAACCGCCTATAATTTACGTTAATTTATCTAAAATCAACCAGAGCTTCTTTTTTCTACGAACACGCGAACAAAACTATTTTAATTTCTTAAATCTAGAGGTAACAAAGTTGTATGTACAGTGGTCAAGCGAAACGTCGACTTAAAAATTCAAAAACTATAACCATAGCTTCAAATTCTGTCTTTGGGTCATCTCCTAAAGATTCTATTTTTTTCTTCAGCTTCTTTTAATTTGTACATTACGTTCGCGTAATTCTAAATCCATTTGCTTACGAAGTCTCACCACACCGCCCATACTATTAATACCCCGATGATGTACCCGCTTTATGTCACCATAAATTTTTGGCGTAGGTGCGACCTGACCTTTACAAATAAACGAAGCCTCTCCGGACCCATATACCAAGTGTGTTATTCGCGTACTTTCGGCGGATTTTCAACATTTAGCCAGCCTCTGTGTATTTTGTGCGAGCGAAAATAAACAACGCCGCAAGCTTACGTATCTATTAGGAATGATGTAACTCGGACGTGTTTGTCCCGACTCGTCAGTAACGAATCACCTTTGGCATTTCTGTTTACAAATGATTTAATCACCGAACGGAAAGGAGTCAAACATTTCGATTCGAGATTAATGTGAATGGGGGAATCCAGTTGAAAGACGTTTGAAAATATTTAAAGAGGACAATATTTACACAAATCTAAAGTCGCTTTTAAATACAATCTCGTATACGTTGTTTTAAATTTTAAATTTATTTTTAAACTGTTAAAACGCATGCTTGGCTAATCAAATCGATTTTATGACCTAATCAAAACGGGGTATAAATAGAAGTGATGTGTTATTGTTGGACTCTGGTAAACGGTAAGCAGTGCAACACCTGCAGTACAAACTGAAACGATTATGTACCAGATCGATCGAAAATTTAAAAATTATAGGTGGCGTTACAATAAAGATATCATAAGGATAGGTGCGCATGATCAGAGTTGATAGCAATCAAGTAGCTTTTACTGTCTGATATAATAACGGGTGATAAAAAAATAAAAAAAAGGGTCAAACCAGACGAGACTTCTTAGATATGATTAGAAGTATATTTGGAAAACTATATTTGCAATAAAAAGCTGATTCTTCTTCGACTATACTTGTAATGTTGTTAACGCTTAGAAAAGCGCATTAAAATTATCCGCACACTTCCATAAATTAGACCGTTGGACGTGATACAAATTACATACGACAGGTGTGAATATTAATTCGAAACGTCCATACGAATGCTACTAAATAAAATTTACAAGCGACCATGAATTCACATTACCAGTTGCAACGATCGACGAAAAAATTTAAAATTGTTTTCTCAGGCTATCCAAGTTAGGCTTCTGTAATGGGGTGTGGAAAATTTAAACTGATGATAATAAAAAATTTTAACTCACTCATCAACGTGTTTAAATTTAATGGCTTAGAACAGACAAAGTTATGGCGGCGGTAAAGGTGGTGATTATGTAATGATGGAAATTTGTGGATGCAGACTATAAGGGCCCAAGTGTAAGTAATTGACAGAATGTGTATTGCTTCCGCCTTAACTGAAAATAACAGCAAACGGTGTTCTTAAAATAGCCGAATGTCCTTCGCAAATCATGTACTTCCTGTCGGCTTGAACTTGTTGCTAATGCTGTGTGCATTCGGGTTATGTAAGCCCTATTCTGGTGAATCTGTTTGTTATTTAAAAAAAAATAACATTCAATAGCATTCATATGATTAAAAAAAAAGGAACTATAAAGGATCGGTTAATAGAAAATACAGCGAGGAATTTGAAAAAATAGGCATAAATTCTTCAAAAACAAATGAAGTTTACTTAGGGAAACAACGAAGACCTGCTGCCTTTATCCATCTGCTTCGTCGCTATATTATTCTTCTTCCGACGTTTCGTTCTTCATTGCAAAGAACAGCAGCAATGGCCTTTCTGCGAGGAATAAGGCAAAAGAAGAACACTTTGACATGATGCCTGCTGCCTTTATCCATCTACTTCGTCGCTATATTCTTCTTCTTCCCGTGTTTCGTTCTTCTTTGCAAAGAACAGCAGCGAGGAAGGCAAAAGAACGACACTTTGACACGGTTCCACTGAAAGCCATGGAGAGAAGACAAACTAAAAAATGAAAAATGTAGTAAGTGTGAGACAACAAGGGTGATTTGGTCTGAAGAAAGACAAAAAGCAACCGCATCGGAAATCAGGAAAAATTGACAAGTCGGGAGAAGATCGGTGGAGCCAGAATATCTCCACCAACAACAATAGAAGGCTGATTAAAGTGGAATGCTAAAGGAGAGAAGAAGGAGAACTGAGGAAATTAAAAACACAAAGATCAAAGTTGTACGGACACATACGAAGGAGACAACCAGAAGCACTGATAAGGAAAATAATAATTTGGAGGCTTGATATTAGAAGATCAACAGGGAGGCCCAAGAAGACAAGTTGGGAAGTTCCAATTAACACAGACACTAGAAGGGCACAAACTCTTGAAAAACAAATGAAGTTTACTTAGGAAAAGAACGAAGACCTGCTGCCTTATCCATGGTAGAACCACGTCGCTATATTATTTTTCTTCCGACGTTTCGTTGTTCATTACAAAGAACAGCAGCAATGGACCTTCTGTTAGGAAGGCAAAAGAAGAACACTCTGACATAGTTCCACTGAAAGCCGTGCAGAGAAGACAAATCAAAAGATTTTAAAAAGGTAGTAAGTGTGAGACAAGAAGGGTGTTTTGGGCTGAAGAAAGACAAAAGGCAACCGCATTCGAAATAAGAAGAAAACGAGAAGTCAGGAGAAGATTGCTGAATATCTCCACCGCCAATAACAGGAGGCTGGTTAAATTAGAATAGTAAGTTCAGAAGAAGGAGAACCAGGGAAGTTATCGAACTTCGAAATTAGTCCAAAAATAAAGAATGAAGATGAAGATAAAGTGGTGTGAACACTTATAAAGCTGCGTCCACACTTGAACAGGACGAACAGAACAAACTGAACGAACCGTACGCGCAGAGCAGAACAGTCTGAACTAGTTAGTGCTCGTTGCGTTCGGCGTATTCGCCAAATTCTTTCTTTTTCTATTACATTGAAATGTATACATAGGTATATCCTCTTAAATGTTCGGCGAACAATAAACCCTTTAAATCGAGTTCAGACTTGAACATAACAAACAGAACGCGCAGAGCAAAATTCACCAAGTGTGGACGTGTCTCCGAACCGAACCAAACGCGCCAAATGTTTTCCGAAGCTTGTCGGTAAATTGATTTGGAAAACGTTTGGCTCGTTTGTTTCGGTTCGCATTCACGTCCACACTTGGCGAATTCTGCTCTGCGCGTTCTGTTTGTTCTGTTCGTTCTATTCAAGTCCGGACGCAGTTTAAAGGATTTATTGTTCGCCGAACAATTAAGAAGAGAACAGAAATATACATTTCCATGTAATAGAAAAAGAAAAAAATTGGGAAATACGCCGAACGCAACGACCACTTCTTCAGACTATTCTGCTCTGCGCGTAGGGTTCGTTCAGTTTGTTCTGTTCTTCCTGTTCAAGTCTGGACGCAGCCTAATAGAAATAATAATTTGGAGACCTGATGTAAGAAGGCCAAGACAAGGTGAAAAGACCAAATTAGAAACCCAGAAGTAGAAGGATGGAAGAAAGACTTAAAGAAGTGGTAAAAAGTAATTGGAATAAGTAAAAGAAAAATAACAATTTGAAAACCTGATGTAAGGCCATGACAAGGTGAAAAGACCAAATTAATACAAACATTAGAAACCCAGAAGTAGAAGGATGGAGGAACGACATAAAGGATAGAAAGAAGTGGCATAAAATAAGTGAAATAAACAAGAACACACAACAGATTATAAAAAGGGACAAAACAAGAGACCAATAAAGTGATTCGGTGTGACAGATGAATCTGAAAATCTCACCCGAGCGCCACCATTCCATCGGAAATGAATAGCCGGATGCATAAAATGGCAATTGATGCAAAGCCAGGGATCTAGTCACCAAAATTTTGGGAACGTGTAAGACACTTCATGCAAGAAGAAAAAGAAGAAAAGCAAAACAAAGGAGAAAAGAATTAATGCATATTTATGCGTGTTCAAACACGATAAGTGTTGATGGTAAAGTTACAAAGGAACAAATGAAGATAGATCTGTTCGTACCGCATTTCTGACTAGTTTGAAACTGTCAAATACATATATTCGTAAAACTTGGATCGGCGCATGCTTCTGACAGTTTCGGACTAGTCAGAAGCCGCTGTACGAACAAAGCTGATATAAATATTTGAAAATCACTGATTGAAAAAAGAATATTACAGAAGGCAAAATAAACAACAAATTGGAAGTTTACAACAAGCATTAAAAACAGGAAATTTCAATAAAAAAAGTGATAAGCAACCAGTTTTCGCAATCACAGGATTGGTTGCGAAAACTGGATGCCAACAAATTGCCCTCGAAAGGGCACTCGAAAGAAGCTTAGCACATTGGGAATATGAAGAGCGAAAACAATCAAAAGATCGAAATGAAAAGATCGAAATGATAAGAAGTACGAAATGTCAGAGTAGAAGAGAGAAGTAGGAAACAGTTCACAGCAAAAGAAGACAAGAATAACTGAAGAGACAAGAAAGGAAAATGCAAAGGATTAGTCAACAGTGAGAAAAAATAAAATAAAAAACTGGTGTCACAAACAAAATTCTCTTTTTATGTCAGCACCTAATAAAAAAGTCAAGTATTTTAATAATTTCAGGTTATGAAACCTAGGACATACCGATTGTTTCATTGACACTTGAAAAAACGGAGACAGAAAAGACACGTTCTAGTTCCCGCGAGGACAGTCCTAGTACCGTTAGGAGCATACGCACAAGAATAAATCATGCGGTTTTCTTGGCAGGAGCATGCGCATAACAAGAGATTTCTTCTTGGGCGCATGCTCCTGAGGTTCTGGGATGGTTCTAGGATTGTCTTGGCGAGAATCCGAACAAGCCTTACATAAAATAAAGGATATCAAATTAATTTTGTTCGCTCATGGCAACTGGAGGATTTAAGACAACTGTCCGCAAGTTGTGCGCGTATATTTTCTAGTCAAAACGAAACATACGATATGTGGGCTAATAAATTAAGTCAGTTTTTTTTTTCTGTGAATTGCGCGCGAGTATATTTTGTCAATGACGGCAAGGAATTAAAATTCTTGGATTTAAAACGAATTAATTTTGAATTTATAACTCTTTCTAATGCATATTTTCACTTATCTAACGTAAGCCAGGATAATTTAGTAATCACACGTCGCTTCTATTAATTCCGACAGTGTCGCTATGTCTCTTTTATTTATTATTTATTTATTACACTTGATACTCACGCATACATGCCTCAATCAGTTTTCTTTTTCATACACGAGACTTTGAGAGCGAGACAGAAAAAGTTATTTAAATTACGTTCGCGTCTTTTCTGTTCCTTATTGGATGAAATTTCAAATACAAATTGAGCTAGTCAATAGAGTTTTACTTTCCTTTATTCAACCGATTTAATTTGTGTTGGTTAAAGATTCTTGAATTCATTGAAATTCACTTGAAGTGACAAGTGGTCTAACAAATTCTGAAACGAAAGCGACCTCAAAGAGATCTGTGAATCTTTCACTTTACGCCTCTATAATTTGCTGCGTATTATACAGTGTGGTGATGTAATTGAATCTAAAAATTTGAAATTTCATTCGTCTTAAATCAAAGCTCAGAAAAGAACATTACTTTCTACGCCAAAATTCATTTTCAAAGCCCATTCGTCTGGGTTTGTAAAGACTAATGAAGTGCGCGCGCTATATTTAAATAATAAAGTTGTTTACATGGAAGAAGATACATTAAATATCAAATTGAAAAATACAGGATACATGAGCGCAAATTGAATCCACTATATTTACTTTGTTTCTTACGCAATTTACGCAAGTCGAACTAATGCCAAAAAAACAAACTGTAAATAAAACTTGGACACATCGCCGCTTTATGAGTGGAGCTGTTTTATTCCATGTTTTATAAATAAAGAACGAATTAAACAATCACCGGCGCGGCGTGATGTTATCAAATTTCAGATGAAACGAAGGGTACAATATGGAAGAACAAAAAAGTGATATATTCACCTGAAGTCGGTGCTGTTGCTTTAAAAGTCGGCGTAGGGGTGATCATGTCTGTCTGTCTGTTAAGCCAGGCACAACAAGAAAAAACTCAACCCCACATGTCACACAGATTTACGGCGTATACACACACGCCGAAGTGCACGGGACCGACTGGCGTTGCAACAACCACCAGCATGCGCCGCGACGCCGTTACGGATTTAGATCTTCCGCCGCTGACTGACCGACTAAATTTGACGAACTGACTAAAAGCAAGGCGCCGATTTTTGAATGAGTTCTAATGGTACGCCGCGACGGTTGTGAGCTTTACTTTAGCGTTTGTTTACGATAGGCGCAATCTATCCGTCTAAATTAAGATTGAAGTTCTTTTATCTTTTCTTCAACGCCCTGTGCCTAAAGTCTTTTCTATGTAATATGGAAGGCCTTATCAAAATCTCACAGGGGTAGCCCACCCCCTTTAATTTAAGTAAGCATAAAAGCTCTTCTAGGTATTTGTGTTTTGGAATAATAAAAAGATTAGTTTCTTCTGTAAAATATAACGACACCTGCTACAGGGTGGTGTTTGGGAAAAGTAATTCCAACTATTTCATTTGCAGACTTAACGCTTATTAAGCGAACAAATCCCAGCAAGTTCATTAAGCCCCCGTAATGATGCAAAGCAAACTCCACACCTGCATGTGTAGGTAACTTAATAATCCGCTTAAAAAAAAAAAAATACAGCATGTTTTTACGGGGTATTAAAAGTTTTAATTAACGCGCACCTAGCTCCGAACTGGATACTTTTTTCATCATTAAAACAAACAATACGCCGTCCGCCTAAGCATAAATCCCCCTGTAAAAATAGAACTTATATAACAGGCAGGACTGCTAGGCGAAATGAAAATATGAAAGCTGAAAATAAATTTGGCCGGCTGTAAAGTATATGGACATTATTGCCACCGTAGCTTATTAATAAACACGTGATTTTTAATTCAAAATAAAAGTCGTTTCTATTTGAAGCTTTATTTTTTTGTGCGTTATACTTTGTTTGCTACATGAATAAATACAACAAATAAATAATCAGGTGGACGCTAGAGTAAATAACACAAACCCCTTGCACCGCAACGTTTACCCCACAGCACTTGCGGTAACTGAATTTAATGCGACAGTATACCACTACAACAACAAGCGGAATAATTCCTCGTTTCTACAATTGATTCCATGTAATGCGATGTTGTGAATGAAAATTAGCGAATGCGTGAAACGTAACTAATTTGAAGTGCATGGCAAATAAACAAACCTCTGTTAAGCAGAAACCCCTTCGACAAGACGAGAGCGGAATCTATTTCGTGTAGTAAGCTGGGGGGGTTGTTCTTATGCCGGTTCCTACTAAGCACCCTGTTAATCCTGCGTGCCTCCTTGCATTTACGTGTGCAACCTGTATCCATGCATACATATTACATGCACAATTATCTAACGTAATCTGCTGTACAAGGGAAAAATTATGTTCATAAAAAAAAGGGGGGGGTAACACAACATATGGTGCAAGTGTGCTAATTTTGGTTAATTAGGATCATTTACTATTGGCGCTTGCCAATTAGTTTTGCTTAATGAATCATAGAGAACCAGAGCCAAGCATATGTTATTAAGTAAAAGGCGCCACATGATGTTCCAGTTCCAGTTTTAACTTTTGTAATTTACGCGAAAAAATGTGCCCTGATATAATTGTGCCTTGCACATAAACAATCACAACAATTTGCTTTAAAATCCGATAGAAAACGCAACAGGATTTCTTTAATATAATATACAATACTTTTTAAAGTAATGTTTAAACAGTCTTAAAAAAAGTAGTGTTAAAAATTGTATAAAACATTAAAAATACAAAACTAGAAGCTAAAAGAGATATAAAGAATATAAACCAGTCGCAAGGAGGGGGGAGGGGGTTCTAAGTTGAACATGATTGAAGGACGGAGAAAAGATTAACGAAAAATTAATTACAAAAAAAAAGGTTTACGGTAATTATTCCCTTGGTGGTCTCTGAAGTGTCTAGAATATCGTACTAGAGAGGTTATTCGCCAATTTGGAATCACTCATCATACAATCTCTCTATCTTGAATGTACTTTTGGGATGAAAGTTCGTCTTTGTGGGGTTTAGTTTCCCATAACAGAAACACGAATGCAGATACAAAGGACAAAAGACGCATCAATTACACTCTTAGAAGTCCTGTGAAAACTTTTACCATTCTTTCATTTCGATTTGTTTCAGTTTTTCTAACTGAAAACAATATACTGGGCGTCTCAAGAGAAACGCCCAGTATATTGTTTTTGAGAATTTTTGACAGTTAACTTACGTTCTATCAAGTACTGGACATGTAGTCTACAAGTTAAAAGTCACACGGATGGCATTTCGTTCAGAAGTAGAAAACGAAATGAAGGGATTGGGCAAGAACGAGAGTAACTGACATGATTGACTGAGAAATCCAATTGTTTAAAGAATAAATAGTGAAAATGAAATTCCGGAGTCATCCTTAGGAGATCGTGGTATGGCAAAAGAGGAAGAGGAAGACCAATTTTTAGATGGTATGACAAAACCAACATAATTTTGGACTTTAGATGGGCTTAGATTTGCTCAGAGAGTACTGGAAAGATTACTAAAAAAAAAAGAACAACTTATAGAGTAAGTTAATTAAAACGAGATCTTGCCAGTCACAAGGATAATGAAAATATCCATCCGTATTGAGATAGCAAAAGAGGAAGAGGAACCAATTTATAGACGATACGTCAATATCAGATGGACAGCAGCAGCTTTGCTCAGAAAGTACTGGAAGGAATAGTAAAAAAAGAACAAATTATAGAGTAAGTCAACTAAAACGGGACCTTGCTAGATATATGTACAGGGTGGGCCAAATTTAACACTGTTAATAGGAAACACCTCTTTTTAGAAGAGTTAGACAAAAACTTACCTCGGTGCCTGGAGCTCACCTAAAAGTGATCCAAAATTTACTAAATTTTTTTTAGGTGAAAGAAAATGTCATTAAAGGGTTGCCATTATTTTTAGGCGGAAGAAAATGTCTGTGAAGGGTTGCTTTCTTTCAAGGCATCGTTCCTGATAGAAATTATAAGCTTTCAACTACTTCTATAAATCATTTTAACATATCGTACTTCTCACAGTTTGCATTAATTTTTAGGAAAATAATTTAAGAAATCTCACAATGGCTTTAAAGTATGCGTTGAACGTTGACAGTAGTCTACTCTGCCAATGCAAAAGAACGTCAATTGTTTCAATAATAAGTCATAGCCTACTGAAATATTGCAAAAATTTTGAAAAGCTTATATCTCGCAAATGCTTCGATTAATATATCACGTATATTATATTTTTGTCAAAGTAATTTTATACTCTTTTTAAAAATGCAAAAATATACAGGGTGTCCCATATAAAAATTGGGAAGTTCTCCTTATATCTCGAAAACTGTGCGCTTCAGAATATTGTAATTAAGAGCAATGAATTCTACGTCAAAAAGTGCCTGAAGAATGTTTTTACAGAAATCAGAAATTTTCATAAACAAAAGAGCTACGATGGTTTATAGAAATTGCAGCATTTTGAAAAAGACCTTGTAGCTCCGAAACAGTGCAAGATATCAAAATGCGGTCTTCACCATTGAGTTTCTAATAAAAATCGAGCTCCAGGCACCGAGGTCAGTTTTTGTCTAATTCTTCTAAAAAGAGGTGTTTCCTATTAAAAGTGTCAAATTTGGCCCACCCTGTACAGTGAAAATATCCTTCCATAATGAGATGACAAAAGAGGAAGAGGAAAACCAATTTATAGATGATATGTCAACGTCAGATGGGCAGCAGCAGCTTTGCTCAGAAAGTACTGGAAGGGATAGTCAAAAAAATGAACAACTTATAGAGTAAGTCAATTAAAACGGGAACTTGCCAGATATACAGTGAAAATATCCATCCATAGTGAGATGGAAAAAGAGGAAGAGGAAAACCAATTCATAGATAATATGGCAACATCAGATGGGCAGCAGCAGCTTTGCTCAGAAAACACTGAAAGGAGTAGTCAAAGAAAGCAAACGACTGACAAAGTAACTGAACTGAAATTACACTTTGCCAGACACATATGAAAACAAAAGACTCTCGAAAGGATGGAAAAAGAGGAAAAGGAAGACATCGTTCTGGATGGCATCACATCATCAAAATAATTGTTGACCTCAGAACTCAACTCAGTACAATACTGGAATGAGTGGCCCAAAAATAAAGAAGAACGGTAAGAGTATTATGGAACATAAAAAATTCTGCAGATGGCAAAAGAGGAAAAGGAAGACGTAATTTTTAGATAAAAGGACAAGATCCAAGCATTACTGGCTACAAATGACTTTAAAGAACACTGGAAGGAGTACCCCAAGAGGAACAACGATTGACAGAGTAAGTGACTTGAAACGAGACCTTTCTGGACTTAGTGAAAAGAAAAGATTCTCGATGGGTTACCATCATTGGAGATAATGAGATGGAGAAAAAAGGAAAAGGATGGTATAATATTATTAAAATACCTGTTGGCTTCAGACGAGTCGCAACTCAACTCAGATGGAATGGGTTGCCAAAAAATAAAGAAGAATGATAAGGATATTAAAGAGCATAGAAAATTCTGCAGATGGTAAGAGAGAAAAAGGAAGACGCCAGTTTTAGATTCAAGAACAAGATCAAAGTGATTGCTGGCTTCAGATTATACTCATACTCATATTTATTTCCAGTAACGATAATAACATTGTATGGAATATGTCAGCACAACATTTCCTAAAACTAAATCTTAAGTATAGAATGCACATAATAAGAGGTACAAAAGTCGTCATATATCGTAACTGAACAAAGTTCATTGTCAAATTGAATAAGACAAAGAGAAGATGCAAAGAACAAGAAATCAAGATCATAAATCAAGATCATAATAAGTATTTTTTTAGTAGATTTTTAAATCTAAGTAAATGAGAAACATGTATCGCCGTATTAGTGGTTTTACCAGCAATAAAACCCTGACCACAATGTTGTGCTGATTAAGAAACGGAATCAGACGATCTAAGAACGCATATTCAAAAACTTTAAAGAACACTGGAAGGAGTAACCAAAGAGGAACAGCGATTGACAGAGTAAGTTAATTGAAACGGGAACTTTCCGGACAAAATTTTCTCCATGTGATATCAACATTGGAGATAATGAGGTCGAGAAAGAGGAAAAGGACATCATTGGTTTCAGGTGAGCCGCAACTCGACTAAGAAGGGCACGAAAATGGGTGACCAAAAAAATAAAGATGAATGGTAAGAATAACATGGAATGTAGTTTAACTTTAGATTGCAAAAGAGAAAGAGGAAGACCAAGGAAGAACAACAATTGACAGAGCAAGTTAAGTTAAGTGAAGCGTTCCGGATATAGTGAAAGCAAAAGATTCTCTAGGGGAGAAGGAAGGAAGGGGGAGAGGGAGAGGAAGACATATTTCTACATCATTAAAATAATTGCTGGAGCTTCAGATAGGCCTAATTTGGGAATGAGTGGCGAAAGATAGAAAATTCAATCAGCAGGGCAAGAGTTATAAAGTAAAGAGGACAAATAAATTAATATGAAGACGATTAAAAATGAAATAGCGGAAAGGACTACTAAATAGAGAAAGGAAATTGAATTTGGAACAGGTGACAAAAAGTGTAATGTCAGACTACAATTGTATAAACAAAAAATGTAAAAAGAACGTAGTTGTATTACAACCCAAATAAAACTAAAAGAGAAATTTAGGTACGTTTCTATGGAACAGTTAAGACCTACTCATCACACGTATAGCGTGAAGTACTCAACCAAAAGGAAGAGAAAAAATAGAAGGACGAGAAAGGTTTTGCATTGAGCTAAGAGACTGTGAGAAGAAAGACCACTGGAGGAAAGAGTGAGGTTGATTTGAACTTGCAAAAGAGGCCCACTGCTTGCAAGATAGATTAGATAACAACAAATTTAAATTTCAAGGTGAAGTTTTTTTTTTTTAATTATTTTGGAGCCGCATCTGCCGACTTTGGGTTTTCTCTTAGCACAGTTCTACTGGTAAAATAAAGCGAATAGCCCCAAATGTTGAAAGAATAACCATGCTATGAACCTGACTTTCATCCACAATGCAAGGTTTTTAGGAAAAGAAAATAATAATCTATCGAAAATCAAAAACAGTGACACATTTCACTCGAGAAAAATCAATGATTACTGACGTTGTCAAATCAAAGAAACGAAACAAAATGCTAATTGCAATTTGGTCAAAGCCCACCGCATTCGGAAGCAATCCCAAAATCCACTCCCACAGAAGCAAATACAAAATTCCAAATACCATTCGCAACCAAAATGTTCTTTGCTTACCCCAAAATGTCTTAACATTGAAAGGCTAACCTTCTTCCAATTTAAAGACCATTTTGGACTATCCTATTTTTTTTTTGTACAAGATTTGGTTCAATTCCGCAATAATTTTTGAACATAGAAAACATAGAAAACGTTTTATTTTTTAAGACAATTTAATCTTGCATCAAAAAATAACTCATGTCCCAGCCCTTAACCTATAAAATAATTAACGCATCTGAATATTTGAAGTTACTGTTGTATAAATTTCGATTACATTTTAGTGGGAACCTCAGAAACAGACATAAGTGGGTTAATTATAACGTTATTTACAAATAAAACGATATTTCTTAACTCTTCTGGCGCAATCAGGGTCGCACTTACCGACCAGCGATGTTGAACAAGTCGCATTATTACAAAACCTACTTCAAAAATATTTTTAACGACGTTATTAAGAGTCTCAGCAGCTCTTAAATTAACTGTTTGATATAAATGTGAAGGTAAAAGTAAATATAAATTTAAAATGCTTTAACAAGTACAAAGTTTTTTTTTTAATTGATATTTCTGGCTTCTTTTGCATATGCAATAAATATTAGAGAAATGAAGCAATAAATCTGATTGGTCAAAATCAATAATATAAAATTAATACTTCAATTGCTTAAATGCGCAATTAGAAGTGACTTCAGGTAGCTTATCTTCTTGAAGATAAATGAGGTAACCCCTCCCCCCCTCCCCGCACTAACAATAGTCGGCGTCCACGAAAATAAGAAGCAAAAGCCGCTGTTTAATCGACTGTGTACATTCTAACCTAATTTTAACCGTTTAATTTTAGAACGTACCGTATTACTGGTTTACGTGTAAAGGCAATGAAGAGATAATTTACATAATGACGTAGAAGTTGTGTTAGAATAAGCACGAGCAGATTAGAAGACAGAGACAACAAACGTGTACGAAAGCGGACGAACCTGACGTGGGATCATCGCAATTTTCCTGTTAAAGTAATTGGAACGAATTATGTCATATCTAGAAAATTGCCGCAATTTCAAATTATCCGTTGGCATTGTGTCCTAAATAAATGCATGTTCAAGTTCGAATTACTTACGGCAGTTTCATGGATCACTAACGCCACACCAAAAAAAAAGGAAAAACATCTATATGTACAATGAGTATTAGTATAGCACTAAAAGTTCAATTCGAATGTGTAAGTTAAAACTGCGATCACATCAAACAACAACCAGCGAAAATCCAAGCGGTTCATCCAAGACTCACCCTCTTCATTTTCTTCCGGGTGAACCTGTCGGTGGGTGATTTCTACGAACTCTTTCAAATGTTTGGGGAGTTTCTTGGCACCCGTTATCGATTCGCCATCCATCACAAGCACTGGGACTTTACCATCATCCTCGACGTCGGATTTCTCCACGCTGGTACCTTCCCCGCTTTCCTCCGAAAGCATTCCGTATTTCTTCCGCCTCTTTTTCACCTGATCCATAAATTCGTCCTCAATTCCGGTCACGTGCGTCGCTTCCAATTTATCCTTTTTCGCTTCCTGTTGCTGTTGATGCGAGGTAATTTTCAACACCTTAAGTTGCTTGCGTTCTTCACGTTCCGCCACTTGTTGCATGTACTCGTCGTACATGTGTTGCCTAAAACGATCCGTGCTTGGCGCAGAAGTCACCTCTGGTTTGTAAACGTCTGGCTTTTGCGAGTTCGTCATTTGAGAGGTGAGTTTGCGTTTCTCTTCCTCCAATAGTTCCAATTCCTGTTGTATTTCCTTCTCTTTTTGTATTAGGTACTGCATTTGTTGCACGAAGAACTCTTGAGGTAACGACTGTCGGCGATTGCTGGATCGCATTGGTCTCGTTTCACCGTCACTTTCTGGATGGTCTCTCAAGTTAGACGTGGATCCTCTACGTATATTGATGGCTGCTATCACTGGGGGTTCCTTGTTGAGTTGGGTATCACTTTTGCTTTTATCTCGCGCTAGCTGGAGCCACTCTGAGAGATTTCGAGCGCTCAAGCGAGCGTTTTCGCTTGTTTTAGGTTCTTGGCGAGTTTTTGCGCGCGGCAAAGTTACAGCCTGCGGGTCTTTTTCCTCATAGTATAGATACATGTTATTTTCTGAAGATTCGCGTTTACTGAAATTTGCACTCGAATCTCGGATGATTGCCAAAAGCCTATTAGTCATCGCCCCTTTCAAATCCTGTGAATCACTTGTCGAATTAGTTCCGTTGTCCTCGTGATAGGTACGACGTTCCATGAATTTGTTGTGCAAGTCGAGCAGCTTGCCAGCCTCGTCCGGCACTTTTTTCGTCGTCTCCAAGTGATCCTTTTGCGTGGGCGAAAGACAGACAACCACCTTGGGATCTTCATCGGTCGCGATACCGACCCAGTGCTCACGTTCCATCGATCGTTCGGGCATTTTTACCTTATCGCAAGACTTGACTGGAACGGTAAAAGAACTGTTAGTATTTGATGATGGTTTAGTTGTGTTACGTGTCTCTTTATACATGAAAGCGGGTGGTTTAAATGCGGGGATGTTAGACGTTAGGGCATCGAGGCTTTGAGAAACCTCCGCTAGTTCCTCTAATACTACGACACCGAACGGCAGAGATATTAAAGTCTTCAGGCATAGCTCCCTTAAGGTAAGCGGCTTGTTCACTTCATCGTTTAGCATCGCCTGTATATCACCTATCGAAGAACTCATGGGGTTATAACGTGTTGTGCATAACGAAGTCCCTCGACTACTACTACTCCTCTCACTAGCTACTGATGGGGAGCGTGAGATAGTATTCATGTATACCGCCGCTTTAGGCGCTCTACCTTCTTCAGTTTCTTGCAAGGTAATCGTAGACCCCTCACTTATTGATTTGTCATCCAGAATTATCATTGGAGGTACTACTTCGGTTTTAGGCGAAATATCTTCGGGAGTTGGCGGGGGCGTTAACTGTGAAGACAACATTAACTTTTCCTTTTGGTCTGGAGCTTCAGATACAGTTTTGCCGTCGTCATCTTCACCGTCTGCAAATTCCTCCGATTCGTCAAAGTCACTCGGCGTCACACTGTTAGTACTATCGTCGTCGTCATCCAAAAAAACGACTTCAACCCCCGTGCTCGTTTCAGCAACGCTTGTACTGCAGATATCCTCAGAGACAACCGGAGTTTCAAGAAGGTGAAAGGCCCTTTCGCTTACAGGACCGTAATAGTGTGATTGCATTCGTTCTTGTTTGCTTACGCCGCGTGCGCTCTCTGTTTTTAGAGGAGGGATGTGAGTGCGTGACACGTTGGGGCTTCTTTGTTCCTTATCGCTGTGATCACTTCCCTCCTCGTTTATGACGTCCAGGTATCTAGGATTTTGGTAGACGGGAAGAAAATACTTGGCCAGTTCTTCGCGTTTCAGCGCACGTTTTGCCTTGATACTCTCGGCGCTCTGTTTTTCGTACGTGTTCTTGACCGCTTCTTCTGGACTCGTCACTAAATTGAGTCCCTCCAAAAACTCTCGTAAATTTGATTCGTCTTCGAGGGATATGCGCGTGACCACCGTCGCTTCCTCTAATTCTAAAGTTACGTTACCCATAGCCCGTCCTTGTTCTTTCTTATCCGCGGTGGTAGTAACAATCAGCTGATCTGCCACTTCCCATTCCACATCGGATTCTACCTCAGATACCACTGCGTTATGCTCAGTCTTATCTTCTGTTTCGCTCGTTTCCGATAGTTCCTGTATTCTGACGGCTTCGTCGTCGTCGAGGCTTCTGCTTTTGGTGATGGACGCATTCTTTTTGGTAATAGTTTTGGGCGATTCGACCCTGTAATTCAGATCGTTTTCCTTGATCGTTTTCACACGACAATCATCTTCACTTATCACCGGCACTGATTCGGTTTTAGTTTCGATAACGCTCAGTGTCTGTTGCATACTCTCCGCACTCGCGATTGGTTCACCACGTACTACTGCCTGTGGTTTTTTAGTGTTCTTTTTGTCAGAGCGACGTCGCCTTCTAGACCTTGAGGATCCGATTACGTTATCTGCCATAGCGATGCAGCAATCGACGGTAGTAGTTACTAGGTCGGAATCGTCAATGTGAGACGAGCCGTCGTCTTCGCACGCTGCTGCATCAAACTTTTCAACGCCTACTAAGTGAACACGGTGTTACAGGAAGACAAGGTGAAATAACAGGAACAGAGCGACACAGGAAGAAGCCACATTAAAAAGTGTTAGTTGGCCAAGTTTTATTAAAATGGAAGGAGGAACAACTCCATTAGTATCGATTACTAATTTGCACACAATCACATCACGCACTGTTTTATCGCGCAATGTGCTTGGATCTAATGAATGCGCTTACTAATAAATTAATATATTTTTGCTGGCAGTGTTTAGGAGATAAATGAGAAATTCGCATATCTTAAGTCACATTACTATAAATAACTCGTCTCAAACAACAAGCAAGTTTGACGGTTAACAAGAAAATAATTCGAATAGAATTCGGAGGTAGGAACTGACCTTGACTTTCGGTTAGCGTTGACGGTGTTGATGCGGCCGAGCTGCAGTTTGAGGAAACCGACAGGACTTCGCTTCCTTTCCCGTTCGATTTTAAATCACCTAAGAAATCAAACAACTGTTAACGAATTCAAGGCAGCGCTCGATAACTCAAAAATAAAATATTTGCACAACAAATTTCGCTGATTTTCAAAGTGTATTTGCATATTTTATTATTGCGCAGTCATGTAGTGCACGAGGATGGAAATTTGGGTCAGTCCTGGAAAACGCACGCATTTTCTTTTAAGGTCTTGCGCTAAAACAAACGTCAAGTTTGTTTATAAGTCGATTATATTATTCATTTTCTGCCCACGCATGGGAGATGAAGGTTAACACGACTATTGTGTCATCTAGCTTCGTGATAAGCATGTTTGCATAAATACTACAAATGTAAATTACATTAGTCGTAAGTTACGATCTAAGAATGTAATTGCGCATTTTATTTCTCTAGTTCAAAGCGAACGAGGGGGGGTTAAGGTAGACTTCCGAAAACACCGAAATGCAAATCTCACGTTAACATCATTTAGCTAATTAAAAGTCTGGAAGTGATAACACGATAAGACATGCAAATGGTTATTTATTTTATTTACTTATCTAATCACATAAGGAACGTGATTATAACTAGAAAGGATAAGCCTCAATAAATTATGTATTCCTATTGTAGAGTTGACAAATTGGATTCATTTTTTTCTTTTTTAATAAAACACATAGGTCGTACATTTTCAGAAATGAGGTGGTGCCGTTAGGCGATGCAATCGTTAAAAAAGAGCTATATAACTCACATCCTGTAGCGGACACATGTATTACTGATATGATTCAAATTGTATTTTAATTGCAATCGTTATCGCACCAGAATACCAATAGAATCCTAACTGTAAAAATATCACAAATGCATTTTCTCACGAGTGCAAACGGTTTACTTCTTTTTTCAATGCATCCGACTTAATAACAACAGCAGTGCCATCCGACAATTCAGCGGAAGATTTATTGCGCCGACCTTATTTAGCTGGCGCAAGGTCTAACATAGTTGTTAAATAATTTTTTTTCTTCTGTGTGTGTGTGTGATGTACGAAACTGATTTGTTGAATGTGTTTGTGCCTTGTATGGAAATGCGAATGCCGGCGAAATAATTATGTATTTACATTATCAGTGGTAGTTCGTAGTCGCCAACGAACCTTGAAACCAAAATAAATAACAAAATTAGGCATGGAAGTTCAATAGATCAAGCTAATAATGACGAAATTTTTTGCGTTGTGTATGTGCTTTTGTATTTAATTTTTATTCATATGGAAATAGTGTTTACTTAAAAAAAAATACACACGATATTATCTTTTGGAAAAAAATAATAATAATAACAGATAAAAAATGTAGTAAATTTTTAAACGTTAGGAAGAGAAGTATACTCAAAGATTCAGGAAAAAGTCAATCAATTTTAGAAAATAATAGAAACATATTATTTAATGGATTTGTTGAATCCTTACTTCATCATGATTGTTTGCTTTGTCACGTTTGTTGTTCAGGTCATTGTACTGACGATCACTTTAGTAGGCCTAATCTTGTTTATACGGATTACGTCACTTTTAAGACGTTGCACGTAATTTAGGAAAAGAAGTTAACAAAAAAATTACTCAAATTTTACTCCATGTGGAGCAGTTACTTAACGGAATGTTCTTGAAGCTTCCTATTCAGATAAACACTTTTGTAGATGTACAATTTCGACACTCTTGGCATTTACCATTTTTAAGACACTGTGAAAGAATATTTTGTTTAACAACACTACATGGAGCAGTTACTTAACAGAACGTTCTTGAAACTTTGTGTTCAGATAGGATGTATAATTCCAACAGTTCAGGCTTTCACCATTTATTAAAACATTTTGCTTGACAACTGCAGAAAAATATTCATCAAAAACGCCTCAAATTTTAGGCTACATGGAGCAGTTACTTAGCAGAATGATCTTGAAACTTCCTGATCAGATAGGATGTATAATTTCGACAGTTCTGGTTTTCGCCATTTATTAAAACATGGTGAGAGAATATTTTTTTTAACAACAGCAAAAAGATATTGATTAAAAACGGCTTAAATTTTACGCTACATGGAGCAGTTAGCTAACAGAATGTTCTTGAAACTCCCTGTTCCGATAAGATGTATAATTTCGACAGTTCTGGCTTTTGTAATTTTTTAAAACAGTGCGAAAGAATACGTAGTTGAACAAGAGCAGAGAAATGCTAATGAGAAATTATTTAAATTTACGCTACATGGAGCAGCTACTTAGCAGAATGTTCTTGAAGGTTCCTGTTCACAGAAACACTTTTGTGGGTGCATAATTTCGACAGTTCTGGCTTCCGTTATGTTTAGGACACTGAGAAAGAATATTTAGTTCAATAAAAAAATGTCTCAATGACACGGAGCAGATACTTAGCAGAATGTTCCTTTTTAGTCAAGCACTTTTGTGGGTGTATCATTCGGACAGTTCCACTTTTAGGACATTCAGAACGAACATGTCATTTAACAAAAGCAAGAAAAATGTTAATAAAAAATGACTCAATTTTACTCTACATGGAGCAGTTACTTAGCAGAATGTTCTTGAAGCTTCCCGTTCAAACGAAAGCTTTCGTGGGTGTACAATTTAAACAATTTTGACTTTTTCTGTTTTTACAACACTGAAAAAGAACATTTAGTTTAATGAAAAATGATTCTAATTCTATGCTACAGGGAGCAGCTACTTAACAGAATACTTTTGAAGCTTCCTATTCAGTCACACGCTTTTGTCAGCATTGGCTTTTGCCAATTTTAAAAAACTATGGAAGAACAAGTAGTTTAACGACAGTGGAGAAATAGTAATGAAAAATGACCCAGTTTTACGCTACACGGAGCAGATACTTAGCAGAATGTTTTTGAAGCTTTCACGCCTGTATAATTTGGATAGTTCTAGCTTTTTCACTTTTAAAACATCCAGAAAGAACGTGTCATTTAACAAAAGCAGAGAAATGTTAATAAAAAATTGACTCAATTTTACTCTACATGGAGCAGTTACTTAATAGAATGTTCTTGAAGCTTCCCATTCAAACGAAGTAGGTGTATAATTTAAACAATTTGGACTTTTTCTATTTTTACGACACTGAAAAATAATGAGAAATGATTCTAATTCTATGCTACATGGAGCAGTTACTTAATATAATACTTTTGAAGCTTCCTGTTTAGTTGAACGCTTTTGCCATTTTTAAGAAAACTGGGGAAGAACAAGTAGTTTAACAACAGCGGCGAAATATTAATGAAAAATGACTTAATTTTACGATACACGGAGCAGATATTTAGCAGAATGTTTTGGAACCCTTTGAAGCTTTTGTGGTTGTACAGTTTTGCTCTCCACTTGTAGGTTATTCAGAAAGAACATGTCATTTAATAAAAGCAAGAGAAATGTTATTAAAAATGACTCAGTTTTACTCTACATGGAGCAGTTACTTAATAGAATGTTCTTGAAGCTTCCCATTCAAACGAAAGCTTTCGTAGGTGTATAATTTAAACAATTTTAACTTTTTCCATTTTTAAGACACTGAGAAAAAAGTAGTTTAATGGGAGATTATTCTAATTGTACGTTGCGTAGAGCAGTTACTTAACAAAATTCTTTTGAAGCTTCCTGTTCAGTCGAACGCTTTTGAGAGTATAAGTTCAACAGGATTGGCTATTGCCATTAAAAAAAAAACTGTGGAAAGACAAGTAGTTTAACAACAGCGGAGAAATATTAATGAAAAATGACTCAAGTATCTTCCCTAATATATTTTAAAATTAAATAAATTTAGAAAACTGATTAGAATTATTTTTTTACAATAATTAACAGAGTAACGGTAAATTCACCAGGCTTTTAATATCGTATTGAATAAGATATCAAAAATTAAAATTAATTTTTAATTTTACTTTTAATTTTAGGCTAAAGCCATTGATTTGCGCAACTTTGCCTTCAACCAAACGAGTACACATGCAAAGAATTCTATTGATAAGATATCAGTATGGAATACGACTAAAAATAAAATAATTAAATGAATTCGGTTCATTTACTTCCACGTTTTAATTAAACTAGATAAAAACAACATGTTGCCAAATTTTTTGCCACAAATAGAATCATCCATAACAATAATAAGCTAGCCAAATAAATAAGTTTGGATTAGATTATTTTGAATTTAAATGTTCTGTTTATTTTCGTTTTAAAATTTCGGAAAACAATTCAACAAATCTGTCCTCATCTCAACATAGAATTGCATAAACATGAGAGCGTATTTAAATAATGAATAATGCAAAAACTTCCTTTGTTAGAAGCAAAAGAGTGACAGGAGGATGAGACGGTAAAGGTGAAGAGTACTTCATATACTAAACTTAATTAAATTGCGTACATAAATAAATAAAATCTGACGCGTTCACTTGAAGAGGGTGTTAATTAAAGGTAGATACCTTCCTGGAAGTGTTGCTATTCCGAATATGTACATATACAGGGTGAACACCACTATCGATGCAAAATTTATTCGCGCGTTAGCCAAACTACCAGTTAGTTGTTGTAAGCGTTTGTAACTAAAAGTTTTTCAGTTGGAAATGTATCGGGGATGTGCGATGGATAATCGCCGGTCCCACTACTCTCTTCCGGACACCATCAATGACGGACACGTAGGAAGGGAGTGTCGCACGGCTCAGAGTCCCTCGACCGGAACACCCACTCCTTAAATTAGACAATATCGGATATATTTCCGATTTATGTGGAGGAGTACTTTTATGCGGTGATACGATGCGCTTAATGGGTTACGTTCGTTTCGTAATCGATTACGTTCATCTGTACTACAACATCTAAACAAACACAAAAACTGACCCAGTTTTCAAACGAACAATGATGGACCGTACTTTGCAGAAACCAATGTTACAACAGAGTTGAAAAGATATTAGAATTGAAAAAGGCATTAGCTTCTTGAGATGTACGTACAAATGTACATCTCAATTCATCTTGAAAAGAATACATTCGTACCACACGTAATGTACTGGCATTATTTTGTAATTTATTTTAAAATTTGTGGGACTTGCAGGGTTCATGGCGTTTTATTGATGAGCTTTTATGTTGTGTGGATGTACGCTAGTTAGGAGTCGATGAATTCGGTCGTTGTTTCCTGCGATGTGGGAATGGAAAGTGGCCCTCATGAGTGAATGATTGATTGGCGCGACAAATTTTCGTTTTGCATTAGTCGAGATTTTTTTGATTCATTGAAAACTATAGTATTACAGTTTTGTATTCATTAGAATAAAATCGCTGGAAAATACAATGCTGTTTCCAAATGCACAAAAAAGTAAAGACTTCCTGCACGTAATAGATTTCAAATGAAGGGTATGTTACGAGATTCTGACCGGTAAGAGCAAGAGGTTAGTTTTATGTAATTAAATCCCCCCCCCTCCCAATGTTCACCTAACAAATTAAGAAAAGGCAAGAAGAAGAACAACAAAACAATTCAACTTTATAACTCACATAAAACTCTCAGAACGACCATGTACGCAAGCCCACTTTCAAAAACTCTGAAACCCCCGCTCAGACTAGCGGCGATAGAATCAAAACAATTCGCTAAAAATAAACCAGATCAACAGAATTTTTTTTAGCTCTGAATCTTGGAATATACAAGCGGCTAAATCAAAAACATCAACAATTTAACTGCAAGTTCGTATTTCAAGATTGGTTTTAATCATCAAGGGCTTACATTTTAGATTCAAAAAAACTTCGGCGTTCGAGTACGACTTCAGCTGATTTAAGGCCAAGGGAATACGAAGGAAATACGAAGGAAATACGAGGCAACGTTACTCATTGATAAAAACGCTGGATTTGGAAAGACGCAAAACTTCTGTACCCGAACCCTCCATAGGTGCTCTGAAGATTTACTTAAAACACACCAAGCCAATGACGGACTCCAAATTCAAGAGCCTAGACGCAGCGCTGGTTAGATCGAGATCAGCTAGTCCCAAGTACGTAAGTTGGGAGGACGATAAAATTAGAGAAGAGCAAAAGAAAAAGGTCGCGTCCTCCAAACGAGAGCGCAGCATAAGTTTGCCCCCAAAATTGGTTTTTGGCGAAACCAGTCGACCTGTTTCGCCCCCAATTTTGAAACGGCGAGAATACACCAACTTAAACAGAACCACAGTTATAAAATCCAGCCCTCCGCCGAAGTTGATATTCACGGAAACGAACAGACCTGTATCGCCCACAATCAAACGAAAGAGTATATTATTACCGAAAGAAAGGGAGCTGGTGCGTAAGCGGTCCCCAGAAAAGGTGATCTTCTCTGAAATGATTAGACCAATTTCACCTGTGAAGGAGGAAAAGGTGAAGCCCAAGCGAGTTGGTGTCTTCTTTACTCCTCCGGATGTTCGAAGTCGATCGGCATCGCCAAGGCTTGCCGAAAAACAAAGAGGTGGATCTACTACGCCTGAGCGGTTGTATTTTACGAAAACTACCAGGCCGGTGTCTCCAATAATCGAACAGTCTTATGTCTCAATGCCTGTAACGAATAAGGTAGGAAGATCTCCGTCGCATCGGAAAATCCGTTCGAAACACGGGGACTCAATTGAATTTTCAAGAAGGAAAATCGTCAGGTCTTAAAGCGCGAGCGAAGCTGACGAGAAGCATTGGTTTTTACTCCACCATCAGCGCAGAGTACAAGCTCGATTGGTTCGTGTGATAAACGAGAGTATCAAACTTACGTGAATGAAGTCATACATTCCACTAGGAAATCCGATAGATTCAAAGATTTAAATAAGTTCTACACTACTTTAGAAAGGGTGGGCGAGCTGGAACGTACGACTTCATCGGCTGATTTAAGACCAAGGCGGAAGTACGAGGAGGAAATTATTGATTACGACCGTTGGAAAGAGGTTAGAACGCGTGAGAAAGCGGAAAAGAAATTGAGTTCGCTGTACATTGAATTGAAAAGTAAACAAAAAGAAAAGGACTTCTTATTCCTGCCGAAATACGTGGAAGCGGACAAGTGGAATAAAGATTTCGATAGAAGCTTGAGAGTGAGGGACAAATCTGGTGAGAAAATCAAAGAAGAATTTGAGAAGAAGAAAGACCAAGACGCTAGCGTCGGTGCAATAAAGAAATGTGAACTGGAATACCAGCGTGATGTATACAAACTATTGTGGCGGGGGAATTCAGTTGTGAATCTAGCACAAAGCTTGGCGGAAAAGCGTTCGCAATCGGAAGGTAGAGTCAAAACTGTTAGGCAAAAGTTAATCGATCAGAAAGACTTTTAACTCATGGCATCGGTAGTAGAATTTGGAGCAGTCTATCAATGGAACAAGTTCAGATGCTGAAGAATCAGCTTGCTGAGATTTACCAGAACGGATCGAAGAGACAAATTACACCGAAAAGTGATTCCTCAGTTGAAGTACCTGATAACAGGAGAGACTTTCTGCACTCGACTTTGACAGTTCGTCGAAATTCAGATTCATTAGGGGAATACAAATTCACCTCAAAACCACAAGATTCGACCACCTCGTCTTTAACTGAATCGGGTAAAAAGTGACTGTCTCAGAGTCTGAATTTGGAATTTCTCGAACGTCAGTGACAAAAATACAAGACCTCCGTTTCTTTAGGGCTTGGCCAAGAAACACGAGGTGCAATCGCCGCAGCCGACGTCACTGTGAAAGCAGTCTCAGAAATGCCGTCTCCAAGAACGTGTTATTCCCTGGAAATGTGTGAAGACGACGTTCACGAGAAAGATAAGAAACACAAAGATAACGACTTCGTCTTAATTCTAGCAAAAAACGACAGCAGTGCACACAAAGAAAACATCAAGGAAACGCTTTCGGAATGGGCGTGCCCCAAAAAAGCACTGATAACCACGAACGTCGTTAACAATAATGCCAAGACTTCGTCTACAAGCGAAACGGAAAGTGGTAGCACGGATGGTTCGATTAAAACAGTGATTGACGCAGGGAAGAAGGATATTAAGAAGAAAGTCGAGTATTTTGAGCACGCTTTGGAGAAAACTGAGTATACTCCCAGCGTATATAAGCCGGCGGACGACATAGAAGCAGAAGCGTCGGTGAAAAAACGCGATCGTTTCGCAAAGAAAATGGTTCAGTCACAATCATATCAGAATTTGAAGGAGTTGTTTGGAGAGAAAGTCGTAGCGAAAATGACCATTTCGCCCTACGAGGTTAAACGTAAACCCCTACGTCCCTAACTGCGTTCTTCTAATATAAACCCTTTGAGGTTATCATCAATTTCTAACAGCACGGATAGTATCCATAGAAGTCGTAGTTTATCTCCATACCCAGGTGATAGTTATCCGATTTTAAGGGCAGGGGATGTATCAAAATTAAAAAATTAGTTTGAATCGAGGGATGATGAACCTTCATCCAGATTGTTTTTATTCCCCAGAAGATGTAGCAGTGATCCCCCAAATAAATAGGAAATCCCAAATGACAATACCAGGCCAACGTAAAGGCGATGTGGATTATTCGCTGGAAGAAGGCAATCGCTAGAAGAAGTCGCAGTCGTACAAGAAGGGGCGGAGTCGTATCTCCCGTTTACCTAAGAACAGAAGACCGCCTCATGCCCCATATTAACATAATCAGCAAAATCGCAAGTTTATACCCCAGAAAATCCGCCCTAAAAGAACCATCGAGAAGCACGGAAGAGCTCGCGGAGATTCTGGGCATTCCCGTTGGGGAAGTTGAAAGGATGCGTCAGAGATTCGAATCGTCTGACACAACCATGTCTTTGTTAGGACACATGTTTACCTCCTCGCCAAATTTGACCGAATTAAAAGATATCAGCCCGTATTTGGCGGCGTCTTGGACTGCCCATCGTTATCCAAAATTGGAAGACAACACGCGTTCCCTATCCTCACCTGAGCACTCCGTTTCTTCAAGAGACACCTCCCTTGTTCGTAAGGTCCGCGCAAAGCCTAGGTCAGCTTCTCCCCCCCGTCCGAAAGTGAAACTCTCCTCCATCTTGAAACCACAGACGCGCAAAGAGGATGCCGAAAAAAGGATTACGACCCAAAACTACACCGCCCCGTTGGTCGTTACCAACCACCAGTTTCGAGGGTCGAACCAGCAAGGTATAGATCGTGGTGGCCCTCTATGCCCACACACAACAGATCCACAGTTACAATCAAACGTGTTGTATCTCTAAGACAGTAGAGGTTTTGATTATGCATAGGACACCTTTTGATTTACTCAAATGATAGATCCGGTTTCAAAGGCAGGGGATCCCCAAATAAATAGGAAATCCCAAATTACATTATTTGAGGCGAAGGTACGAGTATCCAACAATCGCTGGAAGAGGACGCAGTCGTACAAGAAGGGGCGGAGTCGTCTTACCCGTTTACCTAACAGCAGGAGACCGCCTCATGCCCCATATTGACGTAATTAGCGAAAACTCAAGGGTTATATCCCAGAAAATCCGCCTTGAGTGCTCGCCATTCCAAGTTTACGTATATTTAAATTGTGCAAGAAAATGTTTCATACCTGAATAACAAATACATCCACGAGGTTCCTTCACTTTCTTCCTTTTGTAAAGCCTGAATCGTTTCAAGTTACCAAAAGACTTCAACGCGTATCCCCAAGATCGTTTCGCGCACGATTTGGGTCCATCGACAGGTTGACTGGCCTGTCCCTGCTTCTCAAGGCAGATCAACCAAGGCATCTTCATCGCGTGCTCTAGCAGATTCCCTTACTCTATTTTATTCTTTTGTCTTACACTCACGGTGCCCCGAATAAATTCAACACTTCCAAGATAAGAAACACAAAGTTACGCCGAAGTGCTAAACGCAAAGCTGCCGAACGAAGTGACACGCGTCGTGATTTTTATCGCGCCGTGCTCAGGATAATGAAGAGGATTTTCTCATACCTACTTCTTGCGGAACTGATACGTTCGGCTCACCTTAAGACAAGCCTTCAATCGCAGCGCGGAGTTATAAATTTCAATTGGGTCATTTGTAGTTAACGTAGCGTGTGATTTCATTGTCGAAAGCTTGAAATATTAGTGGAAATTATAGATTGGAATATGAGGACATTTAAATAACTTCGAGACTTTTGTGTTTCAAAGGCGATTTATTAGCCTTAATTCTAATGCACTTCAAATAATAAGTGGGAACTTAAGTGTGGATGACCAGAGAATGCGTCATTATTATTCGCATCAAGACTTGATGGATCGTAGCTTCCAGTTAGTACAGTTACTACTACATCATGTAGTTAATTAAAATTAATAATTTTTATCACTTAATTTATACTAGGAAGTCGATATAATTTGAATAAGGGTCGCTTCTTTTTTTAAATAAACGTTTATAAATTGTACTCACCATTTATTTTTACTTCACTAAATCTAGAATTTCTGGCACCTTCATCGAGCTTCGTCTCAGTCTCACTCTTATCCCTCGTCGTGTTCACCGACGTGTATGAACTACTGGACACGGTCGATTCTGAAAATTCCACAACTCTTTAAAGCGAGCAGCCTTGCAAAGTGACAGAAATGTAATAAAATACACGGCTAAGGTGGAGACACGTCACACGCTCAAAGAAATCAAAAATTAATTTTATTCCCTCCCCCCATGCTCTTTTGTGCAAAGTGGCGACTTAACATGACAAAAGAGTCGGTCCTTTCGGCACGTACCACAGCAATTTCAAATTGAATTTTGTGCTGCAGTTCAAATTACCGTCTACGGGATTTCTATGGAATACAAATCATTTCGCGGAAGCATAAAACATACATAATACAACATCCTACTGGTTGTACACGTACTGTGTGGACAGGTATTGGAATTTAACAGCAAACTGATAGCGTGTAAAGCCAATAAAATTGCTGGTGATTGAAAGAATAAATTATGTTTTATTGGTGGCGTGTCTTGAATGAAATTCAAAAATTTTAAATCCAAAATCAAACCACGCCAGAGCTTACGCAAAAAATTGAATGCATCTACGAAGTCAAGAAATGACTTGCTGAAATGTTAGGATGAGTGTGATTTTTATTTTACACTCCTCCTCTCCATTTTCCACATCAAAAACTAATACTTACGTTTAATAATCTCGGAATGAGTTTCCTGGTGCACTGTTTTGTACTGACGTCTCTTTGGTGATCCGTTGCAGTCTCTGAAATTAATAATAACGAGGGTCATTTTTTTTCCTTTGGTCGCATTGAAATGAAATTGCATTTTACGTAACATGCGTAATTTCATTATTCGAATAAATAAAGGATTTTTCAATGCCGTTATTACATTGTAGTTCTCCATTGAAGCACGAGGAACAATGGCAAAACTTCAATCACTGACGAATATTAGTCCATCACAGCGAGAGGACCGTGTCACATTGTTATGTCCGAACAGAAAAAAAGGATTTCTGGTTCGCAGGTTTTGTGACCATGACGTCACGTGGGGGGTGAGGTCCGATAAGCACAAACACGTAAACTAATTTGTTCACAACATGTATGGTAGGTATTCGCGAACGCGTGCCGCTGTGCTCTAAGGTGCCTAGAATTTTGGTCACGTTTTTTGTTCTATTTTGCAGTTTTATTTTTGGACGATCGGACGTGCGCATAATTAGGAAATTTTTTTTTTTTAGACGTCGACCGATGCGTTGCCGAAATAAAACTGTCGGTGAAAATTAAACGACCGCGTTTATGTTCGCATTCACCACAATAAATAAAATAATACATGAAATATAGACCGGCACGTGCTAAAAATACCTCCTCGGGCTCACGTCAGGATTTATTTAGTGTGGACGTGAATGTAAAAAAAATACGTCTTTCATTCCATCAATGAAAGGATCGACTTACAAGATCTTGTTTCTTTTTTTCTGAATACATAATATAATTGAGTCACATTTAGGTCCAGTTTTACAATCATGGAATAAGGACGGAATAACTGTTTGCCAAATATCCTTTAATGTTCCTCCATATCTACGTCACACCTACATCACGTTATTTTGAGAATAATGCTTATCCGACGATTGTAAAATTGGGCCTTAGCATTTAGAAGTTATGGAGATTTCATGGTACCCACTCCCCTTAGAATAAGGCCAGAGAAAATTTAATATTGTAATAAAAAATCCCCTTTGTCTGGATACAAAATTGTGAGAATTATTTTTGGTCTTGTTCCCTGCATATGCAGAGACATCAGACAAAGTCACTAGTCATGTGACTGAAAAATATGTATACTGTTAGTTAGGCAACACATCTTACAATATTGAAAATAAACGTATAAGTATTTTGTATATTTTCCAATTTTATTGCAGTAACAATTAACAAAAAAAAAAAAACTGTAAGAACACAGTTACAAAACAACTTAATTAAGAAAGTGTTGTTTCGAATCATGAATTATTTACAGGATTCACAGGATTCGAGTATTTTGAGGATTCGAATGTCCCATCTCTAAACAATACGTCATGTTATAAATGTTATAAATTAAAAGACTACTCGAAAAGGACTATGCATCAAGCAAAAAATTGAATAAAGACATTAAATGGCAGAAGGCAGCTGCAGAACATCAAAAGTAACAAAGAGAGGAATTAAAAAAACACATGCTGATGGAATAACACAATCGAGAAGATTATTGGGAAAGGAAAAGGAAAGCGTATTTAAAACACAAAGAGCAACATTCCAAAAAAAGAAGAAAAAAACACGTGAAAAATTATAAAACAAGAAAAGGAGTTTCGGAGAACGAAAATGGCAAAAGGTTACAAAGACAGCCAGAAACTGTTATTTGGAAAATAAAAATACTAAGGAATAAGAAACTGCTTTTTAATGTAATACAAATTAGAAACGCCTAGGGCCAAGTAATATAAAAGGTAAATAAGGAGAAAATAATCGTTCGGATGATAGAAACTCGTTTCGAGAAACGTTAGAACAAAAGGACATAATAAGAACATATGGAATATAGGAAAGAACAGCAAGATAGGCGACAAAAACGACAAGCTTCATTAAGACAGTTAAGAGAACAACCTAACAAGGCCAAACGAGTAAAACAGCAAGGACATGTCAACAATGGAAATGCCTAAAGCTGCACGGTTTATACCTCGAAATTTTAAGTAATGATAACAGAGGTAGCACCGAAAGTCCAAAACAGAAACAAAATAGATTATCGAAACAATAAAAGAATTACACTGTTAAGTCGCCCAAACCTAAAAAGCTGAGGCTTTTAGATCGAACAGAATTTTATAAGATGCCATTTTTATTGAAGCAACAATAGTTAAAAATAAACAAGAAGGAAGACTAAGGGCCAGTTTTACAATCGCCGAATAATAACTACTTGCCGAACAGCCTTTAACATTCTTCCACATCTACGTCACGTTATTCCAAGAATAATGTTATACTCAGTTAAATCGGCGATTGTAATATCGGGCTTAAGAAAAGCATGAACGGAAAAAGTGAGGGAAGCAATGATGAAGATGAGCATCTGGAGGGAAATATGAAAAAGAGCCCAAGGGACGACGATTTAAAAAAAAACACTCAACTTGACAATCGAAGAGATAGATAAGCTTTAGGATAAGATAGCATAGAGTGAAAAACAAAATTTAATTTTAAGATTAAAAACTAAACAGCTTTTTGAAGCAAAGTTGGAAGCTCAGAGATAAAACCAGAATAATCCAATAATGTAGGAATTACTGTAATGGCTTGTTTTTACTAAAGCTTTTCTCTTTCATAGTTTAATAATAACATGTTTCTAGATATCGAGATAACTAAATAACTCCACTGGTTGGGACTTGATATACCTATAATTTAAAAAAAAAACAACTATAAACCATTCACTATTTATTTAACATCGATATGACATTCATCGTCAAAATTTAGTTACTTACATGAGTACCACATTCTCACTAGACTTTCACGGCATACTACGATAGTAAATAGATAACGAATGGATTATACATAATTTGTAAAACTTTTCCCTTCACTTTTAATTTTGGCTGGGTCACTTTTCAAATCTGGTTCGTTAATCTATCTGATTTGAATTGTCACAATTTGGCGTATGTTAAAATGACATCAAATTAAATCTGTCTAATTTTACTATGACAGCCAACCTACTAAAATTAAATTTAAATTTAAAAGAAAATTAAAATAACGGCCTACTATGATGGTAAAATAGATAATAAATGGATTATAGCTACATCGAATTTCGTTCTTTTACTGCTTTGTTTATTCTCATGCAATACGCCTGTCGCAAACATCTATGAAATTAAATCCTGCGGGAAGAAAAGTAAGGAGAGTAAATTGGCGAGGTATATACATAGAAAACGTCGTTCCATTGTTTATAGTGTGGTGTGTATACGAAAGGCATCCTGAAATCCTAGAGAATATTTATAGACCTGAAGGATTTGGCGCATTAGTTTTATCTCGGTGCGATAAATGTGCTAAATCTTGTTAGTCATACGTTTATTGCAGTTAATGTGGTGTATGTCTTTCTTTTTAAACGGTGAGTCTCAATCATCAACTAATTTATTTAGAAAAAAAAAATAACATTGACATGCGTGAAATTGCTAAATCAACGAAAAATAATATCATTGTGGAAACACAAGGTAAGAAAATGAAATCAGTTTCAATTTCAACTTATTTCCACAATATTTACAATACTCATACGTAGATTAATTAAAGTAACAAACTGTATTATATTAATCAACGGACGGTTTTTAAATTTAATTTAAATGTCCACGTTTCGCAATATTTCGACAGTTCGTCGGAAAATGTTTGATGATTTCAATGGATAAGCTACCCTATTTCTTGTACAAGATTTGGTTCAATTTCTACAATAAAAATCGAAAGCAAGAAATTTTTGGGCTGCAGGTACGATTTGTAGATAGAATTGTTTGAAAAATTGAACCAAATCTTGTACAAGAAATAGCCTAGTCTAAAACGGCCTTTAAGAAACAATTGTCGGTTAGTGTTATTAATAATTCAATTAAATTTTTATTTTTAGAAAATGGAAACTGGTGTGGTTCGTAGACAGAAGAAGACGCAGCAAAAAATTTGCAAAACCGATGGAGTAGCGATTTCGCAACCACAGATAATACCGATTTTGAAATGGAGTCACAGCCAGCCAGATCAAACAAATAGAAGAGAATACTTCCGAAACTTGAAAAAATCTAAAAAGCACTTGTGACTTATTTTTAGTTAAATAGTTTAAACTACAATGTTATCGATTTTTTTTCCTGTAAATATTCTGCATTTTTTGTAAAGTAATTTAACTGGCAGCACCTTATTGCATATACATATTTCATAAATATTTTATGTACTATCGATATCATAAAAAACTAGGACAACTTTTAAATCCAATAGCCATGCGTTTTCATTATTTTATTATATTGAATCTTACTTTGCTGTCAAGTCAGTAACTGTATTTTTGTTAATGCTGAAATTTTGAGCAATTTGTCCAACTGTGATACCCTTTTCTATGCAAGCAGCTATCCTAGCTTTTTAAACAATATTTACTGTAGGTATGATTGACAGTGAGTGACCATTTTAAATAATTTTAAATTTATGGTCGGTAGCAGCTTTACACAGCTTAAAAAGTCTTGTCCTAGTTTTTTATGATAGCAATAGTAGGTATATTTCCGCCAAGAAGCAAAAGCAAAATGAAATTTGAAAAAAATTAAAACTGTCATATCTATGCAAATTATTTTGTTATAATTGCACACCTAGTCACACGTTTCCGTTGTTAAATATCAAATACAATTCTTAAGAATACTTCAGGAGCTTATACATAAATAATTATACACTAATAAATAGATATTGCAAGTACATTATCTTTTAATTGGCATTGCACGTCGAAAGCGTACCTACGAGATTTATTGCATATTAAAGGGATGGACCAATTTTATATTATTTTAATTGAAGCTCTGTATTTGTGTGTTCAAGTGACCACTCACACTTTGACTAAACATTAAACAAATAATAAAATTAGTTGCAAGCTAATTGAACTTCCGGTCGTAGCAGTTTTATTTCACACAAAAAGTGCAAGTGATTTTTAAAAAGCAAACTTGTTATTATTTTCTAGAATACGAAATTGATTTTTCATTTCATCGTAATGAATCAAAATTGAAGTAAACAAATTGATCACATCACTGCTTGAATTTATTTGGCAGCTCGAGTTGAGGGAAATGAGAGGTGATGTTGCAACTTCCTTCTCGTTAAAGTCATTAAATTAACGAAGTACCGCGATTGGTAAAATAATATATATTAGCACTCTGGAGACAAAATGGCGGAATCAGCTTTTAGTTGTTACCATGATTTCGCTGTTAATTTTGACATACATATAACAGTTCTTGCATGTTTTCCTATAAAAGCAAGTTCAAAAAGGAATTTAAATTTTATTCAAATGAAAAAAACGATCGGTCATAATTCCCATCAATCCATCTGTCGTCTGGCATTGATCATTGGTCGATAAATGCAGATAATGCAGCTTTGCATCGCACTGATGATCACAGACTGCACTTTTGATGGCGCCTGAAATTCGTGAGTATCCAGTTACACTATTGTATGATTTGGTGCAGAACAAAATGCAAAAGATATTAGAAGTTGAGGAAAGTTGATTTATTGATTGACTGGCGAACAAAGAAAGCAAAAGCGAACTGAAAGAGTTCGATCAGATCTTCAAAAATCGGAAATGATGAAAGAAATTTGAGGTTTGAAGTTGATGTGTCAAAAAAAGTTGGAATCTATAATTTCAGCCGTTATCAAAAAGTAATTAGGAGTAATTAATATAAGCTATTAAATGTTTAATTTAAATACGTATTTAATTTATTCCTTCAATTTCAATATAAGTAGTAGTATTTTCCGGAAATTTGAAGATGCGAAAAGTAATGTCGGATTATTATGAACTAGTTTATCTAAGTTGTTAGTTGTACGAAAATATTTGAATATACTGGGTGTCTCATAAAACATGGTGGAGATTGAAAGGATATCTACACTCTAATAGTAGATTATATTATAAGTGAGAGACATGCAAAATTATACATGAGTGAGAATTTTGGCTCACGAGTGTATAATTGCATTTCGCTCACGTGTGATATACGACGTTTTGTCCAACAGTTGCACTTTTTAACAACAAATAATCCTGAAAAGATATTTTCGAAGTGACATTACTTAAAACGTCAAGCAGTCATGGTCGGTCGTCATGGATAATTGTTGATAAACACTATGGAGTGCTAGAGATTGAAATTTGATTTTAATCACTCAAAACTAGCCCCTAAAAAGTGCAACTGTTGGACAAAAACAATTAATTCCACGTAACCAAATATTATTACATGCAACCTAGTAAATGAAACAACTAATTTATTGGTTCTGATAAGTAGAATTCCGTTTCATCAACAAAAGCACATTGTTACCTAGCATAATGTTTAGTACAAAGGACTAATCATTTAGTTCTTGCAATTAGTATGAGACAAAAATTGTGTATTTGTTGCAGAAGACAAGGTGATTTTTTAGTGATTTCTTTGAAATTTACGGTCACTTCTTGACTGCCGCTGAAATTAATAAGGAAGAATTGGAAATAATATAATAGTATTCACGTTCCAAGGATACGTACTTCTTACAAATGCCGTTAATATCAAAATCTTGAGCTCTGCGTAATAGTATGAACGATCTTAATTTTTCGTTATTAAAAGAAACAATTTGTCATTAACCTCGTTCATTGAATTATAATTAATATAATAATTAAGGTAATGCAAATTAAAAAAAAAAACAGAAATAATTTTGAATTTTTCTAGTGTTGTGAGTTGGTAAGAGTAGTATGGCGTGGTACGTGTATATTTTCCAGGGGTTGTAATACACCCTGTATATGTACTTCGTTTTGCGTGTAAGTTCCATAAAAAGAAATGTTTATTTGGGATTTGTCTTTCGTTATGTCTTCATTATAGGAAAAACAAAAATTGTCTTCGTCAAAAATGTTGGTGAATTGAACTTTTCAATTTCAAACGCGTTAACGCGCGAAAATTCGAAATGGTTTTCGTAAATACTTACTCGTTCAAGCCTAACTTCAAAGTCTCCCCAACATTCTTCAGTAAGGCATGGGCTTCCGCGTTGGTTCTTCCTCTGGTAGGTTCGTTGTTAATCGAAGTAATAATATCACCCTCTCGTATACCCCTGTTGGCCGCCTTGCTTCCCGGATTGACCTAAAAAGCACACCGGAGTAGAGTTAGTTGCCTACTTAATCTAGCAAATGGCAACATTTAATACATTAAAGATGTGGGGGGGAGGCTCCGTACTGTTCGGCTTTAATATTAATTAATGTTGAGTGGATACGAAATCAAGGTTGATAATAATCTATGTAGATGTTAACAGTAAAATTTCTTGCGTAATTGTTGGGGTGTGATAATTTGAATTTTATGCAAATCCACCGACGTTCTCCTATATAGGCAATTTATAAATACATACAGAGTGTGCAAGTTCTATTAAAAAGAAAAGGAAATTTGCGCGCAAAATCATAAACGAAGTTGTAAAATTTTTCTTGGCACAGCACTATTCACTATTTTATCCAAATAAAAAAAAGATGTATATGAAAACGTGTGGCAAATATTATTATACACGACGATCTTTGTGTGTGTGTGATTTGGTGAAAGTCCACGGCATTTACGATGATAAATTCGTGCCGGTTATTGCGATATTTCCCGAACAGAACGTTTATTTATTTTGCTCTGGATGGCAAAACGAATACCGGACGGTGTGCACGGGGTCCATTTAAACTCGTGTTAGTTATATTTACTGCATTTCTGCTTACAAATGGCGCGAGCTTTCCGAAATTTACTGCCCGTTTTCTCCGTAAATATTTGGAACGAACAGAAAATCAAAACGAGCGATCGTATTCGATTGAAATTCTTTTCGTTTACTTTGGCAGTGTGACAGGCCGCGTGAAATATAAACGAAAAATATTTTGCACTTGCTTTTCTTTTGAATCAATTAGATTTTGATAATAATTGCCGACGACTTTTAGAATTTTAGCTACACCATCACCACTCGAGTTCTATAATTAAATGGCACGAAATCCATATGTATATTTATTTTAGTGGTACCGAAAACATAAGTGTTTGGGAATATTTTAAAAGCTTGCGCAAAAAACTCTTATAACCTCGTAATGTACACATCAAGGAACTCAAATCTGCCAACAACTTCGTAGAACAAAGTGAAACTATTTTGGGAGTTATTTCAAAAAGTATTCTATTTTTCTTCCAAAATTACATGAAATTATATTAACTTAACTAACAACCAACATCGTGTTACTTTATGCAAAGCTTTATTAAATTTGTTTGAAGGTCACAAAAGAATAAACGTGTTATTACATCTTATGAGGCTGACGAAGTTCCGACACGAACGCCAGACAGTACTGGAATTGTACGAAAGAAGAGACCTCTATAAAAACAGAACCGGGTGTGAGATTTAAATCAGTTTCTATTTAGAGACCGAAATGTACCGGAGAATAGCGATTCGGGATGTGATAATGAAGTTATTATTATTAAGTACAATAATGCAAGTGCACCACAACTTATTATTCAAGAAATGTACAAACGGAAATGCAACTAAACTACCTCAAATGAGCTTCAATAGAGAGAGAATGAAACTGAAAATTAATTATTTCAGACAAGGAAATAAATCAGTTTAGTTCGAACTAACTTGAGCTCGCGTCGTGTTTATAAAAGAGGATGATTGATTCCTTAAACCCGGTAACTGGGGTGAAGTAGGGAAACTTTTAATAGAGCAAGTCAAGGAACTATTAGAAAGTTCCCAAGTGTTTTCAGTCTGAAATTCCATCGCCTAGTTTTCCCCGACATTCACAGATAACTATAGAGATGGGAAGTCTTGAAAGGTTCAAATAATCGGAAATAAATCTACTTATTAAATTCTAAACCAATCGTTTTACGTAGTTGCAAACATACTTATTTATTATACCGACAACACTTTAGCATTAAACTTTCTTTTTAAATCAACTCAAACATTTTGAATAACAAAATCTGAAAGTAGAAATGAAAATGATATGACAATTGGCGTTTCATTTTTTGGCGTGAGTCATAGTGCATCGGTTGGTTCAAAACATGTGTCCATTTGGCACCGAGACAAAATAATTAAAATAAATACGCTGAATGAAATGTGTGTATTCAACTACCATGGCGAAGCTTATTTATAATCGCCTACTTTTACGATATTTTAGATGGGTAATTAAAACCAATTATTTTAAGATACGTACCACGAAATCCTTTCGCTTTCCGTACGGCGAACAAAATTTCAACATTTTACCGTGCACGGGTCACTGCAATTACTATTGTCCTGCGTTGGATGACAACACCCAGAAATGTGTGTACAAGTCCACTACTTGGGATATGAATACATACACCTTACCGGAGTGTCTGAATGTGAACGAACACCCCATCTCACATGAATGCCAATAAAGTGCTTCATTAGCATTCAACATGGAAAGGAAGGTACATTATTCTGTAAAGGTATTTAAACATTCTTGTCGAACGCTCTTTCAGCAGCCAGACTCGAGCTTTAAGTACAGACGGTGAATTCAAACGTCGTCGCGTCGGGGACTTTTAGTTTTTTTTGTTTTTGGTGGAAAGGAAATGCAAATCGCTTATTTCCGGGGAGGATCGCCGCCGTGATTGTTGGATTTTAATGCAAACCAAAAGTTACTCCTTTATTATTGTTATTTTTGAATTAAAAAGAACACTTTTAGAACAGCAATTTGTAACGGGCGATTATAGGTATTATGTGGCGTCAAACTATCAAATGAATTTTTTATTACTTTTTCCCGAGAAAAATGCTTTAACTAATCTTAATTAGCTGCCAGAACTAATTGGGACTTGACGACGATGAAAATTAGAAAACAAATAGAACCATTATAGAACAGGTCAATGAATGTGTGTTGTAGCCCAGTAATAAAACGCGAGGCGTTCTCAACGTATAACAATTGTCACCAATTCAATTCATTCGGCAAAATTCGAAACATCCTCCTGCATTATCCTTTCTTTGTGCTTCAATTTATTTTATTGTCTTTGGCTATGGCGCGCAAGTGCAACGACAAAAGGTCACGCACACATTTCAGTATTTTATAGAAGGTGGATTAATTGCTAAGAGTATTAAGTAATGGTGAGGCAAAATCTCACTACGTTATTATATGCATTGACGTCTTCACCCACACAGTACAACCACTGTAACTGAACCTTCACACACATTGCTGTGTTTATTCGATGGCTGCATGTGAGAAACCTAATAGAGTGCCAGACTTTGAAATTCAATACCTCGACGCCCTACATCATGTGAAGGAATGGCTCTCCGAGTGCTTTTCTAAACGTCATATTGAAATTCTAAAATGAATTTTTAAGTTTCGTATTTCCCCTCTCGCCCGCTCGTAACCTGCGCTAATTAAAAAGATCGTGAATTTTCCTGACGTAAAATTAGAGTTGCTTTAAACGAATTAAACTTCTTTTATGTTTGGTTTTACTCGATCTTCCTTTTGACAACCCCATCGGTTGATGTTTTTTGTAATGAATTTCGCTTCTTTGTTTAATCAGATATGTCGTAAACCAAATCAAAGCAGAATCTTGAGCTGGCAGAATGTCGACGACGTTTAAGAAGAAAATCTGTTTTAAAATATTGCGTGCGAAACTTCCTAGAAATTCTTGGAAGCGAAAATGAATATTCTATTGACCGGTGGTGAGAAGACAGCGTCAACTATAAAAGCACATAACTTTGTATGCAAATGTTGCACAAACGAATTTCTTGCAAAATATGAAAGAGAACACTCAAACCTATCGATTCATGCTATTCCCGAGTTTTGTCCGATCAATTTTATTCATTAATTATCGATTGAAAACTGGCGCTCCACGACTTCAGATATACAAGACAGCATTAAATATAAATGCACATAACTTTTGCGCAAACGAATTTTTTGCAAAATGTGAAATCTATCGATTTATGCTATCTCTGAGTTTTGGTGCAACAATTTTATTGACTGATTATTGATTGTATTTAGGCATTCTCGGAGTATATGTATTTAATGCAAAAGAAAACCGGTGACCTAAAACTTAGAAACTTCATAAATCGATAAATTTATATATGCTCTTCCATATTTTGCAAGAATTTCGTTTCTGCAACTTTTGTACAAAAAGTCATGCGCTTTGTATTTTGTGTTTCTTAAGTGCGTGAAATTAACCATTTTCAATCGATCAGTAATCAATAAAATCGATGAGCCAAAACTTAGAAGCAGTGCAAATCGATAGATTTGAATGTGCACTTTCATATTTTGGAAGAAATTTGTTTGTGCAACATTTGCATAAAAAGTTATGTGCATTTATAGTTGACGTTGTCTTGAATATCTGAAGTCGTGGGAGCGCCCGTTTTCAATGGACAATTAATCAATAAAATCGATCAACCAAAACTCAGAAATAGCATAAATCGATAGATTTGATTGAGCTCTTTAATATTTTGCAAGAAATTCGTTTGTGCAACATTTGCATAAAAAATTATGTGCATTTATGTTTGGCGCCTTTTAAGTGCCTGACATTAACTATTTTCAATTATTAATCAGTAATCAATATTATCGATGGGCCAAAACTTACTGGTGGTATCTTTTGATATATTTGATCATTTGCTATCCGATTACGTGAAAGTTTGATTGTTAATACTTTCTCTAAAAAGTAATTTATATAATTAGGTATAATTAGATTTGTTGCTAACGTCTCACCGGTATTTTATTGTCATAAAAGAAGCAATTATTATACATACTTCCTTTTATAATTTTTCTTGCAGTGACTTCAATGCTAATTACCCTTTAAGGCTAACAATTTTACAAACTTGAGAGCCATATAAAGCCTACTATTATTATATGAGCCATAAATTATAAAATCTGTTTATTCTGCACGATTCTAGGCACAATTAGAAAAAATCATTGAAGTTTTGTATGTTTCATGAGTCAATAATTGACGTAATTAATCCATCACAATTAATACACTTCTAAAAGCGTATAAAAACGACATTAAGTGAAGCATGTGCGCAATTTATTTAATTTAAACGGTACAAGAAAACAATTTCCGATTTAACTGTAATAAACTATGCAGAACGATCACCTCACAATAATAATAATAATAATAATAACAACGTTAAACATTCTAGCCAACAGCACTTCACTTCCTTCGTTCGTTTTGATTTATTACACGCACGTAATTGCAAGCAAAGGTTGAGTAATAACAAGAACATGCGAGAAATTACGGCATGCTCTGATTATGAATTATTCTTCTTCTTGTCGGTGAATGAAGAACGGGCCTTGAAGGTCGGCGTTGCCGCATTCGGTAGCGTCGTCGTAAAACGCTCTGCAAAAGTTTCAGTGTCGAAAGCTATTACGTAATTCATCTTCGTAATCATTTAATTAGGGTTAATCATTTCAATGCAGCAAGAACTTGCACATGACGTTTTCGTTTAGAAGACTCGAGCGGCCTAAGGCGAGGCCGTAACGTTTCCAAATTACTAGTTTAATGTTCTGAATTGCCATGACATTTGTTTGAATATTGTGGCGAGAGAATTAGAAGAAAAAAAGAAGCGGAAATTACACCTGCAGCTGCACGAGAACACGTTATGCAACGAGTTTTTAACGAAATGTACATACGTCCTAATTGCATACGCGAATATTTTGCTCGAGTATTGCAGAAGAATTATTAAAAAAATCAAAGTAAATATTACAAAAAACGTTATCAAAGTATTGACATTTGAGAGATAAACTGACGGACTTAAGACGTAATAGTATCTATAATTAATTTTATTAAATCCATACGCTTCGAGACCTTCATCTACTACTTGCGTAATAGTCACATATCAAAGCAAACACGAGCATAATAATTACCGATGATTACACTCTTACAAAGAACTTTGTAGCAATCGTCGGCTTCTGAAGAGGTTAATTAACAAAAGAGCTTTTGATACAAGTGGCCTGGGGGTTAGCGAACGATAAAAGAACCCGGGGCCCATAAGTCGCGTCGCGAAGCGAAGTTTCGGCCAGCAACGAAACATCCACGACCTCAATTCCACGGACAGTCCTTAAATATATTACCACCGAGCATAATATCACTCTGGCAAGGATTCACGTTGTTTTTACGACGAGCGAAATAGGTCACGGTGGTTTCTGTAAGGCATACAATATTTTTTCGGTGCAATTAAAACGTCGTTAATTTAAAAAATGCCGGAATCGGATGTAGCCATTTGCTGGAATTAACGTCGTAACCTGCCTTTTATGATTTCCATTCATTTCGTAATTGCTATGCAGCGTATTACCGGATGCCATGATTAACATACTCCGAGAAATTAATGCAGCTTACATACATGGGCATGTTGAGCAAGAAGTCGCGTAAATAACTCGGTTGATTGAGAGATTTTAAAGTAATCAATTAGTCGGGTATTTATTCCAACGATCAGAGTTTAATACAATAATTGATATTTACAGCGGATTGAAATTACAGTCTTGTGTTAAATGAATAATTAAACGCCCTGTAATGATGCCCAGAGTCTAACAGATAATAATTAAATGAATTATTGAGATGCACAGCAAATAAAATAGATTTTATTACCCAAGATTAATATTTATAAAATACATACTTACAGTTTTCTTTCACTGGCGCATTATTTATATGTATTGCATATTGTATGGTATGTTTCATTTTAAGTTGCAAAAATAGTTATAGAAAAGAGTGAAATTCAGTGGGTTTGAATGAATTATAAAAGCGTTCTATCTTATAAGTTATAACTGTAGAGGTTAATCAATTTATCCTGCAAGTCTAAGGTCAGATCACAGGTTTATTAAATTATCCGCTTGTGTTTGATTCAGTACCATCACTTAAGACTACTTGATGAGAGGCATTCATAGGGCCACGCTGTTTAAAGTCAAGGGGGTCAAAGTCGGGGCCACGCAAACATTCCTACTCACGTTTAATTAAATGCTAATCGAACACCCTCAAGTGACGTGATTAATACTGAGGGAGTGCACAGACCTCGCTAACGACAAAAATTCGGGACGCTTCGTTTTCGGTGAATCGACTTTCACACCCTCGATAAGTGACGCAGACCTCAATAACAGAAATTTAGATTGAACGAAGCAAAACGTTCGTTAACTTCCATTAAAGAGTGAGTAACGTCCATTCATGGTCGGGGCCCCCCCGTTAAAGTGTAACAATTGTGTTTAACGCCCGCATGGCGCAGAGGAAATACTCGGAGAAATGGGTGATAAACCTAACAAGACAAGCTGGCAGTCGGTTGGGAACTCGTTTCGGAAATGAAGTGGTTTTAATTGAGGAAGGGATACTCGACGCGGAATTTGTTGAAAACCCAAATCTGAAAACCACCCCCTTCAACCGGATCCTAATAAAATAAAACAGAGGATTAGCAAGAACAATAAAGCAACTGTTAAGTAAAATTAATTTCTGTGGCAACTTAAATATAAACATCCGGAGCCCAACTGTTTGATACCTCTGCTCGCTAAATTTACTGACCGCTGTGAATTAGTGTTATTACTTGCACACCGCTTGCTGCAAACAGAGCAATCCTGTATCTATAATCGACACGGTTGACCCAAATATATATTTTCCTCGTCCTCCTCCTCCTCCTCCTCCTCGATCCATTAATATTCCTGATTTTATCAATGAAACTGTGCAGCGTGCACGCCGATCCAAAAGTGGATTGCCTGTAATTAATTTTCTCGTTGGGATGCACCGACTAGCGTTCCTTGGCTTGCTAATTGCCTCGCGATACGTAATAAAATGATGGAAATTGCTACGCAGTTTCTGCACTGATGGTGTGGGCGTTACGGTGCTTGCTGCATGCAGATAAAATACCGTCAGAATGTTTCCAGCGCTTAGAGATTTCTAAAATAGCTGCGTTGTTTACTTTGAATAAGTGGATTTCTGCGTCGCAATCTCCACAAATGAAAGGACATTAAATAATTTTATCTAGGTACATCCAAAAACGAATCCATTTTTTTTATATAATAATAAAGGGGGACTTAAATGGAAGAGTGGGAAGCAATAACAAAGGAGTAGAGTGGTGCTTAGGAAAACAAAGAGAAACAGTGAGAGAAACACAAATGGAGACAGTTTAGTAAACTTCTGCAGAGAAAACGAACTAATAATCCCCAACTTACATTTTGAACACAAAGAAATACACAAAATAACAATAGAAGTAGCTAGCAGGAATGAAAAATCTATAATAGATTATTTCCTAGTCAGTATGTGGAAAAAGATAAAACGTAAAAGTCAGAAGAGGCCCAGAAATTGGCAGCGATCACTATCTAGTAGAAATGAAATTGGAAGATGCAAATTCTATCCTACCAGAAGGATAAGAAAGGAAGATTGATTGTCAACAAAAAAATAAGATGTCATAAATTGAGAGAACCCCAATACAAGCTAAGATACCAAAAAATGTTGGAACAAAAAATCGAGAAAAGAGACGATTGAACAACTGTGGGCAAGTTTCAAGAAAGCTATATTAGACTCAGCAGAAAATATATGTGGAACTGCAAGGATAAAGAACACACAAAATAAGAGGACACACTGGTGGTTAGAGAACATTAAAGACGCAATCCATAATAAGAAACTGAGCTGGAGAAAATATTTAAATAGTAAAACACAAACAGATTACGAAAGATATAAGAATAATAGAAAATAGGTTAAAAAACTGGTGAAGAAAGAAAAAGAGAAGTCCTGGGCGTACTACGAGAACCAAAAATTGTTCTTCGGGACGATTAAAAATGCCAGGAAAAGTAAAACGCTTATTAACATAAAAAATGAAGGAAATGAAATACTCTCAGAAGAAGAAGAAATAATGGAAAGGTGGAGAAAACATTTTAAAAACTTATTGGAAGGAGCAGACATAACCGCGATACAAGACAGCAGAAGAAATATAAGTAGCATTTAAGAAACTAAGGATAGGTAAAGCTCCAGGGCATGATCAAATAACGGAAGATATGTTAAAAGCGGGAGAGGAACAAATATCCAAGAAAATGAAATCTTCAACAAAGTATTAAATACAGGAGAGGCACCGGAGGACTGGTTCATAGGAATTATAAACCCAATACACAAGAAAGGAAACACGAAGGACTGTAACGACTACAAGGGCATTACTTTATTAAGCCAGATTAAGACAAAAACTTGACACAACAATAGAAGATTCACAACAGGGATTTAGAGCAAATAGGGGAACTACGGATGCAAATTTTGCAATTAAACAGATAGCCGAAAAGGCAGTCAGAGAAGACAGCGAGATACATCTTTGTTTCATAGATCTAGAAAAGGCTTTCGACAGAGTAAAGAGAGAGAGGATATATGGAGAATCCTAAGAGACTGACGCATAGAAGATAAACTAATACAGGGAAGGAAAGCACTAAACAAGAAAACAAAGGACTATGTAAGAGTCAAACAAGAAAAGTCGCACATGTTTGAAACCACCAAAGGCGTACGACAAGGATGTATACTTCGCCCCTTGCTGTTTACATTAATCTTGGACGAGGTAATCAAAAACACCATGAGTCAGCTAAAGTGTTACGAAGTCTGTCACCGGAAGATGAAAAGGATAGAAATATCGGAAATAACGTACGCAGACGACATAGTCATAATCGCCAAAGATGAGAAAACACTGAACAAAAACCTGAAAATATACAAAGACATCCTGGAGGGAAACAATGTGAGAATAAACAAGCAGAAAACAAAAACCATGGTGGTGACAAGGAACGATCAACTTAGATGAACCAAAGTTAGAACAAGTAGAGAGTTTCAAATATCTAGGCTCGGTACTCTCGCAGAACGAAAAATTAGATCAGGAAATTGAGGAAAGAACAGAGACACTTCAACGCTGTTAAGGCTAAGAAAGAAATGCCAAAAGAAATAAAAGTGGAAGTATTTAAAAAAGTTGCCATTCCAATCCTGACGTACATATGGTTCAGAGACATGGACACTAACAGAAAAACAAAAAAGTAAGATGCAAAGTATGGAAATGAGATTCCTAAGAAAGATAGAGGGTAAAACAAGGAAAGACAGGATAAGAAACAGCACCTTCAGAGAAAACTTGAAGACAAAGCCAGTAGAACATATAATAGAGCAAAGACAATTGAAATGGTTTGGACATATAATGAGAATGGATGAAAATAGAATGGTAAAGAAAGTATACGAAGCAAGAACACACAAAAAGAAAAAGAAGGGGAGACCCAGAAGAACATGGACGGAAGAAGTAAAAGCAGCAGTTGAAAAAAGGGGAGTAGAGTGGCGAGAAGTGCAAGAGAAAACACGAGATAGGAGACAAAGGAAGGAGATTTGGAACCCAACTCACATCAGCCTGACACCCGCAAGGGTAGAAAGGCTTTAGAATTAAGTAAGTAACAATTTAAAACTCATATTAATGAAGCCTTAATTAGAGGAAAATAATAAGGTCGTGATGTGGCAGTTGTGGCACTAGATGAAAAGAATTCCAACTACATACAGTTCGATTTGTGTCTCTAATCTCAAAACAAACCAAACTATACAAAGAGGAAGACTAATTACAATAAGTATTTCGAAAACCCCATGACAATTGGGATCTCGTCATGAATACTTTTAAACCATCGGTAGATGTGAAGAATAGTGAACATGAAATGAAGCGGATGATCAAAGACCTTTCCAGTTCCGTTGAATGTCAGTTTAAAATACTCCCCGTCACCAGAATCCCTCCCACAGCAGAATCAATTGTGGGCGTGAAATGATGCAGTAAGTCAAGTACGTGTACGCCTTTTCAATAAAACCCCCAAGGAACTAAACTAAAAAGCTTATTGCCCCCAATAAATTTCAAGAAGGAGTATACAATAGTTCCATCCAATGCCACTTGAAGATATTGCACATCTTTATAAACTCTCCATTAATTTGGGTAGATAAGGATGTATGAGGTGATTCGACAACTCCATGACGATTTGGATTTGGATCCCAATATGATCAGTCCCATCGAGTGCCACCTTAAAACACCTCGCACCATTAGAACCCCTCCCACGGCAGGATGTAAAATGTTGCAGATACATCGTCGGTTCCATTTGATGCTGCCTGAAGACGCTGCGACAGTGCTGAAACCTATACTGATCTACGGAATTGAATCGTGGACCATTACAGGAAAGATGAGAAGTAGAATTGAAGCGTGCGAAATGAAAATTTTTAGGAAAATGGAAGGAGTAACAAAGGAACGAGAAAATTAGATTAGGAGGGACGGGAGTAATACAAACAATTGACACACTACAACTTAGATGGTATGGACATGTAACAAGGATGAAGGAAGGTATCCAAGTGAAGACTATCTCGGAAATGGGGCTAGATACAAAAAACACCAGAGGAAGACCGAGAGGTGGAATGAATTGATAGTTAAAATATTAAGATCGAAGGGACTGAACTGGACACAGGCAAAACAACTAGCAAGGAATCGAAAGGAATGGAGAAAAATGATCACCTCGACACCAATGGTACATACAAGAGGTTAACGGTTAAGAAGAAGAAGACATTTCTCTTCTTTGGAAACCCTTCAATGATTTGGATAGACAATAATATACTGTGTACCATTTCAGTTCATAATAATCAGAAATTAAATATGCAGACGTTAACTATGACCGCTCAGAATATCGATGAAATGTGTTTGCGTCATAGTAATTTAGAAAACGGTAATATTGAAGACACTGAGAAGAAAATAATGCAAGGTGAGATGGTTTTAAGATGGAATGGTTTATTTCACTCCTCGCAGGAAGTACATATAAAAACCAGACGGTGGATAGAGCAAACACCATGCAAATAACGAGAACTGTCGAAGTGAGAAAGATACAAAATAAAACATTAAGACCTCAAGAGATTAGAGAAAACTGCTACATACAAGATGTGGGCAACTACGTGAGACGAAAAAGAAAATACTGGAATAAACACATGAAACAAATTAACGACATCAGATCAGAAAAAAATAAAATAAAGCGTGGAAAGCACCTAGAAAAAAGAACTCAGTCAATCCTACCCACGTGAAAGAAGAAAAACTGGGAGGTAAAAGAAGAATGACGAAAGCACCAAATCCTGAATGGACTAATGAAAAAGATCTAGTCGAAAATCTAGAATCTGGTACATGGTATGATCGCGTAAAGCGAATTCCAGACGATCGTTTGTCTAAAAGGACAGTAAACTCAATTCCAAAACGAAGAAGTTGACTTGGGCTTAGAAGATCCTGTGCTTAATAAGAGAAAGTTGGGAAAGTTGGCACTAGTGACGAGCTGGTTGTGAGAGATAGTTTATTACACTGCCATCTACAACTTGGAAACGGTAATGGTCAAGACAAAGAGAGAAACTTATTAGAATAAAAGTATTAAAGGTAAAGATCATTTCATTAACCACGTTTAATACAATATACTTTCTTCTTTGTCCTAACCATCACGTAAACTGCCATGTGCAACAAAAATAGGTTTCCAAACTATATATAATTGTTATTTATTAATGATCAATCAAGTACTAGGCGTCCTCCCAAAACCAAGTCATCAGATTTTTCCTTTTCCCTTTCTGGGAAATGATGTGAGAACCGAGACTACTGAAACCATGTCGTCATAACAAAAGAATTTCTTATTTCGACTTCATTAAGAAGCCACTCTCTTAATAACAATCTTACTGGAACTTTACCGTATCAGTAAAACTTTATAGAACGTAAAACATAAAAAAATATCTTGATGAAGTGACGTAAATCAAGTCGTTTGCCTCGCCGTTTTATACGCGTATGCGAAAACTAATAAAGCCGAAGAACGGTCGTCCTTATGACCCTGCTTATTGCTGGCAACGATTTCGAAACGTCGGCGTCGCCGTCGTCGTCGGAGAAATTGTTTTATCTAGAAATCACGCCGACCTATAAACGTTCGCGAATATAACTAACTGGTTCTAATCTGGGAACACGTAACCTAACCTTTCACCCAGAGCGTCTCCTTCTTTTTAATGAGGACGTATCCTTAAGAATTCTTGCATAAATGTTTTCGGATGACGCAAGCTTTAAATTTGGTATTCATTCATTAATTTTAAATATTACGTTGAGACTGTGTGTGTGTTTAGAAACGAGATGTAGATTAAAGGAAGCCATAAACTGAACACTTAAGCAACTTGTTTATGTTGATTAGAAATTGCAAAAAAAGTAAATATTTTTGAAGATCACAGATATCTTACATCACGTCCTGATAATAAAAACAAATAAGAGGGAAAGCAAAGTAGGACAGCTTTTTTTTTTAATTAATGGAAAAGTACCTACCACCTTTCGAGATGGAAAATAAAGAAGACAATAAAACTAATGAATTTTGGTGGCTGTATGTATCTCTTCCTCATGAAACACTGATGCCTTATTATTTATGAAAACCGTGAACTGGTAATGGACTGTGCCATTTGTTATCATGAAAACTCATAAACGTTGCCTGCAGATATGTATGCACATGCATTAGCATGAGTCAGTAGAGGCAATATGCATTCCTTCTCTTAATTGAAAATCCCATTTATGTTTATTTCTGTGTCCACATTTATTTCGCGTTGCTTGTTTTACTGCATGCAAGCGTGAAGTAACGCTTCTGTACCAGACTTGCAATCTTAATAATTAGCATTTAATTGTCCACCTGTTTAACATGATTATCATTACCGCACAACATGATTGAATAAATGGTAAAAAGAAAACGTCCCAAGGAATTTGCCATTAACCAAACTAAATAGGAGACTCTTTCTATGTATACATAAACAGCAATGGACAATAAAAATAATTGTATTCTACGTGGTGAAGAAAAAAATTATTAAAAACTAGTAAAGTTGCGCGCGCTTAAAAACATAAACAATGACATTCGGCGTAGAATATCTTGATTACACGTTACTTGGCTAAAATTAGCCTATACTTAAAATATTTGCGCCGAAGGAAGCGATCTTATTTAACACCGCCCGGTGTTTTCGTAAAGTAGGAAATTATTTGAAATTTAGATTTTCGGTTATCACAAGCGACGGCGGTAGCGTTGCGCTTACATACATCGGAATGTTAAAATAAATAAATCGATTCCGACCCAAAGAAATACGTACACGTATATAAACACACGCGAGCTTAAAACAAACACACATGGAGTTCAACACACTGTGAAGATATCTCCCTGAATGGAGGCGACCGATTCAAAGGGCTTCTATCATTTTCGGGATGTGAAAGTCTAAAGGGGTAGGGCTGATAACGATGAAAGCTACTCTACAGTTTACATTCAGGCTCGCATAAAATAGGAGCGAGCTTTAAACGTTGAAGAAATTGAAATTGAAGTCGAGATCCTGAGTGTAACTTGGAAATTCCATTTACAATTTCTTATATCTGATCCCCCTTTCATTTTTACTACGTAGAAGCAATTCGGTGAACATTCTTTATAATGTAAACACGGATAAAAATAACGACGTATTAAAGATTAATAGACAAGACGTAAATAATCCGAAAAATTCGATCGATTTCCGATAAGTACAAACGTATCTATAATGCCAAGGCTCCTTCCAGATAACTTTCATAATCGATACCTACTTGAGTAAATAAATTTGATATTACGAATTAAAGATTGATGGGGGGATTCCAAATGTAAGTATGTATATTATTCAATTAATAGCTTGGAATGTTTTCAAATTTACATACTGCAAAAGCTGACGAAGTTTGTGGCGTTTTGGGGAATAAAATTTGAGAGTGAGTAAACATATTTGGAGGTACGTGTATGTGATGACTCCATGACTTCCTGACCTTTCACCGTTGGGAAGTGATAACCTTTGCAAGGGAACTGAACATTTCGATTGATAATGTCACTCGAATCATTAAATGCGGTTATGAAACACAACGGAAGCGGCGTTGCTTATTTACACGCATTACAATATTATTTATTTTAATTCTTACTAGTCGAAACACCTCAGATATTCAATCGAATAATTACAAAATAAATTGAAAATATGAAAGTTGACTTTGAGACGTCACTCGTATTTAAAATTATAATTCAGAATCCACACGAGGAGAACGCAGTTAAAATCAATCATAAAAAATGATCTCTTACCATATCCGTAGATACGTATTTCGGTAACTACGCTGCCATCTTCAGTGCACACATCCACAAGTTTCCAGTGGAAATTCACCAATCATGAGTGCTTTTCACTTGTGAATGTATGTGTGTGTGTACTGAAGGTGGCAGCATAGTTGCCGAAATACGTATCTATGGATATAAACTAATTACATGGTAAGAGGTCATTTATTATTATTTCTAAAACCACTGCCTCATTTACTATACCTACTCACTTCGATTAGAATGAAATTAAAGAAATTGATTCGGTTTAAAGGACCGTATAGAATTTCGAAAAGAAAATGGAATAACATTTAATTGGATTCAAACAATGTTGCACGGAATTGAAGACGGGAAATGAGTGGCGATGAAAGAACAAGTCGTTATAGGACCCCATCGAAAAGGAGAAGGTTTCATTTAAGTTGAAGGCTTCCTCGGCCGTCGTCCATGTTTGAATTGACTTCCGGTTGGAACCACATCACGTTGACTTCTACTACTGCCAACCTCTCGTTCTCCATTGCAGAAAAACTTCCTCAGGGCTGCTGCTGCTGGTGTTGCCGCTGGTTCTCAGACGTTGAGACTCAACGATTAACGAGACAATACGAGACTGACGAGAAGCAGCAACAACTAACGACTCAAGACTAACGAGACAATACGAGACTGACGAGAAACAGCAACGACTAACGATTCAACGACTAACGAGAAGCAGCACAGCAACACCAGCAGCAGCAGCAGCACTGAAGAAGTTCTTCTGCAATGGAGAACGAAACGTCGGCAGTTGAAGAAGTCAACGTGATGTGGTTCCAACCGGAAACCAATTCAAACAAGGAGAAGGTTTATGAGCAACAATTTTCTAAAGGAACTATGAAACAGGCCGAACTGACCGACTGCAGAATTGTGGTAAACATTGTAGGGCCGTAAATAATACTTGTACAAGAACGAATACTGGAAGAAGAAATTGATGAAATTTGCAAACTTCTACAAAATTATATTTTACTTTTAAATTATTAAATACTTCACATATTGACTTAGTTTTATTTTTTCTTTCAGCTTTTGATTTGTTTGACAAAAATTTGGAAAAAATTATCAAAGAACCACTTTTATCTTCTTTAACGATGAAACTTTTATTTTATTTACTTTTTCGTCAAGTCTTCCTCTGTCTTAAGACTGTAATATCTAAATAATATGAACAATTTTCCTTCAGGTATTTATGAAACAAATTTCTTTAAAAATTTGGATGGTAAGCTGGACCAAGAATTCAAAGTCAATGACATTCGTACATTCTTAAATGTCCCCGATTCTCTTCCACGAATTTGCCACATTTTCCTACTTTTATTTGGTCGTAAAACGCAGGATTTCATTACTTCTTACAATTAGTACTTTCATTATCTTCTGTGCCTTTTCGATTTTGTGCCACTTATCCATCTTTGATCCAAAAATTTACGAAGCAGCACCAGGAGGTTCACTACGAATTTCTAAACAGGGAAATTAAAATAAAAGAACTGAATCATCAAAGCTCACAAAATAAAAGAGCTAGGACACTCATACAGGAAAAAGGATGAGAGAGTCAATTAGGAAAATTATAGTGTAGGGGCCGCAGGTGATGAGAGCTGGAGGTAAATGTAAGAAAATAATGAAAGGCCTACAAAGAATAAATATATCAGAGGAGGGCTAGATTAGTTAGCAAGGTTAAAGAATAGATTGAAGTGGAGAAGTCGTCATGAAGCCAAAGCACACGCCAAACTTAGGGAGAACAATAAAAGAGCTAGGACACTCATACAGGAAAAAGGATGAGAGAGTCAATTAGGAAAATTATAGTGTAGGGGCCGCAGGTGATAAGAGCTGGAGGTAAATGTAAGAAAATAATAATCAAAGACCTGCAAAGAATGAATACCTGAGGAGGGCTAGATTGGTTAGCAAGGTTAAAGAATAGATTGAAGTGGAGAAGTCGTCATGAAGCCAAAGCTCACGGCAAACCTAGGGGGAACGTTAATAAGGATCTCTCAGAGTATTCCTTCAAGCAGAGTTCCCAAAAGAGAGTGGATACAGTAATTATTATTATTATTTGTTTGGCAATCCAACTAAAGGGAAAAAGGGTTCATTCTTCTTTGAACAATGTATGTGAGATATTTGTATATCTCTTAGTATCTCATTTTTTCTTACATGTTTAGCGTTTGCTGAGAACAAAAGGTTTCAAATGAAAACCACAAAAAGGAATGATAAGAATTTAACGCCTGAACGGTCTAAGTGGTAAGGGACCGGCCTTGCAATAGCATGGTCGTCAGTTCGAACCGCGCTCGGGATTTTTCTCGGGGGTGGTCGGTATCGACTTCAGGCACCCTTCAGTGTTGGGGATAAAATTCGACACTGCTTGCCCTTAAACGGCGAGAAGGTTTGGAAGTAACAAAGCCATGCAACACTTTACACACATTCAAATATACTCCCGCTACTGAGGTCCTGACGAGTCCTGACTTAGGATCCCGTTGGGCAACCACCACAGATTTTAAAAAAAATAATATTAAGAATCTACTTTATGCAAGAAGTGTTTCAGTTGATATTATCACACAGTTAATTTATTATCATGTTGCAGTTGTGAAACAGCAAATTGTCATATTTAGTCACAAAGATAATTAATATTGTACCTTGATGTCCTTCATTCAAATATTGATAATATGAATATTACAGAAAGATTAATTTGTTTTTAAATGGGGCCGCACAAGTTTTTGTGATTTGGATTTGTGTTGTCCTTTAAAGTGAAAACTTTTATATTTTTTTGAATGTCAAGTATTAATCTCTACGGTATTCAAAAATAGAAGCCTTTAAATATAGTGATGAACGGACTGTAAGTACGTAATCCTCAGTATCGAAAGTGTTGTTATTAAACATGATGTCAAAGGCTAAGTCACTAGCTAATTTTTTTGATCCTCAAATCGAGCACACTCGAATGATTTGTAAACACAGTTGTTATCTGACGATCCTCACCAAAGCAAACATCAAACTAACACTCTGCGTGGAAAAAATTCACATTCGTCTTGTAGATGGCAATTAATAAAAACATTTTTAAGCAGGACGCGGCCTATATTTACATTTTTCTTCAAGTGCGTTATTTTTAAAAGCGATTTCGTGGAAAAACGCCGCAAAAATAAACGTGTCGTGGTATGTATGTATTGCCGCTGGGTATCGGTCAAAAACAGTGAATTGTGGTTTGGGGGGTAAAACACTTACCCTTGATATCCTCAGCGGTTGTTGTACGTCGGCGCCACCGTGCATCCGGAAACCCCAGGGTGAACCTCCATCCAGGACCACTTCACGAGTTGTCATAGCTTACTAAAGCAAGAGCCGCCAGTTGGTACACCGCCAAATCATCTGTACACTTTAGTTGGAGCACTAATCATCGATCGAAATAGATGTTTCCCGACACAACGCACAATTTTTTTTTTTTGCTTTAATTTATTGCTTGGATTTACAAAATTCGCTACGCGCGAATTTATTTCGACAAGTAAAAGATTTATCCAATTAAAAAAAAAGAGAGAAAAGAAAACGAAAACGCTGATAGCGTGTTATCTTTTCGTTTAAGATTAGATGATGTAGTTTATTGCTGCGGAACTTGGTTCGGCGTCGTGTGCCGTCGCTTTTAACGATGCCTTTCTGACACGGCACGCGAACCGACTGCGCGGAGCTAAAGTCTTCGGGACTTCCAACATTTCATTTCACCCGCACTCTTTTCCATCATACACTTGAACTTGATGATGCATTTGTTGCGCTCTGAAAGTCAACGGAAAACAAAATAAAAAAAGAGTCACTTCCTCGGAGGAATCGGGAAATTCTTTCGGGCAATTAATCGATGGGTCACTGACTTTAAGGAACAAAAGACCTTTATGAGCTTTATGTGGCACTTGACTCAATGCCCCCGTTTCGTTTCATCGTAAAACCCATTTTGTATATTCAATCTGAACCGTGCTGGATGTACAAAGTATTCTAGAAAATGTCGAGAGGTGACTAACTAATCCTAATGGATTAGCAGCGATTTACTTTGTAAATTAACTACATTGAAGTGCAACAGCAGTAGGAGTTCAATAATGTAATTAGATAAATCTCCTTTATCGGACGGTCAAGGACTGGTTGTATGTGAATGAGTACTTTGTATTTTACGTAACACAGCGATTTCAAATAACAATCTGTTTTATAGTCAAGCTTTCAAAGCTTTTTCCTCAATTGCGAAATTGTTTAAAACAAAAACAACGTGGGCAACTAAAAGAGAAGTATATGTATGTCAAATTCAACCTTACCTCTATTATGCATTATTGATGCTAAGCAAATTTCCGAGCGTTCTCCTTTAACTGTCCGCGACTGTACCTTACAAGTAATGATACTCTCTTGCATTATCTCGTCAAGAAGAAGATAAGAAAAAAATCGTATTAAGTGGATTGATACTGATTTATAATAGTTCTTCAAAAATAACTAAATAAGTAACGAATTTATAATATTATTCTATAATCTAATTTTGTTGTTATATTCTCAAAATGAAATAATGAAAAAAAAAATTATTATTGTCAACAAATTGCACAGTTCAACATTAAAATCGTTTTAGTCTGTTAAACACCAATATTTTTTTGGCTCTCGTTTTGAAGATAATATTTCCCTTCTCTAATATTAGTTGGCTGTTCTTTTTGCTTTTGTAACCATGGCAATGAGTAAAAATTCACCAAACTATACCTCAGACCTCAGACAGTTAAGGTCGCGACATCTTGCGGCCAATTTTTATGGATTTAGATTTACCAAAAAATAAAGTCGTTAGGCTCATGATTAAGACAATGGAATCTTCTTAGAGAAAATGTAAAAATCATTACACGTCCGAGCTCGCCAAAGGAATTTTATTTCCTTTTTTGAAATGAAGGGTAGTTTGGTCACATACACAGACACTGATGGACTCTTCGAGCCTTTAATATGCATCATGATTAGGGATGTTCAGAATCGAATCGATTCTTTGCAAGCGATGCATCGAAAGAATCGAATCGATTCTACGTGTTTAAATGGAATCGATTCAATTGAATCGTTTGTGTGAAATCGATTCAGATGAATCGATTCCATTTAAACACGTAGAATCGATTCGATTCTTTCGATGCATCGCTTGCAAAAAATCGATTCAACTATAAATCGATTCGATTCTGAACATCCCTAATCATGATCCCAACAAATGGTAACCTTCAGTCTTCTATTCTGGTTGACTACTCTACAGGGTGATTCGTTAGCCTCTTTACGAACTTTGACAAATAATCTTTTATTCATTCAATCAATCTTTCAGCTACAACTGTAATTATAGATTACAATTCCTTACTCATTAACCTACCCAACAAAAGGATAATAATAACTCAATACTTAAATTTGTAAATTTGTGAATTATAACGTTTGGTCACTAAGTCAAATGACTTGTCAGTGACCTCCTGTTTTTTAATCCATATAAAACACCTACCTTAAGCTTAATTGTAAGAAACACAGTTTCAAAACTTAAAAGAAAAAAGAAAGAAAAGCTATTAGTGACATACAGTATGTACGGATTATTGATTAACGCATGCGAGTTCATTTGAAACATAACAATGTTCCTAATCCAACAGAGAACAAAGACAGCAAATATGCAATCACACATTGATTAAAATGTAAGCCAGCAAACAGGTAAGTTCAGGTTTTTTTTGTATCAACCATTCTTTAACTTCGCGTTTTACTCTGCTTATAGATTGTAGCTCCCAGGAGATCAGCTGACTGTTGGTTGAAGATTCTTGGAGTAAGCACCTCATGAACCCTATCACCGTACTTATTGTTCGATACCGGTACCACAAATGTCCCAGCCTCGCAGGACCTTGTCCCGTAATTATGATTCACCAATATTTTATTATCAGTCGAGCTATAGATCAAGCCTTTCAAAAATGTATGGCTTGCAGGTATTGTTTTTAAAAATAACCCACTTACAGGAAAATTAATCTATTTATTGCATTGATTCGTATAAAACAATACAAAATGCAAACGACCGTTAAATTAGTTGAAAATTAAAAGTCTGTGTTTCGTAAAATACAAATCGGAGCAAACGAAAATTACGTTAAATATATTACAAAGATTTACATTTACTTCACTATAGAAACTTATATAATATAAAAAATACTAATTAAAGTATTCAAAATGGCCACCCATCATTTTGAGCCGAACAAAAACGACATCTTTCATTTAATGAAGTCAAGGCACTAGAAAATTTACCTACAGAATACCATCCAATTTGGGACAGCCTGTATATAACAACATTTTGAAGGTAAATCCAAAAGAACTTTACTTCACAGTAATAAAAATTTTGGAACTAAAATAGTACAGCTACAGCAACGACTGTGGAGGGCGTTTTATGATAAAATGTTCACGTGGCACATCCAATCACTCGCCTTTCATACGAAGGATAAAGGGCTAAGGTAGATCCTTGTGGTACTCCAGTTTTAGTATAACTAATTTATGAAAAGGAATGCCTTAAGTAAAGACACCATTAAATGATGGAAGACATGCAAATTGGTACCTATGAAACAAAAGCAGTTTAACACAACTAAGGCTCGATTTTACAATCGTCGGATAAGCATTTTTCTGGGAATAACGTGACGTAGGTGTGACGTAGATATGGAGGAACATGAAAGGATATTCGGCGAACAGTTATTCCGTCCTTATTTCACGATTGTAAAACTGGACTTAACTCTCTCTCTCTCTCTCTATACTCCTATTATCTTTTTCTTTCCATTTTCATTAATATTTTTGTAAATTCTAATAAAAATCATTAGTGCCGCCGGAAAATGGCCTGTTCCAAAGGAAAAAAGTTTTATTGTAAAAGTGTAAGTCAGTATCACATACAATCAACTTTTTCTTTTCGCGTTTGAACGAACACATTCATCGCGAATTTCGTCGACGTAGTTTGATAAATGGCTAATCCTAGAACGGCCGACACAAAATTATCGACGCGCTTAACGTCTGCACCGAAAGAATGCCATTTATTCCCTTCGGAAAGTCCATTTTCGAAATCAATAGCGCGTTTTTTATTTCGGCACACTCGAAAATTCCGTCGAGGTCGAACCGCAAGGTTTTAAATATAGGCATTCGACAATTTGCGTGCGTAACGAATTTTAAGTGACACACGTTATGTACCGAGCGAGTTATTAAAATGTAAATTCCTTAAAACATTATGTGTGCGCCGGCATACCGTTATAAATAAATTTGATGTAACTGTTTATCATTTTTCTTTCATTCAGGGCCTTATTTATAGCCCGCTTTGTTTAATTTGTGTGCTTTACTGCTAACGAGATGGTCGCCTTAAATTTTTGCAACTTTATGAAACGCCAATATTTCAGCGTGACCTTTCGATAAGAAGGTTAAAATTTTAATTGGAAACCAATACGTATGTGGAAGAGGATAATAAATTTCCCAATCGAAAAATTCTCCTCCGGAATGTTTGTTTAGGTCGTAGCAGAAGGAATATTAATTGCTTTTAACTACGTATAATTTGCAATTAAGCGCAGCTAATTTAGCGACAAGTAAAGAAGAGAACGTTTTGACAAGGAATGGGCTGGTAATTTACTGTAAATCGCACGGTTCGATTAATCACTTGCTAATTTGGATCGAAACGAGCGCTGCAGGTGAAAAGCGTGTGCAAATAGGGAAAATTCTGGATTCCTCGTTCGTGAAACGACCGTCCTATTTTCGGGGGGAGACGAAAAATTAAGTGTTTTATTATTTTTAACGCTTGCACAAAGCTTGCCAATATTTTGAATTCTTTCTCTCTGCGACACTTTATCGTTCACTATGAATGAGAATTGACATTGGAAAAATCTTGTCTCTGATCCAAGAGGATCATATTTATTTTCTAACTCATCATGTCATCATTTTCGTTTCTATTTTCCTAGTACTGATTATAAAACCGTTTCTGTTTGAATTAGAACTCGCCAGCTTTCATCAAAGCGCACTGAAAATTGATTTACATTAAAATGAAAGAAAAATATTAGAAATTCTTAACGCCGAGATTTTAATTGTTGTTCGTTTTAGTAATTTATTTGTTTACCTGTCAAAAGAGGTGTTAAAAGTGGGGCCATTGTGATCCTTCGCAGGGAATAATCTGCTTCAGGTGGTTTGCATGCATTTGTCAAGTAAATTTTTTGTAGTTCATAATTCACGGCGTCGGGCGTTGACCTAAAAACGAAGTTGACGTGAAATTCACTTAAAGATAAAGTCTACGATCGACGCTACGCCGAAGTGTGTACCATGAGGTCATTTATTTCGTTCATCTGCTCCTCTATTTTTAATCAGAGACGCATCGTCGTTTTGGGGCTAATTTTGATTAATTATTTCTCGAGAACTAAAGCGGAAAGATTTTTTAATATTTTCCCGTACTCTCGGACATCGCTTCTCATCGTGTTTTTTGTCGAAACAATTGTCAGTCACCCTGTATATTTTGCGACGCAACATTTAAAAAAAAAAACATTACATTAAAAAACGACGTCCTAAATCTTATACAAAATGCAGCTTAAGGTTTACGCACAAATAAATGTAGAAGTTTTAGAGGATTTGGTTTAAGTTGGTCAGATAAAACTTTACCAAAATGTCACTAGAAATTGCGTGTGCAATGCAAGAAAAATCGCTTACGTTTTACTTCTGGCAATGCAGTAAAAATTGCGCCATTTCATTATATAAATTGCCTGTGCGCATGGGCGCAACAAAAATTGCGTCTTGCTACAATAGCTGCTTTAACAGTTTGCAATTTTCATTGTCGGCAATAAATAATTGCAGCAATATTGCGAAATAAAGATTGCCGATGAATCAAGCGTCAAGATTACAACTTACTTTAAAAAAATCACATTAATGTTGGGCGTATTAAATTTGTATGTTGGAAAAACGTAACAAAAGTAAATTTTGCCATTGTTGACAAATAAATAGGTACGTATTTATCCGTTATTTTTTCTTCAACACATGACGAATCAAATTGAAGTTGCGACATTGTCACATGTCATTATTTTTTTTTTTTAATAAAATTGATATTTCTCAACTTACCAACAACTTCTGTTGCAATGCAAAAAAACAGATTCAGAGCTATTCTCTGCAATTGCAATGAAAATTGCCACAGCTGAGCAAAATAAAAATACTGCTCATGCGCATAATAAAAATCGCTGCAATTACTTATTGCTGGCAATGAAAATTGCGACTTGTAAAGCGGCCTCAATACAAATTGTATCATGATTTAATTACGTGTGTTGATAGATGTTTTTTTTTAATTTCTCCGTGATTTAATTTGTAAAAGTTAAGTTGAAGTAGAAATTGAAAAAATATTTCACAAAAAATATCACGAATCAAAATGGGGTAATTTTGTTGGGGCGCTTGGAGGATAATTATTTTAATTTCTGCGAACAGCAATCGAATTCTTATTTCATTATAAGAATGTCTACAATGTTCTACGTAACATCTTTATATACAGCTGCTAATGATCGTTTCCTCTCTTTCGAGAGAGCCATTTAAATTACGTCTTCAAAAAAACAGGGAGTAAAAACTCGCGCTTGTCTAGAGTCTAGACCCTCCAATGCACACTAATTACAGTTTAATTTCCAGTGGCTTTTTTAGGGTATGAAAATGGTAAGTTAAACTAATCAAGACCAGTGGTGGAGTAGCGAAATTTTTACAATAGGATCGACTCAAATAGAAACACTTTGTTAATCGCTCTGTGTAATATCGTCTGTCGCATCGTCACCGTTTCAAAAATAAAAAAGCAAATGGAAATGACGTCATAATATCTACATAAGATTTAGACACATTTTAGTATTAATTGTTTAATGGTTTAGTAGTAGCTATTTTGTTTAAATTAAAAAACGACAGTTTTAATAGTAATATAATCATTATTATTAATAAAATAATAATTTTCATGGGTTGTTTAATAAAATATAATACGATGCCCATTTGAAATCGTGACCCCTTAAAATTCGAAGATAGGCAACGCATTCTACATCCGTGCTTTTAGTATAGTCTACATAGTTTGATTTGATTGATGGGCTGCCTATTCTAAAATCGTTAGGGGCGGCGATTTAAAATGGGCACACTGTATATGCGTGCAAGATTATATTAAGGCTGCTGCAGCCATTCAAAAGATTTAAAGAACAGATAGACAGTATATTTTAATATTTAATTTCAATTTAATGCTATCACAATTGTTTACGTTGTACAAAAAATTGTTTGTTTGTTTTTTTTTTAAATATGCACATTTAAAATTTACACGGAAACAAAAATTTCACTCCTTAAAGACACTTGCCGCAAGTTAATTAATTGCTTATATTTTTTTTAATTAATCGATTAATTAGTAATTAGAAAGTAAGCTCACCTAACTCATGAATAGCTTATAAATATCTGGCTGGTAGTCTTGTTGACACGTCCACGTAAATTCATGACGTTTCTACCAAACCATGCGATGACATCGCCACCAAACTTGGCCAGGACGACATCGCTCCTTTAGGCCCCAGAGCATCCTCGCATTCTCACTACGTGCTAACACTACGTGGAATGCAAAATTCCCGAAGCACACGGATATTCTAGCGCCATTAGTTGGTCATGCGCGAATTTCCAATCAATAATTTCCACATGTGCATGTTTACACGCCGTCCTTTTTATTCGCATTTTCCTCATGTGACCCATCGTCCCCCTTACATTATCTTGTAATAAGGGTCCCGTCCGAATGACGTAAAAATTTATTGGGCGTCGTAAAGTTAATAGTAACGCACCCTCGGTGCTACGCAGGGATGCTTTACAGTTTCCTGTTAGTGGAAAGTGAAAAGGTCTCTTTCTGGGTGGGGAGCGAACGATATTTAATGCGGGAAACTTTATGGCAGCAAAATAGATTTCCACTATATACGAAAATTTATTTCTCTCATCATAAACTTTACATTGTATTTATCTAGTTATCTACGCAAACATGTATTACTTAACTTTTTAAGAATTTATGTAATTTAATTAAATTCGAGATGTTATAGAAAATTGTTTGATCATTTCTGCTAAACGAAAGTACTTTTTCTCTGGTGTTGGGATTATTTTGATAATTTATTTGAATTTTTTTTCTATACATATAAATTGTAGCAGAAGCGAAAACAACAGTGCAATCCTGAGGAAGTCCTTCTCTAAGCTGAGTTTGGCTATAATTCGAGTATTTTAATTTTAGAATCATGAAAGAATCAAAAAAGTTTGCTTGTGACTTTCTTTCTTCTCTAACCCATATCACTATCTTAATTGATATTATTATTCTGGCCTCTCCTCTTTAGTATCTGATATTAGTTTATATTTTCGTCAATCGTTTAAAAACTGTTTTATTTTGTGATTGTTATCAATTGAAATTCGTTAGTCGTGAAGCTCCTGCCACAATCAAACTTTCCAAACTGAAATTTGAGCAACTGCTTTGGGCATTTAACTGTACGAGTTTGGGCAGTCGTCCTGCTTCCTTCCCCCAAATCGCAGAAGCAAATAAACTAACAGGTCTCGTTATGCGATGGAAATTGCAATTAACGATGAACAATATAAATTAAATCGATTCAATATAGAAATATAGGTACATACACGCTGTTACAGTTAAATTTCCCGCTAAAATGTAGCGGCGATATACCGCCTAGTAATTTCGTCTTAACATCGTTGGCTACCCTGATGCCCCTTCTCTACACCGCCATGGGGGAAAACCTGCGTACTGTGATCGTTGAGTTCTCTTAGGTCATGAAGGCCCCATGTGACTCTCAGCCCGCCTGTCATTGGTTATCGTCGGTAATTCCTACGCGTCGAAGTGACCCGCTTCATCTTCAACCTGAACGGGTCCTCTTTCATGTTCGAGCTTTGTGCCGGTGTGTCGAGTTTTTCGCGTGTGATAAATTTAACGGATTTCTTGCTCGTTGGAGAAGTAAATCAATAGCAGCTTTGCTGGAATATTGGTGTTTTATTCTCTGCACGACCTGGTCGATTGGAGACGTCGGCCAGGCGAATTACGTTCAGTTGATTTAAATCGTCTTCTGGCGCCCTTTATAAGTTTACCACCTTAAGTTAACCTGCCCCATTTCCACTGTTGCTAGCTGGAGCACAGCTGTTCGAAGAATCAGCAGAAGCTTGTCATCCTGAAGCGTGGTAAGCAGAGGCAAGTAAATTTAATTTAAACTTGGGTGACAACGCAAGCGAAAATTGAAAATCGTCATTGCAACAAAAATATAGAAATTTGTTGTTTATTTAAATTATCTTGTAACATTAATTGTTAAAGGTACCATCGTCGGCACTAGAAACGAAACGCCGTTTTAATAGTTTTACAGTTAGAATAAAACTACCTTTCACTTAAATCGAAGTTAGTGCAAATATTGAAATGTATTTAACATCATGAATGAATAATATCTAAGAAAATAAAAGACTATAAAACATGCAAGTCTTTTAATTAAAAATATACAGACTGTTTCAAATTAAGTGCGCACACTAAAGGATCTCTTAAACCGTAAGAGATTCGATTAAATGAAAGAAGAGTAAGTAACGATAGAATTGATTTCCTCTTGCTTGTTCTTGAGGTATGAGCAAAAATGTAAACTCTTTTTAACCTTTATTTTATTTTATTTTTTTTTTCATATGAAAAATATAGAAATGTTGGCACAATTTTCTTTAGTCATCACAATTTTCTTTAGGCATGTTTGTTTCTGCATCGAATGGATAGGTACAGTAAAATTGCAATGTCACCGTTTCGTTTCTTCCTGACCATCTTCAATTTTGTTTTTTTTTCTTTTTAATTTTGTTCCAAATCGGTTTTGATTGCAGTGGATTCGCCGAGCATCCTCTGTACAGCTGTTTCAGCCCAATTTGTTAGGTCGAAAAGCGATCGCAGGATGTCGCGATTAAAACGTTTTGTTTTTTTCTTTTAATAATGCATATAACGTATGATGTAAGTTTATTATTAAATTAGACGGCATTTTTTTTTTCATTGTTTACGATGATGCAGCACTCAATAAAGTTATTTTCATAACACAATAAATAAAACGTCATAAATAAAACGCGCCTGGTATCGCATCATCAGGCATAAGAAGCATAACTCCATCCTTTTTTCTCATTCACCGTTAGCAAAAAAATAATAATACTGAAATAATTGTCGGTTGTAATTCGGTGATTGATGACGCAGAGTTCAAGTTCCGTGATTTTGATGAAGCGACGAAACCCCTTTAAATACGCGACAAGCCGAACATAGAGTAACATCTAGTCAGAGTGTCATGTAGTCTGAATTGTCTGCAAGTGACCGAAATAAGAGATGTAAGTAACTGTAGTTGTAATCAGTGCTGCCAGACCTCCCGTTTAAACGGTAGATCTACCGTTTTGGTCAACGAAATACCGCCCTACCGTGTTGATGCTATAATCTACCGTTTCTTGCCTTTTTCTACTTGTTTTTTTGTTTTTACAATGATAATATAACGGAACAATGTAATACCTTAAGCCAATGCTGGGCGTAAGAGTTCTGGTGAGTCAACAACTGTAATCGGCGACAGTCGAAAATATTCGCCACTCGTCGAGACATTATATTGCGCGTCGTTGGTTCTAAGCGTGCCGATTTTAATTTAAACTGGAATACGCGCGAAATACTTGCGGAGAAGTATGAGGGGTGGTGGTACTGTTCTCCTACCGTGCCCGGCACTGCCTTAAGCAGCAAGTTAAGAATATTCTTCGATTATACTTCCCGAACACAGATGGCGCACCTTGGCCTAAAAATGAAAACTAGATCAAACTAGATTTCAGTAGCAAATGTCGCTTTCCCTGTGTGTTCATTCTAGTGATTAGCATAATTAGTAATTAGTGTTGATATGATCGGTGATAGTTGGTTCTTGTTCGTTTTTAAGTTTCGGTTTATGCTTAAAATGAAGTAACATAATCGCTGCTTGTTTTGTGAGTAATATCTCCGTTTAAAGTTCTGATTCTGCGTGAAGCAATTCCTAGTACAGTTGCGGTCAAAAAATTTCGGATGTCACTGTCATTCATCTAACGTATATATGAAGGAACTTTTGCGTCAGTGGAATGACAGTGACATCCGAAATTTTCTGTCTTTAAATACAAGATTTCTTTTCCTGATCGTGTTAACTTTTTAATTACAAATAATCACAACTTGTTTCGAAGATTTCCACGAATTTTCATTCATCTGCCGCTTTCCACCGTTTTTTTGTATTGCCATCTACCGCTCGCTCATAAAGGTTCCAAGGAGTTTTTTTTTAGATAAATGGGAAATTAGCTAACTTCATCTTTGGAAAAAATTCTTTCCTATTTACTGAAGCTAGAGGAGATATTTAACTAGGATACAAGCCAGTTCCTAGAACGTTCTGGGATACCAGGGGAAAGCCAAATATCGAAACTGGGACCTTCTGCCCCTACCTACCCTATGCCATATAAACTTGCGGACAAAAAAAGTAATCTGTCACATTGAAATTTAATGACTTTTGATTATATTTACATACTGTGTACTGGACTTGCAGTATTGGAAGTTATACTAAACGTCGTGTTACATTCCAGTTTTAGTCTTTCCTGTATAGCCGCGCGCAGCTTAAGTGCTAAATTTGACAATGTGAGCCTTGTATCACAAGGTTCTAAGGGTGAGGTCTGCGTGCAGGAAGTGCATTTTAGGTGCGAGGGACTATACCTTCTGTATTCATTTAAGTAGACCATTATTCAAAGCAGCAAATTAAATGTGACACAGTATGACAGGTCCAATCATTTACCACTTTGACAGATCGAACACAGATCGAAAACCAATTTACAATATAAAAAAGGAATGAGTCAGTTTTTTGTCCGCAAGTTTACATAATAATATATGTACATACTATATACATTGCATGGCAGTTTTCAAGTTGCAACCAAAAATATAAAGTTGCACCATTTATTAGAAATTCAAACTTGTTTGATTTTGGCTGGCACGCCACTTTTATTCTCCTAGTAAATTATTATCTTCTCTTCCAGACTTTGTTGATTTTCGTTGCAGCTTCTTTCTTTGTCGCCTTTGAACTAAAATGTATCCCTTAAAATATGTTAAAACTGTTCAAAATTTAGGTTTGCAATTCTGTTCATGAAACAAAGGATTCTTACCTCACTTACGCCAAGTCACATACGCGGTGTACTTTTCGTGCCGCCACTGTTTATAAAGTAACAGAAATAGAACATTTAATCCTTTTTTATTCAATGTAATTTTATGGCTTCTTTTTCGGAAATATAAGCGAGAACTAACGAAGAAAAGATATTCCGAAAATATATCGACGACAGTTTCTACCATTTTCGTCTGAGCATTTATTTTTGGGACGCGTTGTACATTGTAATTTTTTAAAGTGTTTTTACACGACGCAACTTAAGTGGCGTTCAACTTTGAGTTGTGCCACCATAAGCGAGACCTAACGAGAAAAGTTGCACTTCTTTTTTTAAATCAAAATAATTTGTTCGCGCAGATGTATCATCCTTAAATCAAAAAGGTATTAATTAGCTTCGCAAAACTGTTTTGTTGATTTAAATTAACCCAATAGTTTATGAACTATGTGCCAATTTTGAATTAACATTTTCTTTGGGAATAAAATTGAAGTGCCCATAAAAAAAAACTAAGCCCTTCCGACCCTGACAGTACAGGTTTTTTTTATCGATGAAATCTCATCTATTTTGTACCATTTTCGTTTGAGCACTTATTTTTGGGACACGTTGTATGCACTGCACCTATTTTTTTAAATAGATTGCTTCCCCTTGCCCGCATTACCTTTCTCAATGTCGCTGCAACTTGTCGTTCCATTTCAAAATCTATGAACTTCCTAATCATGTAATCATCCTCAAGTACCAAATTATGCGTTTATTATTCTGTTTTAAATTTCTTAACAAGCAAGGGATGATTCATTTTATTTTTATTTGGGGAATAAGCTAGAGTATCAAGCAAATACTGTGCAAGAAATTACATCATATTTGCGTTTACTAATAAGGTTCACTTTCCAACGAATTTACGGCCTTTCGTTTCGTTTTTAGTGCCGGCAATGGTACCTACGTACAGCCACAACCTTCAGATGACTTTTGTCCAGTCAAAGTATAATAATTTTATTTGCACGCAATTTTTTTTACAGAATAATAATTCAGCCAGACTTACAACACTTAGGCTCAGTTTTACAATAAGGACTGTTCGCCGAATATCCTTTAATGTTCCTCCATATCTACGTCACATGTCCGTCACGTTATTCTAAGAATAATGCTTATTCGACGATTGTAAAATCGGGCCTTAACATTAATTATTTAATAAAGCTTCTTTCCACCAATAAATACGACTACTTAAGGCTAGTCTGACCCTGTTCGCACCTTTTCATCTACGCCTAATATGTATGCAACCAGACATACATGGCAGCAATGAATAGTATAAGTAAACAAGTTATTATTATAAATTAATCAAAATTGAAGTGACTTTTAATATTTCTTATTAGTGCATTATGCCATTTAAGCGGGCGTATTTCTTTTGGTCCAATAATTGTTAGATTGTTAAAAGCGGTGCTTAAATAATGTATCTTTTGTTGGCATTAAGCATTAATATGAGTTTAGCGCCCTCTAGAATCGCATTCTTTATTACTGTGAAAATTTCTTTTCATTACATTAATAAAGAAATTAAAAAGCAGTACTTTTCAGTATCATATCGACGTATAATTTTTGTAATGAAATTAGAGATTTGAAAGACGCGTATTTTGATGTATTAAACATTAACAGAAAGTTCATATTAATACCGCAAAAAAGGAAAAAGAAATTAGGTGGGTCAGACTAGCCTTAAAAAGAATTTAACGAAAGTACTAAATCTAATTTCACAACAAACATAAAAACAATTATAAACGTACCCTGCAACTCCAGTGTGAATTAAAGATTTAAAAAAATACATGCAGATGTAAAAACTACTGCGTTTCGATTTGTCAGAACTAAACTGGATGCAATTTTATTGTCCTGGCATAATCTCAATTATCCTGCTTGCCAATGTTAAATGTAATAGATTACGTGACTAATTACTTCATACTCTGTTCGAATTTAAACATGAAATTACAGATTCGAATTACATTACATACAAATAATTTTGGGCCTTTCTCCGGTCCCAAAAAATATTGTAATTTTAACGACGTTTTTTTTTGTTATTAAAAAAGTGTGCCCTATAGTTTTCTGTTCAATTTTAAATTTATATTACATACAAATAATTTTGGGCCTTTCTCTGGTACCAAAAAATATTGTAATTTTAATGATGGCTTTTATTGCTATTAAAAAAAAGTGTGCCCTATAATTTTTTTTGTTGGGGGGGAGGTAGAGTTTTTATCTATAATTTGAGTTCGTAACCACACCTCTAATTAAATATACAATTAAATGCAGTGAAACGCTGTTAATGTTAATGTATGCATTCCCAGGAGCTCTCAAGTTCAGCGAAATGCATAATCCAACTCACAACGTCTCTTTCTTAATTTAAAAGCAATTTCTGCATCTGGGGAACTTTTAAGAGAGGAGTTTCCAAGTCATCAGAATGCATAAAACCAAAACGAAACGTCGAGGATAAAATATTCTTATTCTAATAAAATGATACTCGGAAATTTATGCAGAAAGCACACACTTTATTATGTACACGTATTTACACGTTATTTACAATCACAAAGAGGTAACGCAAACTTAACAGAAACTTAACAAAAAAACAAAACGGAAAAAGATTTAGCTCCGCCAAGGCGAGTTGTGAAACGCAGCAGAAAGCACAGAAGCCAAACAGAAGCAAAATGATTAACACTTTCACATGTACACGATTATTTGTTTTTCTTTCTTGGTTAATCAGAAGTGAACGCGTTGTACTTACTCAAGTGTACAGTCCCCTCAAACTTAACAGAAACTCAACAGGTGCAAACTTAACAACATCATAACAAGGATAATAAAATTCGATCCGTCCAGGAGAAGTTGGGGGGATTAATTCAATGCCCTGCGGTTCTGGACGAATTGAATTCTAACAACAAGTCAAACAAACAACAGCAAAAGCGACACAAGCATAATGAAGATGAAAAAATAAGGCACACGGAAACCACTTAACTTAAGGAAACTTAAACTATGTTACACGTACTACTAAATTAAACATTGTAAAACCGGAGTTATCATCCACAATCCTTATAAATTCTAGCAGTTACATTTAGTTACTTACTAATTATTTATTAGAAGTTTATTGTACTTAACTTACCTAAAAGTTACACGAACGCTTAAGATAGGTTTACAATACTGAGAATTGTAATTCTGATGGCGACGGTCTTTAAACAAGCCTCTTTTAGCTCTCTTACATTTTAAATGATACAAAAAAGTCAACCACATTTCACTTTGCCTTGCAGCAGATTAAAATTAAACGGAAGCTTCAATTTTAATTTTTGGTAACAAGCGGGACGATGTGGCTGTGATTGTTTAAAATTATTTATTATTTTTTTTTTTCTAATTGTGTTCGTAAGTTGTGACCGCAGATCTTTTTCCTGTTTTCGTTAAATGTGGAACAAATCTTCGTGTTTTTGTTGTAATCAAGGATGTTCGACATTTATTGGGTCACATTTTTTCTTAATAGTCGAGAAGTGTCTGCGGGTGTTCAAGGACCAGGTGGAATAAAGACATGAATTAACAAAACGAAAACTCAACAATCAAACAAAGAAACAGTCAAACATAACAAGCGGAATAACAGTAACAGTTGGTAACTTAACAGAAACAAAGAACAAATAAAACAGACACTACGTGAAAGGACAACAAGAAACGCCTGTTTACAAAATAAACAGTCCAAAATCAATAGATAAATTTTAAATTATTGTAACCTGTACATACAGTCAAATAATTTGTATAATGGCCCCCCCATTTATACCATCGAGAATTGGGTTTCTTGTTATTCTTTAACTTTACTTTCAAATAAAATTGCGCTTAAATTTATTTTTATTCGCCTCGTTTACGCAATAGAATTTGAATTTACTTAAGAAACTGAACAACAATTACAGAAAAGGAAGATTGGATTTAATTTGGCTGAATTCTTGTGAATTTCTGACATAAATGGAATTTACTTTACTTTCAAATAAAATTGCGCTTAAATTTATTTTTATTCGCCTCGTTTACGCAATAAAATTTGAATTTACTTAAGAAACTGAACAACAATTACAGAAAAGGACGATTGGATTTAATTTGGCTGAATTCTTGTGAATTTATGACATAAATGGAACAAACGATTAATTTACTTCACTTTCAAATAAAATTGCGCTTAAATTTATTTTTATTCGCCTGGTTTACGCAATAAAATTTGAAATTAATTAAGGAACTGAACAACAATTACAGAAAAGGAAGATTTGGATTTCATTTGGCTGAATTCTTGTGAATTTCTGGCATAAATGGAACAAACAATTAATTTACTTTACTTTCAAATAAAATTGCGCTTAAATTTATTTTTATTCGCCTCGTTTACGCAATAAAATTTGAATTTACTTAAGAAACTGAACAACAATTACAGAAAAGGACGATTGGATTTAATCTGGCTGAATTCTTGTGAATTTCTGACATAAATGGAACAAACGATTGATTTACTTTACTTTCAAATCAAATTGCGCTTAAATTTATTTTTATTCGCCTCGTTTACGCAATAAAATTTGATTTTACTTAAGAAATTGAACAACAATTACAGAAAAGGATGATTGGATTTAATTTGGCCGAATTCCTGTGAATTTTGACATAAATGGAACAAACGATTAATTTACTTTACTTTCAAATAAAATTGCGCTTAAATTTATTTTTATTCGCCTCGTTTACGCAATAAAATTTGAATTTACTTAAGAAACTGAACAACAATTACAGAAAAGGAAGATTTGGATTTCATTTGGCTGAAATCTTGTGAATTTCTGACATAAATGGAACAAACGATTAATTTACTTCACTTTCAAATAAAATTGCGCTTAAATTTATTTTTATTCGCCTCGTTTACGCAATAAAATTTGAATTTACTTAAGAAACTGAACAACAATTACAGAAAAGGAAGATTTGGATTTCATTTGGCTGAATTCTTGTGAATTTCTGACATAAATGAAACAAATGATTAATTTACTTTACTTTCAAATAAAATTGCGCTTAAATTTATTTTTATTCGCCTCGTTTACGCAATAAAATTTGAAATTAATGAAGGAACTGAACGAGAATTACAGAAAAGGAAGATTGAAATTCACTTGGCAGAATTTTTGTGAATTTCCGACGTGTAATCATAAATGGAACAATTTTTTTATGCCCCAAACTGACTATGGAAAAAAATTGTAAATGTAGATAATTAATAAAATGGAGTCTAATATATCGGTAATTTATTTGGTGGTAAGTTTTCGTTGGTTCTTTTCATGGGCTTTTGTTGATACAACAAATAAAAATGATTGAAATGTTTTATCACAATAACACTAGGAATGTCTGTGCTTTTAATTTTTTTTTAATTTTTTTGTTAAATTTCATTTTTAATTTATAGATAACACATAATACTATTTTTTTTTTCAAAGAAAAAATGAGGGTGGATCATTGGTTTTAATAAGCAACACACCGTACACATTTTTACATTTTTTTAACTAATTTTTTTATTCATTTCTTTTTATTTTCTATTGGTTACTATTTAATCTGGATAATTTTGAGAAATATTTGAAGCTTGAAGAACTTTTTATATCAGTTTGAGCTTAATTTAATTTTTTTTTCATCTTATTGGTTTTCAAACAAGAAAAAATAGTAGATCATTTTATTCCAGTAACTTCAATCTTAAAAGAATCACTTTAAAACTTGAAGAACGCATTTTTTAAACTTTGAAATAAGTGACTTTTTCTTTCCTTTTTTTGTACATTTTTTATTTGCTTTTTAAGTTTTTTTTTTAAATAATTTCAAGTAAGTAACATTTTTCTCTTTTTTTGTAAATTTTTGTTCACTTTCGATTTTTTTTCTTTTATTGAACTTCAAGCAAAATTTTTCATTTGTAAAATAGTAGCACTGTTTATATTTTTTATTGTCCTTCAAGCAAAACCACATAAATATTTCATTCAGTGTAATAGCGACGAGAATAAAAAATAAAATTGTTTTCGTTTTAACTTATTGCATAGCTTCGTAAAGGGGGTACGCCATTCTTTTTAAGTTTTTTTTTGTTATTGTACGGGTTTAGCTTTTACTTCAACTTCTAAAATCATGAGCGACTTGCCTTAATTTTCTACAAGATTTATTATCACATAGTACTATGAGATCAACAAAGGAACCCCAGTGGCAAACTAATTTTTAATTTAATCCACGGAATAACATTGCCTGGAATTAATGAAGTACAAATAAAATTACGCTGATTTTTTTTTAATTAAAAAAAGTGCTATTAAAATAAAATTCCGAATTAAGAGTTCCCCTGATTTTTTGGTATTCAATTTTTACTTTTTTTACGCTTTTTTTCTCTTTCATTTTTTACTGTATTATTCACTTAAAAAAAATTAAAATCGTATACTTCGACAAAAACTAAAAATAATTATTCAATGCAGATTTATCATCTAATTAAAAAAAAAAAACTGTGGAATTAAGTAATTTTTGGTATACAATTTAATGCGAATTTTTTTTTCTGTTTACTGTAAAACTTTACATTGAATTTACAAATACTGTTCACTTCATGGCAACACAATTAATTAAATTAAAGTAAGACCCGACTCAAACATAACATCACAAACAAAAACTTAACAAAACCAACAACACAAACTTAATGAAAACTTAACAGCCAGATGGAAAAACGTGGACCCAACAAAACGGTTGCAACAACACAACGCACCAGCAAAACTTAACGGGGGAATAAGCGAGTTTAAACTGGAGTAACAAACAACAAACAAAATGTAACAATAAGAGAAATAGAATTAATTACGTAGTAAACTTGAACGGGGGTTGAAGTACGTGTCTCAACAGAATTAATAAAAAAATACTTCGTGAAAACAAGGAAAGCGAAAAATCAACGATTAAATTTAAACTTAACAAAAGCAAACTAACCTAAGTTATGTCGAACTGAATTATTGCATACACTGTTCGTAGAAGAGGTAACTAAGTATTGCAAGTGATTCGTCGAATGTTTGCACGGATGAGAGAAATGCCATATCTATAGATAATAACAACAAAATATAACAACACAGAAACAGACGGTATTGTCGATTTAATCTAACAATCAGGTACCAACAAAAAAAAGACCCATAAGAAGACAACAAAATGATAAAGATATTTGATATAAAAGTAAGTAAAAACGTAACAAGTAGGGATCAAGCTAGTTTCAATCGAATGAACGAATTTAAAGGTTTCAATCTTTTTAAACTGATCGTGCTTGGAAGAGAAACGTAACAAAGATAACGTAACAGTAAGCTTAGATAATAACAGAACAGAAAAGTCAACAAACAATTCAAACAACGAGTAAACTATTAAAGTCAACAATTCTGGTGCTTTTTGAAACTTGATTCGGAGGTGGAAAAATAATCGTGAACAAGCAACCACCACAGGTATAATTTCATGCTTGTTGTTGAGTCAGTAATTTGAATATTGTATTGAAAATAATTTAGTAAAACAATGGTACTTTAAATGGTATTTAATAAATTAGTGTCCATCCCGAGTAATATACCACAAAGTAATAAAATTGAATAAAAATAAAAATAGAGAATAAGGCGGTAAGGAATTATTTTTTTATTCCAAAATCTTTTAATATTCGATCTCACATTGGTGGCTTTTCTCAAGAAATTTATTCTTTAATATAAAAAGAAAAGGATCGACAATAAAAATTATAGAATGTGCAAATAGTGAACACCCGGTATCAAAATGAAACATCAACTATCAGGAAACCCAGTTAAAAGTAATTCAAATTATTTATGTTATTTGTTTTAGTAAATAATTTTACTAGGTGCACATTTATAATAATTATGATCGCCCCTGATTTTTTTTTTAATTATTCTTAACAGTTTTGTATATTTTTTTATTTTGTTTTTAAAAGTTTTGTGTATTTTTTATTATTTTTAAAGGTTTTGCATATTTTTTTATCTCAAGGCAACCATCAAAGTAAAATCAAAATACTCGACAACATTTGAAGTCCACTCTTTCATTACATTTTTATCATTCTTTGTTGCAATTTGTTAAATTAACTGAAAACTCCTGAGTATTTTTATTCTATAAACAAACTGTAATACAAGCTATTAATGTCTGAAGTAATTATCTCAAATAAATTTGCTTTGATTAAGTTAATCGTTGTTGTTGCATCACACGAACCAATGAGTAGGTATTCACATTCAGGGTCTCACTATTATGAAAGCGATTAAAGTATTAATATTTTCTTCCTTAACGGAGCCTCTGGTAAGATTTTATTTTCGGAAACGATTTCATTCAAGCATTTAGTTTAAAGTCCAATAATAGCAACATTTGGGATCAATCAAGAAAAAAAAAGGAAGTAACAAATCAACAAGTAAACTCAACAAATATTTTCGAACCAAATCCATCACCCCAACGATTCCAGATTGCTAAAATATTCCAATGCAACGCGAAAGGTTAGTTGTAAACTATTTTAAGGTCAGCCACTAAAACAGGTTCGTTTTTTGTTCCGAAGTTTTACAGTGAAACTAACTTTTTGCAATTTTTTTTTGCGCGGTATGAAAATTGACTAGGAATAAGAAATGCATGAGCAAGGTGAAGATGACGATTAAAATCATAAACGTGATTGACTCCGAGTTATTTTTGGTCAATTCACAGCCGACTTTTCCTGCTGGGTATTTGAAACAAGGTTGGGTGTGAAATGTGAGAGAGGCAAAGCAAAATGTGGCCCGGAATCAACTTTAAACTCCGTGACCATCAGGATTAAACATATTATAAAATTAATTTTGTACACTTGTTCGCCTACACAATTAAACAAAGAAAAGTAAAATATAAAAACAGGTAACTGAGATGAGAATTCAAAAAAAAAATAATCACGTGCCATGTGGGTACCAGACTAAAATAAAAATTAGTACTTATAACTAAAGACTATTAGATACTTGATGTATACAAACGTAAATACCTGAAGGTTATTGTTACGATCACAAAGATTAAACTAGGTAGGCCTTCCAAGTAGTCAATACTATAGTTATTTAATTATTCATCGATGATGGCACCCCATTAGATGGCTGGTACCAACATGGCATTAAACGTTAACAACTAGATTGAATCCAAGACGACGAGGAGTAGTAATTTGATAATTAAATTAAAATCCTTGGTATGTGCGCCCTTCGACGATTTTTTTAATCTTGGTCTTACCAGACATCTCGCAGAAAAAAAAAAAACGAAAATCAATTGCTTCCTATCTTGCTTCAACTTCCGGAAACGGGGGGTTACTTTAGCCCCTGCATTGGTCGACGCTGTTTCTCTCCATGATTTATTGTAGTAGTGTTCGGCGTCGTTCTGCAATGACAACCACGTGTTAAAAATTTCATGCAAGCCAAACTTCAGAACGCAATAAAATTGTCTTATACATATAGAATCATTAAAGGATTCTATAGAACAATGACGGATTAGAGAAGACCTAATTAAATTCATTCCCCTCATTAGCATTTGGGCAGTGCTCGAGCATGACGGTGTGATTTAATAACGAAGTGTTTCTTTAGCAGTTAATTTGTTACGGACGTGTGACAAATTTATGCGACGGGCTAATCATGTTCGCAACTGCGTCACAACACGTCCGACACTTTCAAGGATAACACAGTGTTGTTTTTTCCTTCTTTAAAAACAACCAGAAAAAAATCCATTCCAACTCGTTACGTAAGGACCAGACGAACTAGTTTATTATAATGAGCGATGCTTAACGTCGATAACGAAACACAATAACAGATATCTTAGTGTCGGAGTAGGAAGTAGCGTGTTATTTTTTTTTTTTTAACTGCGCATTTATCTTGCACCTGTCGACGTAAGAACGCAAACAGCCCGCGGATGGATATTAAATTACCGACGGGCCAAATTAATATTAATGAAGCGAATTTTTCTAAATTGCCACGTCGGTTTCCAGAATAGATTATGGCGCAGTTTTACTTTCGTTTTTGCCCGGCCCGATTTACATGTGACCTTCGGCTTTGTTTAATGTGGACCAATCGAGTTTACTATTCCGCGCGAACGAATGTAAATTTTACAGAACGCAAGGTTTCCGGAAACCAGACGTCACCTATTTGGTCATTCCCGTAAAAAAAAAAAAATTGTTTACGACGTAATTTGTTTGCACATGCCGAACTTAAACTGCGTTTTAAATATTTTTACACGGCTACCGTCTTGAATAAATAAATTGAAACAGGTAAATCAAATAGGTACAAATTCTTATAGTTTCCCAAACTTTTTTGCCCGCAGAAAGGCAGCGCTCCTTTGATACCGTATTAAATGAAATCTACAATGTCATTTAAACGTTTTTTTTTTGTGGAAGCCCATTTTGGGAAACACTGGCTTGAAAGGTAACTATTTAATATCACTGTACAATAAACATTCCTGCTAAATTCTTAAAGACATTATTTGCTATAATCGAAGGAAGTTCAATACTGGGCAAAGCGAATTTTAAATTAAAACATAAAATGCAAATTACAGCAGAAACTTTGGAGAGAATCAAATTTGAAGCAAAACAAGAACCATAACAGAATAGTGCCTTTGAGATTCCGAGACAAATAAGGTCCTTCCTATAGTCATCAACTCTTCGAAGAGGTGCAGTAATAAAAGTAGAAAATAAATCATTTGTATTTGATTACACATTTTTTCCTGCAAAGAAACAGCTTCTAGAACGCACCGTACGACTTAAAAAAAATTATCTGCCGGCTGCAAGGTATTTGAAAGGCGCAATAGAATTTATTGAAGCAAAGTGAACCTAACGGAATCCTGTGGAATTTTCTACCAGCAAAAGGACGTTTACAATAACAGAAGGCGAGGAATCAACTTTTTACAATACTGTTACAAAATAACTATGTAATTATTCTCGTTCGAAACGATAAGAATTAGTTGAAATTTTGACCGGTGCATTTTTTAACGTTTTCGAACTATTGTATCCGCAATATGTGAGGATGAGATAAGAAAAATTTGGGACAGAAAGAGCTGTAATGGTCATCTGAAAGATATACAGGAATTGGAGCGGGTCAACAGTTTCAAGGTACCTGGAAACAGTAACAGAAAGAAACCGAAGAATGGCCGGAGAAATTAATGAAAGAATTAAAAATCTTCCGCATACATAATCCCTTTTAGCAAAGAAATGATAAAATAATAACATACAAAACAACTTGCACATGAATTTAAGCTGATAACTGGTTATTAGATTTATATGAAAAGCAGAAACCACGAAAATTTTTAACTGAAGAGGAGCGGTGATTTAGGTGGTTCAGCATCCAGTCAGGAAAACATCGATTTGGAAAGAGATTTTTTTTGGGAAGCAAAGAGACATGGGAAAAGGAATAAAGGAAGACCTGAGGAATGTCAAAGATATTGATAGAAAAGTAATCTGCAATGGCGGCACCTGTAGCTGCTCTGCCACAATAGTGTTAACGTTATGTTAGATGTTAAAGTCTAAAACATACGAAATTATATATACTGTTCACAATCATGGTAATGGTAATTAATGATGATGTTAGTGTTAATGTTAAGAATCCAAAACTATTTTTGGATTCATAATCTCTAACATCTACCAATCACAGGAAAGCTTTTATCATAGTTTTTACGATGTGTAAAAATGCCAAAAAATGACAACTTGTCGATTTTAATCAATTTGCTAAAAAGATAATTAACTAAGTACCTATTAATAGTTTATAATCTGTTTTTCTTTTGGTAATTATGATTGATGTCGGCCTATTCTTAGAACTAATCCAACAATCTAAATTCTTGTATGACAAATCACGAAAAGATTTCAAAGATAATATTTAAAAAAGAAAATGCATGGAAGGAAATTTCCGAGACTTTTTGTTGTGAAGCACTTGTGAAGGTACGATGATTGTTTTTCTGCTGAATTTGAATTCTATAATAAAAAGTTTTCAGTCGATGTTTCCCCAATTTGTTTTCGTTGTCTTATAGCAGGTCGGATGCCCCAACGTCTTTTTGAAAGTTTTTCTTCCAATTTTTTTTTTTGTAATTACTTACAAAACTGACAAACCGACATGACGCTTGACAATTTCACAATTCACTTCATAACACAAGACGCCTATCTAGACTTAGGCCCGATTTCTTCACCCCCTGTTAATTTTAACTGGCGATTAATTCCCATAGTAACAATTGTGATCACAATTGTAACTATGGGAATAAACCGCCAGATAAAGTTAACTGGAGGTGAAAAACCGGGCCTTAAACATTTTTAAAACAAGCCGTTAACATGATTCTGAACAGTCGTAACATTACCATTGCCATTAACATCGTAACATTACCTTTAACATTAACACTATTGTGGCAGAGCAGTAGACTGGTAAGAGGCAAAAGGCGCAAGAAGTTGGGGGAACTATAAAGGAGATTTTTTTTTTGAAACAAAGAAAAGAAGCAAAGGAAGTCGTAAGAAAAATGAGAAACGCCGAAGGTGTTGAGAGAAAAATAATCTGAAGCTGGAGGAACTAAGTAATATTTTTTCTCTTTCCAAAGACCGCAATGGAAAATCACGAATTTTATGTAGGTAATTTATTTATGTATGTTTCATGATAAATCGTAAGAACATGTACGTGATGAAAGCAGAAAAAATATCATGAATTCTTGCATGTAAAGTTTGAAGCAAAGATCAAGGTCATTCTCGTGTTTTCTTACTGAATTTTAATGACTTCCTTATTTACCGTTTGCCAACGAGGTTTATATTGATTGCAATTGACTATTTACTAACAACATTGCTGTAGTAGTAACATCATTTATTTCACAATGTACATATTATAATTAAGAGTTGTTAAAATCACACAAAATCACACTGATAGATGGCTCCTTCAAGTGAGTACCGTATATATTTAATGTACACTACCGCTCCTAAGTATTTACCCATCTCTATTTTGATTCATAGTTTGGACAAGTATTTTTATTTTTCGAATAAAAGCATATGGCATTTACCCCTTTATTTTGTAACTCATAACGACAATCGTTAAGTAAAATATTTTTGGCCAATCAGTACATGGAAATGCGTTATATAACGACAATCGTTAAATGACATATTTTTATCAATCAGTACTTAGATACAACACACAAAAATATGTCACTTAACGATTTTAGTTATGTAACGATAATCGTTATGAGTTACAAAATAAAGGGGCATTCCCCCCTATTCTGTAACTCATAACGATATCGTCAGATACCGATAATCGTTAAGTGACATATTTTGTCCAATCAGTGCACAGAAATGCGTTATATCTAAGCACTGATTGGTCAAAAATACGTCACTTAACGATTATCGTTATGTAACAATGTTGCTATGAGTTACAGAATAAAGGGGTAAGTACTAATATGTCACTTAAAGATTGTCGTTATGTAATGATGTCATTATGAGTTACAAAAAAAAGGGAAAAACGATTAAACATATACTAATTGATAATAATAATAAATATCTGTCTATTTCTTTGAAGAAATAATTTATTAGGGCACTATTACAACTAAGTGATCATAATATTCTCATTTACAGTTGGTTCTTGTCCGATGAAATTTGTATCACAAAATCTTTTAAGCGGACACTAAATCGCGCACTATAACACTTTACGTTTCACCGTCGTTCGACAGCTTCTGTCGATACATAATATCCTCGTTAACATTCAATCACAGCACAGATACTGTATTAGACAAAAATCTGTTAAGATATATTCTGAGGTGTTTACTACTTTTATTTCTTTTCTTTGACAGTTATCCTTCGTTTTCGTGCGGTTAAGTAATTTATGATGCCGAAAAGTTCAAGTTATCGACCGAAACAAGTGGGTTAATTATTAGTCAACACAAAATTGGCAAAGTAAAACAGATATTGCGGAAGAACTAAAAATTGTACAGAAGAAGAGTAGACTATACCTAACACTAAAATATTTCGTACAACAGACACTTTATTAAATATAAAAAGGAAGTGGAATATTCAAATCACGGCATCAACAGAGAATTGAGGGGCCTAGTTCCAAAATGTACAATCTCCAGTGTCAGGAAACACAAAACACACTTCTTTTATATTCTTTTAAATTTTAGGATATTCGTGTTGTGGTTAAGAGATAACGTGTCATTTTTTTACTTAAAGAAATGAGCGATAAGAAGGTACAAATTACAAAAAAGGAATGGAGCTGCACGTGAAAGTAGCAAGCAAATGAAGATTGCTCACTCACTTTGGAACTAGGCCTTTCAATTGTACAATCATACGTAAACGACATAGAAAGAAAAGGGTATCGGAAACTGCCACAGAAGTTAGCACCACCACTATTCTGTTAAGCGTTGTAATTATTAAATGGAGACTTCAAGAAACCGTGGACATATTTTCAGCTATGACATTGCCACAATTGATCAGAGAGAATTCCCATGTACAGAGGAGAAGATACGGTCTGAATTTAAAGTAAACTATTAAAAAGAAAGAAAACGAAGTGGTTCGAGGATATCATGGACACGCTTGAAAAGGATAATAGTAACAAGGACAAACTTTTCGATTACATTAAAAAGCAGAATAGGAAAGCTAATACTGTAAGGATAGATATAGAGGAATGGGAGTCATTTTAAAAGTTCATTAACAAAAGAGTGCGTAATAGAAGAAATGGAAAACACTAACCAGGAAACAGAAAGGACTGATGACCAACAATCTCCAACAGAGATTGACATGAGGAAATTGACATGAAGAAAATGTTCATACCAGAAAAAATAATGATAGTTATGACGATGCACGAGACAAGAGCTGCAGTTATGACAGGAGGAGAAACATCAAAGAAATTCGTGATCAGCAGGGGCGTTAGGCAGGGAGATGGTCTGTCGACTACGTCATTCAATATAACGCTGAATGGGATAATAGGACTGCAATTTTATGGAGATAATTATTTATTAATACGTCAGTGTAAGTGATCGCCTACGCCGACGATCTGGCCATAATAGCCAGGGACAGTCTAAAAGAAGATTTAGAAAAACTTAACTAAGAGGGCTAGAGATAAACCAAGAGAAGACAAAATATACGGAAATCGAAAGAACAAATAAAGAAGTCGACAGCAAGATACGTAAGGATAGGAAATCTTCAAGTGGAGGAAGTGGACAACTTTAAATATTTAGGATCAATAATCAATAATAAGAGCATTAGGAACCTAGAATTACAACAGAGAATACAAGCCCACTATACAGCGCACTATAAATATAAAGCTTTACTGAAGAATCAAAGAATCAGCAGGAGTGCAAAGATGAGAATATATAAAGTGGCAATTAACGTAGTAACGTACGCACTAGAAGCGACTAGCATAACAAAAGGAGAAGAAGAGAAACTGAGAACCTTCGAGAGGAAGATCGTGAGGAAAATATTGGGACCCAAGAAAATAGGGGAAACGAGTACCAAATCCTAATGAATTTTGAAGTAAGAAACATATTGAAAGAAGAAGATATCGTAAGATCTATAAAAGCTTCAAGACTGCGTTGGTATGGACATATAAAAAGAAGAGAAGATAAATTCAATTTCTTGTAATATTCATTGGAGTAAATATAACTTTCTTTCCATATTGAAAAAGGTAACGCAATGGAAACCAAGAGATAGCAGATCAAGAGGAAGACCAAAGAGCCGATGGGAAGATGAAGTGGAGAGAGATATAACGACTATGGAAATCTTTCAATGGAAGCAGCAAATGCAGGATAGGAAGAAGTGGAAGAAAATTACTGAAGAGGCAGAAACAAATACTTTGCTGTAAGGAGGAACGGAGAGAGAAGAACGTGGAGTGACTTACCATAAAGAAATGAGTGAGTAAAGCTCTAATTTACAGCAACTATTATTCCTTCGGAAATGTACGGCCCTAAACAACTTTATCGAGGCAGCAAAATCGATTTAATGTCTTCCCAATAAAATGCAAATGCGTGTTTCATCCATTCTGATCACCATAACAAACAGGCGGCCAAGCAAATATCGACAAGAATTCGATACATGTCCGCCTACTCCTTTAGCGGTCAGAAATGATTAGGTTGAAATTTAGCTTTTTAATTTTTTTTACATAAAATAATTGTACGATAATTAACATGATCAGAGGTGGATTAAATACTTATGAGCGATAGTGTACATCATGTTTCTGTTAAGTATTGAAACGTGACAGTTTTTGCATCAATTTTTACATAAATGTTACGATAAATTTTATTGTAATTACTGTATCGTGCATTGCTTCCTTTAAAATGTACTGAAATATTCGCGCAAAAATATTTAATAACAACTGTCGAAAGTCGGCGCAGATATTTTTACGGAGTAAAGTGATAATTGATAAATTTTAAAAATGTAGTTAAATAAAAAATATGATTAAAAACAGGAATTGCAAAAGAGAAAAGAAAATACTGAATAAGAAAAATCTAACGATTTCTTACAATCGTATTTATCCCTGATCGTTATACACTGTGATCAATAATGATTGAAGGTTTGCAGCATATGAAATATTTTCGAAATATTATCAATCTTTCATTCCATGAGCTACGAGGATAACAATAATAATTTCTACACAATAAAAAAATTATTGTAGAGTGGCACATTCAAACATTGTTGATCACAGTGTATACGTGTGCTTACGTGTACAATGAAAGACAAAATAATGACGACATACCTTCTTATAGTGTAGAAGTTTAAAGCAAATGCTCTCATCTCATTTTGTTTTGTTATTTAATAGTTTGGTCCATCATTTACATCGAAACAAGTATGGCAATTAAGTTTATTTGTCACGTTTACTACAAACTTAGATTTTGTTGTAGTAAACATATAAAATAGCTAATTGTAAGACGAAGTGCACACGAAATGTACTGTCCAAAAAGAAACATTAATTAAATTGAATTTATGAATTGAAAACATGAGACTTAAAGAAAACATACATGAAAAATTACTGAATGGGAATAGAACTACCAAAGAAAAAAGAGTAAACAAGAAAAACACGGAAAAATTAAAAAGAAAAATCAAAAATCACAAGTGCAGTTACTAGAGATGAATTGGATATAAAAATATATAATGTACGAATTAAAAAAATTAATTTAGATAAAAACTAAAACTATAATAATAACAAAAATAAATAAATGGGTATACTTACAATATTGTAGGAAGTTCTTTGCCATCGTGCTGTCAGATCTTCTTCGGTCGGGCGTCGATAAAAAATTTAAAACAAAAATTCAACAAATTCAGAGCAACCCCCTCAGGGGTTGCCCTTGACGGTTAAACTGTGTTTCGGCAAGAAGCTTGCGTCTTGGAATGGTTCAAGGGAAACCGACCTTCGCTTATATAATCGGAATCCCCTTCTAAATTTCTCCCACTTCACGGCCAATCTAAGCGGGACCGAAGATTATCCGCGCGTACAACACATGTGCGTGCGTATACCAGCATGGGATGGAACAACAAAACAAATAAATGCACACTCTCCCTTTCGTTATTACCCCCCCTCGTAAGATTTTACCTCCTAACAAGGACAGGTTGTATTTCCACGCACAGCAGAGGGTCCTTTGACTAATCTAATTCTCCTTTTGAGCGGTTTTTTTTTGTCCTCTCGCACAATGAAAAATTATTGCGTTCGATTCGAATTCGTTCGGTTTGCGCAGAAAGGTAAAAAAAGGCCCGCCGCACACGAAACATGAAACTACCCTTACCGCTAACCGTGAGTTATCGTCGGTCAAGTGCAATAATTCTCTCTTGCAAGTCCTTCTGAGATAGGCGGCGGCGGCGGCGGCGTGATTAAGAAGCATGACTTGCTTTAAACTGTTATGTATCCGGCTGCTGCTTTTGCCAAGACAAAAAAAAAAAATACGTCGCAATTAATTTTGAAAAATCTCACGTAACGTGTGCAGTTTGAGAATTATGCAAATAGATGGGCGGTCACACGTATGCAGAGGGGTGTTTTCCCTAATCTCCCTAAACACCTGAGCCTTACGAAATTCCCCTGCGCTCCAGGCATTCCCACGGTATGCAACACCTTTTCACGTCAACCCCAGTGTTGCGGAATATTGCATGGGCAGTGATTTTCCCACACTTCCGTCCCGAGAGCAACAACCCTTACGATTCGCCTACCTGATTCTTTGGCGTAACTCGAGAATGTTACGTTCTGCTTGCTTTTTTTTTAAAACACGTAATTGAGAATGAGAATGAGAATGAGAAGGTTGTCTCCAACAATAATAATTCACTTTAGAATTGCACAAACCAACAAAATATTATTGATGTAACAGCCATCTTATTAAGTATTCAAGATAACGATACCCAATTGTCTACATTTAAGGGCTAATTCGCATGCAAATTGCTTGACCCAAAAAGATAAACGCATTTGCACAGATGCTTAATAAAACAGGTCACGTCGGCGTGGAGATGTCCCGAGGGAACGTGCGGCCGGAACCAGTTCCTCAGGTGAACTTTCTGTTGGTCGTATCCCACGAGAAAGTGCACGGCCCAAGAAGATTCACCCCATTTAAAACCAGGTCCGCAAAAATTGCGTAACGTTCCGACATTGTCCGTGTAAAGCATAGAATGCATAAAAGTAACGAGAAATCGCATTCTTTTCAATTCACGGATTGCGCGATGGGTTTTGTAGACCGGATGAATGCACAATATCTAACAAGGGATGTAAGTAAGAAAGCCGACCGTGTTTATTTATTGCTGCTTGCGATTCTATTCAAACCGGAAAGTATGAGATGTGAATCTTGAACCTGAACGTGTACGTATCTTTTCGGGGTAGTTTTTGTGGCTAACGAAATAACGTGCAGAGTTCTTTTAAGCTTTTCTTATTAAGAGCGATCTTTCCGTTTCAGTATAGGGCGTTTTCAATGCATTTTTACGAAACGGAATTCGATGTAGCGCATTTATTATGAAAGATAACGCGGAAAAAAATTACGTACTTCCTTAAGAAATGATGAACTACAAAACGTCTGTTTTAAAAAATCAATATTGTCTGTCAATTAATAGATATTAATTGAGATGTTTCAGCATTTTGTAGACCAACTTTAACATTTTTTTTCTGGTACTTCTTGTTAAAATAATAAAAATGTAAAACAGACGTTTTGTAGAGCAGACCTTTCTCTATAAATACGTAAATTATTATGTATTTTGATAAAAAAATGTGTTAGCTGCATCGAATTCCGCAAACAATATAAATTCGTCAAATTTGAAGGAACTGAAAGTCGAACCAATCCCCTCTCCTTTCTAGGAGTGACGAGTATAAACGTAGTATTGAAGTGACACAGAAACAGTAATAAATTAATGGGACCCAAGTTTACAGGCACACCTATGAGGCACACTTAGGGCATGTTATGTTTACAGAGGTGTATAAAAAATTTCATATTCGTTATCGAGAAACTTTCAAACGTGGTTTAAGGAGCACCTACTTTACTACAAATCTATAACTGTTTTACGAAATCTCATTGTAGGTGTTACTGAATTTCTTAATTTTGTGTTCTGAAAAAGGACAGACTAATTAATTAATAATTAATAATAAATTAATTACTAATTAATTGATTAATATACAGGGTGATCAAAGTTGCGAAGTCGTTAAATGAGCAGAAATGAACTGTTTTTGCTCAGGATTACAATGATGATCTGAAAAAAATTATTACTCATCGCGTTCTCAGAATACTTGCAGAAGTGTAGTTGTTTGTAAAAGACCATCATGTTTTGTTGGCAAATGAAGAAACATTAAATTTTAATTAATCACTATGGCTTACAAGGAGCCAAGGATAAAAAAATCGACGTTTACTAAGAGTCTAAATTTTTAATAAAAGAAAAAACAATTGCACTGCTACTTGTTAAAATATTTGTACAACCATATTTTTTTAAATAGTACTATTTTTTTTTAATTCATTGGGTAGAGATTTTCTTTCTCTTTACTGCGATATCAACATTTCTAAAATGCTAATATACAGTGTGTCTGGGTGGACTGAAAACAGGAAAAACTTTTATTTTCAAATTTAGACAAAATGTAATTTTTATAAAAGTTTTTGCTTGTTCGAAAACCATTAATTTTAAACAAACCAGATATTGTTTTTCTTGAAATAAAAAATTAAAATTATGGAAAAATATTTTCAGTCGCGTCTCTATAACTCGAACCTCCACAACTCAAAATTTTCTGTAAGTCGAGGTTTTCTTATGTCCCTGCACATTGTGTACAACTGAAATTTCTTTCTTTAACTCGAAATTTCTATAACTAATTTAAGTAATTTTCTGGTCCCTTGAGATTCGAATTATGAAGGTTCGACTGTATTTTATTCGATTTCAACACAGGTTTCAACTGTGTACAAAAATGCTTTATAAACATTATTAACAACATTGTCCGTGATAGAAATGACAGCATTACTCATTTTTGTTTTAAAACTGAAACATCGTTTTCTAAATTAGTAGCGTAAAATATCCTCACAAAAAGAGTCCAATGGATTCAAATTCGATGAAGGAACTGGCCAGTTTACAACCAATCCATATATTTGGAAAATGTTCTTTCAAAATATTTCTTATAGTATTGTAAAATTGGCATGATCGAATGGGCAGGACATCCATCTTGTTGAAAAAAAAATTGACCATACTGGCTTCGTCTCTTAGCTGACTAACATTTGCGATAAGAGATGTCGTGATTATTAATTCATTACCGAACAAATTTTTCGCTTTAAATTTTTTGAATTTTCTCCTTTATTTTACTTAAGAAAAACAATTTCTGGATTTTGTTCAGAAAATTAATGGTTTTCGAACAAGCTAAAGCTTTCGTAAAGAATAATATTTTTTTCTAAAGTAGAAAATAAAAAAGTTTTTCCTCTTCTTTAGTCCACCTGGGAACACACTGTATGTATAATGAAATAATTTAAAAAAAACATTATTCAATAAGTAGGCCATGTTCATTTATAAAATCAAGTTGCCTAAATAACTGACAAATGATATCTATCTAATATGCAAGTAAACAACAAATAAATGAAATAAAGCATCAATTTTAACAATTTCTTTTAATTTATATTAGTTAAAACGAACAGTTTTATACATTTTCATAACAAAATTTTTTGAGTTGGTGCACAATATAATAATATAATTGCAAAAATCATTTTCTCATTAGTAGGTTTATATTCAAAATCAAGTAAAAATCGAAATAATTGACAAAAAATTATACCTATCTGTCTATACATGTAAACAACAAAGAAATGAAAGAAAGCATTTAATTTATTTATAGCTTTTAATTTATTTAAAATGAACAATATTATTAAAGAAAATAGTAGATATTATAAAACAGAATGGTGATAAAGTCCGACACAAGTTCATAATTTGTTTATTGATTGTTTTTTTTTTTGCAACATCCTGAAACAGGTAAATTTTTTATTTTAAAAAGACACATTTTAGTGCAAAATTTTTTTCTCGATTGGGCATTTGTTTTTCCGCTCTGATGTCATCGTAAAATTTTTTTTAGTGACAATGCTAACTTTTAAACAGTAAAAATAGTACATTACATAACAAGTTTTTCGGAAAAACAAGATCCTTACTGTCGTCTGAAATTTTATCAAAATTTATGTTATGCTGCACTGAAAATCAGAACAACTGGTTCTTGGGGAATTTGATTACAATTTCGAGATTATTATTATAGTAAAATAAAATTGTAATTTTGAATTTTATTGTCTATTTGTTTGAAAAATTTAATCTGTAAGGGTACTAATTTTTTATATTGCAATTTTGCTAACAAGAAGGACGATCAAAGTATGCATGAAAAAGTTAGGGTTGCTATTTAAAAAAATTAAGGATGACGTCACTGCGGAAAACAAATGGCGATCAAGAAGATACTAAAATGTGTCCTTAAAATTATAAATTTACCTTTTCAAGATTTTGCAAGAAAACATTAAATAAAGAAATGAAGAGCTTGGTGGTGATTTTATCACCACCGTGTATGTTTAAAATGAATAGTTACGTTTATGGTGGATTGAATATAATCAACTAAAGTAAATTTCTAATGTTGTGAATATGACTGATTACAATTTGGGAGTCATTCAAATAAAATAAAATGTACAGAATAAGCACGAGGCGGAATATTGTTCATTTTAATTGATATAAATTCAAAGGAAATTGCTAACGTGATGCTCTCTTTACATGACCATTTATTTGTTTACGTGTACACATAAATGAACGTGTACAGTCTCAATCAAAAGTAATGAAACGTTCAAAACCGAAAGCTGTAGTCAGAGTGCAACGGTGCCGAGTCAGAGAGAGCGCAACGTGTTGTGGGGTTCCGAAGGACTTCGGAAACATTCGTTCGCCATAAGGCTTCATCTCACTCAATATGCTAGGTATCTTCTCTCTCTGACTACAGTGTTTCGGTTTTGAACGTTTCATTAGTTTTGATTGAGGCTGTACATTACTTAGGCATAAATTGTTAATTATTAAGACAACTTGATTTTGCGCATAAACAAAGTCTAGGTACAATTGAAAATGATGTTTTTAAATTATTTTCTTATTATAAATTCAGAATCAGCATGAAAATCAGAGAATTTTTGCTAATTTAACCGAATTTCAATCTCAAAATTAGCAATGTTGGGCAATTTAAATTGAATACCCGATATATTAATACTAATACTTCCATTTTTTTCTCTTACTTCCTTGCATGCTTGCTTTTTTTCATAATCGCATACTTAACAAAATATTTATGACCTATAATGACAACGAGATAACGAGGACGGGACACACTATCCTTGTTAGATTTCACTTCCCCTATTACTTTTGTAGTGGGAGAAAAGATTTTAAGGGGAGTACAAAAACCGCCGCTCCTCGAACGGAAAGATCGCTCTTAATGTTCGCCCAAAATCTTTATGACATCTCAATCACGTTATAGTAAGTTAATTTATTTTGAGAATTTAATATGAAAGATGATTTCTTAAAATTGGACAACTGCAGTTCTTCCCCCTTAAGTTCCTTATAAAAAATAGATAACACAAAATACTCTAAACAATAGGAGAGTGCGAAACAGTGCGTTCTGACAAGAACTGACAGTTACAGAAGGGCGCTGATTCTAGTTTTAAAGATTTGACAGAAGAAAAGTTGATGGATAACTTTTCTAGAAAATGGGTTGAAAAGTTGTGACATTTTTTCAAAGATTTGGTCAAAAATTTAATAAAAAAGAGTTTGTGATCTAGTTTTTAGTAAAAGATTGTTGGTAATCTCTACGGCAAATGGTCTTTCCTTCGTGCAAGAGTCTAAGCCACTCTATTAAAAGTGTCGGGCAAGAAAATGTCATGTTTTAAGCAAGAACTAAAGTAAAAAGGTTAGCTCTAGGTTCAAAGTAATGAAACTAATAAATGACGATGAAGAGATCTTCACTTGACAGGATAACAACTAAAGAAGAAGATGAGAAACAGATCAGAGAGCAAAAATTATTGACAAATTTCCAACGAAACTGAAGAAACATCAAGTTGAGAGTGACCTCATGTAGATTTAGATTTATAACAAGACAGTTTGAGAGAACTCCATCAGGATACAAATTTGAGAAAATCAAAATTTAAAGAAAGAATAAAAAGTAGATGAAAGAGGCTGTTGAAAGAGTATTGAGAACTGAGGAAGCTTTTGACAAAAACCATATTTAAATACAAAGTTATAATCTGTTAGCTCTTCACCAAGCAGAAAAGTAAAACATATAAAATAGATAAATTCTCAACGGAACTGAGAAATGTCAGGCTGAAAATGGTTATGTTAGGCCAGGTTTAAAATAATAACAACAGAGGTATATCCATCCGGATCCAAATTTGAAAAGATTAAAATTAGAAAGTAGAAAGTAACCACGTTAGCTCTAGGTTTAAAGTAATAACAACGAAGAGATCTCCATTGGGATTAAAATTTAAAAAGATTAAAGAACAAGAAAAGTGTGAGAGATATATGAAACAGATTACTTGAATGAGTACTGAGAAATCTCCAACGAAATACCAAGGAGAAAGCAACGACGCGACGTTAGCTTTAAGTTTAAGAGAATGTTGACAGTGGAGATATTTCCAAACAGATCCAAACTTGAGAAGACAAAATGAAACAGAGAAGCAGATGAGAGGCAACTTACGCAAATTATTGAATCGATGAAATGAATAGTTTGAAGTAAAACGAAGATATTATTGAGGGCGATATTGATTCATTTAAATAAAATGTGAAGATATTCCCAAAAATTCAACCCCCTGCCAACATTTGACTGGTAATTGAACAGCATTAATGAGAATTGGAAGGGACCAAAAAGTAGAGAGCGACGACTTTTGCTTTTTGTTTAAAATTGTGACACTGGAGATATTTCCAAAGAGATCCAAACTTGAAAAGATTAAAATGAAAGAAGAAGAGCATGAGAAGCAGATGAGAGACAGCTCAAATGCAGAAAATACGGCAGCAGTGCTGATATGATTATATTGAACTTAATCAAATCATTTAATCAATGAAGTGAAAATTTTTGAAATAAAAGCAAGTCATTGTTGAAAGCTACATTGATTCGTTTAAATAAAATGTAGAGGTATCCCCAAAATTTCAACCCCCATTTGACTGGTAATAGAACAGCGTCGATGAGAATTGGAAGAGAACAAAGAGGGTTGGCTCGCAATCGCCAGTTGTAAGAAAAACATGAGATTGAGGAGAAGAAACTTAATCGACTTGGATAATCATCATGTTCCATCGAATTCCTCAGATTCTCGTCACACAAATCAATCATTCGTTCAAAAATGCTCGCTGCAATACCTACTTGGACCTTACAAACCAAATGGGACGTCCTGACGAGACATTAAGCATCAAGCTAATGAATTTGAAGTTCCAGAAAAGAGAAAAAAGCAGAAGCACTTTCTTTATTGATGCTAAAAGCAAAGACTGAATCGAGGATTTTATTCTTGGCGATGACTATCTTGGTGCACACATGGAACACATCAAAATGCAAGTTCTAGTATTGATAATACAGAAAGGATCAGAACTAAGATTTCGCAGATGGCATATGACTAATCAAAGTATTTTTGGCAACACAAGGAATTGGAGAGGCCATTCAAATGCGACAAAATTTATAATCAAGTGCAATCTCATCAGACACATTCGGGATAGAATGCCGAAAGATACGTCTCGTCTGAAAGCACAGATTTTACTATTACGTTGTTACAATACATATGAAACGTCTGATTTTGGCAATTTTTTAGAACCAATTTTAAGCGGCTATATCTTTCTTTAATACTAAACTCTATTAAACAAAGCCAGTCATCATTATTTCTATATATTATAAAGCTTCTCGTCATCTTAATAAACTCATTGGTAAAGTCAAGATGATAATCGGAGCGTTCTGGAACGTTTATGAGCTTTCATGTCTAAACTGCATCCAAAATGTCAATGGTCACTATTTGGTGGTCAAAGGTCGGTATTATTCATTAAGTACAGTTTCTTGAATCTAGGAGGAACATTTAATGCGGAAAGTTATTGTGGAGGACTTTAAATGTTATACCAGAAGTTGTACGACGCTAATCAACCGTAAAGGGTCTATTCTGCTCCACCACACGTCTCGCGAATAGTGGTACAGAGAAACTTTTCACATTTAAAATACAAAACCTTACCTCATCCTTCAAATTCGTTAGGCTTAAAGCAGCTAATTTTCTCCTTTTAACATATTGAATTCTTTCTTCGTCTTCTAATCAAAAATTCGTTTAAAAAAACAGTTTTAAAGAAGTTATAAATTCCACAAATTCTATTTATTTACAAAAGTAGAATTAGGAAGCTCATTATACTTTGGGGAAACTTATAAAATGTAATAGCGATTACCTAATTAATACAGTTCAATATTAAAAAAGGTGTTTTAAAAATTATATCCAACGACCTATTGTAAGTATGAACTTAAAACATATGCACAATATAAGAATGAAAACGAACGAGAGTAGAATCCCCAAGAAATAAACTAATAAATAGAGATAACACGTGTTGAATGTCAACAACACTCTGTTGATCGATGCCTGGTAGATTTTGTTGAATTATTTAAAGATAAGGTATAAGAAATCCTGTAAAAGTAAATTGATAACCTTAAGCAAAACTCAAATATCAAAGCTGAGCAAATAATGCCTAAATTGCTTGTACCTGCAATGTATCTAAGTACTCGTTTCAGCCTTGCTACATCCCCTGAGACTAATTTTAATTGTTCCATCATTAAAACGTTCAATTTTAAGGCCAAGAAAGTACGATGCTGGTTTTACTGTCATCTTGAACTCAGCCTTCAATTCTTCAATAAAGAATTGAGCATCTTGTTGGTCAGTCGCCACAACTAATCTACCGTCTACGTAAAGAGCAACTAATGCCCGATTTCTTCATCATCTTATCTTGAGGATAAATTTATCTGTCAGTTAGAATGTGACACATAGTATGTGTACGGCCAACTATACGTCACATTCGAACTGTTAGATAAATTAACCTTAGGTTAAACATAGTGAAGAAATCGGCCATAAGAGTTTCTTGTCACCCTTTTCTCTAATATACAAACATGGATCAGCCTCACTTGTTTTAAAACTCGCTGACAGAAGAAAATCTGCAAAACGCTTCCGACACCTTGGTGCTTGTTTAGGTCCATATTTACAAACTGCACACTCGGTCAGTGACGAGTTTGTATCCCTTTAGCTGCTGCATATATATTTCTTCTTTTAGCTCTCCATGCAGAAATGCTGTGGACTCATCAAACTGTATCAAATGCATCTTTTCAGTTGCAGCAATACTTAATATCGAACAAATCGTGCTCAACTTGGCTACTGGACTAAACGTTTGATTATAGTCTATTCCATACCGTTGACTGAATCCCTTAACAACAAGCCTTGCCTTATACTTGTCGATACTGCCGTCTGGATTAGTTTTTATAGAGTCGTTAATTTCCATGTATGATTTTCTTGTAGTGATTTAATTTCACTGTCCATCGCCTGCTTCCAATTAACACTATTCGTGCTGTTGAGCGCTTCTTCATAGGTTTTCGGTTAATAATTTCTTCAGTGATCATAGTATGATCATTTAAGCGTAATGGTTTCTTTAGTTTTGAACGATCTCTTAGCTGTCTATTGCATGATATGAGAAATTATCACTTTCTTCTTCTAATTTTAATTCTTCAGAATTTTCTTCATCGAAGTTTTTGTTTTCATCTTCTTTCTGCGGCATCTGCTTTCTATTTCGAAATGGTAATTCAATCTGTTCTTCACACTTGCTAAGTTTTTCTTGAAAAATGACATCTCTACAAAAAAATAACCTTGTTTTCTTCTTTTACCCAAATTCGGTAACGCTTATCTCCTATAAGGATACCTTATAGGGTATGACTGCTTTTTTATATCCATTTTTCGTCTCCTCTGAACTGGTATGTGAGCGTAACAGGTGGATCCTATAATCCATAAGTGTTTTATTCTAGGCTTCTTACCTATCCATAATTCAAATGGACTAATGCCGTCAACAGATGATCTTCCAGTTCCATTGAGAACATGTACTGATGCTCTAACTAACTCTGCCCACATTGCTGGTGGAAAATTGGCTTCTTCATTAGAATATGCAGTGCTGTATGCATTTCACGTTCACAGCCGCCGTTTTGCTGAGGCGTATAGAGTGCTGTCAGCCTCAGCTCCTTCACATAGTATTTTCTGTACTTCTTTACTGTCAAATCCTCCACCATTATCACTAAGCCTTTCTTTTATTGTATGTTCTAATCCTTTGGAATGCTTAAAAACATGTGTCAGTACATTTTTAACTTCTATCTTTTCTCTTATAATGTAACAGTAGCGATATTTTATGAAGTGATCCTTAAACACAACCAAATATTTCTTCTTTTGAAAAGATTGATCAAACGGTCTATCAATTCGCCAGGTTTAGATGCCTTTTCTCTACGTCCAAATGGCAATCGGTGCGATTTGCCATAAATGCAAGGCTCACAAAATTCCTTTCCTAAACGAACATTTATGCCTAATTCTTTCTCTGACATTTCTTTGACATGGCGCTTGTCCTGATGTCCCCATCTTTCATGGTACAATTGTAGTTGTACAAATACTTGCTTGGTTTAATTGGTTTAATATCTGCCTTATACAATGTTCTTCTTGTTTCACGCGATCCATGCAGTACTACTTTACCATTGATTTTAAGCCAGCAATCTGTTGCTGATGACTAAAATTCACTGTTGGGATTTCTGTCTTGAGCAACTAACACAGAAAGTAAATTTCTTGATAACTTTGGAACATACCAAACATCCATTAGTGTTATATCTTGCCAACTAATCGTCGAGGACATTCGTATACTTCCCTTTTCTAATGCCTTTTCCAGCAGTTCTTATACTACAAGGATTTGCAAACTTTTGAAAATCCAAAAAATAATTGGAACAATTAGTGACATGCCTTGTTGCACCATTATCTATCCACCACACTGCGAAATCTGATCCGAGTGTATAAGCTTCTTCACAAGTGAACATGAGCACAGCGCTATCAGCTGCAAAGGTTTCCTGAGTAACGGTCTTGACTCCGCTTTGATTAGGTTTTCCATTAGAAATCCAATTTTTGCAGTTCATTACCCAATGACCTTTCTGTTTACAACAACTGCAGTTGTCACCTTTCTTTGCCTTGCTCTTAACGACATTTCCTTTGTCACCTTGTTTCTGTTTGCCAACATTTACCACTAATGCTTCCTGTACTGTTTTATCACTATTCATACTTTTCATAAAATTTCTCTCAAACATACATAATTGTATTGTTAATTCGTTGAATGTTTTATTTTCATCTTTTGCTAGTAACCTCCAACTAGATTGAAGGGTTTTGAATTTACTTGGCAAAATATGTAAAGTCTTGCAAACTAACATAAGATCTGGCGAAGTATTTTCGTTTCTAGCTGTCAATCCGTTATTCAACTCATTCCACAAACTCTTTAGTTTTGCTATATGTGTTGAAACATCTTCACCTGGTATCCAGATAAACGCGAAAAAATCGGTGCATCCCATACATCACAAGCTTTTTCCTTGTCCATTACCTTCTGATATACTTCCTCAGTACTTGCACTCGTTATCATGGATTTTGCATAGCTGTTTGCCTTACGGTACAAATCGGACTGTTTTTTGTACTGTCTGATTTGTACTTCCGTAGCTTCTGCTCTTAATGATTCAGGTTTCACTAATTTCCTGTCAATAACGTCTAATGCTCCTTCATGATAATCCAACAGATCTTGTTTTCTTTTTTTCCATAGGGGCCAATTTAATTCTTCAGTTAACGGTTTAATATGTTTCGATAAATCCGTTCTTATAGAACCTTTTTGTCAAGAAAAATTCGCTCAATTTGTCGTAAGTCAAGAATCACATTTTTAAAATACAGTTGGCATATTTTCTCAATTTTTGACTATTGTGTTTCGTTAATGTGCTGAAATTTTCTTATTTCCTTCACCAATAACATCAACACAATCCAAAAGAGAGCTTCTTAAAAAAATCCAATCTCGGTAATGTTTTCTGAACTTCTTGTGAAACTTTTGTAACTTTTCTAACAATACTCTCTACTCTCTTTTATTATCGCAAGAGCACATCACTGGGCCCATAACCTGTTGTTTTCTATTATTCCTAGCAGAGTATTTAGAAAAATTAATTAATAAACTTTTTATTTAGATTGTCAGTTTTTACCAAACTTTTCTTCTTTTTAACATTGCTTACTATTTTATTATGCTAACTTCTATAGAATACCTACGAGCGTTTTCTTTAACAGTTAACACAAAAAAGGACAATCTTAAAACAGTTAGGGAAAACCTATTGTTCAGCAATGAGCTAAAGAAGAAGATAACTCATCAAATGCTTTCAAATCTAATACTGCATTTAACAGTTCTGAGACTCACTCTTTCATTCCTATTCGCTTAAATCTTTTGAAATATTTCATTGGGCCGTCCAAAGAAAACTTTGCAACGTTTCATTTTGTGAATATCACTTCATCCAATAGTAACTTTTATCTTTTGTTGTTCAGAATATACTTTACACTTAGGACTCGTGACGTCTTGATGCAAATCATTCGCTGGGGGTGTTCATCTCACCCCACCCCCCAAAGGTGGTTAGGTCAATAAACGATTGTACAATATGGAAAGAAAACTACGAAGCCTTTTCGAATAACTTCAAACCTAATACACGCAGCACAACTTTTTTTTTTTAAATAAATAAACGTTTCGCCCGTATATCCACCGAAATAATAATTTTTCCCACATACAGGCACGTGACCCTAAATTGCTACCCCTATAAATTCATTGATAAAGTGCGTTCATTACTGATTTAAAGCCACTATGGCACCGCTAGAATTTAATTATTGCACGCACGTTATTTACATTAAAAGTAAGTATTGATTTTTCATATATTACATGAACTGGCCCTCATGTGCGATTAATAATAGTAACCCCCCCGCGCCGCACAAATTAAATTTTGTAAATTATGATGGTCTTTTTTATATATACACACGTAGATACTAGTATAATAATACAATGGATTGAGATTTACGTCTCGGTAAATATTGCGTTATAATCTGACATTTCTCTTATCTGAACAAAATGAAAAGACGAAGAGCAAGGAGCGTGCGAAGGGGCTCCGCAAGAATAGGTTCTTTCAGTGCGCGCAGCTGCTTAAGGGGGGGCTTTTTACTATCATCAAAGACGCTCGACACGGTCCCTTCTCGCTTCTTTACTGATTGACCTTCCTCAGGATTCAAATCGTTCCACTACCAGCTGCTTTCTTGTCACGTGCGCAAAAGCTATTCGTTATCAGGTAACAAAGTCCGGCGGGCCGATAAAGTTTTCAACGGTTTCCCTGAGCAAGATAAATATTTATTTTAAACGAGCACCCTGACGTTACTTTCCGAAAATATTTAGATTTCACTTGGATTACCTACTTTTGAATATCATTTGAGAGAGAAAAAAAATTAAATACACACACACACGCGGATGGTTCCATAAAATGTTGAAGTTACACTAATTTAATCAAACTTATGTTAAACTTTCTGCACCTTTTTCCGTTTGACTAAAGTTTAAAGCGCTGTCTCTTATCAATCTATAGGAGAGGTGTCAAGTTACACCCTTGCTTCACCCCTTCGCAGGTTCGCTAAATTTTTGCGTCGCCTCGACATTTACTGTTTTTATATGTCACTTGCTTCGAAAAAGTGATGCAAAAAACGAATGCATAGAAACAATGAAGCTTAAAAAAGCCAAATATAATTAAATGAACTTAATTTGAAGATTTAAAATTTGATCATGTCTTTTTAGCAGTGATTAGTACGATCAGCTATTAGATGATTCCATAGAAAATAACGATTGTACTTAAAGAATTAACGATAAACGAACATAGTCAAGGTTCGCTCTTTTAATGATTAATAAACCTGATGGGACAATGAACAAGCGAATTTAAATCTAAAATACGCATATTTTTTTTAAAATAAAATGTTATAACGTAGTCGAATTTACATAGTTGAAATTGCATATACATTAACTGAAACTAATTCGTCCATTACCAGTCGATGTTCGTGCTATTAAGGTCACCGAGTTCGTTAAAAAACACACTGTTGTTTAAACATAATATTAGTGTGAAATTTGCGTGGCCATACTAATGCTAAATGGCTGAAAAATGCAGGTATGTACGTTCTGCCTCTTGTGTACTATCAAATGGTATTAACTCTAATGTAAAAATGATGTCATTTTTATTTATGGTAAATTCTCAAAAGTAAACTAAGTAGAAAGCTAGGCAGGATCAGCTTCATCATCCAATTGTTTCTGCTTACTCATAGTTTTTTTTTTTTTTCTAATTTGATTAAATATACATAAAGAAATAATAATGTAATAATGAAGATGGTTAAAGGAGATAGAAAGAATTTGGGACCAAGAAAATACGCCGAAAACTTGGGAAGATATATAAAAAAGGTGACATAGCTAACTGTAATAACTAACGAGGAATCTCTTTGCTAGATGCATCATATAAAATCATGGCAACTCTAATGGCTAGAACCAGTAATGGAAGCCCAACTCAGAGAATATCAAGCGGGTTTAGCAAGGGGAGGGCAACTATAGACCAGATTTTTATAATGAAGGAGATACTCCTGACTTGCTGCGAGTATAAGATCCCGTACTTTTCCTGGATTTTAAGAAAGCATACGATTCTATCAGACGCCAAAGGTTACTCAATGTAATGAAGAATTTTAATATTCCTACCAAATTAATTAGACTGGTTAAGACGACATTGGAAAGAACAAGAAGCAATGTAAAAATAGGCGGAGAAGTATCCCAAGACTTGGCGATTAGACAAGGCGATCCTCTGGCAACTCTTTTATTTAACTTAGTCTTAGAGAAAGTTTTGAGGGATAGCAAAGCAAACAGAGAAGGGGACTTGTAACTTTTACCACTAATTCTGCTCCTGTGTCCTCAAAGAAACACAAAATCTTTACATTTCAATTTAGTCGAGCTGATTTTATTAGCCTAAATAACTTCTACACTTCTATTGATTGGTCTTTCATCACAACGACAACTTCTGTTGATTCTGCCCTTACTTCATTCTAGTTAAAGGCATTAATAGGTCTGTACTTACCTAAAAAACTTATACAAGCTGATAAATATCCCAGTTGGTTTAGTCCTCATGTCAAGAAGTCAATCAGATTAAAAAATGGGCTATATTCGAAATATAAAGTTCGGAAAGATGCAAAATTTCACATTGACTTACGTTACCTGGAGTTTGCATCCAACACGGAGCATTTAATTCCAACCAACATCAAATATTTCTGGTCCTTTGTTAATTCCCTTACAAATACCAACGGCTTACCAAAGGTAATGTGTTATCCTGCTGACGGACGAAGAAATTGCACAATAACTTTGTAGCTCCAAATCCTGTTTATTGCAATGCAACTGTTAATTTATTTCATCACAAATCCTCACTGAATGAAACTGAAGACTGAAGATTATGTCCTTGGATGTGCATAAGAAAGGCGGTCCTGATGGGATCCCTCATCTTTCTTTTGAAACGTTGCTGTGCTTCACTAGCCGTTCCAGTATTGATGATTTTTCAGAAAGATTTTGACAGTGGCACCTTTCCGGAGATCTGGAAGATGTCTACTTTGTTTCCAATTTTTAAATCCGGGAACTGGTCCGACATTTCGAATTATCGTGGAATACTTTCTGCGATTCGAAAAATCTTTGAATCTATTATAACTGATGAACTCTTCTTCAACTTCAAGAATATTATTATTCCCGAGCAGCAAGAGTTTTTTCAAGGGCCGCTCGACTTGTACCAACTTAGCTGTTTTCCTAGATTATGTGATGAATAAATAACTTAGAACAAGGATATCAAGTCGATGTGATTTATACCGATATAAATAAAGCTTTCGAACAACTGGGTGTCCTGGATACGCTCCTATTTGCTCGATGGAATACAGTGCGTCAAGATTGGTGAGACTTCTTCAAGAAACATTGGTGTTGCGTCGGAAGTGCCGCAGGGATCCCACTTTGGGCCAATCTTGTTTTTCCTTTTTATTAATGATGTTTCTGCGATATTTTCCCAGTGCAAGTCCTATTGTATGCAGATGATTTAAAACTTTTCAGTGTTATTCGCTGCTCTGACGACTGTGCCAAGACTCACAATTAGTTAAATTTGAATCGTTTAAATGCTTTTTGCGAGAATAATTATCTAAAAATAAATGTGGATAAATGCAAAGTTATGAGATTTTACAGATGCAGATGCAAGAATCCTGTTACTTACGCATACACAATAGACAACTATTTACTTGACTCGGTGTGTCTAATGTCAACGACTTACTAGGTTTAATTTTTGACACTAAATTAATTTTTATCATTTTAACGGTATGGTATTGTAACGGTATACCGTGCTGGTTTTATTATTAGAAATTGTAGCCAATTCAGTGGTATTAAAACTTTAAAAGCTTTGTATTTTACTTTAGTTCGCAGTGTACTAGAATACAGTAGCATAATCTGGGCACCTTTTTCCTCATGTCATACTGAACGACTGTCTAAATTTCTGCTTTTTAAAAAGAACTTTCCTTATGTTAATATCCCTCATGTTACTCGCTTGCAGTTGATGGGCTTTCAAAGTTTAGAGACTCGCAGGAAAAATGCTATGTTCCTATTTCTGTATAAAATTGTTAATGGCTTAATTGACTGTGAATACTTGCTTACGAACACAAATTTTCGATATGTTCTTAAACCATTACGTTCGACGCGCCTTTTTTGGGTGTGCCCTCACAGAACTAATTATGGTATGAGTGCTTGCTGTAGTCGCATTGCTGGTAACTTTGATTTAGACCTGTTCCGTTATAAACTAAGTAGTATTAAGAAACAAGTTAATATCTGATTTATTTTAGTTTAGTTTTGTATTTTTATTTGTTTTTCTCGCACCATTTGGATTTTCTGTAGTGTGTGTATTTCTTAAATAAATAAATAAATAAAATAATAAAAAAGGCATCAAGGCATTGCTTATGTGGATGATGTAGCTCTCATAGGACGAAGTGAAAAAGAACTTCGTGAAGTGGCAAGAAGAGTGATAGAGGCAACAGAAAGAAAGGGGGCTCCAGGTAAATCAAAGTGAGAGTAAATATTTGAGAATTGGATCACCGGTAGCAATAAACAACTCAGAGTTAGAAATAAGTGGAAGGAAAACGGAATTTGAAGAGGTGAATGGGTTTATGTATTTAGTGGTCTTAATAACAAATCAGTGCCAGGAAGAAAGAGAAATTGACATGAGACTGATGAAGGGAAACAGATGCGCAGGATTTGGTAAGATCCAAGCTGATGTCAAGAAATTTGAAATTAAGACCATACAAAACAGCTTTATATGCATGCGAAACGTGGATAATAAACAAAATATCTCAAGGAAGACTATTGCGGTGGGAAAGGAAGATTTTGAGAAGAATGTTAGGAGGGAAAAAGATCGAAAGTGGATTTGAAATGGAATGTTCCATGAGGCAAAGATTACAGAAGTGATCAGAACGAAGCGATTGCAGAGGATGGAAGAAGACAGAATAGTTAAGAAAATAGCGTGGGAACGTCCAGACAGAGAGAGAAAGAAAGGAAGACCAAGGAAAAGATGGATTGAGATGATGCTGTCGGACTCGAAAGAGAAAGGCATACGAAATTAGGAAGGAAAAGCCAAGGATGGGAAGAAGTGATAAAGCTGTAGGCCTAAACGCCCTGTTAATAGCGTTATATATATTTTTTTTTCTTTGGAATCAGAGAATCAGGCTTTAACCATTTTTGCAATACATACTTTTACAGGTTTTTTTTTCTTAGTGCCTACAAGTAAGATAATATGAAGGGCCTAGTTCCAAAGTGTACAATCTCTAATATTATTTTTAATTCCTCGGGAAACAAAAGAAAACGTACCTATAATTTAAATAACTAACATTTTTGTTAACTGTTTAAATTTTAACATATTTGCGTTGTCGAAAGATAATGTACCTATCAGTTTTTTACTTAAAAAAATTAACGACTAAGAAGGTAGATTAAAATAAAAGAATGGAGCTTATACTTGAAAGTAACAAATGGAGATTGCTCACTTTGAAACCGAGGCCCCTCATATAGTATTGGGGAAGGAGAATAAGACAACGTTATTTTAATCACGAAGAATAGGGCGACATCTGTGAATCAGAGCTCAAATAGTTAGCGAACTGTATTAGAAGAGATTACGTTTCTATTCCGTAGAAAACTGTTTACTTTCATTGATTCGACTGGTTGCAGATCTATACCTAGTTCAAAAGTGTACTCTACAATCTTCTCAACCACGATCAATTTAGTTGTAATTAATTAATCAAGGATTTAAAAAATTTTCTTTAACGTACATTTCATGTATGTACATAGCAATTGTTTTATTATTATTATACATATATTAAGATATGAAAAATTAAAAAATTACATTCACACAGATTTATTAGTTCTTTGGAAATTTGTAAAATTTGAAATTGTAATTATATTCCAGTGAATAACTTTCATAACATTTATTTAACAATCATTTCGCTGTACTTTAAAAGTTCTATTAACAGCAATCATCAGAAGTTGTCAGGATCAATTTATTTTCAGCAAGTTGTCAATGTACAGCTGCAACTAAATGTAATGTCTCACAGAGAGAAATGAACTCTCTCCTGATTATAAGGTCGTAATTTGCAGAATAATTAATCAATTAATTGATGTCTTCGCATTTGCTAATCAACCGTCTTTTTTTAATTACTTTTTAGCTTTTTATTCCAGATCATAGAAAACAAATCAGCATTAATAATATCCACACGTTACTATATAAATTAATTAATAGGCTCATTTCAATAGCCTTAGAGGGATCTATAGCTACAGGCAATTTAATTACATAGTAATGTTTCATTGCATATTAGTAACTGCATAGAAGCTTGCTTGCAAATTAATACGAATCGAATGTGTTGATTATCCAATTATAATCAGAAATATTTTAAGAGGTATCATTCAATTGAAACAATTATGTACGTCCGCAGTTTCAGAGACGATGTAATCGTATATTTCTGTTATTCGGCTTCTAGATGGAGGAAGTTGGCAACAGAGTATCTAATTCGCTTTTAATGTACGAGTTCCTCTGTCGACAGTAAGGAAATCGAGTTATCTGTAACGCAGAGATGTTACGAATGGAAGAAATTCGTTCTCGTAGTGAACGGCTTCATATTCGAATTGTGGTGCATAAAAGTAAGCACAAAAACATTTTTATTTTAATTTTTTAGAGGCAAAAAAGAAATATATACAGGGTGTAATCAATTAAGTTAAATAAGTAACCAGAGAAGAAGCGAAGTTGTGACGTACGTTTGGGATAAATAACTCCGGAAAGATATACTGTTAGTTTTTACATAAAACGTTTGAGAAGCGCTGGCTTAGATTTAAAACCCCAGCTGAACGGAGTTTACTATTATGCGCAATAAATTATAGGGCAGTAAACCCGCAGAAGGAATACAATAAAAAAGAATCTAAAATTTGTTGATATTCGACTTTTTGGTGGCGTTAAATCTTTGATACAATTCCTTCCTGAGCTCACCTTCCCACAAGGCATGCACTCAACTTCCAATTATCCCACCTACCAGGAGAGCATAATATATTTTAGGTTTTTCATTATCTTCCTCGCAGCGTGCGAATGCACATTAGCGGGACCCATTTGGTTTAGCGGATAAAAGTGGCCGCTGATCCAGTAATTTATAATTCGAATTATCCCAGCGGTGTGTTAAAACGGGAAATAATTTAATATACGAGCGTTTATTTAGGTCGCCGGATTAGTAACGCGAAATTATTAATAATGGAATAAATCAATTGCTTCAACGCGCCTCGCTGTTCATTAGAATTCCACATGCGTTACGTTTTCAATAATGACATAATTAATGCTTATTATGCGGAGGATTTATAATAATTTGCGACGCGACCTGCAATTTTGTTCCGATTAATCGTTTAAATCGCCACCCCAATCTCTACATGTGCACAACGAAATCTCCTTTTAATAACTACCTAAGAACATTACTTTACGGGGGTAAAACTTGGGGTATTACATGCAGTTCGCACGTCTTCTGCATACATTATGATGCCTTCCGGCGCGCAACACTGTTTGTCGTAATTAAACGCCTCCGTAAAATTTTTAATAGTGTGAACCTGCTCCTGGAGAGGTAGAGCTTGAACGAGCTTCACCAGGCACGCTTTCCTTTAAGAGCAAGCCGTAAAAGTTTCTCTCGACCACATTTCGCTTTAAACTCTCCGAATTCATCTGAAATTTTCACCTCTCGGATAACTCACACGCTTAAGTTCTGCTGTTCGTTTAACGATCGAGGAAAATCCCCGAACTTAAAAGAGTGGAGAAGCTCCTTCGGCTTGCCCGAGCACCGAATTTGTTAACGTTAAAATTTCGCATGTACAGCGTGTAATCGAATAAGTTTCACTGGAGATTATTCTATTCTACATGTACCTAGTGTAGTTTTCGCTGTTAGTTGGGTGGCCTATAAACCAGGATATTTTATAATTTTCATTCATTCATTTGAATTGAAAAACGTCCTACACGTTTAATGCCAAGACCATTTCACTTCGTTCATTACCGAATATCACATTCAAAAATGAAACGTCGGCTGAAAGCGAATCCCCCTTCTGAAATTTATTTAGCTTTGACTTCATAATAGCCGGGGCTTCAAAAGCAGCGTCTCGTCGCGCTGATTAAAGCAGAACGTTTTCTTATCTTCAGCAACGCCTTTCAGGGCGATGTTACTTAAACGGCAGCACTTCGCTCAGGCCGATTATATCTGATTCTCGGCGCGAAGTACGCGGCGCGCCATTAAAACAACCGGATCCGGCCCGATTTGTTAATGCACCGATGCTTTTAGGGCTTTCGTTCTGGGTCTTTAAGCGAATTGGTTATGCATGCACATGGCACGCTTGATGTTCGCTTTCCTACACGGATGGGTGAACTTGCGGGGGTGAAATAAAAACTTAACATTTCGATCATTCTCATTCACAGCCAAAAATATTTGTACATGTTCCTTGTAATAATTGAAGGATAGCCCTAAAAGGAAATTTTAGAGACATTACATTCTTCAAAACAGGGCTAGGGAATAGCTCCCAAAACCTATTCTTCTTCTTACTCCGTTCATGGAGACATTATAGTCGAAGTATTGGAATTTATAAAAGTGAGACTTCCTGACTTCCTCCATCCAAAACACTCATGCAAGTATGATTTGTGATTGTACTTATTCAACTAAGTCTTGGTGTGGACATTTTCTTTATCAAAAATGTTCCTATGGAGATGTATATATATGTAAGCTTTTACAGGCCAGTTAGGCCCATTGCTTGATGAACTCGTTCCATTTCTTCCTATCCTTTGCCAGCGTCCTCCAGTTTTTTTGTCCTTTCTCTTTCACGTCCTCCATAACGGCCTCTCTCCATTTCCTTCTTGGTCTGCCCTTCCTTCTCTTGCCTTCCGGATCCTTCCATCCTACATCCTTTATTAATCTATCGTCTTCCAATCTTTCAAGATGACCCAACCACTGAAGACGTCTCATCTTTATAAATTGCGTTATTGGGGCTTCCCCGTATAGCCTATATATATATATCTTCATTTGTTCGTCTCTTCCTATGGAGATGTAAGAGTTGTAAAAAGAAGATTACCTTTTACTAAATTCCTTACTCTTTTTACCCAAAATTTTTACAAACCAAAAGACAGGCAAGTAGCAATTCCTTTGTTTTAGCGTGCCTGGAATTAGTCTGAAGTTAGCCAGAAACCGCCCTCAGCGCCCTTCATATACATGGTATGAATTTTGGCTCTTTCTTACCAAATTATTACTTATTAATTTCGGAATTGTTAAATTTTCCTTCCGGTTCTTCTCTCTCTCTTACTTTTAAATTAAAGGTTTTCTAATTCTACTTTGAATTTCAACAAAATTACTATACTTTTTAAAAATAAAATGACATTTACAATTAAAGATTTACAAAAAAAAAACTTCGACAATGAATGCGAATTCGCTTGCGATTGACTATAAATTTATTGAAACAACTGAAAAACGTACCCGGAGAAGATTCAATTCTTTTCTACCGAAATAAACTATGGAGATGAATTGATTCATTAGTCGAACCAAACTTAGAAGGAAAAATTAGTGACGGGAGCAATGCGCAGAGTCAAGTTAAAAAAAACTATTTACCGGAACAGAGCTGCCGTTTTTCTCCCACGCGACGGCTTTTAAAACCTTTCTTATCAATTTTAGAAGAAATGGCTAGCGTCACGTCCTGTTACGGGTGAAAATTTCGTTAAAATCATTTTCAGTCACCCTGTATTGCGTAGGAACACGAAAAGACCGTTATTTGTCTACGTGCGTTTCAACATGATGCGTCATAAAACAAAACCCTTCACTACGCATCACGGAAGTGCTTTATCTCCCTCATTTCCCGTGTAAGTCAACTGTCTTCTTTTACCAACCCTCTTCTTTAATTGGCCCGTCGATCTTTATATACGACGAAAATTCTGTACGTCCGGCCAGTTCTTAGATAGAACGCATCGGGTGTGGCGTTGAATGATGAACGGCTTTGAAATCGTCACCCCCTGCATTTATAAGCATTTGGAAATGTTTTTCGATGTCTAATCCCGACAATTTCGATTAGGTAAATATGGCGAATGTTTGGGCGTGGTTCAGGTCGTAACGCATGTTTTTCTTTTCTTACTTAGGCCAGGCTATTACGGCTTCTGTTGTGGCTTATATTGCTGTTACTACTGATTGTTGTTTTCGTCACGACTCGCGACGGTTACTTCGCCGCCATACTTCCCTGTCTGTCCGGACTTGAAATCATGCTACCTACCTGTAGGACAGCAAATTGTGCGACTGACTTTGACGTTTCTCCAGCACCGCTCGACATTGCTCTTGGAGAAGAGAGGGTTCGACGAAACCCCAAAGCAAAAGGTGGGCAAATTGAATAAAATAAAAATCACCAGCTGAGCACACTTGTTTTTATTTAAAAGCGCTCAATATTTGGTCAAAATAATAAAATGGTAAAACTACAAAGTTTAGTGCGACCCAAAGAATCGAACACGAAAGTAATTAAATAAACTTTGTTATCAGGCGAATCAAGTTAGAAACTAACCGATAAGCAGATCTGCCCCTCGTTGACACTACACCTTGACGTAAATAAAAAAAACAAAAGCACTTAAGCCTGGTTTATCAAACACAAGTTAACTTTAACTTAAAGTTAAGCTTCAGTTAATTACCATAACAACAATTGTCTTTGTAGTAGTTACTATGGGAACAAACTGAAAGTTAGAGTTAACTTGTGATTGATAAACCGGGCCTTAGTTAACAAGAAAAATAAAATAAATACATAACAACGCCGCGTTAAAATGAGACGTCCAAGGTAAATGAAAGTAATTAATAATCTTTCCGACCTTGCTACAAAAAATCCGGCGTAAGAGGCAAATAGCTGTCAGTGGTGACAACGGCGGTCAGGTTTGCCAATGACGTAACTCGGCAAAGGTGTTGCGTCACCAAGTAGCGTCACGTCGTATTGAAAGGTCAGGTCCACTTTCATGGGCGGGAGAGAAGCCGTGATGCCGGGGGACTTATTCGTTTCACAACCCGATTCCGGCCTTTTCTTTCACCCAAAGGGATGTCGGATAACTCATGGAGATAAAACCATCACTAAAGGCCTAGTTACCCACAGAACAATCGCACAAAATGGCCAACAAGACATCTTCCTTATCCCAAAAGCATGCTTTAGAAAAGCTTAAAAATGAGCTTGAATTCACTCGGCGTGCTTTTAACAGATCTCGGAGAAGATTCCGTTCCAGGTTTCAATCACAAAATCCACATGAGAGAAACACAAAGATTTTAATCACCAACACAAACAAAAGGTCAGCTATTGCAAGAATGACCGCGAAGCCGAGGGCGGCGTTCTCTCCAACTATGCGCTGAGACGGGGGTCGTTATGAATGAAATCAGTTTTAGCCGGGCGACAGAATGAAATGGAGAGATACAGCAGGACAGCGTATTGGGAATAGCGACGCGCCTTCCTCAGTGGACGTCGTCGTCGAATCGACAGCTGACGTGTAGGGAGCGGACGATGTAAACACAGGTTGGATTTTGTGTAAACTTTACGCTGAAGCCTTTATTTAATTCAATTGTCTTTTAAATTAAGCAACCTTTTGTTGCACGAGGTTAGGAAATTATTGTTGACTTTGTAAACGAAAGTCGGATCCGGATTTCGGGATTTTTATTTGATAACCTCGTTGCATTACCTTTTTGTTTTATTTAATTTCTTGTTTTAACCCCTTCTGGGTTTTGTGTTGCAGGCGTTTATTGTTATGAACACAAATAAAGATAAAGTTTTACGTATGACCCTAAGGTTTACGTATGACCCACACCCTGTTACGTTTTCTTTCCGAATTTCGCACTTTAGGACCCTCGTGGATGAGTTGCATTCTTTTAAAAACCTGCATTTAGGCCGCTTACCTTGGATGTGGTCGTTTTCCGCACGGCGACTTGCATTTACGGTCGCTGGCGCTCTTCTCACAGCGATAATTCTCTTGGGGCCCCGTAATCGGTTGCTTCGTTTGATTTGTTTACAGTTGTACGATGGACAGTGCGAGGTTATGTAGAGTTGCCAACTTGCTGCGGTGGGAGATGATTTTCCCATCGTTGTATAGTTCTTGTTTCTCGTGATGTGAGTTTGGGTTAAATTTTACGTTCCCCTTTTTCCTGTGGAATAGTTTTTGGTTCAAATTTCCTTGACGCGTGTCTGGTCAATTAACAGGAATTGCAGTTGGCTTGCCTGCCTTCGAGAATGTTCGATGACTTTTTAACTTCTATAGCGTTCGTGGTTTCTGTTCCGCGATTTTGTGTTAATAGTTTCGTTTCCTTTTATTCAGCAAGCAGTACGGGATCTTAACCCGGACTTGCACACGGAAGTCACGGCTTTACCACCGTGCACACTGCGGTATAGCCCGCTGTTCGGCCCCTTTTCTTCAGACTGCGAGCTGTTCTGGTCCTCGTCATCACAGAACGAGCAGGAACCCCAGCAGAGGTTTGAAACGCCGAACTCCCCTTTGTCGTCGCCTCGGCGTACTTACAAGCGTGTCCTCCGAGGAGCTGCGAGACTTTTGATATCGTTCAATTTTAAATTTTCTACGCCTTTCCGCCTTTCCGAGTTCCGCTTCTCGCGACTTAAGGCCTTTTCGGAAACTTAAACTGCTTGATCGGGTTTCTTAGGTCTTATTAGAAAACCGTTCGGAAACTTAACCCGATCGAATGACTTGTGTTTGAAAACTAACAGTTAATTTCTCGGATCTCTTCAGGTTCGCAACCGGGTTTATGTTTTAATAACCCTGCTATTTAGTAGGGTTAAAATACTGCGTTATTGAATATTTGTTGAATATAAGCTCAAATTGTCACGTTTTGTCACTGCGACAAATGCGGCAAGAAAGATCAGAAGAATGCGAGGTAAATATTTTCATATTTTTACTTATTTACATTATTATTTTTGTTTATATTATTTTCTGACACTTGCAAGGTCATTCAATGAAACGTTCACGCGTTCGTAAACCCTGTCAAACCTGAGCGGTTCGGTTATAGAACAGGTTAACCTCAATCTATCTTCATCTTTTTTTTTTTGAAACATTTAGTTTCATTTCGTCAAAGTTTATTTTATTCATTTATTTTGTGAACGTCGCGGTTGGGCCCAAACGTGCGCGGTTTGTACTTGCCATTTACGTGTAATTATACGTTTTTTTTGTATCGGAACGTTTTGTTGCGTTCATATTTATTTAATTTACCGTATTTTAATGTTGACGGCACCTGCATTGCCGACTTTGTTAGGTGCACCTTGAAACGGTCTTCCAGGTTCTGTATATGTCACCCGTTGTTACTCATATACTCTTGTTGTTACTCTTGAATTGGGTTTCCTTTGTTTTGGTGGGATTTTGGGTTTGCTAATAATTTACCCCGCCCTTGTGGCGAGTCATTTAGAGTCGAAATTATACACAGTGAATTTTTTTGGGTCTTCCCCTAGCGTCGGTCCATGACTTTGGGGAACGTTGTTTATAATCTAGATGGCGCCCTTTACGGTTCTCAACATCTGGGAAGTCCCCCTCCCCATATTTTTGACGGACGTATCTACCGCGCCCACGACCGTCTTCACTGAGCTACTGGAACAACAGGCGTTTCCTTCAGCTAAGAACTTCACAGGTAGGTCCGACCGACTCTACCAAATTTTTCCCAACAATTGTCTACCCTACGCGCACAAGTGGTTGTTGCGTGTGATCTCGAGCCACGCGTAGCAACCCATCTCCTCGAGTCTAGCCGGTCGGGAGGTGAACTTAAATTGCACACCTCTACATCTTTTACCTCTTTTATCTTTTCATTAGTTGTAGTATGTCGTTTGCTGAGAGATCATCTTTATTTTAACAAAAGACAAAAGTGAAAGGTGTCGGAATCTGATTATGATTCATCTTCCGGGTCGGATTCAGATTTTGGTTTTGCCTTTGATTTTAAATCTTATTCTGCTCTGATTTTGATTGTGGTTATGTTAAGAATAAATAATGAATACATATACATATACATATAATAATGAATCCTAATTTTCAATTCACCCCCGTATTTTCAACACTCGCAGGAAACAGCAGGAACACAGTGCGGTCTCGGTTCGCCTTTGCTGGCGTCCTATTGATTTATTGGTTTAATTAGGCTAGCAATGCGACATGCGGATCTGTTTGGCAAAGTTTCAAAACAAACGTATCAGAGATCGGTCGTAAAACGGGCTTTTTATTAATATGAAGAGAGAGAGAGAGAGCAATTTATTCCGGCGTGATTGACACTCGCGTGCACGTAAACAATCGCCGTTACGTGCAACGTAAAGTTAAGAAATTTGCTTCAACAAATCTGTTGGGTTATAAAGTGGATTGATTGCATTTCATTCGGGTTTTATTCGTCGACTACTTCGAGTTGTGTTTTCACCTTACAAAAAGAAAAAATGTACGAAAGTAATTTGCAAGCGCGCGTAAAAATCTTTATCGATCATAAATTAAACGTACACGATTATTTACGAGTGTTTAGACTACGAAGTGCTATGAGCTCTTGAGTGGAAAGAAAAAAAATGTTTACGTATTTTTGATCATTGGGGCCACATGAACCAAATTTCCAGCAACTCTAGTTACCAGAAGTTTTTAAAGTCAAAGTCATCAAGTCGCTTGATCACAAAATACATAAACAAGAAAAATATTAAGATGTTAAATAAATAACCGAAGGAATTCGATGTTCCAATAGTTTTGCTTACATTAAAAACTAATATTGATTTAAAAATATTTTTTTGATACAATCTTAGAATTCTTTTAGAATCTTCGCGTTCCATAAAGTAGGAAGTTCTATGTATGATAACTAAGGAAAGTCATTAATCACATTAGACAAAACGCCACAAGTCGAAATTGTTGGCATTCAAAACGTGTAAATAAAATCTATTGTTATTTCCATCGAATGGTCGTCGTAGTTGAACTTTATCTTCATTTCAGTTGCAACGACGGCGGGCGTCGAATGAAGACATATGCGAGTTTCATAGTTCAGCATGGCCCGTCGAGCAAGCAAACTTTTTACGTCTGAAATGAGGAGATAGATATAGGAAAAGTTTTAAGTTTCTATAAAATTGCATGCAAATGCAACGGCTAATATTGAGGCAGTTCTTTACGTGCACGTCGCGTCGAAGCGTTTTATTTATGGTCGCTTGAATCCTGCAAGCTCTGTGGAAATCGTTCAGTTAGTTCCCTTGACCGAACATAAATAACACAATCAAGTCCGGGCGTTATTAAGGTTATTAAATAAAAACATCGGGAGGAATCATTCTCGTCGTGTTGGCTAACAATCCAAATAATTGCCGGCAAACATCCGAACGCTTTTTTTACTTCGAATAACTTGAGGGAACCTTTTAATAGTTAGGTAAGATTGAGCGAACAATGTAATGGTCATCGTTCTTCCCAGTTGTAATCAACCTGATTGCCACTGGAGTAAACAGTGATTGTTCGTCGAAGTTAAGTGCGGATCCGGATAGTTTGGACCAATTCCCATTTATATCTTTCTGACAGCTGTACCCTGCATGTTAAGTGGAAAGCTTCCTTCACGGTGTTTTCAAATTAATTTTATTGTTTGTTATTATCGCAGCAATATTTCAAAAAGTATTTTTGCATACCCATATCCTCTATCATACTATAAAGTAGGCACGCTCAAAAACAATGAAAACAAAAGTAATGCATCACAGAATTTAATTTCCGCAGGAGGAACTCGTTCACGACGTAGGTGTGTGCGTAGCCGTACACCTCTGCCTTAGATGAACGAAACATCCAGTTCCAGAAGGCGCGTGGGACGAGTATTCTCATGCAAATTGAAAACGGCGATTTGAAACAAAGGGGACAGCCGCCTGATCAATGTGCGTAATCAGCGTCAGAGGGAATTAAAGTTTATTCATTAGAGGAAAATATTGCGAGGGTTGTATTTCTTTTCTTTTTTATTTGAGCCGATCGCGCAAAGTTTTAAATTGAATTTAGCGCCCAACTTCCAATAAACTGCACATATATTACAGTGCAGACAATTTCTCCACTTTGTAAATCACTCTTTTAGTGGCAGCGCAGTATCATCAACAAATGCGACAATCACTTGTACGTAACAAAACAAAGAGAAGGCCCAAAGGTATCACCTTAAGGCACTCCCATTCGTCTAGTAATCTGTGACCTACCTGGTTGCAAAATGTTGAAATGGCAAATTAAGTTCATCTCACGACCGGCTAACTCGTGGAGATGGGCTGGGGGCTTATGTATTCCCAATACATTTTTGTTCGTTTGAATTTGCTCGAAATGAAATAAAAATCACCAGTAACGCACATTTGTTTTTATTTGTGGCTTAAATTTTAAAAAAAGAAGTAAAATTCCACACGAAGGATAAGGGTATGTAACCCGGATTTTAATTTGGTTGCGGCGGGCCCACGCCTTCTTCGAGGCTTCTCCAAGCTTGTTCGCCATCACTGGCCTAGAAGAAGACCTAAGGCTCGAAGCAAACCCACTAACATGCGAAATTTAAAATCCGTTTATTTTTTACTTCGAAGCAAGCGGTGCTTAGTAAAAACTAACACAAAAGGCGAGAGTAACTCTCAATGCGGAGTGTTTGCAAAGCGAGCAGTGCCAAAACTGATGCGAAATGGACAGCATAAAGTATCATTCAGAATAGACTAAGGTCCGTATTCATAAACAAAACTTACGCTATGCGTTCACCAAAACATTTCGAATACGTGTTTATGCGCTGCAAAGATGTCTTTTACGGATTCTAACTCATAAACTGTTGTTAAACCCTTGTTGGTTGTGCATCCATTACACGTGAAATGTGTACATTTCATGAATTATTAGCGAATTATTATCGAGCGCATAGCGTAAGTTTTGCTTATGAATACGACAAATCGGTACTGCAGATTGGCCATGCAAATGTTTGACAAATGTATTTTGATGTATCTATTCACAATCAACTTAGTGCAAAACGTCTCTTGATTGTGAATAGTGCTACCTACCTTACAATATCTACCTAACTGACCTAGCGTGAATCGCGAACGCTGAGAGAAACTCGTCGATGTTGGCAAGAACCTACCTAAAATTATGCCTAGCTCAGTGCAGACGGAGTGGGCTACAACAAGATTGTCAGTAGCTCAATACCTAGATGTTAAATAAAAGGGGCGCCACCTAGCGTTATGCAAGTTCCACGTGGTGAGACACGTGACACCGCTAGGATTGCACAAGTGGTTAAAAACGTTTAGGAATCCCTCAGGTTTGATTTCCACAATAAAAGAAAATGTTTGTCAGACATCCTGTATATAACGCAACTATCGGTCACCCTTTATATTGATTTTAAAAAAATGCGTCAAACGATGATACGGAGTTTATTAAAAATCGTGACGAAACAGCGTTCAATTATAAGTAGCAGAACGCTCAACAAACGACAAATAAGGGGGGGGGGGTTACGTTAAAATTCCCCAAGAATAGTCTCGTTAAATTTAATTAAATTGAAATTTACAAAGCGTCAGCAAACGCGTAATCGCCGGCGAGGATATCCTCACAAAATAACGTACAATAAATTCTGTCAGGAAGGACAGTAGACGCAATTACAAGATCGAAAGTTTAAGATCGCATACTACGAAACGCGGTTCTTGAGGAACCTCGGCCTTAAGCAGGCAAGAATTGTATCTCAAGGTGCTGCCGAAGATACCCAATAATCAATTTAGAGACGCAGAGGGCTTGTACAATACCACACTCGTGTCCTACCAATTCTACGTAAGTCCGGACAATCTGAGGGGGGGCTACAGCTTAAGACGCTGGCTCGATCCCGATCGGCAGCTCCTTCAATGGCTCCAACGATGAACTGTGATGGTGAACGTAAAGTAGGCTCTCGGACTGGTGATATCTGCATCGAAACTCGTACGGGGAATCCAAGGTCACGAAAAGCGACACGGATTTTTCATGAGTTTTCGATCCTCCGCAACTGTTGCTAATGGAAGAAACACGAAAGTAAGTGAAAGAGTTTGACGAATTTAAAGCTGAACCGAAAGTCTTACCCCTTTTTAAGACTGCCGCAAATTCTTACAATCTCGTAGCACCGCTGGCTTCAATTAGAATTTTAACATGATCAAGTCAATCCATTTCTGCTTTATTTTATTGTTGCGTGGGAAATAGAAAACTGTTTTTGTTCGTTTGGAAAAATTCCCCATTCCGAATACGTCACATTTATGTAGTCCATACCCAGTCGAACCGGTGTGCGCGGGTGGGGAGGGATCACAAGTGCCGAACGGCCAATAACAAGCCTTTAGTGAGAACAAATTTCAACATGGAACGGTCTCATTCCAAAAGAAAGGGATTGTTTACCGTTTTTGGAATGTATCATCGGACAAGAACCTGCTTTAATTATAGTTTTTGGAAGAAAATTATACGCGTTATGCTTTGACACGGACCCAAGACGGCCACAGACATACCTGTTCCTCATTTCAACGACAGGACAGGCTTTCGAGAAGCTTTTTGTTTTAACAAACTCGTAATTCCCTCACGTACGTTTGCAAATCTCGGAGAAATTCCGATTCCGTCTTCCTTCACAGAATCTCGTGAAAAGGGAGCACAAAGATAAAAATCACAAATACACGAGCCATACGTTGGGAGCTCTGAAGACAGACTGACCGCAAGCGTGTCACGGTTGAAAAATTCATTCCAGTTACTCATAATAATTTTCCGTGCACCCTGTATTAGCGTAGGAAATACGGCGTACGTGCCAAATTCAGATTGCACCATATTTCACAACATAGCGTGAGTTTAACTATCCGCTGTTACTTCAGGCATACTACATAGCTCCATTTCACTTAGTTTCCGGGGTAAATCTGTCTCGATCGTAACGACTCCTGTCTGAACCGGTGTTGGGGGAAGAACGCGACATGCATCCGCAGCCAGTCTCATATCGCAAGCTCTCCCGTTCACATCGTTCATTTTGTGCGTGTGTGAGTACACCTCCTTTGTGCTCCTTTTCACTGGCTTTTGTGAAGGAGACGGAACCGGATTATTCCGAGATTTGTTGTTATCGTACGAGGAGAGAATTTTAAGCTTGCTAAACAGCTTTCCAAGCCTGTCGTCGAAATACGAAACAGGTATGTCTTGTGGCTTTGTTCTGACTGCGACGAAACGTAACGCAAATTTTCTTCCATTAGGCTTTTAGTACGACTATAGGCTTTCAGTTGAAGCTTAAGTTTGAGATATTGCCCCATTTCAAGACAGCTTGATGAGCTAGTTTTATTTGGGTGGGAAAGATCGTCGTCCCCTTGGGTGCAGAAGAAGCCAGGAGTTGGCTTTTGTCAACGAATTGAGCCCCGCCACCTGGCCTTCCCCGTCGTTGAGAATAGGCTCGCCCTACAAGACGACGTCATTTCTGGCGGTTTCCCCGCTTACCGCAACATTGGCCCATTTCGCTAACCACCACGGGAGGACGCTCCGATCTGTGGACGTTGGACAGCTGATTGACATTGAAGCTGGATCTTAGGAGGCCAAGGTCGGAATAGCCCTTTTAGTTTTTATTTGCGGAGTGGTTAAAGTACATATATCTTATTATCGCGCGGCTCGTTTATTATTACCCGAGTCTTTGATAATCATTAATTGCGTTGTTCGTCTAAACCGTATGTGTAACCGAAGCACAGATCTGTGGTACGGATTTAATTTAACGTGTTACTTATTCATTGTTATTTATTGTTCGTGCTTGAGTTATAGTTATTTGAATTTTGAGCAAGCTAAATATAAACAAGTGTGCTCAGCTGGTGTTTTTCATTTTAAATCATTTTGCCCACCTTTTGCATTGGGGTTTCGTCGAACCCTCCCTTCTCCACGAGCTACGCCGAGCGGTGTGGAGACTTAAGTCACTTCGCACACAATTTGCAAACCTACAGGTAGGTAGTAAGCGACCGCCGTGTTCTTCCCCTATCATAAGATCATAGATAAGAGTCGTTAGGATTGAAAACAGATTTACCCAGGAAACAAAGTGAAATGGAAATATACTGTATGACTAAATAACAACGCATAATCTTATCTGATGCAATATTGTACAACATTGTGAAATATGACGACCGGCACATAGGCCAAGACTGAGCGTTAACTTCCCACGTTAATATAGGGTGCTCGGAAAAATATTATGAATAACTTAAATGAATTTTTTAACCTTAACAACTCCAACTTTAATAATAAATGAAAATTAACAGTAATTGCAAAAATGATATGACGGGAAGCCAGCCGCGTTCACATTTTTTAAAAGCACTCGTCTATAACACAATTAAGTCGAATCTTGCAAAGCAAACTTTCAGCTCAATTTGCGCTGCAAGGATTTCAAGTATGCGCTGATTATGTTAATCCCGCGCCCGAAAGGAAATAACTCACGAGAGCTTTTTTTCCTGAAAACACACTCGCTTTATTTATTCCTTATTTATTTTTTAATTAAAAGCAAACACGAGCTGATAGAATCGTCGGCAATATTATTTAGGGCGTCCTTTTTTAATAAAAATCTCAGGCAAGAATTTTCCACCGACCGACCGTTATATTAATATTCATATTACTTACAGTATCGCAAAAATTCTGACAGGCTAATTAAATTTCGCGAACCTTGCAAGGCCCGCGCGCGCCATCCGTCAACTTTAGGGCAGGGCTCTCCAAAAATGCAGAACTAACGTTATTGTTTAGTTTCGAGCAGCTTGCCGGAAATTTGTTAATGTAGGCCAGCTGGTCCGCTGCAAGAAAATGTTAATTTGTGCTGTGGGTAGATTAAGTTGTCTTTCGTGTAAGTTTATTGTTGTTACTCGAGTTTTACCTCGTTAATTTCGCTTAACGTTGCCGAAAGTTTTCAAAGTGGGTTGCATAAGAATGATTATATCTACTTACAACAACAACAACTTCACCTACCAGAGCTTGACAGAAATTTCACAGGATTATTATATAAGATCAGATTTACAAATACGTATCATGGAATAATTTTCACTCACCCTAGAGCTTAGAGCTCTATGTATTTATAAAAAAGCTTCCTGAAACATCTTGCTAAACTGATTCTTTCATTTTCAGCTTTGAAAATCGAACCCTACATTGACATATTCTATATTTCTAATGTAATTCTAAAACTGACGTGATAGAAAGAAAACATATCCTGCGTTTAATCACAGAAAGAGCTTTTGGGTGACAGTCCTGCAATATGTAATGCATTTAGCTCCGAGCGATGTCGTCCTTGCGGAAGAAAACTTCTAGTGATCAACAATAATTTGCCAAAACGTCAGCGTACATAGGTGTTTGCCATTTTGGAAATTAAAGTAACGACGCCATGTCAAGGGTGTCACACACGAACAAACGACTTTCAGATATGAGCGGATGTTAGATGGCGAGTGGCATGAGCCTCTTCAGATAACAAATGAGTGATCGAGTTCGGGAGCGTTGGTAGTATCTCGTAATGCATGCGCATACATTTGTAGCTCGTTTCTGGAACTAGCTAGCTCCAGTCAAGAGTGGTATAAGGCGCGCGTCAGGATAAAGGAAACGCGACAGGCTATTCGTCTGAGTTCCACTACAATGTAAAACTTGTTACGAATTTACCTGATTTACCGTCGCGCCATCTAAACGTGGGGGTAATTGCACTTGAAAAATATGCAACAACCATCGAGCGCACTTAGTTAGGCAACCATACTTACACATTTATAAACCACTCGTATATGGGAAAATTGACTCTTAAAACAACGTCCTTGTTTGGCTTGCCTAGAGCTTCATGTGGAATTTTCTATTTTACGTGTAATAATTCAGTCAATATTGCACACCAACTTTATACAAAACGAAGTAGAAACTAGATTGAAACGCTCCAGTTTCTCGATCAGTATACCGTAATTTAACTTCGGGGTGTTAGCGATAGATGTTATACTGCCTCTTTAGCTACACCAACGTTAGGGGGCCCGTTGCATGCATGCAATATGGTTTCCTCTATTTTCCCGGCGCGCACACATGTGAAGTTCAATTTCGAAGGCGATTCGCGTTCGGAATTATTCAATGAAAGCGGCGCTTGACGTGCCAGCAAATCACTTCCAATACGGCGATTTCGCTTTGAAGCGTTCCATAACTGGAAGCTAATTACGTTAAGAACAGCAAAATATCGACGCGAACTTCAGACGTTATACGTTATATCTGGAGGTTTGTTCTGCCTTCTGGAAACTCAGAAGTTTGCCGCCTATTCATGTTGATCGGCTTTGATGTTCCTAAAATATGCGCCACTAACACATTCACATCGGTATCTTAATATTTCGTCGAGTTAGCTCCAAGACATAAATCAAAATGAATCTCATAAATTAGAATGTCTTTGATTACATTAGGAACCTTGGTAACTTGTGAGCTTAATTCTACTTCTGTTGTAAATATTTAGTTGTGGTTCAAGAATTTTGCATTTGCAAGACTATTAACTTCATTATATTGCAGAGCAAGTTATTTCCACTAATGGCAAGTGGCTGAATGCGAAGTTTAAAGTGCAGCACGTACGAGCATACACTGATGTTTACCGAGAGTATTAGAGCTTCAAACGCAGACTTGTAATTGGCTCGTAGTATACATGTCTGTTTAGTCTGTGGTTTGCAACGATAACTAGGAATTAATTCCACCGACACCAGCGAACGTTGCTCGGAAGGACGACGGGATAACAAACTCTTAAACTCTCCGATTAATTACGTACCATCAATAATCCTGAGCAAATTTCGTCTTCTGCGTGCGTGTGTCTCACATTTGTTCTCAGTGTATTTGCTGAATCTACGAGGCCAGAATCACGTATCTCACATGGGCCTTCGATATATAGTTAATAAATCACGGTTACATACGCAGAACGATATCTGGGTTTTCGGTGATAGTTCTGGACGTCCGTTGAAAATTATGGGCTCGCGCGAAAGCCGTTTTCCCCGCACAAAAAATGCGGAAATTACGTAAATATTTCATTTGGGCTAATTTTTACGGCGCGATTAGCTTAATTAAATGGAAGTCGGAGTCGTTATTTTCGTAATTCGCTAATTAATTGCGAAAATACGCAGTTTAAAGTGTCGCCGCTTTTTCGTTTAGTAACCGGAATCAATCACAATTAATGTTTAATTACGTTGTAAGTTTTTCTTTAAATTAAATATCACGTGGCGTCCTTGTTCAACAAACACAGGCTTTATCTACTATAATAGCACTGAATTAACACTTCCAGGTGTTGTTCACAAACAATAAGATCCTCAACAACCTTTGGGTGGTCGAACTCAAAACACAAGCTCCAAAATAAGCTCCAACAAAAATGCGACCACTGTTCGTGAGATGTGTTCGAAGAAATAGCTCTAAGATGGACGCTGGATACGAGCAAGCCGCATATCCGCGTCTTTGTTCAACAAACACAGGCTTTATCTGCTATAATAGAACTGAACGAACACTTCCAGATGTTGTTCACAAACAATAAGATCCCCAACAACCTTTGGGTGGTCGAACTCAAAACACAGGCTCCAAAATAAGCTCCAACAAAAATGCGACCACTGTTCGTGAGATGCGTTCGTAGAAATGGCTCTAAGATGGACGCTGGACACGAGCAAGCCGAATATCCACGTCTTTGTTCAACAAACACAGGCTTTATTTCCTACAATAGCACTGAATCAACACTTCCAGATGTTGTTCACAAACAATAAGATCCTCAACAACCTTTGGGTGATCCAAGTCAAAATACAGGCTCCAAAATAAGCTTCAACAAAAATGCGACCACTCTTCGTGAGATGTCTTCGTAGAAATGGCTCTAAGATGGACGCTGGACACGAGCAAGCCGCATATCCGCGTCTTTGTTCAACAAACACAGGCTTTATCTCCTACAATAGCATTGAATCAACACTTCCAGATGTTGTTCACAAACAATAAGATCCTCAACAACCTTTGGGTTGTCAAACTCAAAACACAAGCTCCAAAATAAGCTCCAACAAAAATGCGACCACTCTTCGTGAGATGTCTTCGTAGAAATGGCTCTAAGATGGACGCTGGACTGGAGCAAGCCGGATATCCGCTTTGAATTTTAGAAAATTAACAGTATCCCCAACTGTTATAGAAAGAGACCAGAAACAACTTACAAACAAAATAAAACCAAAACCTTAGAGTTTGTAACCGGATAGAGCGGTCACTGAAGCCAAAATAGATTCAATACATTAAGAATTCGTTAACGAAAAAACGGAACGTAACAATTCCACCCTTACCTCGCAAAGAAATTTTGCTGACAGAAAAGGAGGAAAAAATGTCATTGGCAAGAAAAGATAAACGCTCCTTTGATACTGATTGTCTAATTTCACTCTAAAATATATTATTTTCATAATTTGCAATAGTAACTTTGTATGGGAAACAGGTACATCTGTTAAAACTCCTGCAAATTATTTCACTCCACTTTTTTAAAAACTTCTTTAGATAAATCATACTTGTAATTGCCCCGATGCTCCTAAATTAACTGAACTATCGCTTCAAGCTCGAAAACTTTAAGACAAGTACTGGGCGTTAAAGGACAAAAACTTTTTGGTTCACCCTTGTAATTGAAAAATAAAATAAAATTTAACCTACCATTATTCACTGCCAGTTGGCATTGAAAGTTAAATTATATTTAAAAAATAATAAGACCTTCACATCGTTTAGAAATTATTCACAATTAAATATCTAATGCAGCTTAAGTAGCTAAAGATGTGTTTTGCGTCGATATTCGTTCTGTTTGTGGGTTAATAATTTTAGCATTTTACCTTTTCGGATTAAAATGAATTTGATTTATATGTATAATGTATCGCAGGTACTATATTATTAATGATTTATTTGTGTTGGGAAAACATTAGCTAATCATTATGGAAAATAATTTAACAAAATTCCAGTCACGAGCATAATTTATTTCATACAGATAGTTGCCTAAATATGCGATTTATTGCTTTATTTAAGTAAAAATTATAAACTTTTTAAATAATTTACAACATTAGCACGACGTATGTACATTTATCTTTTTTGAGAGCATCCTCTACATGCAATTACAGCAACAGAAACGCCATAGATTTGTTCAAACAGCAATTTCTAATTTGACATTATCATTGGTTGCGGTTGTACCTTATACAAGCATTAATTTTTTTTGTGTCTTACCTATAATTTGAGATCACAAAATCTTCTAAGCGGACACTAAATCGCGCAAATATACACTTTACGTTTCGCAGTCGTTCGACTGCTTCGTCAGAAGTGAAAATTATGTTGACAACATAATTTTCACTTCTGACGAAGCAGTCGAACGACTGCGAAACGTAAAGTGTATATTTGCGCGATTTAGTGTCCGCTTAGAAGATTTTGTGATACAAATTTCATCGGACAAGAACCAACTGTAAATATAATTTGAGAAGTATTTAAAACGTGAATATCTTTAATAACGATTAAATTTTTGATTTATTACTTGCCAATCGTAATTAATAATGAATTTTCTAAAATCGTAACTTGATTGAGTTTCTTGTCGTTTGCTACAAATTATTAATTAACTACCTGCATGAAACTTTGTAGGTGCACATTTCGAAGACGTTGAAAGTCGCAGCTCGCATAACTTCGGAAAGCAAATGTCAAAGAGACAAAAATAAGTACCCAATGCTTTTCTTTACGTCCATTTCCGAAGACAAAAAAAAATAACCGAAGAAAACCCGCATTTTTCTAGTTTCAAGGAGTGATGCAGTAAACCTTCCAAGCAAGCTCCCAGGCTTCCAACCACTCGCTTTTCCTCTCTTTAAAATGAAATATTGGAGTTTTATTATACTAAAACACAAGAACGTAATATTCATGTTAGAACCCGCTCTCTATAACTATGAACTATACAATGTGTTATAGTTGGAGAGTGGTTGGTTTATTTTCTTTTATTTTAACGCTTTTCTAATAAATTTATGTACCAGTTCTGATTCTATTCTAAATGAATCGATGAGAAACTTTGTGCGTGCGACTCGGCGAGCTTTTTCCAATGATGAAATCGCGAGCGACCTTGAACTAAGCATACGCCGACAATTCATCGATCGCACTTAAGCGAAATCGGAAGCGCCTAGATCAGTTTCAGGGAAAAGCGGAGCTTTTCGCTTTCACTGGATGCTACCGAATCCGTACGGAAACCAAATTCGTGAAGATTTATCGGCGTTCCAGTGTTCGTTCGATAAGTGGCGCGATGATAATCAGCTCGTTCAAGCGGAAGCATTCTAAACACCCTTCAGCTGATTAACAAAGGCAGGTGGGTATACCAAGGGGTTCGGCATTTCAGACACCCTCTTCATATTATAACAAAATTTAAAGAATCTATTATCTACTCATTTTAACGCATGCTGTCAATTACTGAATTCGTTTTTAATTTATTGTTCAAATTGAAAAAGAAATTAAACCAGAAAAAATAGAAGTGAAAAGAGAACGTTTCGACGAAAAGTCAGAGGGACGTAAAATATCTTCTGCCATTTAGTTATTAAATTACCTCTCTATCATTATTGAATTTGAAATATTCACTTACAAGAGTTTCGCCCACGCTTCATCCGCCTTTAAGGTCCGTATTTTACGAAACTTTAGCCACCGATATTCAGTTAACAACAAATTCCAAAGTTGAATCCTTTGAAATCAAAGCAGGTGGATGGAACTTTGTGAGTAGAAATTATTAGTTCATTATAATTTGATATCGGAAACCTGTTAGGGTTTGCCAATATACTCAATATTATACGTACAACGGAAACCTTTCTTCTTGTCATGGGGAGAAGGAGACTGTAATGAACTATCTGAAGTTGCTTCGACAAGTCTCCCATCTTTGCTTTCTTTTTAATGTCCAAATTTTTTCCAGGTCTACTTTACTGGTTATGAAGCTTTCTTCTCAGTCTTCTGTTTTATACTTTCGTCCTATCCCAAGGAACTGTATCCTTTTCTCCGTTTTCTTTTTAATATCCTGGTTTCTTAAAAATGTATTCCTTCAACTCCTTACTTAAATCTCCTTAGTACTTAGTCCTCTGTTCTAACTTTCATATTTCTTTGAATCCAACTCAAGGTATGACCTTCTCTTTCAGTTTTTTTTAATGTTCCTACTCTTACGTATATTCTTCTCGTGAAACTTTACTTCGTCATTTGACAGGAAGTCAGAAGTGATATTACTTTATTATTTTGTTACGGTGAGAAAATTCGTTGCAAATAATTTCTAGCTTTCGGGTCGCCCTGTATCTTGACGAAAATGCAATTGCGCCGCAGTTAGAACTTGGATTGGTCCAAACACGACGATGCTTAGAACGCTAAACAACCCCGGACAACCGCTTTGCTTTTGTAATGAGACTATTCCATGTCGAAAGTGGGACACATTAAAGGCTTGTCGATGGTATTTGTTTTGAAGTGAAAAAAAAGTAAACGGGTATATTGCCCGGTTGTTAATTGTTTGCGGCGAGTCCTAGGCCTCTCCAAGCTTGCCCGTTGAGTTTACGGAAGGCATGTTTTTAGAGTCACGTTGTGCGTCGCGTCGGTCTGTGCGTAATCCGTGTTTTCATTTTATCTAAGTACGTTTTATTATTTGTATTTGGTTCTTCTTCCCTCCCCCTCATTTCTTCCAGAGTTCCGCTAACCGGGAGCTGCCTGGCGATCTTCTTCGTGATATCCTTGTTGAAAAACCTGATGGCGTCGTTGGCCGTCCATCTTAGCAACGTGAACTAACGCATATACCCCGTCCTTTAAGTTTTCTATTTCGACTTCATTTTCTTCTTAGACGTCGACTGATTCTGCGGCCTCAAATTCAATATCTTCAAGTGAATCGCTGCTTGTGCATCATCTTCCTCTGAATTACTCGAGTCGTCCTTTGGGAGTAGTTTACGTTTTATCTTGTTTTTCATCTTCCTTGCCGTTTCTTCAGTTTCTGTGACTTGCTTTTCCGGAGTGTCTGTCAACACACGACACCTGCCAAGCGTAGGTCCTTTCTTAATCCAGCTTTCGGAAATGGTCGTATCTGCTCTGGACTAACAAAATTCGTCTCAGCACTTAACCTACTGGGAGTATTGGGATCCGCAGTTGGTTCAGGACGATCAGTTACGGAGGAATGAAATATATTATCTTTATAAGGAAATATTCTACTAACCCTAAATCCCGCCAAGAAATTCTGAGGCGTAAGTGCCAAGGGATAAGCAATTTCTACGCACTCACAGACGTCATATATGGTCACTGGCTTAGGACTATTTGTTAACAACCAGTCGCCACAAGTCGCGTTATAATATTTTATAAGCGGCCCAAAAACTCCCCTGTCTAATGGTTGAAGCTTGTGACTTGTATGAGGTGGAAATGTGAAAAGGACTAATCCGGATATCTTCGCTAAATTCAAAATATTACTGTAATATGTTTTTATGATTATCGGTACTTTTTGGTCCATTGTAGATCTGGTGTCGTTAATACATTGTTTAAGGAAATGGAAGAAGATTTCTGAGTTTGACCATCCAGAAGGGTGAGCAAAACCTATGCTCCCTTCAGCATGTGATCTTTAAAAAACACTCGCGGGAATACAAAAGCTGGGGGATTTCATTTCCGGCTGCAATCATTGTAACGTTGATGCCCCTTTCTCCAGACGTCATATTTCGCTCCTTTTATAGCCATGACATTGCATGGATTATGGACAATTGACAATCCAGTTTCGTCTAGGTTATACACCCTCTCAGAAGTAAAATGCTCTCTTTCCATCAAACCCTTTAGTTTAGTACAAAAAAAAGGTGGAAGCATTGTGCCTGTTAAAGCTCGTGGATCGTAATAAACTTGTTGCTTGTGGTTTACGCTGTGGTGACGATTCATGACTTGATAATACGAATTCTTTCCTGCCGGATCGTTTGCAATCCAGGATTCAGGAATTTTCTTTTTGTTTACTTGGCCAAAGTCGAGCGCTAAAATTCGAAATTGTTTCATCTTGAGCCCATAATGTATCAGTGAAGCTTGTTTAAGACAGTTTTTTAGTGTTTCTTCTTCTTGAAGAGGACTAACACGATTGATGTCTTATTTGCTGGTATATTGGAGTGCCTCCTTTTCGCCTGCTCTGTGTATCTTCATGTGCCGGGCTAATGTGGATTTTGAAACTTGACACTCCAAAGCAGCCCGCCGGATTGACCGATTGTTTTGCAAAACCAAAACTGCTGCTCTTTCAACATCAGTACCCTTCACCCCTTGCTTACTTCTGGGCATCTAAAAGTCATAAGAAACTTCAGTACTGACCTTGGGGCAGCACCGAGGTACTTCCAAACGAGCGATTTTTAAAGCTATCCATGAGATTGATTTCATTAATTTATTTTTTAGACCAAAGTTGTCATTTCGTGAAAAGTTAAATGAACGTATTTGACAGCTTCGAAGTGAAGGGAAAAGCAAGGGCCAACCGAAAACGGGTAAGATGTCGATTTATGGACGCTCGAATTTAAACTTTTCAAATTAAAAACTGAAAGATAATGTTTTCAGGAATCAAAATGTGAAAAAAAATCAGAGGATTAACAATAAACTTTAAAAATATAAGCTTTTGAAAATTCAAAATTTGACGTTTTATGGTAGATTTCCGACGTACGCGGCAGACGTCAGACGGGGTCTGGTAAAAAATATGTCCATAAACGTTCAACATTTTTTGTGACATAAATAGTTAATTTACCTTACATTGAACGTATTTCTGCAATAAAATTTGCGGATTATCCGTAAATTTCGAAATCATCACCTTTTAAAAGTTACGATTTCTAGGTTAAGTCTGATGTTCCATATCAATATTTTCGAATAAGTTATTCTTAAAAAGTGCTGTTAAAGAAAAGGAAAGCCTTTTTCGTGTATATACTTACATTTGAAGAGAAGAGAAACTTTTGTATAAATACATTTTATTATATTATGTTGCCCATCATACCCGGCAAATTATGAGACTCTATTGCAATAGCCGATAATGCATGATAAATCTATTCTAGATTTACAGATTTTATTCTGCAATTTTCTATTTAGCTTTTTTTCCGAAATTGAAAGATTATGAATGTTTGCAGAAGTAGAAATTAAGCGAGCGTTCGTAAAAACTCCAAAATTTCATGCCAGCACTAATCATAAAATTTCATGCGCTATTTCTTCTTAAAGAGGCTACAGTGGCATATTTGGCGATGGATGGATCTGTATATGTTAGTTAAAGTGAGCTGGCCCATCGGGCGTTGGTCATGAAAACGTACCTATAGTTCTATAGTTATTTGGGCATTACACAAATAATTTTTATGGGATTGGCTTTCAGAGGTAGTGTGTTAGGTGTATTTAAATGAACAGCGAACATATTAAATTAAAAAGGAAAAAAACCTTTATGTGTAAATGTATTTTAAGTTAAGTGATGTAAAATTACCGTAATTTATAATTACTCCTGTAATTTACCGTTTTTTATTACCATTTTAAATTCTCCAGTAATTTATTGTTGTAATAATTTACCATGGTAATTTAACATTTTCCACGTTTCTATGTAATATGTAGGAAAATCAACTGTGTGTATGTAAAAGTTAAACTTTTATTGAAAATTGAAAAAACTTCAATTAAAAACATCAAATTACGATTTCAAAAAAGAAATATAAACTTAATAAAAAATAATTTGTAACTTGCAAATAAGAAAATTTAGTTAAAGAAAGCATTGAGTTCACAAATTCAATTGAGTACACAAATTACAATTAAAAAATAAGCATAACATAAAATTAATGTATAGGTGAAACCTTTTCTCCACTTATTTTTCTTCAAATGGAAAACTAAAGTCCACTTATTAACTCGTTTAAAGTAAAGGCATTTGATTCCTGAGGAGTGCAAGGTTCATCTTTTGCAACAAAGTTTTGGGTCCACTTAGATTTCAAATAACAAATAGTAGCTTTGCAGCTCAATCATTTGTCAATATATTTGTTCCTTTGTTATAAATTGTATATTTTGTTTATTTAATCTTAAATTTTGTAATTAACGGTATGTGATTTGGTAATTAATGGTAATTAATTAATTAATGGTAATTTAAAATAGTAAATTACGGTAATTTTTATCGTAATTTACAACGTAAATTACGACTAATATCACTGATTTTAAGGGGGAAACCTTTATGTAAATATATTTTAAGGGAAGGGAAACTTTTAAATTTAAGGGAAGGGAAACTTGTGGGTAAATTTTAAGGGAAGGGAAACTTTTGTATGTAAGTTTTAAGGGAAGTGAAACTTTTGTGAGTAAAATGTCCGTATTCATAGTGTTTCCTCAAGGCTTCCTTGAATGAGGAACCCCTTAGATTGTGATTTTTTTATGCAACTGCCTTACTACAATCCCATTCTAAGGGGTTCCTTACTGAAGGAAGCCTCGAGGAAGCACTATGAATTCGGACTTAAGTTTTAAGGGAAGGGAAACTTTTGTATGTAAGTTTTAAGGGAAGGGAAATTTTTGTGCGTATTTTAAGGGAAGGGAAACTTTTGTGTGTGTTCTAAAAGGGATGAGAAACTTTTGTGTGTAAATTTACACCTAAATGCTAAATTTGAAACGACAAACTAGTACACTACCCCTGAAAGCCTATCGCACAAAAATTATTTGTGTATTGCTCGTCAAGTAGATAGGTACTATTAAAAAATATTTATGTGCAATGGTTTCTCTCCCGTGAAATACACTTACTCAAAAAAAGGCTTTCCTTCTCTTATCAGCACGTTTTAAGAATAACCCATTCGAAAATATCTATAAAAAACGTTCGAACATAACCTAAAAATCGTTACTTTTAAAAGGCAATAATTCCGAAATTTACGGATAATCCGCAAATTTTATTGTAGAAATACGTTCAGTGTAAGCTAAATTAACTATTTTTGTCATAGAAAATGTTCAGCGCTTACGCACATATTCTTTACCAGAACCATCGACATCTACCAAAAAAGCAATAACAGCAATCTGAAATACTATACAGGGTGTATCATGATTAACCGGCAGCAGACGAAGTATGGGTAGAGCGCAGGAAATGAAACCAATTATGTTAACAACGTAATCACCGAAAAGCGGTAATTACCACAAAAATGGCGATGGTGCGAGTGCAGCCCTGTGATGTGGCCGTCTTAATCTGTTTATTGCCACCATCGCTCACAATTTACAATTTATTGCCAAGTTCGCAACACAGATTAGAGTAGGTCATGGTTAGCGTATTTACACGTACTCAGGACAAAATTGGTTCCATTTCCTGTGCTCTACCCATACTTCGTCTGCTGCCGGTTAATCATGATACACCTTGTATATACTCCGCATGCGCGTGGCATGTGCCAATGCGCCATACCGATAAATATGAACATCGTCCGTAGAGAAAGGAATGGTGAAAATTCATAGAAAAAAAAACTGGAAAAAGCATACCTTTATTCAAATTAAATGTATCTTTAAAAATAATATAACGTGCATTTGATGAATAGTAGTGCTAAAACATTTCATATACATCAAAAACGAGTTGAGAGTTCTCATCAAAAACTATCAAAATTGACGGCCATTAATAATTTCGTAACCTAAAAATTTACAATTTCAAATGCAAATATCTTTTAAATTTATGATTAATCCTCTGATTTTTTTTCACAGTTTGATTGCTTTACGCATTATCTTTCAGTTTCTAACTTCACAAACTCTGAATTCGAGCGTCCATAAATCGACATCCACCCCGAAAACGTTTCAGCTGAAAAAGCTAATCAATAATCGATTACAAATATAAAAGGAAGCCGCTGGTAAAAGGAAATGGGAGAAGTGGTTACAAGTGTTCAATACGCCCGATTTGAGTTTTATATGATCGATTTCGTTTCCAACTGTAGAAGGCTTTCCACAGTAAGTGAGGATTAATAAAATTAAATTGACCGAAACCCACCGAACCCCCCTTGTCATCAAACGGATACGTATTTCAATTACAATGCGCTAGAACTGAGCAAAGATTATTATTTCAAAAGCTCTAATTTGTTGCCTTTAATTGCGATAAACTTAATTAAATTGAAAGAGGTGAAAAGATAATTTTTTGTTGTAAGGAGTAGTGGGAAGCAAAGAATAGATAAGTCAATGATACAACAAATAATGAACTTCCCCTTCATGAGGCGGAAGAGGAAGACGCATGAAAATATTGCAACTCGCTGCACGTTTTCCGAGTTTACAACGTTTTTGTTATTTAATTAAAACATACTTATAAATGTAAGCAGCGTTGACCGCGCGCACGTTAATTAAAAGCTTTTAATTAATTTAAAGCTTCGGGAAAATATACTGCAAGGGACGTGATCGCAATTTACTTTCGACATGAATGCTATAATTTAAACCTGTGACGCGCGTGTTAGCCTAGTTTTATTTATTTTGTTTAATTCGGGGCCGTTTGTTTAGCGTTGCAGTGTAAATTGCCGACGTATAATTAGGTTCATGAGGAACGACAACGTTCAAAGTTGTAACAAATTGGAACAGTCTTGCCTGTAGTATTTAGGTCGTTCCACAGAAATTGCATCACGTTCGGTAATGGCCGGACTTGGAAGTTTGAAAATTTACAGTTTGCTAAAAATCGAATAAATGAAAAGACTTGTAATTAGAAGTCAACAATGTAGGTAAACATGCAATTTCGATTCAGTTGCAATCAATTACCTTTCTTCATACAAATACATTGTATCCAGGTATCATTCTTAAGCTTTAGCAAGTTGAAACTTCGTGCTTTCAAATTAACAAATTATATTCACCGCTAATTAGAAAAACTTTGCTGAGGCGTTGATAAATTGCTCCGGCTTCGTTGTTGGGAAACTTAAATCTTTAAGTGAATCAGCCGTGTGAATCGCCTTTTATTTCTATTGTACATAATTCACTAGAACATTTTCACCAAATTGTAAACTCGAATTCGCGCAGGCTGAAACTTCAGTATAATTAAATGCCTGCAGAAATTCGGATTTCATACAACGATCTAGTGCGTAATTAAAGTTTCAAACTGTCGAGCGATTCACAACCTTTCCCGTGCGAAATGTGAAGGGGTGGAATACAAGACAGTTAAAGCTCGTGTTAAAGCACCCTTTCACCCTCCAAAGAAAAAAAACTGCGTATTGGTAAAAATCGAGCTAGAAATTAACGTTTAAATCGCCGCTTTCTAATTAAACTTCTGTCCGATCCAGAACAATTCCTCTCATTAAACATCTCAGTCCCTTCGTTACAACTTAATTACTTTCGGAATGCTGAAACCGACTGAAACCAGCATCTCGCGAATCAAATAATTCCGGGATTAGACGCGCGAATTATTTCTAAACGGGACGCAATCATTTCCACTTCTTGGCTTCGAGCTTCCAAAGTTATCGCTAATATTTTTAACGCCAGGTTTTAATAAAAGCTCCTTTGTGAGGCGCGTCACTAAACTTGAACTATAACACAATTTCAGCGCACTTTATAAGGACCAAGGAGAAATTACGTCTAGCCTGTCGTTCAAAGTGCATTTCATTGCCGCGGAGTTTAACAGCCGGGCTGACAAAGAACTTAATCGGAAAACTCCTCGGGAAATAAAAATTTTAAATACCCCCATCGACGCCTGAACGCGCTCTGAGGGGGCACTCTTAATTCTGTCTTAAATTAGAAAAGAGGCGAGTTTGTTTTCGTGGCCTTTGACGGTGTGATAGCATCTTATCTTCTGGCGACAATAAAAAAAGGCACCGACGGCATTCTAATTTGTGAAAGAGCCGCTAAATATATAAACACTAGATAAAAAATACAACGCAAAAATAAATCATCATTAATCAAAGCAATTAAATTCTTTTCTAATTCCATGAGATCTCAAAGACTTAAGCCTTGGGGTGAACACTTGAATGAAGACTGAAATAATAACGTGGATAATATGGATGGACGATATGGATTGTCTTCCCTCCGATGTTGAGCTTCACAAAATAATGATCCTTGCAATTCCAACAACTTTAATCCTCTGTTACGTTTCAAATTTCCCGCCAAAGAAAACGCGGAATCGAGGCGAATATCTGGCCAGCTTTCGATAGTTGGCAAACCTGTACTCCTTCTTTGCTTCTTCGAAATTTATTGGTGGATGACGCACCACGTGACTGTCTTCGGTTTCGTATCCTAGCAACCTTCGCCTGCCACAATTTCGCCTCGTTGAGGAGTTCTTGCTTTTTGGGAAGAGTAATTCATTTGCGGCTGTGCCGGAAGATTTCGTGACACCATCGAACACGTTTGGGGATAATTTTAACTCCAATTCCAAGCCTGGGAACTTATTAGCCCCCGGGTAATGTAAAAAGTGCAATGGCGTGTATCAAAATGGCTGCTAACGAAACGTTTTTCCCTTTACATTCAGGCTTTTCTGTTTGGGCGCAGGCTTTTAGTCCAGGCTTCTAGGTCTAGTTCTCCGGTGGCGCTTCTGCCCTGTAAATGTACCGTGGCCCGATCGTGGAAACCTGACCAGCCATCTTAACGATCCCAGCGGATCCAGTTTGATCCAGATTGTCGACGCTACCCGCGAACGACAGAGGGCGTCGTAAGTACCCACCGGCCACCGCGCTTCGGTTGGTAACGTTGAACGTTGAAGTTTTCAGAAGTTCCCGGATTGAAGTGAACATGATTCATATAAAAATAAATTAATGTCCTTAAATTCCTTAACCTTCATTCCTCTACATCTTCAATTGCTTCTCGTTAGATTTTGTAGATGTATTTCTTCAAGTTGTTTTTTTTTTTAATTTGATGAATGGCTTCATTTATTTATGACTGTCGTTCTGAATAATACATATAAATTGATGCGATTCGCTGAGTACTTGGCTTTTTATTTCAGTTATGCGCGCAACTTAATGATACCCATAATATGGAAAAACTGTAAATACGCTTCCACGAGTCTTAGAATTTTCAATGGGTATTACGGTAAGCGGCGCTGTTCTTGAACGCCAATTTATCTGCATTAGGAGATTTAAATATTGCTGGAAATGTAAGCCATAAAATTTTACGCCATCCTTTAACGTCGCTCGAACCGTAAGAGAAATGTTATCTTAGAGCCCGCTACATATTTATTGAGGTATTTGCATTTATTCTAAACCATATCGAAGGCGGATTTGTATAAAATTTCTATACATAGAAATTACGACGTACTGAATTATTAATGCCGTATAGGAATATTTCGGCGGCATTACCATAATCGTAATCCGTCTTCTTCTGCTTCTACTTCTTCGGTGTATTGTGTTTTGTTTGCGGAAGCTGTCAGTATCACTAAATTTTTGTTCAATCTCGCACGAGAAAGAAGCGTGAAATATTTTTTCTTAACAACTTAGGACTACTTCTTTTTTACTATACAGGGTTTCCCAAACTGAGTAGGTTGTTAAAAATTATTGAGGAAGGAAATAAATATATTGACTGAAAATAGAAATGAATCAAAAGAATGACACGTCAATCTTTTTCCATCCCCATTAAGATCATTAGACCTTTCACATTTTAAACCAGAATGGGATCCCACGGAAAAAATTGATTAATTTACTTCATCCCCCAAAGGGTTTAAAATCCTGTCGCTATGAGATACAAGTAGTAAAGAATGACACAGTTTATCTGATTGGATGCATGGTGAACGATTTCTTCTGAAACTTATCGTGCCTTCCTTATTTTGAACTACTTCTGACAGCTGAACGTCGATATCAAGGATTGTAGGATGAGATGAATGGAAAAGTCGTTGGTTTGCTTTTGCTTGGGAGTGAGATGTCTTGATAAATTATATAATCACCAATTTTATGCGAAAAAAGACGTGTGCACCGAATTATAAGACTTATGACTTGGAGTACGCTTGCATATAGTAAAGGCCACTCGAATATTTGATAGGACTAACAACCATAAAATTGTCGAACTGTTCTTTCCTTCACGCCTAATTAACAGAGATTCTCGAGCCTTACTGGGTTGATACCGAATTGGGGATTGACACCAAATTGGGATATGCAACGCGTTGCTTACTAAAACAGTTTAGAGTCCTAACCAAATTCTCTATTTGCTGTGAAATTCGAGTTAGATATCGTAGCTTACTCGTCGAAGTGGAGATCTACCCCCAACCAAGCTACATACCCTGGTGAGTCTAACTCAAATGGTCGGAAGATCCTATGCCAGAAGCATTCCTGGTATGTACTGGTCAGTTCAGATTTTTAATCATCTTCCAGGCAAACCAGGCAAACTTGGAATCGGTGGGATCGTCAGTCCTTTAGGGATCCTATCAAGTGTCGAGTCATCCTTCGACCTTACCAAGTGCGCAGTGGTCTCCAGACTTTAATTTTTGGACAAAGTTGAATTGTAGTTAATTGTTCCCATCGCCCGTAGCCTTCGCTGGGCAGTACGGAATGAAGTATTTAGTTTCATTAGATCCATATCCAAATGATTCTGAATGTGTAGGACGTCGTTGTGGTCTCAACACATTACTGGCCAAAACTTGTTGCCCTTCTAATATTTTCATTTTCATGGATACATCATCAATCAATCCAAAGCTATTATAAGCAATTGGTTTTTCGTATAAGTCGCAACAAAATTCGCGTTAACGAAGGTCGTTTACCGTATATACAACATGTGAAGTATTCAAAACCTTGTGTAAGTAATATTTGTCAAGCCCACACAATTCCACTCGCCATTATGTGAGGCTCCGAACCCCACGTATGCGGGTTGTTATTTGCTGGTAAAATATTGACCTATACGGCAACGTCGTTTGCGAACCGACCTATTTATTATTTAAGGTCTCAGTCGCATGAAATCTGAACAAATTGAGATAATAAATAAATCGGCGTTCACTTTCTCACGAGCGAGACACAGAAAGTATATACAGGGTGTAATTAATCAAGATGACAAGTAGGAAAATGTTTTTCTTTCAAATCCAAACTTAATTATTATAACTGTTTGAGTTTCGCAATCTCTATATTTGAGTTGTCTATAAAGCAATTACTGTTGAAACTGCACAGAATAGATTCGTCGAAGTTTTTTATGAGTTTGAAAGCTATAAAAGTGTGTACATTGTAGGAGGTCGTTCCGGAAACTAAAGTTAAAGAACACAGAGCGTCGTTTATTTCTCCTCTTTCATATCTTGTTGTGGTTTCAAATTAAACAATGAAAATCTTCCTCAGGTACGCTTTAATGAAAACGCGCCAATAAAAATTTTAATGCCCAGAATTAGCGGCAGATATTCCTCGCGGATTTCCGTTCGTAACCACCGGAGCGTTTCCGGCGTTAATTAAAAACTGGCCCCGGCGTAATCTTCCCCGTGAATTTCCATGCGTCCCGGCGAACGTTTTCTATTATCGACGGGGGAGTATCGAGGCCTTATTTGGCGAACACAAATAAACCGGAAATGAGGAACGCACGTAATATCAAAGTTGAGGCGAGCGATTTTGTGTCACGAACAGAAATAGATGTGTAGTAGATCCAAAGGCGAAATCACGGTCGAAACGACGCGATTAGAATTTCAATAAAATTTCCGATATTTTTATGGAAAATGGCTTTGCATTTTTTATCAGACGACAGGGACGTCTGTAAGTCGAATATAAAGGAGATTAAGGTTGCTGTGACGAGGTAAGCATGCTCAAAATTCGAGCTCCTCGTTTATTAGGGGGGCTCAACGTAAGAGACTGTGAGCTTATTTCATGTTAATTTATATTAAATTGTTGGAGGTGCTTGCTTTTTGTGATTATTAAGAAGAGGCACTTATATTTTCATTATTATTTATTATTTACTTCTGGAAAGTCATACTTCAAAAGTACCACATTAAGATTACCATTATTATATTTATGGCTTTACCATTTTCATAAAGTTTTAGAAGATGTACCTATAGCTTTATGAAAATACTTTTCACTTTAAGATTTTTTGATGTTCTATGATTCTATAAGGTTTTGGAAGATGTACCTAGAGCGCTTTATGAAAATGTTTTTTAGTTTAAAATCAAAACAGTAAATAGATTTATTTAATTAAAAATAATTTCGTGTAAACGCAAAATATGTTTTTGAAATATGCGTATAGCTTTGATCATATTTATTACTCTCGTGCGAACAAACAAACTTCAAATTCCAAAACATTATCGGGTACTTGTATCAGCGAAAAAAAAAATTCTTTTGCTCCATAAAACACAATGGCACCGTACATCAGCGGCATTAATAGCATTAAAAGCTGCAGCGTTTTATGTGCTGATGAATTTATGCCTTTAATGGCCTAGCAATAAACGGAAGTTATTCATTTAGGACATCACCAAAGACGACAGTATCACCCGGAGTTCTTATTATGGAATTTATTATCAAGATAAAATCTTTATGCGACCATCTTTCTTCCGGTTGTGTTATTGTGGTGTAGATACATCAGAATTTATGGGGAAATTAATTGAAAACAACTTTATCCTTGAATGAATCTCTTTATTTAAAATAGTTCCGAATTAAACACTTGCACGTAAGTACCAGGGGTTTCAACTCAACCCGTTCCGGTGTTGTAGCTGCGGGCACCGGAAATCCTAAAAGTAACCATATTTAACTGTAATAAATTGCAACGTTTCGGCGCCCGGTAAATAACAGTTAGCATGCGCGTAACGTAAGGACTAAGGGTCCTTTGTGCATTTCCATACAACTTTCGTTTTCGCTCCCAACTCTCACAATTATTATGACACGAACACTCCGGCGTAATTTCATTCCGAAAATTTAAATTCGGACGTTTCGGGGTCACGCCTAAAATTTGTGCTTTGCGCATTAGCGTTACTTCAACCGTGAAAATTTTAACGTGTATATTTCCAGGCCGGATCTCGTTTTAAAATAAAATATACATATATGAACTTTTTCGATATAGCATTTTTTGGTTAAGCATAATTTGTATACTGCCTTCCAAATGTTTTAAAGCACTATGGGCCTTATTTCAATAAGTTTCATTTACACCCTGTCTTATTGTGAATCGGACGAATTCATTTGGAAAAGACTATACATCAATTTCTAAACATAATCTTACTAACAACAAGTTTGGTCTTTTAAGAAATATATACATGCCAACGAAAGAATACAATAAAAAATGGAGATGATGATGTTAACAATCATGCAAGAGAAAAAAGAAACAAAACAAAATTTAAGCATGGAAAAATGGAAGAGACTGCAAGAAAAAAAGGTCAAAAACTTCATGAGGAAACAACCAGAGAGACAAAAGCTCGCGAAAAAGTACTAAAAGAAATACAGGTAAGAAAAAAAAGGGGAGCAAAGCTTCATTTAGTGCAGCAAAGGGTCCAAGACCTTAACGCCTGAAGAAAAAAAAATTAATATTGAGTGATAACGAAAAGATCAGAACGTGAAAGGCAACAGTAAATTGACGATCCCCGGAGGTAGCCAAGCAGCATTGGTTTAAAACGTGACAAAGTAGGTTGCAAAAGAAAAATTCGGAAAAGGAAGGAAAGAAGTAGGATGCAGCAATTCAATGGAAACCAGTCCTGCAATAGAATCAAATAAATTAATTGAACGATAAACATAAACAACGTATAAGATTAGGTAATGCCAAACACGAAGCACGGATCCGCTATTCGTTTACAAAAATTGCCAAATAAATTTACAAACTAATTACCACATCAATGCCTGCCTCATATGGTACATCCCGACACAATTATAAATTCTTACAAAGACAATAAAAGAATCTAACCTTATGTTACCTACGCATACGTCAAACTTTACTTCAGTCCAGAAATAGATGTCCGAGTGTCACGTTCAGCGTCTCCTTGTGTAGCCACCATAGCTTGTACAGCGTCATAGAACTGGTTAGCGGAACTGCGTCCGGTCAGCCGATAAAAGCATTGCCGAAGCCAAAATAACTCTGATGCCAGCAGGGTAAACCTCAAATAAAAGCCAAATTAAAAGAACGTTACAATCCAAGTTACGCACAGAATTCGTTTGCCATAAGTACCTGATTTATTAGTGGAGATCAGGCTTCGAAATGCAATAAAAGATGCTTGTCTTTCACGTAGAGTGCTTCTTATCAAATCGCGGAGTAAATCTCCGTTCGTTTCCCTTTCAAGTAGGGAACAACACAAAAATGGCCGGAGCCAGAAATAACGCAAACGCACTCCAATATGTGTGACAGAACACTGACGAAGTCCTACGCCCACGAGCAATCTAGGGATGAGGGAAAGTCACATGCCCCAAACTGGCCGATCATCGACTTTCTTGAAAAATCGATACGAACAAACCGAGAAGAATCTGCGACGACTCGTTCTCGCGTGTCTTGAAGACCATCGAGAAGAATCAGGGATTTGGAGACGCACCCGAAGTCAATTGGACGTGTTGGTTAAGTCTAGACAGAGTCTTCTACAGTTGATTAAGACAGTCCATGTCGCTACTTGGGGAAGATAATATTTCGGTGAAGAATCTGTAGTTTCCTCGTCACGCCCGTATCTACGAATAAGGAATACAAGGCACGCCAGAAGTATATTGCGAAAGTTGCTCCTACATACAAGTAGTACTTTTTTTAAGGTTAACCATAATTTTTTTATATCTACAACAAGGTGAACTCAGGTCAATCAGTTTATCTTAATGAATGCTTACAGGCTTTTGGAAAACACGTCAAAGATGTAATTAAAACATTAAAAAAGTTATGAAATGATATAATGGTTGCATGTTGAAGAATATTTAATACCATAGTTGTCGTTGTCAACGAGGAAGGAAGGTTTTGTTGAAATAACTTCCTACCACTTGCGATTTCAGTTCATCTCTTAATGGAACTCATTCAAATAATCCTTCATTCTCTGTCTCCTCTTCCATGTAACTCTTTTCTGTTGTCTGTTAGTCCCCTATTCAACATGCTTGTGCAGTACTTCCTTCCTTTAGTTCCACTTTCCTCGATTCCAGTTCATCTATTAATGGCAACTCTTTAAAATTCAAATTCTTCTTCACTCTTTGTCTCTACTTCTCCTCTCGCTCTTATCATTGCCTGTCGGTCTTTAATTCAATTTTCCTTCCTTCGTCCTCAAAACTTAACCAAACTATCAATTTGAACGATTTCCATCTTTTTAATTTTATTTTAGTTTTCTCAGGAAGATCGTGCAATTCGTTGTCTTTTTTATTCTTTTACTTTTTAATGTTCTGTCTTCTTTTCCTTTATTTTTTCTCTTTTTGTTCAAATTGATTACTATTTATTTATTATTCATACATTTTCAAATCGTAACCAAACCATCTGTTTCTTTGAAGAAGAAAGGAAGATATGGGTTTGCTGAAATGACTTTTCCATTTCTTCCTACCCCACGCGTTTCACGTTCATCCCTTGATGGTAAATCTCTGAAATTCCCTATCTCCACTTTTTCCTATTGTCTGTTAATCTTCTATACAGTACATCCTCAACTGTTCTTCTTTTCTTCGCTATTAAAACATGACCAACTATTTATTTCTTCTCTTCCTCCCTTCCTTTTCGTTTAGCTGTCTCTTCTTACACATTACTGGCTATCAAATTGATCAATTCATAAAAATTTCTTATGTCATATCTCCACCATTCTTCTCTTGATAGTCTTCCTACTGCAGTTTTGCAGATTTTCTCATTTTCCAAAGTTATGGGATCCTGAAGCATTTGCACGTGACATGAAGGTCACTCTGTCTTCCTTCTTCAACGCTGTTTCTTCATTTTTAAGTACCATGCTATCTACCTGTAGGGTGCAAGATTGTGGGAGGAGAAATTAACCAGACGTCTCATGGCCGACTAGTTCAGTGGGACTGGCAGGTTCAAACGAATGAATACAAAAGGGCATAATTAAATAAAAATAAAATATACCTAGTTACCATGTGGCACACCATAGTCACTGTCTTTGCGTAAATCTTGTCGGTCGTTGGGATTGCGACGGAGTTCTCGAGCTACTCTTCTGCTAATGAGGCCCCAATTAGCAGCGATTTTGGAATTCACACCACAATTTTAGGTTAGAAAACAGTCGTGCGGTGTCGCGACTATGTGGCATACAGTCACCAGTTCGTGCACACTTGTCTTTATTGCAAGAATTGAGCAATTTGTAAACAACTGTAATGAAAATGTACTAAAATTTCAAAATGAAAATAAACAGCGCACAAAGTTACAACTGTAAATCAACAAAGTACGGGGCCGCCTTTGCTTACAAAAATAAAGACAAAAGATGAATAAATTCCGAATCAATACGTAAATCACAGCTTCATAACTCGCGAAGAACCATCGCCGAACACAGTAAATAGTTAAAATCCGACCTGGTATGGCGATCCACGTCCTCGGTCACTAAGATGACGTCCAGGTTCACCCGTTCACGGAGGAAGGAGGCAGCGCAGTAGCTGCGTCTTCGTTCGACGACTCTCTGGATTGGATTACGTTCAGAAAGGCACCGACTCGTCAGGGGATACCAATTAACTTCGCATCAGTCACCCTAGCGAGAAAGCCTAAATAACAAAAGAACGAAAACAACGTTACGAATAGAACCGCGCACACATTTCGCTTGCAGAAATTACCTGATTTATTCGCGAAAATCAGGCTTCGAAAAGCAATTGAAGATGCTAGTATTACACGTAGAGTGCTTCTTCTCAGATCAGGGATTAATTATCCGTTCGGATTCCCTCACAAGTACACACTACTTAAGGGAACGGCAACAAAATGTCCACGAGCCAAAAACAAAGCAACAGCACTTCTGATAATGTATTAACTCGAAACTGCGGCTTGCGCGGGTACCCAAAACATAGGCCGGAGAAGGTCACTTGATCCACATTGACCAACCATTTCGAGCTCGATACAAAATTACCTCTCTGGCCAATTTCTCATTAAAAAGATATCAGTAAAGATAGACAGCGGTGGCTGTTAGAATCGTTACTCTGCAATGGAAACAACGGTTATCATCTTCCCACCCATATTGTCGCTAAGGGTAACGTGTCCTTCGAGTCGTAACGATTTACTTGGCCACCTGTGTACATATATTTCGTAATTTCTCTTTTAAAAGCTAAAGTAATTTAAACTTCTGGATTATCTACTGGATCTCCGTCACATAGGAATTAAAAAAATACAACAAGACATGACGTGATATACGGAAAAGCAAAATAATGAATTAGTTTGTACGCTCATAACAATTCCGACATAAAACTGCTGTTCGTTAAAAAAAAAAACCATCCGTATGCAAAAGTTACCACGGAACATGAAATAAACCGACATTTTTAATTCAGCGTTTTATGCATTGCATCTGTAAAAATATTTCAGTTTCGGAGATTTCGAGGATTAATCCATAAAAGTACCAAGTGATTATCCTAGCAACACTGGCCCTAAATCCCCTCTTGTGTACATAGTGAACCCTTCGCTTGATTAATGAACACGGGTATTATATGTCAGTGAGCATTTACAGTGCTGCCAATAGAGTCGTAATCCTGCGTAGGACTTTAATGACCGGGGCGCTGAATGGAATTTAGTTATAAATTAATATGTAATACCTATCGCCTCAAATTATGCTCTATAATTAAATAATGTTCACTGTACCGTGTCGCCCCCACCTCCCCAGCCCTAAGTTCTGAGCGGTTCAATAACATTAAAAGTTGCAGCGACAAACGATGAGGAAGAAAATGTTGTAAAAATGTGGTGGGAAACAAAGCGCAGGATGCGAGTTTTTCTTACGAATCGGAGCGTTTCAAACAGCGCTTTGCGGGGGTTAAACTGCACGGGGGCACCGGGGATAATGACTTCGACTCTGTGACACATGGCGTCCTGCATGTACAAGTCATATTGGGGGGGCCATTAGCCGAGTTTTATTTTCGGATTTTTCGTTCGAAAATATTTATCGCCGTCGTGTGGAAAACGGGGGGGTTTATGTGCGCACGTTAGCGCGGCTTTACTAGCGGAAAGGTTCCGCTCTGTTGTGCTACGCAGTGATTTGGTGCGCCGCATAAAATATTTACATGATGCTTTGCGTTGTTCGGAGTTGCTGTTTTCAGGTCGTTTCAGACTTCAGAGGTTTAATGTGTTGGTTCTTCGAGAAATAATTGCATTAAAGCCGGGATTATAAAAAGTTCAAAATTTGAAGTTAAAACCTTGGATTGTTTGATGGAATGGGTCTGGTAGTGAATTTCTAGTGAAACTTTGCAATATTTTATGCGCATGTGACTTTAACTCATCACCAGAGAGTGGATGACCTTAGGTTTTACGTAAGATACTTGTGAGGGAGATTTAATCCGTGATCTGAGAAGAAGCACTCTACGTGTAATACACTGCTTTTCAAAGCCTGATTTCTGCGAATAAATCAGGTAATTTTTGCAGGCGAAATGTGCTCGCAGTTCTATTCATAAGGTTGTTTTCGTTCTTCTGTTATCTAGACTTTCTCGTAGCGCTGCGTGAACCGGTGAACCTGGACGTCATCTTAGTGACCGAGAACGTGGATCGCCGTACAATAGTACACCACTAGGTGACATTATGTTTTACGTAAGATCATCCGCTTTAAAGATGCATAATAGGACACATGCGTATGACTTAAGGTTTTAACTGTAATTGTCACGAAGCTTAAATTAACTGAAATGGTAGTTACATGATTAAAAATGATTTGTAAGTAGAATAAAAAACTGGACATCACCTTTTTGGCAACCAAGTAGGTCAATTAGCGTTTGTAAATTCGTAATCATGATGTCATTTAGTTGACTTTAATTAACCTGTCTGGTTTAATTCAATTGGGTGCCTGAAAGGTGATGTGAGAGATCCTCTTTTATTTGAAATTGAGGTAAATTATAGTTTCATGTTTTGAATTGATTGTTTATCTGAATATGCAGTACGGAATTCAGTCCCTCGTTAATAACGTAATCTGTTTGTATTATTCATTAACACAATTCCGTAATAAATTATAAAATGAGTTATTGGTTGAAGCAATCACTCGCAGCAAGCTGACAGAAGACAAATTGCACTTTTTGTTTCCTAATCTCGACTTGATTTAATGAAGGCATGTAGGCAATTTTTCACGGCACATATCAGTCTGCTCTGGTGCTGCGGCGGCGGTGAAAATAATTAGCGGAGCCTCGCAAACAATTCCTTTAATCAATAGAGATTACCAATTTGTTTCACGTTCTTCGCGCCGGGGCCTTCGCGCCATTGAGCCGCAAACGTGGCGATATTTTTAATTAAAGACGTCCGATGTAATTATGTCGTTTGAAATACGATTAGAGAGGGCGGCTTTAATTAATCAAATCCCATCTGCGGAAGATGATGCCTTGCGTGGGAGGCAATAAAAAATTTACAGCTTAAAGTTTCGAAACAAGCGGGGCCGCCGCCGCACCACGCCGCGGAAAGCGACAGCAAAAAATTGAGGCTTTTGTGTGATTATATTTTATCACAGTGCCTTACAAAAAATAAACAATTTTTTCTGAGGTTTCATTTTTCTTTACCTCAATTTTTATAACTTCCACTTCATTTTCTTTATTAAAGAAGAAAATTACATTGGATAAATTGAGGATGTGGATCCATTCAAAGGCAGACAAATAAAATAGCAAGATATTAGCACAAACAAAATTATATTATACCGTTGATTAACAAGTTACCACAGCCTGCTGCATAGGCCACCCACAAAACAGAAATGAATGACCTACTAATACTGGACGATACTAATGTACAAATTGGTTTTTTTTTTACTATTGAACAAAAAAATTGTGATCTAAAAACGAGATCGTTCTTGGAATGGGGTGGCATGAGCCCTTGTCGTAAGCAGCCGCAGGCGACCAACAATAATTATGATCTGTGGCAATTATAAGCACTATATTACCAAAACTTAATTGCTCGCAGCGCAGACAATAATGACCACGTAATAATAATCATTAGAGAGCTTTCATTGGGGGGGTATTTCCCAGGTGAGCCCGCGGCTGTACTCGAACTAGGCCAACCAACTTGGTCATTTCTATCCGATACGCCATTAAACTGCAAACACTGCACCGTCCTGTTGCACAAGACGTTGTTCCCTTAATTAGCCCCGGCATGTTGTTCGGCGAGCTTCCGTTTAGCTTAGTTCAACCCGAATCCAAGTTGATTAATTTAAAAAAAAATAGCGTAATCCACGTTAATGAAAACGTGCGGTATCATCATTTCAAGATATGAATTGAAATTCTCTCCTGCACTTGAAACTGGGACTCTCCCTGGAGACGTCCTTACCACACGCATTCGTCTCGGGTGACTGGGTTCAATTTGTCGACCTCCCCCCCGATGTGAAATGGTAAAACGCGTTTGTTCCGGTTTCCGGCCTAATGATCAACTTGCGACGGCGTATTCTCCCCCCAAACGTTCATGTACACGTAGGTATACTTTTTTTTATGCGAGTCCTACAAGGAATTCGTCGTTACCGAGTGCGCACTTTGTGCACCGTGTTTGCTCCTTTCATTCTAAATGTATGCCGAGAGAAATACGACCGGAATATGTAAAACTTGACGGCATCTGCATGCAAATGTGCCTACGTACGTACGTACGTACGTCTTACGCGCACGTGTGTGTTAAATGAACATTTGAAAGGTGGCCTTCGACGAACGGGCTTAATTCATGCGGATGTAAAAGTGAGAGTGAATGAATGTTTGTAGAAGTTATTTCATTAAGATTATTTCCTTGTCTTAAACGAAGACTTTGGAACATGTCTTCATTATTTTATTAGAAAAAATCTCAGCATCAAACAAATACATGAAGACATAGTTGAGGTGCTTGCAAAAGATGGTCCTTCTAACCAAACTGGTCCTGAGCAGAGATGCAAGTCAGTGTTGCCAACTGGGTTCCGCTACATCTCCCTCCAATCGAAGCTGCGTTGATACTGATGCGTTGCATAGACCGTCAATTACCGCTATTCCAGTTTCAGTCGAACGGAAGTCTAGCGTGCGAGTTGACCGCCACCGGTTCTTCTACGTCTTGAATGCAGGAGGAACTACGGGACGGTTTCGATTACGTTTTGCAACCCTGGTCCTGAGGGCCTCTCTAATGCTACGGTTGGAACAATTGATTTAGGGTTGCTTCGAGAAGACAGGCATCTTCAAATGTTGACACTTAAACAAAAACGTGTTCGAATCCTTTCTTCTATAGCCAATTTACCCAGCGAAATTCCCAACAATTTTTGATCGTTTTGTGACAATAGATGAAACTGGGATTGGGGAATCACTAAAGCTCGACACCATCGAGGATCTCCGCCTCCTTACAAATTCTGAATCCAGCCTTCTGCGGACGAATTGTTTGGAACCCCAAAGGAGTTTTAATGGTTGGTTATAACATTGACGTTAATTCGAAATTGTATCCAAAAACAAAAGGTAACAAAAGGCATCTTAAAAAACTTACGTAATTCTACACAATGCAGTTGCGAAACTGGATTTGAAATGATCCACCCTAAAAATTTAGGGTGGCCTACTTTTTGTTTAAAAGAAAAACTCTGTTGCACGAATCAGTGTTGCCGGAAAATGTATTTGCTTTGTAATAGTAGATGTCTCTTCGTTTTCGTAATAGATTTTCATATTAGGTAACAGATGGCGCTATCACATTATTAGGTTTGTTCCAGCAGCATTTTCTGACTAGTTCGGAACCGTTAAAAACAGTTGCCCACCGAAGTAATGAGCGATTTTAACGGCGCCGCGCCGTCAAACGTACAATTTTGATGACTGTTTGCTTTTGACGGTTTCGAACTAGTTACGAACCATTGCTGGAACAAACCTATTGCGAACTGATGCTAACCAAAATATTTAGGTACGTTTAGTTGCAATAGTGTCAACATAATATTTAGAAATAGTTCGTGACTTTGAACAATATATGGCGCTAAATTAATCAGGTTTATTGATATGAAGTTAAGAATTAACACGTCTCTGCTTTAATTACATGAATAAATAAGGTCCTTTTGCACTTTGTTTTGCCATTGTTATACATACAGGCTGCTTTTTAACTTCGTGCAAAAAATGAAACCAGTGAAAATTGACATTAAAAGTGATAGAATGAAGCAGTTTTTCCATAACAATTGATTAATAAATAATAGAGATAATAAATGTTTTCGGCGGACGATGAAACAGTTTGATAATCCTTATTGGCCTATTTTTATTACGTAATTACATAATCGAAGAAGTATTCTGCTTGTCAGAATCGGCTGTTAGAGATTTTTCACTTTATAAAGTACACAATGCGCAGAAACGAGTTTTCGTCCGACGCGGCGAATCCATATTCAAAATTTAGGGGAGGTTGGAGTACAGTGTCTAGCAGCTACGCGAAGTCCAGCAAACGACTCATACTTCACTATGGGCCGGTTTCTGAAAGACATTTTAAACGGCCCATTAAACTAGCTGATCATTAAACCGAGCGCATTAAACATTAAACCGAATCGGGTTTCTGGAAGCAGTCGCCAATTATTATAAACGTCGCGCGTCGCGTCGGATAGCAAGGTGTGGCAAGGTCTGGTTTGATCCTGAACTGACAGTTAATCTAATGTCAAACTGATGGCGCCACAATTGTTTCAGTAATTTCTATATTTTTAAGCCTCATTTATTCACAAAGAAAAGTTGGAATACTAAAAATAGAAGAAAAACATGTAAGGGGTAAACATAATATTGATAATAATGATAGTTAACGTTTACAATAATTTTAATGTGACTAATATTGTTTGATTTTTGTTTTATAACTGTGCGTTAGCGATTGGTTTCTTGTTTTTAACTGTTGGCATCCTTGGAGGAACTTGCGAGAGTTGGGTTGGCGCGCCTGACAACTGAACTTGCGCGAGAGATGTTTGTATTGTGCGTGTAAAGATGAACGTGTGGCAAAATAAAGGTACAAGTGACTGAAGTGTTTTCTTATTTAACTAGCGAAATAATACAAAATACGTGTCCAACGCCTGACAAACAAATACAAATAAGTGAAAACATAACAAATATAGTCTTCCAAGCTGTTTGCCATTAATTAATTACAATGGAATGAATGATAAGTCTTCTGGCAAAAATTTTTGATGCATGCGATTTTGTCGGGGGTTACTCCGGAAACAGACGGACAATCCGAACTTTGTTAATTACATTCTCTTCACCGACGAATCAATGTTTACAAGGGATCTTATGTTTAATTTTCACAACACGCGTGTGTGTTAAACGGCACTTTAATCGGTATGTTTACGTCTCGCGCAGGGGGGGAACTTCGAACACTTATTGTGGATGAAGGTCACCGTCCGTTGCGTCTAGCGGTTCTAAACATTTCACAAGGAATTGCCGGATGTCGGTATGAATTTTTTGATTTTTTTTTTCGTTTTAATTTTGGTACATTCGTGAGAATATCTATTACCAAATACGCCGTTCATTTTTTGCACGAACTTGAAGAACACCCTGTATATTATTTTAATCTATTATCAACTAAAATTTTAACTAATAGTTTGGGTCGCGACTTCCTGCGGCTGAATTTTAACCGACTTGCAACAAATTTCTAAAACATTAACATTTCAATTTTGATATTGAAACTTTGTTTGTCATTTTGAAGAACAGATGGCGCTATATTAACTGGGTATGTTGACACGAAGTTAAGAATTAGCAAGCTTTCGCCTTCACGCTCTTTAACGAATTAAAAAGAAAACTGAAAACGTACCTAATAGATTTTAGTAATTTCGTAATATCGCAATAGAATTCACTAAATAGTAATAAGATCTACTACGGGAGTAATAGCACTGGCAACAATGGGCACGAATGCACGTGGCGCCATCTATTGATTCAATTTCTATGCTTGGTATTCGCTTGTAGATTATTGGAGGATTTCACAAAGGTTACAAATTTGTTAAAGAATTTTGTTGCAAGTCGGTTTTGATTGGAGAGGATTCCTTGAGCAGCCTCTGTACAACTCTGTTTCAGGCCTAATTGGGCCTTCGTCAGCAGAAGCGTAGCTCGAGAAATCCACCGCAAACCAAACCAACCTGTGCTATATGTATATTCGCCATTGCGATGTAATAGTAACGAAAAGTTTAGATCACGACATCCTGTGATCACTTTCTGTCAATTCTTCTGCAATGTTAGGTCAGAAAGTGATCACAGGATGTCGTGATTTAAACTTTTCGTTACAAATTTAATCATCCGTTAAAAGTAAACGTTGCTTTGTTTTTAATCAAATATATCCCGGATTTCACAAACGTCACTTAAATTTATTCATCGGTTGAGAATAATCATTCCTATATCTTCGACATGTGTTGAAGGTATAGGAATGATTATTCTTAACATGTGTTGAAGGTATACGAATGATTATTTTTAACCGATGATTAAATTTAAGTGTCGTTTGTGAAATCCGGCATATATTTGAATAATATGTGGCGGAAACGTTGTATCTTACACAGCAAGATGAGAAGAAACGAGATAGAAAAAACGAAAAGGATCTTACGATCAGACAATTTAGCAAAAAAGAATATAGCCAAATAAAAAATAATAATAATAACCACGAAATAGTGAATGAAGTGGGAGGAGAGGATACAATCAAAGCTCAGGAAGAGAATGGCGGAGACAAGGTACAAAGGAAACCACAAAATAAAACTCCTAAAAATCGGAAAGCAAAGGAATAGATTAAAAAGAAGGCCAAAATGAAATTGGTTGGATGAGGTGCTGGAAAACCTGAGATTGATGGAGTCAAGAATTTAAAAGAAAAAGCAAAAGACAGGAAAACTTGTAGGAAGATAATTAGTAAAGTAGGATGAAAGAAGATGAAAACAGGAAAGTGATAATAAAATAAATGAAGTTGTTACGACTGAAAAATCTAATTAAGTTATTCATCATATTTTCCGAACGCCCTGTATTAGCGTGAGAATCTTGCGACCAGGCTGGCGTTTGACATATTTCTCAATGTTGCACCATTAGACCCTACGCTGTTATTTAGTCCTGCACTGTATCTATCCATTTCACTCTGCCCCCCGGCTAAAAGCCGATCTCAGTCGTAACAACCCCCATCTCAACTTATGGTTGGGAAGAACGCGGCATTCCGCTCGTATTCAGTTTGCCTCCAGAGCTCTTAGCGTACGTCTCGTTTATTTGTGTCTACGATTTTTGTGTGCTCCCTTTCACGTGATTCTGTGAAGGAAGACGGAAACGGAGTTACTCTGAGATTTGTGCAAACGTACGTTGAGAGAATTTCAAGTTCGTTAAACAGCTTTTCGAAAGCCTGTCTTTGAAATAAAGAACAGGTAGGGCCTACCGGCCATTTTGTGTTCGTGCTGATTCGTAACGCGTATCTTTTTCCATTAAGCTTCCAGTGGTAGTTTTACCCATCTACTAAAACCCTAATAACCCTTGGGGGTGAAAGAAAAGGCTGGTTAACGGCTTTTGAAACAAATTGAAGCTCTTGCAACACGGCCCCCCTCCCCGCCTGTGAAGTAAACTCGACCTGCAACACGACGCTACTTGGTGGCATAACCGTTTCCCCAACTTACGGCGCTAACCACCCACCGTGAGAGGGCGCTACGACACTGTTATCAGCTGTCTGTCATAACGCTGGATTTTTGAGTTACCAGGTTGGAGTAATTTTAACTAGTCCTGTTGATTTATTTTTGACAATTCACTTTAACGCTGCGTTGTTATTTAATTTTATTTCTTTATTCATTTTAAGGCCTAGTGTAAGCGAGGGGCAGATCTGCTTATCGGTTAGTTTCTAATTTGATTGTTTGCCTGATATCAAAGTTTATTTAATTACTTTACGTGTTCGATTCATTGGAACCCCTTCTGGGTCGCACTTGTAAATTATTTTCCTTTTCGTTAACTATTTTTGAGCGTTTTTTTTTTAATAAAAACTAGTGTGCTCAGCTGGTGATTTTTATTTTATCCACTTTGCCCACCTTTAGCTTTGGGGTTTCGTCGAACCCTCCCATCGCCAAGAGCTTAGCCGAGCGGTGCTGGAGAAACGTCAAAGTCACTCGCACAATTTGCTGGCTTTCAGGTAGGTAGCAAAGTAACCCACCCCATAAATAATTGATCCAAATGCTAAGTCGTTTCTGGGATGTATCAAATTCTTCACTCTGGAACTTTTCAGTTATTTTTAAATTGAGCGAGATAGTTGCGACCATCTTGCGAAATAGTTGCCAAAACACAAAAGGCAAGCAAAATTGTTACTGAAGTTATAACGAAAGTTGAAAAAGTAGGATGAAAGAGTAGGGGATGATAATAAAATGAACAGAATGTAAAAAATTGATCAGTAGCGTCTTCATTAGTTTAAAACGTAAACGCACTGTCATCAATTATTAGATTACAAAATATATAAATTCCTCAGACATTTATAATGTAGTCACGTTTGACCCCTACAACATTCAGGGTTGCATATTTTTAGCGAAATAAAATATCTCTCAAGATCTAACCATAATAATATAAAAATACTAAGAGTGGCTGTATAGTACAAATTACATCATGAAATCTTGATGTCGCAATAACTCAAGAATATTTTACTGGTGCACTACTGTAAGGCCCCCTAAATTTTTAAGCTCGAAACTCCAGCTTATTATTATTATTTCTATTTCCATTCGATACGTTATTTAACCCCGCTTCGTATCTACATGCAGCGGAGCACGAAACTTTTCTATTTAGAGAGGGGAACGTGCCTCTTATAATAGAAAGATTGGTGACATGGAAACCGTCTCTGCAATTTCCTGCATAATACCGAATTTCCATTTCGTGGACCTCAGTGAACTTAACCTCGAGTTTGTATTAGTGCCACCGCAGTCTCTTCATAATTCCGTGCCCCTCTCTCTAAGTAAGAAACTTGCAGGTAATGCATAATTTTACTTTGCGGAGGAGGAAACTGTTTGGGGCTAATGCGATTTTACGTGTTTCACGTCCACACATAAATTTGTGGAATTAGGGGCGAAAGCTGATTGGACTATAATTATTATACGATGCGACTGACCGCGCTAATAATTCTGATGGTATTAATTCGGAAATCGTTTTTCTTTTCAAATTCATTTACCAGATTCATTTACCAAACTGTGACTCATCTTAATTGAATGAAATCCTACGAGTTGGCTGCTGTAAACGCCCGATATTTATTAAAAGCGCGAGTTTGAAGTTTAATAAAACGCGTTGCGGACACGGTCCTAAATCCTCGAAAAATTCCAGGACACACTCGTCGAAGTTATCTAATCATTCGCCGAGGAATAATCCGTCAGGCGAGAGGGAAGTGTCCGGGCGGGTATCTGATGGTAATTCCAGGCGTCGTGACGCTTCCAACGATCTTCCACGGCGATAACCGAAACGCGGCGTGCGCAAGCTCGAGTTATCCGGCGGTATCAAAGGAAAGTCCTAGTTTCGCGATAGCTTAGGTTCGGCAAGCACGAAAGGATAACGCACACAGACGGACGTACGATACACACTTTGACATGCTTGCACGTCCGACGCGTTCGCTCCTTCATAAAATTTCACTCGAACGATGAATTCCGGTGGCGCGGAGACGTTCTTTTCGAATTCGATTTGAAGAAAATGTGTGTGCAACGTGAATTTCGTCAGCGTGCAGACACACAAAAACTACGAAGATTTATATGTGTGCGCGTGAACTGCATGCACATTACCAGCGTTAAGAGTGCTTATGTATGAAGCTGTTTAAAAAAGCTTTACTCCTATACTCTCATAAATCACACTCGTTTTGGTCTTTTTTTTTGGGGGGTGAGTATCTAAAATCTATTTAAATTTTATTGTGCATGTACCCTTAACTACGTTTTCATCTTAAAGTTTCTAGACTTCAATCTTCAATCATATACATTAATTCATTAATAGGTTAAAACATGAATTCTTGAAGAAAAAAATTCTGTGCATTTGCGACTTCTTCCCTGCATTTAAAAATTATTTTTGTATGTAATGTTTGTAAAGGTAAATCAAATAAGTGAATGACATTCAAAAATGAGAACTTGAAGTTGAACTTTCGTTTGTTTGCTCGTTAACGTCGTTCAAGGTAAATTTCGTCGTAGGTGCTAAATTTATTTATTAACGAGACGTGCAATCGCATTCGAAACATCCACCCATACAAACACACACACACACATTCGTCAGCTAATTTTAGCCATTACACGCGCACATGAAGAACTACACAAAAAATGCAAACATACTTACGATGTCCGCAAGGCCGCGATAATTACGTTACATAACCGGCTAGTTTCGTGACGCAACGCAGACATTTCGAATAAAATTCGGCACTTCGCCTTTTTGCGAGTGCTTAAATAACGCAAAAATGTAAACACCGGGCTCGATTAACTAACTGGCCGCGATAAACTCGGAGAGTCCGCGTTATCTGTAAGCAAATACTGATTCGAAAATAAATCGATTTAACACCTTTTTTTTTGTGTAAACAGACCGCCGGTCTGCGCTAGAATTTGTTCACCTCATCAAACTTTGTCTATCATTCAACTCTTTGAATAGAATTGCTTCATCTCAATTACTTGTCAGAACATAACATCTGTTTAAATACTCTCAAAAATTTCTTGAATTTCTATTAATTCATTACATTCTTGTAGCATAGTTACAATTAGACTTAGACGTTCTTTGCCTCTCGTCCTTCTTCTATTTATTGGTAGAAGTAAATACACCCAGGGTTGCAGTCATGACTAATGAACGGTCCGTTTTCACGCTCAAGCAATTTGCACAAATGTGCTTGTGCACACAAATTTGCACAAGGAAGTCGTTGCATGAAAACGTATTTTTTTGCTTGCACAAGCTAAAAAGATTGGCAAATTGCTTGAGCGTCAAAACGGACCATAACAGAGTTGAAATGAGCAAGTTAAAAATGTATTTAAAAGAAAGAGATTATAAGGAAAATATGTATATCGCCTAAGGACCCGTGTCCACTACTTTGAAACAGATCGAGTATTTAGTTCAACCCTCGCCGAATCCAATCGGTTAGCGAAACTAAGCCCCACCACTTTGAAATAGATTGAGTAAATTAAATCAACCCTCATCGAATCCAATCGATTGGCGAAACTAGCCCCCATATATTTTAAAATAGACTGAGTACCCTGTTCAGCCCCCACCAGATCCAATCGGTTGACAAAACTACTTTGAAACAGGTTGAGTATTTATTTCAACCCCCTGAGAGGCTACCTTCAGTAACGTGTATTGAGAATAAGCTTAACCCTTTGACGCCGGAATTTTTAAATTGCTTTTATAATACTTATGGTTCTATTCAGAACAGAAATTTAAGCAACTTTGACTCTTTAGAATTAAAGTGAAAATGCGATTCTAGACGATACATTTAACTGTAAATTTCTTAAATAACGCTTTAAGATTTACAGTGACATAATCGCCTCCGTAAATGATTAAATTTCAGGTTAACCTGAGGTTAACGAGACTGTTCCTATGGTTTCAAATGATTACTAAAAAAATGTGCAGAGTTCTGTCACTTGTAAATTAATTAAAGACGTTTTCGAAAATTCCCTCCGAGTAGAAATGTGAGAGAAAACATTATAGAGACTACTGCACGTAAGAGTGAGAAAAATGGCGCTCTGTTCGAATTAACGAAATCGTTAAATCGCCTTAAATGATCGTTTTAGTAATATAATTGATAAGAATGAAAATGTAGCAATATAGTAATAGCATTTTTAATGACACAAGAGGTATTAGAAGGTCAATCACAAATTACAAAACTAATTGGTATACACAGCTGGCCTGACTAAGACTAGGTATACGGTTAATTGTGAGTAAATGAAGGAGAGGCTCATTGAAACTTGTGTGGAAGTGAAATAGAGATATTACAATGTTGCGTAAGAAGGTAGGAATTCGACCGTGTTATCAATCGGCAACGTCGATTGATGTAGCTATTTCGTTTACTCATGCGGTTTCTACTATTCCATCCTTCATTTACTCATAAGAAACGCATTCCTAGTCTTGGTTAGACCAGCTGTGTATACACATGATTGTATATGTAGGTATAGGTTCTGTATACCTTTTATTTTATTTTTTTCAGTAGTTCATGTGAAAGTTCTCTAGGCAATAATAGTTACCCCCGGTAACATGAATCAGTAAAAGAGCTATTGAGGCTAATAAATATTTTAATACCTGAAATTATCAAGTTCCTGAAAATGTATAAGAAGAAAGTGATATAATTCGACACTGGTTACCATTAATTCGCTGATAGCAATGCAGTGCAATAAAACCGTCTTGAAAGGTATCACAAAGTTGATAAAAATAAAGTTTTGCATTTGTGTTAACAATTATACCTCAGGGAAGAACTGAACGTTTCAGAATAATAAAGGCATTTATTATAGAAGGTAAATGACTGGAAATGTCAAACTATAAATGTGACAATTATCTGAAGTTAGGCACCCATAAATATCACGTGACAATGATTTAAGTGCTTTCTTAAATACTCTGTTTCAGAATACCTTTAAAAGTAATGCTTTAACTTCTTCTTTTAAAATGTTCTTTAACTAAAATTCTAAAAGTTTTAAATAGTTAAATCCAAATATTTCTGAATAGCACCATTATATTTTCATGAACTTTACTAACTGAGATGTAATAATGTGAGTTTATCACAAAGAAACTAAAGAAGATTTATAAAAAATGTTTTTGAATGGGGTTTCATGTGTAACCAGTAAGTAATAATAATGGTTTTAGATTTTCTTATTTATTTTTTATGAAATTCTAAAAAAACAATTTTTCCTGTCGCTTAGACACAAACCAACATTGCATCCGAAACAAAAAATAAAATATCTCATTTTGCAACGAATTTCTTATAGGTTCTGTGTGGTGCAGACGAGATACTGCAATGACTACATCTTCTGGATGTGCCATGGGCAGGCGTATGGGCGCAAGAGTCATATCTAATTTCCTGAGGTACAACGTTTTTGAAACTATTCTAATTAGATAAAGAAGGTCGGCCTTTTTTTGTAGTATTTTCATCGGCTCCGATTAGTTCCTGGCTGCAATTTAAAAAATTTTCAGACTAACTATTTTGCCTGTTTGAATCAGACTGGATCTATGCGGCAAATCTCTCCTGCCACGTCTGACTGTTCCGCATGCATATATCATGTCATCTTGCAACTTTTTTTTGTAAAGAAACGAAATTGAAGTAATTGTCGAAGAAAACGTTATGTCCTTTTCCAACCAACGATCGAGACAAACCTATAACAACACGGGCACCTAAGTCCTTCTCAGTGGAATCTTCAGATGTTCCAATATGTTGTTTGTTCGTTGGAGAGAAGAAAAAGGAATACTGTCTGTATGTTCTGTCTATATGTTTTGATCGTTTATGAAGCTCGTTGCTCTTAACCAACTTTATCGCACTTGTATTGTCGCAATATAAAATCGGTGCAGTCTTTAACGTAGCAATGCAATCGACTCAACCAGCTACACATTCAGCTTCTGTAGTAAAGAGCGAAACACATTGCACATTGCTGTCGTTTACTCATCCAAGAAATTGTTCGTCCACTGTACATGGATACCATCCCACTGACTGATTTTCCTGAAGAAAGTTCCCCAGCATAATCTGCATATCAGTGAATATCTCCAGCTTATCAGATTTGAATAAAGACTGATGCAGTACACCTGGTGACAATGAACTTCGCGTAACGAGTCTCCAATGTCTTTCACGGGGCTGCTCTAAAAACTGCGATGCAAATTCATCGCAAATGAAATATCCGGTCTTGTGACAACTGCTAAATACATGAAAGGCACCCGACAGCCTTACGGTATGAAGTACACGACAACTGTGTTTCATCAGCTTCACCTGGTTGTATGTATCACTCAATGATTATCGTTGTTCATTTTGAAAAATTTCTTCAGTGTATTTTCGTTGATTTTATAAATATAGATCCATCGGTTCGTGGTTGAATGTGCATATTGACAAAATAACCAACTGGTTCCGCAGTTACTTTAAATTCCTTTTCTAACTTGTATAGAAGCTCATCTTTTCTAGTTGCAGCAAGCAGACCGTCGTCCACATATATTACCGCTATCAATTTATCAGTGGATATACTTCGATAAAACAAGCAAGGACCTGCTTTCCTTTCCTCAAGTCCATACTTGATCAATACGTCCTTAAACCGCTCGTTCCAACATCTGAGTGATTCTTTCAAACTATATAAACTCTTTTGAAGTCTGCCCAACCGCGAAGTAGAGTCCTGAAATCCTTCGCGTCGCTCCATGAAGATTTCTTCATTAAGCACTCCATTAGAGAAAGCAGAATTGCTTCAGCTCAAGCTGCTCATTTGCGGCGGCATTTAGTAAAGTTCTAATCGTGTCAAAACGGGCTATCGGACTAAAGGTCTCATCATACTCAATGCCCTTCTGCTGTTTATAACCTCGGTTAGTTCATCTAAACTCCACGTTTCTTCCAAGGATTGCATTTCTTATTCCATTGCATCTTTCCACCGTTTGTTGTGTTGCCAAGTGACGGCCTCTTCATAGTTCTGCGGTTCTTCAACCTCTGTGCTAAAACTGCTTCTATTAAACGTTGTGGTGGCCTAATCTTTGTTCTGTCTCTCAACGAGACTGTTTGCATTTCAGATGGTTTCTCTTCTGCATCTTCTTTTTCTCTAACAGTTTCAGTTGACTCATCCGAGCCGTTCGTTAACCATGGTTGATCTTTTGTTCCTTTTGCAAACAGACTTAACACTTTTCCACCTTTTTCAGGCTTGAAGGTTACACGTGTGCTTTCTTGGTTTTAGCCAGATACGGTAGCCATCAATGACTTCTGAAAATCCTACGAAAATACCTCTCGCATCCCACTTCTTTCCGCAGGAAAGTGAACATAACACTCATTGCCAAAAACGTGTAATTTTTCTAGATGTGATGTCTTACCAATGAAAAGCTCAAATGGTGTCTTCTCTTAAGATCAGCTCCACCGGGTCCAGTCCGTTTGAGCACGTAAAGTGTCGCATTAACAGCTTCTCCCCAGAGTAGGGATGCTCAAAACAGTTAAATGAATCGATTCAATTGAATCGATTGTGTGGAATCGATTCAGATGAATCGATTCAATTTAAACACGTAGAATCGATTCGATTCAATTACCACTTTCTATTCTTGAAATTAAAACTTATGTCATCTCATCATATTTTATGGTTCCATTGCACTGTTTACGACGAACAGATTTGCTGTTATCAGTAATAAAATGCTTTCACGCTTCACTTGTTTTAGGAGGCATTATTCTACACTCACTCTCAAATACAGAATACGTATATACTTATTGTTCATGTGTGCAACGCAAATTTTTGCTCGTTAATGTCAAAGAAATTTCTGTAATTTAAAATGTTCTGTTTTATGCCGCGGACTTTCCCTACCCGCAATTCTATCATTTTGAGTTATTGGCTGCCAGTAACATATAGATGGCGCGGTGATAAAAAAAATTGGTTGTATGTCCACACCTTTCCGATTCGATTCTTGAATCGATTCACACCAGATTGAATCGATTCGATTCTTTCGATGCATCGCTTGCAAAGAATCGATTCAATTATTATAAATCGATTCGATTCTGAACATTCCTACCCCAGAGTGACTTAGGAAGGCATTTTGATAAAAGCATTGTACAACAGTTCTGTTTGTGCGCTCTGCACAGCCGCTTTGTTTCGGGCTACATGGATTTACAACCACGAACTTGACTCCCTGTGAATTCATGATAGTTTTTACATTTTTATTATTAAACTCTAAGCCTCCATCAGATTGGAAAGTTCGCGCTCGTAATCCGTTTATTGCATTACAAAGTGGTGTTTACATTAGAGCAGAAAATATTTGTGATTGAAAGTTATTTTCGTGACATATCAAAAATCGATGGGGCATGTGTATACTGAGTGCGAAACTGCTTGGAAGAGTTTAGAGTTGAATTTTCCGATGTCATTATTGACCACAAAGCACTCGAAGGCAACCTGCATTGGTGTGTACACTTGTTTCGTGAAACTGGAGGTAAACAAGAAGTCAACCTCGAAAACGTACCGCCGAGGTTATCGAAACTGCATACCACGATGCTTTTATTATTGAGAGTTTTAGATTAAATGAAGCGTTTCTTGTTTCATGTGCCCAGGCACATGAAAATGATACCACTCGGCAATTTCGTAATGTTGATAGCAACAGTTGCATGCAGGAGTATCATTTTAGGTGGACACCATTGTACATATTACCATAACATTTTGTATACTATTCTCTCTAACATGTCACGTTGGGACACGTTTATTAAACGAAAATCAAGGCAATATGCTTCGTATTTCAAGTGACATACCTGCAGGATACAGCTCCGTGTAATATACATGTTTACGCTACTCGTAAACCATTAACTTTAGTGTGCGTGACAATTATATGTATGTTGTAATTTATTGTGATAAAATAGCGTGTCTGGTAATAAATGTATTTAACGTATTCGTCCTGGTGATAATGACAATGCAAATGATGAAATTTATTCGGCTGTTATATCATGATGTTAAGCAGCGGTTATTTATGGCGACTCGGCAAATTATTAGCGAATATAGAGAAGAGGCCCTTGCATTTTTATTAATCAGGACCTGAGATTTTTATTTAGGACGGTTAGCAAAAATTTATTTGGCTGTTATATCATTTTGTGAAGTAGCGAACGCTCAGCCGGTTATTCCTGGCGACGCGACGCCACGCGGCAAATTATTTATTAGCGAATATAGAGAAGAGGTCCTTGCATTTTTCCTAATCAGGACCTGAGATTTTGATTTAGGGCGTTTAACAAAAATAAAAAAAGGACTCGAATTTTTATATTTTAAGGACTCGAAACGCGTACGGGCAAAATGATTAATAAAATAAACCCGCGCAAGTGCTCCGTTGAATTTCTGGCGTTGCGGAGTCCGGCGAATCCCGTATTACAAATTTAATTTGTAACTCCATCTTCGAATTGAGAAATGGGAACGCCGAACAACCCAATTTCGGTCTCTGGAGTGTGAAACTCGCTCTGAACTTGCCGAGGACGTGGGCCGGCGTAACCGATGTATTGTAACAAGATTTATTTTGTTATATATACAGTTTTACTATGTTAATGTTTATCTTTTCAAAACTTTTTCCTATTTTGATTTTATTAAAAAGTTCCAACTCTAATTGATAGGATTAATGTTTGGCATGCATTTCAGGCTACTTGCTTTTATAAAGTAATCATTTGAAAGGGGTTTTTTGTTCACCCCCAAAGGGGTTGACAAAAATCAAGCACATACTATAATACTCTTGAGAAACAAATAAACCCTTTTGCGTAAAATTTAGTGCCTCAAAAGGATTCCGGAAGGACAGTAACTAAGGCAAGTGTACCGATACTGTTGTTTGCGAAGTTCCCTTTTCTTTGTCCTTTACGCTTTCGAATAAATCCCATTTGGAAACGATTTAAAAGGGGTAATATTTTCACTCGCTGTTTTTTTTTTTTCTTTGCGTTAAGCAGTTATTTATGTAACTAGCGATTCATTGCCGACAACGTACGGATTTATTTTTCTTAGGAAAATTACGTAAGGCAAGCTGTTGTATTTCATAGCAACACTTTTATGTTTTATTTTAAGCTTATTTAATTGTTTGCTCTCCTGTAATTAAAAACAAGCGGTGCTGCTAATAATTAATTAGTATTAAAATAGGTGTATTGATTTCTCATTTAAATTAACAGCTCGCCCCGAAACAACACAATTTGCGTTTCATACGTTGCCGAACCAACAAATTATCTTCGTTTCATTTCTCCTATTTATACGCAATTAAAAATCAACCGTTATTGAAAGCGCAATGAATTTTTTGATGGAACGCATCGAAAATGCAGCTGCAGTAACGAAATGCATAAATTATGCAGATGAGTACGTGCCGCGCCTTTACGTGTGTACACATCCATCCGAACCGATGCATTACATTTGAAATGAGGACGTAGGAAAATTGATTTTTGTTGCTATTTGAGCGGCTATTCAAAAATTTGATCGCGAGTTCGGAATGAGCAACACAAAGGGAACGCAGCGGATCATTTTTCAGTAACACAATAATCCGCAAATTCGGTCCGACGTAATCAATCATACTTTATTGATAATACGCCGTATAAATTCGTCATTAATTTTTTTTTATGAATAACTAGGCATTCGAGTGGATTGTTTCTCATTTACTCGAACATGCACCGGATAACAACGGTAAAGATTAAACGGATTAATATGTGGTTGTTGCCCGAATGACTCTCCTGTATTTATCGTTGGAATTCTTCAATATTTTCCACTATTTTGAATTTATTTAACTAAATAATACTATATGTCCAAAGAAATGTTTGATAAAGGTAGGTCATGGAACTGCAAATGTACATATTTTGTCTAATCTACAATTATCAAAGAGTTTTTTAAGTTAGTGACACATCAAGCTGTAAAATGTGGCAAATTAAACTTCAATTTTACTTAAGTATTCAAAAATTTATTTGGATATATAGTATCAACTCTATATTGCTTGTTTTCGAACTTATTGTTAACGAATTCATGGAAGTTTTAAATCAATTTACGTACTTGCATTAAATACATCGTCTTGTGCTTTTTTTTTCAACTAAACTGGATCGTTTTCCTGAAGTGCGAACTCAAACCGAACCTGTTCCAGGGAACAGGTGGTTTAAACCCAATCAGATACGTGAATCAGTTCGAATCGTTGTAGTGTACCTGCTCGAATGCATACTATTTAGAATTATATATGTATGTGAAGTGCGTTGAGTTTGGAAAACAAAGAATTCCTTTCCGGTAATAATCTTCTCTTCACTTTTTAATTACTAAATTGATTTATAATTTATTCACTAATTAATAAGTGTACCTACAATGCGAATGGACTTATAAGTTTCGAAATATTTGTTATCAATTCGTTTTATCCACTTTTATTAAGTGTCAAGCTAACACGAGTGGAAAACATTATTTACTTTTTACATTTTTACTTTTTCCTATCAATAATCCCTTCAATACATTTCAAAAATCGAATTGCTTCTACTTAGTTCATAACGATCAAAATTTTGACTTCAGTTGAATTGATTTATGCATATAGAACTTGTTATCCATTCTAGTTCTCTAATTATTTTATTTCAGGTTTTGAAAAACTAATCGCATGTTAAATTAAAAATGATTTAATTGTCCACAGTCGCTTAACACATTGAGGTCCGATTTTACAATCGTCGGATAAACTGAGTATGACACGTACCGTCCCTGGAATAACGTAACGTAGATTTGGAAGAATTTTCTAGGATATTCGGCGAATAGAGCTTATTCCACGACTGTAAAACTGAACAGTAATACCATTCTATCAACTAACATTTCAATTATTTTTTCATTCGACAATTCACTTTTAACTAGTACCCTTCGTCACCCAATAGAAAACCGATTTATACAAAGCTCGCGTCTGGTTTCGTTTTTATAGAGGTTTCCTCTTTCGAGAATGATATTAAATTCGTATAATTTCAATAATAATCCAGAGCACAAAGAAGTATTTTTTTTGGTACGTACTGTTTGAGTAGCTATCTAGTTGATACTTCTGGAGAAAAAAATTCGACGTGACTTATACACTATCCCTGAGAATCATCTTTGTTTAAAACATGTAAACAATTTCGTGCCTTGGCAAAATTTGCCGAGTGCATTTTTCCTGTTGTCTGCTGTGATGACTGACGTTGTTGTTGCATCAGGTTTGGGGCGTCGTTTGCTTTCAGTTGCGACGTCGAACGGAGTGTAATCAACCGTTAGGGTTCCTCGGGGCACTATTTCTGCATATATTCAAGGAAAGAAAATTTATTAAAGGTAGCAAGCAAGCAAGCAAGCAAGCAAGCAACGCGTGAGGTTGCGGCCCTGCGTGTTTTCATATAAACCATTCATGTAGATTTTATCTCCGAATGAATTTTCTACAAGGCAGCCCGTGTACCCGACGTCGTTTATCCCTGCCTTAAATTTTATTTGTGCGAATTCCACCAGTGTTTATTTTCTGCGCTCTTGATTACTGTACTCGGCGAAATTGCTTCTACTCTCGACGTACTTAAGCCGTTTGATTAAACTCGTGTTACACCGAAACTGTCGCGTCGGAGATATCTCACCTCGTCATTATTAGGTAGTTATCTCCATAATCCAATCAATCCAACAACATCTATTGGATTAGGGGAAAATGATGTTGTAAAGTATAACATTTTTAAGTTTGAGTTAATAGACAACAATCTTTAGTCGATGGAACAAAAAGTCATCCACGGTGGGGTATTAAACGAGAACACGCGTTGCTGCACAAGCAACAACGGCGTTCCTGCGATAAAGTGACCGATAAAAGTAACAAATTTCCTGCATTAACTGGAACTGCCTGCCGGTAAAGCTGTGGCAGCTTTTTTGCCCTGTCAGGTCGAAAGTAATCGAAGAAATCCGTAATTTATGTGCGACAGAACATGAGCTTTAAAGGTGGGCGAAATTTATTAGGCCGGGAAAAGAAAAGTCCAGGTTTGTTCAATTATCAAATAGGTCGCAAACTTGCAACATTAATCACGCACGAGAAGGTATTGTCTGCAAGAAGCGAAAGTCAAATACAGATTATGCAGAAACCAATAGTACTGTAATATGAACAATTTGAGAATTCTTAGTCATATTACATCGGAAATAACGTATATTAGAAACAACACTGGTGCTAGGGTACTCCTTAGTACGATTTTTGATTTCCTCTATTCTGTAATCTGCATATATTAGTGTTGCCACATAATCATGTCAATGATAAAATATTATAAGGGAAAAAAATGTGAAGCTCATCCTCAACTTAAAGTTCCAAATTTTTTTTGATGACTACCAAGTCAATTTAGGCAAAGCTTTCCTAATTGTGGAAAATAAATTTTATACGTATACTCTTCCTCGTAATTCTGAAGTTACACAGATGAAATCAATTCACGTGATTCTTCCTGCTTTACTTGGGAAAGCCAGAAACGTCTTATCGTCGTTATCGTTTGTTCCTTCGTTCGTCTTAATACGCTTGTATTGATAAATACTAATTAGTTTGGGAAAACGATCCTCTTTGTCTTTAATAAAATATGACGGAGTTAATTCCGCGCGCGTTTGTGAATTCCTAACTTGAAGGCATCGCGTCGCCGTCGCGACGCCGTAGTAAACATACGAGTACGTTCACGTTAGCCTGCGGTTTCTCTGATGCGGGCGCACGTTGCTAACTAGCGGGCGAGTTGCAACAAGTACGTGTTACATGAAAACGTATATTTTATTAACGCGTTTATTAGCTTGATAATTAGTGTATCCGAGTACATATTCGTTAGTTGTTGCCAATGAGGAAGTACGTGTAACACTAACAAGGCTGAGTACGAGTATAACTAGACGTGACGAAGAATTCGTTTGCAAGCTTCGAAGTATGTATTACAGAAAGAAAAAAGTGTTTTCTTTATATAATTAACCACTGCAACATAGGAATATAAATTGTTTACGTGTTCGTGTACGAAGCAGTTGCCAATACATTAGCAACGAAAAACGTATGGTCCCAAAGTTTGCAGAAATCTTTAGATTGTTTGTATTTGTAATCGTTTCGATAAATCGGTGATGTGGGTGTTCCAATTAAGACATTCGTCTATGTGGAGGCCCAAAAATTTCACAGATTCAACCTGCTTGATAGATTCTCCATCGGAACGAATCCAAAATCCATATTTTTGTTTTGATGAAATAAATTGACTTTGTTTTGCTTTTATTAAGTATTAAGTTATTATTTTGGGCCATCTCTACATACTGTGGTGGCATTGTTTACTAACTCTAATTTGGATTCATTAGCAATGACCACTGTCGTATCATCAGCAAACTGACAGGTAAGCCCAGAGCTAAGTGCTGTAGGTAATTCATTCACGAATGTTATGTATAACAGAGGGCCAAGTATGGATCCCTGGGGAACACCCGATGATATTAGAACTGGATTGGATTTAGTGTTGTTAACATGTACAATTTGGTATCTGTCCGAAAGATACTTGACCACGAAAACCGTAGGCCTTTAACTCGTCCAAGAGTAACGTATGGCTTACGGTATCAAATGCATTACTGTTATCGAAGAATATACCCAGAGAAGCTTTTTTTTCATCAACACTATTATATATGTACGTAATTGAAAAAATTATGCAAAGCCATAGATGTAGATTTGCCCTGTAAAAATCCAAATTGGTTTGGAGACAATAGCTTGAATTTTGTAAAACAATTAAGTAGTCAATCGAACACGCATTTTTCAAAAATTTTTGACAAAGCAGGAAGAATCGATATCGGTCTGTAATTATTAAAACACGTCGACTCACCTTTTTTATGTATGGGCAGCACTTTTGCAGTTTTTTAAACTGATGGAAAAAGTCCATCTTTAAAGGATTGATTTATAATGTGTACAAGAGGAGAACAAATAATATCTGCCACGTTAGTTAACAGTGAACAGGGTAAATTGTCGACCCCCGACGAATTTTTACGAGCTACGGATTTAATCATTTAATGGATTTCAGTTTCAGTAACCGGAATTCTATCTGAGAGATAAAATTTTCATATGCAAACAGGGTTTTTCCTTAGCTTAAGTGGCTGACTATTTTCAAAACTATTTTTTAAAGAAACTTGTATTTACAGTGCAAAAAGTAACAGCAATAGTGCACAAGATCTTCGAAATAAAAGCAGAAGGAAGAAGAAGAAGAAGAAGTCAATCCTAAACACACTGAAAGGATAGAGTAAAGACTATAAACTGTAAGATAACTTGGAAGTGAGGCAAACAGAAGAGAAGAACTAGGAACAAATCCAGTTTCGGAGGAGATAAAAAAAACGACAATGAAGTGTATGAGAAATACTCAAGAAAATCTTTGAAATAAGAGGAGGAAGAAGAGGAAGAGACCGACCTCTAATGCAGCAGGATAACACTAGAGACTTGGAAAAAGTTACTGGAAAAGATTTCTTAGAAGTTGAAATAAACTCGGTCGTAGAAACAGGATTAACAAGAAAGAAGTAGGAATTAGTCAAACCTCAACCTAGTGAAAAAATTCTTGACACATTTTACGGAAAAGGACATTTAACTTGAAGGCTACCGCGGCCGTCGCGTCGTCCAAGTTTGAATTGGCTTCCAGTTGGAACTGCGTCATGTTGACTTCTTCTACTGCCGACGTTTCGTTCTCCATTGCAGAAGAACTGCCTCAAGAAGTCAACATCTTAGAAGAAAGGCAAATGGTAGGGAAGAAACTCACCCACAGAACGAATTTAAAAAAAACGAACCAGCTGCGATAGTGTGCACTGATTAGTGCTACACTGCACAAACGAGATCTTTGAAATTAGAACAGAAGAGAGAGAGAGAGAGAAAGAAAAGGAAGAAACTAATTCATTTAATATTAGTTGTCTAATAATGTGATGATGACAGTTTCGTAATAAATTCCAGCTTCAATATTACAATACCTTCTCGACGTTTCGTCATGCAGCTTCTCTAAGATTGAAAAGTAAACAAGATTGTTAAGGGAAACCAAAAAGAGAAACATATTTAAAGGTTTGATCTTGTTTAAAATAATAAATTGTCATATACAGATTTTCATCGGGCGAGAACCTAATTTAATTGTGATGATGATTGTCCGTTTCTTGTTGTTCATGTTTTTTGTTAATTGTATGTAATTTTTTTTCCCTTCTTTTCTCTGGTCGTTATGCCATGCGTCGCATCGGATTTTGAATTCGCTGATAATTTCTTCTCTCTTCACTTCTTCTTCTTCTTCCATTCCTTTCCGTTCACTGTCACTTTTGCCATTTCTTCTCTGTTTTTTCCTTTCTCGGGTCTCATATCTCCTATTCTGTCTACCTGTACGAACTGAAAGTCTTGAGTTGAGTTGAGTCTCTGTTGACGTACGATTACAAAGTTTTCGAAAAAAATTAGATGATTTTTCAATACTTACTTTTTAAACTAAATATTATAAAAATTAACAACACTGGGCCATTATCTTTAATGGTTTTCCATCATCCTCTGGACAACATCAGGATCAATTTGCAGCTTCATCCCTTTCTGGTCCTCTATTGGCCACTTTCAAAACTTTTCCACCGGAAAGCCATCTGCTCGTTCTTTGCCTTTCATTGTCATTTTTATTTGAATTTTTTTGTCGAATTATTTTTTTCGAATATTACAGACGTTTCTCTTACTTTCTGTTGATTTATCTTAAGTTTTCTTTCACCCTGACCAAGAATATTTTTTGAATTTCCTCTATGACTGAATTGGAGGTTGACTTCTTCCCCTTCTCTCTCCTGCCTTATTTCGAAGACATTCGCTTTTTTGCGTATCTTTACAGAACTGCTTGCACCGTTGCAGTTGTTTCTTTACTTTCCTCAATGGCCGAGTTTCTTGTTATTTAGTTTTTTCTACTAACCTCACTTCTAAGTTGCTTTCTCCCATAATTTCACCAAGCTTCTTATGTCATTCCTTCAATACAGTGAGGATTGACCTATTCGCCTTCTCCCTCTTGTTCTTATTGTTGTTGCAAAGACGTTCTTTGGTACCTTTCTAGATCTGCGCGCACCATTGCAACTAGGTACTCCTTTTAGAATTTCTTCCTTGTCTGAGTTCCTCTCTCGCCTTTTGTTTCTTCTAGTTTTCCTCATGTCATAGTTCTTCTAATTGCTGTTGCGACATAAACTTGTTTAGGACTCCTCTCCATATAATAGAAGTGACAGTCATAGGGAGTTTGGTTTTCAAAGTCTTTTCATTTTTGCCTATCTTAGTACGATGTTTGATTTCCTCCATTCTGTAATCTGCATGTATTAGAGTTGCCACATAATCATGTCAATGATAAGATATTATAAGGAAAAAAAAAGTGTGAAGCTCTTCATCAAGTTAAACGAGCTGCTTTAAATCAAAACTATTTCGTTACTAGTAAACCCTTGTTGTAGTCCTCATTAATTTTGCTTAGGTAAAACACACATGCACGCGGGCAAAATATGAACGTACGTTAATTGTGAGAATCCCGGTGTCTTGTTCCAAATTAATTACAACAAAATTAGAGCGCCGCACGTCCGGAATCGTTGAAGTGCATATGCTTGCCGCCGCTGTGACAACTGTGACCGCCGTAATTGCGCAATTTTAACTCATTTGTTGACTTAAAACGATTTAACTCGAACGTGTAAGCACAACATTGTCTTGCACACAAAATTGCTGCGAAGGCCGGAAGCGGAACGCGACATCTCTCACTCGCCCAAGGATTACAGAGGATTTGATCCCGGCGTGCTCAACAATGACGCCTGAATTCCTATTTATGCGACCGCCAACTAAGCCAGGCAAAGGATTAATCTTGCACATTGTTGGAAAAAAATATGTGAACGTGACCCCCCGAGTGCAGTCTGCATTTTGGTGAATAGAGTTTTGAGCACTGAGAAAAATGGAATTTTGCGATTTTGATAAAACATCACTCCACATCGATAAAATAAAAGTATAATGTAAAAGTATAATGCTGTCATGTTATAAGATCCATCTTACTCTAAATTAATCATGATTCTTAGCACAATGAAACTGTTTAAGTTTAAGAATGTAAAATTATCATTCTACAAAATACGTAGTGTTAAAATATAATAGACCATAATGAAATATTATGCTGAATAAATTAGTAATAAAATGTCATGTCTGACTTTTTGTTAATTACTCCGCTAATTTTATCATGACAGGAAATGATACTCTAAACAACAAACCAGATAGTGTTAATTTTGCAGTAGTACGCTGGGTCGTTTTTTAGCGCGAATCCGAATAAAATGTTCGGAATTCTTCTTAATATAAACGTACTCTGTGGTACCATTTTTCTCAGTGAGGTCACACAACGCTTTTACTTTTTTCAAAAAGCTTTATGGTTCTTAAATGTCAACAATGAAAATCATAAGTTAGTAACGACTGTTGATGGATACTTTTTTGTATTCGTTTTAATTTCTAGTTGAAGTAGGTACTTGATTATTTACAATTCAGCATTCGAATGCAGTTTCCGAGATAAAATCGATAATCAACGGCGGCGAAAGAAAAACGAAAAACAAATTTAAAGTTTAATTTCAGCGAGCGCAGCGGAGCGTTCGCGTGAAACTTTGGCAGTTAATCAAAAATTCGAAACTACAAATAAGATCGGTCGAGCCAATCAGCAAATTAAATCATGATTTGCAGGCTGCAGAACTGATTAAAAAGACCAACAATAACCAGACGGGCGCGCGGGCGAGCGAACGAACTGAGAACCCGACAAAGATCTAGCAATCAATGGAAAGGAGTCCCGCGTAGGCGTGTGTTTGTAGAGCCCGGTCCCGGAAGCGTTTCCAATATCCTGATCCTTCGAGAATCCGAAGCCAAGGAGTTAGAGTGGAGGTAGATCCTCGGCGAACGTGTTCCTGTCATTTTAGTCCACCTGGGTGTTTGGGCTCGTCTGGAATGCTCGGGGCATTATTTTCCTTCTTCGCCCCAGTTTTTGTCTTAGAGTTCAGGTAATCTTTTATTTCATTTTCGATTTCTGTATTCAACCCCACAATTTGCTGCATTTATGAAATACGAACGATATATTTTTTTCAAATAAAGATATTTTGTTTTTATTCTTCAAATAACATGAAGTGAACTGGATATATTATTATCATTTTGTTTTTTTCCAATACCTAATCAATAATAAAAAAATTTCCCCAAATTTTGAGAAGTGGATTATGAATAAATTAAAGAAGAAAGCTTCGTTTTTGATTCCCAAGTAATAAATCGAATGGAATACGTTTTATTAAGGGGTATTAAATAATCGCCGCTGTTTTATAAAAAAAAAAGGGGGGGATTAGATTTGAGTTTTGTAACACGGTGGGGTATTGTAGGCCAGTAAGCTCTCGCACATAAATAACGGAAAAGTTTCGCGTGTACGCAGTATAAATTTGGAGCAAGCGGTGCGAAGTAATAAACGGTTTTGTTTCGAACGTTTCAATACATTTAAACACACCTGCTTTATCGGATCGGAACTTTGTCGATTAAATTATACTTTTAAATTATGGCCGTATACCGCTCGGAATTTCAGCGGGCATAAATGTTCATTTCGGATTCGTTCTGCCGAGCTATCGAGCTTTTTTACTTCCTGCGCTTTACGTCGGACACTACCCGGACGCGGTTTTAAAACATCCGCAGGTCGAAAATAAAAGATAACACATTTCGGCTAAGTTATTTCGAAAGCTTCGGTCGTCGGTACGACGTAAGTTTACTTTCTTTTATTGTGAGTGCTTGCTTGCTGCGCGATTGTAATTTTCTAGAGTGTAAACATTAGTTTGAAGTGCCATTAGAACCTTCTGTTTTTCTGGTTAATTGTCTCCCGAGTTGGTAGAAACTACTACTATAAATTCCAACAACTAAATTACGGGGCTTTTTCGAAACACACTTTGATTTGAGCTTGATTCGCTCCAACTAACAATTTCGTCAAAGATGTCGTCGAACAACTGGTGGAATAAATCAACACACCCTCTCATCAAATATTCCCGTTCGTGAGTCCCTCGCCCCCCTTTAAAATTTCAAACCAAAAACCAATTATCCCTTAAAGTTGAATTTAACCTGAGGTCACAATGACCGCCCAATTAACTAATAACCAACGTAGGAAATTTTAGTTGACGGCGTGGGTGCGTCGCCGACATCGTCGTGTCGTCGGTGTGTGTGTGTGTGTGCGCGCGCTAATTTGATAAGTTTCGCCTGATTATTACGTCGCCACCAACAGTGGTACGAAATAATTACGGGGGCGCGGATACGTCTAAATTAAGGGAATCCTGCGGTTATTAGTGCAAACGAATCATTAAAATGGAATACGCTTTAAATGGATTCGTTTCGGTTCTTCGAAGCGATGCGATGGCAAGTTTTCGTTTCCTCGATGATGATAATTACCACCGCCCTGTACCCTTTTGCGCTGACGCGTTTTAATGTTTCGGTAAGTGAACGGAGGCAATCCGGATGGAACGAGGGGGTTAAAGAATCGAGGAAGATTTTAATTAAAAAATAATCACCATCGATCAGTTTTCATTACAACTTTTTTTTTTCCAATCTCTGTGCCAAGCAAAGCGTTGTCAATGCCAAGTCCTCCTCAAAGTCGCTGTAAACGAATGAATCTAATCGTGTTTTGACAAGTGTGTCTTACATCTTGTAAACACCTTTTTTTTAAAGAAAGAATGTTTAAAGTGATCTGTGCCTTTCTTTGACAGATTGAACCAATCAAGTTCCCACGTTAGTCCATGTGTTCCTCATAAAATCAGCGAGAATTTACTAATCGCTTTTAGGCTTACGTGATGCTACTTATTCACACAACTCTTTTTTTGTATACAGAACAATTAAAATTAAATAAAAATTGAGTTTGTGTAAATTAATACTACGAGTAACATTAGTACCTGAAGATTATTATAAGCCTATAATAGACATGACATAAGCTGAGGCAAAAACTCAGCATAATTAATAATCATGATCTTTGATTAATATATTGCCGGTGTGCTGTTGAAATTTGATATTGACGTTGCAGAATGACGTGGCGTCAAACTTGACAAAAAAATTTACACCTTTACTCCCGGATTAAAATTAAATTTACGTACTCCTTACGATATCCGCATATTTTAAGAAATATCAGCGTTTTATTACTTTTATTTGATTCTTATAAATGCAGAAAATAAAATCAAAAAGTTAAATGTAACCAATAAAAAGATTAGTTAAAATATTCAATTAATGAGGCATTTTTATTTTTAAGGTTCACATTTTAATGAAGCGGCAAGGAATTTATGCAATTGTAAGTGTGTCGAGGAGGTTGTTAATGCCGCTAGAGAACATGATGGTATAAACTTGAACGCAAATAAACGCAACAAACAATTTAATCCAGTAGTTTTCCAATGCAAAAAGATTTTCGGGTTAATTTAGTTAACTATTGATTTAGTTGGTCAAATGTGTTATAATTTTAAAACAAATTTTCCCGGTTACATACAGGGTGACTGTTAATTAATCTGAAAAAATGAAACCACAAGAACTTTCCCCGTGAACTGTGACATCGATTCTCTTATGCGTTTTTCTTTCGTCGGAACAATTGTCATTCACCCTATACATGTATATCTTTAAATTTGTATTAGTGATGACTACATCTGAACCAAATTTTGAAAAAGGGTCCATTAAAGTTGCAGTGCTCTTAGAAAGCATTTTATTTTCTTATTATTCTTTTGGTCTTAAATGCCATTCAATTTTCCGATATTTTCCGGACTAATAACCACCATGAAAGTTGATTGAATTCAGCTTCGCTCTCCCCAGAACGACCGGTAGCAGCGAAGTCCATTTCGAGTATTTTAAACGTGAAATCCTCAGAGAAACCGGATACGCCGTGCATACAAAAATTCAATACTGCACTTGCCTTGCGGCCTTTGTTCTCTTTGACGCCGGCCATATATGCACAACTATGTACGTAATTGAAGCGCACGTATTCAAACAGATCGAACCTCTCCATAATACGTACATATTTCCTTTTATGTTTGGCTTCATATTACAGCAAGTCGTTTATTTTTAAGCTCCGCGCTCGCACGAGCGCGACTTGAATAGACGCGGTGGTTTTTCAAAAAAAGGATTCGAATTTGAACGAACCCCCAAATACCCGAAGGGATTTTTTTTAACTCGGACTGTGACTTTAAAGTTTCGAACCTCGTTTTATTTTGCTTTATGATATGAAATATTTCTGCCCAATTTAATTAAATATACGTGTCTGGTTTCAGTAGGTGTAACGTAGATGAAGAGATGGCGAAACTCTGTTGGTTTCTATTTAGGTTTTGCGTCAAAGCGAAGGGATAATAAAGGCTATATCTTTGCACCTGCAAAGCCATGGACTAGGCGAGCACGTAAAGCTGGGTCATATATTCAAAAACCGGCTTTCAAGTTTACATCATAAAGCTCATGGGAGCTTAGTTTATTTTTGAGGTTATTATAATATGGAAAATTTTCCAACTTATTTAGAAAGTTAGAAATTCTCTCGAATATCAATTTATATGTTAGTGCAAACTTTTATCTAAAGACTGCATGGCACTCGCGCCGTAGCTAAATAATTCTTCACCATTCAGGTCTAACGCTTGTCTTATCTTTCCAATTCTGTATCATCTTTTCATTTAGATCGCTTTAGATGGAGTCACTGTCGTCCATTTTACTTTTGGCCTTCCATGTCTTTTCGATTTTTTTTTCTTTTTGATGATACGTCTATCTTCCCTCTTTTGGATGTGATACACTTTGAGCCTTAACGAACTGCTTTAATTTTGTTTCCCTCCTTTTCCTCCCCAAGAAAAAATGTTTACAGTTTTCCTCTCCCAAGTACCTAGTTTTTCTTCTTTGCCTAGGACACAGCTACTTGATTGAAGTACTGATCCGTATTTCAGCATTCTTTAAATACCTTGTGATCTATCTGGTTACAAATGTTGAAATTAAGTTCATCTCACGACCGGCTAACTCGTGGAGATGGGCTGCATCACACATAATCCCAATACAAAGGTTTGAATTTACACAAAATGAAATAAAAATCACAAGTAAATGCACATTTGTTTTTATTTATCTCTTAAAAGGGGAGTTATTAACTCTTATATTAATACTACACATGTAATGACGTATCCGACACTTGTAAAAGTCTAAACGATAATAAATATTCTATTCTATTCTAAAGAACTAAGTTCCACACAAAAATTTGTTCAATAAATGAAGAGAAAATGCAATCAAAGCGCAGTCAGTTAATCTGACGGTGCAGAACGTAAAGAATCAAGTGACATGAAACGTCAAAACGCGAAACAGTCGGATCCGCTTGTTCGTTAACTAACAAAAAAAGTAAACAACGGTAACTTTAACTTCGCATGTCAACCTGGTCGGCACTAGAATGCGTTCAAAATATTAAACAAAAAAAAATAAATATTACAAGGTAAGATCCGACCTTCAACATTCAGCTGTGAATGCATGTCTGCTGGAGTCGGGGGTCGTCAAGACCTTCGAGACACGAATAGCAGGATGCGTGTCAGGTGTAACCACTTTCGTGATACCACTTGCGTCAACTTCAGTGACTACTTTCGTTCCAAGGAGCGCGCCCTCTTGCGATGTGCGGCGTGATGAACCATCGTATTACCAAACACCAAGATGGAAGGCCAAGGTCGATTTACAACGACGTCGACAGATTTCTCAGCAAGGACACCACGAAGAAGATCGCCAGGCAGCTCCCGGTTAGAGGAACTCCGGTGAAACGTCCGGTAAAAATCCAAATAAAAATAATAAAGCCTAGATAAAAGTACAACGCGGATTTACACACCGACCGACGCACAACGTGACTCTAAAAACATACCTGCCGTAAATTGGACGGACAAGCTTGGAGAGGCCTAAAAGAGGGTCTAAGACTCGCCGCAAACAATTAACAACCGGACAATATATCCGTTTACCTTTTCACTCCGAAATAAACACCGTTTAATGAAAAATTACACAGAAGCGAGAATAATTTTCAATGCGGTCTGTATGTCAGGTGAACTGTTACAAGACTGGCGGAATTCCCAATCGGGTCGGCGTGCGACGTGAACAGTTCGCGGGCGGTGGAGAGGTCCATTGGCCATACGACATGAAATACCCATGTAAAACACCAGGTATAGAATATGTCTAATACACGTTTTGAATTTAGTCTAAATGTAGAATATTATAGACTAGTATTTATACTTATGAGTGAGAGTCTAACTGACGTCTTTTTATGGGATAAATATAACGTTCACACAAAATGTATATGTATTTATAGGGTACGCGCAACGTTTATACATGGTTTATACTAGGCGTATATTTTAAAACTATAAAATTGTTATAATTATATATTTATATCATTAAAATTTATTCTAAAGAAGCTGTCAAACGTTCAGCGAAATGTTGACATTTAATTCAACTTTGCCAAGTGCCTGATCATTTGAAGTAATTATACATTTTGTGATCATTTGTAATGGGCAAGAAAGTTCCTTCGGTTTTGACTTATAAACGACAACTTTAGTGAGCAACAGTTTAGGTCGCGACATCTCGCGGCGAAATTTATAAATTAGTCATATTTGAAGCTCTCATTTCATTTAGGGTCGATATATCCATCTCCTATTAAATTAATTGGACGAATAACTTGATTTCTCTGAATTGTTGATTGATTTTTTTATAAATTGTTTCCATGGTAGTTATTCGTCTAATAACTATTAGCCAGTTTATTAAGAGGTGGATATCTCCGCCCTTAGTGATACAATGTTAGTAATTTTCCGGAAAATTTACTATGTAGCAAGGGTCACAAATATTTTGAATATGTTACATCTAAACATTTATTATACTTTTTGAGATTATATTTTAAATTTTTAATGAGAGAAATTTATGTTAAAGGCCCTACGCCTACATGATAAGATGGAATTTAATAATTTGATATCGTGTTTTGCAAGTCGCGACATTTTATTACATTTTAATGAAAACGTTTAATTAACGTATCACTTGTATCCTAGGATAGCTAGTGCCATTAAAATGCGAATATGTTTGGTAGTCTATACCATTACAAAAACATCCCTGTCTGTCGTATATAAACCATCTAATAAACGAAATGGTGTTGCTTGGGTAATCTCATTACAAAAGTAAAGGAGTTGTCCGGGGTTGTTTAGCGTTCTAAGCGTCGTTTTTGGGCCAGTCCAAGTTCCAAAGGTCAAACTGCGACGCAATTACACTTTCGTCAAGATACAGGTGACCCGAAAGCTAGAAATTATTTGCAACGGATTTTCTCACCGTAACAACCTTTCTCTCTCTATATGTACATATATCTTGCTCAGGGCGCTTGTATGTCTGTCTTCCTTTACTATCCAAGCATGTAGCTAATACGTTGTCAGAGGAATCTGGAAGAGGTAGAACAATAGCTTATATAGACATAAATTTGCCGCTTCAGTAGGTTATTAGTTTGACAGTCCAAGGACCTTAGGTTCAACCACACAAAGAGACTTAAATTTGGAGTTTTATCTAAATATGTGAAATTTGCTGTTTTTTTTTTAATCTATAGTTTTTCCCTCTAATTCCTCGCCGTTGTAACTATCAGCCCTCTGCCATCCCATCTTCATGTATATTCTTCCTAAACTATATGGTTTTCCAAAATTGCTTCTTGAACTGATTGCTACGGTTGAAAATTTCATTTAAGTTATTCATAATAATGTAAGAGTTCAGGGTGCCTACGTGCCGGTCGTCACATTTTTCAATATTTCACTTAGCCCTATAGTATCTCTTCATTTCACTCTGTCGCCCGGCTAAATCTGAGTTCATTCGTAACGATTTCCGTCTCAGCGCATAGTTGGAGACAACGCCGCCCTCGGCGTCGCGGTTATTCTTGCAACGGCACTCGTCGCGTTCTGACGTCTAACAAATGTAAATGCAATTGACTTTTAAAATTACAAAAAAGAATAAATATGGTGTCAACCGCCTTTCGTTATGTTTGTTTATAATTGCATTCTAATTAAAATAAGTAAACTTCTGAACAGAATACGGGCTCGACTGCTTGATATAATGTCCATACTATGATCTTTTCACCATGATGGTGAAGCCGTCTTTAAAGATGCAAACCGATGATGATTTTTCCTTTCACCACCTTACGATCTTTGGCTCTCCTGCCCTAAATTTTACTCATTCATATTTTCGTTAATGATACCCATCTTAAAAAATATACCCGAATGGAACTGGAAAGACTTTTCAGTTATATGATAAGACGAAATTAAAAGTCAAGCAAAATGAACGATATTTGCTTATTAACAAGGCTTTAAACCGTTGCTTGAAAAGACAGAACACGGCGTTTCGGATCTGTACGCCCCCTTCCTCCCCTCCCCCCCCTCATTCGTAAACTCGCTCCCTGTTTTTTAATATTTTCTGGCTGCGCCTTGAACTACTTATGATTTATGATTTTAATTTAAAAGTTTTTCTCGCGAAGCGTCAGAAAATTGATTCGACTGACGGAAATAATTTGAAAATGTATTCCAGAATATTGGGTTTCGGGGCTCGGACGGATTTTAATTAATATTTAATATTGAATTTAAAATTCGGGCGCGCATTCGATCACATTCGCATTCACTTCGCGGCGGTCTCGCCACGGGAGACGAGCAATAATTCGGAGATTTCAGCGCAGCTTTCCGAACGAGAGGATTTAAAATATTCAAGCGGAAGTGGCGGGGTGTAGGTGTGACTTTAAGCTCTCGAATTAAATTTACATTCACCTGTGCCCGGCCCCGAAGAACAAGTGCCCGTGCTGATCAATATTTACGCTCGGTGCATGTGACCTAGCTCGCCGGTAAATGCATGTCAGTCATGTAGATGGATTTCCACCAGAGCTTTTAAATATAGCCGGAATGCAGATGCTCTGTCAAAAACGTACCATCTCGGTGATGAATTAGAGCACTTACGTCTGCTTGGAATTCAGAAGAACTAAATGAATTAACTTTTCTCTTCGAACTCATTAATGAACTAAATGTTGCAGATGGAGACTTTTAATCGCATAATGCATTCCTAATGCTATAATCAATCAAGCAATCACACTGTGTCTTATATATATGTAGACATATATCGTGACCCCTGAAGATTTAAGATTAGACAACCAAGCAATCAAATCGGAAATAATTTCGTATTTACGCAACGTACTAAAAGCACGGAAGTAGAATGTGTTGCCTATTTCCTAATTATAAGGAGTCACGATTTAAAATGGAGTTTAATAAAAAAAATAAGTTGTGTCTACACAAAGTGAACTTTCTTGCTAGAAATTTCAAAGAGACTCCCTTGAATGAACTCAATATCTCACGAAGTGTTCGGCGTCCTCAAGCGTAAATTTGACGAAAGAAGCTTTCAAGAAGAAATTTTGAAGCGCGGTCCCTATTTTCATGTGTGTGTCTCTCTCAATGCTTTATTATGTACCTAAAAACTCAGCCGATCCCCGAGTCCCTATCTCGTTGAGCCGGTGCCTACCGTGCGAACATTGAATTAAAAGGAAAGAAGAGGATATATCACATCCCTTCAGAATCGTCGTCAGTCGTGACCTTTAATCTAATTTGGTGCTCTAGTTGTTTCAGGACACCGTGGGTTATCAACCTGAAATTGTTTTAAGAAAGCGTGCCTGGACTGTGAGATAACGTCCCCAGAGAAAAAAAAGGATTTAAAGAGTTCGCCTTACAATTTTATATTTGTTTAAAATACAGAAAGAATTATTGCTGACGTACGGTTTTAATGTTGTATAACTTTTGGCGCCCAACGTGGGGCAAGACACGGTAATAATATGTCATCCACTGCGGCGCGGCGTGGCGTAACAACAACGATATCTAAAGTGTGTCTAGTAAATGTCTCCTCCTCTTCTCCAACAAATTTAGTGAAATTGTTTAACCCGGGGCTAGTAAGACTGCGATGTAATTTAAAAGATTTACGCAGGATAGAGCGGAAGCCTGGAGCTCCCGTGCGCCACGACAACTTTTTAAACTTGTGTGTATGACCTGAATCTAAATTTGCTTCAGTGCAGTTTGCTGTTTACGACGACTTATCTCGAACGGGAAATTTAAATTTTCGCGTACGTTTTATTAATTCCCGCTCATTTCCGGCTTCTGGGATGACGCCAATTTTAAAAATTATTATTAGTCCAGCAAAAAATTCCGCCCGTCCTCAGGCACATTATATCTAATATGAACGGGGTCGTAATAAAAGAAAGTACGAATATAAAAATGAAATTGCCCCGGGAAATAAAGTACGAAACGTATGATGCGAGGATATTAGATATATTGTGCTGTACTAACAACAGCGTAATGGAGTATTTACGTGTAAGATGAACAGTAAAGTCAGAGGAATGAGAAGAAGAATGTAATTTAATGCATCGGAAACTAGTACGTACAATTGTTTCCGGTTTTAAGTTATCGTAACATAATGCAAATGTAGATTTTTATAGACCATCGTAAAAGCAAGGACAAAAGAGGAAAACAACATTTGCATTTAAAGGAGTTAGATTCAAAATAAGAAACGTTAATACCCATGGTATTGATACATTCAGCTTCAAAACAACTTATTTTTAACAATTTTTTTTAAGTATTATATCACAAACTCTTTTAAACGGACACTAAATGGCGCACAAACACTTAACGTTTCGCAGTCGTTCGACAGCTTCGAACGACTGCGAAACGTTAAGTGTTTGTGTGCCATTTAGTGTCCGTTTAAAAGAGTTTGTGATACAATTTTCATCGGACAAGAACCAGCTTTAATTAAGTATTATAGTTTTATAATATAATTATAAATTTGTTTACTCGAATAAAATTAGAGTGCCTGCATAAATCGATGGATTATGTTGGAAATGAAAAACACACACATACATACATACATAAAATATTTTTTTCTGAATAGTTGAAATAACCCAGTTTTGATAAATATTAACCGGCTTTTGTTTAAACTCGAACAAAAGACATGCGTAAACAAAACCAGAATTGTTTCGTTTTTTCCCATCGGTTATGCATTTGCGAGCGCATAACTGTTCCGTGACTAATAATAAAGCTCCGCGGCACAAAGTGCACAAAAAGCTGAAGACAACGGTGCGCAGTTTCGCGCAGCGAACATAAAACGGGCTCCCCGTTAAACGGAATTATTTCAAGAACAAAAAGAGAGAGCCCCCCATTCGTTTTAGTAAACAGTGAGTGGAACCGAATGGAAACTAATCCATTTTTAATAACTAATTTGAATATTCCACGTGAAGCTCCGCTGGAAATATTAACTGGGAATTCTGTTTATTTTTCAGACTCGCGAACAACATGAGAAAAACCGTCTCCATAAAAGCTGGATAATTACAAATCGAACACTGTGGCTTCCCAATTGTACCGGTGAGTAAAAGCTACAAGACTTTCCGAAAGGCCGAACGCACACGTGAGCAAATCAATAGATTGATTATTTTCAGAGTTTTAATAATTTATTTCGACTAAACGCCAGCGTTTGATTTATATTCACGTTTCTGATTGTAATTGCGATGGCGCGTTATTTTTATGATTAATGGATGAAAATTTCACGTATAAATGTTTTAAGCGACATTTTATTCGTGCCTATTGTATTGCCGTGTGTAACTACCACATGTTTGCACGTTAAATTAACGCGTTATTGTTCGAAAGGGCGGAATGTTTTATTAGGTTTTAGTGGACGTTATTATTTAAATCGCATTTTAATACCAGGTTAAAATCCGTTGTTCAAATATCCAGAAAATGTTGTGCTTTTAACGCGGAAGGAAAAAATGAATCGAATCCATTTGGAAAAAACTCAAGAATTTATAGCAAGATTTTGAATATGAAAGAAATCACATCTAAAAATCTTAGAATTGCATTTAAACGTACTTGTTTATCTCTGAAATACAATTGACAAATGGCTAGTTCCCCTGGAATACTAAATTACACAAATTATATTTGATTTCCTAATAAATTGATTGCATAGTGATTTGTGTGCCTAATTCATAGCCCCGCATTATCTGCCTAGCTTTTCAAAGTCCGGAAATAATAAATTTTGTACTTACAAATTATATTGCGCGAAATCCAAAGTATAAAACATTTCAAATTATTTGAAACTCGTTTTCTAAGCACTTTAAAAATTATTATCTTGCGCTCCTTGTGTTGTTGCCCAGTTAATCTCGAAATCCTCTCTACTTTGACATCGTGTTCGCAGAGGAGGAGCCCTGCCTTTAGCTGCCGAACCTCATGGGGCGCGCTCCGTGGGCTGCAGCCCTTTCAAGATCGAACACACTTTTAGATTACAGAAATTATATTTGATTTCCTAATAAATCGATCGCCTAGTGATTTGTGTGCCAAATTCATATCTGCCTAGCTTTCAAAGTACGGAAATAATACATCTTGTACAAATTAAATCACTCGCAATCGTAAGTATAGAACATTTTGAATTGTTTGACATTCGTTTTCCAAACGCTTTAAGAAATTATCTACCGTATGTGCTCTGTTACAAAATACTTTATGAGTTTCAAATAATTTGAAACGTTTTGTATGCCTTAGTTTAGATTTAGTTTCCAATGCTTTGTTGCGGGTAATTATAGGTCACTCGAGGATAGGAACGCCACGTTTTCTTTTATCGGCTCATTGATAGAAATCAGTGGGGGAAGACTCAGCTTAACAGATTTCACTTTCGAATATCGGCGCGATGTACTTACTTTCGATCCACACCGTTGGTGGTTTAACGTCTACAAAGATATTTGTTGGAGAGCTCTGCTCCTTAATTAGATTAACAATTAATTAAATTTCAACTTAGCTCGAGTCTTGGTACTAGTGTTCGTCACTTCTAATCGTACTCTAAGACTTGTTTTGATTAATAAACCAACACACAGTGTGACACAGTGGGACCACAGTGTACTTAATTAATGAATTAATCAGATGTTCTGGAGAAATATGTGGTACAAAATGCCGCCCTCGGCGATCAATTTGCAGGACAATCAATAGCAATCACCAGTTTTTCAGGGACTCCTTTTTGGAGGTGATGGGATAACCCTAACACTGGCTAAACTAATTAATTAAGGTCGATGGGTAGGGGACTTCCCAGCTACTTTCAATAACCTTGAGAGAGTGGCTCTTGGCTCCTTTTTTCAAATCTCTCTCTTCGTCGTTTTTTCGTCGGCTAAACCTATCTAACTAAATTATTGCGCAAGAACCCTGATTGACTGTTTTTCGACACTACACTATGGCTGTTTATGGCCATTTCAGTCTCTCCGCAAATCACTTCTAATTAACCTGCAAATCTTTCGGCAAAGACCACAATTCGGTTCACACACATACAGGGTGAGAGAGAAACTTTGTTAAGAAAATGGCTATGAATATGTAGTTCAAATTGTTCGGCCTCGTAGTTTCACGAAATTTGTAACGACAATTAATTGGCCTTGATTTCTTTATTTAGCTGGCGCACTTGGTTTCAGCGGCAGATATAATTGCCTCACACCGGTGATTGAGATTGGCGACTTCCCTGTACAAATTAAGCGAATCAGCTTCCTTCTCGTTATCGAGTTTCTCTTACATTGGTGTTTCTTCCGTTAGCACATTTTGTGGGTTAAGACACCCCCTTGCTCGAGTTTTTGGGGCCAGTTTGGTTCCTCCCCGACAAGTTTTGCTGTTGAAACTATCGAATCTCGAGATTCTGTTTGCTTTAACATCGTGTTCGCAGAGGAGGACCCCTGTCTGTAGCTTGGTACGGGTGAAAATCCCGTTAAAATCATTTTAGTATTGTCAATCACCCTGTATGGCGAATTAACATGAACATTCCGTTATCAGGCCATGCGCGTTTCATTTGTACGTCGTTAGAACGAGTACACCTACACTACAAAATACGGAATTGTTGCCGTCTCCCTCTGTCCTGAAGTGAATTAATTCTATTCTTTTATCAACCCCCCTCTTGATATCTTACATGCGGTTAAAACGCTTGAACGCTATCCAGTCCTTCGTGGCTCATTATAAGGTGTGCACGTATTGTTGTGGTCTTGTGCTTTGCAATTCATTTGGCTGAAAACGCCTGGAGATGAATACTTACGGTACTTTGATTACCGGGTTTTAAAAATCGTCACTCCTACACTTGCTTGTTTAATGCTTGTCCAAGCTTAGTCCCGGCAGTTGGAGATTAGGTAAATATGGCGTGTATTTGGGCGTGGTTTAAAGTGTAACGCATGTGTTATTTCTTTTAGGTTTTTTTTTGTTTGTATTGGTTTTAGGTTTTTGTTGCTCTTCCTTCTACCCTTCGATTTATTACCTTAACTACGATCATCGCATCTTTGGCTACCCAAAACGTTGGTGTCGATTTCGGGGGCCCCTCCATCTTGAAGTTACCGCAAGGTCAGTGCGACAACGGTTACATTTACCGCCATTACTCCCCCGTCTCTCCGGAGTTGCGGTGAATTTCGTTGTAAGAGTTCTCATATTTTTATTCCTTTATTTCTCATTAGATCGTCTTTTGTTTTTATTTTCACTTGGCAACTCCAAATGTTCTTTTTTTTAAATCGATCGTGACAGTCTAGTTTAAAGGTCGCTCTTCCATTTTAGTTTTAATTGGCAGGGAATTTCTCTTTTTTTTAAATCGTTTAAATCATTGATTTGTTTTTTTTTTTTTTCGAGAAAAGTTCTTTATTTTTCGTTTTCCAGTTCTTTTTAATTAATTTCTGCATTGTTGCCAAACGACGCATTTTAATAAAAAAAAGAACTCATTAATTTTTTTGCGCTGACCAGATTCGCAGAGATTTGAAATGTCATCTCAATCCGGTTCTGCATCTGCGCAATAAAAGATAATGAATGTAAAGAATTTAATTAGTTCTAGTATCTAAATAAACAATGAGTTTGGCGACTTGAAATATTTATGAAAAAAAAAAATTTCCTCGCTTTTATTTCAGTTGTCTTCCAATTATTAAAACAAAGTAGATTCACAAAGTATGTACGCGCTTCATTAATTAACGTTCAAATAGATATTACTGTTTATTATTCACTTGCAAAATGCAGAATGCATTGAGGGTAATTCCCCGGAAACGACCTGTTTATTTACACTCTCTAAAATACAGAAACGCAAAGCTTTATTTTACGTACTGAAGATAAATAGTCATCATTCTCTGTGCTCAGTGATTATGTGTGTAGGTTACCAACAATAAATATTAAAAGCGATGTAAACTAAATCGATCGACCGTCACTAAACTATTGGACTCACATAATTCTAAAAATAAAAATCGGTTCTTATTTACAAAGATCGCAAACTAAATCTATGTATATGTTGATAAATAAATAATTGGAAATTAATATTCTTCCGTCCTCATAATTATTAAAATTATAATTTTACTTTACATAATTTGCTACACCTATAATTTTTTGTAACTTAAATTTGCAAACTCAGAGTTCAGAAAACTTCTTCTTTTCCCCAAAAAAAGAAATGTGGTTTTCATCAGTTTAAGGTCCGTCGATGTTCCCTCGTTTATTACTTCCTTCGTTGTCTTGGTGTTTTATTTACTGTTGTTATGTTACGGGTGAAAATTTGGTTAAAATCATTTCCAGTCTGTCGAGTCAGCCTGTATTGCGTAGGAACACGAAAAGACCGTTATTTGCCAACGTTCGTTTCAACGTGATGCGTCATTAAACAAAAGCCTTCACTACGCATCCCGGAAGTGTTTTGTCTCCCTCATTTCCCCTGTGAGTCAACAGTCTTTTTTTACCAACCCCCTTCTTTAATTGGCCCATCGATCTTTAGATATGACAAAAATTCTGTACGTCCCGCCAGTTCTTAGATAGAACGCATCGGGTGTGGTGTCGGAGTGTGTTTCGATATAAGAAGAGGCTGAAATGGTCTAGTTGGATGATGAACGGTAATCAAGATACCTGATTTTGAAATCGTCACCCCTGCATTTGTTAATGTTTTTCGAAGTCTAATCTCGACAATTTCGATTAGGTAATAATGGCGAGTATTTGGGCGTGGTTCAGGCCGTAACGCATGTTTTTCTTTCCTTATTTAGGCTTTGCTATTACCGCTGCTGTTGTGGCTATTAGGGCTGTTATTGCTATTATTACTATTATTACTATTTAGGTCTACGACTAATACTGCTATCACTCCCTTGGCTACTTATACCTTGTGACATACGTATACACTTTTGTAAGTAAGGTACTTACCTATTTGGTTGCCATAGCTCAGTATAAGTCGGAGGCTGAGGTGAATTCGGAAGGATAATTCTTTGAACACTTTTTCTAAAGAAAAGTTGCGTAGTGAGTAAAAGAAACAAACGATAACGTAAAAGAATTGAGCGCCAAGTAATCTCTTTAAACTGGAATTACTAAAACAGACCGAGCTTTTACTGCAATTTTTTTTTAGACACCGCAGTTTCTCTTATTTAAAGTAGCCATTAAGAACGCACGACCACGCAAAAATCTCAATTGCTCCTTAACTTCTTCAACGACCACGCAAAAAATCTTAAGTGCTCCTTAATTTTTTCAACGACCACGAAAGAAAATCTTCATCTCAAACACTAGGGAAAAGAAATGTAGCGGTACACATGGTAGTGGAAAAATTCAGTCGGAAACACTTGCGATAGTAGGAAAACTTCGGTAACCCAACACAACTTCGGGAGTCAGAAAAAACTCTACACAAATAGTAAAGGAATCTTAGAAAATATTCTCCTAAACAACCTAGGTACTTACAGTCTTCTCCGCTAGTTTTTTCCTAAACCGGAACGTTAATGAACACGTGATTGAAAACGTGCTTGACTAAAAGATGCTGATCGGCAAGGAATCAAACGACAAAAACGACACAGTAGAACGCACGAAGAAAACCCTATCCACTGGTAGTTTTAGGAAGCCGTTGGCCTCAACAAAAGTGCAAAGCTTCTAATTTGCGAGCCCGCGTCTACAAAGAAGGATGCGCTGGCACACACACGCGAGTCGTCTCTCCTTTTTTTTTTTTGAAAAACTGAACAGGAAGGAAGATACGTCATAAAGAATCTACGCAATTTCCTTTTACGTCAATAGGCCTCGATAAATATTGTCACGAGGGGGAATTTTCTAAAAACCACGAGGGGGCTTTTCTGTGTTCCGCGAATAAAAAACATAAAAAGTATTTAAACGCGAACTTGTGTAATTGAGGGCAAACTGCGACCGTGTCGAAATGTAAACACAATAAGGAGGTAACTAATACAACGTAAAGGTTCATATTTCATAATAAGACATCAGCGGAATTTATTACAAACGGGCCTTATACGCGCGTATACGAATGACGTATACGGACACAAAGCAGGTGCCGTCATAACATTGCAGTTTCAGTATTATTTCTTTAACAGTTCCCCTATTTAAAACTCATTAAAATTATTTCTAGTATTTCGATTTACCCTGTATTGTGTGGGAACCAAAATACGTTACTTGCTTTTCTTTCGTTTCATCAAATTTCGAAGTGTTGCACAACTAGACAAAAGCCATAACTTACAATGTACAGAAATGCTTTAAGTCACTCATTCCCCTGCGTAATTCAACGGTCATCTCTTAACAACCCCTCTTGCTGTGTTTGTTCATCAAACACAGCAAGTACTAACGGGCCAGTATTTCTGCTCTTCGCCTAGAGTTACACATCGTTGTTTGTTTGTAAATTTTCCAGACTGATTTGTCTGAGTGAAGAGTGAAGGGAAGATTTTTAAACCGTGATCTCAAAATGTCATTGTAGGCGACCCAAAGTATTTGTTTATGCTTTTCGAAGAGCCTGATCATCACTATTAAATCAAGTAATTTTGGCAACAAAATTCTATGCGCAATTCAGACTGTAACATTGTTTTTTTTTTGTTCTTTTAAATAGGCTTCTATCGGAAGTTCGCTTCAAAACTTTTAGAGGAAATTTTATTTCGGACGTTTTACTAGAACTTTTATTTGGGGCTACCTGGTTGGTTTATTTATGAGTCGTGGTAGAAAATTCTGGTAGCATCGTTACGATCCATTTCCGGACATCCGAACTAGAGTCCGATAACCCCGTTGCTTGGCATCGTCGCCGGAAGAGGGAGTTTACTCTCGGAGACGCGGATTGACATATTTGACGCTACCCTCCCGGACGTTCGATATTCGGACGACTTCCTCGGCACTAGTTTAGCTGGTGCGAACATACCTTTAGATGCCTTAAGGTCGCATTCTTTTGTTTTATTTACAATAATGCTAATTGCTAATGTGTTGAATTGAAACAGGCAACTTTTGTTGCGCGGAGTTAGTTTTAGATTGCGTTAATATTTATTTTCTTTGTGAGCGAAAAGCGGATCCGTGCTACGTCTTTCAATTTCAATTTTATTTAACCTGTTGATATCGATCGTTCACTTAATTTTAAACTTGCGTTATCTAGTGTTATTTCAAGTTTGAACTGATGCACAAATAAAGACAAGTGCGCCAGAACTGGTGACGTTTATTTATTTTTAATTTATGCCTTTTTACTTTGGGGTTACGTATGACCTGGACCCGTCCCATTGAGTTTAGCCAGATATTGGGACGACCTTAGTTCGCACTCCCAAGATTTGCAGCCTTCAGGTAGGCAACACTTTTCTCTTCTTTTGATTCTTTTGATATACTTATAGATAGGTTATATGATTTCCGCATTCCACTCTTTAGGTATTTTCCTCTTCTTAATAATCTCATTTGGTATACTTCTTAATGCCTCCGGTCCCCATTTGATCCATACATTTAATCAACTCTGGCTGAATGTAGCCAATTCCCGAAGCCTTCGTCCTTGATTTAACTTGAAGGCTTCCGCGGCTATCGTCCTTGTTTGAAGAAGTTCTTCTGCAATGGAGAATGAAACGTCGCCGTCGGCAGTAGAAGAAGTCAACGTGACGCGGTTCCAGTTGGAAACCTTCGTCCTTGCTTTTGCTGAATCCACTTCCCTTTTTATAAAGATTACGTCGGTTAAGACTTCCTGTTCTTCATCATGATTTACTTTTTCTTTTGTTGTTTCATAAACCTAATTCGTTTCTGATAATTTGTTTTTGAAATAATGTAGCCATCTTTCCATCTGTGATTAAGTTGCCCTTCCTTATATTCTAGGACTTTTGAGTTATATTCTTTTTCTTTCTTTATCTTAGTGAACCATAGAATACTTTTCGGGTTTTCTTTGAAATTTGTCTCCGCGTCGAAACATGAACTCTCACAAATAGAAACAATCGTGTAGAGATGGTACGGGAAAGACAAGGACTTACAAAAATAGAAGCGAGGTATTCCGGGAACAATTAAAGATCAAATCGGTGATACGAACTATAGAAGAGAAAACAACGGGGATGGTTAGACACCTCTAAACAGAATGCCAGAAGAACGACTCACAAGTAAAACGTGCGAAACAAAGCTACAGAAGAGGAAGATCAAGAAAAAAGAGAGAAGCATATCATGGAAAGTGCACAGAATAAAAAGATCAAAAACCAGTTCGTTAATAATCCTTTACACCCCAAGGTAGAAAGACTTGGGCTGGGTTTGTCAATCCTAGTTTAACTTTAAACTCCTGTTTATTCCCATGGTAGCATTTATAAAAACAATTGTTCCTATGGAAATAAACAGGAGATTAAAGTTAAACTAGGACTGAGAAACCCAGAAAAAGGATTAAATAAAGTGCGAGTTCAGAATTGAAGTATCTTTTTTATAATAACCTTAACTTCCAGCTCGTTTTATCGCGTTCAAAGCATCAAACCTGCATGAAATTGAGAACGAGCAAGTAAACACATTTATTCCCAAATTGCACATTCGTTGTTTGACGTGCGAAACGTTACACGAGGGTAAAACAGCGACGACAATGTGAGAGACCACGTAAAATAACAATTAATTTGGTAAACAAGAGAATCACCAGGGGGATGGTATCACTTCGTATTACTTTCGCAAATTCGACGCTCGCGTACTTTGAGAAGTACGAGAAGAAAATTTAATAACTGGCAAAATCCGAAATAAATTTCCAAAGAAATAAATCAATTGTTTCAGATGGGTCCCGACGAGCTAAAGCGATGCGTGCGTGAGGATACTGTAAAGTTCGTACGTTTCCCGGCTGCTTCTTTCGTAATTTCATTTATCGGTAATCTCTTGTGACACCTACTGGTTCAACGCTAATCTTTATTTTCCAGAACACATAAAACAAAGGGGGTTGGCGAAAGTAATTCCATCATCGTCGTGCTTTTATTTGTGGACGCAGATTTCTTTTTGTGTTCTATTTTGTAGGTAGGTTCTCACCAACGGTTCTGGTGCAAACAAATTTGGTGCAAGAGGGAGAGAGTTAGGGCCAAAAAATTGCAATCGCACGATTTCTTTTTGTAAGTGTTATATTTTGGAAGTTCTCATCGATGATTCTGGTAAAAGAAAAGAAATATTTTGTCAACGTGTGCAAACAGATTTGGGGCAAATTAATTTATGAAAGCGCACTCGTGTAAAAACTGTCACCAGACACGCGCGTGTTTCCATTTAACATCGTGCCGATCCCAGGCCTAAACTTTTCTAATTAATAGCAACTAAATGTAATTTTCGTGTTAAACGCAGCACACGGAGTTCGTAATTCAATAAAATAACCAACGGACAGATTTCCGAGCCGCTCATTCTCGCCGTAAAACAAAACTCTGGCGTGAAACCTTGCGTGGGGCAGCCGGCAAATTTATTGGAATTAATATATTATTACGGGCATTCCGCCATTACGGCTATATAAAATTACAGTAGCGTTAACACATAAATGAAATATATGGGCGGGAGAGAAACGTTCAAGTTTCCTCCAATATTACGGGAGCCACATATCCAAGCATTACTTTTTAACGGGGCCATAAAATGCCTTTTTTTCCTCTCTCTCTCTTGGCTATTTGCTGTTGATGTTTTACGCAAATTTTATTGCCGATCAGTTTATTTTTGCTTTTCTGGAGGAACAAAACTTTTTCGTTCGTTTTACTTTATTTCTTTATTAAGTGCTCGTGTGATCTTTAAAAATTGAAATCCTTTGCTTCTTCTGTCGTTCTGTTCATGCAGGAAAAAGTCGATAATTATGGAATCTATCGTGTTTTATTTTCTTGAAACGTGATCGAGCAGACGTTAGGGGGAGGCCCAAACCACTCAGTGATAAGGTTACTGCATTGAGAAGGTAGCGCCAACTTTCTATCTCTTTTAATTTTGGGTTAATCAAATTCATTCATAAACTCCCTAGCAACAGTAATTTGTTATGTATCTGTCCTTTTTCTTTTTAGCGTTTCATCGCGTCCTTTTTAATTTGGGGGACGAAAGCCGGGGAAAGGAATGGCGGTACCTTCTAAATACAGTAACCTTACTCACAATCAGTGATTTACAATCAGTAACTTCAGCTTCATTTGAAATCATTTTCTTATAAATTTAGCAAATTCGTGTTTAAGTTACTTTTCAGAAGATTACTTTCGATGAACATGCGATGTTCTCAACTTACGTACAAGGACGTTTATTGCTAAAACCAAAAGATGTCGTACCATTCCAGACTTACTCTAAGCGCGATTTCTTAGAAAAGGTCGTTTTGTTAAAACACATTTTCAGAAAAATTTAAAATATAAATATATGCTAATTTTGACAAGTGACTACGTTGAAAAATAAAAAAGAAAGTTTAAAGTCTTTTAAGACTTGGCACTCAAACCAGGTGAAATTGAAACTCCTACAAATTATACGCGTTTTGTCTTTCTACCTCCATTCGATAATCAATTGGATTGTTCGAGGCCCATTTTTTTTAAGAATTGGAATTTCTCAATTAATATTATTCGAGAAATGTACACAATAAATTATTACGTTAATTTAAGCCTCGATAGGAGAGAAACGCTCTAACATAAAATTTCCGATTATTAAATACCTACTGAATTTAAAGCGCACAACTAATGAAATTTTAATGAGACTCTGAACGTACCTTAATTAATTACCTGGAGTTCATAATCATTTCGAAAACGTACGTAAAATAGCCCTTGACATTCTTGCAGGGATCATCAAGTACGAAACTCGAATAAAATAATAATTTCATCAGCTTATCCATCAATCAGTCGATTATTAATTAAATTAATATAGACGAGGTAATATATCAATAACAAAATTACAACTGAATATGCCCACATTGAACATCGAAACTGTTTTTGCGTTTTAATGTCGAAAACGTGTTTCAACTAATTTCTTTCGCGATCAAACGTGCTCGACGAAAACCGAAAAGCTTCCCCCAACAAATTAATTCCCACTTTATAAACATAACATTCAAAACACAAGTGCGAGTTTTGTAAACAGCGATACATTATTCTGGGCACACATTTTGCCTCATATATCATAGGAATCAGAAAGCAGACGAAATGGATTCGCAAGAGTGATCCCCATGGCAAGGATTCTCACCCTTCTAACCTGTCATAGTGCGCTACCCTAATACATAATTTTATATAAATGAAATGTCACACCCTCGTCTACGTAGACGGATAAGTTATTTAATAACGCCTAGCGGCACTAAAAACTAAGTAGAATTAGGAGGTTCGCCAGCAGTTGTGTTTTTATCCTGAGTGACCGGAGGACTTATCTGTTATTGTTATCGAACGACCTGACAGGAAACTCGCACCAAATAATTACCTACATCTAATTGCACGTTACCATGAAATGACTGAGAGAAAAACAACGCGCTCCTGGCAGGTTAATTACAACTAATATGACGAGACCAAGCCATCAAATGCTAATTGGTTTCGCCTTGTCATCTGTGCATTATTAGTAGGTATATTCAATTCAATGTTTCGTATAATTTTATGCGTTCGAATTAACTGAGTGTGTATACGCTAGCGCTGATTGTATTTACGTGTGATTTAATTGCCCCCAAACTCTAGTATACAGTTGGTTACACTAACGTAGGTCACCTATATTTGTTATTTTTTTCTTAAATTGATGTCATGGTATACGAAAATGTTTGTACCTGTCTTCCAAAAGAATATGTATAGTCACACTTTTCTTGGAACTAACTCCATACAGAATATTGAAACGAGGCAAAAATGAAAATAAATTTTCGAAAGTGCATGACAAATACGGCGTACGGAATTTTTGCCGGGCCAAAATCGATGGAATAAAAGCAAGCCTGATTTATACGCGTAGCTTATGAATAATAAGATCGCCGAGATATTTCATTGAAATGAGACCGAGTCAAAATAAGGTTCTCGTGTAGACTCTGTCGAGCAATTTCAATATTTTTATTTTTGCGAACGCGCATGAAGAACATATTTCTCACTGTCGCGGAATCTTGCCCTGTTTCTTTTTCATCTGTGCTCGGAGCTCTCTCCTGAACTAACGAGCAACTGAGGTGAAATTTTTATGCGCAAGTGTTCGTCAGCGAATTTATTTCTTTGATAAAATATGGAAGGCGTAAATAAAATTTTGTTTGTCTCTTCCTTTTGCGATGTGCTAAAAATAAATGGGAAAAATAAGATCTCGTTGAAAACTCCAAACAATTACATTTCTGAGACGGTTCGTTGAAAATAATATTCGTTTAGACTTTTCAGTCAGTCTTAACACGAGTTCAAAAATAATTCATATCAATGAATGAACAGTCAACAAACGATCTACAACTAACTACACATTAATATTTAAAATATTTTACAATTCTTGTAAAATGTAGTGGTTCGCACGCTCATAGTTGGATAAAAAGAATTGCTACCACAAAATTTTTAGAATGACTACTTGGGATTTTGCTTACATTTAAATTAAAACCTCCTGGATTTGTTGCATAAAACTATTGCGAATACGAGGCATATTGGGAACCCTGTCTCCTATTATCATCTTCAGCTGGGTAATTGTTCACCCTGGCGCTTTCTAGCATCTTTAAACCACGCCCATCTTCACTAAGCTACCTGAAGCAACAGCTGATGAAAAGGAACGCAAACTTGGCCACCTAGTTTAAACTCGCTAGTACGCTAAAGTTAACAGCACAAATACACAACCAGTTTTAATTACACACAAAATTATTACAAGAACAGTTGCAGTGTTACAAACGGTTAATTCGATGGGACAGAATGTCAACCAAAACTCTATACCTAATCCATTCAAAATTGTCGTACCTGAGTGTGCACTTATTCTTATTTATTTATTTACTAAATCAATCCGCCTCATTGCTGCTACAATAATTGTCATCAATTAATAGTGCAAGGATCTGTCGAAAATTCGCTCTTAAGAAAAACACAGCGTTACAAAGTACTTAATAAATCCAAGAGGGTGTCCTGTAGGTCGTTTATGTCTTCCGACATATCAGTACGTTACCGGAGCACTCGTAACGAAACTGCATCAAACACCCTCCTTCAAGTCGGACACAGCAACTGCTTCCAAAATTTCGGTTAATTAACCGAGGGCTATAGTGTATTCAAAAGTGAAAGTACCAAAAAATATATATATACAAACGTAAAAGTATCCGAAAGTAAAAGTACCAGAACGAGAAAAAAAAGATTAAAAGAAACAACTTAATTAGAAATCGTTAGCCTAACATAACCTAGACTTTTAAGTAAACCAGGCCCTTGCAGGGTCGCAGTGTAAAATCACCGTAATTCGTTTAGCGATGCGCTAATGAATCTTCCTACCACGTCAAACTTGAAGTTTCCTAAATTTTCATAGCGAAAACTCCGAAAAATTAAAACACAACGATACAGACACCATCACAGTTAAACGAGTATTGAATCGTTTCATGAAGCAAAATCGGGTGACGTGAGATGCATGCGGATGCCATCAACCTCCACGGTGAATTGAATACTACGGTGGCAGCATTGAAGTGAGATACCGAACCGTTACGTCACGGCATACCAGCTTCTCCCTCTGAAACATTCACTGTCAAGTTCGCAGCGTAGATCTGCGAGGGTATGCGGTGACGTTATGCTGCCACCGTTAGTATTGTCGCCTAAAAGAAATAGAATTAATTTATTAAAATTACGGTTATGAATTAAATACGGAAATGTCCTTAAATTACTTTTATTCAATCTAACTTAACCCTTTAAACTATAAATTATTTGAAGCCTTTTAAATTATAACTTAATTCAATCTTACGTTAACTGTTGATCACTATATTTAATATTAATGCACTTATTTAATCTAATCATACTCTTTTACTTTAATTTAAACTTTACATTACTTGGGGGTGAAAAGGGCCTGGCCCGAGGCGGCCAGCCCTGCGCGCGTGGAGAGCTCACTCGCTTGGCTTCGGCTTTCGCGCACTCGTTCACAATTACTAACTAACTACTTTTAATACTACTTTAATACTGATTCACTCCTGCTTCACTAACTCATGTCTACCTGCGGGTCGATCTTTTATACATCCCTATCTCTACGTCACAATTGGTTCCTTGCTCTGGTGGCCGGGGTTCGATTCAAAGTACAAAGTTCTAAAAGGCGTCAGCATCAATTGATTCTTGCCAAATTTGTTTTTCTTAACGCGTTCTAATTGCCTCGATCTTAATTGGCACATGTAAACAACAGTATGTGTATCGCGACATTGCTCTACTTAACTTCAATGGATGCTAATTCCGCATAATTTTGAAATGCATATGATTGCAATAATTACCAAATTAATCTAAATTTACTTATTTCCTCAGATAATGACATCGTGACAGTATTCAATTCACCGTGATCAACCTCAACCAATTAGAAATCGTTATTGTCAAAGATACCCATAAAAGGACACGTCACGTGGCGATCGACAATCGCACGGCTAATATCCGTTAACAGGGTTGCCACAACAAATCCTAAGTCGACCGTAAAATTTGCGAATATTGCCAACCTATTCGTTGCGCGGTTTTGAACTGTAACACAATAACTTCGCGCCCACTTCCGTTTTTATGAACGGATCTTTTCATTAATTTAATATTTGAATGGATTTAATTAATAACTTCGGTCTTTCTTTCTTCGTAGTTACTTGAATTTGTGCCTGAAACAATACATTGCATCCCCCTACATTAAAAACGACGAAAAGTACAATAAACAAATTCGTTTTTGTCTGTGATGGTATTTAGGTTATGCCCCCTCAATGGTTTTAACACTATTCCTAAATACAAACCTTAAACTACTCTAATGCGTTCATATTAATTTAATGCGCGTTTCAACTTTTACTTGGTAAGTGATTCCGAGAGCCATCTCTTGACAAATAATCAAACCTTCTTGTGCACAATTTTTTTTTTGTTTTTTTAATTTTTAATCACTCGCATTTCTTTTCCTGTATTTTCCTCGTAAGAAAATATATTTTCTAGAATGTGTTAAATGCTTAATGTCTTAGTGGTGTGGCAAAACTAATAGTTTTTAAAATTATTATATGAAAAAAATATGTAACTTGGAAATTTCATCATAATATGTACGAAGTCATTAATTACTTGAAGAGTTAAGTTAAAACAGAAATAAATGGAATATTGAAGAGTTTAATGAAGGATATACAGTGCGTTAGAAAATTTTGGAATAAATTTTGTACTTTTGAAAATACAACGCAATTTTTTTTGTTGAATGCGTTAGAAGTCTAAAATAAATTCAGTATTCTCGGGAATCTGCATTTTCTGCGAATATTCTCGGACACATTTCCATGAAAATTTCAGAGAGGGCGCTGGCGAAGTGGCGGATATGACGTCATCGATGATTTGTTTAAATAGGTAGTAACGATGTATATTTTGACGAAATCATGATTGTGGCGATATGGTCAATATTTCGAAGGATATGGGTGATGTCGTTTCGAACGCGACTTGCTTTAATCACGGAATCCTGATAAAAGTTTGCCTTATTAACGTTACATGGAATTTTTTATTCGTGTGACGAGAGTTCGTGTGACGTTTAAAAGTGGTATTCAACTTTGGTTATCGGTCAAGAGATGGCGTTCAGCATCGTTTGCCAAATATTTGCCAAGGAAAACCCTTGCGGATTCTAATAATAATAATAATACTATATTCATGTTAGTACTGCATACGACATCCGGTACATTAATAGTACAAACTTTAATAATACGATAGAATTTATAATACCTACACAGAAAGTTAGTGATTAATAAATAAAGATTTCTGAAATTTCAAAATTTAAACTTCAAATACTCATCGAAAGAATAAAAACTTTGAGACTAATTAATATTTCTTTAACTTTACTCTTAAACTGCATTAAATACAGTTCTCTTATTGTATTTGGAAGAGCATTGTAAAACTTAAAAGACCAGTAGCCTAGGTCACTTTGACACCTCTTCAATCGCCAGTAGGCAATTACCATATCATCCCTACCTCATGTTTTGTAAGTATGGATGTCACCATTCGTCGTAAATGAATTAAAAATTTTCTTTATGTATAAAAGGTTCTCTAATATGATCACTGTTCAAATACTTAGTTGACGAAACGCATCCCTGCAATCGTCTCTATAACCCAAACCACTCAGCAACCTAATTGCTTTTCGTTGTAATCTAAATAAACGATGTGTACCAGTAGCATGTCCTCTTGTTAGAATAGCATATGAAAGATGCAGTTCTTAATGATTCTAAAAATACATTGTCAGAAAGACGTCGCAGAAGATATAAGGATTTTGTTAATTTTGGTGCTACCGAACTTATGTGAATATTCCGCTGCAGTTTAGGATCGATATATGTATACACCGAGAAATTTCCTTTCATTAAAATCAGTGTTGACATTTTCCAAATTTTTCATGGAAAAAACAGTTCTATCTAATTTAGCACTAGTCTGTTTAACTGAAACCACTTTTCAGCCTTCTCCTGTGCGACCGCAGAACCCTCCAGCGAAGCTTTCAGTGTATCAGTAGCGACAGACACGATTGTATCATCATCAAAAAGTGTATATTTAGATTCTAGATCCATAAGGGGAAGTTCATTTACATATGCTAAAAATAATATAGGGTCCAAAACAGAGCCTTGTGGAACTCCAATATTTATTTCTTTCTTTGTCGCTGTTGCACCCATATGTCGCACTATCTGATACCTACCCTCGAGGTAAGGCTGCATCAATTAAATACTATCAGAAGAAAAGTTATACGCCCTTAGCTTACGCAGAAGAATTCCGTGGTCGAAGGCTTTACTTACAGTTAGATCGCAAAATAAGACACTGTGTTATAATGAAAATTCTGAAATGCATCTGCAATATCCTTGGCTAGGTCAAGAGTGCCTAGAACAGTATTTATGTTCTCCCTAAAGCCATAAATAACGCGGCTACTTTTATTTTTAAGATTGTCTATAATATCCCTTACTTCGTTGAAACTTATTTCAGTAAAAGAAAATGATGATGATACTTCAATCCTTTGTAGATTTGAAGGGGGATTCTGTGCATTTTATGTTTCTGCTTTCGTTCAATAATTTTCCGAAGTATATATTGTGTATTTTTTTAAAATATTTTTAAATCTTAAGAAACTCAACATTGCTAAATTATTTAAGAAATCAAAAATTGACAGGAAGTGAAAGAGGTACTTATTTTCTTGGCAATCTTGTTAGTCAAAAAGGGTTCGCTTGCTTAAAGTTAAAAGATGGCGCTCAGAATCAATAACAAAAAAAAAAATAGTAGAAATTTCACCACGTATCCTTTGTTTCTATTTTCATTAGATGATTGGATTTTTTTTTCTGTTTAATTTCAACGATAAGAAGTTGCTAACTGCTAACTGGAAAGTGCCGTTTCAATCACGACTTAAAAATGAGAAAGGTTCGAACATCCAACAAGAGATGGCATGGCGCTGCTGCGAAAACTCTTTGTTTCTGTTTTCATTAGATTTCCACATTGTAAAAGTTTATTTTGTTTTATTTCAAACGTAAGAAGTGTAAAATTCGTTTTACAGTGAATTAAGAAACAAACGGCCACTTAAAAATTTTAAAAAAAAACGTACACAGAAAGGTTTCGAATATCTGTCAAGAGGTGGCGCTTATTAAGCGAAAGTTAAACCTCCTGCAGATTACGTGCATTTTTTTGTTTCTGCTTTAGTTCGTGATTGATTGGATTTTATTCAAAGTCCACAATTTCACAAATTTCAAATATCTGCCGGGTTTTACTATTAAATACAAAGTTGCGTTAAAATTTATTATTTTACGACGTAGTCGCGACATCGCACGTCTGGATTTTGACCTATAACTGTGCAAGGAATATCTTTGCGTAAGTCATTTTGGTCATCGGCATTGCGATGGAGTTCTCGAGCTCTCTTCTGCTGATGAGGCTCCAATTAGGGCTACAATAGCTACACAGAGGATGCTCGGGGGTCCCATTGCAATCCAGCCGACTAACAATAATTTTGTGCCACACAAGTGACAACATTGAAAAATGAAAAAATTTGGACGCGTACGACCTTCTAGTTAGCGAAAAACGGTACATTATAAAAATAATTATGAAGAAATATTAAAAGAAATAAATGTGTGAAATGTGGACTTTGAGCAATCCAATCAACCGTCGAACGAAAGTAACTACAAACAAAAAATGCATTTGGAGTTTTAATTTAATGTTCAAACCATTTCCTACAGTGTGTTTTTCATTTATTATTTCAAACGTTTCTTGACACACTGTGAAAATAATTTTAAACTTCCCTGGTCTTTGAATTAAAAAATAAATAAAGAAAGTTTAAAACGTGGAGATGGAGCAGCCCAATCGTCTAAAGAAAAAAAAACAAAGAGTGCTTCAAGTTTCCCCAGATTACTTACAGTGCCATCTTTTGACAGATCTTCGAACTGTTTTATGTACACTTCCTTTATGTACACCTCCTTTTTTTTTCATTTTTAAGCCGCGATTGAAACGATACCTTCTTCACTATGTGCGTCCATGTTATTTTGATTCTGACTGTCATTTCATCCCGTCTTTTTTATCATGGTTTCTTACTATATACCGAGGTATATTCTGCGCGCCATAAACGATGCAAAATAAAATGTCAATTTGATCAACTGAGTTTTACAAGTTGAGCTTGAATTTAGGTTTCCACTTTTGACTGTTGGCAGGCACAGTTACTTATAACGCAGAAGCAAGTACCTAACGTTTCTGCTGATGCGTTTCATCTTGTCTAATTGTCGTAAAGCATTAGTTCTCATTAACTTACCTGGTACTCCTCAGTCCTCTCTTCTACCTACCTCTGACATTGAATGGCATGAATATATTTCCTCCTTCGTATTACTAGCTACCATTCCTAATCTATCATTGTTTTACCTCTCTTTTAACTCTTTTCACAACTATCCTATCAAGTCGTGTTTTCTTGATCTTTATTTTTCTTGTCCTTTCTCGCTTCCTATCCCATCCCCTTGAGATGCTTGCTTGTCTTCTTTTCTATGGAATCCATTTCCTTGATTCCTTCTTATTACTTGTTAACTCTTTCAAATTCTTCCTGATCTTACTTTCCTCCTTTGCCCATTTTCTTGCTTTCACTATTAATCCTTCCAATTCCATCCCTATGTGAGGTCTGTTTGTTTCTTATGATTACAGAGGATACGTCAGCGCTTAGAATCCATTTTTCTCATTCCTTCTTATTACTTGTTAACCCTTTTCTAGTCTTACCTTGTTTCATCCCTCTAACTCCTACCTCATTTATTGAATTGAGTCATGTTTAGTCTTAGCTTCTTCCTTTTCTTCCCACTACCTTTTTAACTAGTCCTTCCCATTCCATCCTACACCAATTTTATTTCTAACGTCATCTACCGACGTCAGTGTTTGGTCTTACTTTCCTCGTTTTCTTGCCCATTCTCTTGCTTTCACTACTAATCCTTCCAATTCCATCCCTATGTGAAGTGTGTTTGTTTCTTATTATTACAGAGGATGCGTCAGCGCTTAGAACCCATTTTCCTCATTCCGTCTTATTATTTGTTAAACCTTTTCTAGTCTTACCTTGTTTCATCCCTCTAACTCCTACCTCATTTATTGAATTGAGTCACGTTTAGTCTTAGTTTCTTCCTTTTCTCCCCGCTACCGTTTTAACCAGTCCTTCCCATTCCATCCTACACCAATTTTTTTTTTCTCACGTCATCTACCTGTTTCCCTAAACGTTTCCTATCAATTTTGGTAACACATCAATTGAGTTCATTTGGTTAATATTCATGGATTTAGTTTCAGTAATGTTTACGATCGTTTTTACCTTCTGCCACGTATTCGCCAGACTTGTCAATTTTTTGTGAAGAGTCAGAGGACGTACAATGGCCCTTTTCTTCCGCTTTAAATGAAAGCAAACATTACTTTATGAACATTTTATGTAATTATACGGCTCAAGGTAAATGATACTTTTAATTAAAATTTTAAACTCGATACTTTGTTATATCAACGCCTTGCCTGTTCGTAATTCAGAGCGGAAATTCAGCAACGAATATCGTATAACACGCCAATGGCAGTTTTCCGCATCACTGCAAACGAGCGAACAGCATAAACTAACATCAATATTAAAACTAGATTAGCACCAGATCATTAATTCAGTTTGTATGTTTTATTTTGCTAACGCATTCATAAAAGGTTAAAGTTACCATAAGACCTCTATGACTTATTATAGAATAAGGAAGTGTAAACATTTAACACTGTTGGTTAGTTGTAATGAAATTATGCGACAGTCGTCTTGTAATAGACGAGTTATTGCGCTAAATAACAGGGCACTTTGCTCCTGTGCAATTCAGTTAGTTCCATAAGTGCATTTCACTGCCGTTGCAAATTACATATCGAAAACCACCATTTCCGACTAATTCATGAAAACTCATTAAGTGATGATTTATGTCTGTGAGTAGAGGTAAGTCTTTGACAATAAACGGCCTTACACTTGTAAAGACTTGAAAATATTTTGAACAAATTTTCTGAAAGCAAAGGATAAAAGTGTACAGCGTAAAAGGCAAGGCTTGCAGCTAAAGCGAGGAACTTTGAAAGCTCTTTTATACACGTACATTTTTTGATACAATGGCCGAGTATAGCGCGCACATTGTAGGTTTTATGAAGCGGACGATTACGAAAAAATATTGCATGCACTGCGACTTCATATATTATTCTGAATAGGTTCCCGATGGAACTCCTCCAGTTATTTTCTTATTAATCTGAAAAGTACTTCGTGCCAAAAACCCGTACACAATAAATAATAAAATCGTGCTTGCATATAACACAGGCTCTGAAATAAATCCATTTATATTCAGTTCGGGAATGAAGATCGAGGTATGAAAGTACATAATAGTTTCGGTCAATAGAAATTTAGATTTGGTTGATGGATGCGAGCGGGAAGAGATCGAGCTTCGGTAATGACGGGGGTAGGAAATTTCGCGGAATCGCTAATGAGATGTACAAAGCCGGAAAGGGAAGATGCACGTAAAAGTTTCACAATTTTCGCAGTTCCTCAACCGTACCGTCGTTTCGAATTTGCATTGAATACTAATACTTGCTACAGTGCACCCGCTTTTGTGTCTTTAATATACAATCAATCGGAATTCGTTAGGGGGTGGATTTGCAAAAGCATAAAAGTGGGTAACTCGGACGGAATTTGTGGTAATTCCTTTTCGCGTTCGAGTTTTATTATAAAATAAAAAATGTAAAACGTTACTTTATTCTTTTGCACTGTTTTGGTGTCAGGTGATTATCTACTTTTAGAATTCTTTTAGAATTAGTTGCAGCACCACTCCTCTTCATTTCCCTTCTCTATCTTTGTGAATTTTAAGTTGTTCCTTATGTCTTCCATCCCGTCAACCTCTGCTGTCTTCTCTTCCCAACAACTCTTCTTCCCCCCCACCTCTCTTTTTTTGTGTAACATCCTCTTCAGATCTGTTTGTATTTTTTACTACTACAATTTCTTGCTTGGTCATGTGAATTGTGAAGGGCTCTTCGCCGAAATGCGAAGTAAAATGGACGCATTTCCTCATTCGTATTCGCAAGCAAAAAGAAATTCCGCGAAAAGAAAAGCATGCAATCCGCGCATCTAAATTGGGAAATAGCAAATTAAATAGCCCGGTTTAAATTAGATAATAAATTATGCAGGGCGAGATGGTAGATTGCCTTGCGGTGAAGCGAGCGGCTCGTATATGTAGGTCCGCAGTGCCAGGTGCCGACTAATCCGGCAAATGGCCGGACCGAGCAATGGTCCATACACTACATTAATTATCATCCTACCATGGCAGGCGATATGCATAATATAAGATGAAGTGCGTCCTCGGCGAGGATCAAGTTTGCAATAAACAGCGCCGCGCCCCTCCTCGGTTTATAAATACGTAAAACCTTTCGCACGTCACTGGAATGCCATCGCGGCGTGAAAAATGTAAAGGCATAAATAATTACTGCGACCTAAATATTCCATTTACCGGAGGGATTTGTTTCACGGCGTGGCTTAATGGCTACGGAACAAACTGTACAAATTTTATGCTGAAATATGATATGAGAGGGGCCCTTCAAATTTTTGTCGCTGTAATGAAGCCTAAACGCCTATAGCTGTAATATTTTTCATCTCTCGTCATTGTCGTTTCAAGAACAAGTTAAATATTATTAAGCAAAATAATTGATACTTCTTCTAGTTATAGATAACAACATTGGTTAGTATCACAAAATCTTTTAAGCGGACACTAAATCGCGCACTATACACTTAACGTTTCGCAGTCGTTCGACAGCTTCGTCAGAAGGACTTCTCGATACGTGTATTATTTCTGAATCATCTTCTTTTTCTAATTCATGCGACTATTTAACTTTCTTCAATCGATTCTTCCGAGATAATCAAGTAAAAAATATGCATAATTAGAAACTGTTCCTGATTCTAAAAGGACTGATTCAAAACACAGAAAATGGGAAGATCTTTAAAAAAGAAGAAGAAATATTTGCATATACAACAAACGAGGATGATATTCAGAAGTTTACCAGAAGTAAATTTGCCAGTCGGTTCAATTTCGAGGAAATTGAAAGACTTTGGTACTGTTACGTTCTTGATTCTGAGCATGCCGTTAAGGCACACACTGAATCACATGGAAGAATCACGTGTTACTTTTACCTGCCAAGAAACACGCAAGATTTAAGCAAAATGACACTGAAGCAACTGCTATAAAAAAAGACAAAAAGCGGAAGCCAAATTAGCATCCAATTGGAATTCACTGTTCCTTGATTGTAATGCCTCAAAAAAAAAACTCTGCTTGATCCGCATGGTGACAATAAAGCTATCATGAGGTTGGCATTAGGTGCGAGACACAAATCGTTGCTTCATTAGAGAATTTTTGAAATAAGAAGGTGTTACCCAACCTGGTTGCAAAATTATTGAGCGTGCAAATTAAGTTACTTCCCAACTGCCGGCTATTCAGTGAGATGGATCGAGATCATTTTGTAACCCCAAAACAAAGGGTGTACTTTTGATGGCAAAAGTAAAACTGAACAGAGTAAGAGGCACTGCTCCAAAAAAGGCAAGAGAAAGATATAACATTGAAAAATTGCAAGAGGAAAAGCTAAACAGTATAAAAATCGAATCTCTCGCCGGATCCAGACATTGAAAAAGAGTGGACACAGATAGAGAGGATTGTGAAAGAAGTAGCTCGGAACCAGTTAGAATGTAAAGGCAAAAAGAAAGTGAAAGAGTGGTTCGACGAAGATCGCAGAGAGACACTGGAGTGAAGAAGTGTAGCAAGATTGAGCATGCTAGAAAAAGGAAGCGAGGAAGTGATGGAAGAGTACAGAAAAGCACGATCGAAAGCAAAGCAGAAGTACGCAAATAATAGGATTCGGAATTTCTATCAGGAAGCTAAAGGAAGAAAGGAAGGTTACATGGGGGCCCAACATTTCTCCAAAAATAAGGAAGGAGAGCTGATAGAGAACTTAGAGGGAAACTGGACAGGTGGGAAGAGTATTTCAGCGAGCTACTGGTTGTCAAAGGTGAATCCACTGAATAAGAAGAAAGAGCAGAAGAAGAGGAGGAGAACGAATGGATTTACCAACAGAACAAGAAGTAAGGGAGAAGATAAGGAACCTGAAGAGCAACAAAAGCGCAAGAGAGAATGACCTAGCAGCAGAAGCACTGAAGTACGGGGGTGAAAGGCTGTTGAAACGGATACCTGCACTGATAAGCCAAGTATGGGAAGAAGAGAGGATGCCAGAGGCATGGGAAACCTCGGTCATCCATCCCATACATAAGAAAGGAGATAAGACAGATTGTAAGAATTACAGAGACTATTAGACGTCGTGTATAAGATCCTGGCCAAAATATTGAGAATGAGGTTGAATAATTATTTGACAGGGGAAATAGGAGAGTACCAAGGAGGCCTTAGAGGAGGAAGGAGCACGATAGATCAAATCTTCACCATGAAAATGGTAGTAGAAAACTCACATGAGCAAAACCTACCGCTACATATGCTATTCATAGATTTTAAACAAGCATACGATTCTATCAAAAGGCCATACATATACCGAGCATTACATAGTCTGAAGATCCCGACCAAAATAGTGAAGTTAATAAAAATGACAGTGAAAAACACGTGGAACAGAGTAATAGTAGCAGGGAATCTCTCACGAAAATTTCTGGTAGGTAGAGGGCTGAGACAAGGGGATTCGCCGTCGACAACTTTATTCAACCTAGTTCTGGAGGTAGTAGTGAGAGAGAGCGGAGTGAATACAGAGAGATTAATTTTTAAGAACAAACACCAGTGCTTAGCCTATGCTGACGATATCGTGCTGATGTCTAGATCCAGAAAGGAACTGGTGAAGATCTTCAAACAACTGGAGGAGAAAGCAAAGAAGTACGGACTAAGAATTAACGAGGCGAAGTCAAAGTATATGATGATCCAGAAAGCAACTGGTGAAGATCTTCAATCAACTGGAGGAGAAACCAAAGAAGTACGGACTAAGAATTAACGAGGCGAAGTCAAAGTATATGATGATCCAGAAAGGAACTGGTGAAGATCTTCAAACAACTGGAGGAGAAAGCAAAGAAATACGGACTAAGAATTAACGAGGCGAAGTCAAAGTATATGATGATCCAGAAAAGAACTGGTGAAGATCTTCAAACAACTAGAGGAGAAAGTAAAGAAATACGGACTAAGAATTTACGAGGCGACGTCAAATTATATGATGATGAACGAACGATAAACGGAGGGCGAAAGATACATAACAGTAAAAGCAGAGAACGAAGAAATACTCAGAATCGAAAATGTCCAACAGTTCGAGTACATAGACAAGCAAATAGAGGAGAAGAAACGAGGGAAATTGAGAAGAGGTTGGTGAAGAGAAGTAAGGCAGTAGGGGCCCTACATAGGAGCGAAGGTTCGGTTGTATACCACGGTGATCCTGCCTACTGTACTATACAGAGCGGAGACGTGGGTGGTAAATAAGAAAGAAGAGACGAAAATAGCAATCTGGGAAAGAAAGATGCTAAGGAAGATTTACGGAGGAGTTCAAATAGACTAGAGTAAACCAGGAGCTAAAACTTCTGTATCAGAGACCGGACATAATACAATTAATAAAAGCAAGAGGAGTCGCGTGGTTAGGGCATGTAGCAAGGATGGAAGAGAGCCGCTGGGCAAGGAGGGCGCCTGAGACAGGTGAAGGAGGAAAAAAAAGAAGAGGTCGTCCGCGTAAAAAGTGATTGGAGGCTGTTGGAGAGGATCTGAGAAGCATGGGAATAGAAAACTGGAGAGAGAGAGAGAGCAAACGACAGAAAAGGGTGGAAGAAGATAGTGAATGAAACTCAAGCCTTGGGCCGCGAGGGCCTGTAGATCTAATATGTATAAAACAAAGGGTGCATTTAAACGAATAAAATAAAAATCACCAGTAATTGCACACTTGTCTTTATTTGTGTATAAAAAATTTGTTAAATAAAATAAAATGAAATCAAAACTCAGTGACGGTGCAGATCGTTAATAACCAAATGACATTAAACGTCAGAACACGAAAAGACGGATCCGTTTGTTCATTCGTTAAATAGCAATAACTATAGTACATTTAACCGCATGCTTGTCAACACAGTCTGTACTAAAATGCGTCCAAAATATTTAAAAAAATATATAATATGGGGGCTGCTATGGAGGAAGCAAGTACAATTTATTCTTAATTGGTTGCAATTGCATAAAATTTGTTTTGACAGAAGCGCACTAAAGAATTTTATATTTCTTTGCGCAAAATATTTAGGCTAACTAAATATAGGAAGGCATAAATATGAAACGAGCCGATTGAAGGAAATTTTATTGGCGGAGCACATGTTCGAATTGCTTTTGCATAAAAAAATATGCTCTCCAAATACCGACTAGATTCCGAAGACCTTTCCTGCGCCATTTTTTATGCATGTGACGGAATACATGAATTATAAATTTACGTTCGCCGATATGAAATTTAAACGCGCGCTTCTCCTGCCGCGCACGAAATTTCGAAATTTCGCTCGGGCATTCCAGGTTCGTTAATGCCACTTATGAACTGTGAACCGGTAAGCGCACTTTAAGATTTTCGAGCTTTATGGGGCATGAGAAACCCCAGAGCGTATAAACCGCAGAGGTGCACTTCGTTTCAAAACGGAGGAGTTCCAGAAACAAAGTTAATTTAATGCAAGAAGAGAAGAAAAAAATTGATATGTCCCCGGAAAGCGTAATTTCTTTTTTTTTCTTCTTGTTTCAGGAGAAGTCCAGTTGGAGTGCCTGTTCCTATGACGAACGAAAGAACTACTGAAACACCTAGCAGGTAATTTTTGACTGTCGCGTCATTCCATTTGAAATTGTGTTGTTACAATAAAGCCCGAAACGTTCGATAAGAAAACAAAACACAAAAATGCCATAAAGCGCCGAATGCTCGGTCTATATATCATTCGCGCCGTCGCTCGCCCCCCCAAAAAAAATGCCTCCATATTCAGCTCTTTTTCAGTTAAGTGGAGGACGTAATAAAAACCGCATAAATACATTTATCAAGTCTACAATATCTGAAAATATGTGACAATGCAGCGAGGCGCACGTAAATCCCTATCACTGCACATAGAACGTCGTTATGTTCACGGTGAAAAAGTTTCGCGCAGGGAATTGAATTGTGATATATTTTCAAATTATAGTTAACTTTTAAATATAGATTTTTAAAAGAAATAATACAAAAGCAACATGTGTGGCACGTTCCCACAGAAAGCTCAATCTATTATGATAATTGGCTGATAGAGGTGTGAGAAACATTTTTCAGTATGTCTTGCAATTTCGATAACCTCGGTAGTACCTCGGAAAAGACCTCCAGTTTCACGAAACTACTGTACACACCAATGCAGGTTGTCTTCAAGTGTTTTGTGATCAATAATGACATCGGGAAGTTTAAGTCTAAACTCTTCCAAGCAGTTTCGTACTCAGTACACAAATGCCCCATCGATTTTTGGACTATTACGAAAATAACTTTCAATCACAAATGTTTTCTGCTCTAATCTAAACAGCATTTTGTAATTCAATAAACGTAAAATAAATGAGTCCTGAAAATAACTTATTTTTGTATAAAACCACCAAACAAACACGAAAACACTTACTCGACAATTGACAGGACGAATGACACTAGTGACAAGTCTGTTCGCGGCGAGCTTATGCTGCGACGCGACGTGCCTTTACGAAAACAAAATATTTCCATAGCCAATGCTGCCGGAATATTAAAAGAACAGAAGATACTTTTACAGTTAGATGCAAGGCGCTAAGAGGACCAGAATTTTAACAAAAAAATTGATTGATGAAGTTGAATGTTTAATTTTCCTCGAGATAGGTTTCTTGTGTTGGAACTGTGGAAGTCGGAATTATCCACCGCATAAAATTGACTATAAGAATGTCAAGCGACCGCATTGTATTAACGTTTTTGCCCCAACGAGAAACGACCATTCGTAGTTCTGTTATTTGAGGTCAGCGGTCGGCTTTTATCCTTTCCATTTTAAATTCGTTTCAGTTTGCCTTTGTTATTCATTAGCAAAAACGTTTGTTTTTATATAGAAAAGTTCCGTCCCGCGGCGGGGCCCGCATTATCTATCATTCCAGTAGCTTACGTTATCTTTGTCCCGCCTCTCCTCCTTTTTTTTTTGTGCATAATGTGAGACATTTTATTCAACATTTTATCCGTGTGTACTAAGGACAAAACCAACATTATTTTATCAGCTTTCGCATTCCGCGGCGCGGCCCCAGCATATTCTTCGTTTGCCCAGCGACATTTTTTATGTAAATAAAATAAATTTATGCTCCGGACGGACGATTTTTGATTCGATTAATCAAAGAAATGCCCCAGGTAATTGCTTAAAAAAAGTTCCATTTCAGATGCTCCTTCACCCCATTCACTATAGAAAGCAAAATAAAAATGAATTAGAATATCTCAAAGCCCCAATTCCCGACACCGTCACAATCATCCAACAACTGTTCATAGTCCATAACCAAGCCGCGCGTTGCATTTTTCGTCACCTGCTCTGTGTCCGTTTGCGTCATTCGTATAAGCGCGTATAAGCGCGTAGCCCCGTTTGTAATAAATTCCGCTGATGTCTTATTATTATTAAATATGAACCTTTACGTTACGTTGTATTAGTTACCTCCTTATTGTGTTTACATTTAGACACGGTCGCAATTTGCCCTCAATTACACAAGTTCGCGTTTAAATACTTTTTATGTTTTTTATTCGCGGAACACAGAAAAAACCCTCGTGGTTTTTAGAAAATTCCGCCTCGTGACAATATGTTAATGATGTTTTTGCGATTTGGCCACACGGTAAGGAATCCTTAGACACTTCTTTGAACACCTAAATTCTTAACATCCTGACATTCGCTTCACTTTGGAATACGAAATTGACGGCCACTTACCTTTCCTTGATATCTTAGTAAGCCCCAACGGTAGATTAGGACACTCTGTGCATCTCAAACTGACCCATACAGGTCGCTATCTGAATGCACATTCACACCGTCATCCTTCTCAAAAATAGTCTGTCATTAACTCACTAGTTAGCCGTGCCTTTGCCCTTTCAGAACCCTCTTCACTTCAAACTGAACTGAACCACGTAACAAAAGTCCTACTCAATAACAACTACAAAGAACACGACATCCAAAGATCCATCTTTCGGTATCTCACCCCAATTCCACCACTCCTTGAACCTGATACATCTCCAGTCGCTACAGCTTACCTACCTTACATCCACACCATAACAGATCGAATCGGCAAAATTCTCAAACAACAGAACATTTACAATCCATTTACTTCCCCATGACGAAACTTTCAGACTGCCTACCCTCCACAAAAGATCGCATCCCCTTATAATCCGAAGGTGTGTACCGAATTCCATATTCCTGACTAGAATTCTACAATCAACTGGCTCGGCCCTAGTTGAACACAAATTAGAAACCGGTCACCAAATGCTATTTTTCGACTTTTCGACACAAAACTTCTAGCCCGCTCATCTCACTTTTTCAATCGTAAAATCCGTGAATTCACAGATATGCTCAAACACCCCAATAACCTGAACCGTCATATTGGCTTTTACCTCCACAATGCCTGTAAACATCTCATTAACGATCCGTCACGCCCCAACAGTCCAATCCCCGCTCACCGTTCCGACCCACTACCCCCACCGACCACAGACATACCTACTCAGTCTCAACGACTAACGAGAAGCGGCAGCAACACTACCAAGTTCTTCTGCAATGGAGAACGAAACGTCGGCAGTAGAAAAAGTCAACGTGACGCGGTTCCAACCGGAAGCCAATTCAAACATGGACGACGGCCGCGGAAGCCTTCAAGTTAAATTCTTACATCTCCTTCAAAATATGGGAAGTTTAAATGAGAGTAATAAAGGTGACGTGTTTGTTTAGAATTAGTTGGTTGTAGGTATATTGTGGTCTTTTTCTACATAACCTTTCCCTATAAAATGACTTATCACAGATTTTCATTATTGAATCGATAGCCAACCTTCATCTTAATGCAAACGAATTATAGGTGCAATTAAAGAAATGATAATAAAAAGCAGAAAGGAAATTGAAGAATGTCGAATGGGACAAAACCAGATTAACCACGTGCTTCCGGCTTCTGGCTTCCGGATGTGGTATAACAATTTTGCCGATGTTTCATCTTTTCTTGGAAAAAAACTTCTTCAGGGCTGGTGCTGCTGCTGCTTCTTTGTCGTTGCTGTTGCTCCATAGGAACTGTAAGATGAAATGTTTTATACAGACTAAGAACTATCGACTCCATCGTAAAAACGTAAAGTTTCAAGCAAGTGGTGCAAATATAATTCATAGGACAACAAAATAAAAGAAAATGTAGAATATTTAAAGAAGTAAATACGAAAATAAGGAAAACGACATAACCACAACACAAATCCAGGATATACGTAGATTCTTTTATGATGAACATTTGTACACAAATTTGTAATAACTTCTTTGGACGGCTTTAAAATTCGCGAACATCTCTACGTTTCATTTCCTGAAGAAGCTGTCAACCGATGGGAAAACAAAAAAAGTTTGATGCGACTTAAATCATTTGATGCAACTTAAATCAAAGTCGAAGCAAAGTAGATAAGAAATAACTGTCCCGTGGCTTCCGAAAGGTCGCACCGCTGGTCGGTAATATTATCTACACTACGGTCAGACTGCTACATGCTATTGTGTCTACCGTGGCCGTCTACGAGTTAATCTACTGCCCTAAATTTTCTGTTTACAGTTGAACAACCCTCCGGAGAACACTACAAGAATAATACCTTTAATTAGGGCTTACGTGATCGTCGTGAACAGGAAACTACGTCATGATAACCTGGTTCTTTTGGTACGAGCAGTAAAATAATTCTCCTGGACAAGGAATTAGACACTTTGAATAAAACTCAACAATTAACTTCAATTAATTATTTATTGAAAAAAAAAAGAAAAAATAATGGGAAAACTCCTGATATCCACCTCTGTGGAATCGGGATCGTGCGTTTGAAATAAATACAAATAAACAAAAATTACGATTTTCAGAAAGTACAGTATAACTCGTTTAACAGATTTCACTTTCGAATATCGGCGCGATCTATTTTCTTTCGATTCACACCGTTAGTGGTTTAATGTCTACACGGATATCTGTTGGAGAGCTCTGCTCCTTAATTAGATTAGTAATTAATTGAATTTTCAAATTAACTCGAGTCTTGGTACAGTGTTCGTCACTTCTGATCGTACTCAAAGACTTGTTCTGTTTAATAAACCAACGCACAAAGTGTCTCAGTGGGACCACAGTGTACTTAATTAATGGAGCTAACTAATGAATTAATCAGATGGTTTAGAGAAGTATGTGATACAAATGCCGCCTTCAACGATCAATTTGCAAGTAAATCAGTAGCAATCACCTGTTTTTCAGGGACTCCCTTGGGAGGTGGTGGTTTAACCCTATCGCTAACTAACCTGATTAACAACGGTGCGTGTAGTGAACCGAACTTCTTCTACTACGTCACCAGAGCGTTAATTAATTGTTTTGAGGGCGTTGCTCTACTCACTTACCTGTTTTTTCAGGACCCTCTGTATGTCGCTCTTTCGCCGTCTAACTTTGCTAATTAACTTATAGGGCAAGAATTAGTTGACTGTGTTTGACTGTGTTTGCACTCCACTATGGGTGGTTTTGGCTTTGCAGTCTCTAGGCAATCGCTTCTAATTAACCGACAAATCTCTCAGCAAAGACCTCAGTTCGCCCCCCACACGTATACAGGGAGTGAAAGAAACTTTGTTAAGAAAATGGCTAGGAATATGGTTCAAATTGTTTGGTTTTCAATTTGCCTGAGAGAATCCTCAAGGGTAGAATGATTTTTAAAAGTACACTGTATTGAAAGCCCAGGTAGATGTGGGAAATAGTTAATTGCTGTTGGTTGATTAAATTACAGAATTTGTCTACCAATTAAAGAAATGCTGACCAATCAATTTTTCTAGGATGAAGGTCACTAGTGAGTTTTAATACTCGCTGAAATGTAAAAAACGAAAAAATAATTTGATCAAAGTTATTTAAATGCAATGTCAATAAGAACTTGGCTGACTCTTTAGTCAGTAATTAATGCAAATCAAATTATCCTTACGCGATTGTTACCACCAAAGGTGCGCTGGAGGAATACAAATAAATGTCAATTACCTAAAGGCGAATAATCCGTGTACTACCACTTCCGCACTGTCCACTTTGATTTAAAAACACTCACGTCGCGACGCTTACATGTTGGGTTTAATTGCCTTTCTTAACACACTGTACTTTAGCCGTATCGAAATAAATGATTTAACAAAAAATGAATAAAGACCACAAGCGCCTAAGGAAGAACACGACTAAGCCAAATTAGAATTGCACTCGACCGTTCGCCTTTAAAGCGCCAATGCTACGCGTTCCTATCCCGCAAGTCAAAATTAACAACACCCCCTCGGACTTTTCAGCGAAATTCTGAAACCACTTCGACCAATCGTATTCGTAGCATTTATTTTCACACGTACGCCCATTCCAGATGCCCAACAAACGTATCAAGAGACCCCACATTAACTTATCAGGAAAATGCTCGCTGTTTGTCTGTCGCAAATGAAGTCCACATAAATTTTATTATTCAAGTGTAAAAGCTGACATTTTTTCAAGTATCTGTTTACTGACTGAAACGGACCAGACTCCAGCGAAGGCCTCAACTTGCCACGTAATCTGATATCTTTAAACACCTGGCCATTGAATATGCGCACTAACACTTAACGTTTCGCTATCTGACGAAGCTATCAAACGATAGCGAAACGTTAAGTGGTAATGCGCATAACCAGTGTCCGTTTTAAAGAATTTTGTGATATAAATGTTTAATAGTAATTTTTCAGAAATAATTGACGCATTTAAGCCGAGGCTTGAAAACTTTTAAATCCTATGGGAACGTGTATTCAAAGAACGACCATAAATGTACGTAATTTGATATAAACACGCCCGAATCCATTCCAATATCCTGTCAGAGAGTAGGATTAAACGCGAACCTATGTGTGGACTGCGTTTTGAACTAACAACTTCTGCATTAAATGCAAAGCTCCCGAATTAATTTACATTTTACACCGGACTAATGTTTCGAATTGTTTCAACCCTAAAAGCTACCTAATAAAATTGATGTTCGCTGATGAAAATCTTCGGTCCCCAACAATATAAATTCAAATATCACCGAGACAAATATGAATTGATGGACTTAAGGGTCCTCCTCACATAAAGCACACGTTGTGGTTTTGTTGATCCTTCGCAGGAAAGGCCGAGACCATAAAATGTTTATGGGGAAGGATTTGGTATTGACTGAGCTAATATTGTCGGTGTGGACGTGTTCTCGTGTCCTTACATGGATTAATGACTGCGGTTTAACAATCGAAATGCATTAACTGCCTGCCATGTCAATAATGAATTAGTCCCTCCGAATACGATAATTGACGTTTCCGACAATCTGTCTGCGATTTCAACGCTGCGATAAATTTAATTATTTAAATCTGCGTCCCTCCTTTTGCGCTTTTTGCATTTTCTTTACTCGACGAAAAGTTTTGTAGACAACGGGGAATATGATATAAAATTAATTATTCTTTGTGCATTAAACTAAAAGCACTTATGCTTTATAGCAGTGCTTCTCAACTTCTTTTTTAATTCTAATTTAACTGAGTAAGTAAGTGACTACTAGAGTAAGGAGTTTCACTACTTATTATTTATTATTTTTAAAATAGGTAGGTACCTCAAAGTATGTATTACTTTATTCCCCCCCCTGTGAAGCTCGAGGTGAACTAGGAATAATACTAAAAAAATAAAATAAAATACATTTCCTCCGTTCGATTTAATAATTTTCAAAGTGTATTATGTTAAATTGTAATGGCCGCGCAAAACGCGACCTTTTAAATTATCAAATGAAATTAACACGCGTTATCAGGAAATATTCAATTTAGTTGTAAAAGTGAGCTAATGTTGCTACAAAATTAACGTTTGTTGCATTTTCATAATGCACTCCCCGCGCCAGCGAAAATTTATAAACTCGTTAAACGTGAATAATGTCGTTTATATTCATAAATATAATTATTTATATTGCATTAGATTATCAATAAACGCGATTAACACTTCAATTAATATGTGTATTATATAACTATTTATGTGTAGCTTTTTATGGTGCAAAATAATGATGTTGCTGAAATTATGGAATTATTATTAATCGAGTTACTGTTTGGTGAATTTTTTTTGTTTTGGGGTAAAGTACATATCTCAGTTTGAAATAGTCGTACCCCCTCCCTCCCCCGTCAGTTTGCATTGTACTTTCGCGTAACAATCCCATTCAAGCAGTCGTAAAGTTCAATCGAGATATCGTAAAATCCGGTTCCGGTAATATATACATATTACCATTTGAAAGGGGGAAACGGCCGAAATAAGTGGATATATTTTTTTATTATCGCAAAGTTCCAGAGCAAGTTGGCCGCCCCCTGTTTTTGCGACCACCGGAATATTCAATCCCCCGATCTCATTTTACTATGCAACTTTCTCGTATTGGATCAGTCACTTCGATATACGATTTATCAATTCCTTTTCAACGCCAATCTCGAGGAATATCCCGCCCTTAAAGTAGATTGGCGGTGCGGTCGGTGCGCTCCGGTCGGAGACGCGGGGGTTCCTGCCCTGTATAAACGTCGAAACAGCGACGTGTAAAATCGCCTCCTCAAACGGAATGATTCGACCGCTTTTCAGAATTCCATTAAAAATTGAAAATTAAATTCTGGAACTTCTGCGAAATCCTCGGCTGTCGAAGAGAATTTCGAATTTATGAATTTTATTACGTATTAAAGTTTTTTCTTTTTGCTAAATCGAAAAGATATCCTATAAAACACATTCGACTTGACGACACCATGAAGGATTCAGATGCATAAAATATAAAACAATAAATATTAATTATTAATTATTAGAACGTGTTCTGTTGAAACCCCCCTCGGAGTAAAACTAGAACTAATTTACCCTCGCATAAATTACGTCGGGAAATGTGCAGCAAACTATGTTCAATTTGCACCCTATCCGAAAGCGCTGTCATTTTCATCGGCTGAAATTTAAGCGAGGAATTTGTTTTGTCAGTTGTTGGCTTTAACGTGTGTCTGTTTACCGGCGAAATTTTCATGTTTGCACACAACAAACTTGCTATAAATATGTTCAGCGAATAACACCGGAACCCAAACACCCGCAGGTGCTGTTTAATAGATAGAGGAGGCAAGCATGTGTAAGTACTTGTTCGGAACTTTGTGTTAAGTATTTTAAAGCCGGGGGCTGTTAATTTCTGCTGATAAGAAACAAACTAGGAAAATCGAATTACATTAGCTTTAAATCTGTTTTTTTTTTTTATTGCAATATTTTATCGACATTATGTTTTGCAAATTATCAAACATTTTCTTCTGGTTGATCTGTGGATGTTACTCCTCCTTCCCTTCCCACTTCTCAGTTTAGTTCTCATTCTTTTCTCTGCGTTTTTTCTATTTCATGTCCTCATTTGTGAAATGATCATAATACTCATCTCTCATCTTTCATTCTACATAGGTGACCAAAGCGTGTTGGTTGTTTTTTTTATACAAATCCCTTTTTCCTATGCAATGTCTCTATGGCTTCCACGCGTTCATCGTCACTGCGTAACCTGCCCTCTTTCCACTATAGCTCATGCTGTTCTTGTTCTCCTCTTTCTTTGAATTGTATCTAGTAGATCAATAGTTTTGATCAACTCTACACTAAGGCAGATAAGTTGGGTTTTACCTTCCATATTTCAAACTCAGTAAAGGAAGTCATCATCATTTTAGGCTTCGTTTTCTATCCTTATTTCTTCTTGGTTTCCTTTTCAAGTAGTACTCAAGTAGCGAAATAGTTGTTTTCTCTCTTACTTTCTACACAGATGCTTTTCTTGTTGTACAATTCCATCCCTTAGAACAGCAGATTTCAAATGAAAACTAAATCCTCTTTCCATTAACCATTTTCCTTTCTCATCTTCATACCCCCCTGTGTTTTATGTTTAATGAAGTTAATCGTAGTTACATGCTCCGTCTACTTTGATCCGCTTCTAATCCTCACGCTGTTCCTCGCTGATTTTCCACACAAAAATTAAGAGGGACACTAACAGACACGTAGAAATAGTATGAAAATTGGGAATACAAGGGAGAAGAAGACAAAGTATTACAGAAGGAAGTTGTCACCACATTTAAATTTAATTTACTTGTCTCTTACTTACCACTGACAGATGACAAGCTTCTGCTGACGAAACGTATCAGCTCTTCCCCGGGCTAGCAACAGTAAAGAATGGGGTAGGTCAATTGAGATGGTAAAAATTAAATTTAAAGGACGCCAGAAGACTGCTATCAGCTAAACGTAATCGACCGGTCGACGTCTTCAATCGACCAAATCGGGCAGAAAATGAATCAATAATAAACAGAGGCGAGACTCAGTGGGCACTAGTGCTAACTCAACGAGGGGACCTCCAACATCAGCCCACATCAGCGTCGCCGCCGCCCCACATCAGCGTCGCAACCGCCCATATCAGCGTCGCTGCAGCCACATCATCTGCCACTACCGCCGACAACCCGTCCTAAAAGAACGAGGACTATCTCCCTCGCCAGCTGTCCAAGGGAAGACGCCACCGGAGCCTGCCCTGGCCACGTTGTTCCAACCCAATCACCCCTAGGCTGAGCAAGGACATGTCGCGCTCCACTGCAGCCAAGGAACGTTGACACTGAGGACCGACCTTGACCAACCACAACAACCAACCAACAAACCCAGTCGCCGCGAACGACTCAGGACCGCATCCCCAATTATCGGACAAACCACCCTCAACTAAATTAATTACTAACGTAATAAAGAGGTATTAATATTTTTTTAAATCATTATCTTAAAGCTCTACCCTCTGATAAACCTACGCACCCCAATCAACCCCGAAGGCCTCAGGACCACCTTCGTGACATGGTGGAGGCCCTTCGCGACATGGTTAAACCGCAGTCTCCCCTCGGCTTCGCGACAATATCTGGTCAGGTTTCCACGATCGGGTTACGGCACATTCACAGGGCAGGAACGCCACCGGAGAATTAGGCCTAGAAGCCTGGACTAAAAGCCTGCGCCAGAAAGCTGCGCCCAAACAGAAAAGCCTGAATGTAAAGGGAATAGGTTTCGTTAGCAGCCATTTTGATACACGCCATTGCACTTTTTACATTACCTGGGGCTAATAAGTTCCCAGGCCTGGAATTGGAGTTAAAATTATCCCCATATGTGTAAGATGGTGTCACGAAAACTTCCGGGACAGCCGCAAATGAGTTACTCCTCCCAAAAAGCTAGAACTCCGATAATTCTATTATGCACGTAAAACACGTCTAACTTGTAACACACTTCGAACAAGAAAGGACCTAACGAGGCGAAATTGTAGCAGACGAAGGTTGCTAGGATATGAAACCGAAGACAGTCACGTGGTGCGTCATCCACCAATAGACTTCGAAGAAGCAAAGAAGGGTTACAGGCTTGCCAACTATCGAAAGCGGGCCAGATATCGTCTAAACTCCGCGTTTTCTACGGCGGGAGATTTGAAACGTAACAAAGTGGCTACAAATCAAGAGATAAGACAAGTGAAGATGAATTATACTGATAGATGAGACCATACGTACTCTTTCCACTATACGAGCCCATCGGCACTAAAATTCGTACCCCTTCGAATGAATTTTTAATTTATATATAAAAGGATTACGGAAATTTGCGAAGGTCAAAGATCCTAATCAGAAAACGGCCGCAAGGAGACTTGTCAGAAGCAAATAATCTTTGGTCAGGCTCAGGTTGAAGGAGTGTTTGTCAAAGCAGTGAAAAAGGCTATATCATAATTTTCCCTAAAAGCAAGCGGTTTGCCAGAGATATGCAAGACTGCCTGAGCCAATGGTACGAGCTACTATTCAGTCTTGCATAAAATTACAATATAACTTTCTCACTGCTTTGATGAACACTCCTTCAACCTGAGCCTGACTAAAGATAATCTGCTTCTCTTTGAGCTATCTTGCGGTCGTCTTCTGATCTTTGCTAATGACCTTGCAGTACTTTTTGATCAGTATCATTTTATTTTCTTTTTTGCTCGATTTCTTCTAATTATTTATTTATTTTTTTCATGCAACTGTAAGGGATGGGTGGTTAAAAATGATAAAAGAAAAGGGATAATCTATGCTCCTCTAGATATCACGACAAGAGTGAGAGATAAGTTCTATTACTACGCCCGAACTCTCTATCTTAATTCACTTTACAAAAATAAGAACAAAAGAGAAGTAATCAACTATTTCCACTTCTTCTCCTCACTCTTTTACCAAAATTTAACCTTAAAAGACCCAAGTAGCAATTTCTTTATTTATACGTTTCTGGTTTGAACTTAAATTAGCCAGAGATTGCTCTCAATGTCCCCTTTATATGGAATGAGATATTAGCCCTTGCCAGCCACTACATATATTTTTCGGGATTGACGAAATTATGTTCTTTCTTTTAAATGAAATTTTGTTAAAAATAAATGTATGTTCAGAACAGGTAAAAACAAGTACAAATCGAATTAAGGAATTTGGCATGAAGCGAAATTCTAAACGGTATTAAAACATTAACTCAAAATCATGTGTGATCAAATAACATTTAAAAAAATTTTAATAAAGAAACATATAATAATTCAGATTATTAAAGGGCATAATTTAGACACGTGTAAAATTTTAAATGTAATTACAGATTACTTCAGTCAATACAAAACAAATTCAAAGCAGTTTTATGACGGGAAATCATAAACAAACAGTTGTTATTTTCTAATAACACAACAAATTGGCAATTAAATTAATGTTTTCTCACGCAAACCATGGTATTAGATACAAATAGACGGACGGATTTTGACGTTTCGCTGTACGTTGATAGCTTCTTCAAGATAAACTTATTTAATAATTTTCATCGGACAAGAAATAACTTCATAGAGTATGTTAAAGAAAATGGATTCGAAAATATGATCAAATGTATTTTAATCTAAAATTGCTTTGAAGATAGTATGTAATCAAATACATTTGTTATTCAGTATTGAAAGAACCCCGTTCGTATTTTTTTATTGCGAAAAATGAGATCCGACTTGAAAGATAAGGAGGAACGAGTTTTATTTAGACTCGTTGAATTGAATTTTTACGTTTCCGCCGCCGTTGCTATCGAATTTATATTATTGCGCGGGCATAAAAAAATAAAATAGACCCGCCGTAAATAAAGATAATACAATTCAGCGTAAGCAAACAATTCGTATCCAAACGGATGCCATACAATAAAGTAAGAACGTCGAGGCCGGCACCGCGAACGAAATTGATATTTCCAGCGCCCTATGGGAAATAAAGCAACGATTGCGGGGAGTTCTTAGAGGCCTTTGAGAGTTGAAAATTTAGTCCATCCTTTGATGGCCGCACGAAAAAATAGCAAATAAATTTCAGGGTCGGGAATATGAAATAAAGAAATCCCCCCGTTGCTCGCGTTATGAATCGGCCACACACAGGAAATAACAGGACAGGTCATTTGTGATGGGCGAAACGTTGGAATATTGAAGAAAATAAATTTCTCGTCGTACGTGGACGAAATACGCGATGGTTTTTGTGCGCCCCCGCTGAAAGCTTCGAGCACCGAAATTTGCATGCGCATTTTTTACGTAAATTACGGCCATGTAGAACATGCATAAGCAAATATTATAATTCTGACATGACGCCGTAAAATAATACTTCCGACCTGAAGCGGAGAGACAACAGCTTTCATGGAAGGGCGGGCGGGGGTCGGTATAAATTTATAATGTCGTGTGAGAGTTGGACACAGCTGGGAAGGCACAAGATAAATTTTGAACAGAACTTCTGTGCTTTGTATCGTATGTTTTACTACCCTAATTTTCTGACCGTTTAATAAAACTTTTTGCCTGAGATACCCTCGTTAATAAAGCTTAATGCATGTTACTTGCAGTGGTGACATTATAAATTATTTCTACCTTGACTTGCGTGAGAAATTACTATTACTATTTACCCCAGTAATAGAAGTCAGATGAACAAATTTATTTTGTTGTAGGAAAAGAAGAACAGTGATGATTCGACTGCTTGGAAAGCGGTTGATGACTCGGCTGCTTCTGCTGGTGTGCACTCTGAGTCTCATTAGTATCCTGTTCCTGAGTCGTTGCGGTCTTAATACCTTGGAACCAGAGGCAGAAGAGCAAGACACACAGCCTGCTTTACCAGGTAATGAATGAGACTTTATTTCCAACAACGTCCTAGGCAATTCTTGTTTTAAATTGAATTCATTACAAGGAGAAGAGAAAATTGAAAATCCAATTATTGTTCCTTGCTCTAGACTAAGTATCCAATCACTCCCGGTTCAAATACGTTTAAATTTGAATGTACACAATCGAGATTTCTTAATAAAATAATATGCAGTCGATTCTTTCGAAATTTATCCCGAACTTGTTTTATTTCTAGAGGCCTTTGTTACAAACGGAATATTCGATGTTAGTAGCACACAGAAAGCAATTTACTTGATCCAATTAGCTTGTATTCTCTGCGAATCACGTTCATAAATAATAAAGTAATTTCCATAAGAAAGACGACAGGACGTCCATCGTCGTCGTCGTCGTCGTGCATTTCCCCAAAGCAAACGAAGAAGCACGTCGATGTTTATGACGGATCTGTAACGTCATGCGACAAGAAATAGTGCCCGTATTTCCATTAAGGTGACAAGAAATCGTAAGTCAGAGGGATTTCGCTGACGTTTATCTAGGCCGTTCAAATATTTCAATATAACTGTCGCAGAAGCTATCAATCACGGATGGAAACGTTCGTTTCTTCTTTTGCAAACGAGGACATGGATTCGTCACTTCCTCGGAACGATTTTATTTATTGCCTAGGAAGTAGCGACGAATTTATTGTTCGGCGGGCCCTGAAAAAGATGTTTTTTCCTCTATCGTCTTGTTTAGTTTCCGTGTTTACAGAATTCAAAAATTTATACGAATACGTTCGGCGTGATTTATGTACACGCAAGAGCTAATTTATAGTATTGAATATTTAAGAATAGAAACGAACGACAAACAACAGAAACAAAGAAATACTCGAGCAAGATCTGAAATTAAAATATGCTATAAGTTTCGCGAATATTTTAGCGTTCGCATCAAATGCAAATTCACATTGTTTCCTTCAATTCTAAATCTTGCAACAAAGGCAAAGATCTCTATTTTCTTATTGATAAAAATTAAAGATAATTGTTTTCGTCTTTGACATTCATTTATCTGCATTGCTGCAACGTACGATTGGCAGTAAGAAATTCAGCAATTACGTGACTATTAGTTCATTAAGAGTAATGTAAAATACGTGAACAATAACTCAACGAAAAAGACGCATTCGAAGCATAGCAAAAGTGTTCTAGATAAATCAAAATAAAGAAATAATTTGGTTTGTTCCAACCTTGGAATTCCGTGGTTGAGACGCGAAGTCCTCTTAGGCCGGTGAAACTGCTTTATGCCTGCAAGACGCGAAATCCTCTTAGGCCGGTGAAGTTGCTTTATGCCCTTCCCTCGATGCGTTCAACGGCGAGTTCGAAGGGGCCGCGTGGAAAAAGGCAGTCACAATTACGAAGCGCAGAAGTGTAATCAGCGTAATAACAGACAGGGGTCCTACCAAACCAAAAAACGAAACCCCGATGAAAGCTGGTTTTCTTGACGCAATGCGATGAAGTCGTTCGAGTGCGAGGTGCCCGTAAAGTCACAATATCCGGCTTAAGCCGAGTCAATTCTTGCTTCGAAGAAGTAAACAACGTCTCCCCAACTTCAGAACCCCGAATGAAGGCCTGTTGTTACACCGCAAATTCAGGCAACACGAAATTCAGAAAGCATCAAAGATGGCCACCGTGGTGAAACGTCGAACAAACTCTCACGTACAGTTCAACGAACAACCAGTCAATCAATGATGTTTCTGGCTTCGCTTCACGCAAGGGACGCTGGGAAATTTTTGGCACACGTGCAACGTATTGAAAATTCAAAACAAGGGTATGCTATCCTCCTCACAGGTATAACAAAAGGGAAATATACCCAACGGTATTATCTAAGTCGAAAATAAAATGTAACGGAAGTTGAAAGTACGACTAAAGTACACGACAAAATTTACATTAATGCACTATGTCTAAATATCTCCGCAGCGCCTGAACAGTCGAGATTCGCTCTCTTTGTTTATGCAAATACTAATTCACGAAGTAATCAAAATGTGCAAAAGAACTACTACGTAAGCAAAGTCAAAAGTTAATAGTGGGCGTGACACCCTACTCAAATATATTTACAGAAAGAATCATGTAGGTATACGAGACATACTATTTCATTGAAGAACGGGAAATTAAACTCGAAAACTGTAAATCCTGTTCGGAAGGAATCAGAAGCCTACGTCTTGGGAGGCACCGATAAGTACCCAAAATTAACGTGTACGAAAGATAACGCAAAACGTAAGACGAAACGTGGTCATCCACGGAAGGGGTGCAGTTCTCGGTGAGTACTCTATGCGGTTCGGCAGTTCCGAATAGAGGTCTTTCTCTGCGAACACGATGTCAAAGTAGATAGAATCTCGAGATTCGATAGCATCAACAGCAAAGCTCGTCCGGGTTAGCCCCAAAACTCGAACAAGGAGGTGATCCTAACTCATAAAACTAACTTTTGCTAACTATTATTGCTTTCTATTTTCTGTATTTAAAGTTTTACTTCAAACATATAAACTTATACCGTAAGTAAACTGATTTGTGTGACATCACACTTGGGCAAGACAAAGAGGAAACATATTGAAGCAAAAGTAGTCATATAATTGAGAGGCGTTTTCTTATTTAAGAGAAGATTTTGTCGCTAATTCCAAGAACACACAAAACACGTTGCACCAGGTCGAAGACCGAACGTAAAAAGAACGACTGAAAATGGTGGTCGGTACATCACACGTAAAAAGAGTCACGTGGTGCCCCACAGCCAATAAGCTTCGAGTTAGCGAAGGAGGAATACAAGATTGCCAACTGTATCGACAGCGGGTCAGATATCGTCTCGATTCCGCGTTTTCTTTGGCGGGAAAATTGAAACGTAACAAAAAGAATGGAACTATCCATGAATTGGCAGGCTCAAGCAAGGGTAATGTTGAAGATATGGACTGACCATATGAAGAAATTGAAATTCCCGCAAACCACAAGAAGAACGAAAGGAAGAATCAATCACCACAGCCAAAGAAAATGGGGAATCCGCAGCTGATTGCAGAGGTAACAGAAGGAGGAACTATTACGAGACTTTCATTGGAGAACCTCGGCCTACGGATCATATCAGACGATAGTATATAAGCAGTTAATTTTTTTTATTATTTTAAGATATATTGGGAATAATTTTAGTTAATAGGGGGATTTACTTTAACTTCATTTAGATAAACGAATACAATTTTGACCCCTGTTGCTCTCTTCCAACCCTGAGCTACGCAACCCCCGAGCAACCACAAGCTCGTGACAATATGATAGGCCAGAAAAATTTTTTCCACTCATTTGTCTACTTAACGTATGTTTTCTTTTTGTTCAAAGCCGTCGTTTTACAAAATCCGATCGTCTACGCTTCACGTTTAAGTTATCTGCAATCTGTTAATATTGTTACATCCTGATAGATAGGCAACCAATAACGCAGAATGATCTGTTTGTAGTTGCCGGCTCCATCTAGCAATGCCGCGGGATTTCTCGAAGGTTTGCCATAAGTGCAAACATTTCATTCGAAAACTTGGGTGTACTAACTAATTAATATACCGAGTTATTCACAATTATGGTTTTCATACACGGTACACCAAATGTACACGAAATGAAACGCTTATGAATATTGGTAAATTCAAACAGTAATAGAAATTACCCCCCCCCCGCCAAAAAAAGAAAGTGAAAATGATACTTTGGAAGCAAATGATCTGAAAAACCCCATAAATTTATTATAAAAGCGTGATTTATTAACCTGAGGTCGTAAAAAAAATTATTTCCTGAATGGAAGAGACTTCGGCGGCTTTATTAAAAAAAAAAAAATAGAAACGGAAAGGAAGTTCTTCAATATAAGATATGAAGTTATTTTACTGCCACGATTTATTTTATTTTGCATTTGTATTCATGGTTATTCCCAGGTTTCCGTCGTTCGCTTCATTATAGGAAGAGCGATGATTTACTTACTTTTCGAACCGCTGCTGACTTGGGCCTTCCTTCTTTATGAGAGCTCCTCGTTCTAAAATCTAAATCATCACCTGAAGAAGTACGAGCGTTTCCTCTCGAATAATTTTATCGCATGCACGGCTGGGTCTCGCTATAATTTCGAAAACACGAGGATTTAAACAAGTTCGACTGCAAAGTCTGTTCGCAGTGTTGTTATTGTGTAATTATACATTTGACAATCAACAGCGACATGTCATGTTTGTAGTGTAATTCACTCGCGAAAGACAAACACGAGGTACAACATTGTGCTTCATTAGCTGTACATGCGGCTGTATTGTTTCAGTTAACACTCCCCGAAATTAGTAGTAGCTTATTGATTAGTATGGAAATGGCAAACTACGACACTATGTGCTTTGTTTAGTGAATTGCTCAAGCAACCTTTCTCAATTTATGTTTGATTGGTTGGGGAATTGCGGTCCCAAACAAATTTATCCGTGATTATTCGCAAGTTTGTACAGACTCGTGTTATACCCCCCCGACTTCCTGTTTCTGATTTAATTAATGATTTTTCACCACTCTTTTGGGGATTAAATTGCTTAAATTCTGGGGGAGGGGGATTTTACTTATGTAATCGTTAAAATGATAAATGGTTATTCAAAAAGAAACTTCGTATTTTCCTAAGGAAAACACTCAATAACTGTTGGTCTATTGAATTGCACTTTGAACTCCATTTAACAATGAGATTACCGAAGTTGTCAGAAGCACCCTTCGATTTCCCATTATTTTTCAGAGTTGAACTGGACGAAATGTAACAACTTGGAAATTGATAAAGGAATACATAAACATTGGCCGCAAAATTGTATGGGGTCTTCGCTTTGTATTTCGGCGATCAGCCGCGGGCGGTGCGCGTAAATCCCGTGGATCTATGCCCAAGCACGGTTCCTCGGTATATTCCCGAAGGAAAGACGCCGGCGCCGAGACGCTTGTCGATTGTTACGGGGATGTTTATGGATCAACGTAACGCTCTGATGCTTTCCTTTATAAATCAAACCGACGCCGGCCGTTACTCCTAAAAAATTCCCAACACAAATCTCATAATGTTAATTGTCCGACTTGATGAAGCACTTAGGATTTAATTTATAGTCACAACCGACCGGGAACTTAATTAAGTTCCCAGAAAATTGTAATTAAACTTTCGTTAGTGTACTTCAAAAAATTAATTACGCGCCTTATACGTACAATCTGTTATAACTCGACTTTTTAGCTTCAAACTTTTTCGAATTTTTTTTTAATGTTAAAATTCAAGTTAGTTTATAAAGTTGGAGAGTTTTTTTTTTGTAATAAGTTCGCAGAGCATTTTCTAACAAAGTTAACATCAAGCGGTTTCAGAAATATTTGTAGAAAAAAATATAGTAATTCACTCTTTATTTAATTAATCAAACTTTATCTCTGGGTTTATTTTTTTTAAGTGATTTTGTTTACAGTTTCAAAAAGAATTGCTACATTTTTGTTCAGCTTATTATGAAATTGTACAGGGTGTTCAGTAAAGAAAGGAGCACGTCTGAGTGACTCTTTAGATCAATAAAAATTTCTCTCGTGAAAAAGTTAGGATCCATTAAAGAAATACTTATTTATACTTACTCATTCTTAAGCTATTTAATTCTAATTTGGTGCAAGGAGAAGCGGATTTGGTTGTGTTCTTTTTATGCCAAATTGAGTTTGTCAATTTCTTCTTGATCTCCGATTTCCCCCTTCATTTTTCTTGTCCCCAATTTTTCGCTAGTCTCATTATTTAACTTTCGCCTTTATTTATTTGTTTTCTTCAACGTTCTTGTCATATATCATCAAATTAGGCATCCCTTTATTTATAGGTATAAAATATAATTAGCAATTATGTTTGTACGTTCAAGCTTCTCTGAGAAACGCAGACATTTTTCAACGTAGAGAAAAAAAGAGAAACTTAACTTCCCTTCTCGATCGTAATTTATCAAAGCGAAGTTGGATCTAACGAACAAATTGCGAAGGATGAAGCCTGGCAAAGTAGACATCCGATATCCCGATGCGGCGTTTAACCCCCGCAACCCTTTCAATATTTAACGGCTTAAATATGCGCATAAGTCGCTGTCGCGGACAACAATATCGACGTGTAACAAATGCGGGCGCAATTTATGATGTGTTCGCCTCCGGCAATATCCAAAGTTAACATCGCTTTTTTTTTTCAATAAAATTGGTTGTCATTTTCACGTCAAGCGTTGCAGAAAGCTTTGTGTATCCATCACGCTTGACACGCACTCTCTCTCTCGTATTCAGCTTGCGTCACGGTGTCTGATTTACGCAAGAACTAACTTTCAATACTTGTCAATCATATTTAATCTATGGGGGGCATTTGTCAATTTATGACACCATTTAGTTTGCATTTTTTTTTTTCGTGTATATAACAATTCCTGACTGTATAGTTCAAAACCATCAAAGTTGGTGTTGTCAAAACCAACTGATTCTGATTGTTTCACGCACTAGTCAGAAACTGCTGTTGGAACGAACCTTACAAAGAAAGGTACTCCATACTGCACCAACATATTTTCATTTGAAATAATTCTGTGTGTTGCTGTTTTACGCTTCATAAATCGACGTGGAAATTCCGCTTTTGATGTGGGGGGCTTTATGAAGCGGACGCTTTAAATATATCTCGATATACTGGAAATTTCCCGAACGAACGAAATTCGATACATACAATTAAACTTTAGCGCGGCGATCAAACGGGCGAAACCTTTAAATGGAGCTCCGCCGGCCGTAAAACGGTAATTTATCTGGAATTGAATTCCTACTGTTCGGCCCGAAAATCTGATTTAACGGCGGCAAAGATTCCGATTAGGTCGTGGCCGTGTGGACCCATTAACGAGCAGCTCGCACATTTCGCTGTTAATATGCTCTGTGAGTTACTTGCCACGAGGCTTAATCCTAATGGTGCATCGAGAGGAAATTGTGCGACCGCAAAACAAATACGCATTAGCGTTTCCGGACGCCATTTCCATCACCACCTGCTGGTTTTCATGGAAAGAGCAGCGGGAATTCTGAATATAGCCACAGCGAAGCGATATCAAATATGAATTCAAATGTACCCTTTTTGACAAGAGATAGATTAATACATATTTCTTCTCAACATAAATAAATAATATATTTACTAAAATTTATGCTTGGGACAATGAAAAAATTAAAAGAAACTGGGCCAACGCACAGGAAAAATATTTCTCAAAGTACCAAACAAGACTTGGGAAGGTAAGAAGTTCTCAGCATACATCACTTACCCAACTACCCATCTACCCATAGAGTTCTACAACACTGACCACGGATTGATGTGTTGGATGTGATCGTGAGTGTGATCGCTGTAGGCGTAAGGAAACGTCGCTGTCTGCAGTCTGGTTGAAAGTGGCCCCTCTTGATAGGAAATCGAACTAACAAAGTAAAAGAGCCGCCGAGTGTAAACAAAATACCGTTACGGTCTTCTAAGTAATCCGTTAGCAATCCAAAAGGAACAAGGGACAGGAAGAAAAGACCCCATAATTTTTCTCATACTTCATCCCAACACAAATTTTCAAGAATATACTCGATCGAAGCTACCGTAGGTGGAAATCTGATATTAGGTTGCTGCTTCCTTAAAAGAAACTAAAATTGATACGCTAAAGGCTAACGAAATTCAAGGCGCAGCATCTCCGAACGGGATTGGACGAGGAAGACCTAGTCGTCATCCGCGAATTTCAAACTGGTAAGGCGTAGTTAGCAAGGGAAAAATTCGGTAACCCAGAAAATGTCTTAAGCATTTTAAAAGCCAACTTTTAACGCCTAAACGGTCCAGTGGTAAGAGGACCGGCCTTACAATCGCATGGTCGTCGGTTCGAACCGCACTCGGGATTTTCTCGGGGGTGGTCGGTATCGACTTTAGGCACCCTTCATTCCCCTTAAAAACGGCGAGAAAGTTGGAAGTAACAAAGCCATGGAACACTTTACACACACTCAAATACACTCCCGCTCCTAAGGTCCTGACAAGTCTTTGACTTAGGACCCCGTTGAGCAACCACCACAAATAAAAAAAATTAAAAATCAAAACATAGGTACTAGCTGCAGAGATGAGAACCCTAAGAAAAATAGAATTAAGAGCGAGAACATAAGCAAAGGAGCAATCATTAAGAAAATTGAAGAAAGGTGACGGAACTGGTTCGTCCATCGTACCTAATGAAAAGGAGTGAAAGGAAAATGGACTGCAGGTTGAGATCTTAAAGATAAGACGAGGAGGATTTAAGCGAACCTAGAACCAAGAAGTAGCACTTCAGACACCTCGTGAAGCGAAGCTCTAAAATTGGCCAAGGAAATTATCTGTGGCGAAAGAAAGACCGGAACCCAGGCAAAAGAATTATAAGATGCAAGCTAGGATAGTAATAAAAAGCGAGGAAGACCAAGAAGCAGCCCAACATCTTATTAGTCTTGGAGCGAAGCTCAAGAAAAGTGCAAGTAAAGCCCAAAAATACTAATAACTAGAGATCGGAATAACATATTTTGACGTCATCACGTCAGAAACGCACGCAAGTATCTGCGGTCCAACATTTTTTCATCTAGTTACGTCTATGGTCTACACTCGCCCTAAAAAGTAGCGACGATTTGCGCATGCAGAGGTACCTATCCCTAACTTGCATACGCAAATCGGCGTTAATCCATCACGTTGCTCATCTTCAGTCCAGAAAACTAAACGGCGTTAACTTCCCCAGCTACTTTTTTTTTAAGTAGGAGGGGGAAAATCTTCCAAAGACACCTCGACACCCGTATGTCTCGGTAGTGCCGGATTCTTACCGGCTACCCCCCCCCCCTTTTGCACTACCAATCAAACCCAGTATATGCGCTTCAAAGTCCCGGGACTAAGGGTTATGCCGTGTTTACCTGTCCGCTAAGTTTGTTTTTTCCTCTCGGAGTCTCGCCATAAGAACCTTGTTTACATAACGTTTCACCAATTCCCAGTTGTCCATGGATTCAAGCACTGTATCCATTATGTTCTGGGGGATCACCCGCCGACCTAACGCTATTTCTATTAGTTCCGTCCTTTGCCTTAGCCATCGGTCACATCCCAGTACGGTATGTTCCGCATCATCCGGCTCGGTCCCGCAATCTAAGCACCTGGCAGTTTCTACCTTCCTGGTTACAACAAATAATTTCTAAAACAGCCGTGGCCACTTTGGAATTGTGTCAAGTGGTGGTCCACTTCTCCGTGACTCCTTTCGCACCATCTTCTAATATTAGGGATCAGAATCCTCGTCCATCTTCCTTTTACCGTCGAGTTCCACGCCATCTGCCACCTCTGCCAGGTCTGCTCCCTCGTTCGGTCTTCATTCGATTCGTTGGATTCGTTGGTTACGAGTAATTTATTAAAGTATTTCCCCTTTCTTTCCTCGGCTTGCTCCTTAATCGGGATCATCCCCGCGATCACCATTACTGCTTCCTTAGATACCGTACGGTACGCGCTAGTTACTCTAATAGCCATTCTTCTTTGGACCCTTTCCAAACCCTCCCTGTATCTTTGGACTTCCCATACCCTCGCCCATACTGGAGCTGCATATAATAAAATCGAATTGATCACACATCCCAAAATTCTCATCTTACTAGCCTTTGGCCCCCTCACACTTGGCAAAAATTTTGGTAAGTGCTGCCGTTGCTTTGTCAGCTTTCTCAATAGTTTTTTGCGCATGGTAGCCGAAAGACAAGCCTGGATCTATCCACACGCCCAGATATTTAACAGCCTCACTGCGTTTGACCACCGCGTTCCCCAACTGAAAGTTCGTCTGCTTCAGTTTCCTCTTTCCGGTGAGTAAGATTGCTTCGGTTTTCTCCGCTACTAAGCTAAGCCCCTTGTTCTCGAGCCATTCCATCCTATTCAGGATGATCTCCAGCCCTTCAGTAGTTTTTGCCACTCCAACCACAGCTAGATCGTCCGCAAATCCAATCGATGTGATCCCTTCCGGCTGGTCTAAGTTTAAAGCCTCGTCGTATACCAAATTCCACAGTAATGGTCCCAGCACGGAGACCTGTGGAACCCCTCTCGAAACCGGTCTGATTTCACTGTCTATTCCATCATCCAGAATTATACTTCGTTCGCTTAGATAGCTTCCAACGACGTTATACAAGTATCCTGGGACCCCTCTTCTCTAGCTCATCCATGATGCTCTTCCAACTAATGCTGTTAAAGGCATTCTTGACGTCCAGTGTTACCATGACGCAAATCCGACGGATGCTCCAAGTTCCCTCTTTCGCTTCTGAGGCAATTCTAATTACCCTATTCACGGCATCGGTTGTACTTCTTCCCTCGCGAAAGCCGTACTGGTAGTCCGAGAGGCTTGTAATAACTTTCAGCCTACCCGCTATAATGTGCTCCGTCATCTTGCCCAAGGCGTCCAACAAGCACACCGGCCTGTATTTTTCTTCCTGCCCTTTGGACGGTTTTTTCAACAGCACCAATCTAGCCCTCTTCCACACTGTCGGAAACTTTCCCGTTAACAGGATCGTATTTATAATTCTAGTCCCTAGCCGCGGGCAGACCTCCATGAACACCTGAACTGCTTCATTACACAAACCGTCCGGTCCCGGTGAACGACCCTTGTTTAGCTTCGATGCTGCTCTGATTACCTCTTCTATCGTTGCGAGAGGAATCTCGCCCGACGACCGCATCGTCTTATCTTCAGGGAAAAGCTCTTGAACCAACACTTTCATTTTCGCCAAGCCCAGGCTCGTCCGCCCCATAAGCTTATATTGTCACATAACTTCCTTCCATTTTGTTTCCTTAGATTTTTGGATAGCTACCTTTAAATTTAAGTACCGTTACGGTCTTATAAGTAATCCCTTAGGAATCCAAAAGGAACAAGGGACAGAAAGAAAAGACCCCATAATTTTTCTCGTACTTCATCCCAATACAAGTTTTCAAGAATGTACTCGATCTACCGTAGGTAGAATTCTGATATTAGGTTACTGGTTCCTCATTGATTACCAAGGAGAAACTAAAATTGATACTCAATTGATTCTCATCTTCAGTCCAGAAAACAAAACGGCGTTAACTTCCCCAGCTACCTATAGCTGGAGAAATTAACGCCGTTTCGTCTTCTTGACTGAGGATCACACTTGACTGAGGATCACACATTCCATCACACATCCTCCTTGAACTGTCCCGTCCTGGAAAAGAATCGGGTTCTTCCTCAAAACTTCACAGGTTGCGGCTGAGGCACGTCTTCTTAAGTCGCCACCACACAGGCAATTTCCAACTCATCTACACCGTCGACTCAGCAGGTGTTCAATGAACCAATTATAAATTATTTATTATAAACAGCTGTAGGCACCGTGACATTATGACGCTTTGATGTATCAAATCCGAAAGTAAATGCAAAGCTGGCCAAAATGAAAGAGGAGGTCTCCCACAGATATTTTGACGGTCGTCAAAATTTAGATCTATCGTCCAAATTCAATGTTCGTGTCACTCAGACTCAAAATATTGTTTCGTATTGAGTGCGGAAGAGAGGAGAATCAGCTGGGATGATTCAATCAACATGCAATCCTAAAAATGAAGGACGGGTGCCCAGCCCAAATCGATGGTTTTCATCCAAACAGCTCTTGTCCCTAAGATAACTGATCGTAATAGGCAATGTCGCATTGAATGTTGTCAACATTCTTTGGTGTTAAGGAATGAGCGACGAAGCACACTTTACCCTATGAAATCTATGAAGGGCTCTTACATTCTCCAACTCTGTAAAGGGAACGGTGAAACTTATCGAAAAGCAAAAGGCTAAAGATATTTCTTATACCGCCGTAAATTGAAAAAGGAAAAGAAGAAAGAAATTACTCTTTTCAACAGAACGGTGCGACCTACCATACTTCGACAAGAATAAATTTGGAGGTCCTACGATTGATATTTCCGACCAGGTCCGTCTGGAAGCTATGATTTAATTGGCCCCAGAGATCTCTTGATTTTCCTGTATCCCTTGGTGATAATGGCCTCGGAAATCGCTTGATTTTCGTATACCCTTGGGGATATTTAAAAAGCAAAGTGTTCAAGAGTATGCCTGAGTTACAGGAGATTTACAATCTAATTAAATTTTATTTCCAAACACTGTTATGGACACATTATGTGGTAACATAAATGAGGGTCGCAGCTTGATAAAACAATACATTTATTACACAATAAAACAAGAGGGAGCACTTCCCTTCTAATGATCTAATTATCAGCCCGTCGACTATTTAAAGGAGTTACGTCCGAGGACGTTTTTCCAGGAGAGTTACGTAAATATGCCTTGGCATATGACTCCTGAGGAACTGAAACCGCGTTACTCGGAATTTGCGTATTCCTGTCTTGACATTTCCCAATGAATTATACTGATGTAATTGTTTACGTAAAGCTTTGACCGACTGATTTTTGCAGCTGTGCTTTCTTGCGTAGGTGGCGTTCTAATTTCCTTGTTACAATACGTTATAGAATGTTGGATGCGTCCCCCCATCCCATAATAATTTCGAAAAGTTGTCCTACGTTATATTATTCAAGATCGATGGAACTCGCCAACTTTGATTAGATTCCAGTTTGAAGTGTGCTTCACATCTTAGCTCGCTATCCGGGCGGATTAGATTAGTGTGATGAATGTAACTTCATTATTATTCGCAGCCTAAATACTTGACGATTATCTAAAATCGCAAACTAAAGTTTTTTATTGTTTCCTTTGAGTATGTGTAGGAGAAAGCGCGTTTATTATTACGAGCATAGGAGGCGAATCAAGATTTATCCCCCGTATGAGAAGAACGGATTACGCCCTAATTTAATCAACGAGGAGGACATAGTGCAAATCTCACTTCCCCTCGACAGAACGTAACAAGATACTTCCTTAAAGTTGCCTGTAACCTGTCGCATGCAAATAGTTTACGACCAGATCTGGCGGAAAGTTTAGAACTTGGTGCTCACACGTTTGATCCTCGTCAGGAAAATCCGATAGCTCAGGCGCGACTAGAAATAAAAGAAAATTGTAAATTTCTCCGTTAATTCCGGTAGTTTGGGAAGCCATACTTGTTGCTCTTTGTGAGCTTAATAAAACTAGATACGAAAACTTTTCCGGGCCTTAATCGGAAAACTTTCCCCCGCTCACATCCGAACCCATAATCGTTTATTGCCTTATCAAATTCCCTGTTTCGCAGACTCCATCTACCACCCGCTTGTAATTAACAAAGATCCTGAGCCTACCTTAGCACAAGCATTATGCAAACGACTCCCTCGGCATTCCCGCTGGCTCGGCTTTATAAGTAGGGCAGGTGAAATAAGGTCGCCTTGTTCCTCACGTTCCTCACGCGTTCTCGGCGTTTGAGATTCAAGTGTATTTGCACACTCTCGACATAGGTTATAACTCCGTGTGCTTTACCTCTCCTGTAATCGTTTCCCTCGCAGCGCGAAGATCACGTTTTTGAGTTGGAGGAGTTTTTTACAAAATTGCCACTTTATTCAGATCTAAATTCACTCGTTTCTAATAATACGTAGAAGGAGACTGGGGCGCTTGCTTTGTTTTCATCATATTTTCCTGAATGGCATCAATTTATTAGCACGGGAATGTGAGATAGTGAAATTGCTACTTTTACGAGAGCGTAAAACTGATTTCTGATGATGACAGGATAACGATAAGACTATTACAGGTATGGACATTTATGAACTTACTTGAAGACTTGCGTAAATGACACCTTTCGTATGGAAGATGGCATTCGTGATGATAGCTTCTAGTCGTAGCATTCTAATCGTATTTGCAACGGTGGTACCTCCTTAGCAACTGTTAAGAAGCTTCAATCTCGGCAATATTCGGTGTTAACAGGATACAACGTTCTGCAGTCTCGATAGTGCTTGGAAGTAAGATCATACCAAATTGTAGCTTGCAACCCCGATTAGAAAGACCCCCTAAGAAGGTTTCTCAAAGTAGTCACTGGGTCTTTGTCGCTTTATTTGTTATTGTCGTATGGAGTTGTATTTACTGGTCACTTTAGTGTCTTCATTACTATCCAAATCAATTAGAGATTTCACACGTAGATATAATAATAACAATAGTAATAATGATCCCAAAACCTAATAGAATATAATCAAATATCTAGGTGTATTAGCCGGGGTTCCATTTGTAATCTCATCCGTAATGAATGCGATGCATATACTTCGGGGAATTGCAGTATCAGTGTTCACAGTTATGGTCGTAGCCGTGTGTTTAGCACCCCTTTTGTCAGTGGATGTGTCAGCCGGTATCTCCAGATAATAAGCCAGTAATTCACCTTATCTTACCCCGTCAGGTAATTTATTTCCCGCTTAATAGCTATTGTAGCGCTCGCCTTGGAAACTGCTTCGATTTTTGTTCTGCTTCTGCTCCTACTGCTGCTGCTGCTACTTTGTAAACGATGTTTACAAAGACCTGTAATTAATAAATGCGCCGCCGTCTGTTAATTAACTTGTTTTCTGGAGGGCGTGCCGACAGTTTCCAGAAACATTGTTATTGCCTCTAATAAATGTATCGGGAGAAGTGAATTACGTTTCTTCCTTAATGCGCTCGACTTTATGATTCTACAAGAAAAAATCTACTTCATGTTGATTATTATTTGTACCCCTATTTGTAATTATTAGATTATAATAAATATTTAATTTAACCCTTTGAAGCACAGAAATCAAATTTTCGTCCTATTTCTCTGAAACTTGAGCTAGTTACTCGTTAGGTACCTACTAAATAGACATACTTAATCACAAATTTTAAAAAAAACATCATTTATTATTACTTTTGCAAGTGGTTCCATGAAGGGACCACTTTGCGGATGGGAATGTTGAACAAAACAAAGAAAAGTTATGAAAATGTATAATTATATCATTATTTATGGTACTCTAGTACTCAGCTGTCAAACGCAAGCTCACTTTGCATTCATTGCAGCTCCATCTTGTCCTGTGAGGTATTTTTTCTGTGCTGCACAAAGCACAACGTCTCGAGGTACCATGTTCCGGTAAATGTTTAGACTGATCTCTTCGCTGCGCAATATGGTTTGAAGCGTGAAACAGCCTTAGCAGCAGAGGGACTTTTACCAAAAGAACCCCGAGCAACCCAAGTTCCTATCAAACCCAGGATAATTTCGCATCGAAAAGTTTTCAAAGCCATATCCTTATTGTTGACTTTTTTCTTAAAAATTATGAAAGCGTTGACAACGGTGGTATCAAGGAAATGCCAGAATAGTCGATGGTACCACTTCCTTGACTTCCTATCTATTGCATTGCATAGTAGACTTCATCATGTCGACACATCCCATATTTTTTCGATATTCGGTGACCACCTTTGGACATGGAATTTCAGTTAGACTACCATCTTTTTCTCTCTTTTTTACTGTGCACTGTTCGGTAGGAGAATGAATGGAAGATAGCAGTTGAATTTCTGTCTTGTTTTTCCATTTTACGCAACCTATTTTATCCTTGTAAGAGGCATAATCGCTGTCCCCACGTTTCATCTCCTTATCAGTCAGTAAACATTTCGGTAAATTTTTACGATTGGAACGAACAGTGCCGCATAAATAGATTTGTCTTTCTTGTAAAGTCTGAATAAGACCGGTAGTCGTGAAAAAGTTGTCAACCCCTCGGTCATATCTAAGACAACTCTTTCTCCTAGTCCTGTCTCAGCTTGACCATCATGCTTCCCTGTGTATATTTGAAAGTCGCTCACGTATCCTCCTTCATCTGCTCTTGTCCAGATCTTGAATTCCCTTTTTACCGGCTTCATTGGCATATACTGATTGAAACTACTACGCCCCTTGAATTTGACCATGCAATGGCAACTACCTTGCTTGGATGATAATAGCGTTGATAGTTTCGTTTTATTTTGTTTAAAAATGGTCTTTTTTTGTAAAGTTTCTCAAAGCCTAGATAGTTTTTCTTCGGCATCTTTTGATTGTCATTCATATGCAAGCTAGTTGGTAGGGATCCAAATCTGTTCACGGATATTTTCGATGCTATAAATGAGTCTCGTAATTCTGGGCGCGATGACCAAAAATCCCCATAAGATGGTAACTTTTTTATTCCCATAAGATTTACCGCAAGAAAAATGTTCATTTCTACTCTTGTAACTGGGATGAATTTTTTATTTTGCTGTACCGCATAGAGGTTGGTTTGCTCAACTAATAGTTCCAAAACGTCATCAAACAGAAGAAGGAAAAAGTGTCGACTGGATTTTTTATGTCCGGAACTTCCGAACTTGGACCAACTGGTTCTACAAAATTCATCACATGCGGAACAAAATCTCTTTTATTCCAGCTCGAAAAGTAGATGAGCGGTAAGTTATCCTCTTGGTCACTTGCGTCGGAGATGTTTCCACAAAGCTTCGTCATTATCGTCCATCGGTATTTCCATGGCTTCCTCTTCATTGCCACTTGCATTTGATTCTCCATCAGCGGTGCATAAGCTTCATCTGATGTTAGATTTGTCCACCACAATCTATTTGCCGTGCCGATATTTGAACTGTAATAAATCATGCCTAAGTTCAATCAATGCGTCAAAGAAAGTGGGCCCATAATGCAAAAATAACAATAAATCCGGGCTGGATGTTGGAAATCAATCGGTACTCCGAATCACTAGAATAGGTGCGTCGTCCTCATCTTCACCGAACGACTGACGTCGTTACGTCGCTGCTACAGATCAGTCATCTACACCAGGCCGAAGACATCCCTTGCTGCCGACGCATCCAAAAGGATCGATCAGATCGGCATAGCATCGCTGCTTTCTGGACGACTCTTTACCTCGAGACCGAAGACATCCCTCATTGTCATCTCCATCATTTCACTGGATCTACGCAACCCCCGAGGCGTTCATTGAGGCCCACGTATCCGCACTGTTGCTATCTCCCGACTCCGCGAGCTACCACCGAGTAATCAACCCCAAGGAGCAACTCTGTCTGTGCCGGCGCGTCATCCTTCAACTGACGTCTTGACGCCAAGTTTCCCGGACTGGCATTTTCCTGCACCAATATTAAATTAATTTAGAAAATAATAAATTTTGTATCAAATTGTTTTCAAGCTTTACCTACACCCCTAAACAGCTAACGTGAACCGCTACAGCTGTACACAATACAGCGACTTGGTGGAGGCAACACAATATGTATGGAGATAATTTGCTTGCTTTAAAAAAGATGATATGTCCAAGTGACAGGATAATTTTTTTTTATTCACTTTTGCACTTTGTTGGGTTTAATATAGTTAAGTTGTAATTGAGTTTGTGATAACATAATAATAATGCAAATTAGAAAATAAATTGAAGAAAATTTGACTTGAAAAGCTAATAACGAAATTATAAGCAAATTACTATGCAGAACAACATCGAAGGCCCCAGGAGGATTCAGTACACTAGTAAACAAATGTCCAGGAAATGATGAAATATTCAACATCAGATAGCAAGCGGAAAGTTAATGCAATACATTAAATTTAGATTTGTATTTCATAAAGTTAGGAGAGCAACAAATATGCACAAGCACAGCGGCAGGCAGCGGTTCCCCGACATTATCATTTTATCGCCGTTTGATACAGGATTTGAATAGCAAATTCCACTGATGACGTGACAGGATGTCGAAGTTTTTATTCATGGCGGTGCGAAATTTAAGCGGAATATTCAGCACGGTCGCATTTTAACCCGGGCTTACTTAATTATTAATTTGCGTTCGGTGGGCGCGTCTCCTCCCAGGAGAAAATTTAGCCTCGACTCAATTATTCAGAGCTTCCAGTGAATTATTTCAGCTGCCAGTTTTATTTTCCATATAATTAAATTTGGGGCCCGCTGATGAATCGCGGTCCCTGCGTATGTGATCTTCGCGAATTAATTACGCGCGTCCTTATTTCAGGATCAACGGTGGCGCAGCAGGATTCAGGCCTACCGGAGAACGGACAGAGTTACCAGCAACTTCTACAGCAAAGAGAGGAAGAAAACAGACAGGAGGTGGAGCGACTCACTGCTGAAATACGCGACCTGAAACTTCAACTGCTCAGGCTTACAAGTAAGTGATCCCCGGCGCCTCCACCATTATTTCATTTTATTACCGAGTTCAACGATTTTTACATTTGCATAATTATTAAACGCGAAGCCGCCGAGATGCTCATTTGTATGATAAAATATGTGAATTTTTATAAGACACGAGGGAATATTTTAAGCAGAGAATTTCTCTATTACAAAAATTATTTACTAAGAAAAATTACTTTGCAATCAAAACCTATTATGTAAAGTAAATGCAAGTAAATGCAAAATAATTAAAATTATTTGATTTTCCAACGACTAAAGGAGTGGTGGCTAAAACCCCCCGTGTGTGTTTTCCATGAACGAGCGAACAAACAAAAGACCAAGAGGAATCCTGCGAACAGGATAACATAAATTTCTTGCTCCAGGAAACTTTTATACATAGCTCCAAGAATTTATTCGCATCGGTTTCGCTGCTTTTGTTTCCAGTTTACATACCCCGTTTCAGGAGAGGTTTAATATATTACATGATCCTTTAAGTTCGAGGTGAATCCCCCCCGCTAAATACTTACCGTCGACTTTTATCGGCCCCCGTTTAGATTACAGGAAAAAAATATAGATTAAAGGATTTCTGGGGGTGGGGGGGAGGCGCAATAAATCGGAGAGTGTTACTTGAATTGCGGGGCGCTTTGTGCCTTTTACGACACACAATTTATTGCCGATGTATTCCGAAAAGTGCTATTCCGGACGCCACATTAAAATGTTTAAAGTAATAAAATATGTTCTTTTTTCCCTGATTTGAAAGTCATGTCATTATTTACTGAGCGAAATATTCTGAAAATTGGAATCGAAAAAGAAAATTTCAAATTTAAACCCAAGGATATCTTTTTTTAATGGAAGAGAACGTCAATGCACTTTATTTATGCGCGACAAATCAAAAATGATTGCGTGCCGACACGTTTTTCTGGCAGCGATACAATTTATAAATAAGTCGTCGCCGGTCGATGCCTGTCCTGTGTGCAAAACGGCACAAACTCCGTGAACTTAGGAAAGGGATATTTGCACCCTTTTACGGCCACTGTATGTCGCCTTGATACAAATGACCGCAGTAAATCCATATCGTTAGAGGCGAACGTGTGACTTTTAAACTTTTACCTCAGTCTTACCTCGACGAGATTACCCAAGGAAATGTAGATGTAGGGATTTGCTGATTAAAGTTATAAATCGACCGGATTTTTTTATGCAAGGCTTCATGCAGTTCAAGTTTCCCCAGCCACGTAAGAAACTCGATCAATAAAGCGATATGAGTATTTAAACAGATTAAGTTCAAAGTTTAATATCGAAGCAAGAAACGATTTAAGTGGAGAAGACGTAATTAATTATAAATGTAGTATTAATTACATTTCCTGCTGAACGATTAAAGGCAAACCGCTCGAAATCTTAAGGATTTTAATTAAGTCCTACGAGCCGGTCTTTGTTCCGTCCTTACTATAAACTTATATATTTCTGATGGGGTTCATTAAGTTAGCATTATCGTGTCTCTTTGTGTTCGACTCGTTTAAGTCTTTTACGTTATCATTTCCTTCGCCCATTATTGACGTTCTCGTACTTTTTCCCAAAATGCTCTTTTATGAGGTCTTATTTCATCGGTTTGTGATTATCAGCTCGGAAAATTACTTTTTCGACGTTAAAATAAAACGACCTCTGATGCTTTCTTTCTTTTGTGTTATTTTCTTGTTGTAATCGAAGTCTTTATTTCATATTGTTTTCATTCGGGACGTAAGTTACACGAGATTATTAATACTAAATTTACACAGTTCTTTATAACATAGATGCATTAAAAAAAAATTCTTTTGTCGAACAAACACAACAGAGGGAGAAAAAGAAATTATTTGGATATTTTTTATTTAAATTTAAGACGCGATGAAGCTCAAATAGTAGAATGAAGTAAACGTAAAATAGTTAAAATAATTAACACTTAACCGTTCCCTATTCGTTACACTAATTCGCACGCGGCGAAGGTTGGTATCATCAGGAAAATAAACGAAGTAAAGTAGCCGACTGCCGGGCGTTGCTGCCAACCTTCGCTGCTGACCTCCGCAACAAAAATGTACCTTCAGAAAAGTTAATTGAAATTACTACAGAGTAATGCTTTTTTTAAAGTTGAATTTCATTCAGCAGCCGAGTGCCAGACGTTGATGCCAACCTTCGCCGCTAGCCTCTGCAACAAAAAAGTATCTTCTGGAAAGTAAACTGAAATTAAAAACGAAAGCGGTGCGATGACCTTTGCAAGTATCAACTTGTCTCGAAAAAACTTGCTTGTCTGCATGGCTTTACATTAATTTCTTTTATTTCATTCAGTAGCCGACTGCCGGACGTCGCTGCCAACCTTCGCTGATGGCCTCCGCAACAATGATATACCTTCAGAAAAGTAATTTGAAATTGACGAGCTTGTTGGAAAAACCTCATTTGTCCAAAAACAACTTTTTTGGAAAAACAAAAAAATGAACCTGTAGACAACATATTGCTACAGAAACCCCCAGATTTTGCTATGCTATATTCCCGGTTTATGACGTTTTTACGGAATCTCAGTATAAGAATTGATAGCCTAATGTTATAAGCAATAGATGGCAGTGAAATCGCGATTTCGGCAAAAATGGACATGTGAGGTTTTTCCAAGGAGCTCGTCAATTACTACAGAGTAATGCTTTTTTTTAATTGAATTTCATTTAGCAGCCGACTACTAGACGTCGATGTCAACCTTCGCGTACGCACGCGTTTTCTCAAAAAATTATTGTTCTGTAATTCAATACAACTTGTAACTTTAACAATAAAAAGAAATACACAGGTGAACAATAAATATAAATATTTACAGTTGGTTCTTGTCCGATGAAATTTGTATCACAAAATCTTCTAAGCGGACACTAAATCGCGCAACTATACACTTTACGTTTCGCAGTCGTTCGACTGCTTCGTCAGAAGTGAAAATTTTCACTTCTGACGAAGCAGTGAAAATTTTCACTTCTGACGAAGCAGTCGAACGACTGCGAAACGTAAAGTGTATAGTTGCGCGATTTAGTGTCCGCTTAGAAGATTTTGTGAAATAAATATAAAATTAATAAATAACAATATGTGCGACGCTCTGCTCGCCTGGTCGGTTATCGTCTGGTCCACTGGAGGGCGAAGTCTCTGGTAACGTAGTAACGGATGTTGACGAGAAACTAACCCCGAGTATCTTGCTTTTGCTTGAGTTCACTTCTTCTCAACGTCTGGCTTTGACAACGCTGATAGACGTGTGGTACATGCTTTCGATAATAAGCTGCACGGAGGACTGTGAGCGTTGCTCCTAACAATGGGTTGCTTTGAATGTGCTTCCGACAATAAGTTGCTCGGAAGGGTTACGTGTGTTTGTTACGACGCCAAAATTTTCATTAAAAATGTCTTTAATAGTTGCGAATCACCCTGTATATTGCATGGGAAATTCAACGGTCGTTTGTGCCTACGTGACTCCTGGCATGTTTCAACATGAGGTGATATTGTACTGTTGCAATAATCTCCATCCCTAGCAGGTGTTCTATTTCACTCTTTCGCCCGGTTAAAACAGAGGCTATCTCGTAACAACCCCGTCCCGGTCTAATTAGTCTGCGCGTGTTCTTTCTTCAGCGTGTCACTTTTGTTGCTAGTGTCTTCGCGTGCACACGTATTGTGCCTTGATCATGTTGGATCTTTTAATGAAAGCCTAAACCAAAGTTATCTATTCCGAGATTTGCTTAAGTGCACGCCAAGCAATACAAGCTTTTTTTGAGGTTCTCTAAGCCTGTTGCTGCTGAGAAAACATCAGGTAGGATTTTATTGGGAACTTTGTGCGTACTTCGGTTTGTAACACGTTTCTTTTTGTTTTGCCGTACCCTTTTCTGACTATGTTTTTTTTTTGTAACGCCCTTTGAGACCGACCCTTGAGTGAAAAAATCGTAAGAGCCGCCCTGGCAGCTAAAAGTCAAAAGTATCGCAGTCCTCCTCCTTCCGCCCGTTGGAGTTGGACTCGACCGTCGATGATACGAGATAACAGGAGGGACCGTGACGCTTTGACGCTGCCCTGTTTAGAGACGGGCATTTTGACAACGACCTCCTCCGCCGGATTGTAACTAACTCGTTGGCTTTTCTAACCTCATCTTGACAGCTAGTTGAGTGTCAGAGAAGATTTATCACAAGGTCGGACTTATTTTGTTTTATTATTTAGTTATTGTCGCTTTAAACGCTGTGTTGCGTAAATTTAATTTTAATAGTCTTCAATTTTTTTGCATTTTGTAAACGAAAGGCAGATCTGCTTCTCGGTTAACGTTTTAATTAATCGGTATACTGTTTACAATTTTCTTACTCAACTTATTGAGACCCCCCCGTCTGGGTTTTCCGATTTGCTTACGTTTACTGTTTGAAATTTTTGAGTGACACCAAATAAAAACAAGTGTGCTCAGAACTTATATTACCTTCATTCAATTTGCTGTTCTTCAGATATGTAGCATGTTGCTCCTGACAAGCTCTGGATGTGCTTCCGACAATAAATTGCAAGGAAGTCTTATATATGTTCCTCCTGACAATGGGCTGCACGGAAGGCTTTGGGGAGTGTTGCCGACAGTAGACTGCTCAGGATGTGCTGAAGCTAGAGCGGTCTGTATTCTCGCTTTTATGAGTGAAACATCTACTCAGAGTCAGGATACACGAAACACCCGTGTCAATTACACAAGATTGAGACGCCTACTCAGGGTCAGGATACACGAAACGCCCGTGTCAGGTAAGCAAAAGTGAGACGCCCACTCAGGGTCAGGATACACAAAACACCCGTGTTTGATACGTATGAGTGAAACGCCCACTCAGGGTCAGGATACACGAAACGCCGCGCCGGGCCCTCACAGTTCAAACTTCCCGCTCATTTCGGCCCTCATAAACCGATTCGTTCGTCTCTTTTAATCTTCACGTCTTTGTAGAAAGTTTCAGCTTATGTTTCTCCTGAATCTTTTCGTTTAAATTTCCATTTTTCTTACTTCTGAGGATCCTCAAATAGTTATGTCTAGTAGTAAAATTAAGGAATTGATTAAGTGCACTATATAAAATCTAATTCTATATCCTGTGCAGTTACAGCCGTAAATGTTTTTAGTTCCTCCCCAAAGCGTTTCTGTTTAAACATATATAGGTACATAATTTACCTTCTCAAGTAATAAAATTTTCCCGACAGTTTCCCAGGAAATCGCTGTAAAATTTGCGGACATTTCAATACAGTGGCGCACAAGCAGTAAACATTTTACGGCGCCGTAAAAGCGAAAATATTTTATAAGTCGCTCCACGTCGAGTCGATTAACGATCGACGCGATAATAATAATAATAATAATAATAATAATAATAATAAAGAACCGCCACTACATCGTAAGCTGCCACTTTTTCTAATTTCGAAGGGATCACCTTCGAGCTTAAGTTATCGTAATCGGGGAGCCTAATAAAACGAGTCGAGATTAATCGATGTCTGCCCGACTTTAAACAAGTGTCACTTCGAAGATGAACTTCGCCAATATCGGCTTAAGCGATTTAGGTGAGTTCATTAAGTTAGATTAATGAACAGGGAGACGGTTAATTTTCAACGTTTGCTTTATAAAAAATCCTTCAGTGTCAATTAGATATTAAAATATTTCACAGTTCTCTATTCGTTGTAGTTTCAAACTTTGCGCTCGCTTCTACTTTTATAATTGGAACGTTTCATCTGGAAATGTTCGGGAACCTATCGATACTGAATCGACGTAAAGTTAAAACGATACCCTGCGAAAACACGCACGTGTGTTATCGTGACTGATGTTTCTCCAGCACCGCTCGGCTAAGGTCTTGGAGAAGGGAAGGTTCGACGAAACCCCAAATCAAAATATGGGCAAAGATGGACACTTGTTTTTATTTAAAACGCTCAAAATTTGGTAAAAATAAATAGGCGTACGAATTACAAAGTAAAATATGACCCAGACGGGGTCCAGTGCACGAAACGAACACGAAAATAATGTAATATTCCTTACCATGTAAACCTTTCCCAACCTCTTTGGAAAGGACATTTTGTCCTTGATCAAAACTTCTCTTATTTTGCAAGACCCATTTACTATGTAACCTGCTTTTTCTAAAAGCGTTCTGCGACTACATTTTCATTTCCTTCAAGTCAAACATCATAACGTCTACTACCCTCATTCATCACAAGCCCAAATCTTCCTCCTTACAAATTGAATTCTTACTATCAGATACAACTTCGACACAATCAATCGCCAACAATTCTTCACTCACATGGACTTTGCTTTTGTCGGTACGCACTCTATTATCTCTAACATTTTCTTTGAACTACGTTACGAAGAAGCTGGATACATCCACCACTAATAAACCAACAAACAGACACGTAAGCTTCATTCTCTCATTTCGTCCCGAATCAAAACCAGAGCCCCAAATTCCACACTCCCAAACTGTAATTCGCAACCTCTCTGGCGCGCTTTATCCAGCCATCAAAGCCCTCTTCAAATGTTTCAATTTCGCCGTAACGCCCAAAACGTTATCCATTGAAAAGTCACCAGCTAAGTTGGAAACCCTACCTCTCACCTTTCTACTAACCCAGTTGACGGTGTCTGCTAAAACATTGGAGTTTTTTTTTCTTTAGTGAATCAAAACCACTTCTGTTAACATTTGAAAAACCGAAATAAAAACTTTATGTGACCTCTGCCCCAATCACAACATCGTAATTCTCTCGATAGACTAAAGAAGCACAACGTTCTTATCAGGCGAATCAAATTAGAAACAAACCGATAAGCAGATCTGCCCCTCGTTTACACTACACCTTAAAGTAAATAACCAGATAAAATTAATAACAACGCCGCGTTAAAGTGAGTTGAGAAGACTCGGAATAAAATAAATAACAACAAGGTGAGTCATCACAACAGAGTGATTAAAAATAATTCGAGTAACTCCGACCTTGTAACCAGAATTCGGCGTAATGACAGACAGCTGTCAACAGTGTTGGAGCGCCCTTCCACGGTGGTTAGCGCCGTAAGTCGGTGAAGCGGTTATGTCGCCAAGTAGCGTCGTCTTGCAGGTCGAGTCCACTTTCACAGGCGGGGGGAAGCCGTGTTGCGGGGCTTAAATCGTTTCAAAACGCCAATTCCGGCCTTTTATTTCACCCACAAGGGATGTTCAGATTTGTCAGATGGGTAAAAGTACTACTGGAAGCCTAATGGAAGAAAGATACGCGTTACGAATCAGCACGAACACAAAATGTCCACAAAACAAATTCTTTAAAACGGACACTGAATATGCGCACTACCACTTAACGTTTCGCTATCGTTTGACAGCTTCGTCAGATAGCGAAGCGTTAAGTGGTAGTGTGCATATTCAGTGTCCGTTTTAAAGAATTTGTGATGTAAATGTTTCATAGTAATTTTTCAGAAATAATTGGCGCATTTAACCCGGGGCTTGAAAACTTTTTAATACTTGTTTCCTTGTTTCAAAGACAGGGTTTCGAAAAGCTGTTTAACGAGCTTGAAATTCTCTCAACGTACGTTTGCACAAATCTCAGAGTCATTCCGGTTCCGTCTTCCTTCACAGAATCACGTGAAAGGGAGCACAAAGATAAAAGTCACGAATAAACGAGCCGTACGCTAAGAGCTCTGGAGACAAACTGAATGCGAGCGAACGCCGCGTTCTCTCCTACCATAAGTTCAGACAGGGGTGGTTACGAATGAAATCAGTTTTTAACCGGGCGACAGAGTGAAATCGAGATAGACTGTAGACTAATGGCCATTTGCACCGCATTTTTAAGCAGAGATTAAATTTAAGTCGTGTTTAGAATGTGATGTTTAACGTAGATCCAGCATAACGTCAAGCGCATTCTAACTAACACTTAAGTTGAAGTTTAAGTGTCAATTAGATGGTGATTGACATTATGCTGTCATGTATTCACGATTGTCACATTCTAAACACGTTTTAAATTTAATCAATGATTAAAAATGCGGTGCAATCAGGCATAAATTACAGCATATAGTCTGGTGGTGAAACATTGAGAAATGTGACGATCGGCACGTAGGCACCCTGAACTCTTACTTCCCGCTTAAATACAGGGCAATTGCCAAATATTATTATGAATAACTTAAATGAATTTTTCAACCGTAACAAAGACTAACCCTCCTTGATTCGCTAGAGCGGAAAGAAACTGCGACGCATCGGCTCGAAGCACGTGGCTTCCCCAAACAAAATTCAACGACACTTTATTTGCTATAAAAACACTGGATTAAACTTCCAGGGGAGTTATTCTCGAACCGGAGAGAAATGATCGCTCACGAAAATGACGTGAAAATGACACATTTCTCAAAATGTTTCTATAGGTTTACACGAGAGTCGACGTCATTTTGACGTCACTCCCGCAAAACGAACCCTCTCCCTCGTTTCGAGAATAAGGGCCCTGTAGTCGTTCACGAACGATAAGATCCCCAATAACCCTTGGGTGGTCAGTCTCCCTCCAAGCACAAGCTTCCAAAATAAGCTCCAACGAAAATGCGACCAAGTTCGGGAAGTGCACGCCAAATAATGGCTTCCAAGAAGAACGCCGCACACGAAAATGCCGGATATCGAAGGCACGGCCCTTCCGCTCTGAATTCTAAAAAAATTATCAGTGTTCCCAACCGTCGTGTCATGGAAAGAGACTAAATACAACTTGCAAACGAAATAAAACCAAAACCTTAGAGTTTGTAAACAGGTAGAGCGATCACTGAAGCCAAGATAGATACAAGAGATTAGGAAATCGTCTTTCCTGGGTAGTTGTTAACAGGTCGTTCCAATCTATTTTGATGGTGACCTTTCCACCAGGTTGTAACAATGTTTAAAAAAGAGAAACCCATCGAAATGAAGAAAAAAGGAAAAGTGCTAAGTTCCATTTACAAACAGAAACCCAATCCACAATCAAAAAGATTTGATCTTCGTCGTCGTTTACAAGACAGACAGACAGACATACATTTGTCAGGGGAATTTTTTAGTGATTTAATTAGCTCGTAAACTTCCCCATAGCCCAGGTTTTTTTAAAACGTGAAAAGCACGAGATTTTTTTTTGAGGGGGTGGTTTAGTGAAATGCGTTTTGCAAAACTAATTCGAGCAGGAAAACATTTAAACTTGAAAACAAGTCGCAGAACATTAAAGCTATGCAACAATTGCATTAGCGTGAAGCGCTCTCATTACCGCATTTGTACACTTTGTTAGGCACGATGTCGGGAGTATTAAAACTGGAATTTTAAATCTAATTACCGCAGGTCAAGCTCGCCGGAGTTAGGGGGTGGATTTGGCGCTGACGATCTTGTTAACATCGCGACGTCGACTCGCCGTTAATCAAGACGAGCAGGCGGCCATCCCTTGGCTGGTCGCAAGTTTCTTTCGCTTCAATTAAGGCCTTTTTTTACGCCGAACTTCTGGCCGCGTTCTCCCCCACCCCCTCTCCCTCTCTCGAAATAAATCATTAGGAACGTCGGATTTTAACTCCTCTCGGCGAAAACGCCCCCGTGTACGATTTTATTGCTCCTCCTCGCGAAAGAAGAAACTTTACGTGTTGATTTATTAAGCAATATAGGAAACCAATATCCATTATCCAGTCGTATTTTACAAAGAAAAGTGTTGGGGTAGATTTAAACTTAAACCGAATTATCATTTTCTTATTTTAATTTTAACAAAAATTGCATTACGAGGAACTGATAGATAGGCCACCAACAAAACAGAACGACCACACCATCTAGTAAATTGCGCGAGCTTTCTGTAATTTGTTTCGGGGCCTTCGGTGAATATTTTTAATGTATTTAACACCACCACCCCCCCTCCCCTCAATTTGTAACAATATTAATAATTTATGCAATTTTAAAAGCGAATGGAATCGTAGCTTCGGCCAATTAAAACCATTACTTCCATTTTATATTTAATGAAGCAGAGAACTTAATTTGAAGTTACCGATTCGAAATTGAAAACTTATAAAAGAATCGCTCGCAGAAATTACCCCCCCCCCCCGCCCTGCGGACCTGCTCTTTTCTAAACGAGTAACAAAATTACGCAAAATCTTTAATATTCTCGTTCCTCAAAGGGTCCCAACTTCATTAAGATACATTACGACTTCATTAAAACCGAGCGGATTCTTTTTCGAAAGAGGTAGACGTTTCGTTTTTTTTTTTTTTAATTGCGAATTTCACCGGCCGGCCGCATTGCAAGCGGAAGGCTCTTTTAATTTGGAGCGTGTAACCGTGCTCCAGAAAGGAAAACTTCCAGATAATTGAAAGCTCTGGGTTATCACCGGAGCAGGCTGAAAGCTAATGAGGAGCAACGCGATAGCGCAGTCGTTCGTTAATTTCCCATTAATATTTCATCTAAAGCCCGATTGTTTTCAGCATATTCTTGGCTATTTACGTAAGGCGGCTTACGAACTAATCTTCGAGTACGACTGTCGCAATTACATTTTCGGCGAACTTCCCCGTTATTAGGGTATGAAAGGCGAGGCGAGAGTGTCTCTTGCTCGTGTATAATAGCTTTTCCTCGTTATTCATTTTTGCGATTGTCTCCGAGTAAATATAACTTAGTTTTAGCATGATATCATTTGTTTGAAAGGGTATTAAATCATACGTTAAATTCCTGGTAACAAGGCACTTTTACTCGTAAGTTACACGTGATTTATAGTTCTCAGCACAGCGAAACTGTTTACTCAAGTGTAATTATGATTAATATTAAATTACACCTGAATGTACAACTCATACAAAGATCCTCTGAAAATTAGGTTGTTTTGGGAAGAGGACTTATTTATTTTTCGTTACTATCTCAGGTGAATGTGATATCATTTGTTTAAAAGGGTGTTAAATCATACGTTAAATTACTGGTAGTAACAAGGCACTCTTACAGCATCCGACAATTACAAGAAATTTATAGTTCTCACGGAACTAAATTACAACTTAGCGAGCTTGTTTGCTCAAGTAAAATTAATATTAATTTTACATTATACAAACCAACACGTGCGAACGTAAAATTATGCTGCATGTGTGTTATACATTTATTCAGATAGTGGCTTACATTCGAGTTTTATAAACAATAGATTTTTGCAACCCTCCTCAACTAATTTCCCTAATAAAGCAGCCACCCCACATAACAAAATGTGTAGGTACAGTACGACCTTTTGACGTATGGTATTTGAACCTCGTTTGTCGATTCACGATGCAAAGGGATGGGAAATATACACCTACTGATATGGCAGCCTTCTCGCATACATACATATATATACACATGTGTTCTTTTGTAATAAATTAAAAAATTGTTACAGTTAAATTTCCCGCTAAAATGTAGCGGCGATAAACCGCCTAGTAATTTCGTTTTAACCCCGTGGCGACCCTGATGCCCCTTCTTTACATCGCTATGGGGGAAAACCTGCGTACTGTGATCGTTGAGTTCTCATAGGTCATGAAGGCCCCAGGTGACTCTCAGGCCGCCTGTCATTGGTTGTCGTCGGTAATTCCTACGCGTCGAAGCGACCTGCTTCATCTTCAACCCGAACGGGTCCTCTTTCTTGTTCGAGCTTTGTGCCGGTGAGTCGAGTTTTTCGCGTGTGATAAATTTAACGGATTTCTTGCTCGTTGGAGAAGTAAATCAATAGCAGCTTTGCTGGAATATTATTTAACACCGCCGAAGAACGATTGGAGACTGTTTGAATCTCCTTACCAAGCCTGAGGCTCCAATTCTCTCAGGTAAAATATGACGACGCATATCGATAGACGGGCCAACAATGGCCGCTAACGAAAATCATTTCTTCTACTTAGGCTTTTCCGTTTAGGCGCAAGTTACAGCGCAGGCTTAGGTAATCCCCGCAAGCTTACACGCGAGGGATTTCTCCGTTTATCGAGTGTTGGTGCCCCGATGTTAGTGCCCCGACAAATTCTTGTTGTACGTCTGCCGTTCCCCGAATAGCGTGGGTACGCCATTTTGAAACCTACCGGCCATCGACTCGGACAGGACCCCTAGATGGCGTAGTGACAACCAACTTCACAGCAAAGACGGTACATGTCAGTTATCGGGCGCGAGGTAACCGTTTTACTAGAGAATAAGCACCTTTTCGTAACAGTGTAAAGAGTTTCTTTTTTTTTATTTGTTTGTGCAATAAATTGTGTTAACTTTAGCTTCTAGTTTAATTTCTACTTTCATACACACAGTGAGTAAGATTTACGCCTCTGATTATTAGAGTTTCGCTTTCTGCACGTTCTGGTCGATTGGAGACGTCGGCCAGGCGAATTACGTTCAGTTGATTTAAATCGTCTTCTGGCGCCCTTTATAAGTTTACCACCGCAAGTTAACCTGCCCCATTTCCACTGTAGCTAGCTGGGGCACAGCTGATCGAAGCAGAGCTTGTCATCCTGAAGCGTGGTAGGTAGAAGCAAGTAAATTAAATTTAAACTTGGGTGACAACATTACTCCAAAATCAAGTTGCGGCACTGCGTACGAAATGCGACGCCACGTTTTATAACGCAGCAGTATAATAGGACTATAAATTTTATTATTATTATTTTATTGACTTCTTGCCTGCACATGATGCGTACTTGACACATATCTCAATTTCGTTTTATTGCACGTTTAACAGCTGGGCACGGAAGTCTGAGTTGTTTCTGTTACGCGACGTAATTAAGTGGGAGAAAATAGTAGATATTTTGAAGAATATACTAAACAACAAGAGCATATAATTGACATGGCGAAGTATTTACTCAAGTGTTAAGAATTTTTTTATATGAAGTCAAGTACATACTACCGGAAATTAATATATGATTCAGCGCTGGAGTAAATACTACGGACAAGATACAGAAACTTGTAGTATTAGCAGGTTCTTCATTTTTATTCATGCCACCCGTGGTTTATCCACTATCTAAAACTCATTCTTCATCAATATCTGAAAGTCTGGTCAGTCCGATTCTCCACTTGATTCGTTCAAGTCAATTATTAAATTTTCCACCACCGTTTCCATTAGTCCATCCAATTTCCACATTTTCTCTTCTTCTGCCAAAACATGTTTTACATATTTTTGCCGACTATCTGCTGTAACATTATTTACAGCGTTATAAAATAATACTTTCAAGTCACACATTTTAAATGTTGTGTTATTGACTGCGACTTGATTCTTTATTTGTGCCCAAATTAATTCAGTGGGATTCAACTCACAATGATAAGGTGGTAGTCGAAGGACCATTTCATCTACAATATATCTGGCGTATGCAGGTTTATGTGCACTTACCAGAGTCAACATTTCAAGTTTCAATAAACTTTGATGAGAAACAATGTTTTTGGATTTGGTAAGAATCTGCATAAGATGTTAGTAACCAGTACGTAATACAAAATTAAGAAATTTAGGATTTGTCTTAGGTTACTAAAAGCAAAATTTTGGAAGTGGTCCATATTATTTGAGACATATGTTTCGGCCTCAGCAGAAGGCCGTCTTCAGCCAGATCAAGACGTAATGTGTAAATTGCAGTTATACAACAAAGAGTCGTAACGTCAACACAATAAACATGTTAAAATCAAAGTTAAAATTGTAAATGGGGACAACACACAAGAGCCCCAAAGTGGAAGCAATGAATTTATACAATAAAAACGCTTTCATTGTATAAATGATTCGGTCACTTTAGCAAAAGAAAAGCCACATTTTTCAATGAAAAATTCTTTTAAGAACACACTGTATTAATGTTGAAGTTTTAATTACAGATTTGCTCGTTAGAAATCAAGCATTTTTCTTTCCTTTGGCGTTTTTTTGTGAAATTAAAAACAATTATTTTTACCCTCTTGTAAACTCGATCCGGGGACACACTGTACACTCAGAATAAAGCTTGTAAAACTTGCCCCTTTCACAGCAGACGTGTTAAACTGCATACAGACAGCATGCCTCGAGATGCGCGGCATACGACCTGGGGTCAAACTTTTACATTACATAACTTGCATCGTGACTTTTCAGATTCAATTACGAACCGTTCCATTGCATTAAAACATTAATACATGTGCAGACGACTGGCTGAATCAACGAAAAGCTTCAGCAAGAGTGGCATAAAATTTTGGTTATCGCAACAAATCTCCTCGGACATTATTCTTTGAAAAACAATCGTAAATCGCTTGAACGCTATGGAACAACCTTGGTAAGAAAAAAAATCGTTCATCAGTCTGCGAGACAAGGGGATTATAATGTCATCGTTTGGGGTGAATATATTGAATGATCCGTCCAATATTCGAGGGGCTTTTAAAACGAAAAGAAATATTTGAGTTACAACGAATGATATTCTTTAAACCGATTTGAATTTTTATAAATTTTTTATGCATTCAGTTTTTTTTTTATGGGAAAGATTTCCAACACTTTGGAAAAAAGCTTTAATCGCTCTGGTAGCTCTAGTGTCGTCTTCAAGTGTGTCTAGTGCTGCTTTGCACCAAAAAAATAATAAATGAACAACTCAACAACTAAAAGTTACAAAATTTTCAAAGCAACTGATCAAGAAGATATCTAGGTAACTGATATTGCTTTGCTAGAGTTTTCTAGAGCTTGTTCCTCAAGGACAAATCTTAAGTCCTTTTCATAAACCATTTAGGCCCGACTTTACAATCGTCGGATAAGCATTATTCTTAGAATAACGTGACGTAGGTGTGACGTAGATATGGAGGAACGTTAAAGAATATTCAGCGAACAGTTATTCCGTCCTTATTCCACGATTGTAAAACTGGACCTTAGACTTCTAGAATAATCCTATTAGCAACTTTTATCCAGACGTGTATGATTGAAAGCATAGTCAACTTATTTCGTATTTATATTATTTTATTATATAATTAATTTGAAGGTGACATCAAAAAAGAAAATAAATAACAACTTTTTAATATTAAAATATTAAAAAGTCGCTGGGCTTAAAAGATTGCCAACGGCGCGACGCGGCTCGGTGGTAAGAAATTAATTTATTCTTTGTCTGCGAATAGCAAATTAAAACTAAAATGAAAACAGCATTTCTCCCCTCAAGAATCGTTTCTTTATTCCTTCGAAGTTGCAATAGTCCCCATCAAAAAAATAAAATAAAATCGCCGACCCGCTGACAAAACTAATTTACTTCCTTTTAGAAGAGCAACAAATAATTAAAGCTGTACGTAATATAAAATTCTGCCGGGTTAACAAAAAAAAAAAAACGGCGCAAATTTTTCTAGCCCCGTAGTAAAAACTGGGGTGCAAATTAGTTTCTAAACTTTCATATCTAATTAAGATTTTTAATTACGAACTTTTAGGTTAATTGTTTCGCGAAGTTGGGCCTTACTTTTTCGGCGCGGCTTCTGACGTAAACGTTCCCGCGCCCACCCTAAACACACTTCTAAATTAAGGACGTCGCAGTTTTGAAACAACCCCCGCCGCATGTTGTACAAATTTACAAGCGCGAGCTTGTCCGGGAAACTTTCACCTCTCCGGTTTAAACGAGCAACTTTGCAGCTTTTTCCGTTCGCAATAGCACATCTGCCGGGGGGAATTCACTGAAAACGATTTTATCTCATCCAAAAGGATGTTGCCTTCTACAATAATAAGGATAGCTAGCACAACAAACTATAAAACGGGATCAAAGGAGAACTTGAATAAAAATTCAATGATTAAATATTTAAGGATCATTTTATCTGTAGCTGTGTTTCTCTCGCTCCTTTAGATGACGTCCTTCAAGCGTTCGCTTGCGCCTGAAATTGCCTGAAATTACAGGTTATTTAATTAAATCACGTGCCGTCACCGTGTAATTAAAACCTGATTCATTGCCAATTAATTGCGATTTGAGTCTTCGGAGCTGTCCCCGTTGTGCAATTTTTAACTTTACAGGATCAGGCGACCCTTAGTCCGCTTAATGTTAACACCGAGGTAATTAAATTAACTAAGCGTCGAATAATTGCACGAATTATCACGTCAACGACTTCAAGCGGCGTATTTTTTTATGTTATTTAAAACTGGTCCTAGGATTTTTTAATTCTTAAGGAAACTTCCACGTTGTTCCCATTTCGCCTTTACAAAGAAATGTCAGAGTATCTTAGTTAATTGATACCTACCAAATGTTCAGTTGCTGCATACCGTGGAGTTAACATTACCTGGGTCGAAGCTTTTGTACCCGAGCTCAGTGGAGACGGTCGTGGGCCAAAATGGGGACCAAATAGCCGTGACCACAAAACGTCGTTTTCGGAAAAGGGCGCCACCAGCGATTGAAGGTGACCCAAGCTACACCCAAGATGAGGTGGGGTGTTGAAATAGTTGCAGTTCGTCTTTTCTTAAACGACTTAATTTTACTTTATTTTATGTAAAATAGATGCCTATGATATTTTATTACGCATTCAGAATCGACAGAGCAACTATTTTTCACATTAGCGTGACCTATACGTTTTCATTAATTAATTATTTCGATGTACAGCACTCAAACACTGTGATTACTGGAAATCCTCTGCAGACACGCAACAGATACATTATTATCGATAAAATTTACACGTACACCGACATTTGCTTCAAATAATTCCTCCGATCTTTATACTAAAATGAATAAATTGAAGTGGGTGGTACAAGTAGACTTTTATTCTCAATTTTTTGTATGTTTTAATCAAATATAAAATAATGTTGTTAACGTATGAGTAACATTTACTCAGACTTTTCGTGCGGAAACTAAGTTGCCTTCCGGTCGGTGGCTTCCAGTCTATTCCAGGTCGTTCCCTTTACAATGTAAATTTTGTTGATCTCTCTTCTTCTTAAATAAATATGTTTCATGGAGATGCCAAACCATTAAAGAGAGAGAGATTAATTCGCTCGCTTCAATATAATTTATTAAAAAATTTTCACAAATCGGACAAATTTACGCCATAGAATTTTTGGATGGGGGATTAATTAACTGATTGGGCTCTTTATTAGTTCCGCGTACCAGTTTGATCAATGACAAAGTTGATTTAATTAAAATGGTCTGCATATCAAAATAACCAATGCGTCAACGAGGTTTAATTTTTTATTTATTAATTCGTTACGTCAATTTGGGGCGGGCTCTTTTGATACTTAATTTAATTTTGATACTTCATTTAGTCAGTGATTTTGAGTTTAAGATCTGATGCGAATAAAATAAAACTTAAGTGCGACATGAAACCAGAACGTATTCCGCCTTGGGGGTTTGACTATTGGAGCGCCGACTAGTGCTTACGTAGATAATTATGCGGAGCTTTTTCATGCATCGCGTTCATAAATTCCGCGAAGCAACCCCACTCGAGTCGTTCTGCGCTGGCAAGTTCTTTCAGAAAAGACTAAATAATTTAATAACTGTCTCCGAGTTTCTTTTTAGCCAACGCCAGACTTTTATCACCACCGACACATCTTTAATTTATGAGGTCTGATTGCGTTCATGCAAAGCTGAGTTACTTTTTTTTTAGATTCGCATGAACTCCGTTCTTCAGATATTTTCAACATTAGACACATATTTAATTTAAAATAAACTGGAAATTACAAGGGAATTTTTAAAAAACTGCTAACTGTTTTCTGTCTGCTTTTTTTATAAACTGCTATCCGTTTTTTAACTGTTATTTATGAGTAGCTATTGGTTATGTGTGTTTAGGAAACTTTAAGCGGTGGGTAAATATGTATTTAGTATTTAATTTAGGAAAAGAGTTGCCTAAATCGTCAACTCTTTTTAAGTAAGGGGGAAGGGATGTAAAAAATCGGCAAATTCGACACAACTTCGCACACATCACATTTTGAAGTTTTTCATTTACTTTCAGGTAACAACGGACAAATTCATCAAGAAACCCCCCCATTCAGCATCAACGTAAACCTAAACAGTTCAATCGCCCCGGCCAATACAGCCCCAACAAATAACGAATGCGCTCAATTCATCAGGAAACAAGTGACGTCGGCGGAAATTCTCCGCGGGCTTCCCCTGAACAACGAGTACGAACTGATTCCGTTCAACCACTTCACTTTCAGCAGGGTCTACCCCATAGACCTGGGATTGGGGAAGCGCGTCGTAGAGAAACCGATCGGATTTAAAAGGAAAGACATCCTCGAAGTGCTGATGAAAGCGATGGAAGTTTTAAACAAGAACGCCTCTCAGATTTCTCAAAGCGAGCGCGAGCAGAAAGTGTCGAAGTACACCCTCGACGATTTTTTGGAGGGCCTGTATCGCACGGAGCCGACGACGGGGACTCAATACGAGCTCTATTTCAGAACTAAAAGTTTAAACAAGGCCAACTTGGATCATCATCACGTAAATGGGTTCACGAAGGTCGTTCTGATGCGGCCGTTCGCGCCCTTGCAGACGATCAGCACGGAGACGCTCGTCGGGGCCAAAGACAAGGAACTAATTCATATTATTCTTCCGCTGTCGGGGCGGACGGCCACTTTTCAAAGTTTCATGGATAAGTTCGTTAAGATCGGCTTGAAAAATGATAGACGCGTGCATCTCACGGTCGTCTATTTCGGCGAGGAGGGTCTCTCAGAAGCCCGGGCGATAATGTCGCGAGTGCTTATGACAAAGAATAGTGGCGGTAATGCAAACAATCTCAGGCTTCTGGCACTTAACGAGACGTTCTCGAGGGGTAAGGGACTACGTGTCGGCGCCGAAAGGGTTTGGGATGCGGAGGGACAAAGTGCCGGTAAAGACGTGCTCTTGTTCATGTGCGACGTAGACGTCGTGTTCAGTGCTCGCTTCTTGGACCGATGCCGATGGAACACTAAACCCGCCAGAAAAGTTTACTACCCCGTAGTGTTCAGTTTATATAATCCCCACGTTGTGTACACATTACAAGGACGGGAAGTGCCTCCGGAAACCGAACAGTTAGTTATTTCGAGGGACACGGGTTTCTGGAGGGATTTCGGTTACGGAATGACTTGTCAGTATAGGTGAGGCCTTTTTTTCTTCATCATAACGGAACTCATCTTGAATGGGAAACTTGCCAGGCGTAAGTTCCTAAGCAGCCAGGCGAGTAGTTTGCAAGTTAGAGCGCGCGATCCCTTATAATAAACGAGTTACAGAGACTTACACCTGTAAAATACAAAGAAGGGTTGCAGCAGCATTCGAGCTTAAACTAATTCCTCCAACTTGCGACAAATTCTAACTGGAACGGCGTGAGGTATTAATTAAACTTGCACGTTAACGCGACCTTATTTCAACAGAGTTGGAATTTTTGCTTTCCCGATGAAACATGTGTGCATATGTTACATTTCAAGCGATTCTAAATTGCACTTCAAGCAATGATTTAATTTGATATTAAATGCAAGGTACTGGTGGAGCAAATAATTTTGGTTCGCCCAAAATACAAATGCAAATGCACCATCGTGATAGTTGATCTGAGGTGATTGATGATTTAGAGTAGGTAATATTAGGTGCTTCCTATTTATTAAAAAAAAACAGTTTCCTGTTACCTTTTGGGGTGGAAAACTTTGCTGTCACCTCTTGAGGTGCGAAACTTTGCTGTTACCTCTTGGGCTGGGAAACTCCAAGCAATGATAAACTAGAACAAACAAGAGCAAACAATTTTGGTTCGCCCAAAATACAAATACAAATGCCACCATCGTGATAGTTGATCAGAGATGATTGATGATTTAGAGTAGGTAATATTAGGTGCTTTCTATTTATTAAAAAAAACAGTTTCCTGTTACCTCTTGGGGTAGGAAACTTTGCTGTTACCTGTTGGGGTTGGGAAACTCCAAGCAATGATAAACTAGAATGAATCTGTTTTTATAAAAGATGGATGGCGTGCGATCATAATTTGAGAAATTATTATTATTGAACTGAATTTTTTTTATGATTATAGATCAGACTTCCTAAAAGTGCGAGGATTCGACGAGGATATAGTAGGATGGGGTGGTGAGGATGTAATGCTGTATAGAAAATACGTGCGCAGCCACATGAAAGTGGTGAGAGCCACCGACCCAGGCATCTTCCACATCTGGCACCCTAAGGTCAGTAATCTATCCTTCTGGCACGTCACCTGACAAATACAGAGCGCGCGATCGGCATGTCGCATGAGCCCCCCCCCTCCCCCACGTTAACTTTTCGGAAAATAGTGGCCGACTGTTTCGATTTATTTTGGCTTTCTTCGCTCAACGCTGACAAAACGCCTCTGCGAGGATAAGACGTATGGCACCCGCGCGAATTAAACTTATTACATCCAACGTGATTTATTCCGCACGATATAACAAAATCCGAGGCGGCTGTCGGCTAGAATTTTACCCCTGATGTGCAATAAGAGGAATAATCTGCGTGGTTTTGGAATATAAAAGCGTTCCACTAAGATTTATCTTTAAGCACGTTAGGTATTACCAACAGGATTTAAAATTTTATTGCTAAAGCGAAATTTAACGGGGGCGTTTTTGTTAAATTCACCTGATTTGAGTTCTACAAGAAACGCAATTATAAAGTTACAACTCCATTAGGAATAAACGGATAAAGTAATCAGATTTACATGTAACCGACTGCACTAAATTAAAATAGAATTGTTTTCGAATGTTTATGAATAAAGGCAAATTTTCCGTAATAGAGCCAATTTCGCCGAGCTCCTCGCTTTTTACTTGTTTGGTGATACTCCAATAAAGCCGTATTTCAGGAGGCGTTTTGTTTTATGCGCGCCGCGCTAAGCGGCGCTAAAGCGGAATGTAATTATGACACTCCCTAATTGCAGGCACAATTAGAATTAAAGGAAGAACGGAACTAGTGGAGACGTGGAGGGTAAAAACGGAAAACTCGTAAGACGGTCGCGCGCTGAAGCGAGAAAGGAAGCGGACGGAAAGAGAATTCGGATGCAGCTGCGAAAGCACTTTTGTTTTAAGGATTTAATAATGATTTAAATCGGATGCTTAATCGAATTACATGGCGTCGTTCTCGTTGTTGTGGGCACTGTTGTGAAATTTATTACCGAAACGATTCGATTTTCCAAATATACTCATCATCTTTTTCAAAAAATTATCTCATAAAACAAATCATTATTTTCATAATTGTCAGAGTACTTTTTGACCTTCCAGACTGTATCTACCACCTTTGAAATAATCCACAACTTATCAAATGTAAGGGAAGTTCCTCCTCTTCTTCCAGTGTCTACACATCAGGTCAATACAAGACCCAATTGGACTACTCTTTCTATTCTCTTTGAAATAATCCAAACTCTTATCAATGTAAAACCAACTTATCAGTTATAAAGGAATTTTCTCGTCTTCTTTGCAAGGTCTACGTCTACTAAACAGGTTAGAAGCAAGACCCAGGTGATTGATAAACTTTGGGAAAATAATAGTTGGAAATTCCAATACTGCAGTTTCTTTTGTAAAAATATACATTTTAGATCATTCTGTATCAGTTCCTCCTGTAACTTATCAGGTGCAGGGAGAAAACTTCCTTTTTCCCCTTCGAGATCCAAGTCCCATATAATTGAAGTACTTATTAAGTCTGTAGCATTTACTAAGTAGTCCCGTCAGTCTTCTTAATTCCACTCCACTTGGTTTGAGACCCTATTACTAGAAGGAGTCGCGTGGAAAATTTCGGCAAACTTGTAACCTACCTGGTTACCAAATGTTGAAATGTGCAAATTATCACGACCGCTTAAACTCGTGGAGATGGGCTGGATCATACGTAATCCCAATACAAAGGTTTGAATTTATTCGAAAACAGATAACAATCAGCAGTAATGCACACTACTTGTCTTTATTCAGTGCTCAAATCAAAAATTCAAATTAACAATCTTAATAGATTGTACAAGAAAACAACCTGTAAACCAACTAAGTTATCGTTAAAATTAAACTAAGGGCCAATTCATATAATGAAATTTAAAGGAGATTTTAAAATTAAAGTTACATTCAGATGTGTAAACAAATAATGTATTTTCTTATTTGATTGTACATATGAATGTGACTTTACATTTAAAGTATCCTTTAAATTCCATTATAAAACTGGCCCTAAAGTATTTAATTACGGGTTCGTCTACAAAGCGTATTTAATTGAACACAACATTACGAAATAATAGCGCGTATCAACGTCGTTTCTCGTTTTATACACTTAATATTAAAATGTAACAAAATAAAACGAATAATAAAGGAAAGGTTAGATCCAACCTTCGATTGTCCGAGGAGCAAACGTCAAAGTGTCGTCCGTCGAGGTTAGACGTAACAGGAGCGCCGCAGAAATATGGGGAAGATGCACCCAATTACCGCTAAAGGTGGTGTCCTCTAGCGGCGGGATTGATGAGCGTTCGGGTAACCAACATCAAGATGGCGGGGCAAAATCGTTTACAACGACGCCATAAAGATCCGTCTACAGCGGTGACTCTGAGGGGAATCGTCAGGTCGCCTCCGGTTACCAAAAGTCCCGTAAAGCGTCCGGAAAGAGGGAGGGGTGGACAAAAAAGAAATAAAAAACCCACCGTAAATCCGACGGACAAGCTTGGAGAGGACTTGCAGCAAACAATTAACAACCGGACATTATATCTGTTTACTTTTCACTCCAAAACAAACACCGTTTAATGAAAATTTATGCAGAAGCGAGAATAAGTCTCTGTTTGCCAAGCGAGCGGTCACAAGACTGAGACGGAATCTCAATCGGGTCGGCATACGACGCAAACGGTTCGCGGGTGGTGGAAGGTGGAGGAGTCCATTGGACAATGACAAGCACTTTCAACATGGAACAGTCTCATTACAAAATAAAAGGGGTCATCCGTGGTTGATTACCGTCCTAAGCGAAGTTTGTGGAATAGTCCAAGTTCCAAAGGTCAAACCGCGACGCAATTACACTTTCGCCAAGATACAGGGTGACCCCAAAGCTAGAAATTATTTGCAACGAATTTTCTCACCGTAACAAACTTTAAAGAAAGTTGAGTAAAATTGAAAGCGATTTGGTTCCCATATTGTGAGGCCCTTTGGCCTATTTTCCGGGGTCTTTCGACCCCCTCTCTTTCGAAATAATTCAGGATGATTTTGCCACGTACCTGATTGCAAATTTGTTGAGCGAGCGAATTAAGTTATAACCCCAACTGCCGGCAATCTCTATCGGACAGGTCGGAGTCATTCGTAACCCTCAAGACAAAGGTTGAATTTAAAAATAAAATAAAAGTCACCAGTATTGCACACTTGTCTTTATTGATGTGATGACTTTTCACGTCAAAGAAATATAAATTAAATCAAACGGGTTCAACTAAATACACGATTAATTAATTAGCGACGGGTTGAATAAAATCGAAATACGAAGCACGGATCCGTTTTTCGCTCACCTCAACCGTTCAATTAAAATTATAAAGGGAAGAAAAGCTCCGATTTTCAGTCGTCCGAAAGGTGCAAGTGCATCAGCTGCACCAACGTCCTTAAAGTATCGAACGTCCGGGAGGTAACGTCTAGTATGCCACCCAGCGATTCTGGAAAACCAATTCGCTCTCCCGGCAATTTTGCTAAGCAACAGGGTTATCGGTCAGTCGCAACGAAAGCCACCGAAATGTTCTACCACGACGCAAGGATAACCCAGCTAGATAATTTGTCACCAAATTTACTTTAAATTGACAGCCTCAACCTTACCTTGACTGGGTGACAAATTCTGCGCTGCATTAACTATCAGCTATTCCCTCGGCTAGCAACAGCGAGAAGGGAGTGGGTCGATATGATGTTAAAACTCTTAAGGGCGCCAGGACGGAAGACCAAAGCCGATAGGCGAACAATCCTGTCAGTATCCCCGGACTGACTGAATTGGGCAAAAAGTCAAAAACAAAATAGAGGCTACACTTGACTCACTGGTATGTACGTGAAGGAAGGGTAACGCAAACACGCACTTAAGATTAACAAATTTAGAGTCCAAATACTTTCGAATCAACATAATTCACACACACACGAATTCGTCCGAGGGTTAAATAAGCCCACGAAAGTGCTCCTGAAGTAGCATGTCTGGCTTCGTACGTGTTTGTACATTCTTTTGTATTACAAATTATTTACTAATACCACTACCACTGGCAGCTTTAACCGGAATTCGCGCAAGTCATTGTGTTGATTCAGAAGTATTTGGACTCTAAGCTTTATTGATAATCAAAGATTCAAGCGAATGCAGGTTATCACACACACCAGGTGATACAGATGCCTGTTTACAACAAACAAAATTCAAGCATAGGTAAAATGCGAACAAACTACGGTTGTCAGTTTATTTACTTAATGACAACGAAAACTATTTTTAAATATACCAACTGCATTCAGCCGAAAATTCGGTCTGCGGTAAGGCATGCAATAACCGTTCACGAAATAGAAATAAATAAATAAGGTTAGACGTCAAAACTCACGACCTTGCCGTCAGGACGCGGCTACGTTCATCCGTCAGTCTAGCCACGGAGTGAAGTTGGCACTCACGACGCCACCTGTGGGTTCTTTCTAACACCGATGATCCGGTTCAAGGCGGATTCGCAAGATACGTCGCAGAAACACTCGAACTGATTTTTTGCAGCGGGGTGGGGGGGGGGGCGAATTAGCTCAATACGATAAATCGAAATAATCCTTTAACTTGTCCGCAAACTGATATCTGAAAGTCGTAATCCAACTAAAAGCCGGTAATTCATATGTATTGGTGGGCGTTGACTCCTTCAGCAAGTACACCATTTTGCAAGCAGTGAAGGACACGAAAGCAGCAAAGAAGTTTTTGATTGATGTTACTGGCACATTTGGATCGATGAAGACTTTAGTTACCGATCGTGGAACTGCATTTACGGTGACAAGTTTTGAGACATTCGTATCCGATTTGGGCATCAAACACCAGAAAAATGCTATGGCTACACCCCGAGCAAACGGCCAAGTAGAGCGCTACAATGCTACAATAGAGACATCTTTAGCAACAATGGTAGATGGCAACGATACTTGGGATAACAACATCAGAGCTATCCAGTGTTAACACTGTTAACGACAATTTCAAAAATTCAAAAGTTCGCGGGTGAAACAGCAAGTACGACACCTACTTACGAACACGGTATGAGAAATGGACGCAAGCGTATAGAAGTGAAAAATGTGTTAACGGCGTTCCGACGTACAATTTGTTTATCTGTATTTGTTGACTTATTTGTATTACTTATCAATAAAATCGAAGAGTGTCTAACACTTGTAGCCAAACATTTGGATGACCGTCTGGTAATCTTATTTCTCCCATTTTTTTCCCCCATCTTTCTGATCTGATTATTCTGGTCATTACTCCATTTTAATGTATTATTACGAATTGGAGATAAAAATAAATCAGTGTTTATTAAATTAAAAGCTTTCTGACTAAATTGCCCGCTCCGTTCAACTTCTATAGGTGGACCTCGCTATTTACGAAAATAATTTACGTCGTTTACCGAAATGTTCCCAAAATACAACGATATTTCAAGAATTAACGTGAAGGTACTAGAAGGCGTGATATAATTATTAACAAGTTGGATGATCCATCCATCAGGATGCCTTTCTCTTATCGTTTCATATCGTTTTGATATGATCTGAAACCTTTTCACATTATTATAAATAAATCAATAGTCAGGATAGGTAACATAAGGTATTTCTCATAAACACAACTTGATTGTATGAATTTATTTAACAAATTTAATTCAAGTCACTATTAGTATCAAAAGGGGTTGAGATTATCAATTTAATGGAAGACGCATTTCAATTAGCAGCTTGCAGCATACAAATTAAATATTTAAAAGTCTCAGACCCGTTCAAAGAAAAATTAAAGCGGTCGCTCAAAGGAGATCAAACCGAAAGCGGTTGTGTATTTTATTTCGCTTCGCGTTGTGATTAAATCTTGCACTAGTCTGCGCTTAATAATTTAAAAGAAACGTTTCAGGTCTTGCGAAGTTTCAGTTTAATAGTTAAAGAGCACTATTTACGGTAGTTCATTAATTTTTTGCGTGTTTAATGAGCACACAATTCAATTAAGAAAGCCTTGACTTTTATAAAAATGTGTAATATAAATGGGGGTTGAGTGTGCAGCTCGTTTTTTGTATTTGACATCCCGTCACCCTCATTCCCTCATTGATCGTTAAGGTTTTTTCCTCGACTACTGTAATTATGACATATTAGGGTTGGTTACGAGTAGGCCTGTAACTTTTTGCTTGTCCTCTCCTGCTTTACGTTAGTCGAAAATACAATAATTTTACTTTGATTATTCGAAATGTAGTGTGCTAGTAAAATGTGACTCTATAGTTTGTATAAAATTTGTTTTCTATTTTAGGTCTGTTCCGGAAGTCCGGGCGGCCAGAAACTCTCCCCAGACCAATACCGAGCTTGCATTCGCTCCCGAGCTTTGAACGAGGCATCTCACGCTCAGCTCGGCTTCCTTGCATTCCGAGATGATATTGCGGCGAACAGCAGTCCCGCCAAATATCCACCGGCCCCCGCGATATCCTCCCCCCATCAATCGAAGAAAAACAAGCCCGCCACTTGAACTTTCGAGCCCGACTCCTGGAGGCTGGAGTTTTAGTTTAATGCACTTCCGGGACACGAGCAGGGACAATCCGGTCGGCGCTTTTTTCCTCCCACTTTTACATAATAAGCAAACCACTAGTGAGAAGGTGCTAATTTATTAAACCTCTTAATTTTGCCAAAGTCATTATTTATTGTGATACTCAATGCCGAAAGACGAATGTATTATATTACTGTTACGTTTTTGTTTTTTATTTATTTTTTAAGTTATAGTCTCTAGTTTACAAGACTGTGAAGCGGCTACATCGAAGTTAGCTTAGATTTTATCGTTTATATTTCTTTTTCTCGATTAATTTTTTTTTAATCTACATGAAACAAAATAATTATATGTAGTTATGAAATCATGTTTTATAAAAAAAAGTTTGATGAAAGTATTTATTGTAAAAAGTCACTGTATTGTTTAGATTATACCTGAACATAATCATACGTGAAGCCGAATTTAAAAATAAAATTATGTTATTAAAAAAACTATTATTATCTCATTTACAACCCTCCAAAATATTCCTTACACTTCGTTCATCTTGAAGACTTCTACGCCGTTGGTTGCTGCAGCAAGAAAAGCAGCAATTCTGAAATAATTCTTCAACAACGTATAGCCAACATTAAAATAAAAAAAGATAAAAAGAACGCTTGGGCAAAAAGGAAATAACGAAAGACAAATTGTTAACACAAGAACTTCAATTGAAGCACTTTCTTGTATGTACGTTGAAAATTATCGTAAAATTTGATCGGATATTTCAGAAAACTAGTATAAAGTCGACGTTTCGCCGTACGTTTGAGAGCTTCCTCAAGATACTCGAGACTTTACAAGATTGTCACATTTTAACGTCACTCTCAGATTACCCAAGTAAATCCAATCCAAGCTATTTTTTTTTAAGATTCAAAAAGTATAATGAGCAGTATTTTGCTTTATATCACATAATGTGGGCATGGATTTGAACCTGATGGAGAAGGATGACATAAGTGAAGACACAGTATAAGAATCACACAGTAGCGTCACTCGAGTATAACTGTCACATTTGCTCTTTTGTTTGATACCTACTCAGCTGTAAATTACATTGCATCTCCATAAGGGTATCAAACAGAATGGCCCCTTTTTTTGACACTGACGTTTAAGTGACGCTACTAGGTATTTACTTATACTGTGGTGAAGACATCAGGTAAGGCTGATGATAACAGTGAGTCAATTACCAACCGTACAGAAGCTTGAGGAACTAGAGTCACTAGAGTCGGACTAAACTGATGAGCAAAGCAGAGGACAAAAGATCAACTAGAAGGACACGGACAAGACGTAGCTGGCAAGCCGATAGAAAAGAAAAAGCCACATTTGTTTAATTTTGAAATTATTCATTAGTAACTTGAGGAAATTATTCCGAAAGAGAACGATGTTTCAACTGTGTCAATAAATTATCTTATTTTCTAAGTACCTTAATTATCCTTAAAAGAAAAATCGTAACAGAAATAAAAAGCAATGATTATGTGAGGGACGGGTGATTTAAAAAAATGATAAAAGAAAGAGGATGAATTACTTTCAGATTTATTAACATTTCAAGGCCTCGTCGAGACACTATGTCCCTCTAGATGTCACGACGAGAGTGAGAAAGAGCAAGAATTCTGATCATTTACAATGCACGTAAAACACGTCTGGCTTGCAACACACTTCGAACAAGAGAGAGCCTCACCAAGGCGAAATTGGAGATGGTGATGGTTGCTAGGGTACGGAACTGAAGACAGTCACGTGGTGTATCACCCATCAATAAACTTCGAGAAAGCAAAGAAGGGATGCAGGCTAGCCAACTGTATCGAAAGCGGGTCAGATATCGTTTCGATTCCGCGTTTTTTTTGGCGGAAAAATTGAAACGTAACAAATTATTGAATTATCGTACACAAGACTTTAATTTTGCCGATGGTATATAATCTAACTGTTAAAAAGGTTATGATTGAGGATTACATAGGGCCACACATGCGCAGGTATAAAAACCAAAGAGCAATATTGAAGAAAGAAGCAAAGGGTGACAAGTGTCACCCACGCGACTTAAGTAGGATTAAAATAAGACTTCCTGAATCTCGATCCAATGTTTTTATTTCCAACATAACGTTTTCGAACCTGGCCAGGTTCTTCCTCTGTATTTGACTTTGAGTCTCCTCTCGCCGAACGTCGGGAAACGTCAGTCCTTTTTATGCTTGAAATCAAAACATTGGACCGAGACTCAGGAAGTTTTATTTTAAAGTATCCAGTAGCGGTCAGATAACATTTCGCTTCAAGTACTAGATGCAGAGAGACGGACAGATCTTTTGGAGTTTCGTCACGCACTATGACATTCGGTGAGTGTTGAATACGCCTTCGGACTCTGGTGATGCTCACGCCCCTACAATTACTAGCTGTATGATACCTATCGTAAAACTCAGTCGCCTTTTATATCGTTTATACCGGAAATTCCGATTACGAAAAATCTAACATGTGAGCTACTTGCTCTATGAGTCATGCAGTTTTATTTTGTCAATTTTATCGATTTAAAGGCAACAAAATCGGTTCGATTTTGGCATAAACTAACACAGCTAGAGTAAAGGAATAGGAAATTCAGGGTTACATCTCTTTAGCCCCTTCACATACTCTTATATTTATTGTTAGTTTAAAAATAAACTACTAAATAATAAAAGTCTTTTCTTTCTTCGCCAGCTCTGAGCCAAATGTTCATTAAATAACATATCGAAATCTTACCTTCAAATGATATATTGAAATGTTATCTGGAGCCTTCCAGATTTTAACTTTTAACTTATTTGTTTATTGTTGTTCTTATTTGCTTTCTTACTTCGTTGTTTGCTTGCATAGTCTCCTGCTGCGATGGTGGATTTTGCAGTGTATCTCTTAGACCAATTCTTGCTAGAGTGTATTTGTTGTGTGATAAATTTTGGATGTAGATGGCACTCGCGAGCCTTCACATTCAAAATTATCTGTGTTAGTGTGTGTGTGTGTGTGTGGGTGAATAATAAAGAAGATATTGCGTAGAATAAAAAAAGTAATAAACGACAATTTATTGGTCCAATTTAATAGAGTTGCACAAACAAATTTATCCCGTAAAGAAGTTCGGAGAAGTTTTTACGAAGAAGTTTAATTTCGTTTGAGCGATTTTTCACAAAACCGGCCTTATAGCTTACTTACAGAAGGTTCTGAACCGAGTGCTTGACTGGCTCCGTGATTCGGGCCTTACGGTTATAAAACATGTTACGTTTCCTTCTTTCTTTTAATCCTTCTTTCTTTTAAACCCGCGAATTTGTGTTTATCGTTTCGTTTCCTTTTATTCAGCTGGCAGTACGGGATCATATCCCGGAACTACATACGGAATTCACGGCTTTACCACCGTACAAACCGCATTAGAGCCCGCTGTTCGGCCCCTTTCTTCCGACTTCGAACTGTATTGGTCCATATCGCTACCGAACGAGTAGGAAACTCCAGAAGAGGCTTGGAGCACAGAATTCCCCTTCGTCGTCGCCCCGGCGTACTAGCGAAGTATTCGACGACAGGCGTCCTCCGTGGAGTTACGGGACCCTTGGTATCGTTTATTTTAATTTCTACATCATTGCTCCTCTCCGAGTTCCACTTCTCGCGATTTTGATACGTTACTTGCGACCCAAGCGTATAAGTGTCGGTTAATCTATTTTATTTCATCTGTCCTGGCAAATTTCATATTATTAATTCATTTACTAAATTAATTTATTAATTCAAATTTTCTTTATCCTTTGAAACATTTAGTTTTACTTCGACAAAGAAGTAAATTAATTTTTGTGAACGCCGCGGTTGGGCCTATACGTGCGCGGTTTGTATATGCCGATTGCGATGTATGTAGTCACTTTTGTCGAAACGTATTTGTTGCGTTCATATTTATTTAAATTATCGTATTGTCACGATGTCTTCATCTGGGAAAATAAATAAATTTAAATTCGTTTAGTAATTATTGCAATTACGTGCATTTCAAAATTATGCAGGATCAGCACCCATTGACGATTAGTAGGAGACATGCTCGCATTCCACTTACGTAGAAATGCAAGCTCTGCGGAATATAAGCGTGTTGTTGACATGTGCCAATTAAGATTGAGGCAAATAAAACGTTTTAAGAAAACAAATTTGGCAAGGGTTAACTGATGCTGACACCTTTAGAACTTTGTACTTTGAACCGAACCCCCAGCCACCAGAACGAAAGAACCAATTGTGACGTAGATTTAAAAAATGTATAAAAGATAAGAACCCAACCCGCAGGAGGCAGTAAGAAGTCAATAAATAGTCAGATAGTCAATAGTAGATAGTCAAATAGGTAGCAGTGAAAGTGTGTGAAGTCAAGTGCACGAAAAAAGCAAAGCCAAGCGAATGACTCTACGAGTCAGGCCAGGCCCTCCCCCAAGTATATTAAATAAGTGAAGTTAAAATAAGTTTAAAAGTTTAATTAAAGGGACTTGAGTTTAAAATAAGTTACTTGAAATAAAAGTAATTGAAAGACATTCTCGAAATTTTAATTCGTAAAATATTAATCGTTCTTCTTTTTAACGCGACAGTATTTTAAGATTGACGGCACACGCATTGCCGACTTTGATAGGTGTACTTTGAACCGAATACCCAGGTTCTGGCTGTCACACGTTACCGTTCAATGTACTCTTGTTTATTACTCTTGAATTGGGTTTCTTTTGTTTTGGTGGGATTTTGGGTTTTGCTAATAATTTACCCCGCCTATCTGGCGAGTCAAATTAGAGTCGGAATTCTACAGGGTGAATATTTTGGACCTTCGCCTAGCATCGGTCCATGATTTTGGGTGGCGCCCTTTCCGGTTTCCAGCAACTGGGAAGTCCCTCCCCCCCATTTTTTTAACGGACACTTGTGCGTATCTACCGCGCCCACGACCGTCTTCACTGAGCTACTGGGACAGCAGGCGTTCCTTCATATAAGAACTTCACAGGTAGGTCCGACCGACTCCGCCAAGTTTTCCCAAAAGTTGTCTACCCCACGCGCACAGGTGGTTGTTACGTGTGATCACGAGTTACGCGTAACAAGCGCGATGGGGGACCTTCACCTAAGATAGCTATACGGCGCCCTTAATTGTTCATTTTCCGAACTCCTTACTACTTACAGTTTCCTTCTAACATCCAGATTGTCTTGACATTATTAAATTAATTATTCTACTATTTACAATTCTAAGCTTAAGTGGCCATCTCGTGCGTGGTAGCTTATTGACGCAGCAGTATCGTTGCGAATTTGCTATTAGCAGCACAATTGTAGGTCAGAAGATAGAGTCGCGCTGTCGCGGCTATGTGGCATTGCAATCTTTATCTTTTTTTTCCTAGTCATCATGCAAACTGCAAACATATCGGGTTGCACGCTGTATAATTAGTCAATTCTATAAATTAAAAAATTAAGAAATTAACAAAATAGTCTGTTTTAATAAAGAAAAAAATGGGGTTTCCTTTCTTTTGAAAAATATAGCAGTAACTGTTTTTGTATGTGTATGTATAACACCCATCGAAATAACAGGAAATATGTGTGACCTCATTTATCTTATAAAACTCGTTTATACATATAAAAGAAATCCTCACATCTCCACATTTTTAGAGGATTCAGCGTGCGACTTAGATTAAGTTGCCCGGCGTATATGACTAACGCCCTACAAGATATAAAAGATTCATTCATAACACGAAACAAACTTGTTCTTGTTGGAAGAAACATTTTGCTGAGGTAGTGATAACATCATCATGAAATTTAATAGCATATTTTATTTTAGAATGATCACTATCACTTGGAAAAAATGTCTCTTGTAGTCATCACCTCATCCTAGTCAAGCAATGCTTTTATGCATTCTGATAAGGGAAAGAGAATTAAAAAGTCCCGTCGCATTACATTGGGATTAGGGCGAAAAATAATACTCGCTCTGAAATTAAATTTTTATAACGTTTGCGCAAACACATGACCAAGCAAAGTAATAATTCCGAAAACACGAGGAGCTAGAGCTGCACGCTGGAAAATGAAAATTCTTTCTTTCCCGGCTCCCAACTGCAATATTGCATCCCTACATTATTAAACAGTTTCCAATACTCGCGCATTGCAGAGGATAACATCACGCAAAAACAGTTTGCAGAACAGTTGTTGGCGCATAGTTTCTGAACAGTTCTATAAACAACTTAGGGGATGCGCTCTTGCCCCGGTATGTTACCGACAACATCCACATCATATGATCTTCGGTGTAGTATCTAACTCGGAAGAGTAACAGTTTAAACGCCGCCGTCTGTTTAGTTTGCTGACAAATATTGCGCGGGAAACTTTCTTCACCTAACTATGTACCAGACGTTGTTTCATAAATAAATTACTCGTTGAAGTAAACAAGTTCTTGGACAGTTTGTTTGGTTTTGAATTGAGGAAATTGAATCGTGTTTCTCATAAAAATAATTATTATTTAATTAATTTTGAATAAAGGGCCGCAACGGATTCTCGACGGAAACATCGGCCGCCTTGTTGCGACTTGGCTTTTCTAATTAGATTCCGAAATTTCCTTAACGTCGGTATATTTCAAAATTACAGGGCGGTCTGGTTTTTATTAAATTTCGTCCTTGCGGTGAAACAAAGCGTCCGTCGCCTTGCGGGCGTTCTTTATTGCGGTGGGAAAAACGAGCTGATAAAGTGGAGACATACTTTATCTGACCTGTTTCGTTATGAAAAAAGAATTGTTCGCGCTTCGATGAATATATTTTATGTCTCCGACGTAGTTTCTCAGCTTCGCGACGTTTACTCGTTGAAGCGTCACAAAACTGCACGATAAAAATAAATATTTTCCCTTGCATTTTTTATTTCCACATTGTGGTAGAAGGAAATGCAGGAAAAATCATTTTATATGGAACTCTTATGTACGTATTCACTCCCGTGCAAAATTTGTTGCCTATATCTAACGAGAACACATTCTTAATGAATCAGTTATTTATTAAAAAAGTATTTGTTTAATTAAAATAATTTAATTTAATTATCCGAAAGTACCCTCTCTCATTCATAAATAAGTGATAGTGATAGGGTACCACCACGTGCCCCAACTTGAACACGTGAATTTCTCTTATTTCATCAGACTCTAGAACCTTACAGTTTACAGGATTAACATAGTGCAGCTTTAGGTAAGCTCACGTGTCAGGGTTGTTTTAAATTTAGCTTCGAGACAGGAAATTCTGACGCACGTACGAGCGTTATGACTGTACCTTGCGGGTAAATAACGTTTCATTTAAATAAATTCGTACGGACCCTACCTCACTCCCTCGTATATTTTCATCGGAACGTAAGTCCTGATTGTATCCCTGAGTTGGGCCTAAGCCATCCCGAATCTCTTCCTCGGTGTGATGAATACCTTCGAATTCTTATTATTAATTACGTATAAGGGTGCCCTTAATAAAGTAATGGCAAGAAATTAATCTTGTTGGCGAAATAAATTTCGCAATTGCGTCGGTAAATTTTGAAGAGCTTATTAATTACGTACAATTATTTCATTTGCCAACTTCACAATATCGCCCGATTATTAAGCAGCCGTCTTATGAAATTGTCTATCATTATGTTTCCCAACTGCCGCGAAATTTACATAAACTTGTCGCAAACACTACGAAACGAAATTAATGCCACGTCTTCCGTGAGAGTAATTTTCTTATTTCTTAACCTTGTTCCGCGCTTTAATTTACATGAAGCCCCCCCCCCGCCCCCTCCGCTTTATGGCAGTGCATTAAGACTAATGACTGCGCAAAACAATTTGCTACAACCGAAAGTTTTGTTTGGAGATACGGGATAACAGATAACTAATTACTTTGAAGATTCGCGGGGGTGAAGACTGATGATAAGTGAAGACTCACCTACGCGTATGTCCCAAGTTCTCTGAGAAAAAATGTTTCGTCTAAGTACGTTGTGGGGTTTCGGCAAATTAAACATTAATATTTATGAGGATTTTATTATTGTCCGGTAAAGAATTTCCAACTTGCGAAGTGGATTCCCCGGTATCCACGGCGCAACTTCGTTCATATCAAATTCCTGAGTTGATTGTTCCCTTTAAAATCCTTTTGATCGGTGCGCACTTCGAGGATGATCTAATATTAGTAACATTAAATTTGATTAGTCGTAAATCTTTCGCAAAAGAAACTAATTTTCTTTCCAATACTTAATAGGACTGCATTCCTTTCGTTAGTTGCGGCGCTTAAAAAAAATTACGTGGGCCTCTATAAGGCACCGATGAATCCTGAAGGGTCTGAGACTAAATCCAAGAAGTAGGACAACACTCGATTTGCAGATAGCAAAAGGGGAGAATTGCTGAAGTATACATATAAGAAGGATGAACGAGGTTTTTTCTCATTCATCAACAAAGGCGACTTGGTCTACATTTTGGTAAGACTTAAGACTTTGGTAAAGCAAATGTGCAAAAACCAGCTACAAATAAGAAGACCAAACAGAAGCGGATAGGAAGAAATCGTAAAAAAGAAACCAGACTATTACGTACGAGTAAACAAATAATAAAAATGTACAAACAAACCCACTTAAGATTTATGGCCGATTTTAAATAACTGAGCCGACCGTATGAGTGGGGAGATTCCAATGGGCCACCCAAACTTTACTACGCCACGTGCAGGCACTCTTAACCGTCCTTTCCAGACGGTCGCTACCTACTGCGTACCTAAAGGTCTACCGCGCCGACGTTACAGCTAAAAGGATTAGTTTTACTAGCTTACTTCTGTTTACAGTTGAACGACCCTCCGGAGGACCCGATATACAGAATACCTTTAATTAGGGCTTACGTGATCTTTGTTAATAGGAAACTACGTCGTGATAACCTGGTTCTTTTAGTGGAGCAGTAAAACTCTTGGATAATTTAAAAATGAAACACAACAATCAAATTTAATTAATTATTTATTGGAAGAAGAAAAAATGGGAAGAACTCCTGATATCAGCCTCTGTGGGATCGGAGATCGTAAGCGAAAAACCCTTGCGTTTGAAATCAGTACAAATAAACAAAAATTACGATTTTCAGAAAGTATAGTATAAATCGTTTAACAGATTTCACTTTCGAATATCGGCGCGATCTACTTCTTTCGATTCACACCGTTGATGGTTTAATGTCTACACAGATGTTTGTGGGAGAGCTCTGCTCCTCACTTAGATTAATAATTAATTAAATTTCAACTGAGCTCGAGTCTTGATACAGTGTTCGTCACTTCTGATCGTAGTCAAAGACTTGTTCTGTTTAATAAACCAACGCACAACACGACCGTCCTCGTCAAAGCGTCAATGCTATCTGCTCGCTTCTTCGCGTCCACTACTTCCCACGAAAACAATTAAAAATACACCCCTGCAGCGAAATTCCGAAACCACTTCGACCAATCATAGCCGCAGAATTCAGTTCACACGTCCGCCTATCCCAGATGCCAAAAAATGTATCAGGAGACCCGTTAGGAATGCACGCTGCTTGCCTGTCGCCAATGAAGTCCCGTAAATTTTATAATTCTAGTGCAAGAGCTGGCATTTTTAAAGTATCTGTTGTTTGACTGAAAAGACCCAGAACTATGACACTAGACTTGGACAAGAAACAGGCAAACCAAACACTTCAACTTGAGAGTAATTCGATCTGCCTTTTCCGTTAATGTACAGCCTCAATCAAAAGTAATGAAACTTTGAAAACCGAAACACTGTAGTCAGAGTGCAACGATGCCGAGTTAGAGAGAGCGCAACGTGTTAAGGGGTTCCGAAGGACTTCAGAAACATTCGTTCGCCATAAGACTTCATCTCACTCGGTATCTTCTCTCTCTGACTACAGCGTTTCGGTTTTGAGTGTTTCATTACTTTTGATTGAGGTTGTACATGTACCCGTGATTTCGTCGCTACAAACTGTATACAGAATCTAAGAAAACACATCTAAACGTCGAATAGATTTGTTTTATGACGTCCGTGCCACCCTAATGCCTCTGCCTGGCGTCTGCGATTAGCGCGTGACTAAAGTTTGTACAGAACTTCGAACTTCGAAATACCAAATAAAGGTTATTCTGACAGATTTACGCATACCTCAACGTAGCAGAGGAAAAAGAGGAAAGTAGAAATGTAAATAAAGTAAGCCAGTAAAACAGTAAAATTCGTTATAAGCACACGAAAGGAGAAGAAGTTCACAAACATGAAAAATGCTGATTTCTTTCAGCTCAGAAGAAATGAAAGACATTAGACATAATTACCTTGAGAGAAAAGGAGGAGGGCATTTGATGGAAACTGACGATCAAAGAGAAGAAGGTCCTCCACAGAGTATCTTTTCGGCAAATGAAGGAGAAAATCTACAAGCGTGAGTTCACAAACATGAAGAATATAACAATCGTGCTAATTTCTCTCAAAGCAGATGGTTTCCTTCCATCTGAGCACATCAGACCTAATCATCTTGAGGGGAAAGGAGGAAATCATTTAGTGGAAGCTGCCGATAAAAGAAAAATTAATGAGAACAGGGGAATTTTCCACACCTGAAGTATGCAACGATAGTGCCGATTTCTTTCAAATCAGATAGATGGAAAGCGCATCTTGAGGAAAAAGTACGAAGACGTTTGTTGAAAGCTGCCGATCAAAGAGGAGTTCGTACTTTAAGCAAATGAACATCTACCGGGCGGAAGATGATTTGGAAAGAGAGCACATCAGACCTAGTCACCTTGAGGGAAAAGGAGAGAGGCATTAATTGGAAGCTGACGATAATCCTTGAGGCAAATGAATAGTTAAAACTTTAAAGAGATTACCAAAGAAGTAGGAAGTCCACAATGTGACCTACTTGGTTACAAATATTGAAATGTGCAAATAAGTTAATCTCACGCGTGAAGATGGGCTGATCATACCTAATCCCAATATAAAGGTTTGAATTTACACGAAATGAAATAAAAAATCACCAGTAATGCGCACTTGTCTTTATTTTTGTCTTAATTAGTCAACTGTCAATTGTCAGTTAATCTGACAATGCAGAACGTCAAGAATTAAGTGACATAAAACGTCAAAACGCGAAACAATCGGATCCGTTTGTTCGTGCGGTCTGTTTGCAAAGCGAGCGGTCACAAGACTGGCGGAATTTCAATCGGGTCGGCGTGCGACGCGAACGGTTCGCGGAGATTATGATGTTATACATGGGGATGCGCTGGTCTGTATAAAATGTATACTATTTGTTAAACCAAAATGGGATTACGATTTTGAATCAACTGCTGATACTCAAAAAGATGACAGTCAACTTAAATTTAACAAAAAATTAAAAGGTGTTTTGCCGACATTTTCCAAATAAAGCAAATTGTTGCTTTACATTATTCGACCGAAATTGTACTTAATTGTTTGTTCGTGATAACGAGCAACAAATCATATCCTCAAAAGCGGATAGATCCTCTTGGCAAATAACACGTAAACGGTCTGGTTCGTTGCTCCGGCACAGCTTGAAGGGGTTAAAAAGCTTGAAATTATTTCGCCATGGTTCAACAGACAATGTGTGTATACGCTCGTAATTGGAAATCAAATACACTGCCGTTTTTTTTTGTTCCAGAAGTGCCAACGCTGCGTCCAATCACACACAGAGTTTGCACGCTGTGGCAATTAACTTGCTCAAAGCGTGTACACAAAAATGGGTTCATTATTCTCACTAACGTGGAATTAGCATACGTGTTATACATGTCCGAAAAACCGCCAACGTTGAAAGATTTTTCACAATCATCATGAAAAATCTTTGTTGAATGTATTAAAAATGTGTTAATGATTAAAAGCTGAATGTAAGCTAACGGAAATTTCCCTTTAAATTATGATTTTTATCGAACGTAATATAGATATTAACAATGGCACGGACATAAATCACTTTTGATACGCGCGTACACACAAAACTTCTGGCGGAAATTCAATTTAGGTCAACACGTCTAACCTTACCTATTGCAAGAGTTTGAATGTAATAATCCTAAACATTTGCTAATAGCGTGTTGGCTATTCCATTATTCCCGCCCTTCCCCGAAATAACAGTCCATCAAAACCGTAATTACGATCGCGAAAAGAAAGAGCTCCGTTTCGTCTCTGTTCTCATATTTACGCCCTTGTGCCTGTAAATCATTATGCAAATTGCAGCCGCCTTGAAAAAAAAAAAAAAGAAAAACAACATGCCGATTTCGACGTAGATAGCTTTTTTTTTCGTACAGAAACCGATGCAACGCACTTAGTTTTTCATAAATTTTATGTAAAATTATTCCGAGCGTTCGCTCTTCGTTGCGGCAATTTCCTTTTTTTAAAGAGTTTATGCAGATTAGTTTCATGCAATATGGGTTTGTTTTCCTTTTTTTAAAGGACGCGATTCCAAATACAAACGATAATGGCGAGAGAACTTCATAAAAAAAATTTCACAGCTAAAAATGCAAATTAAAAAAAATGGTTGGTATCTGATTGCTTTCGTCACCCTTTGGATCTTCCCCAATTTTTCCAGCATGTCTTTTCGATCTTCAATACATCAGCTTCTCCTAAATCTTCCACTATTTCTCTCATTTCTGGTGTTGGGTCTCTTCTTTATATGTTCTAGCTTCTCTTTCTTTCACTGGTCACTGGTTACTATTGGGTCCATGTCACCAACAATCATGTGAAAACGATTTTTTACTAAATGTATTAACACAGACAATAAGTATTAAGAAGACTGTATAGTTCCCTCTGTGAGAATTTTAATTCCTGGGGGTAATAGGGGATCACTTCCGTATTGGTGGTTACTATTGTTGCTAATTGCTTTCTATCCCTTCATTTTCCGTCACCCTTAAGTCGTTTTAAGCGTCATCCTACCAGCTTCCTTTGGATCTTCCTTTATACCTTTGCTGCAACTGGTATCAGTTTGTACTTCTTCAATCGCTTCTACTTCTATCATTTGGGTTGATTGTCTATAACCTGTAGCTCCAGTACTCTTTTCCAGGATTCCTTTCTATGCCTATACAATTTCTGTTGAAAGTGATGGACAATTTGTATATAAGTGTTACTATGTAGGTGGCTAGAGAGATTGATAACAATTGATGAGATAACAATCTTGATTCCGTACTTTCATATGTCATTACGTTTACGTTTTTCAATAAACTAAACCAAAACCAAACTCTGCTGTTTTCAAGTTGAAGAAAACCAACAGGTTATGGGCCCAGCACGCTTCCACTGCGCGAGCGAATACTAATTGAAACTCAGTTAGTTAGTTTAATCGGAAACAGTTCTGGTTAAAGTACCAATAATCTCGGGATTCGATTGCAAAGATCGAGAAGGAAGTATAGTAAAAAAAGGGTGTTTGATATAAAGTGAAAATTCAATGGACATCTAAAGTTATACCCACAAAGATGACGTCGAATGATTTGGCTCAAATTAAGAAGCTCAAAGGCCAAGAGGAAGTGCTACATTACAATTATTCTTGAAGAGAAAGGCATAGATGATGTAGTGACAGGGAAAGTGCTGAAACCAGAGGAAGGTGAAAAGAAGGTTTCTGAATGGATGCTGGCTCGACGAATTATAGCAACAACTATCGACGAAAAAATTGTTAGTCATTTGATGGGATGCAGTACATCGGTTGAAATGTGGACAGAACTATTCTGTCTGCTCGAAAATACGTCACAACAACGTCTTCGAAATTTACAACAGCAAATGATGACATTGAAGAAGGAACCTGATCAGGCAATGTCAGATTACCTCGGTACTGTCAATCAAAAATTGGCAGAAATAAAAGCAGCAAAAGGAAATATTGAAGAAAGTATGGTGTGCACCATTGTGTTAAACGGTCTTCCGTTTTGTACATTTTAGTAATACCTACTTGGGACAATCGATCAGATTCGAACAGTTTGTCAGCGCCAATGGCAGCCGACGAACGTCTTCAGAAACACGACGAAGAAGTAATCGCAATGAATGCGACGAAGTTTAAGAAGACAAACCAGAATAGTCAATGGAAGGGCAACAAGAAAAGTGATACTAAGAAGCAGTTTCCTGGACGGTATTTTAACTGTAATCAATTTGGCCATTTGATAGCTAAATGTCCAAAAGTTATTCAGAAGAAAAGAAACTGTGAAGATATGAAAAGTTCTGGAAGTAAGAAGAAAGGTGAAAGTTTAATATGTGTGACGGATGAAGCTAATGCAGCTCGCGCAGAACATATTCGGATTGCTAATAGTGACGCAAGTCATCACTTGTGCCACAACAAAACCATGTTTAGCGAAATTGTTAGAAAAGATAATGGAAAGAAAATCACTTTGGCAGACTACCGTCAAGTAAATGACAAAGGTAATGGAACAATCAAAACTGAAATCTTTGTAGAAGGAAAGTGGGAGTTGGCAACTCTGAATAATGTTCGGTGGGTACCTGAGCTGGAATCAGTTCTTCTGCGAAACGTGGATATCAAGCTGTACTCAACAATGAAAATCTCAAATTAATCAGTCCGGAAGGAAGATCTGTCCCTTCATTTTCCTTCACCCTCAAGTCGTTTTAAACCAGCTTCCTTTGGATCTTCCTTTATTGCTTTGCTGCAACTGGTATCAGTTTGTACTTCTTTAATCGCTTCTACTTCTATCATTTGGGTTGATTGCCCATAACCTGTAGCTCCAGTACTCTTTTCCAGGATACCTTTTCAGGATTCCTTTCTGTGCCTGTACAATCTCCATTCTTTTAATGTTCCTAGTAACCTGGGCTTCCCACCTCATTTTCGGCCTCCTCTTTGGTCTATATTCAGGTGGTTTCCATTTTGTTATACTGTATTGGTATTCACTATTTTTGTTTATTGCTTTCTATCCCTTCATTTTCTGTCACCGTCGTCCTTTTGAACGTCACCCCATCAGCTTCCCTTGCTGTAGTAGTTTCATATTGATTTTCTTCTTATTCTTTGTGTCATTGCCATTGGCTGCCTCTCATTTTATATTCCTAACTGCTTCAGTTGGTAATTATATCGCAGTTTCAGCATTCTCTTTGCTGGTCACTGCCTGTCCCAATATCGCTCTTAATTTTTATTTCCAGTGTCTTTAAGTCCTTCTCTTCTTATTCTTTTTCACTGTGCGCGTAGTGGCCTTACTGATTTCCGTAAGTCTACCCAAATTCAAGGAACCTGTACAACTGGAATAAATTGCTTCAAAACCAAATTAATTTCAGTTCGTCCTCCTTTTTGTGTTTCTTTCATATCTTCTCATTTCATATTTCCTGTTTCTATTGTTAAGAAAAATACTCTGTACATCCAGTATTTTTGCCCCAGCATATCTTTTCGATCTTCTCTTTCCTTTACTGGTCACTGCTTGTCACAGTATCGCTTTTACTTTTTATTTCCAGCATATTTAAATTATTCTCTTGGGATGTTATAGTCGCTTTAACGTCATGTAGTTCCATCAAGTTTTTGGACTGCAACAAACTAATCCGAAATCAATATCGGCAGTTGTTCTGACGATTCTATTGGCACTCTTTTTATTTTGTGTCCTAGTCATTCCGGCACCTCTCTCCTCTCTCTTCGTTTTCATTAGCTGGTTGTTGTCGGTCCCAACATCTCTCTCGTTTTTTATTTTCAATATCTTTAAATCCCCTAAATCGCTACTGGGATTTTAGACGTTTTCATTGCGTACGTAGTACGCATCTAAATTTAGGAGGCATAGCAAATTGCTCCAGCCAGAATTGGCAGTTTTGTTCTTCTTCTTCTTACTATTTATGTCATTCACATATGTCCGCTGTCTTCACAATTTTTGTGTTACAACTACTTCAATTGTTCAGCTCTACCTCCAGCGTCTCTCCCATCTTTTCTTTTATTCACTGGTCACGTTACGGTTGAAAAATCCATTTAGGTTATTCATAATATCTGGCGAACGCCCTGTATTAGCGTGAGAATCTAACGGCCAGACTGGGCCCACGTGACTTGCCTCATATTTTTCAATATTTCGCCACTAGACCATACGCCGTTAAACAACCCCCGTCTCAACTTATGGTTGGGGAGAATGCGGCGTTCCGCTCGCATTCAGTTTGCCTCCAGAGCTCTTAGCGTACGTCTCGTTTATTTCTGAATTTGATCTTTGTACTCCCTTTCACGTAATTCTGTGAAGGAAGACGGAACCGGAATTACTCCGAGATTTGTGCAAACGTACGTTGAGAGAATTTCAAGCTCGTTAAACAGCTTTTCGAAAGCCTGTCTTTGAAATAAGGAACAGGTATGTCTTGTTGGCCATTTTGTGCGAATGTTCTGTGAGTAACGCGTATCTCTCTCTTCTATTAGGCTTCTAGTGGTAGTTTTACCCCTCAGAGAAAACCTTAATCAAACCTTTTTGGGTGAAAGAAAAGGCCGGAATCGGTGTTTGAAACTAGTTGAACCCCTGGCAACACGGCTCATCCTCCGCCCGTGAATATGGACCTGACCCGTTGACTCGACGCCATTTGGTGACGTAACATCTGGGTCGAAGTACGTTATTGACTGAACTTGGAGGGCGCTCCTTCACTGTTGACAACTGTCCGTCATTACGCCGGATTCTGGTTACAAGGTCGGAATTACTCTAACTAGGTTTAATTACTCTATTGTGTTGATTCACCTTTCCGCGGCGTTGTTATTTTTATTCTCATTTAGTTGTTAATCAAGTGATTACCAGTAGTTACCACCCATATATGAAATATAACATGTAAGTTCAAGATTTATCTACTTTGCTATTTTCTTTTCCAATTTCCAGGTTTGTTTATCCCCCATCCAAATTATTTCTCTTCCCATAGTTATTACTCTGGCGTCGTCATTGTAAGTTCGTTATAGAATTGATTTCATTATTGTGTGTGTGTGTATACGAAATTTAATGCTTCGGTTCTCTCTAAAGGCAAATATGAATAATTAAAATTCGTCGTGCGAATATGGATTCAAAACGATTCACCCGTTAATTATGAGCGGAATAGTTCACCGACTGAGCCAATTCAGAACGCAAAGGTCAAATGTTGCGGTCAACATCGCCGTTGGTAATCGTACAATGGCTGATATCAGACCGGATATAGATCTAGAAGCGGAACGCATCCGGTTTGGTGCCTTTATTCTTCGCCACAGCTCTTCAGCGCCCGTATCTGATACACACGCGACCCCAGCTAATAATACCTCTTTGAGAATTGAGTATATTAGTCAAGGTCTCCGTTTTATGCATCCACAAGAAAACAAATCGCAAGTTATTCACCTATCGTTACAGTTTCCGAAATTAGAATTTTAAATGGACAACTTGATTAATGCTCGGAACTACTTGTTGCTATTAGAGTAAAACAACGATGTCGGGTAATTTTCCGGCACGATAATTCGGTTAATTTCTGAACGACCTTGCTGAAATTTTGTACCAGAGCGGATTATGTGTGCACACGTTAATGTAAGCGCAATTCTCCTCTCGGAGATTAAAACAGCGCGCGGTGCAAAACCTTAAAAGCGTAATGGATATTAACTCGGGTAGCAGAAATAAGTGCACCTTTTAAGTAAGTCCGTGAGTAACGATCGCGCGCTTTCAAGGTACATTCTCATGGTAATGACTTTAAAAACAATCCGACTCACTTTCTTCTTTATTCCCTGCGATTAATTCAAATTCGGATTAGCTCCGACTGTTTTGGAATTACTGGCAGCAAACACGAGATAAGCTCCTGCCCGCCTGCGCCTGGAACTAATCCACGCACAGCTCTCTTGAAAATGGGATTAATGCGTAAATGAATGCGGAGGATGTAGCACATGGAGGTGACAAAGAAGCGAAAGCGCTTAATTCACTTCCCGTTTACCTTTGTTATCTGAATCGAAAGTTTAAATTGCGCGCAGGTAGAGAATAGATAACCGATAATTTACAGGAGATCTAGGGATTCGGGGGGAGTAAACAGAAAATCCATTTCGAGTCTTGGCGCAATTAAAATGGGGCCTCTGAGGTTTACCACTAAATATAAACTATGACAAATTAATTTTCTAGCATGATTGGATTGAGTAGTTTCGATTTGAAAAGGAAGCCCAAACTAGGGAGTTCTAGAGATTCGGGGGAGTAAACAGAAAATCCATTTCGAATCTTGGCGTAATTAAAATGGGGCCTCCGAGGTTTACTACTAAATATAAACTATGACAAATTAATTTTCTAGCATGATTGGATCGGGTAGTTTCAATTCGAAAAGGAAGTCCAAAACAAGAGGGGAAAATAAAGGAAAATTCCAAAATGGTTTGATGTATGTATGTACATACATAAGTATCGATCTGTTAGCTGAAGACATTAATAATTATATCATGTTGGAATTTAGTAATCGCGTCCGTTTATGCAAAGACTTAATGAATGCGGCGTTGATCAAAGTTGGGAGGATCCTAAGTACACATAGGCAATGTAATTATTAGTGTTGTTGTACGGATTAACCCTCAACTATTAGCAATAGTCGCCCACCACCTATCAGCCCTAAGTAAACTGACGGGCTCCTCCGATGCAGAATATTTGAACTGGGGTGCGCTGGAAATTTATGTTGCAGTTCTGACACTTGTGGCAAGTGTATCTGTGGATGCAGGCACGACCTGCAATATGTAACGATGTGCCCCCAGACGCCGTTTCGGCTTGCGCTTGGTTACTTCATGCAAACGTCAGTGAGACGGAATGAGGTCGGATAATTGAGTTTTCGATCAGGTAATGTGTATTAGCACGTCAGTTTTCTCTCGCAAGCTCGTAAATGCAGATTGCTTAAAAGCAAATGTTTGCTGCTTCCGCAAAGAAGTGATTACCAAACATGCTGGACTTACTTTACTGAATAATTAGAATTAAATTTAATCCAGACACAAAGAAAAATTGCATCATTTTTAATGCTCTTGGACATGAGGGTAGACAATTGAAAATGAAATAATAGGGACTTTTTTATTTAGAACCATTTTTTAAAAGAAAATCAGTCACGACGATCAACGAAAGTTTCATCCAGATTTAGAGGAGAAGAAGACGATAAGGAAAAGAGAGAGAGGTTCGGAAGCAAACTCTGAATACTGAGAAAAGATCAATCAAAAATTAGTTAAAGTTAGATAGAAGAAGATATATGGAGGAAAAGAAGATAATGAGAGTTGATGGTTCTAATCAACGTAAATTACAAAAAACACTTGAAGCCCAAAAAATGGATAAGGTAGCCAATGAAAACAATAGAAATTTACCAAGAGTTTCGTGAAGTAAAATAGGCGCAGGAAATAAAAATCAAGGAAGAAAACGTAAAAACGAAATAAAGAAGTTTCAGAGTCACTGATGGAAGAAAACGAGGGACGGATGAGAACGAAGAGGAAGGAAGTATTTAAAAAATGTAAATGTAAATGTTTCAAAGTGAAATATAGGTACAGAGAAAAGAAAATCAGTTTCGTTGAGGTATGGCAGAAGAGAGTATTCAGAAAATATATGAAGGATCATAAGTTACTGGAGATTAAGGAAAAGGTACTTAACAAAAGTAAGTAAAGCACAAAAATCAGATAGATTGGCAGAAACCCAAGGTGGACGGTGACGTGGTGGAGAACTCAAAGAAGGGGAAGAAGAAGAATTAAAGGGATTTTCGAATGTACTTTTCACGTGCTACAATGCTTCATTGATAGGAAGTGGGAATACAAAAGAAAAGATATGGACAAGTAATAAAGGAGAAAAGTGGAGGAAAGGAGAAAATGGAAAAAACAGAATAAAGGAAGACGAGTGTTGACGTCCAACTACTAAAAAGAGGAAACAAGTGGCGGCGAAAAATGCAGACAAGCAATGTGCAAACTCATCATCATCGTTTCCAAAATGTGAAAAGACAAATTATAATTATAAAGATGACAAGGTTTCCTGATTTTTAAATTGTTAAAATGATTTTTTCTCTTTTAGAAAGAAATTCATAAATGATAGAGATATTTGTAGCTATAGCGGTTACAATACTTATCATTTTTGTATGCGAAGATGCTTCCTACCTGAAGGATAGCAAATTGTGCGAGTGACTTTGACGTTTTTCCAGCACCGCCGGGCTCTTGGAGAAGGGAGGGTTCAACGAGACGCTAAAAGCAAAGGGTGGACAAGTTGAATAAAATAAAAATCACACTTGTTTTTATTTAAAATGCTCGAAAAATAAATAACGAATGAGAAAATGAATAATTTACAAACATCGAAAACGACCCAGAAGGGGTTCCAGTGAATCGAACAACTTAGTCTTTAACCGTTAAGCAGATCTGCTCTACATACACTCGTGAAAGGGAGCACAATAATAAAGTTCACGATTAAGCGAGCCGTACGCTGGGAGCTTTGAAAACAGACTGACCGCGAGCAACAGCCGCGTTCTTCCCCTACCACAAGTTCGGACATGAGTGGTTAAGATTGAAAACAGATTTAACTAGAAACCCGAGTGAAATGGCAATATACTGCATGTCTGAATAACAACGCATAATCTTATCTGATGCAATATTGCACAACATTGTGAAATATGACGACCGGCACGTAGGCCAAGACTGGGCGTTAGATTCCCACGTTAATATAGGGTGTTCGAAAAAACATTATGAATAACTTAATTGAATTTTTCAACCGTAACAAATAACAAATAACACCACAATAATTTCCACTTCTTCTCACTCTTTTCCCAAACTTTTAATCAAGCCATAAAGGACCCAAGTAGTAATTTCCTTGTTTGTACGTATCTGGTTTGAGCTTATTTTGGCCAGATATTGCTCTCAATGCTCCCTTTATATGGAATAGATTTTAGCCCCTGTCCACCACTACACATATTTTTCGGGATTGACGAAATTACGTTCTTCTAGATGAAATTTAGTGATGAGTCACCTCGGTAATGCAATAAGCAGCTGAAATTCCCCGAATGCAGTTTTATTGCATAGGTCACTCATGACTAATGAGCCAAAGCAAGTCGTTCGTTTACGTTACTTTTAAGTGAGCGATTTTTCCGCGGGCATGTATGCGGCGTTATATTGAATTTAACTTACGCAATGAACTTAATGATTTACGAAACGCTGGTTTCTTACACGGTATTTTCTATTATCTAGTTTGCCACCGTTCTCTATTCATTTCCAAAAATTTTCTCAGTGCTTGTTTTGGGTTTGTTTGTAATTTTTGCTTCCTCCTTCTTTCATTTTTAGTTTTTGTTTATTTTCATGCTTTTACTTTCTGCAAATCCTTTCTTGTTAATTTACTCCGTGTTTTTTCGCATACTTTTTGAATCTTTAAACATTCTCCAACACTTATCTAGTAATACGTTTTTATCTGTATTTGTTTTTAATTCTTCTTAGCTCATTAATGCTTTTGTCATATGCAATGTGTTATTGAAAGTTGTACAGATATTTTAACTGACGATAGTACTCTTTAAATAGATGCTAAATACCTAAACTTCCTTTATACAAAAGTTACTGGTTTCAGAGATACACAATTTATTGTCGCCCCACCCTTTTCCGGGAGTCCGGTGCTGTAGCGGCGCTCCGGATGGTCAGATCTTCAAACGCGCGGCGGCATCGCGTTCCTCGTCATTTTCTGCCATACGATGACGTGCAGCTCAATTCGATCCGAACACCCCCAGGTACCGTAAAAAATTCCGGAAAAAATGCTTACAAATTTCATAATTTTCAAAAAATCATATCTCGAAAATACGTATTTTCCTGGGACATAGGCCCCATAGGTTGGTACCTGGGGGGCTTAACTTACGTGTGAGAAAGTTTTGTTCGTTTCGGTCAGTAAATAAGGGCCGTGGAATTTTTTGCTTACGATTTATTGTGGCTCTCCGAAACCAGTAACTTTTGTATAAAGGAAGCTTAGGTATTTAGCATCTGTTTAAAGAGTACTATCGTCAGTTAAAATATCTGTACAACTTTCAATAACACCCAGTATATATAGTATTTTTATCTTGTCCACAAGAAATCTAGGGAAAAAGTGAAGAGCTTGAGAAAAGAAAACGAAAAAATTAGAATGGAAAATAAGAAAATGGTAAGATAAAAAAATAAGTGAAAGGACCCTGACGACGACGCAAAATATAATGGAAGTATCTAATGGAGAACGAGAAGAAGGCAAGTGACGCAGCATTACATGGACTAGAGATGGGCTTGGAAATTTTTAATAGAAAAGAAATTAGGAGTACAAAGGCATGCAAAAGCTAGGAATCCGAATTATGGGCAGAAGGAGATGTAGTCCCAAACAAACTGCAAGTGTTTATGCTTTAAGAAGGACCATAGGAATCCGTTGGCCTGGAAAAATCACTGTTCAGAAACAGAACAAGAAGCAGGGACTTACAAATAAGAAGAAGAAAATTGGGATGAATAGGCCACACCTTACGAGAAGATTCCCAAGAGAGCGCTGCAATGGAACCTTCAGTGTAAAAGAGAGTCTGGGCGACTGAAAGAAGCGTGAATGAGGAATATGTAGATGGTGATGAACATAACTATTTACCTCTTTTCATCTTTATTTCTGCCACTACTCTTCGTAATTTAGATCTTATCTCTGGGTCAGGTTTATTTGTGTTTTTTTTTAACTCTTGGCTTAGATTCTCTGCCCTTTTCTCCTCCAATTTCTGTTTTAAACAGCACTAAATTATTTAACTACTCAAAACTTTTGCCATAATTATAGAATGCTATTGCCATCATATCTTAATTTCGTCAATCCCCTTTTTCCTCATTGTTTCTGATTCGTCAGTTCTAATTTACCAATACTGTTATGATTTTTCACAATTTTTTCTCATTGAGTTAATTACATCTACAGGTTTTTTAAACATTACCTGCTGCACCTACTATTCTTCTTTCCACTAGCCTATCATCAGTTATAGTTCAGCTCGTCCTGCGGTTGTAACTCGTTGATGTTTTTCTTGGAGCTTTTGCAATATTAATTTGCTTTAAATAATAAATAATTGTTTGTTCTTTAAAATATTGTCACATCAAAGAATTTCGTTCATTTTTCGACTTCAGTTTTACTTCCCATTGACGATCCTCTCACATCGTTTCATGTAAATAAATATTTGGCAGCGCAACTTATCGTGAAATCACTGTTAATTTCCAATCAGGGAGCAAATTAATTTCAATCCATTTCACAGTTGGTTCAGAATTAATTGAAAGGACGCAGATACAGATAACTAATTTACGCCCCGTTTCGAATGTTTATTTTTCCCCCGCGTAACTTTTTACGTTAACGTAAAATAAGATAGTACGCGTTGCATTTATTGCTTTCCAGTATTGTGCTCGGAGCAGTTTGAATAAATTTGCAACTCACAAACACGTACATGGTTAGAGTAGCGGTTGGGAACATGTGTTAGAAATCGTTGCACCAAATATCAACAATGTCGATTTGCATGCGCTCTGTTAAGCAAAGCTTATTGCAGTCCGTTTGGAACAGCGAAACTTTTTAATGGGAGTTTATTAGGAATTCCTTTTCTGAACCTCATAAACTCAAAGTCGAGTTTTCTTTTTCTTTTTTGAGAAATCAATAGTCGAGTATTTTATAGATTAATTTGTAAGAACGAAAAGGAACAACCCCCCCGTCTCTTAAGACATGGACTGAAATGAAGTCGAACACTGGAAATAATCTAAAGACCTACATAAAGTGAAGTACTTCTTTATCTGCCAAGTCTGCAATCTTGAAATCAGATTACTTAACTTGATTATACCAACAAAAACTCGACTGGTGTATCTGAAACCAGAAAATTAAGGACGAGGAAACTTAATAGTTTAATGCAAATAATAACACTGCAGGTATTGTGTACTTAAAACGACGTCATAAAAGTGAACGCTGGTTTGATAACTGCACCCGATAAGTAGATTGAAATTCTAAATGAAAAGGACTACAAGGATTAGGCTGGCGCTCCTTGAAACTTTGAAACGTAAGTTGTTTTTTATCTTGATCGTTAGCTGCAAGCGTCGACCGTTACGTGGTAAACCGCCATGAAAACTGTCTCTTCATTATGCTAAGTACGTGCTGAGGAAAGTTAATTTTGCTCCGGGGCAAGAAGACGAACCACAAAAGGTAAAACTCGCCCGGTTCTTTCCATTTTTCTTTTTTTTTTTTTAATAAGGAAACGTTAAATGACCGGAATTTAATTATTTCACGAACGATTTTCATTTTCAAATAATAACTTGACGGGGAAGGTTAAACTCCGACGTGAATAGTCATCGTGTACGGTTGTTTCACATGCCCTGCGAAACGAAATTACGATTTTCGTTACGCTACTGGGCCGGATTACCGACAGTTCGTTACACACGTGGCTGGTTCCGAATGTGAATTACAGACACTAAGAGTTTCGTCACATCCTTCCGTTTTTTTTTACGCACCTGAACATCAGAAATATTGAGCTGCCAAATAATACATTCAACTGAAATGGAAGGCGATTAGAACTTTCGCAATGTAGATAAAAACCCATTCATTCAATTACATAGGATAATCCAATGGCATTTTTCAAAAATTCTAGAGGGGACTGTATCTATTTAGTCGAGCTGCCAATTGTAAACGAGTAAAAAAGTAATAAGTTAGAATTTTCGTAAATCAAGTTTGAAAGTTACAAAGGCATTCCTGAAAGAGGTCCTTTTTTAATTACTCGCGTTTCTTTATTTAGACGGAAGGGCGAAGTTTCATAAACGACGGATTCGAGTAGGTCAGATACGAGATAGGGAATTTAATTAGGACTTAATTAAGACGTTCATTACTGGGATACGCCTAAATAAACAGAGTTTAGATCTGAATCTGCATCCTTTTAATCTTAATGTCGTTTCACTGTAACGCAACTGTAATGTTGAAGTCCACTTCCCATTACTATACTGAGCTACACGTTTTCAATACAATCTCAGTGTTAGATTTAAAAAAAAAAACACAATACTGCATAATGTGATTAATAATAAATAAATAAACTTAATATTGAATATTATTTTTCCACTGTCCTTTGTAATTTTGTTACTACCTCCTCTCAAGCTTTCTTTGTATCTAGCTCTTTAAGAATTAACATCTTAAAAATGGGGGTTTGGGACAGTCGCACCCCTACACATTTGCGCCCTTGTTACATTTGCGGACGGTGTCGGAGCAGTTGCGCTCCTGCACATTTGCGACCTCGATGCATTTGCAGACCTATATTTAAACTTAATTTGAATCTTTTTGTGAATGTTAAAACAGTAGCTCAAGTTAGAGCCCATACAATCTGGAATTTTCTGTATTGTTTTTGTTTGAAGTATTTGCAGTGTTTCAAAAAAAAATATTAATAAAATATCTTCACCCTTTGATTTCATGAAGTTTATGAATCGAATTTGTTATCAACAATGTCTGAAAACGTCGGGTACACTAAACAAAGGTTAAGAATGAATTATGAAAAGAAATAAAAACCTGAAACATGTGATTAGTCAGAGCGAAAGCTTATGTACTTTCGGATTGTGATAAAAACCAAAAATGCGAAAAAGAGCAGAATTATAACATAATTGGCCAAGACGTTAACATGAATAGGTATTGGGTACAGTGTTGCTGAAAATCAATACGTCATACTTTACTGTACTGTGATTAGCCAAAGCAAGAGCGAGTGTCACGCGTATGTGCCATTGTTTAAGTGTTTGCCATTCCATGGTTGGGTAATCATAGGTGTGTCCTAAATCAACATTAGGTGTGTCTACATCAACACAGAACGTGTCCTACATCAACATTGGGTGTCCCACATCAACAGTGGGAGTGTCCCACATCAACAGTGGGTGTGTTCTAATACATCAACATTGGGCGTGTCCTAAATCAACATTGGCTGTGTACATCAATAGTGGGCGTATCTACATAAACATTGAGCGTATCCTACAACAACATTGGGTGTCCCACATCAATAGTGAGTGTCTTCTACATCAACATTGGGCGTGTCCTAAATCAACATTGGCTGCGTACATCAATAGTGGGCGTGTCTATATAAACATTGAGCGTGTCCTACATCAACATTGGGCGTATCCTTCATCAAAATTTGACGTTTTGTCATCAGAGTCTGCGTACTATTACCAGCAAGTTATTAATCGCGTTCCTTTTACACCGATTCTAAGATAATCTTACCTCACTTCCCCTTCTTCATTTAAATCACACGTTCCTTTTGCTTGAAGTGAGGAAGTTGCTTCACCCCTTACCGATTTGAAAGAACCGCAAACCCTTCCTCAGTAATGAGCGTTCATCCCTCGGTAGGGGGGAAACTAATAATAAATTTATTACACAAAATACTTGCACTGAAAAGTTTCTTCTTGAAGCAGTTGCCAAATTTTTTTTCATTTAGTTAAATAAAATGCTTTTCACGCTTCCTTAAATCATTTGTAATGTATAATTTACAAATTTTGACTTACATAAGAACTTCCTCAGTTTTTTCTTCCTCAAGAGTGCGTTCAGAATTTTACCTCCGAGAGCGTCTTGGGCGTGTAATCGCGTCTTTCTCGCTCACAATTTTTAACGTTTTTCGCGTCTCGCTCATCCGTTTTAAAAGGTCTTGTGTTTACATTATTTCCATGACAACGGGCGCACTCTAAACGTCTTACTTACAAGTGGAATGTGAAAAGTACGCCCGTTGTCATAGAAATAATAGGCGTTGCTTCATTAGTTTGAACCGTTTTGAACTGTGACGTCACTATTTCTTACAGCAAGAAAATGCATTTGTTTGAAACATAAGCTTCGATACTTTACGGTTTGGCGGTAAATGGTATCCATTTGAAAATTTAGCTACGTTTGGGAAGATCATTTGTTTTCCGGATCTTAACAAATGTTTTTGAAATTCAAAAAATTCTTTCAAGTATCTTTATTTTTTTGCAGAAAAGTAAAGAAAGTCACTTTTTAATATATTCACTCCGATGACAAGAAAGAAATTTGGTTACATTCATCCCTTGTGTCTTATTTCAGAGATACATATCTTTCAATAATTCATTCATATAAATAATGTAAATTTAATTACTTATTAATACATTTTGCAATAGCACTAGTCTGCAATAGTCTGTCACCTAACCTACAAATAATTCGTTTACCCCTTCATAAATTTACGAACTCGTTTTCAAACCGAGCTCCGAGCGCGGTTCAAACCAGCATCAATTATTTTGAACCAGTGGCGTCTGTGACGTCACCGTTGTAACACTAAAATGTATTGATTTGAAACGTTTTGAAACGTTTCAAACCAATGTGTCACAAAAAAAGTGAGTGAGTGAAAAATCGTGAGTGAAAAAGATGCGATTACACGCCCAAGACTCTCCCGGAGGCAAAAATTCTGAACGCACTCCTGATGTTCCATTTAGACAAATTTTCATTCACTTTTTTATGAGATGAGCCACTCACCTCACTTAAGCTGCGTTGTATAAAAGGTTTAAGCCAGGATTAAAGTTAACCCTAAGTTAGAATGTCACACAAAATGCTGTGCGTCATAACAAGTGTCACATTCTAACTTAGGACTAAAGTAAATCCTGACTTAAACCTTTTATACAACGCAGCCTTAGTCTAACCTCAGCACGTTTGTAAAAGGAACGCAACTAATACATCCAAGCTTTCCTAAATAATATCCAAAAATCTTATTGTGTTCTCGAAACAGTTTATTTCGTTTTGTTAAGTAAACCTGTGTCCTTCAAATAAAGTCTTTATTTCTCAGAGAAACAACAAAAATGAAATAAAATAGATTTATTTACGCACTAATGATGGTTGTATGTCAAAAAAGAAAACAATAAATTCGCACTAAGTGAAGCGGAATTTAAAAAAAATCAAAGAAAGATTCCAATTTCCTTCTTTTTACATTTGTATACATATATAGTCGTCCCAGTTTGGTAGCGGTTTTATGGCCTTGCCCAAAAAAAGCGACAGAAAGGCGACCGCAGGCCGGTTTCTTTGAAGCTGTTTTTTATAGCAAGATCATAAAACCGATACAAAACTTGGACGACTATAATTACAGCTATATAATCTTTAAAAAAATACAGAAATTGAGCAGGGCTCAGCCCTACCATTGTCGCAGCAGAGTGACCAACATCAGCTGAGTTCGAAAGTCAGGCTGAAACGTCAACAAAATAAAGAGAATTAAGTGGAAATCAAGAAATGTCAATTCCAGTTTCATTGACAATGAAGAATAAATAATATTTTAGATGTACTATTACTATCAGGAACATTCCTTTTTTGATAACAATCTGATTCATGAGGCGAAAAATAAATTATATTTAGACGTACTATTACTATCAAGAGCATTCCTTTTTTTATAACAATCTGATTCATGAGGCTCCATAGTGTGTCTGGACTTTATAAAGACCTGTATAACATGTATGTAGCAGAAAATGAAAAGCTCTGGAACAGTTTCGAGTTTAAACTACATCATCTCATCTATCGCATCTTTATATTGACTTTTTTGCCTCACAAAAGTTTCTTGAGTGTCTAAAAAAAAATATATACAGTGAAAGCTCCCATAGCGGACAGCTCTCTTAAGCGGACACCTCTCTTAGCTGGACAGTTTTTAATCTCCCATTTATGTAATTTACATGCATTTGCATCTCTCTTAGGCAGACACCTCTAATGGACGGACAGTTTGCTGGTCACGGTCGGTGTCCGCCTAAGAGAGCTTTCACTGTACATATAATTTAAATCGCTTGATATTAGGGAAGTTAACAACCATTGTATACCTAGTCTACATACAGGATTTAAGGGGTTAGAAGAACAAGGATAAGGCAGATTTTCAGCGAGATAGTTCACATGGAACATGTAAACAGTCTCTCAGGATAACACAGAAATAAATACATTCTTTTTTTAAGTTGTTTATTTATCCATCTACTTTTCATAAATACATATTTCTTCCTTTTTACACTTATTTACATTCCTTATATTATATCCAGTAGATTTGAACGAGCTGTATATTAACATTATGAATGCTACTTGCACCTGGTGCATCATTCTGATGCGAACAAGTAAGATTGTAAGTCACGTGATCCTTCCTTCATATTCATCCTTATGTTATTCTAGATAATTACATCATGCTGTTTCACTTGTGTCTTTCGTGTAACTGACATAACATCATACATACTTTCAGAGACATCTTTTATATTAAATATAAATTCAGAAATACCTTATATATTAAGGAACACCTATATATTCCTATATACAACATCAGAAAATAAGAAAATAAGTTCGTATAAACTAATTATAGAAGAAATTAAATTTTTTTCTAGGCAAATGTGCTTAATTACAAGTGCACTCATTCTTTTGCTTTGTGCACAACTTCAACAAATTACACTATCTATTATCTGCATAAAACTGTGTAAATTGCTAACAAATTGCATACTTTTTAAAACCTGGAATGAATTATCATCCAATGTAACTTACATTGAACGAACAAAGCAAGAAATTCTAAAGCAAGAACCACAGCGGCCGCTAAATATCCGTAAAACAAGAGCAAAAAAGCCTCCTCGTAATGACGCAAAGAAAGCACAACCACGCTCTCTTGCTCGACGATTGCTTTCCGCATGAGGGTGTAATTAGTGCCGTGCAGAATAAAATCCTTCCACCACTTTATAAACAAGCCTTTCTCGATCATTTCCACCGACCAGAAAACAACGGCCTCGTTGAGCACGTTAAGCTTTCGCAGGAAGTACGTTAGGAACATCGTCGTTCTGGAAAGGTTCGTCGGGACTTTGTCGTGCCTCGGAGCTTCGAAAGGAAAAGTGTCTGCTATAGATTTGAAAGTGAGGCCCGTTCTGTTTGAAACGTTCGTCAGCCTCTTGAGGATCTCGCATTCTGAGTCGTTGACAATGCTGATGTTTCCTCTCCACTCGACGTTATTGAAGTACATGTATATGGTGCTGAGCCTCTCAAAATACCAGGACATATTGAAGTAATAGTGATTAACGTACATGCTTTCGCCGTCGGCGACCGGAATTCCCCGCGCCGGAATCGTGAATATGCCGCTGAGCTTTCCCAGATAGATCGAATCGATATTAATGCAGTACAACAAGTAGAACATCAGCATAATCCTCAAGGAATGCGGCTTCGGAATCGCGTTCATACCAGAACCGATGGTAATTCGAAAGTAATCCAAGATAACGCACACTTTGTAAGAGTGAAGCCACGCAAAGCAAGAGTATACGACCGAAACCCCAAGGAAAGCTGACGCACAACACAACCAGACTGTATACTCGAAGACAGCGAAAATTTTTCTGTAGGTCCTAATGCGAGGGGGTTTCGGAACTACGATAACGAACCAATCCTTGTAGAAGATTGGACTCACGTGAAAATCCAATAGGGATAAGTTCATGAAGAGGTGGCCGATGACCACGTCGGTTTCACCCCTTTTTAAATAATCGATGACCCGAGAGAGGGTCCCGTTCGTTGAGAATTCTTTTTGAAACTCGCCGTTATGATAAAAACGCACGGCGATCCCCGTCTTTTCGGCGATTGTAGTAAAGAGTGACACAAACAGGCCGGGGTTTCGTTTCAACCGGGCATCATCAACAAACGGAACGGAACGGACACACGTGATTCTCAGCGAACAATTTTCGAAAGACCTTTTTAATTTTAACTTGTTGTTGGGAAACAACGCGCTGGGTTTAATGGCTTCGAGGTTGTACTTAGTTCCGCAAGCGTTTTTCTTGGAAAACGGTTGCCATACGTAATAGGTAGCTCGGTGTATCAAAATTAGTTTTGATACGCCGGATTTCTGGAGTGAACTTGAAGGACCAGCTTCGAAGGTGACGTTTTCGTTTAGGATTATCACTAAATTTTTTTGCCAAACGTTGTCCTGCAAAGCCTCAGATACTATTGCTAAATCGTGGTGGGTTTTGGCGAACGTTATTACGCTCAGTTTTCGGTTGGTAAAAAAAATTGGGCCGGACAGTATTTTATTGGTCTGATTTCCGGTGATTACTACCCCTTTAAATAGAGTCTCGTGGTTGTACAATTCCAGGACGTTTTGATGGACGAAGACGTCGGTGTCTTGCAGTTCTTTTAAAATCACATCAATCACACGGTGGTTGTTGTAATTTGGTGGAAGAAGGATCTGAGCGTATAGTTGTTCGAACGAAATTATCCACATTACGACTTTGAACATATTATCGCCTAGAACAATTAATTAAATTTAAATTAAGACTATTACTTACGAGTGAGTTACAATTTCTTTAAGCAAATATTAATTTTCAGCCGATCCTTCACGTAGAATCGTCAGGATGAGTCTGTCTTTCGATTTACTCGGTTTGAAGTTTTATGACTGACATCAGTCCTAATGTAATAATCCGACTAGGCATTTCGTTTCATTACCAGTTACAATACATTCCATTATGCAAATTACCTCGTTACATGGCACGTTTCATATCTGCGTGTGAGTGTAGGCCTGCCTATATTCATACAATTTGTCGTCTAATTGAATTTAAATCGCAGCGCAGGTTTCAACTAAATCACACGTTGGAAAATATTTACTCAGACTGATTAAAGCTAACCAAAAGATTAATTTAATTCAAAAACGCATCATTATTAGAATTTAATGAAATTTAAAGATCTTGTTATTAGAGCGTGGATGCATAGGTAGGTACTGGCCCAGGGTATGCTTAAATCCAAATAGTTCAAAACAAAGCATCGTTTCAACCACGCCTCTTGTAGTAGGTAGGTAGGTAGCAGCAACCTGTGCAGACTTGAAATTAATTTAGATAGAATGCGTTGTCCGAAATTATATCTCCCACCGGTGGCAAGGTTACATCGGAGAGTCCTGCGGCGATACGGTGTATAAATCTGACACAAAGGTGATGAACACATTCACTCATACCAACAATCAAATACCTCGTACGTCGTGTCCATAGCTCGAATAAAATATTCACCTCGCCACCGTTTAGTTCTTGTTGTTAGTGTGGAACTGCCGGTGCAAGTTCGTCCGTCCCCTGCCCACTACACCACCCCGAACGGACATCACCCCGTAGAAGATCTACAGTGCAATACGATGAACGTAAGTATGTTTGATTAAAACGCCCGGAGGAAGCGCCCGTCGTTTTAAAATTCGGCCGAAAGGATCAAACGAGGCCGGTCCTCTTTGTGCTCGTAAATCGCGTACGACGAGGAAATACGAAACAAACAAAAACTTCGGGGGCAGGCTAGGGCGAAACTTTTTGCGTTCGCTAAAGTTTGGGGGAGGGCTTTGCAAAAATATTCTGATCACAAATTTCCATGATTTTCATACCACTATAGAATTTTTAAATGCAATAAAAAGTTTTTGGCGCGCGCGCTGAAAAGAATCCTTAAACACTTTCGAGTCATAGTTTAATGAAATTGACCCTTATATTCATTTATGAACTAAAACCGTACACTTTTCATGTATCTAAATTTATTCTAAAAATATTCCATATAAAATAAATTTAAATCCTGAACATGGTACTATAACATTTGCAATTGTGTAGTACTGTGGACATTATCCTTTATTTTTCTACAAATAATAATTCGAGCTTAAATGTTCCTGTTGGTTTAAAAGGATTTTTAAAAACAAATGTATAATAATTATTAAGTTTAAGTCAGTTGATCCTAATTCTACTGTATCTAATAAAAAAAACGAACCCAAATGATATTAATTTACCTATGATATTAGGGGTGGTAACGGTCGATGTATATCGCCTTTTCGTTGTAACAAGTGCTTTAACTTTATATAAATTAAAAATTCTAAAGTACTAGAAAATTTAACAAAATTACAAAACAGGAATATACAATAAAATACAAATTAATTTTTAATATTTCTTGCACCAATTTTGTTTAACAAATTAATAAATTTCTGTCTATCGAAAAATTAAATAACCCTCCTTCTTATATGTTGTTTTCTTTCTCTTGATCATTTTTAATTTAGTTGCTTCCTCTTCCACCTTATTCTTCTCTTTTTCTTTTTACAGATACCTGTAAATTTCTGGTTACATTTCTCGACAATGTTCACATTTAATCATTTCCTCTTCCACCCTCGCACACAGTCTTTTCCTCAAATTTTGTTACTTAATAATTTAGAATTAAAACTAGGGATGTTCAGAATCGAATCGATTTATAGTTGAACCGATTCTGTGCAAGCGATGCATCGAAAGAATCGAATCGATTCTACGTGTTTAAATGGAATCGATTCATCAGAATCGATTCTGATGAATCGATTCCACACAAACGATTCAATTGAATCGATTCCATTTAAACACGTAAAATCGATTCGATTCTTTCGATACATCGCTTGCAAAGAATCGATTCAACTATAAATCGATTCGATTCTGAACATCCCTGATTAAAACGCTCTAACATACAGAGTTAGATGTGATCGTCAAATATTTAAACTTGGGAAAAGAGCCTAAATTCTGACTAAATTGATGCTTATAAAGGTATATACAGATTCCTTTTCTTTTTTGTATACAAATCAGCTATATATACGTTTATAAAAAAAAATAGAAGTTATTCGTTATTTCTCATAATTAGAAGCTATGTTTAATGACTGTCGTGAATATCTTTGTGCTTAAAAACTTAATTGAATATTAAAATTTGTAATAAATGATTATTTTAAAATGTTTGGGGCCTCTAGTTCTTTTAGCACTTTAAATGCGGAACGTTTAGATACGTCAAAACGTCCAGCTACTTCTTATAGTGATACTATTGGTTTTTTTCTTAACATCTTCAGTCAGTACATAATTGGTTTCAGTTCTATTTTGTGGGAATTTATTATGCAGCTTTCTGAAGTGAATTTCCTAGCGATATTTTGAATTGTTCTAATACGAGGAATAAGTTTTCTTGGATATTTTGTCGAAAATAAGTCTCTCAATGTTCTAAAGCTACTATTGATCCAATGGTTCTTTACCATCACGTCATCAATGCATGTTAGAATAAAATGCGTATGTTCTTCAACCCATCTCTGTTTACTAGATAAAAGCAAGATAGATGAAATCAAATAAGAATGAAAACATTTGTCGATTCGGACGTATAAAATTAAAGATCCATTGGATCAATAGTACCTACCATTCTGATACCATGTTTGCTACGCATAGTTTTATTTAAAAAAAACACAATTTCATTACAAACTCAAAAACTAATGTGTCGATTCTGCTCGTATCTGTAGCAATCGTAAGACCTGTAGATCTGTAACTCAATTATTAAAATATGGAATTTTGAAGTTCTGCGGAAAATATGATTTCTCCTATACTCTGTTTACTGAAGCGATATAGTAATAAAATAAAGTAGGAGAGTTTTATGCGCAGTATCTTATAGCGCAGAAGGTGGTTTTACAAAGTAACACACAATTTCAAGTTGTAGGATTACTCGTAAGCCTCTGTGGGGTGTTACCTTATACACAAACTACATCTATAACTACCAAATTCTACTTTTTAATAACTGACTTAGGCTCAATTGTACAAGTCTAGCTTAACTTTAAGCCAAAGCTTAAATTTAAACTGGCATTGTACAACTGGGCCTTACAGGCTTACAGATCTTACGGTTGCTACAGATATGATCAAAATCGACCCATTATTGCTATTAATTTGACATCAATAACTTGATTACTGTTTCCACAGCTGACTGTTTTTTTCCAAAAATTGAAGCTTAAATTTGTAGTTGGGCAGGTGTTTGACTATAGATTGCAATAAATTGCAATTAAATTTGACATGTTCTTTTTAAAAGTATACACAGGCGGTATGTAAACAAAAAAGAAAAAAAAAACTTTATAAAAGTTTGCATAAACTGGTGAAATAAGTACAGAGTTTATGCCTTTCCTTTTGACATTTCCATTATGGAATCGATTTGTTTTATCCTTTGCGCTTTTCTGATCCTCGTCGTATTAGTCTCATTAGGACTTCCAGTTTCTTCTCCTTGCTCATATGTTAACTTTTTCTTAACCCCCCAAAACCATTTTGTAATTCTGAAATTCCTTAGGAATCTTTGCAAAAATTTTTAAGTCGACGACATATTGATTATAATCAAATCCCTTTTACTTGTAGCCATTTCCTCTTCCAACCTTATCCTTCTGTCTCACACTTTTCTCTTCTCTTTCCCTTCAATTATGTCACTTAAAAATTTTGTTCGCCTTTTATGATCATATAGTCACATTTGTCTCACCGTTCTGATTTGTTCTCCTCGGAGGACCCATCAAAATTGACATCGAAGAAAATCCACTAATTCTCAATAATGGTGGTGGCAGCAAAGAAGTGTGGACTTCAATTAGCAGCTAGGTGACGCTCACATAAAGTCCTTAGGAAAAATGATACAGCAATGAAATGGGCAGTATAAAATATACTTAAGTAATTAAGAGATCCAGTGCCCTAGCCAGTCAAGTCAATTTTTGATAATTGTACCGGAGAGCAGAATAATGCTTTGTTTGAAAAATACTCGCTTGGTTACAAGTTCCTTAGTAATGCCAAAGTCATTACATGTTCAAATTTGTTCTTTCTAAGTAGTCTCTGGCCTGAAAATAAGTTTCAATCAATTTTAGGCAATCACCAAAATACTACGTGTGTTTTCCTTATTTTTAAAGTTATGGGTCTCCTTCTTGCACAGGACGCAAGAGAATTTTATATGTATTGCGTTAAAACGTATTCTTAACCCAATTTGCTTATAAAATGGACTTGACCGGAATGGACTCCTCAATTGTAAAAGACAACAGACTCTTCAGGGGGTGGATCACTTAAGTACCATCAGTACTTAAAAGTTCTGTAAAAATTTAAGAAAGAGGAAAGCGTATTTGATGATGAAGTTCCTGATTCAGAATCAAGTACAATATCGACCGCTCGAATTCCTGTTGTTCTTATATTTTCTGCGCACAGTCGCGAACGAAAACGAAAACTGTGCCAATTCTGTTAAGCACTGGTGATTCTCTTTTAATTGTTTACGCTTGTACAATTTCCGCATTTTTTAATATCTTACATTTTCCTCGTACTTATACTTACTTTCTGTAACTAATAAATAACTAGTTACGACTAAAGCACGCATTTAGGAACATTTTTAGGTTGTGAGTAATCTTTTTAGTCGGGCGTACCTATGCATGATGAAGATCACATGACCTAAAGTTCACCCAAATCCGTGCGTTAATTATGACCATCTAGCTATAATTAAATATATACTAGGTAATACAATCGCTTTTAACTAATTGCTAGTACTGCTATTAGTCCGACTTTTACTTTATGACCATTTATAACGTGAGTTCAAGAAAAACGTTATCAAAGAAGCTCTGAGCTCAGTGTTGCCAACCCTGGCGATTTATCGGCAAATGGGCTATTTTTGGTAACCGTTTGGCTATTTTTTTTACAACGGCGATTGACGTTCAAAATGGGCGAATTATTTTTTTGATTATGACAGTGGCAATTCCGCAAATAAAATTAATGTTTTTATTTAAACTTATTTACCGGTTGATCAACGTGACAAGTTACTGAAATTTATAAAAATGACATTTGACAGATATATTTTATTGTTTAACTTCATACTGTTTAGTGTTTATGCCTACGTGTATACTTAACAATAGGTAATCTAGTAATCACTAGGTAATGTAGGGAAAATATTGTAGAAAATATGTTAAAGGTTGGGAAACGGTACCGTGGGCGACTAAAAAAAAACAGAAAGAACGTAATTACCAACATAAACAAAGCAGTTGATAAAACAAGTGAAATCTGTAAACGCATTTTTTATATCGTGCTCCTATTTGCGCACTCGATTAGAAACATCTACTTTACGCAATAGTTGCATAAATAACTATTATACATGACCATAAAATTCAATTAATTAGCGAAAAATAATAAATTAACACTTTTCGCTAAAATTCCGATAAAATTGAATTTTATCGTCTTGTCAACTCCATTGCCAACTCAAGAAAAAAATTCTGGAAGTCCCAAGGTCAATTCTTTGCTTGCGAATAAGATAGCAACACGAATTTGGTTTCTTTCTTTTTAAAAATCATACCATGGCATTAATGCTTTTGACCAGAACCATCAATGTTGTTTGAATTTCCTCTATACATCCAGGATTTCTTGTTATTATTCTTGTTATATTATTATTATCTTGTTATTATTATTGTTAATCGCGGCGATAATTTTGAAAAGGCTGCAGTGTGCAAACCTGATGGGAAAAATATAAACCCACAAAAAATAAGTACAAATGATGATAAAAATAATGAAACCGTCAGTAACCAAATCAATAAAAAAACAGTGTCAGGAGCCCTTATGGAAGCTAAAACCAAACTACTATGTGATAATGGTAAAAACCTAGGAGACTCTAGCAAGAAAATTGGAGAACCTGTGAAGGAAGCCTGGTCGACTGTGACCAAGAAAAAGAAGAAAAAGGAAATTCTCCTTGGCAAAAAAATTGATAATAAATGTAATATAAAAACGGTTCCAAGGAAAGTACACCTGTTCATTTCAAGGTTGGATCCTGGAACAGAAGCAACTACAATCGAAAATTATTTAAAGTCCACCTGTCCAGAGGTAACCTGCGAAACCCTAATGTCAAAGCATCCAGAATCTTACGCTTCCTTTAAAGTAACTGTTGATAGGAACAACCTAGAAAAAATTATGAACGAAGAGGAGTGGCCCCAAGGCGTCCTAATCTCCCAGTTTTTTCAGAAGAGACCAAAACCTCCACCTGTGCGGTAACTAATATTTTTCATATCAATATTCAATCGTTGAATTCAAAGGTAAACGAACTTGAATCATTTTTTCTTGCTTCCGGTTTAAATGTTGATATTTTGTGTATAAATGAACATTGGATGGAGGAGGAGGCATTGCAGTGTCTAAAAATTCTTAATTTACACATTGCCTCATCATTTTCTAGGAAACAATTTAAACATGGCGGTGTCGCAATTTTTGTAAATAGCAATATTCACTACAATGTTTTGACAAAGGTGAACAATTTATCAACTGAATTACATTGCGAAGTTTGTGCAGTAGAAATACCTCATCTAAATCTAGTCATTGTATCCTTGTATAGATCACCTTCCAACGGTGATATTAATATTTTTTGTAATGTCATTGCTTCCGTTATGTTAAACATTAGCCCTCATAAAAAATGTGTGTATGTGGTGATTTTAATGTTCATTTTAATACGCTACACAGACATACAAGTGCTATACTGGACCTTTTTTGCGGCTATGGTCTTAAGCCCATTTTTAATTGTGCCACTAGGGCAAATAATTGTTTAGACAACTTTTTTACAAATTGTCAGAATCTGATAGCAAATAAGGGGGTGGTTGATACTTGTATGTCTGACCATCAGGGACTTTTTGTGAATTGTAATTTTACTACTAATTATCTTGATGCTGGAACGTTCAAAAAAATTCGGCCCTTTACCCAAGTGGGAAAGATGGTATTTTTTAATTATATTAGCAGTGTTGATTGGTTGTTCCTTGATGATATGAACTTAAGTACTAATGATAAATTCGGGAGAATCATAAGTTTATTTCAGGAGGCTGTGGAGTTATCTTTCCCGGAACACCTAATAAAAACTAGCAACGTGAAGCATGTTGATATTAGATGGTTTGATGAGGAGTTACGTCAAATGCGTGAAACTTTGATTTTCTTAAAGAATGCTTATTATCAGAATCCCACGACAGATCAAATGAATATGTTAAATTCTTTCAGAAATAAGTATAAAACTACACTTAAACAAAAAAAGGTTATGGCACATGAAAATTATATTCGAAACAACAGCCCACAGTCTATGTGGAAGATTATCAAATCAAATAGAAACGCGTCGCTAAATAAACCTATTGAAGACGATACTTTACAAGCGGATGAGTTTAATGAATTTTTTATAAATGATGTGCAAAACATATTGGATGGCTTAAAAAATAACTTAAAAAAAGGCGCTTCTATTCTGGCTCTCGGCCTCTACAATGTCTCCTTAGTATCTCCTTGCGATAATTTTCAATTTAAAGCAATTTCTGTCGTGCAAATGAGGGACGCAATAAGAGCGCTCAAGAGCAGTAAGTGTAGGGATGCGTATGGTCTAACTTCTGAATTACTGAAGTGTGTTATTGATATTATCGTCTCACCACTGACAAAATTGGTAAATGAATGTTTCAAAAATAGTATATTTCCTTATTCTCTAAAATTGCAAAGGTAATTCCAGTTTTTAAAAAGGTAATTTATCTCATGGAAAATTATAGACCTATATCTATATTACCAATATTCTCAAAAATATTAGAAACAATTATGAAAAGCAGCTCTCAGAATTTATTGAGGCTCGGGGGCATTTAATCCTAAACAGTACGGCTTCCGTGAAAATCTATCTACTAAAGATGCTTTATGCGATCTTGTTTTCTATCTTAGATGCTTTTGAAAATAGAGAATACTTCCTTTCAATATTTTTGTGATCTGCGGAAAGCTTTCGATTGCGTCGAACATAATTTAATTCTTAAGAAACTTGAATTATTTCAAATTGACAGTAAATCTATTGAATTATTTAGTTCTTACCTACACAACAGAGTCCAGTTTGTATGTTACAACAATAAATTGTCAGAAAATGTTCAGGTATTACATGGAGTACCGCAGGGGTCTATTCTGGGGCCCCTGCTTTTCTTAATATATATATTAACGATCTTCAGCCTATGTTAAATGGTTCTCATATCTTTCAATATGCCGATGATACCACAGTTTCCCACAATAGTAAAAATCTACCGGATGTTCTAGAACTTTCAAATGATGCCTTTTTAAATCTCAAAAACTGGTTTGTTGAAAATAAGTTTAAGCCTAAATGAAGCAAAACCTCGAAAGTTATTTTTAGTATAAAAAGACAACTGATGGTGACAAAGTTAACCCTGCAAAATTTCTAGGTATTACCTTAGAGCCCTCACTGAACTGGGAACTACATATCGACTCTATCTCGAAGAAAATTTGCAGTGGCATATTCTTAATTTCTTCTTTAAAACATTCCGTATCTTCTCAAGTTTTAAAAACAGCCTATTTTTCCTTTTGTCATTCTCATATTAGCTATTGTATTCTGGTGTGGGGCCACTCTGCGGCAGCACAGAGAATATTTGGACTGCAAAGAAGAGCTATTAGATTAGTGGGGAATTTAAACTATAGAGATGATTGCCGTTTCTATTCGTCAAATTTAAAATTTTAACCTTACCCGTGTATCTTCATTCTCGAATGTAATTTATATTAAAAGCATCTCAGTGAATTATCGGCACAAGGAGAAATCCATCATTATCAAACCCGGAAATACTAATGACATTAGGTCGCGTTTTTTAAGACTAAGTAAAAGTCAAAATGGGCCAAATTTTATTGCCGTCAAATTATTTAACCATATGCCTACAGCTGTAAGGAATTTATCTCTGTCTGACTTTAAAGTGACTGTAAAAAACTTTTTAATAAATAAAGCATTCTATTCTTGGAATGAATTTTTGAACGTTCCTTTTTCGACGCTGTAACTTCACTGTTTAGTGTATAATATAATTTGTCTTTTTTAATGTGTTTTATACGGATACATGTTTAAGGTCTATTTGTACCTGGACGACTGTAACTCTTGCACTGAGTCTCGACTTCTAATTTTACAATGTATTTAATTGTTTTGTGTATGTGTATTTAGGCTAGTTAATGACATTTGTGACGACTGTAAACACCCTGTGATACTTAACGGAATAAATTTATTATTATTATTATTATTATTATTATTATTATTATTATTATTGTTATTATTTCACCACCACTGTCGCTCTTTATTATCAAACGTTCACGATTTTCTCTCCAAGTAATCCACGTATTTTGATTTCTGTTCTTTTTTTCTTCTGCTGGTAGCTGTTGTTTCCTCAGATACTTTTACTGCGTCTTCTAATCCAACTACACTTATTGTATATTACTAGATTTACTGATGTTCTTTTCGATTAAAAATGAAAGATTTTCTCGTAGTAAAGTTTACAATACGATTTAAATACATCTAATATCCTGTTTCTCATGCTTTGGGCATGGGTCAAATTCTTCCGCTTTCGAATATCCTTCAACTTACTCGTACGTTATAGGTGGCATCCACTTAGAAGAATCCTCGATTTGTTTTCCCAAGGAGGATCGCCATTCTAGGATTCTATTGAAGTATCTCCCATTCATGGTATTTGAAAAATTACAAATAGTAAACTTGGCCAAGATTTATAGAACCACATACTGAAAGCTTCCAATATGGTTCTGCTACCAATTTGGTTTTTGGCGTGAATTTGTTTCGAAACAGAATGCTTTCAACTATTTTCTATTTCTGTTGCCGTGTAGTGGAGATTTGAGGCGCTCGAAATCCTTACCCACCAAAACGGATTTTTGGAACAGATTTGTAAAATCTTTGCGAATTTTTATTTACATTACCAAAAAAGTAATATCAAATTAAATTCTGTTTAAAATGTAGGTATGTAGATACAACTCAATTTTATTAGTACATAATCTGCTCCATTAGATTTCTTGGTTGTTTGTGGATTTTGTTCTCACGTATAGTAATCATCAACTTAAATAGAACAGGAAGCAGTAAAACTGTGGTAAAATTTGATCTTATTTTAAGCGAAGAAAAAAGCGTTTTACTCCATATCTTGCTTAAGCGTATTCTAATGAGTGTTCTATTTAAGTTGTCCACATAATATGATAATTTAATTGCATTTTCAAGCTTTATTAATGCAGATTTCACTTCACATTTTGAATTTTTATTAAGTAAGAAGAATTAATTCTAACATAATTCTATAGTAATCGTTAGCGTTAAATTGGGTTAATGTCACGTGGCTGTTCATTCAACTACAGCACTAGGGCGTTACCGAAAATTTAGTTGGCCGATCTGAATTATTTAATGAGTTCTTTCCTTAACTACCCCGTTGCAACAACAGCTTCGAGAACGACGTTCGTGAAATAACAACCTTAAGCGCAAATATTTTTGTTCCATTTGGTCAAAAATGTTCTTGCAAAGGACACTTCAAATAACCTGCAATGTACCTACAGTTTCAACTAATTTAGTTTGAGTCTTAAATTCTTATTTTAACAATATTTTTTAATCCAAGAAATTAGTAAAACAATAACACATCTGCAATAATTGTCAGTATGATGAATGTTGGAAGAGAAATATCAATCAACGAGTTCCTCATATAGACGCAGCATACAAAAGACTTCCCCAATCCATTCTTCAGATATTATAATAAAAGTCAATTGTAAGGTTTTTCCAACGATTCTGTTAAGATGTTTAAAAATCCCCAAAAAGGAGAGACATTCTGAAAACCCCATTTGCACGTGCCTTTCAAAGTCAAAGTGATTTTATCCTGGCCGTTTTGCCTTATACAAAACTACCAGTCTAGGAAATGAACTTGGTTATGGCTCGCGTCATAAACGACTTAATTACATGTTTTCGACGAAATAAAAAACGTTACTTGCGCGCGTAATTTGCGTGCAGCCGAGTCATGACAGAATTTTATTGCGATCCGTTAAAAACTAGGTACAATCAGTTTAATTAAAGCAGGTAGGTAATCTACGATGCGTTGCCAAGTACACATTGTTACTGATGATTCATAGCGCACTTTAATACACCGCAGTGTTAGTTAAATTTGTGATCGTAGTAAAAAGTAAAAAAGATTGCATCTGTAACAATAATAGTTATTTATATTACAAGTGGGTTAGTGCATCATTAAAATATTCGTGCTCTTATCCTGAACTAGGGCTGATGCCCTCGTCAGGATAACTCATCGCACTCATATTATAATGATGTCTCTTATTGTTACAGGTGCAATGTTTACTTAATTTTTTCTTTGAAAGTTCGCATATTCTTTTTTTTATTCCTGAATGAATTCCTAATTTAAGTAAGCTGTGATTTTTTTTATAAAGTTGGCGACGTGCTATACAGGATTGAGGGGAGAGCAGTTGTCAATGACTAGCAATGTCATATTAACTGATCATGACACCACATTGAAAAAATGTGCAAAATTCAGAGAAACACTTAATTAATTCACTTCAAAACTGTCCTTCAGCTTGAATGCACAAACGTATCCTGCGCTTCATGTTTTCAAATGCGTTTGCCAAGTGTTGCCAGTGCTACAAACCTTTAATCACAGCCTACTTTAAAAATGTAACGAACACTCTCGAATTCGAAATTTTTTTAATATGAATTAAAGAAAAAAAGGAAACATAGTAATAGTAAAAATAGTAGCAGTAAAATATCAGTATATCAATACTTTCGTTCAGCTCTAGCATGATTTATAATTTTGCAGCATAATGGACACGACACGTGTTCAGTGAACAATTTTTGCGAAGTATTTCGAGCGTAAACGTTAAATTGATTCATTAACTGTGAACGTTATGTTTTAATTGAGGCTCGAAACACATAAACTCAACACCTGAAATAAATACGTGTACCTGGGAATTTTTCGCACCCTAAACTATGAGGAACCCAAAAACAATACCGCCGCAAACCATTTCGCAACGCAACACATACCAACGCCACGCGATAATTAATTTTATTATTGGTCCGCGAATGGCGCACTTGAATTAAATTGTTTGCGTATAATTTTTCTTTGTTAGGCGCGTCCGCAATTTTAAATTAATTTCTGACCGCTGCGCTGCGGTAATTTTTCAAAAATATTATTTCATTTCGGTTTATTATTGAAAGGGGGAATTTAATTACCGGGACGTCACATTGTGACAACAAACAAAAATTAAAATGCATTTTAATGCGAGAATGGGTATTTGATTTCAATTTTCGACGCACTTAAGGTGCTCTGTTTTCAGGATACGCACCAGAAACTATTCAAAGCAACGATCGTCCTCTTAATAGCATTCTCGGGGGTTGAAAGCGCCACAGAGAGAGACATATTCAATCTCAATGCAGATCCGCTGTTACGAGTCCCGAGGGATAATAAATACTTCCTGGACCGATACGGATCTGGTTCATCGCGAGATGACGCATCAAGTAGAACATTAAAACCGGAAGAGTCGCCCGAAGCTAGAGACGCCGGCACCGGAACAAACGTCGAAAAACGATGCAGCGGCTGCGACTCCAGTTACCCGGATTACCGAGATTACCGGAGCCCTTACGACGGAGGAAGATACAGCTCGAGATATGATACGAGGGGTGGCAGTCGAGATAGATACGACGATCGCGATTCGGTTGATCGATATGATAATTATTACGATCGCTATGACTACCGCGACCGGTATAATGATAGAGATCGGTATGACAGACGACCGGATAATAATTACTATTACGATCGTTACGATAGAGACAGATATGACACACGTGACAGGTATTATAACAGGGACCCGTACTACGATCGCTACGATCGCGATCGTGGCTTCGGCTATGATAATCGGGGTTATGATTACAGAGGTTATGACACCAGAAATAGCTACAGGCCTTACGACGAAACATATAGGGGTACATCTGGATGGGACAACAGTGGCAGAGGGTATTATTTTGCCACCGGAAGACCGGAATATAGTGGAGGTTCCGGTTCCGCCTATGCTAGTTCGTGGAATTACGGAAGAGGAGACGATAGAGATTATAGACCCAGAGATCAAGGGTAAGTCTTTGCAATTTTTTTCAAAATTATCATCTGAAGGGGAATCTAGGTACATATAAACTCCGCATTCCTTTCTGCATCGTGTAGGATCCCCTTAAGCATTCCTTGTATGTGAAGACCACTGATGGCCGTATGCACAGACAAATCTTTAGACTTAAGCCAAAGTAAACCTTTACTTTGAACAATGTAACTATACGGCGAACAGTTTGATATGAAGTTAGCTTTAAGTATCAAGTCAACCTTGAGATTTGTCTGTGCATCCGGTCATGCATAGATCAAAGACTATAGATCACAGAATTTAAAGATAACACATTCAATTACGTCAAATAAAATTTTATAAGCTTTAGTACTGCATATCTCGTAATTTTTTTATACATATAGTAACACTTATTAAGCGTAACGTAATAAATGTGGAAAAAGTTCGCAGTAAATGCAGAAAAGCAAACGTCCAACTCAACTGACCACAATAAAGTTTTATGACCCGACCGACTGCTCCAAAATTCGGAGCTGCAACGTTGCAGACGCAAATAAGAGCAATGACCTTTCCCTGTTAATGAAATTCTGCGTATATTTCCTAGTTCGGAACGTACTACCGGTTGGTACTTTAGTGACATATAAAATAATTATCTCGAAATAATAATTAAATAAAACTAAGTGTGGGTTTGAACAAGCATTAAAATAATGCAAGGCATAATTATTATTTTTTGTTGAAAGCAATTTAGCAACTCCTTAAAAGACAATCAATGAGAAATTGTGCCCTAAAGAAACTAAACTAACGAAAGTAATAAATAAGAAAATCCATACAAAAATAAGAAAGAAAAATTGAATCCTTCGCCAAACAATTCATGTAGCTTTTCGATTTGGGTTTTGGATAAATAATTTTGGGTAAACTCTTTGTTCATCTGTAATTGGTTTTTATTATAATCGCTTGATTTGTCCGCAGTGGTAAGAATGACAAAAATTACATATAGTCACTTGTATTCTTAGGCTGCACCCCATTACATTGTATACTGTAAGGAATATCATGCACTTGAAGTACTATGTAGCACTAGTACCATGTCCGTTTCCTCGGTTTTATTATAACCGGAAGTCCATTTGCTGATGCCAAGGCACCTTGAAGGGTCAATTTAACTTTGTGTCCTCGATACTCAAATATTCCAAAGTTGCGTATAATTTTTGCCAATGCCACTTTAATTTCCAACATAGCAAATTTTTGCCCTAAAACCAACGCGTTAATTCGCTTTAAAAATTTAACTCGCTTACAATTTACCAATGCAGTTCCTAGGTCCGGCTGCGAAGGGCATAAACGCGTAGGCGTTTCGATCATCGCAGTTTTCCGGAAGGAACCTGTCCGGATCGAATTTTTCCGGATCAGGATAAATTTCTGCCGATCTGTGGAGGGCGAAAATGGGAAGTGTGGCTATAGTTTCCGCCGGTATGTGGTAGTTACCTGAATATTTAAAATTGAATCAGTTTAGTTCACGGCGCTTGGATGAATTTACCCAAATAGATGTCTTGCGGCAGAATTCTGGTGATGAGAGGTGCAGTAGGATAAAGTCTCAAAAGTTCCTTAATAACACGTTCTACGTACACTAGCTCGTGCAGGTCCTCATAGTTTATGTCCAAATTCCTGTCTGTTCCTAAAACAGACTCGACTTCTTCTAAAATTCTCTCCTGTATTCCAGGATGTTTAGCCAGTTCATAGATTGCAAAACTCAATAAACTTCCAGCTGTCTCCGATCCCTAAAAACTACAGTTACAAATTCGTTTCGCAAATCTGACAGTATTATACAGCAGAGATGAATGTGTGCATGTGCTCGCGCGTTTCTGCATCAGTAAGTGCATCTTCCTTCTCTAGCCAGAACAGTTGGTCTAAAATCGACGAGGTTCTTGCATTTTCACCGTCGTTGCTTTGCTCCTGCTTCTGATTCCTTATCACGTCGTTTACAAAGTCATCCATAACAGACACGCATTCAACAGACTTTCGGTAATCCTCCGTTAAACGGTACACGAAATCAAATATATGAAGTGGTTTGGTGAATTGTTGAACGAAAAGCCCTGATATTTCAAGTGAGGCCTCCTGATACTGTTTGTTTTCCATAATATCAATTTTCATACAGGCTTCTATAAAAAAAAAAGGCTGTTACTTTTTGTTTTTTGTCAGTGGTGTAGTTTGGTATGACGCACAGGGACTCCTAAGAGCTTGGGGCCCTGCGAACTCTCAAATATTTTCATTACTTTATAAAATGGTGTAACGTAAAATCAGCAACCTGACAACTGAGCCTGCCGGCTAAAGAAATGCGACATTGCTATCGATTGAATTACTTTTGTGATTTGGGGGGGCCCGCCACTGTACTACGCACGTACAAGTTATTCAAACTAACTGTAGGTAATTCTACTAAAGCAACTTACTGCAAACGGTGCGTAATGTAAAATTGTTTAACAAGTCGGTAACATCCGTATAATCAAGATGAATTCTCTGGTTTATTTGGTGCACGAGTTCATTTGCTAACTTGTTGAAAATGACGATATATTTTTCGAGGTGTTTGTTGCTGAATGCAGTGTTTAGTAATTTTCTATCTCTTGCCCATTTTGCACCTGAAAAATAAGCCTTTATCTTCGACGTTTCCTATTCGTACAGTGTCACTTTCAGAACATAAAATAGAATTGATGGCCCTGATTCGTCTTTAATACTTTGTCCACTCTTATTTATTTTTTATTTTATTGTTTGCGAATGTTAGTTTCCAATACATTGACATTTCGTACATAATTTCTATCATACAAGTAGGATGTTATTAAACCTTCACCCAGTAAGATCTTTGCTGCGTTATACATTTCACCTTTGTGATAACTTTGCGCAGCTATTAACACTTGCCCAATATATTTAGGATTAGCTAATATAATTCCATTTCGGGGTCCAATACACATGCGAACGATACTTCCATACTTCCTGAACAGCTTTTGAAAGTTTTCCAAAAATTCTATAACGCAATGAGACTGATACAGTGTAATTTAAATGACATATCAATGTTTGGTCTCGGATGCAAAGTATTCGTACATTTGAAATGAGATATACTCACCTTTATTATCAGTTCCTATTTCCAAAGCATTCCCCAAAAAGGGCAAAGGAGTTGGTCCGAGTATGTTTCGTTTTGTTGTAAGTTTGGTATTATTTTATCACGACGAAAAAGCCACACCCAATTAATAAAATCAAAAGAAATGCCAATATCATATTCTGCCTGAAATACACTTTTCTTTCTGCTAAGGTTAACATTCAATTTACAAGAATAGATGCACACGTGCAATTCAAAACTAAACAAACACAGGTTGCTAAATGCGTCGTAAAAATAAATCCATTAATTACATTCAATAAAACGCAAAACGTGCGAGCACTTATTGAAAGTCATATTGAGCATATACTTATCTCATTATTATGTTATTGTTATTAGAAGCAGGTAACGATAAATAAGGACCAAGTAATTCCCGTTTATTAACATGATTCCATTTTTTAAAAACTTCGCTGTTGAAAAGTTATACCCCTCCAATACGCCCAAGGCCAATAGTAACTATAAGTGACGAATTACATTTGGAAGAATCAACGTCACAAGCTATTCTTTTCTTTTTGGAAACTCTAAATTCGCATTGTCAAAAATACAAGGAGAACCCACGTATAGTCAACCTTTCCAATCACGTTTCTTCCTGTCTTAACCAAGGTTTAAAATTCGCACCCTCATCCAACAAAAACCTTCAAACACAAAATCTTTTAGAATTAGAGAAAATAGTACAATCTTTACCCTCTCCAATTCAGTCTTCAGCTGTCAATCAACTTCTACCCTTAGTCAATAAAACACCAAACAACTCACCTGTTTCCAACCATTGTTCTTCAATTAACAAAACCTGAACCTCCATCACCGACAATAATTTAATTATTTCTAAGGCTGATAAAGGGGATTGTGTTGTCATTATGAATCAACCTGACTACATCGAAAAAGTTTCTAATTTTTTAAGTACTCGAGAGTTCTCTGCCTTAAATTTCAACCCCTTAAATAAATGCATCACCCAATTTAATTCAACGTTAAAATCTCTGCCACTATTTTTCAATTGTTTTAATACCAGTCCTTTTTTTCTTATCAACAAAAATCCGCACATTCCAAGACTTTATGCCTTGCCGAAAATCCACAAGGGCAACTGTCCTGTTAGACCCATGTTAGACCCATTGTGTCTTTTGTTGATTCCCCTGCTCACGTTGGTTGTCAAATCAGCTCAGCTCTTTACTCAAATTTCTCTTCTCAATTCAGCATAAAAAACACCCAACAACTCATCAACAACATTTCCGACATTACTGTCAATGACGACGAATTTTTTAATTTCGTTTGACCTTTTTCCGAGTGTCCCACCTTCAGATTGTATTGTATCTTTCGTCACAAACTCAACTTAATTCTGAACACATTGACCATTTCACTTCGTTATTGCAACTCGCTTTACAACAATCCTTTTTTATCTTCAATAATACTTTCTACAATCAAAATTGTGGACTAGCAACGGATTTCCCCCCATCATCAATTTTGAGCGAATTTTTTCTTACCAACTTAGAAAACAATTTTATCTCCACTTCAACTTTGTTTCACAACCATATTCGTTATTGGTATAGATATGTAGATGATGTTTCAGTCTTATTTAAAGGTACGGAAGAGGATCTAAACTCCTTTCACCAATTTTTAAATTCCATCCATCCAAAAATACCATGCGATCATTTAAATTTATAATTAAAGTAGGCGGAATTTTTTTTATACGGTTGTACACCTTGCTGTGTAGATTAGAGGTTATGTAAATATTATGACGTTTATAGGATTCTCATCGGGTTCAATCGTTTTAATTTAAAGGAAGTGAAACAGTTTTAGTGACAATCATAGCAAATGTTCAAAGTGTTCGCCCCCGGCAATTAATTAAACATTTTGAAGCGTCACTTTGACAATTCAAACTCAAATTAAGCTGTCAACAGTTAGTATTGCCAATCTAATTCAAAATTCATAGCCTACTCTAATTATAAATTTAAATGATCGCGTGGTATAATTTACCACGGAAAAAAGCCAAAGACTTAAACATTACGATTGTCAATAACCAACATCATTTTTCTATCTTCCGAAAACCCACAACTACTGACATTATCATACCAGCTCATTCAAACCACCCCATACAACACAAATTAGCAGCCTTTCATTACTATATTGACAGATTATTAAACACCCCCCTCAACAACACTGATTTTTCTTCAGAAATCCTCAACATCAAACATATCGCTCATGTTAATGGCTACAACCCCCTCTTAATAAGACGGTCAGTCTTATACGGAAGAAACTCAAATCAATTAACATTAGAAACCAGACGACTATGACTCCATCTCATCCAGACAGGACAGAACTTAATTATCACACCATTACTTTTACAGGTCCCTCCTCTTATAAAGTTAAATCTATTCTTAACAATCTCAATCTAAATATTGCGTTCAAAACCTCCAATCCTTTAAACAACCGTTTTTGCAATAACAAAGCCCCCATCAACCCTCTTAACAAGAGTGGTGTTTACAAACTTACTCGTGAATGCCAAAACTTTTATATTGGCAGAACTCGTCGCAGTTTTCAGACCAGAATCAAAGAACATACCCGCGAGATTGAAAAAACCAATACTTTTTTTACCTTCCCTTTACAAATTCAAATCAACCTTTGCCTGTCGGGCCACTCTTTTAATTTGGACAATAATTCAGTCTCTCTTTTACATTGTACTACTTCCTTCAAAGACAATGACTTTCTCGAACAATTTGAAATTCACAGATGTTTTCAAAACCGTAATTTAAAACCGTTTTGTCTCAACGACCAATTAGAGTCTTTCAAATTAATTTTCATGAATCGCGCTGATTGCAATCCTCAGTCTCGATTCTTGTGATACACTCGCTAACATTTCTGAACGTGCCCCCTCACCACGTTAGTTTTAGTTCCTACTTTACCGACACAACATTTTACTGTCATTCACCATTCACCATGCATTCACCATCTTTACTTTATATTGTACGCATTCAACTCGTATGCCCTTTCACGTGGAAAAACTTACTTTAACTTGCACATCATGTTAACCTGACAAATACCAAATATGTAACTTTGTGGAGTTACACTCGACAAGACAGACACTGACTGTTTGCTCTGTCGTGCTATGCCACGGCCTTTTATATGATTTTACAAAGGTCATTTCGATTACGTAGTATTCCACATGTGTGCCAGTTTCTCTATGATTCATAATGCTCGGCTTTTTCAATGTCGCTGCAATTCTTCGAATTTGCAAAGGTCAATCATGACTCTCATCGGCCAAGGCTTTTGATAAAGCGAGCCGCTGTTATGCTTGCTTACACAGTCCTACATAATCTTTAGGATAGGTGGACGAATTTTTCGCGCTCGCATTGTATCGAGTTTAACTTATGCGATGAGCTTAATGACTATGAAATGCTCGATTTCTTACACAACAAACAACGCAAACACGAAAACACTTACTCGACAGTTGACTGGGCGAATGATATTAGTGACAATTCTGTTCGCGGCGAGCTTAAACTAACGACATACCTTTACGAAAACAAAATATTGCCATAGCCAATGCTACCGGGAATATTAAATAAACACATGATTGTTATCGCTATTCATTATAAAGTATTGAATTGCTGTGAACCGTTACAAATTAATTCCATACTTGAATTCTGTAAGAGTCGAATTTCCCTAAATACGCGTTTTGTGTAATGCATAGTTTTATTGTACATAATATTTCATTGATTACACATTAGCCGCTTTAACGGTCTTGTAAATCGTAAACAAAGCCGACGGATTTTGAACTTGCCGCAAAACTATACATTACACAAAAGCTGTGCGTGCAACCCGAGCATTAAGCTCGGCTTTGCAAACTTTGCCACGTTTAATTTATAATTGGCCTCTCGAAATTTGTCGACGTAAAGTGGACTCGTTTTAGGACGTCAGATAGTCGTGCACGAGCAAGAAAACCTCATCACATGTCACTGCACCGCACCGGAAAGAACATCCGGTGTAACACCGGAAACCCACTGCCTACAACTATCTAGTAACATAAACGAAGCGAACTTTTTTTCTTTTAATTAATACAAAAATTTCTCTACGTATAACTAAATATATTTCTTCTAATTAAGCATGTGCTATTGTAATTTAATTCCAACGCCTTCACACATAAATACTGTTGAACCCTCGTAGTAGCAAGAAAGAAAACACAAAGAGCTTTCGGTTTATTTCACACAACGAAAACAAAGAAGTCTCGCAGCGATACTGAACTCCCAAATAATACGGTGTAACATCTTGAAAGAAGCATTAAGCGAAATCATCTGCTACTTCAAAATGAACACCGAAGCACTGGAAGGCGCCATAAATACCCGACCCTTTGTCTCGCAACCACTTCGGCTCTAATTATTTTCGCGGCGAGTAACAATGGCCGGCAAGACACTGCCTCAGAGATCTTATTGTTTTGCAGATACTACGGGACCCAGTCTAGGCCGAGGGATTACTACGACTACGGGTACAGGGGCACGAGCTACCTCTACGCGAGGCCTTCTTCGTCTACCACGACGAGCTCCTCAAGCCCCTCCGACAGCGACAACTCCGTCACTGACGCTCCACGTGATTCATCACCGTCAGGTTAAAATAAATGATAGGACTACGATAAAACAATTAAATGCATAGATTAAGGTCTTAGTTTAATAGGTACCTATACGTAGTAAGAGTTGATGACAGTATTAATGAACATTTTTTTTATATACATAATATAATTATTAGGAGTATTTCGCATCAAATCAATCATTTTACTTTAAATATTACATTCCTGAAATGAATCATAAAGAATATGGATCGAAATAGCACAATATCTTCAGAGGCACAAACACAATATGTATACCAAACATCCTTCTCCTAACAATTTTTTTTATACAAACAAATCGCTGGTGATATTTGCTTCGGAAACAAAATACATAAAAAATTATATTACCAGTATAAAGAGCGGCGAACTCAAAATAAGACCCTGTGGTACCCCTTTGATTTAAAGGCACGAGGATTAGATACGACACAGTTAAACTCAACGATTCACGTAATTCACATTTTTGTTTTGTAATTTGTTTAAATCACATGCTACGATTAGAATTATGTATATATAGATTTTTTTTGTAATGAAGAGGTTAAATCGTCACTTTCTTTTTTGTAAACACGTAATCGGCTCTCCATTTTCATATGTTATTAACGTGAGTGGTTACGCGTGTAATCGTGACCTTACATTTCTCTTTTTTAATCATTAACACCCAACATTGTTTTTCTAAAATTTTATCTGTATTTCTATCCTTTGAATTATTTTTCTTTTAGTGTTATTCCATGTTTTTTTATTCTTGAAGCGCAGACGTTCAAATAATGTGCTTGAAATCAATGCCGTGACCTCTTGAGTAGAGGTTAAAAAAACTCTTCTAAAACCAAGCAAAATTCAAATAAAAAATTGATACTATGGTTTAATCAATATACTTATTTATTTATAATAATTTTAATTCACTAATAGAAGAATAAAATTGAAACAACTTTTTCCTCGAGGAAAATCTTCATTGTGGAGAGTTATCCTGTGATCAAATTTTATTTATTTTTATTTTTATTTCGTTAATTTTTAATTAACTAATTGGAATCAGATAAAGGACCCTTCTGAGCAGACTTTAGCTGTCATCAAACGTCACCCCAAACGATAATTCTCTCATAATTTCTCTTTTATTTCTTTTAATTTTTTATTAAATAATTTGAATCAGGAAAAATTACCTTCTGAGTAGACTATCAATTATTACCAAATGATAATTTTCTCAAAATATCCATTGCTAGAAAGTAACATGAGACTGGATTCTATTCCTTTTAATTTTAAATCTTATTTCGTTAATTTTTAATTAATTAATTTGAATAGGGAAAATTATCCTTCTGAATAGACTGTAGCTTTGTCATCAAATGTCACCAAACGATAATTTTCTTATAATTTCCATTGCGAGAGAGTTATCATGTGATTGGATTTTATTTCTTTTCATTTTAAATCTTATTTCGTTAATTTTTAATTAATTAATTTGAATAGGGAAAATTATCCTTCTGAATAGACTGTAGCTTTGTCATCAAATGTCACCAAACGATAATTTTCTTATAATTTCCATTGCGAGAGAGTTATCATGTGATTGGATTTTATTTCTTTTTTTATTTTAAATCTTATTTCGTTAATTTTTAATTAATTAATTTGAATAGGGGAAATAATCCTTCTGAATAGACTGCAGCTATGTCATGAAATGTACCCAAAACGATAATTTTCTTACAATTTCCATTTGCGAGAGAGTTATCCTGTCATTGGATTTTATTTCTTTTAATTTTAAATCTTATTTCGTTGTGAGCAAGTTATCATGTGTTCAATTGAAAAGTTCATCAAGTTGGTTTTGGTTTTTCGATGAAAGAAGATAGATCGAAAAAGGGATGACTTCTTAAACCGACCGACGTTTAATGGATGACAGTTGTCAAACAGTTGTAGTGTTTTGCTTATAATATAACGTGAGTTGTTGGCGCTTTCAAGATGCATTGGTGCAGAATGTCTTCATCTCGTATTAGGACAAAGACACACGAGGCTCATTTTAGACGAGCGGCGGCCGCTCGGCGACCGACTGTACCGCACACACGGTATCGTCTCATGAAACGTAGGATACGAAACTTATTAAATATTTTTATTTAGTAAATATTAGACGTTGCCGGTTATAGTTTGCAACTAGATATGGATACTGATTCCGAAGAAGAATTTTTATTAACTCTTGGCTTACTGTACTGTCGATTGAAGAAGAAAAATCGACGTATGTGGGTTCATCCTTTAGAAATGGAACGCCCGGAAAATAGTATGTTCCATAATTTATTTAATGGTACAATGAAAAATGACGACGACAAATTTTTTAATTTTGTTAGAATGTCTAATTTTGTCAGAATATTCTGGTGCTCTCATGTCCCACAATGCCGGTCTCTTTTGGATTTCTAATATAAATTTTTCCGTATCAAAATTGTCATCCATTTTCTTTTCTGTAACCCGCAAAGTATTAATTTTTTTTTAAATTTGGCAAACACGCATCAACCTTTCGATGTGCTTTCGACTTAAACACACAGCTTCGTCTGTGCGGTCACACGTAATTACCCATAAACGATAGGACGAGCGTCGACGCCAGTGAACGCGCGGCTCATGGTCCAGACGATGTGCCGAGGCGTGTCGCCTAAGACCAAAATATTTTTGCGCCTCGTGTGTGCGTTACAATTGAATTGTATAGAATCATTGTGCCGAGTCGGCCGCCGAGCGGCCGCCGCTCGTCTAAAACGAGCCTCGTGTGTCTTTGTCCTTAATGTATGAGGTAAAAACAAGATGCAAATACTTTGAGCGCACATTAGTGCAGCAAACAGAATCCTAAACGTCAAGTGACATTTCGCGTTTATCTAATTCAAGACCTGCTTCACAATGTTGTAAAAAAATTCAAAGGCTACTTGTTGAACTTTTCAATTGAACACACTTTATTTAATTCCTATTAATTTTAAATCTAAGGGCCGTTTTCGTAATAGAACAGGAAACTCTAATTTAAAGTCACTTTAAGTACAGGAAAACTAGTGTGGTTTTATAGGTTAAAGTCGCTTTAAATTTAAAGTTCTATTATGAAAACTTATTTCGTTAGTTTTTAATTAATTAATTTTGCATCAGGAAAAATTACCTTTCTGAGTAGACTGTTATCAAATGTCACCAAACGATAATTTTCTCTTAATTTCTGTTGCTAGAAAGTAATTCTGTAATTGGATTTTATTTGTTCTAATTTTAAATCTTATTTCATTACTAGTTAATTAATTAATTTGAATCAGGGAAACGACCCTTCTTAGTAGACTGTAGCTATGTCTTTAAATGTGACCAAACGATGATATTCTCTTAATTTCTGTTGCTAGAAAGTAATCCTGTAATTGGATTTTATTTGTTCTAACTTTAAATCTTATTTCATTACTAGTTAATTAATTAATCTGAATCACGAAAACGACCCTTCTCAGTAGACTATAGCTATGTCTTTAAATGTGACCAAACGATGACATTCTCTTAATTTCTTTTGCGAGAAAGTTATCATGTGATTGGAGTTTATTCCTTTTAATTTTAAATCTTATTTCGTTAATTTTTAATTAATTAATTTGTGTCACGAAATGATCCTTCTGAGTAGACTGTAGCTATGTCATCAAACGATAATTTTCTCATAGTTTCCATTGCGAGAAAGTTATCATGTGATTGCATTTGATTCCTTTTAATTTTAAATTTTATTTCGTTACTGTTTAATTAATTAATCTGAATTATGAAAATTGCCCTTCTGAGTAGACTGTAGCTAGGTCATCACATGATAATTTTATTTTCTTTCTCTTTTTCACAGAGGAGTCATAATTTCTGTTACGAGATAGTTAACACGTGATCGAGTTTTTTTTATTTTAATTTTAAATCTTGTTGTGAGTCGAGAAAGCTTAATAGCATTTGACGTCTACAGTGTGATCAACAATGATTGAACGATTTTTTACTAATCGTGCGGTACTGTACAGAAGTCATCATTATTGATAACTTCCTTTGTGCATAGTAAACAGCCCTTACGGAAGAGAGGGTGGATTGTACAACATCGGAGTTATTCCCGATGCAAATTATTATTGATCACAGAGTAGTAAAATAGCGTCAGCCTTTCGTTAAATAAATTCTTAGGAAAAAATATGACACACTTTAAGAACTAAAAAGAAATTCTCCATCACAAAGACGTGTCAAGTTTAAAGAGCTTTCAAATTGAAAGTATGCTGAATGGAAAATTGCAGACGTTTCTAGAAATCAAGGACTACTGGCCAGTATTACAATAATCTTAAAAAAAAATCAGATTTTTCCTTATCATTTCTTCCACCAATTTTTTTTTCGTGGCTTATTTTGAATGTACAGTCCGAATCAAACGTAATGTCGTGGGTAGAAACTGTTACCGGTTTTAAAAACGACCAAGACAAACCAAGACAGTAAAAGCAAACTACAATCTCCCCTCTTCCTTCTTCTTCAAGATTTCTACTGCATTTATGATTACTTTGTCGATTCGAAATAACGAACAGTTTTTAATGTACAAACAAAGTACGTTCAATTAAATCTTTTATGTATAGTAATTCCAACAAGAAGAAAATATAACAATTAGATTAACTGCAAGCATAGAAAACACACAAGTTACGTAAACATCTCTTAACTTCATTATTTCATGCATGTACCTCATTGCATGATTCGTATTATCAAAACTCATACGCGATTTATAGAGTCATCTAGATTTATAAGTGACGTTGATAAATCCTCTCGGGACTAGATACATACATGCATGTTATAAGCACTAACAATTTTGCTCTTGCAACCTCTCACATTCTATTACGCTGTAGCTGCTCTACTATAATAACAACTTTGTTTGCAGATCCCATTTTCTTCAACATAAAGTCACTTCCTTTAAAAATCATTGACAAGAAATCAATCTGAACGGACACCTTCACTTTCCATGAGATCATCACATCTTTCATTTCAACCTCTTCTCGTAGTTAGCTAATTTATAATTAATGTGTAACTTAATTTTAAACTAATCTAAGTGCAATCACTTTCTGTCGGAATCCAAAGATCTTTGTAAACTTAGGATTTTTAAGTTGTACCTATAACTTAAGTGTATTTGAATGGAACAATAAAGCGAGTAAAGTTGATTTCATGCTGTGCTGTTTGAAATCATATAATTTCGTCGGAACCGAATTAGAATTCACGAGGTCTTGAATTTTTTACTTCGGCCGAATTTTAAATCACGTCAGCGCGATTCAATTTGACATGACGACAACACCGTCGTAAACAGACGCGCTCATTAAAGTTAATTAAAACTGCAGAGTACATTTTCATTTTAATAATCCCAAGTTCTTTTTTTTTTGTTTCGTTTTTGAAGAGCCTCACAGATGTGACATACCGGAAATCTAATTTCAATGTAGCTAGCCGAATTTAAGAAGATTGAACTTTGAATTCTGCGCGCAATAAAATAGAATAGAATTCGAATGGAACGGAAGAGTTTGTGTGTATTTCTCGAACTAGGAACGCGTTGCATACGAAGAAAAACATTAAAATTCTCCTCTGCAATTCAAGAGTAAATAAAATGTTATTTATACAAAAGGCGAAAGGTAACTGTATTTGCTTACGAAATACGTGTCCGTACTTTCATTCAATTCTGTTTGCGCTGTCTTGCACAAAAGACGTGTGCTTGCAAGCGCAAATGCTCTTTGATCAACTCTTGCTATGTATTCACGTGTACATACGTGCGTTGTACGTACGTACATACGTAAACACAACATGGGCTGGTCAATTTGTTCCAAGCGACAAATAATTTAATGCCTAATGTAATGTGGATTAATTAAGCTTGTGTTCGGAATATTTACTGAATGAAGTTAATAGAATTAAATCCCAGCGCCCCGGTTCATGTATGAACTATGAAATGCGTTGACATAATTAACTTCGAGAATCTGATATGCATGTAGTAATTATTAATAAATTCATAGACAAATTGGTCGATTCATTTACCTAGTAACTACCAAAAATGTTCGGAGTGTATCTAACATTAAGGCCCAGTTTTACAATCGTGAAATAACTGTTCTCCGAATATCCTTTAATGTTCCTCCATATCTACGTCACACCGAGGCGACGTCACGTTATTCCAAAAATAATGCTTATCCGACGATTGTAAAATTGGGCCTAAGTAAAGTTAATCCGGTGCATCCACCAAAAAGAATTAGTTGCAATGAAATCTTAAAATCAATTGAGCTACTGCAAAATACAAGGACAAGAAATAGAAGCGCCCAATGAACAGTTTCTATTGAGACATTAGTCAAAGTAGTGAAAGATTCAATAACGAAAGCAAGGAAAATTACTCTAGACTTAGTTCCGAAATTTACAAATATAGGATATTTAGTCAATATAGGACAAATTCCATTGCGTGGAAAATAAACTAAACCAAAAAGAAAGCGAGGAAAAGACTACAGAAGGCAACACAAAGGAATTGCACAATGAGTTCAAACCAACGCTGAGTAATAAAAGAATATTTTGATATCTGTAATCACGTCACTAGCGTTTATTATTGAAAACCATTGCCGATGAACATTGGAAACATATTTTTAATTGCCATTTCTATAAATTTTTTTCCATCATTAATATGAAACTTAAAGCAGAATAATAATTTTATTGGTAAAGCAGGACATTGACAATACGTCCGGGACGTCATTGCCATGCGTTCGTATAAACTCGCCAGAAGGTAGGCGGAGTTTAAAAAAAAAAACTTATTATTTCGCATGCGCTTAGTACGATTTAGTTAATTTAGTTAATTCTCTCCGCGAAAAATCTGCTGTTCGAACCCGATGAGTTGATAGAGCGGTAAGAATCAAAGATTTTTTTTTATGTATTTATCACTTCATTCACAAAGTCGAGCAAAAAGGCCAAGTTCGGCGGCGGCGGCGGCCACATTATTAAATACCTTGAAAACAATACCATTTATACATGTAAGTGCGAATTGTTTTATTATGCCTGACGCGTATACAGAAATCGCCATAAAAGCTTTTCCTGTGTTACAAATTTGAAGAATTAATAAAAGAGGTTTCCGACGGCAAAATGAATTCGACTCTAGGCGTAATGTTTTTTTATTGCAACGCCCACATTTTTATGCGACTTTAACCGAACGCATGACATCCTGGACGTATCGTGAAGATGCCGCTTAAGTAAAATCCGAATCATGCTTACAAACACGATACTTATTTTTTAATTTTTTTAATGACTATAATATGCCAATTAACCTGTGACGTGCTGACTAAGATATTGCTAAGTATTCTCGCATTTTGCGGTTTGTTGAATACGGATTATACATTTATTTCCACGCCTCATTTGCATTCTGAGTTTGTCCTAAAGTGCACGTGCGCATCTATTGTTGTAAATCCAACGGAAATCTTAGCAAAAGGAAAGGACCAGAATATGATCCTCGTATTTCTTTTGATTTTATTTATTGGGTACGGTTTTTTCATCGTGATAAAACAGTACCTAACTTATAACAAAACGAGACATATACCTGGACCAACACCTTTACCCTTTTTGGGGAATGCTTTGGAAATAGGAACTGATAATAAAGGCAAGTAAATCTCACCTCAAATGTACCAAACATGGTTATGTGATTTAAATTACACTGTATCACACTCGTTAAATTAAAAATGCGTTCTAGAATTCTTGGAAAACTTTCAAAGGCTGTTCAGGAAGTATGGAAGTATCGTTCGCATGTGTATTGGACCCCGAAATGGAATTATGTTAGCTAATCCTAAATATATTGGGCAAGTGTTAACAGCTGCGCAAACTTATCACAAAGGTGAAATGTATAACGCAGCAAAGATCTTACTGGGCGAAGGTTTAATAACATCCTCAGGTAAGGTACTTGTATGACAGAAATTATGTACGAAATGTCAATGTATTGGAAACTAACATTCGCAAACAATAAAATAAAAAATAAATAAGAGTGGACAAAGTATTAAAGACGAATCAGGGCCACCAATTCTATTTTATGTTCTGAAAGTGAGACCATACGAATAGGAAACGTCGAAGATAAAGACTTATTTTTCAGGTGCAAAATGGGCAAGAGATAGAAAATTACTAAACACTGCGTTCAGCAACAAACACCTCGAAAAATATATCGCCATTTTCAACAAGTTAGCAAATGAACTCGTGGACCAAATAAACCAGAGAATTCATCTTGATCATACGGATGTTACCGACTTGTTAAACAATTTTACGTTACGCACCGTTTGCAGTAAGTTGCTTTAGTAGAATTACCTACAGTTAGTTTGAATGACTTGTACGTGCGTAGTACAGTGGCGGGCCCCCCCAAATCACAAAAGTAATTCAACCGATGGCAGTGTCGCATTTCTTTGACCGGCAGGCTCAGTTGTCAGGTTGCTGATTTTACGTTACACGATTTTATAAATTAATGGAAATTTTGAGAGTTCCCAGGGCCCCAAGCTCTTTGGAGTCCCTGTGCGTCATACCAAACTACACCACTGACAAAAAACAAAAAGTAACAACTTTTTTTTTATAGAAGCCTGTATGAACATTGATATTATGGAGAACAAGCAGTATCAGGAGGCCGCACTTGAAATATCAGGGCTTTTCGTTAAACGATTCACCAAACCACATTATATATTTGATTTCGTGTACCGTTTAACGGACGATTACCGAAAAACTGTTGAATGCGTGTCTGTTATGGATGACTTTGTAAACGCCGTGATAAGGAATCAGAAGCAGGAGCAAAGCAACGACGGTGAAAATGCAAGAACCTCGTCGATTTTAGACCAACTGTTCTGGCTAGAGAAGGAAGACGCACTTACCGATGCAGAAATGCGCGAGCACATGCACACATTCATTTCTGCTGTATGATACTGTCAGATTTGGGAAACGAATTTGTAACTGTAGTTTTTAGGGATCGGAGACAGCTGGAAGTTTATTGAGTTTTGGAATCTATGAACTGGCTAAACATCCTGGAATACAGGAGAGAATTTTAGAAGAAGTCGAGTCTGTTTTAGGAACAGACAGGAATTCGGACATAAACTATGAGGACCTGCACGAGCTAGTGTACGTAGAACGTGTTATTAAGGAACTTTTGAGACTTTATCCTACTGCACCTCTCATCACCAGAATTCTGCCGCAAGACATCTATTTGGGTAAATTCATCCAAGCACCGTATACTAAACTGATTCAATTTTAAATATTCAGGTAACTACCACATACCGGCGGAAACTCTAGTCACACTTCCCATTTTCGCCCTCCACAGATCGGCAGAAATTTATCCTGATCCGGAAAAATTCGATCCGGACAGGTTCCTTCCGGAAAACTGCGATGATCGAAACGCCTACGCGTTTATGCCCTTCGCAGCCGGACCTAGGAACTGCATTGGTAAATTGTAAGCGAGTTAAATTTTTAAAGCGAATTAACGCGTTGGTTTTAGGGCAAAAATTTGCTATGTTGGAAATTAAAGTGGCATTGGCAAAAATTATTCGCAACTTTAGGATATTTGAGTATCCAGGACACAAACTTAAACTTACCCTTACAGGTCCTTTGGCTTCAGCAAATGGACTTCCGGTTATAATAAAACCTAGGAAATCAACATTGTAATAATAAATTGACTTTAAGCGTTTTTATCTACACCTGTTTCATAATAGCTATGTGCGAGTCTAGCGAATTAGTAGAACGGTTAATTTATGAAAGTGTTATTTGTTAGAAAAGTGTTGCAGCTCGATTTTATTTGCTCTTTCATTGTGTTAAGCGATTATAATTTGTGGATCCCCAAGTCGAAATATCATTTGGTTTTTAAACACTGCGTGTTAAAACTTTCAAAGTTTAATCTAAATTATTAACAATTAATTGCCTTTCGAAGAGAAAACCTGATTTGATTCTGTATCATATTATCACAGTCAAAGTATGGAATGGTTCGTTTTCTTTGCCCTTCCAGAATGAATGATATTATTTTAATGTTCAAAGGAAATTTCTTCGAGAATCCATCTTTCCGAAACATTACGAAACGAAACTCCATCAAGTTTTTGCCCACCCTCGGAAGCTGCCTGCGAAGTTTCCGACCAGTACATTACCCCCAATATTTACGCATTATGATAAATCGACGTCTTATTTCGCGGATCGTTTCCAATTTAAAACGTGGCCTTTCTTTTGTCGAATAAAAGTTCGCGCTCTCCGTCTCCAAATATTTATAAGATGTGCCGGAGACGGTTGTATTGGCGTTTCCCGTGAAAAGATTAATGATTTGTTTTCGAGCTTGTCTTGATCCCATCCCGATAATCTATTTATCAAATATTCGATTGTGTTTGATTGATGCTTCCGTTTCGCGTTTCTCTTTTTGCGTGTGTCTTTGTTAGACCGAGACTAATTTATTATTGTGCCTTTCTTATATTTATCAGGGCTGAGGATGAGTTAATGATTCTAGATCATTTACTAACCGTTTTTTTTTAATATAGTCGAAAAGAAAAACAATAATAATTAAAATCAAACTTTTTCTTGCTTTCCATGAAAAGCTCTAGAGCTTTTTTTGGTTAAAGAAACATAAAATAGAAGTTATCTATTATTATTTTTTTATTTTTCAGATAAAACTTTGTGTAGTTTCGAGAGAGAGGGAGAAAAAAACACGTAACATTCTGATTTTAAATTTAAATTCTCTCCATAAATATGTAAAACTTCTGTTCCGCAAGCGATTAACTAATGTTTCCGGTCGGGGTTTAAACAGCGATAAACACATCAAGTTAATACGAAAGCTCACGACTTTATACAGAAAAAAAGAGCACCCTAATAAAGTATTGTAATACGGAGTGACACTTTCCGTGCCCTTTTCAGATAAAATCCGGCGATTACGGCCCGCTCGGAAAGTGAAACGGAGGAAAATATTTTGTTTGTTATCTCTGCGAAGTTAAACCTCTTAACAAAGTTTTCCATTTCGAAACTGAACTGCCGGTGATTGATGTCGTGTATTTTTATCGCATTTCCAAGCCCGGGAAAAAATTAACTCCTTCGTATTTTAAAGCCTCTACAGACGGATAGACATGTTCGAAGTTTAAAAAAGAAAGTTCTACCTTTACTTCAAAATCTAAGAAACGCTTGACGTATCGAGCTTTGATATAACAATCACCTTTTACGAACTTATTATACAGATTCGGTAAATGTTCTACTTGCTATGTCCAGTAGGTACTCAAATTTCCGATCGAACATATCTACGAGCTTCACGTCAAACCAATTGCTATTGCATATCCGTTTGTGTATCACTTCTTTTGGAAAAAGAGACCTTCAGACTTGGTTCGATTTAACGGAAAACATGCAAATCGATTCTTAATACCATAAAATTCGCACAGTCGCCGGAAAAATTAATTTCGCCCGAACGTTATTCTCACTCAATATCTACGCAAAACACGAAAGCAATTCGGCCCCCAATAATAATACGTCGACGGTGGCCATTCTCTCGCACGCTTTATGAAGCGTCAATTTATTTTATGACGTACATTCGGGGGTGTTTTTTTACTTTCGAAAAAAGATTTAACGAGAAAGAGATTTTCCTTGCGAGTTTTTACGGACGAAATTTATCGCTGACCTAAATGCGCGAACGGGAAAAGGATTGATTCGAGCTGAAATAATTTCAATCTAGTTCGTAAATAGGTTTGAAGCGTTTTTCTTTAAAAAAAATTGTAATTGTGTACTACTACGAAACTAAGGAATTGAATTCCTAAAGGCCAGTTGCTCAAACATAGTTCAACTATGAACTTTTGGTCCTATCATTACAGCAACATATGTATGCCTTTACAAATGATGTCGTGGTACTGATTTGTTACTGTCACCTCACTCCCACTCTTACATGCGCGCTCAATCTCAGCGATCGCAAGCGAGACGTGGCCGGGGGCGCAACGACTTTCATTGACGCTTAATTAAATTTTTATCCGCAGTTGGTAACAAGTTTGTTTTGATACGGCTTTACAAATTTTTCGTTGGCAAACGTGCGTTGCAAAATGGTCGAGATATAAGCAAGTGTTTCGAAGTTTTCAGAATCTATCTTTACCTCAAATTGAAATGTCAGTAACTATAGTATTTATTTACCCTCAATTCAGTGTATTGGTTTACGGTTTACATTAAACAAATCTCCTATTCCTAACCTAACATCTTTTGTTTAGCGCGCTTTCAAAACTCATTGTTTCTTTGAAACTAAAATTAACACTTCACTTCCTTATTCTCTTTAAAACACGCACTCACTAAACTTTGTCGTCTATTTTTGGGTTTTCCCGCGCAGTCGATACCAACATCCGAGACTAGAGAAGCCTTGAAGCGCATCTTTTGGCCATCGTCTAGGTAAACTAGCCTTCTCTTTCTTCCGGACTAGCTGTCTTGAACCGGCCAATGCCTTGCAGTCAGCGGAGCACTCGGCTTCTCGTGGCACCGCTTCTTGGTCCAACACTTCGTATTTAGTTTTTTATATTTTTTAACTGTCTAAGTAAACTATTCACGATACGTCCTTTCATAACGGTATAATATCTTTTTTGGCTTTTTCGTATTTTAAGAACTTGGTTCTATATTTGCCAAAACGATACTCCTGCGAGCAAAGTGCATCCTTATGAACTATTGCTGTAAAACTGGTTTTTACTTTGAAACATGATCTTTTGATGTAAGTACGAAACATAACGCTGCTACTCAGAATAAATACATAAAATATAAGTTACAGATATTAAGAAGTTTTCCCCAAAATGGCCGGCAGTAACAGTTCTTATTAGTTTAGTTGACCGCACGCCGATGATACTACACTAACACGTTCTAAATTGAGTCTAATGGCCTGGTGAACAGGATTACACGATTACATTACCAGATCGCGTGTGCCGCGCATATATGATACGATAACATCAAAGTGACCACGGTCCGGCCATCTGGGCTTTCTCAAGCTTGCGTGGACGCTCGTTACATCAGACCGCTAATAATAACAGGCCAAGATATCTCTCCTTGTTATTGCTCGGACACGGAGCTTTCCGTAGATGCCGTAAGCTCGGCCGGGCGTTTAATTAGAATTTAAATGCAATTCGTATAGCTATCTCCTGAATAAGAATGAAAATACAAAAAAGTAATTTGCAAACGGTTTATGGTTTTAGGTTAGTACCATTGTTACTTGTTGGTAGTATATAATTATCATAATTTTAATTTTCAACCTTATAAATTTGGATTGTAATTTTCATCCTGGAGGATGAGCGTGAAATATAAAATTATGCAAGCCCGCGCCTCGAACTCATTACATTTGAAGCCGCTCCATATGCACAGACGTCTGAGTAATATATTACCGACGTAATATAAAAGCACGCAGTATAATTTGTCCCTGTCAAATGTTACAAAGTAATTTCCGTGCGAAAATTAAAGCAGTTTATTCGGTCGGACAATTCGAGCTTGCCGAGCGCCGCGCCGCGCCGCACACTTAAATTACGTGGGAGGCGAGAGGACGCAGATTCGAAGAACGGATAGCAATAATTTCGTTTACACTAAATTAAATACACTTCGAATTAAACCTGCCGCTCAAATTTAAATTCATTATTATTCCGTCCTGCAATCTGGACGCTTTCGGAAAGGCCGGAGACGAACAGGGCGGGCGAGGGTGAGAGGGCCGACCGACCTCTTCGTCAGTATGCGGTCCGAGTTTTGTGTTCAGTCAAGATTTGGCCACATTTGCACTTAACGTGCATCTACTACTAATAAAGCCACAAATTATATTGATATTTTTGGCGAATACTCGCTCTACTACATTGTAAATTAACTTTAAAAAATCTTACGATAAAACTTTACAATACTGTTACATCAATTAATTCATCTTCCGATGTGTGGTGTGATGAAGCGTCGTATTACCAAACACCAAGATGGACGGCCAAGGTCGGTTTACAACGACGCCATCAAATTTTTTTCAACAAGGACACCACGAAGAAGATCGCCAGGCAGCTGCCAGTTAGAGGAACTCCGGTGAAACGTCCGGAATAAATGGGGGGAGGGGGCAAATCAAAATAAAACCTAGATAAAAGGAAAACACGGATTACGAACCGACTGACGCACAACGTGACTCTAAAAACATACCTGCCGTAAGTTTGACGGACAAGCTTGGGAGGCCTACAAGAAGACCTAGACTGACGCACAACGTGACTCTAAAAACATACCTGCCGTAAGTTCGACGGACAAGCTTGGAGAGGCCTACAAGAAGACTTAGGATTCACCGCAAACAATGATCCAAGATGAAATAAAATTTGGAGAGAAATTATTCCGTATCAATTTCCGTTGCTCTTGTTTTGTTATACCCATTAGTTCGATATTTTTATTGCTTTATGTTTGTGGAAGAAAATAAAATAAATAACTCTATTTGTTAACAATTATAATTCAGCATTTTTTATGCAATTGAGAAATCACAGAAAAAGTTGTTGCAAGAAACACTAGTTTCAAACATCATTAACTTAGTGAAACTACGATTAAAAATTTTCAATTATTCGCCAACAGATGGCGCTGTTTACCCGCGAAAGTGAATTTTTTTGATTTGTCGCAGAATGAACTACGAAAAGAAAGGAAAAGGGAAAATGCAACTCCTCGGAATCAACTTTCATATAAATTTCTGCTGCCTTTATTTTTTATGTTTATTAGACACTTTTATTGCATTGTTCTGACGACAAGGTTTTTTTTTGTTAACAGTTCCAGCGCTTGCTGTTTCAGGAGAGCAATTTATCATCATCTATCATCTCTGGTAATTTGTCCTTGTTTTATTTTATTCTTTAGTACTCATATTTGTAATGTAGTCATTATTACTTTTAATACTACTCTCTTCTAATAAACGAAAACGATGATCCAAAACTTTATAACTATGATGATTACTCACACGCAAAAAAATTCAGTCTACATTTAATGAATGCGATGCTTCGAGCTGCTGAAAATATATCCTCGCGTTCATTATTTAATGTAAAATTACGACTGGTGTAAAAGAAGAAAAGGTCCAAGCAGGAGCGAGAGTGTATCTTAAATTCTGGAAAAGTTTTACGTTATTATCACCTGTTTCAGGCATAAATTTGAATTAGCGAGCAATGAAAAACGAGGCGTAAAACTTTCCGGGAAACTTCATTAATTTTTCTGACACGAATCCTTAAACTTTTTTCCGGCGACTAAAAATCGCCCTTCCGTTTTAATAAGTTCGGTTCGAAAGATGAATGATTGGGTGGACTTTAATTTACCGCCGCGGAAACATTTCGAATTAAGATAAAAATTAGGTTGTAACACCGATGATTGATCGTTACCGGTCCGGAGGATTACGCTTATGAATTCAAGGTAATTACGGTTGATTAAAACAGAGCAGTGCAATATTTTCTGTATGGAAACTCATCCCGGAGGGGCAATTATTTTTAATTGAATTGGACTAATTTCGGGCCAAATAAAAAAAATGCTCGGTCCTCGATGCGATGGTTGGATGCATGTTGCAGATGATGCTGCGAGCTGTAATCTGCGGGTAATATTTCGGAACTCTGATTGTGAGTTTGATAGATTACGCCTCCGGAGACAGAAGTTTCTGGCGAGATTCGAGTGGAGAATGTCCGGTCCTCTCCAACTATTAATCTCGCAACACTGACAACCCTGTCAAGGCGTTTATGTGAAATGGAAAAATAATGAACGCCGTCCTGCCTTAATACTAACTTATGATTGCTTTTATACTACAACCACTTTGAGTTTCAAAAGAGTTTTTAATAAAAGTCCGGAAGAGACACGGTAATCCAGATTTTCTTGTACTGTAAGTCTCTTCAACTACTCGAACTTTTTCTATAGATATAAACTTAGGAACGAGTATTTTATAAAGAAAGACACACTTGTACAAGCAGAAGCATCCAACAATACTGATTATAACAAAGATAAAAGGTACGAAAACTGAAGATGATTTTATAATAATTTATAGGTAAGCAAATAATTTTTATTTTGCCTATTCGTGTTTAACACAATCAACCCCCTCAATTCTCACATGGAAGTTTCACCTTCTTTGTATCCATTCTTTTATCTTCTGCCATCATGTCGTCATCCTTGCTTGTTTTTCGTTGAGTTATTGATGCAGCAAATTCAGACACTAAAAGCGATTACAAGAATTTCATGTATTTAATAAATATAGGAAGTCGGACCTCGTATGTCAACAATTTCGTTTTGACAAAAACTTATCTGGTGTTTTTCTTTTTGTAATTAAAAATATGCAATAAAAATATAAAATTTATTTAAAAAACTTAATAGTTAACATTTCATTTTAATTAACAATAAGAATAGAACATTTTCATAGAAAATAAAACATTTAGAGACTAAGTAGACGTATAGGGTGTAAAAAGTAAGCGAAAGTGCGAACCACAGAAAGCAAAATAATTTAACGAGACGATAAAATAAATAGGCCTCTAAATGGATTTGATTTTTTCTTCCTTGGGTGGTTTCGTAAACGGTCTGATCTCTTTACTGGGCAAAGTCTCGGCCATCGCAGAAGTTTTGACACTTGCGTTAATTGGCATCGACAGTTCGGCGTTCTCTTTTACTTCGTGCAGTATTCTGTCCAAAGTTGAGACGAACTCGTCCACGTTGTCCTTCGTAAATACCATCGGCGGTTTGAGCTTGAGGACGTTGCAGTCGGGACCGTCCGTGCTCAACAGGATATGCTCGTCCTTCATTCTACAATCGCAAGAATAATTCCTTAGAAATCACTAAATAAAATCTATTTAAACAGAAACCCACCTATGTATGACGTAGGAGGCTGCTTCCTTGGCAGGTGTCCTTTGGGTTCGGTCGGTTACCAGTTCGATTCCGACGAATAAACCGACGCCTCTGACGTCCCCAATGACCTGATGTTTTCGGGCCAAAAGCCTACAGCTGTCCAGTAAGTATTCACCGACTAAAATGGCGTTTTCTCTTAGGTTGTCCTTCTCGATTGTGTCGAAAACTGCGTTGGCAATAGCACACGATACTGGATTTCCTCCATACTACAACATAAAATCAATGTTGTACTCAAAAACATTTTTTAAATATAAAAGAAAATTTACGAATCGATTCGACTTCTATTTCAAAGTTCTACAAATTGATTCTCTGTTAGTGCAAAGTTTGTTTGATTGCTAACGCGAGAAACTCTGCACAATCACAAATTGAATCTAAATATGAAATCGAGATGCCTTAATAAATACAGATCGCCTTGAATCCACGAAATATCAAATTATGTAAACGGGCTTCATGCCGTTACCCCCTCCCCCCCCCCGGATCCGGTTACCTGCAAATTGAGGAAACCTGCATTTTGATGAGGTCCTCGTTATTTCAAACGAAAACGGATACCTATACTTATTTTTATGTGACGTCTTCTCTGATTGCCTAAAGAATAAAATACGCAAACGATAGACTGACGTCCTAAATTGTTGCTATTATTAAGTGCTTACAAAGCGTTTTTTTCATAGTTCTAAAGCTTGGAAGCTGACTAAATAAAAAAATTAGAAGCAATCGGGACTTACAGTGTTAAAGTACTCAACCCCCGTCTTCCTAAAACTTTCCGCGATTTCCCTAGTGGTGACCACAGCAGCTACCGGGTGTCCATTTCCCATAGATTTTCCCATAGTAACAATGTCAGGAACAACGTCGTTTCCTTGCAGCTGAAATCCCCACCAGTGCTTCCCAACTCTTCCAAATCCAACTTGAACTTCATCCGCAATACAGACTCCCCCAGCAGCCCGGACGTGCTTGTAAACTTCCCTTAAGTAGTTCTCAGGAAGCACTATTTGCCCTCCACAGCTCAGCATGCTTTCTGCAATGTAAGCGCAGACTCCTTTCCCATCCCCAACGATCCCATCACAGATTTCCTTGATTTCTTCCGCGTAGACGTGGCCCAGATCAGCTCTCTTGTGTTCAGTGTCGCGAAACCTACCTCTATACGAATCGGGGCATGAAGCCTAAAGTAAAACAATCTTGTGGTAATTGGGGGAATGAGGTGGACCAGTGAATTTAAAGACTCACCACGTGGACGTGATCTTTTTTGCCAACTCCTCCGGGGAGGTTGAATTTGTAGTGCGAAATATCAATCAGCGAAGTCAAATGACCGTGGTACGCACTAAAAAAATAGAGCACTCATAGCTACCCGTTTACCCTCTAAGACTTTACACACATAAGCCCCCAAAAAACAAGTGTTTCCACAACGTGGACGTCTAAGGCTGTTAATAACATAACATTTTCTTTTTCTTTTTTTTTTTAGTTACAAACATTTTAGCTCGAGCTAACAGCCTTAGATAACGAAGGCGCTGAAACGGACTATCATTATTAATAGTAGAAGTGGGTACCGGGACGCCTCCTGCTGAAGCCTGCTGTACGCAGGCCGACTTCGTATCCTTCCGTTGAATCAACACTTACATGTAATGAAGCTGCAATAAAAAAATGAAACAGTGAAATTAGAGACGTTCAGTTCAAACCTCTTTGCTATTATAACAAAAAAAAAACTATACTCGTACATACTAAAGATCTAGTAGAAGATTTACGAAACCTTTAATACATACTAAGATGAAACGATGCAAAATATAATACACAGTTTAAAGCTCACACGGAATAATTTGCATCGTTCCATTTCAAATCACGTAAACAACATACATAGATAACAGAATGATACCGTAAGTGGAAATGATATGAACAATCGCTTCCGCGCTTGTGATCTGTAAAGAAATACGATTTTCGTGGATGAGAATTAAACTTGCGGACTTACTGTTCCAGTGTGATTATGTCTTTATTTCCGGTGTGTGTTTGAGCCAAGCGGATGGCTAAATCGTTGGCTTCTGAACCGGAATTAACAAAGAAACACACCGACAGTTCCTCCGGCATGGTGCTCGTGATCCTTTGAGCGCACAGGACGATGTTATCGTGCAGAAAACGGTTGTTCGTGCTGAGGAGGCCCATCTGCTCGCATCCGGCTCTTACGACGTCGGGATGACAATGTCCAACTAAACACAACACATTCAATTTGTTATTATTACAAAGTTAATATAAAAGCATTACCGTGAGCTACGTTGTTGATACAATCGAGGTAGGCATCACCTTTTTCATCGTACATGTGTTGGCCTTCAGCTTTTTGTATCTTGATCGGATCTTTACGATAATATAACTGGCAGGATTTTCTAAAAACAAAAATAAATAAGTCGCCTTTTGGAAAATTGTTTGACAAAATCAACAAACATCGAATAGCTCGTCAAGGCTCTAAACAAAAGCTTTATTCACCATGAGATAATTTAGTCCGGAAATTAAAATAGTTGTGGAAGCTGCAGTGTCAGAGACGCTAATTCAACAGATAATCAATAAGCTAAAAATAAAACCAAAGCTTGCAATGGATGCAGTTGAGATAGAAGCGAAAATTTAAAAAATCGCCCGATGTCATAGAAGCGACACTCAAAACTTATTATTTTTTTTAACTAACACTATTTTATGTGGATGTAGTGTCGACTAATGTACCTATGCACCTTTTGACAGAGAAGAAAATAACAAGTTATTTTCCTTAAATTTTTGTATAAATACAAGGTCTGTTCGTAGAGCAGTTCTGATTAGTTTGAAATCGTTGGGAATATGCACCCATGAACGTTTTACATTTAACGCAACTGTCGAAATTGATCATAACTTCGATGGGGGATTGTATCTGACGGTTGCAAACTAGTTACAAACTGCACTACAAATAAACCTACAATTATATACATATTTTATATACAGGTTGCGTAAAAATGACGAATTGACACCACACTTTCTGAGCATGAGAAAATAGGCAACCTATATGTTGAAGGTATATACCGGGTGTCCCAGCCGATCAGAGCTACACAGGATTAACATGGGATTCACATATTGTTGATTTTTATCTTTCCAAGCAAAAATTCACATTGCGTGTGCCAGTTCTCGAACGAGTACAACTTAATGTTTGAAGTTATGAATAATTAGTCGCAATTATTTAAGTAATTAAAGAAAAAGATCTTCGAAAATGTGAGTATTTTGGTGAGGAGCTACACAAGTTCTTGCAAATGCTGCGGTATTATTAAAATGACATTCTTTTATACTCTTTTGTATTTTCTATTACTCATTAAGGAGTAAAGTAATTTTGTAATTTTTAATATTTTTAAAAAAACAGGTACTTATGTAAATTGTTTCGTAGAAACCTTGAAAAAGGAAATAAAACTTCCAGAAAGCTCGGTTGAACTTTAATTGCTCCCTAATTTTAAGTAATAAAAAAATAATTCTATTTCTGTTTGTTTTATGTTTGTGTGTTATTTCAGATATACATACATCAGTTTATATTTAAAAAATTACTTTGTTTTTAACGTATTTACCTATTTTTCTCAACTTATTATTGTTGCATTGTAAAATAGTGTTTTCTCTAATTAAGTTAACACATCGTGATTCTCTAAAATATTAAATTTTTGATACCTATCATTATTTTATGTCATTACAAGCGAGAATACATACTGAAAGCTATTGTAAACAAATAATTCTTGCGGAATTGATTGTTTTAAAAAAAAATTATCTTTTCCTACTTTCTACTTAGATTTCAAATTATAATACCGTGTGAATTAAATTTTTACAAGATGACGATAAAACGAAAATAAATTAAATTTGAAGAAGGGGGTCATTCTAATCAGGGTTGCAAGCTATAACTTGGTATGATCCTACTTCCGAGCATTGTCGAGTTTGTACAACGTTGTATCCCGTTACCACCGAACATTGCCGAGATTGCAGCTTATTACCAGTTGTTAAGGTGACACCACCGTTGCTAGATTGCAAATCCGATTAGAATGACCCCCGAAGAAGCTAGAAACTATCGGTGTATGCAACATTTGAGTATATTAAAATTCTTGTATGGAAATGTTTTTTTTCTTAGACAATATTTATGCAAGAAACACAGCCACTTCATTACACAATAAAAAATAATTATAATCAATTTATTTTTAATTATACGAAGCGCATTTGCGTTGTTTCAGAAATGGAAAAGGAGAAAATGTTCTTTTTATCTCAGCTCTCTGTTGTACGAAGCCTTTCGGAAATAAAATAGCAGATATTGCACCTCGTATGATTATAATTAATTTCATTCAAGGATAATGGTAGAACTGCGATAACAAAATCGATCTTTATAGTTTAGAACAACAAAAGTAATAGAAAAAGAAGTACGTCACAATAAAATCACGACCTGAGTGAATTAGAACTTGACGTAATAATTTCCCTAAGAATCTCAAAATAAAACTTTCGACGAAAAAATAAATTCAATCACGCATTTCTGACATACAGTATGTTTCACTATGAATTGAAAAGTGTGCACAGTTTTTGAACGTAGTTCCCTGACTGCTGCCATATATGGCATTTTTTCTTTCCTAGTAGATTTTCACATTATAGTAATAGATGTCGCCGTCGCTTAATAAATATCCAAAATTATATCAATAGGACAATCACAATATCTCACTTTGCACTTATTGCACGCCAACTTTTGCCAACCAAAGTTGTGACATTTAACTGCAACAGTATCAATTTTAGAATTTACCTATTATTTTTATTAATAGATGGCGCTTGAATTAACCAAAATCTAAAGTCCCTAGATGGATAAAGTACCGCAATTACCGCCATTTTGAGTCAAAATGAGCGCGCCAAATTGGAAATCACATTACATGTTACGTTCAGTTTTAAATTTGCGCTGTTAGTTTGACTCAAAATGGCGGTAATTGCAGTACTTTAGCTATCTAAGGACTTTACCAAGATCTAGAGCCCCAAAATCGTTGATATGCATGTAACACTAAAAGTTATCACGTTCTTTACAGGGGTAACTGAAAAACGTAAAACAAAATTTTAACAATTTCCTATTAATGTACCAGAATTCAGTAAGTATTCATTTGCGACAGTAATACCAATGGCAACACTTAAGTATAGTGAAAAAACCGCAAACTAATGCTTGCGTCTTGCATCCCTTATTTTATTGAAATTGGTTGCAAGTCGGTTTTGATTGCAATGGATTCTTGAGGCATCCTCTGGACAGCTGTTTGGGCCCTATTTGGGGCCTCGTCAGCAGAAGAGTAGCTGAAGAACTCCACTGGTTGCTATTTGTCATTTTTAATTTTGTCGAAAATCGACCGCAAGATGTTACGACCTAAACTACTCCTTATTTTATACTACTAATAAGTACAGACCTGTCCTGCTTTCGCCTTTTTCCAAGTTTCAACGAAACAATGTGTATATCAAAGATATCTATTACATGTATTTGTCTCATCTTATAGTTACGTAAAATAATAACAAATTGTATAAATCAATTAAATTTTTTTAAATAAATTGCTTAACTTTATAAAAACATAAAATATTTCATTGAAAATGTAATGCCACATTTTATGAACAAAACGAAAAAGTACCTATTAATGTTTTATTCGCACTAATGCAACTTTATTGCATAACAATTTTATACGGTGTCTTTTTCAAACTATAAAGAAAAGAGAAGTGCGTAGACGTTCAAGAGAAACATAACGCATGTCTTTTCGTCAAGCAAGCATCACCCCGAACATGCCTACACGTTTGAAGTCGGCATTAGAAGCCGAGACGTTTTGAAACTTGCAAAATCATTATAAATCATAGTCTGACGTTTCATTGAACTTACAAAAATCATTAATGAATACAAGTTCAAAAATATACTCCTCCTTTTACCCACATCTCTTTTTAAAAACAACCCTCGTAAAAGTTCACATACCGAAGCAAAACAAGCAAGGAAAATATGAACAAATTTTGATTCGATTGACTTCGACATCAAAACAAAATGAGAAGCCAAAAATAATTCTATTCTTCGTTCTTTTGGTATTAAAAAAAAATCTTTTCAATTGCGCAAATCTCATTGCTTTCCGTATGTAGGGATATAAAAATTCCGAAAGAGAAAATCGTGAAAGTTAGCATCAGAAACAATTAAGTAGCTCATTTGCTGATACGACAGTGTAATTATTTTCTGTAATTCCGCAATTTTTCTTTAAAAATTATTTAAAATAATTCTTACCCAATGAGCTTGTCTCGTAACGCAATCGTTTCAGATTTGGACAACTGCTCCATTTCTCCTTGTCTTCTCAGAACAGCAAAATAAAAGTATCGTCCTGGAAGGATGCGGATATCGTACGGTACTTGACTACAGAGACCCACTTGGCAGTGACAGGGGCCCGACCATGACGTCGATATATGTACACCCGGGCATTTGCGCGCGCACGGTCCTCGCAATCTCGTGCTACAAATTCAAAAGCACCAGGATAAAACGTGATTTCTATAGCATGTAATCTCTTCATGGTATTATTATAAATAATTACATCTCTCTTCGCAATGCCGTGCGTTTTCCTTGTCATTTAACACACCGCTCTTTGTAATCATGAGTATCATGACCGACCGACGTTTTATCGCCTCGAAACAATCGTGCGTCATTAATTATGCTTGCGCTTATTATTAGAATTTATCGAGTTGTAATGTTATGAAATTAGAACGCGATGCGCAAAAATATGTATACACTACCGTCCATAAGTTTAGGCGCACTCAAGAGAAGTCATAAATAAAGTCAAGCGATAAGCAAGTTGGTATTTACAAAGATCATATTTTTAATTTCAATTTACTTTTCTGAAGGTATATTTTGGCTGCGGAAGCCAGCAGCGAAGGTTGGCAGCGACGTCTGGCAGTCGGCTACTGAATGAAATAAAAGAAATAAATAAAGCCATCCAGGCCAGCAAATTTCCAGACAAGTTGATACTTGCAGAGATCATCGCACCGATTTCATTTACTTTCTTCAATATATTTTTTTTGCGGAGGCTAGCGGCGAAGATTGGCATCGACGTCTGGCAGTCAGCTGCGCAAGGAAATTCAATTTAATAGAAAATATTACCCTGTAGTAATTTCAGTTTACTTTTATGAAGGCATATTTTTGTTGCGCAAGCCAGCAGCGTTTTACTTGACGTATGTAAGTACTCTGTACATTAACATCAATAAATATTATTATTATTATAGCGAAGGTTGGCAGCGACGTCCAGCAGTCAGCTACTGAATGAAATAAAAGAAATAAATATAGCTATGGAGACGAGCATTTTCGAAACAAGTTGATACTTGCAATGATCATCGCACCGTTTTCATTTTTAATTTCAGTTTACTTTCTTGAAGGTATTTTTTTGCGGAGGCTGGCGGCGAAGGTTAGCATCGACGTCTGGCAGTCGGTTGCTGAATGAAATTCAATTTAAAAAAAAGTAGTATTTTCAATTTACTTTTCTGAAAGTATATTTTTGTTATGGAGGCCAACAGCTAAGGTTAGCAGCAACGTCTGGCAGTCAGCTACTGAATGAAATAAAAGAAATAAATAAAGCCATGCAGGCCAGCAAATATTATCGAGACAAGTAGATACTTGCAAAGGTCATTGCACTGTTTTCATTTGTATTTGTATTTGTTTTTTTTTTTGTTGCAGAGGTAGCGGCAAAGGTTGACATCGGCGTCTGACAGTCGGATGCTGCATGAAATTCAATTTATAAAAAAACATTACTCTGTAGTAATTTAAGAGTGCTTTTCTGAAGGTATATTTTTGATACGGAGGCCAGCAGCGAAGGTTAGCAGCGACGTCCGGCAGTCAGCTACTGAATGAAATACAAGAATTAAATCAAGCCACGCAAACAAGCAAGTGTTTTCGAGACAAATTGATACTTGCAAAGGTCATCGCACCGTTTTCATTTTCAATTTCAGTTTACTTTCAGTTTTCCATCGATGTCTGGCAGTCGACTGCTGAATGAAATTCAATTAAAAAAAAAGCATTACTCTCCAGTAACTTCAGTTTACTTTTGTGAAGGTATATTTTTGTTGCGGAGGCCAGGAGCGTTTTGCTTGACGTAATGTACTCTGTACATTAACATCAATAAATATTATTATTATAGCGAAGGTTGGCAGCGACATCCGGCAGTCGACTACAGAATGAAATAAATGAAGTTAATATAAAGCCATGCAGACAAGTAAATATTTTCGAGACAAGTTGATACTTGCAAAGTTCAACGCACCGCTTTCGTTTTTAATTTCAGTTTACTTTCCTGAAGGTGTTTTTTTGTTGCAGGGGCTAGCGGCGAAGGTTGGCATCGACGTCTGGCCGTCGGCTGCTGAATGAAATTCAATTTTAAAAAAAGCATTACTTTTCTGAAGGTATATTTTTATTGCAGAGGCCAGCAGCAAAGGTTGGCAGCGACGTCTGGCAGTCGGATACTGAATGAAATAAAAGAAGACAAGTTGACACTTGCAAACGTCATCATTTTTAATGTCAGTTTACTTTCCTGAAGGTATTTGTTTGTTGCAGAGGTTAGCGGTGAAGGTTGTTGGCATCGACGCGACGTCTGGCAGTCGGCTGCTGAATGAAATTCAATTTTAAAAATGCAATACTCTGTAATGATTTGCCTCTTTTCTTATTACAATTTTGTATAATCCTTAAATATTTCCGTTCTGTAATACTTCGACTTTCTCTCCAAACAGGTCCACATTTTTTTTTTCTTTTTCTTTGATGGAATTTTAATTTTGAAGATTTTAAATAATTGGGCGATCTCTAAAATTGATTAGACTTTGATGACTTCCTGAAGTAATGAATCGATACCAATTATCTCGTTAGATTACCGGGAATAAAAAACACTCGACGTAATTTTTGAGGAAAAGATAAGGGACTTATCTTACCTAAATATTCAACGAACGGAGATGAACAATGAAGTTTAATAAACGGTGAAGTCGCTCTAAATTTAGAAAAACCAAATTGATATTGCGTAAGTTTTTATGAAGCAAGCATTTGACCTTTCTTAAATATAAATGTTTATCAACAATTTGTGCAACGACTTCTGCACGCTTTCTGTTGGAAAATTACTGAGAATGTTAGATATGCGGATTTTAGATTACATTTTAATGAAATCATCAGAAATGTTTTACAGGAGAATAAACCCAAATAATAAAAATAATGTATATTTCGGTATACATACATAATTGCATAAACATCAATTTTTAAACTTGCAGCCAAGCAAGGTTCGTTTTATTATAATTATTTTATTTAAAATACTTAATCGGCAAGATACTCGTCAAATACTCTTTTTCTTTATTTGCTTATTTATTTTGTATTTTATAATTTACTTATACTTAAAAAATAATAATTCCATTAATTTGCATAAAATATTATGTATGTATATCTTTTCATCTTACAGAGTATGTCTCATTTATTAAGGACATCAAGCAGTACTCCTTTATAGACAACTTAAACAAATGAAAGAACCTTGATTAACTCTTGACGTAAAAATTTATCGCCATGAAGTTTCAATTAGGTCAATTATAAAGATGAAAGATATACAAGACGAACAATAGATAGATATCATGTTTAAACTAACTATTTAATTAAAATCTTCATTCGTTTGGATTTAAATAAAATTCAAAGATGGTTTTCAAAAATCACGTTAAATTTTCATGTCGGATTTAAATTTACTAAATTTAGAAGCTGACGGGGCACTATTTTATTTCCATAACAAATCAATATTTATTTTCAAGGCGAAAGCTGCGAAACTTGATTAGCACGCGATAATATTGTGTACGTACTCATTTCTAATTCATATCTCACTCGAAAAAAAAATAATAATAAATAGTTTGAACAATCAAGGACATCTTGAAGGAGCAGGGAAACACACGCAGAGAAAATCATATCTACACATCGTGATAACGAGTAATAAACGGAATTAATTAATAATAGTTTAAGTCAACACGTTTTGTTCTGTACAATCAGCAAACAATCGGTGATTACGTAGATTATTAAGTAATTAAAAAAAAGGAGCAAAGGTTAATAAAAACGAAATGTACTTAAATAAAAATAAATCATGAAAATTATCGATCTCTTGCAACGTTGCAACAAACTAAAATTATTCTTGTTGTTGCATATTTGCGTTCCAGATGATAAAATATTTGCTCTAATTTTGAGATAAACTTACGATTGCTTAAGTTTTTACACTCTATTAATAAAGTATGTTTATACAATAAAGCATATACCAGTTGTTTCGTTGTATCGTGAAAAAAGGCGGAGGCAGCTAAGCCACGCCTACCTTTTGGTAATATTTAAAACAAATGCGCGCAAGAAATGGGCGTGTATACTCGAAACATACAGTATATTAAATAAATGTACAATGTTAAAATTTCGCGGTGAAAAATGTATATGAAGTAATTCACGGTTAAATGAATACTCATGCATTTAAGAAAAAAATTGACAAATAAAATAATAGCTCTTTAATTAAATTTTAAAAAAATTCAGCGATGGGTTGCAGGTAAAATGAAGAAATCGATATGTTCAAGCGATTCCTTGTAAACGTAATCGTCGCGTCCTGGGTATAAGTATAATACGTCAGAATCTGAGAAAAATTACGTACTTTTTAATGTACAAAATTTTTAACTTAAATTTGGCCCACTTGTAAAAAAAAGGTTCGCCATCGCTGGCGCACATTAAATATTTTTTTGCATTTCTACAATCTTTGTTTTTGAATTGGTAAGATTTCAACATCTCGCAATTTTTTTCTCCTCATTTTATCATGCCCCGCAACCTTATGAATGATTATAAATACACGCGGCTTATGATGTGTGTGACAAGCATCGACACATCTTTAATGATGCATACGTCAGTAAATAAGATAAGAATTAAAAATCTCTGCGCACTTATGTACTCTGAAACTCAAAAAACGTACACAAGTGCGCCTTTCATGCCAAACTCACGTGATAACTGCGTACATACATATTTAAACTGATGAGCGGCTTCCTAAATAATGGTTTCGACCGATTACACGTTTCCAAGCCAATCATCCCGATTTCTGAGAAAGAAAGCGCTTTTCAATGACGTCTTTAAGTATACGTATAAACAAAGACGACTACCTTTCACTCCATTATGTATTACTTTTGAAAAGTAAAATAATTATATGACTAACACTGAAAACTACCCCTCGAGTTGTCGTAAGTAATCGTCAATTTCAGTCAACCTTGACTTTATTTCTAAAAATAGTTGAAAATTCTTGCTTCCATTTTTTTATTTGATCAATAACTTCTCTGCTATTTTTATAAAACAAATCCTTGATTTTCTTAATAATTTATTTTTAAAACAACATAAATATTACGTCCTCCTACTTAATACTGACGTATTTTTTAATATCTTTAGCATTTTTTCTCAACGCGCAAAAAAATGTGTACTATACAAGTTGACCTCAAATGATTGTTTGCGTTAATGAGCTGCGTATCAAAAGACTTTATACGAGTGCATCTTAAGTAAGAGTGGAAAATTACGCTGGCGGTGTTAATGTGCGATCAAACATCCCACTTGCAGTGCAACGATAAAAATACAAAAAGCGCCTGTTATGCAAGAAACTTTCCACGCGATTAAACAACGCATACAAGCGATTAATGTAAAAATGCAGATTTCAAGCAGTAAATGAACTTTACAGTTTGAACGTTGATCATAAATAGTTTTAGAATGGCGTTTAATTAATTATCCAATTGGATTGAATTATTGTATAAACCCAATGGGATTTTAATGACTTTAAAAGAGTTTCTGTTTAAAAAGATTTTCATGTTCTTTTTTGAAAATGTAAGAAATCTATTGTCTTTCAAAAATTGCTATGAAAACACTTAGCGACATCTTATATCGGTAAAAGTAAACTGCTTTCTATCAGTGTTGCCAACCGTTCAGAATCTTTTCGTGTGATATATCAAAATCATGAACGAAATGTTTTCTAATTCTGAAAACTGTGATAATCTAGTATTAAAAAAATACGGAAAAAATTATAATCCTGACTCCTGACAATAGGCTCAATACTAGACTACGTAAAATAAAAATAAACTTAATTGTCCGTTTACTTGACATCCGCACTGTCAAACTGACAGTACGTTGGCATCACTACACACTTTTGACATTTCCTGTTTTATTCATCAATATTTTTTAATTTATTCATAACACTTAATGTTAATACATTTTAGACAAGTGCTGTTAATTTTGAGAGCAAACAAATATTTTCTAATGTTAATTATACGCCATACCACATCTAATCTGGCTTTTATCCACTGACATGTTAGTAACTGAATATCACTGTTGTTAAATTACCGGTAATTTATTTTTAATGTTATCTTACCGATAATGTTACCAACTACTTCTTTTTAAAATTATTTATACCTGTTACTTAAACCGGTGAGAAGTTAGCAACAAACCTCCAACAACAAAATTTCAAAATTTAAATTGGCTGCCAAATCCGACCTAATTTTATCAAAGAACTATAATTTTAACAGCATTGTGGAGATCATTAACTATAGTTTGTCCCTGGTGTATCACAGTTGAGAAAAAAACGAAATCCAAATTATTGGCAGTAATTAATGTCCAGTACCTAATTGTATAAATAACTTTTTAAAGAAACTATTTACGATGAAAACTTGCACGTAATCGGATAGCAAGTGATCAAATAACGTGCGTTCAATAAAAAAAAACGGTCAAGTAGGCTGTAATTTTTGTAAAAAGTTTAATAAATTAGTAATAAACATTTATTTTTGCAATGTCTCTTTTGAATTGGAGTGATGTTAGAAGAAGACATTCAAAAATTAACGTTTATTACTAATTTACAAAATATTTTACAAAAATTAAAGCGTGTTATAGCCTACTTGACCATTTTTTTTATTGAACGCACGATATGTCGAAAGATGCCACTAGTAAGTTTTGGCCGATCGATTTTATTGATTAGCTGCGGTTTCCTAGGATTGTCCGCTGAGCTGAACAGAACCGAAAGCGAAACGAAAACCGAATCTGTCGCGAACTATTCGGTCGCGAAATGCGCTTTAAAATTAAACATTTTCCTACTGATTTGTCATCTGAGATGGACATAAAAAAGAAAATGTGTGTGTTTCTCTTATTAGAAGAAGAGGAAGAGGAAGATTTGTTGAATTTAATAAAATCTACAAAAAGACGAAAAACTAGTCAACTCTTTTTAAATCGAAAGAAAGAAGATATTGATTCGCATATTGATGATAATGAATCAATACACTTGCTGTTGTCACTAACCTTTAGTATTACTTATTTTTTTATTTAAAATTCAACCCAATACGACTTAATATTAAAATAATTAAATGAGACAAGCATTTGCAAAAATCAGCTAGAAAACAGATATTCAGCAGATATTCAACAGTATCCAAAACACTAATTGAAATGTCAATATTTCGTTTAGATTTAATATAAGATAAGATAAATGTAATGGTATCCTTTTCTTTTTGTTTATTTCTTGAAATATGGTTCTTATTACAAGTTGTAAACTTGCAACTGTAAGTGCAGTATCTCGAAAAGCATGAGCTTTAGACCAATACATTTTACGTGCATAGTATTAGAAATAGAATTTGATGAGCTATTCAAGTGTGTCAAAATGTACAGGGCGTCCCATTCAAATTTTTTGAGAAAATTTAACTTTTAAGTTTCAATTGTTTCTGTGTATCTAAATGCACATGAAAAATGTTAGTATTACACACTGATAAAAGTTTCATGGTAAATTTACGTGAATAATCATTGGTTATTTGTGGCCACTGTTAATCATGGTAAAAATACTGTAAAAATACATGTAGGTTTACCATGAAATGGTAAATTTACATTATTTTTACTATGAAATGGCCACACTGTTTAATGCTGCACTAGAGTATGTGTTACGGAGGATCCAGAAAAAAGGAACCCTGAGAATGCACGGAGGACAAGTTATAGCATACACGGATGATATAGTTCTAATAACTAAACAAAGAAAGCTGATGGCGAAAATGGTGACAGAAATCGTGAATGAAGGGAAAGCCATGGGACTGAAGATAAACGCAAGCAAAACAAAATTAATGGTGTGTGGAAAAACGAAAACACAAATTCGAACAAGTTGATCATTTCAAGTACTTGGGAGTAATGATTACGAACACTGATGCAAGACAGGTAGAATTAAAAGAAAAAATACAAGCAACAAACAAAGCATTTTGCGCACTCAAACCACTTCTCCAGAATAAGACACTAGCAAAGGAAACATGAAATTTTATTGCTGGAGGTTTGTTGCTAACTTCTCACCGGTATTACTTAATTCGAATTTTCTGATTAATTTTATATCACACATCATTTTTTCTTTTGTTAATAAAATGGGGTTTTCAATTTTCTTTTGATTATTTCAATAAATAATGTTTAACTTTTAATATAATAATTACTTGTAACTGAGCAAATAAAATCATAAAGATTTTTGGCATGAAATGCTTCTTCACTATTTCATGAGCTACGTAAACGTATGTAATTTCCTTGTTTATCTATTTTTTAAATCACCTGCAGTTATTGGCTGCAAGGAAAAATATCGGGTCTTCATTTAATCTTATGTCCCACGTGACCTATGTTGAAAGTTGAAGGAACCAACTGTCTAATCAACAGTTTAAGTCGCGACATCTAGCCGCCGATTTTTGGCCTAAAATTGTTTGAGAAATGACAAACAGCAACCAGTTTACTGACCAGAGGATGGCTCGAGAAATCCATTGAAACTAAATTTAGTGCTGCCTCGGTTCTACCAATAATTTTCAATGATATTGCTTAATAATTATCAGGCACAATTTAATCACGTAATTACAATCAATTATGAAGACCCGGTACATTATTAAGATACCTAGAAAAAACTTAAATTCAAGCAACAATCATGGCATGGTTTCATAACATTTTTTTTAATAAGACAGTATAAAATGCATTTCACAAACTTGATTTTACCTTGAATTATTCGTAACACGTTTAAAACGAGATTGCTTTCTCCTGTACATTTGAGAATTCAAAAGAAGTCTTCCATGAGTTTTTGTAAACCTGACATTTTGTTAACCCCCTTATTTAAATAATAATTTTAGATCTAATGAATCTAAAAAGTTACAAATTCACTAGATTACTATTAATTTTGCACACTTAGATATTCTTTAAACTGAACAATAAACATAACAATTGTAGTATACGATTTTCACTATAATTATTGAATCTACTTACCACAAACCATATAAAGAATCTAACCAATAAATAAATTTATATTTTTAAAAAATCGTAGTTTTCTTTTTCAGTCACATATTAAAACAGTGAGACCATATTTCCATGGACGATTGAAATTGAGTATAAAAAAGGTTTAGAATTATTGAAATCGAAAAAATTTATTTAAGACATTAAACATTAGTCTCTCGATACAAATCGAAGCTTACAAACGACGACCCCTGCGACCTCCCTTTCTACGGGTTGAATCTGATGGGATCGGAGTTACATCTTCAATTCGGCCGATCTTCATATTTGAACGAGCCAAAGCCCTGAGTGCACTCTGCGCGCCAGGTCCTGGTGTTTTTGTCTTATTCCCGCCCGTTGCCCTCAGTTTTATGTGAAGCGCCGTAATTCCAAGTGATTTACATTTCTCGGCAACATCCTACGACAAAGAATTTTATGAAAAACAACAACAAGAAACAAATTTTAATGCAAACCATAAATTTCTCAAAAATATTCCATTATTTATACAGTATGATTCGAAAGGGTCGCACCATCGGTTACGTAGTGATAGAGAATGTTCATAGGGGCACAAATATACTTTTAGGAATATGTTTAAATATATCACAAATAGGCAACGCTGCACCTTTTAGATGCACTTACTAATTTCAAACAAAATTTGAAACCATAGATCATAGGTACCCTCATTTTTGTTGACAACTGAATTTGCATTTAGTTGTTTGGAAATCTAATTTGACACGATAATTGTCATTTCTTAATATCTTATTTTATTAAACTATTCTTAAGTAAAAATTTAATGAAGGAGGTCGAGGCGTGCTTGCCTAAAAACACGGTAATCTTTCAAAGAATTTAGAAAAATTAGAAATTAAAAGAAACAAACGCCTCAAGAAGTGGCCAGGTTCGGCTGCGCCTCGCCTGTCCATATCTTCTCTCGACCTGGAAAACAAGCTCTTTACCGCCGAGGTCTACAATATACTATTGTTAAAAAACAAATAAACGGTGGGCAAATAAAAATCAGATTAGAAGTAGGCGGTGCAAAGAAAATGTATGTCTGTGACTCTGTAGCTGAGTTCGGCAATGTGCTCGGCGATTCGAGCAGAGCTGGTGAGATTTCATCAGCTGATCATAGAGTCACAGAATAGTAACCTAAATCAGAAAGGAAAGCTAGGCAATTTTTTGGAACGAATTTTCACTGCGCATGACTGTGATCGCCATCTTCCTGGGATGTTCCTGCTATGCGAACGAATTGTACGCGAGTGGTCGTTCGATAAATTAGGAATGTAACTCGCAAATTAACATTACTACAGTTCGAGAATTGCTCGAATATCATTCAAAACGTCGCTCTAAATCAGTGATGCGCACGAGAGGGGGAATGATCCCCCCACTACGCTAAGCAATAGGCGACCAGGGTATCGGCGGAGTCGGCTTCGTTCCACAAAATATGAAATTGTAGACGGCCTAATCGTTTTGATGCTATTCATATCGAATTAAGTCGAAAATTATTATAAACATTGTTTAAAAAAGGCTTGTTTTTCAATTTTAAATGGTCTCGAACTTGTACGACACTGTTAAACGCTAATAAACTAACATGAACTAACTCGTTCAGCGCTCTCTGTTTTTAATTTCGTTGAAACGACTGAGTCAGTTAGATGCCGGCGCTTGTTTGTCTGAAACATCGAGATCGTCGGAAATAATTGAGGGTGGGGGTCGAGCTTTCGGCTAGCTCGCGCCCGTCGCTGCTCTAAATAATGGCCGAACCTTAATCTTCTCCCTGCTATCCGCCACATGAGAATCCACTCGCAGAGCGTATTTTCTAACGTACTCCATCTACATCCCAGGATTATGGCCGTCGCATTGAAGGTCACCGAAACTGGAACTCAAAACATCAAAGGAACCGACAAAGCTTTCCTTTCTGATTCTTCTATTCTGTGATAGAGTGCCCCACATGAGCAAACTTAATGACGAACGATTTCGAGCAATCGGAGTATAGATTCTGACAGTTAAACCAAATTACCTAACAAAAAGTCTAATGTTTGGTAATAACCGAAAAAAAATTTACTTGAAATTGATTTGAACTGTGCCTGGGAACTGCCTCTGTTGCAAAATAATTCACTTTTAGAAATTGGTTGTTTTCCTCATCATCAAACATTGTTTCTTGAAATTAATTATGTACCTATACTCATTATAATGTTAGGGATCGCCTTAATTTCCTTATTTTACACAGTACAACTAAAACGTTTAAATCAGACAACGATTATTCCTAATTCTTATACTTGACTTGTCTAAATCTAAGAACTCCTCCAAAATATTCCGAGCTGAGCGAGTGCGATCTTTTTCATTTGATCTGTATTTGCCGAACGCTTCAGATCTGTCAAAGTAAGCTCTACTTTTCATTACCAAACTATTCTGAGGTGATTGATGAAAAAGATCGCATTGCCGAAAACCGCTTGTGATTAAATAAAAGTCAATAAATTTGACAGTCCATGAATGTATTGCATTAATTGATTCAGTTAATCACAGTCATTGCACCGCCTACTCTAATCTGATTTTTTTTGCTCACTTTTTATATCTTCTCATTACTGATTTTCTTTATCTATCTTATGTCTAATATACTTGAACATAGAAAGTCATTTTTAACAAGTATTTCACAAAAAGAATTGAGTATGTGTATAATGACAGTTTTATTAAGTATTTGCATGTGGAATTGTTTAACGTTAGCTGCCAGATCATATCCCCTCCTAAACTGAACCAACTGAACTTTAAATCCGGCAGGTGCAGCATCGGTAAGGGGGCAACTAATCTGGGTCATTTTGGATTAAGCCGGCCATTCACGATCCTGCATGGCAGTCCGCCTTGCTGTCCGCCGAATGACATCGGATAGTGAATGCTGCAACAGGCTGCATTGCGTCCGGCAACACAACGCAGGATGCTCGATGCGTCCTGCTCAGACCGGCAAGCTCCGCCTACCGGCTGCAGTCTGCTGCGCAGCAGTGTGAGTGGTGCGGCGTCCTGCCGTTGCGTGTGCAGTTAGTGATTTTAGTGGTGTTAGATTGTCACCCGCCAAATTATTGAAGATGGATAACGCGGGCACAATCGAATTTATAGATATGTATAAAGAAAAAAGATGTTTGTGGGATGTTAAATCTCCAAATTACAGCAAATTACGTAACTTTAATAATTTCTTCTCTCATATTGTCTTTTGATTTTTCTGCAATAACAGTAAGAAACATAGCAAAATAGCTATTTTCTTCTTTTTAGGAAGAGCACGTAGGTTTGTCATTTTTCCAATGTGAAAAAAGTACTGGCGCTGGACAGCTTGCAGGATAGTTTGTGAGCTACTTTTGTCCTGCGGTGCGGACTGCCATGCAGGATCGTGAATGGCTTGCTTTAGATCACTTTGACAAATAAACAAGACAAACTTAAGGTGATTTTTCGCGACATACTGGTATCATTGTGTTACAACACTTTAACATACCGCTCCAATTTAGCGAATGATACCACTGCAGGAGAGTATAGTATGACGTACATTATGATGTAGTTAAAATACTTACTGCATGTAACTGTAGGTAACCCAAAGCGCAAGCTGTGTTACCTACGGTATGTATGTTATGTTACGTTATACATCTATAACTGCAAATCATATTTACTTACTGTCAAGTTTTCTTCCTTCTGTTATTTTACAAATCATATAAATAATACCAAATACAAATACCATGCGATCAAAACTAAAATGATTCAGAAGCCATAAATGTTGAAAAAAATTTGCTTCTACCGCCTGTTGAATTTAAAATCTGTACTTAACAGTGACATTTTAATTGTCTCAAAATGTCCAAGTTACAACACAAAACAATCATTGTTGAAAATTATTTCTGGATCACGATCTACTAAATTATTTAATTTTCGATCACGTGGTACCTATGTGTAAAGTAATACTAAAGTATTATTCATGAACACAAATAGCAAATTATTAATATCAAGTAGCAGCCACAGAGATGAAAATTTGCTGCACATGTGTTTTAATAGGTCCCTTAAATGCAGGGTTACCCCATTTACATTCACTTCACCCAAAAACAAATCAATTTGATTTTGAACTGAACTTCCTTTAGGCCCAACTGTACAATGTTGGTTTAAATTTAAGCTGAAGCTTAAACCCATAACAACGATTATTTCAACAATAATTGCTAAGGGTTTAAACTTTGGTTTAAGGTTAAGCTGGAATTGTACAACTGGGTCTTAAAGTGAACAGAGAGATTCTTAAAGAAATGATATAGTAACATTCCTTTCACGAGCTTCAAGCTCTGTGCAACGTACGCAACTGAGCTGTTCTGTATTGTTCAGAACTGTTCTGAAAGGAACACAAAATTCAAATGACATCAACATAACCTCACAACTCACAATGCGTCGAGCACCACCTCATAAGATGGAGCATGAGGGGTGAGGGGAATCTCGTGTGAACTGTTCTAGTGCACGACACACTTCCACCTACATTAGTGAATGGAACAAGGGCTTGGTGCACTTGAGCTGTTCAGAACTGTTCTAGTTTGTGAAAGGAATGCTACTATTATGGAACTAAAATTAACATAACCTCAAAATACGTATGAAATCACATTAAACTGATTTAGAAAACCAGCTTGATCAGTACGGGGTGTGGGAAGGGAAATTGAATCACTTCCTCATCACCGATCCCCAATTGAATAACTGCAAATGGAATGCAAACAATGATTTTTAAGTGAATTTGTATTGATTCGTGTTCAAATAAGTTGTAAATGCAGGACGGCTTGTATCAAATAGAAACACTTACTTGCGCAGCCAACATAGCAGCGTATGGAGAAGCTTCATCCCTGTCAGCTTTGACCTTCATCCCTCCGGTAACACGAGAAATAGTTTCTCGTCCGGACAGATCAGTTACATGCACGAACGTATCATTGAAGCTTGCAAATATATGAGCCACACCAAAGACGATTTCTCCTTCGCGTACTTGAGGTCCGAGGGAAACCTGCACTTCCTCTTTCTGGACTTTTCCTTTCCTAGGGGCCATTTTTACCTAAAATCAAAGATTCACGTTTACAAATCGATGTTAACCTACAAAACTAGTTGCAAGACTATTCCGGAAACATCTACTTTTAATTGGGTTTAAAATGGCTAAGTTTGTATCCGGAAAGACGATGATTAATTATAGGTGTTAAATTACGTGCCTATTTTTAACTTATAATGTGAAAAAGCTTGATAATTCGTAAAAATTATGAAAATCCTCGTACTTACGCCTGTTTATTTGACAACAGGAAACAGTGAAGGGAGGCGCTGTTGTCGCAGGAAGGCGGGTGATTTGAATTTTGCGTTGCAAGCATGAGCGATTCAATAAAATTTTATTTTATTTACAAGTTACTGACTGTGTAATACATTAATAATAATTTTTGTTCATTAAACGCGTTGTTTACTTGAAAATAATTATTAATCTTGTGTTAAATTAATAAATTGTGTGAAGTTGTTTTCGTTTTTGAGCGCCCTTGTGGAATTGATTGGAAATAAGAGGTGTAAGATTGTGCTGCCATCTTTGTGCTGCTTGTGAAGGCAACAGCTGTTTTGTAGCATATTCCGATTCGAGATTGTCGACAGGGGCCAGTGGACTGCGATCCGCTCGCCATATTTGTTGTTGTCGTTGATGGGGAAGGCCGTGATACTGGTGGATTTGTACTTTTGTGTTGATTCTGTGTGAAACTCTTTGTTTGTGTGAGTGAAAGTGTTTAAACGATATGCGTCAGTAGAAAAGAACTGGATGATGTGTTTTTAAGCAGTCGTGTCACAAGAACAAATACAGTCGGCTACTTCGGGGTAAAGGTGGCCCTACAGGCGAGTGACCCCAAGCTGTGGGTCAAGGTAGTTTGGTGGCCAGGGGGCTCTTTCTTTGTCTGAAGGTGGCGGGCTCTGGAAACCTCAACGGGGGCAGCGCGGGTGGCGATGTCGCGACCGCGTTGCTGGAATGGGAGGACGGGGACCGATTTAGCTTTGAGGATTCGGATCGCTTCGAAGAGGACTCCCTTTGCAGCTGGAGTTCCGAACCCGAAAGTGTGTGCAACAACTGGCGAGGATGGAAGAAGCCCACCAACACGTCAGGTTCATACAGCTTCGCCAGTAACAAAAAATCAGCTGATGGTAAGAAACACTCTTTAATAGCTCAGCGTCTTTGTCCTCTGGACGGTTCTTTGTTCAACTGCTTTTTACACTTCGTACACAAGAAAGTAACGCTTTATTTATTCAACACAGCTAATTACCTACTTTTTACCAAACACGTTTGACTTCTTTCATTAAATAAACGTCAATCAACAAAATTTAGCTTTGATAAGATAAATTCTCGTCAAAATCCTTTCTTGCATTCAAAAGCCATTCTATTTAAATCTTTACACTCTGACTTCTGATTTAACAATTAACATACAGTTTACTTTATTTGAATTTGACAAACACCTTTGGCATGATCGAAACATACAGGGTGTTTCCAATAATCTGAACTGATGATAAAGTGATCTAAGTGAACTAATTGAATGTAATGAACCTTATGCACAGGACAAGTAAGGTTTATTGCATTCACTTCGTTCACTTAGATCAGTTCGAAAGAATGGTAGACAAAAACAGTTTCCTGTAATTGTTCTTTCTCATTTCTTCATTTACAAAAGACATTTTAAATGATTTTACAAAAGTGTTTAAGCTTGTCGAATTTGAAAGCTTTCAAAATTTCGAAGTAACATTTGAACAATGCCATTTTGAGAAAGAAAAATTACAGGAAACTGTTTTTGTCTATACTATAGTTTGCTTTCGACTCTATTTTGTGATGTTTTATTTTTAATAATGTTTATCAATCAACGGAATTTAGTACTTCTGTAACGATAAACTCTCGTCAGAACCTTTATTTGAATTTGACATGTATCTGCAGTGCACTTTTGACATGATCGGAACATACATGGTATTTCCAATAATAATTGACGACAGTGATATTTCATTTTTAATAATGGTTATTACTCAACAGAGTTTAATAGTTCTATTAAGATGAACTCTTGTCAGTGTTGATTTGAATTTGACAGGTATTCACTTTGTGTGAGTATCTTCAATGGACGTTTGACAGGATCGGAACATACATATATTTCTAATGATGACACCATTTGCTTTGTGATATTTCATTTCTAATAATGTTTATTACTCAACAGAGTTTAACATTTCTATTAAGATAAACTCTTGCCAGTGTTGATTTGAATTTGACAGGTATTCACTTTGTATGAGTATCTTCAATGGACGTTTGACAGGATCGGAACATACAGATATTTCTAATGATGACACCATTTGCTTTGTGATATTTCGTTTTTAAGAATACTGATATGATAAAATACAAACAGTACTCCATTCTTAGATAAGGTTGAATGCAATGCCGTGCTACATAAAAGGGACAAGTAAATACAAGTACAGGTGAAGTTCAGTAGAGTAGTTGTAAGAAACAAATTTTGCTCTTCCAATTAATCTGTGCGTACAGGATGTGTATAAATTAGAGTTTCGAGTTTCACGTACCTGCTGTTATTCTTTGGATTATCTAAGACGAAAATTTTATTACAGAAATGTTATATGGCCTTTTGTTTGGCTACACGAAAAACGTAGAAGTTGGGATATCGAAATTCAGTAAAACAACCATTAATCAGAAAAACAAAAACGCAGAACTAGCAGTACTTAACAAACCACGGGAAACAGGAAGAGTAAATTTAACGCAAATGATCAATGCTTCAGCACTAATGTATGCAGACTCTAGGTACCAGTGACGACAGAAAAAATGAGGACATTGTTACAGTTCATTTCTTTCATTCCTGTTCTGAATACCCCCTGTATATGCATCGCCACCGCCCAGCCTTCATTTCTGTTCCGAACACGCCCTGTATATGCGAAATTCGACGTGTCGGATCATTCCTTGGACCGCGTCGTTGTACACGTTGCAGTCAGTGTAGGAATACCCGTATTTCGCCGGCGTAATTTTCTTAAACTTTCGTTTTAGCATATTTCTATTAACAGGACCTTCATTTATTTAAACAAATTTATTTAAACGAAGTTCTACTTCTGGACGCGTATTATGCGTGACCTTTGTCCTTTCAGCCGATTGGTTCCCGCTATTACTAAGAAACGGTGTCTCGCTTGTTGAGAATCCTTCCTTGTTTGTCAAACGAGAAATGTTGCGCCATTGTCAGAACGAATCTTGCTGTCTCTTGGGTCACACTCTCTTTCGTAAATATTTTTATTTGTGCGTGCCATTACATCGAAGGGATGTTAGTGCATTTCTACGGCTAATTGCCGACTCTGTTTAGACCCAGGTGTAAGACAGGAAAACCGCGTATCCCGTGGGTGTCACAGCTTCGCAATAGACCGAGGTAAGTTCCATACGCAGCAACTCTCGGTTTGACTTATGTGTTCGTTTTATTTCATTTCTTATAGGCTTTTCTCGTGAGCTTTTCTCGTGAGCTTTTCTCGTGAGCTTTTCTCGTGAGCTTTTAGCGTGAGCTTTTATCGTAAGCTTTTAGCGCTTTAATCTGGAACCTACATCAAGAGGTATTTCTCGTTGGGTGCATCGCGAATCACGGCGGTGAAGGCTCCCTCCCTCGCCCCTCTACGCGGAAGCCGGCACATTACAAAGTGCCGCGGCGGCATCGCCGCAAAGACACCGACAAACACGCCGAACATCAAAGGAATACAGGTCGGAGCGTTTTGATTTCTTTTCGTAGTTTTGAGCGATATTTCGCGGATTTTATTTCGGATCCATTGCTTTAATTTTGTCGCAATAAAACTTGCAACTTATTGCATTCTCTTGCATTTTGTGGCATTAGTGACGATTTGAATTATTTTAAGATAGATATGTAGCGATTTCGGATCCGAAAAGTTAGGTCTATGGTCTTGTTGTGTACTTAGATCGATCGACTTGCGTTGAATTTGTTTTATTTTATTTTTATTTGTGTTTTAGCAATAAAAGTGTTCATGTTTTGGACGTAACGTGTTTTCTTAATTTTTCACGCGATCCCTTTCACAAAAAAATTAAGTGGCGCCTGTTTTGGTTTGGCCTTCGCGTTTTGGTTAGAGAACCCCCTCCCGTCCCACTGTGCTGGCTGGCAACATTGGAGTAAAGTTTCGCTCCAATGTAAAACTTCTGCCTATCTACGCAGGTAGGTAGCAACATTTACTAATGTAAATGATACTTCTAATTCAGTTTGTAGTCATTTCCATAGCAATGTGATCATAGCAAATAAATTTCGGTACCAAAACACTCGTTTACATTAGAGTATTATAAGTGTCTTCATTTTTTTATGTCGCCCGTACTACATATACAAAGAGAGAAAAGGAAAAAGTGAAGATGAAATAGAATAAATTAAATTTGCTTAATATAACGACCATTGTCAACCCACCAAAACTAAAGTCTCTGTGGCGTAGCTTCAAAAATGAATTGCCTCCTTTCATTTTTAAATCATTCGGTAATTTGTTGTAATATTTAACAATGTTCTAGCTAAATGAACTTTCAGAAAAGCAATTTGGTGTGAAGGTGAGTTAGCAGACCTTCTCGTACCGAATGTAAACATGGTGGACATCCTTGTGAAACTAATTACTTTGTTGTGCTTGTGCCATTTATTTTTCTGTTGTACAGTCATTGTAGTTTCACAATATCTGAGCTGATTAAAAAAATAGTGTAGATCTTTGTCTTTGTTGGTGATGACTTCAAATAATTTATTATTAACATATAGTAAACTACCACAATGAAAATCTTTACTTTTATTTAAAAAATTGATGAACGATTAAGTACATTGATATTAAATAACTAAACAATAACTGATCAACAAAATGTAGCGTTTTTAGAGTAATGATTCTCCATTTTTGTTTAAAAACAACCACTTCAGAGATTAAGTATCTGTAATATCAATATTATGCGCCTGTGACATGATAAGAATGTACAGAGTGTTTATCCCCACGGTTAGGAGGCAAGTAATAATCACCAAGATCAGAATATACAAGGTGTTTGTCAACCTCATCGATTTTTTTTTCGAATACGTGACGCTTGTTAAAGTTATCAGACTTTTAAGTAGATGTAAACAAAAAAGTGTTTTCTTTTTGTAAAATAGTTGACCCTTACATAGCTAAAAGTTTTCTTTTAATGACAAATAATTTTCGTCATTAAACTGAATTGTTTAGTATGGAATTGTTGCATTTGAAAAAAAAAAACTTCTTTCTAATTATCATTTGCTGTTTCACGAAACTTGATTGAATAAACATTTTTTAATAGGACACCGTGTACAGTAGCGGACAATAAAATCCGGGAACTGATTTACCACGACACTCAATACATACTTAATAAGTCATGTTAGACAGCAATGGTCTATTTGTAAATTGCAAGGCCACAGTTTTATTATGGTTTAACTGAAGATGATTACTCTCACACCATTTAAACATTTGAGAGATAGAGAGTGAGGCAATTTTGGAGGATAAGGACTGAGAATTACCAATCACTACACATCAAGTATCGTCGGCGTATTGACATAATGACACAGATGGAAATTGTTTCAAACCGTTAATATAGATTATAAACAATAATGGGCCTAGCATTAAACATTGAGGTACGCCTTTACTTATTACTCTAACGTCAGATAGAATTTCTTCAATTACACCATTCTTCATGTGTCTAATACACACTTGTTGGGACCTTCCGGAGAGATAGGATCGAAAGAAATCAAGAGCAACTCCATTGATACCAATATCATATCAGTTTCGATAATAAAATTAGATGATCTAAAGTGTCCAAAGCTTTAGAGAGATCGAAATAAATACCTATGGAAGACCCACCATTATCCAGACAAGAAATTATGTCGTGTAGACATTCAAATATTGCAAACTCAGTAGATCGACCTTTAATAAATCCACGTTGACATTCAGATAGAATATTGAAATGTACCAGGTATGAATACAGTCTATCATAGATAAGTTTTTCAAATACCTTGGAGAAGATAGAAAGTAGCGATTTAGGCCGATAGTTAGTTATGTCCTGCTTAGAACCTTTATTTTTTAAAACTGGTATGACCTTGACTAGTTGGAGAGAATCTGGAACAGTCCCAGTAACAAAAGAATTATTAATAACTTCTGCGAATTTTATGCATATTAGGTCACTAACGTCTGTAAGAATAGTGCCTGGAATTCCATCTTATCCTGACGCTCTTTTTGAAGAAAAGTTCGTTAAAATGTTTTTAACTTCTACTTGGTCAACGGGAAAAAGAAAGAAGTTTGACTACTGGTGTGATCTTTTCAACTTTATTTGGTTGAGTTAAATTATAATCTGGAATAAAGTATTCACTGAAAAGATTGGCTATGATGTAAGCATCAGTAATAACCTGTGAGCAACTAAAAATCAGATTAGAGTCGGCGGTACAAAGAAAATGTATGTCTGTGATTAACTGAATTGTTAATCTAATACATTCATGAACTGTCAGATCAGCCTAACGCCGCGTTAGTAACAGACATAGGCTACATTTACATTCAATTTCGTGCCAGCACGAATTCGTAACACGAAAGTTTGACGTGTGCTTTCTTATGATACCATTTACATTGGCCAAGAAAAAGTATGGCTACATTTACATTCAATTTCGTGCCATCACGAATTCGTAACACGAAATTTTGACGTGTGCTTTCTTATGATACCATTTACATTGGCCAGTATCATAAGAAAGCACATGTCAAACTTTCGTGTTACGAATTCGTGCTGGCACGAAATACTTTTTCTTTGCACCGGCGACTCTAATTTGATTTTTAGTTCCTCACAGGTTAGATGCACCATTAACCATTAATTCGATGTTCGAGAGTGTCTCAGAAGAAACAGTTGAGTCCTTAAGTGTTGAGTAAAAATTATCATAAAGTTTTCGAAATCACGAAATGATTTATGACAAGTATCTTCTATTGCTTAGGTAAATTAGGAGCTGCAAATTTATCTCAAAGAAAAAATCTTCGTTGCATTTTCTGCTATGTTAAAAAAATACACAGTTTTTAATTTCTCATTTCATTAAAGAGAAACTGGTAAAAATTTAAAATTGTAAAGTGAACCTGGCGCCATCTATCTAGTATCAACTATTCGAACTATTTTCGCTGCGATTCAAAGAGAAGTTAAAAAGAAGTCATTGAAGGTTTCTTTTTTTTTTCTCAAAAAAGGTGCACTTCAGATAATGTATTTTGTTAAAATACAGACTAAACAAAAAATAAATACGAATTATTAATTGTAAAATTGTAAAACATTTTGTATATGAACTAAACGTCAAAAATATTAAAGTAAAGTTGACATTGCGGAAGTGTGCCTGAATTTTATTGTCCGTTACTGTACTTACCTAAACGAACACATATGAAAATATTGCCAAAAATTTATGTTACATATTTCTGCAGGTTGACGTTTATATTTGATAGAAAAAATACACATCATTGAGTAACACACGTTGGCGTTGTGGCCCAAGTAAAAAAAAGCAAGATCGGAGGACTGTAGGACTATTAATAAATCTAAAATTTTTGGGCCTTTTTTTATTAGTGAAAGATTAAAAAAAGAACATTCTACAAACTAATATTGAAGACTGTTATGTGACTTTATGTGTAAGGGTATTTAGCGTTTCTTGACAGCAAGATGGTGCCCCAGGCCATATTCGAAAGGTAACAGATGTCTTAAATGATAAATATTGTCCATGGATAGAAGAAAAATGGTATTTTTTTCAATGGAGTTCAATCAAAGAATAATGTATGTATGAATATTATAAATATTATTTTTTAAATTCACGGCGGATTTAGAAATTTTTAAAACCAGTTAAAAGCCTCGCTTAAAAACCCCTCTGCTTTTTTAAACCGTGAGTGATTTACATCGTGTGTCAGCGCTTCATTCATTAATAAATTCTTGTTGAAAAGATGACGGCATTCGACTTCTGGGAAGTTGTACTCTTTCATAGCAGATAGTATTCTTTTCCTGTAAAATAAAATTTGAAACGATTCATTCATTGAGTCAACTCCTTCGTTGTACCTAAGTATAAATGTGTGTGTGTGTTTAATACCAGAATTATGGTCTTTACATGCTGGTAATACATTTATTAATAAACAAATAAACATTAAGCTAAAATAAACATTCTGAGTTGCGATGATTCTTTGTTTCTAAAAATTGCTATTTTGATGTCGATTTTTTTTCTAGATATTTTCCTTGGGTACTAATATTAATGAAGCAAGTCAGGAGTGTCCTAGACCTAATTAAACTTTGTGCGACTCTGTAACGAATGACCGTAAAAACAATATTTGAAAATGAGGGGCACAATTCCCTTGAACTTTTTTGTTTTCCGAATTTCTCTTCTTATTGTCCGAGATGCCAGATCTCACGAGCAAATAGCGTTTTTGTTATTATCCAGTCTTATTGTGCCGGCACATTGTCTAATAAAAACAAGGTTCTTTTCCTCGTTATTTTTCCAGTTCGTTATGGAGATACATTCTCTCGTGTAGAAAAATAAAAGAATCGCGTTCCTGTGAAATAAAATAACGAAAAAATTACGTAACAAACTATGACGTTTAAATTAGTCGTTATTCTCTTTCGATTCTAATTACTGAAACATGTTACAAACACTTCTTGAGTTTATGTAAGCAAACAAGTTTCAAAGAAACAAATATGTAGGTACAATAAAATAAAAAATCATTGTGAAGGTTTGTATTGCTTCTCAATTACACGAGAAAAGAGTTAAGTTCAAACGTACCTGTTGAATAATAGGGAAGCACCTTTACGTTTGTTCTTTGTTTGATGCTATTGTAAGACACAAATTTTATAAATTAATTTTGATTCCTTTCCTTCTTTGTTTGAACTATATTATTGGAATTGATTATTTAATTTGAAAGATAGTCTGTAAACGCGCAGATACCATTGTTATTTCACAGGGGAAACGCAGGTGGGTTGTTTGGAGTATACACGGATTCCATTTTGATTCAATTTTCGTGTGTACAAAAAAATTAATAAGTGACACTTGTTCCGTAACAACTTCATTGGCTTCGTGCGCATATGTACAATAATATCCTCATAAAACAACCCCTACAAGTGGTAGTGCACCTGCGGGGTCGTTGACATTCAGCATTCAGGGCAACTGTAACTGGGTACATACGTGATACCCGACCACATACAGTTTGCTTGAGTTAATTATAATATTCATCTTTTTTTTCCAGGAACTTCTCTCAAACCAAGCACGTTTACTGCGGGCGCTTAAATTAATTATTAGTCCTGTATCACAGTTGTATGGTCTCGTCTCTATTCTACAGTATATTTTGTTTCAATTACCATACGTCCTGTTTTGTAGCGAACTCTAATATGTGAATTTACCTTTTTTTCCAATTGGCGGTTACTGGAGCATGAAATGAAACAACGCTCGGAATTAGTGAACGCGTTTACTTTTATTTTTTCAGCCGAATACCCGGCGATATGCAAAGCAGCGGTGGTGGCAACTTTCCATTGGCTCACTTTCCTGAAGAATACGCATGAAATTCATTAATGGACGAAATGTCATTAAACATGCGTCACGATTTAAAAATAACTACAGAATTACACTCCCAGAGAAGAATAGTAATGAAGCGATTTTAGCGCACTGCCGCGTTTAGTTATCGGAATTTGCCCACATTCTCCATTCAATTTAAAATTCAATCCGCATAAGACACGAAGGCGTAAACGAGTGAAGACACACATATCGTAATAAATACTAGCAACTAAATATTTACATATACAACGAACGTAAGTGTGAAAAGAAATCCTACGATTAGTTACATAACAAACCTTCAAGGAAGATAGACCATTGTTTGTTTTATTGTGTTACAATTAATGGGAATCGTGTCAGTTTTTGGGAAATATTTACAGCGATGTGTTACTCTGAAAAGTCGATTTTTTACAAGCTTATCTTTGACCTGAACATGCTAATGATAGAAATTCAATTATAATCGCACAGCCAATCACAGCATTTCAGAATGACTGGAAAAGAGAATGTGGGGAACTCTGAGGAAAATATTAACGGATATTATTAACTTAAAAGTTCCAAATCTTGATGGACCTTAAGTCTCCACTGGGAAAATGTTTAAAGAAGTGAAGCAAGAACGAGTTGTTGATTTACTCAGGATAATTGGAAAATTGGGTGCAAAGAAGAACTATTTGAAAAGTGTGTTCTTCAGGGAAGCACGGTATCACCAATTTATAAAAGGTTCATTTCAGACCAGGAATGGAAAATGTAACCGTAACTGTTCCACGGTTCACGTGCATCTAAGCCAGTCTTTCTCAAAATGGGCGATAACGCCTCCTTGTGGGCGCTAGAGGCCTACAGGGGGCGGTAAAGGGCACAGAGAAAATTGGGGGAACAAGATAAGACTCATATATGGCAGGCTATAATTTAACTAGTTATTAAAAGTAATGTGATTGTGATTGTGATTTTTAAGATGTGGTAAAGTTAAACATTTTTGGGGGCGCTAGAAAATAATTGATTCTCAAAGTGGGCGGCAGACGAAATTAGTTTGAGAACCTCTGATCTAAGCGGAAGAGAATCGGTCCAAGGAACCGAATTCACGTTACTTTTCCATCCCTGCTTCAGACCATTCGAAAAGGTCACTTTCCTTAGACACTTCCGCTTGGACCATGACATAACTATCCTTATTGAGTGGTTTACAATCCAAATTTGATTGCTGAAGAAACCTCTTCACTTTTCAAAAGCACAGAGGCCAAATTGAAACTGAAAGATTGGATGCAGAGAAACCATCTGAAAAGTTGTTATTCTCAAATCTTCTCGACTATGAGGTTCTGGCATCGTATCAAACAGAACCCATTAAACCAGCAATGGTTTTCTTGTCGAAATTAACTAAAGAGATTCATTTTTTGACGCAATTATAATTTAATGATGGCTAAATTGTTTCTTCAGAATATCAGTTGAGGATGCAAGTAGACATTTTTCTTTCAACAGTAAACACACTTAATTCTACCCGGAATATCAATTAAGGGAATTAAAGACAAATTTATAACCAATGGTACTTCTTCCCCATGAACTAAGATTTCTGCAATTGCTGAATGGAATTCGCAGCATGATGGATGCGCGTGGTTCCATTAAAACGCCCTGGCCACGTCGATTCTTAAATTTGACGCCTTGTAGTTTTTTCTTGAATTGAAAAATTCTAAAGTAATAAATGAGGTCGAGGTGTTTGCAATTGCTGAAAGGAACTTGACCAACTTGATGGCTCATGCTTCCACTAAAGTACAACGGCCATTGAACTCTCTAAATTTGACGCCTTATGAATTTTTCTTTTAAGTTTCATTAAGCCAAGAGTTTACGCGGTTAGGTTACTAGAAACCTTCCAATGTCCAAATGTAGTAGTCGCGTAGTCGTCGTTTGCATCCAATTGGTTTAAGAGAAGATCCGCACAACTTCTTGGCCACTAAAGAAGAGACTGGTACCAGGACCAAATTAGTAGTATTATCTAGCCACAAATTTCTTTTAAATTTCGCCTATACTACAAAGACAAAAGTTGAACATTGGAGCAACAGTCAGTCAGTTTTTATTTCCACAGTCTTCAATTTCGAGATATCCAATAAATTATTAGAATTCCAACCATCACTGCATCTAAGTGGTTGGCACACTATGAACAAATCAGCTCCTTGTATAATAATGAGCAAATAAATAATGCACGACGAATGCGGTTAGTTGAGGTACTTTGCAATCAATTAGGAAGAAAATTTTTGCTCAAAAAGCGCCGATTCCATTACTGAACGAGCGTAAAACGTTACGTAAGATGTGAAACCGTAGCGTTAAAAACTTTTAACGAAGCCAGCAGCAATCGTTAGAAAGTATCGCGGCGCAAGAAAGTGGCACGAGCTGGCTCGTTGGTTCGCTCCTGTCAAGGTTCCAGTGACTTTGGTCGTATTGGCAGGAGATTGAACCGTCCGTGTTATTGTGAGGCCGTTACCCTCGCCTCGGGGCTTGTCTGCCCGCACTTTGACCGCTACCCGGGTCCCTAACCACTGCACGCAGGTTCCTCTTCAAGGCGCTATATGTATACAATCTTCTAATTATAAATCACGTGTGATCTGATCACGCAGCTTGTACGAGAAAATTATTTTAGAATTAGTTACGACACCGCCGAAATCATTGAGATACACCGGCAGATGTTCCCAACGGAAAGTCGGGAGATGAGGGACAACCAAATTTGGTCTTTTGCTTTTAGTTAGATTTGGTTCGTTGCTGGTAACCATAATTAAAAATTAACATTAATAAACATTAGTACCATTTGATACATGAGGTGATAACTCTTCTGGGTAAAACCGAAAACTATAGATATGTGATGAGGATGAGGAATTACAAAAACAGGGTTTTCCCCTGGACGGTTTAATTATGATGTGCTCATTCGTATTCTGTATTTCTTCTATTAAAAGCACTCGATGTAAGAAAAAAATTCGTTTCTGGTGAAACTTGCCATTAATATTATCTGTCATCATAAAGAGAGTGACGAAAAACTCGTGTAAACTTTCACAAAATGATTCTTTAACAACCAACTCAAAAGCATTGAAGTTAATAGCCACCCATTATGCCTAATGACAGTTCTTAATGCCTGATAAATTTCGCAGGTAAAAAGCTGACCTTAAGTAGAGTTTACGACGATAAACCAGGTGCATTGACCACATCTAAGGTTCATCGTTTTAAAAATACATCTGCTGTCCGGAATACTAAAAATAATACCGAAAACACAAACAGAATTCGCGTTTCGAAAAGAACGTCATCAAATAACTGCTTTTATTTTGTTGTGACTAAGCTTGTAAAGAACAACGAAAAAAAAAGATGCAAATTTGCTTTTTCATGTGTGATGGGTGGGCAATTAAAGAATTGTGGAGGATAGCCTACGGTGATGAACAAGGAAGTAAAAGGAAAGGTATCTACGAAAACCACAATAAAAGTGTTTAGGTTTGAACTTTGGTTTTTATACATCTTTTGACAAACAAGAAGAAATCGTATTTCGAAGTTAGAATCACCTCCTTTAAAAAAAGAGGTGCAACGAGATTACTTTTTATTCAAATTTTGTACTTGCTGTTGTATGCCGAGTGATCCAAATTAAAGTAACCCTCATGTCTCAGTTAGATTCATAATACCCATCAAAATATTGGGGTATCTCAATCTAGGCTAAGATTTAAGTTTAGATTCCATGGCCTTCTGAGGATAACTTTAAATTGGATCACTTGCTAAATGAATTGAGGAAAAAGTACTTCAATTTATTCTCCTAATAAAAGTCCTGCCCAATTTTTTCAAGTTTTCGTATTTTATAGTAGGTACTGTTTTGTTTCTGCGAAATATGAAAGCAGTGAGTGCATCAGTCGCACCAACACAAAAGGTACAGAAGGAAAAGTCTAATAAACCCGTATTAGCACTTCGGTCATGATTAAATATATGACAAAGGAGAGTGTTTACTTTGGCTATTTTTAACTTTACGCTTCACATACTCGACCATCTTTCAGGCAACGAAATGTAAATACACTTATTAAAATTAACTTCAACGTCATTCAGTACAATTTTTTTACATTGTATTTGGAGCAAAACGGAATTACAAAGAGTAACGAAAAAAAAGTAGAATTAGAAATAACAAGCAAACGCAAATTAATGCAATAACTTCACTAGGGAATAGATAGGGAAATATTTTAAGCTTAAGGAGCGTAGATTATAGATGATGGAAGTAAATGACAAAGATGGCATTGCGCTAGGAAAACCCTAAGGTCCAAAACGTAAGGCCATGAAATTTGGATAATCAAAATAGCAGACGGGAAAAAATTGGAAGTTTGGAGGAAACTGAAAAGAATTCATAAGCAGAAGGCAAAAAATTGTTGAAAGTTAAAACCGATGGTAATGAGAGGGGAGAAGCGATGTTGTACAAGATAATACTTACATATCTAGGAGCTACAGATGGTAGAAATAATTTAGAAGAAATCAACCCCAATGCCATGGGGCGCTGAGGAAGACACTGAAGTCCAACTTATGAAGCAATGCGAAGCTACGATTAGTAATGAGATCAATGGGCATTTTGGATGTGAAATTTGGAAGACGAAGATAGCAGATGGGGGCAGACTAGAAGCATGGGAAAAAATATACTCAGGAAATTCATAGAAAGAGGAAAAATTTGTTTCCAAAATCCTTTGACGTCCTTTCATGCTGCAGTTGATATTAATTATGAGAGTAGGTAATTCTTGATTATGTAAATAGTGAATTTTGCAACAAGACGATGTGCATTGTATGTACATAAACATAATTCCTACAAGTGGCTGCTAATTTATTAGATCGTGGCGTTGATGTTGAATGAACAAGAAACGAAATTAGAGTACAGATTAATTAACAGCACAACGGCGTACCGGAAAAGCGAAACTCGAGGAGGTTCGTGACGCCCTACATATTTATTATTCATTTTCTTTATACTCGTAAAGCTTCAGTTTGCACAAAGGAGAATAGAAATTTGTTTTCATGCATAGCTTAAGATATTTATGCCAGTCTCTTTCAACCCAGAAGTGGAATATTTTATTTGTGATGAGTGTTTCTTTTTTGTCTCCTGGTTTATAATTAAATAATAAAATTTCTTAACATATTTCAATTCAAACAAAAGTATAATAAATCTAATGATATGGCTTTCGTTGTCTGTTTTCTAACTTCGAAGAAATAAATAAACGGTTCAGTGAGCCAGCAGAATTTTAGAAATCGATACGAAAAGGTTGAATTTCACCATCCTCACACCACCACTTGTGAAGACCAAGTTTTTAAACATAATTTATAAATAAATGCAAGTCGTATCTTTTTTTTTTGGATGCTGTTGGATTGTTTAATTTAGAGAGTTCTCTTAATCTGAATGTTTAATTAAAGTGTGTGTTTCTCTGACGTATTCCGTTTGATAAGTAGAACAGTTATCTTCTATTTATTTGTATAACATATGCGAAGTTGATGATAAGCCAGTGTTCATCAACCAGATGTACAACAACAATATTTCTGATGTTTTGCCTGCTCTCTTCAACTTATAGAAAAGCGGTTTATGTTTCTGTTCTTTTTTTTTTCTTCTTTAATCACTTAACATCTGCTTTGCGCCGCTTACAGTTGTTCGAACCACGGGAGGACTAGACCTCCTTCGGCTTCTACTCAAGGCTGTCTCGATTATTGTAACCACCCTCCTTCGTCTCCGTAACTTGTTCGACCATAAGTCTAATATGGTCTACAGGTCAATTTCTTTATTTAGCCTACCCTACCTGCTGGTGTTTTGAGTTATTGACCTTCAAATATCAGCTGTTGTGTGTTTATATTTTTTCCAGCGGTCGACTACCTGAGTGACTATCCAAACAAAACAAGAATGGTATTTTGATGGTACATAACCCAAAGGGGCCTGCCTGGTCATCAACCAGACTCCGTTCTTTCTTCTAAGAGACGAATTTATAATCTGGTTTTCGTTAACGAGATGGATTCCTTGATATCTTCCAGTAATCAGTGCGGTGTGGGTACACGCTATCTTTCAATTACGAATGCAAAAGCTTTACGTGGCGATAACTACAACCAAGTAATATTTACACAAGTTCTCATAGATAAATTATTAAACTGAAACTGTAGTAAATGATAAATGAAGTAGACGGACAATTTAATCCATATTGGAGAGAGTTTCGTGCTGGGAAGCTTCAAGTTATGGTTGGTCTGCGATTCTTATTATTTGCTTCAGAAAAATTGACATCAAATATTAAGGAGAAACTAAAACTTAGATGTGATTCCACCTGTATTGTCTTCATATTATACAGGGTCACCCAAGCTGATTGGTTATTGATATGATCAATAAGTAGCTCTATCTATAGGTATGTATATAGTTACCTAGAGATGTTTATCTCCGACAAACACGTATCAATGTAGGCATCAATTTTCAACACTCAGTAACTTCATAGCCAGAGAGTTAAGATGAAAGTAGTGCTACACATTCCCGCTCGGTTTTTAACGTAGTATCGGGTGGTGTGAATATTTGGCAGAGGTTGTAATACACCCTATATAAACTTAAGTTATAAATTTTTTATGAAGTTTATTTTTCCTCCATAAAATTAGATATTCACATCACGCATTTTTTTTTAAAAACACCTTCTGCCGTGCGACGTTGTTTAATTCAAATGCAAAATCTGATAACACGGAGATGCAAATCAGTTAAATAAATGACAAACAGCACCGTAAAGTATCATCAAGCGGACGTGAATTTAAATTGGTACAAGAGCCAAGCGCTTTCAGTAACTGCTGCAAAGCTATTTGTCGAGGATATTTTATGACGGCTATAACCGGGGCCTTCTGAAGTCCTTTTTAATTTACTAATTTTCGAGAACGGCACTAAACGAGTATACTGTTAATTTGGAATTCGAGCGGCGCATTACTCCTATTTACAGGCAATCGAGAGCACACTCGTGTAACTTAAAATTTGATTTACTTTGTGTACGGGAGGGAGGCAGAAATACAGAAAGCGAAAACGAGAAATAGATTTTGATAAATAAAAACGTTGATTGCAATTAATTTTTAATACAGGTCAAGGAAGACGTTGCAAGACATTTTCGCAATGAAGTGCAACGTATTGTTTTGTTTAATGTTATGTTGCATCATTATGTAAAGATTTACATAAAAAAATATGGGGCATGTTTGCAATAGCTGGGCTTAAAGAGGACATGCTCCAGATGTTTGCGGTGGTTGCTACGTCAGCTAAATTTTCAAACATTTACCAAGTGCAATTTGGCAAGTTGAAACTTGCGAAATATTTACTTAATTAGAAATTAATTACGTCCATAAATCAGCGGTGTGAAATTTATTTGTTGGATTTGAACAAAAATTTTAAACATTATTCTTTTATTTATTTATAAGTTGAAATAAAGTACTTCCTAATTTTTTGTATTTTTTAATTAAGTAGGACATACTTTATTTCAACTTATCAATTATAGAGGGCGTTTCATAACAGGTGGAAAAAAAAAATTAAGTCTCATGTACATAATCTCTTTTTACGTTAAAATGAAAGAATAAGAATTTTCAAATGTTATGAAACATCCTGTATACCTAATTATGAACAATCAACATTATTATTCTTTTAATTTAAATGCTTAAAAACCGTGCGTTAATTAGTTTATTTATATACCTATCCGTACTATATTTATAGCATCTAATTTATTAGTAAAAGTTATTGCATAAGATGCAACATATGCAAGTCAATATGCAAATTGACTTAGGTATACACATACTGATTTAATTAGTTTAAACATTACATAACGTTAAAGGGAGATTTTATTTTTGCGAAACGGCGAACATTTCTTTGTCGATGGCTTAAGAGACGCGTGCCGAATTTTTTAGCAATTAAGAGAAAAAAAAACAAAAGCACAGACATAATTTAGCATTATGCTACTAGCACAAACATGCAACAATGCGGGTACCAGCGGCTAAAATATTCGGCTTGTCTGAAGCATACAGCGCGTTAATGTTAATTATAAAAGAGAACATCCCTCTTTACTGTCTTTTCCTTTGATGGTAAAATAAGCGGAAATGTGAGGGATTATTAAACACCGAACTCTTGTAAGGAAATCCAACTCAGATCAGTTAGTCAAGTTTTTATTGATTCGCGTGACTGCGAGGTGTATTCAATAATAGAAGCAACTGCAACTTTATTTACCCCAAGTTATCGGGATAATTTCGGAGGGTAACGGAGATATCTGATGGGAATCAAAAGATTTTGTTGATATACAGGGTGCAATCGAATAAGTTTCACTTATTAATACTGTAAGTTCTTCATCACATAATTCTGCAAATATCAATGGTTTTAATTAATTAAAGGGGTATGTCAGTGTATTAATAATAATTAAATTAAAGTGAGATAAACACTAACACAAATATTTAAGGCAGAAAATTTTTTCTACCGCAATCGAGAATCGAACTCGAGTCTTTTGGATTCATGCCAAACGCTCTTAACCATTAAACTAAAGCGACACCGAGATCGAGAAACGTCTATTAGAAATTAGAACAAGTTGTTGAAATGATATTGCCTTTAAGCAATGGTTTTGCTCAAAAATTAAAAACTGACCTACGTTGCATCTTCTCTACTGTTTGATTCTTCCTCCAGAATCGTATCTATCTTCATCAAGAAAGCTTCAGGTTTTAGCTTGGTCACTTTGATGTTATTTTTGTTTATTAAAAACTTCTACTTGATCCAACAATTCATTGCCTTCGATGGAGGGTATCTTCAAAGTATCTTGCGAAACAACATAAAAATCGGTTTGGAAAACATCGTTATCTACTTTAATTTCAATCGAAAAGTATCCTTGTGGCAAAGTTCGTGTTTTTCAGGGGAGGACTTCCTTCATCACGAACCAAGTTCAATTAACATCCAATATTCAACAAGTCATCAACTTTCTTCCTACCAATTACTAGTTCTTTTGTTTTAACGATGAAGTTAATATTTGAGTTCCGACTTGCTTTCGTATTATTTTCTGGACAATTAATTCCAATATGTCCAAAATCATTACATCGGAAGCACCGTGGCAGAGTTGCCAGGAGGTTGTAAAAATTTTCGCCAGATGTCCCTGTGACTGCAATTGGAATAGCGGTAATTGACGGTCCACGCAACACGCAGAATCAACGCAGCTTAGATTGGAGGGAGAACTGGTGAAAATTTTTACAACCTCCTGGCAACTCTGCAACGTGGTCCTCTTTCGTTATGCTTACAATCAGATGATTTGTGTCCGTCCTTACTCTCGCAATTATAACATCTTTTTTCCGAAAAGTTCTTGTCAAATTGCAAATTTTTCTCTTTTTGATTGACATTACCTTCACGCTTTGTATTTAAGGCCCGTTTGGCACTATGATATTTCTTGTGCAAGATTTATTATAAAGTGAGCGAGAAGTGCCAATTCAACCAATCAGAATTCACTGCGGTAGCTCATCTCTCTCACTTTGTAACAAATCTTGCACAAGAAATATCATAGTGTCACACGGGCCTAACAGTGATTTTTCGTTTCTTGTTTGTTTGTGAAAATTTCTTTCACTTGCACGTTCGTACTTTCTCAACTTTTCCTTGAACTCCTCGATGTTGGTTGCTCGGTAAAGAATCATTTAAGCTCCTGAATAGTCTTCAATACGATGACGTATTGCATCAATGATTTGTCATCAACATCTGCCCTACTAGTAGGGCTGTGCGATAATTAAATTTTGCTATCGAATAACGATGACGATTGCAGTCATCGATATATCGAACTTTATCGGTTTATCAGTAGTTTTCAATTATCGATAAGCATCGATCTTCACCATTTGACCTTGACTGAAGATTAACTTCACTGTTCATTAAAAACTTTCTATACTAATTCTAGGCTTGAATTAACTCGAAAGAAAGAAAAGACGGAACATTTTTGATTATTTTTACACTTTTACATATTTGATTATTTTTACACTGTCTTCACTAGTTGACCTTGACTTAAAATTACTTTTACATTTTATAATGATATTTCTGTGACGTTGAACTGGTTTAAAAAGAAGTGTGAAAACGAAAAGTAACTCAGAAATAAAGAAAGAAGTTACTATCTTCACTATTTGACCTTGACTTCAAGATTAACTTTACTGTTCACCAAAAACTTTTAATAATAATAATGTAATGATGTTTCTGTGGCCTTGAACTGATTTTAAAGTAAATGTGAAGATAAAGAGTAGCTCAGAATTTAAGAATAGAAAAAAGAATTAAATTTTTTACACTTTATGATCTTGACTTAAAGATTAACTTTGCTGCAATTAGGAACTTTCTTTAATAATGCTGCCAAATGACCTTGAATTGGTATAAAACTAAATTTTAAGTTAGAAAATAACTCAAAAAAGAAAATAAAGAAATATTAATATTTTGTTTTACACTATCTTCACTGCTTAACCTTGACTTCAAGACAAATTATGTTGTTCACTAAAAGCTTTCTATAATGATGCTGCCCTGTGATCTTGAGTTGGTTTCAAAGTAAACTTAAAGATCAAAAGTAACTTAAAAAATGAAAAGAAGACAAAATCATAGACTTTGTATTAAACTATATCCACTATTTGGCCTTGATTTCAAGATTCATTTAACTGTTCTCTATGACAACGACGAAAAGAAGTCTTGAATTAATTTTAACATGAATTTAAAAAATGAAGAGAGGAAAAATCTGGAATTATTTTTACACTATCTTCACTATTTGAGCTTGATTTCAAGATGAACTTTGCTGTGTTCATAATAACGTTCCAAAGAGGCCTTGAATTGGTTTTAACATAAATTTAAAGATTTGCCGTTTATTAAAAACTTTTTATAAAAATCCTGTGAAGTGATCCCGTATTGGTTTTTAAAGATCAAAAATATCTCTAAAAAAATGAAAAGAAGGAAAAGTTTTTACACTTTCTTCTCTATTCGACCCCGACTTCAAGATTAATTCTGCTGTTCACTATAATTATGTTGCCTTGTGATCTTGAATTGGTTTCAATGTAAACTTAAAGCTCCAGAATAACTCAGGAAATGAGAAGACAAAATTAAAGACTTCGTTTTGCACTGTCTTCACTATTTGATCTTGATTTCAAGATTAACTTTGCTGTCCTCTGTAATAATGTTGCAAAGTGGCCTTGAATTGGTTTTTAACGAAAATTTAAAGGTCAGAGAACTCGAAAAAAAGTGAAGAGAGGAAAGCACTACACAGTGAATTTTTTTTAAGTGTGGCCATAGGAATTTACATGCTAGAAATTTCACCTCATGTTAATGTATGTTATGGGACAAATTTTAAGTAAATTTTTGTATTAAGGCCCAGTCTTTCCATCTCCTAATAAATTTATTCGATGAATAACTTTACGAATCACTATGGAAACCATTCACAAAAATCAAGTTGCCAAATAACGTTATCGGGAACTTTATTAGGAGATGGAAAGACCGGGCCTTAGTCGTAAATCAAACAATTTACTACAAGATGAACTTTGCTAGAATATCCTAACACGTTTTCCTTAATTTTATTTTACTGTGAAAAGTTGAAGAAAATAGACACAAATTATTGAACGAATGTAATCCATGTAAGCTGACGTTATTAATAATTTATCACTGTGATTATCGATAAGCCAATTATTGCAACATTAATTTATAACCACTTGTAAAAACTACTTCTTCATACCATTGAAAAATGAGTGGAACTTGTTATAACATACATAATTGATTAAGTGATTTCCCTTTGATGTCAGTTACAAGCATCGAAAGCTCTATCTTTTTTAAGAACGTAGATCTAGACGATTGAGTATTTCCAAGGGCAAATGGGGTGGTGAAAAGGCCCAAAATTTAAACTGTCTATGATGTCTCATAGAAATACACTCTACAAAATGTTGATTTAAATAATAATTATAAATAAATTAGCTTCGCGCTTACAACAATCCTGATTTATTATTGCCATTGGAAGTGTTGGCCGCCAATTACTTATTTACAGTCTTGCATAAGAATGTAAAAACAAGATTCATGTGGTGAAGGAAAAGAGAAAGTTTTTTTACTATTTTTTCCCGCAGCAAATGTTCCTCTCTATATCATATTCCAATTATTATATAATCTTTATTAATAGTGCGTTCCCATTATCAAGTTCTGCTCCAAGTTTCTTACACTCTCGAGTCTCGACCAATCAAACTTGTTTGTTAATATATTTTATTTAACATTTTCAGGCGAAATACCGGTTTTCTTAATGCCTAGAAACATCCTGATAATGGTATAACTGTGTAAAAAGTTTAATCGTTACCTCACCTGAACGCCGAGTTAAAAATTAATCGAATTTTTTTCTTTGCCCGAGTCATCGATCCCCTTTAAGCACAGGTTCAGAGTCAACGGCATTTATCCAAGACGCTTTATGGTTTGATTTTGACAGAATTAAAACGTTTGCTTTCATCAATTGAATTTTGCTTTAAACTGAAATGAATGTGAAGGTTTTTGCAACAAGCCTTGGTCCGCCATTGTACTCATAGGTCCTAATAATGTGAAACAAATTGTTCATTAAACAGGATGATGAAAGGTCAAAGTTCCCAGCCTGGCTGGTTAATTATCGTACCGGAAAATAATGTTGCTGCATTCACTGTGTAAACCTCCGCGCGACGCAGACATTATCGGACATGATGGGATTATAATTATTCGGACCGACGCTGCAGATAACGCAGAGCTTTCCAGCCTAATTACTAGCGGACGCAACAGCTAGAGACCGTTCGGTTTTCTGTCTAGCGCCAACGAAAATAGACATGTGTACGTCGATCTGCCGAGTATTCTCGCAATTTCCCACATCCGGTTCACCGTAACGATCCACCTACTCAGGATATCCGCAAGATTCTTTTTGTCAGGGGACGATATCATTCACGTAGATCTGCTTTTTGTACAACGGAAATTTGGCTTTGTGTGGGAGGGATCACGTTCCAAAAAAAAGGTTAATTCTGCTTTTTTTTGTGGAAATTAAGAAGTGGGTGCTTGTGCAAGAAAGAATAAATGCGATACAAAAGAAAGTCGTTAAAACCCTTTCTTTACAGTAGTTGTAAAACGAATTCGAATTCTATTCGAATTCCCCATTATCAAACTCATGTTACTTAATCATTCACCGATTCATGTCTAGCGCCGGGCCTGCCATCATGCCATTAGAACGTTGGCCTTTCAAAGTTCGAAAATTCCATCTGGGTCCCATCCGAAGAAATGGATCCAGGGATGAAACTCTGTAACTAATGTCAATCGCTATTTGCCGCTAATTGCATTCATGAGAATAGAGTTAATAGCGATTGATATTAGTTACAGAATCCAGCCTCGGATGAGATAAACAAAACTCCAAAAGGACTTCGATGAAAAGCTATAGCAGTTTGGATTACGAACTGTTATCAAAGATAAAAGAAACAGTGGTAATCGAAAAATAATTTTCCATGAAGCCATTAGAACTTTGGTCTTTTAAAGTTCGAAAATTCTAATTCTGTCTGGGTCCCATCTAAGCAAATGGATCCGGACAAGACAAACAAACCTCCGATGGAACTTCTAAATCGATGAAAAACTACGACACAGCAATTTGGATGACAAAGAGTCATCAAAGACTTTGGATAATGTTAAGTGATGTGCAAGGGTGGTTTTGAAACCTTGGTCTTCCAAAATTCAAAAAGTACCAAGCTTCTTAGAGGTATCTCAACCTTTCAAATCAAAGCTTCCTCAAATCTTGCAATGATATAAAAGTTTTGAACGTTTTCTTGCTCGTCACTTAATATGACCCAAATTCATTTGAAAAAATCCAAATGCGAGAGAAGACAGAATCAAGTATCGATTCATTGTTCTAAAGCACAAAGCAAAGTAATAGTAGGAGATGGGTGGAGGCTAAATTTGACTTCTCTGCTTTTTAATTACTTCAACAATATTTATTACGCCTAAGTAAACATTCCACAAAAGAATTTTACCTGCACCGGTGGTGCCAACTCCACTTTAATAGTAACAGTTAATAACCTTAACAAATACAAGAGATTCTCTTTGAAAATGGTACTTTCTGGAAAAGAAAGCATTTTCTGAAAAGCGAATTCCTTATTGCCAGGCAATTCCTTACTGGCCTAACAATTTGTAATTAAGGAAAGGGTCGAAGATTTAGTTTGGTTAAAGGAATTGAGAGACGGGGGATGATTTATTTTAATCCGCATTAAGGACAAGTTAAGCGCTACAAAATCGATGAGAATGAAATACCTTACAGGGTGTATTAATCAGTAGGAAATTCATCAAGTTTTACAATTGTACATTTTAAACTAGTTTCTAGAATTCTTATTAATTTTCGATTGACTGCATTATTCTTTTAACCTTATCTAATAATACGAGATGAAGATACTCTGAGTGCGCGCTAGTGCAGTCAATCCATTTTCAGTCATAATTTTTCTCAGTGTGTTGGAAAGTCAAACACATAAGGTGAAATGTCTGTTATCTTTTCAGAAAGGCAAACCGTGCCATCTTTAACAGAACTCGCAGCGAAATGCGTGGCGTCCCACATTCCTTTCGAATTAGTCGAACACGTATATCCACCAGTACCGGAACAGCTGCAGTTGCGGATAGCCTTCTGGAGTTTTCCCGACAACGAAGAAGACATCAGGCTGTATTCGTGCCTGGCGAATGGCTCCGCGGACGAATTCGCTCGCGGCGAACTCCATCATCGAAACCATTGCGTGAAAGATCCGTTACAGATAGGTAAGTATCCAAGAAAAAAAAAGATTCCCAAGAGTCTAAAAAATACCGATTCGCCGTCGATTTTTGAAAATAACTTTCAATCACAAAGGTTTCTGCTCTAATGTAAACACACATTTTTTTGTAATGCAATAACCGTAAAGTAAATGAGTCCTGAAAATAACTTAACAATCAACGCAAACACGAATACATTTTACTCGACAGTTGACAGGACGAATGACAATTTTGTTCGCGAGGAACTTAAGCCACGAAATGCCTTTACAAAAACAAAATATTTCCATAGCAAATGCTACCGGAATATTAAATGAGCACATGATAATTTGCTAATGTAAATCCTGGGAACCACAAAGAAGCTTTGCACAAATTACTTTATCAGTCAGTTCTTTAGTTTCCGGCTTGAACGAACTTACCTACTCACATTGTCGTCAAGTTTGATTATGCAATAAGTAAGCACCGTGGTCTTTAAAATTTTCTTTTGTATCGTCTTTTATAAAGTTGTTTAGAAACACGTTCCAGGACAATAAAAACAACAAAGACTTCAAAGAACATTAAAGTGCTAATGAACTTGAATTTGATCTAAACGTGTGTGTAAGTTATAAATACGTGATTCAAGCATTCTCACCGCGAATACTTCAGACTATAGTTTGTTTGATCATCAATTATGTTTACCGAACATTTGCGTTAGATAATTTTCATAAACTTTCGCGTGGCATATTATAATTATGTCCGAATTATCTAAATTTCTGTGTTTTATGTACGCAATTTCAGTTGTATTATTAATATTTAATGAATTATAATGGAGGCAAGTAAATCAATATCCCATTAACTCGCTGAAAAACAATGGAAACCGCAGGCCAGTCCATCCTCAACGAACCGTTAAGTGGTCGTTTTAATTGCTTTCTTGTAATATTGTTATGGTTAAATTATCCCTTGAAATCTAGCGCATTGGATCCTTTCACTTACAAAATGTCACAGCTATTAATAGAGAGAGGAATCTTATTACGAAATGGTGAAAAAAGCAACTTGCAAATATAATATACTATCATCAGTGTGCGTCAGAAATCGTCGCTTCCTATCTTTTCATCATTATCATTAACCACAAGTTTGTCAGTCAGTAATAAAAGTACCCGGTGACAAAATGAAATAACCACTTTTAAGGCCCGATTTATTCATCTCTGAGTAAGTCCCAAGTTATAACTTGACGGATTAGCACAATGCGTTGCCCCATCTTTAATCATCAAGTATTTTACTGGCCACTTACTCAGAGATGAATAAACCGGGCCTAAATGTTATTTCAGGAAGAAACATTTCTCTTATGTTTGAAATGACGTGTCGAACAATAAATTTTAGTTTTTCAAGGAATTAAGAATATGTTAAACAGAAAAGCAATAGTACTGACCGTTTGGGTTTGGGGGAAGTCTTTGCATAACAGACGTAAAGTTTACACAAACCATTTGAACGTGCACTGTTGTTATTGCAGTGTGCCTTCGCATAGTTTAAATTGCACAGAAGCAAATATTTAGAGACTGGCACAACAAGCAAGCTCATAGTAGGCCAACGAATAGTAAGCTTTGAAGTTACAAGATCAAATAATAGCGTTGACATCATTAAAATATAATATGTAGTTTCTTTATAAATACACAGCCGTCCCGAAAACCTAGTTGCAAGGCGTAATTCTTGCATAAAAATTTAGCTTTGCCGAAATCCTGCATTTTTAGTGATTGAAGGTTAAACAAGGTTTCTTTAGAAACGTTTTTAACTGCAAATTCAACATAGGATTTGGTTCACCACGTACTGACGTACGTTCGACTTGCATTTCACTTTATGAACAAATAAAAAGGTCGACAGACCAAGCAGAAAAACTAGACTGCAAATTGAAAAAAGAGTTCACTCCCTCAAGGCAAAGGGTTTCTATGATTTATTAAAAGAAAGAAGACCTGATTTAATTATACTATCCTTCGATTGTCAGAAAAATCAAGTTTTAAGTATCTGACCAGACAGCCTATTACAGCAGGCCAGCTGCCAGTTGTGATAGGAGACTCTAGGGTTCCTCAAACTAAGGACAATGTTTTTATCTACGAGTGGAATGAAAGTCAGTACTATAAAGGATCAAACGAAGTGGCATCTGCGGTTTTTGACTGTTTGACAGAAATTTCGGAACATGCTACCACAATACGGTTGGTAGCTGATGGATGTGGTGGACAAAATAGGAATACTAATGTGGTTGGCATGATAATGTATTGGTTTGCACAAAGAAAGCACCTGCTCACATCACATTAATAAAACCATTATTTCCTGTGGTAGGACATTCGTTTCTACGATCGGACAGAGTGTTTGCTCGGATTGAAAAATCTATTAAAAGGCTTGAGATTATAGAAAATCCTGACGATTACATAAAATTGTTTCATGAATATGACTGGAAAAGTTTTGGATTGGAAATCATCCGTTCAGCAAGTTGTTAAGCAACCGGGAAACTGGCACTTCAGTTAAAGCCTACAAAACGATTTTTTATTGAAACACACAACAGCAACATTACTGTTAGAGGGGAAGAGAACTATAGATCACATTTTGGGAAGTCAAAATCTATGTTTAAAAAGGGCAAAACAGCAAACAACATTAAACCAAAACTCATACCTATTGGAAATGTCGTAATTAACTCTCTGAAATTAACAGATGTCGAAAACCTGTTAAAGACACATTTTGGGCACAAGTGGAAAGATGTTCCGTCTTTGTCTTTTTATTGTGAAGTTCTAGAGAATCAAGACAACTTAAATGGTGCTGCAGATGTTGGAATAGGTTGCAATATTCTAGGAGTGGAAGATTCTTCTGCTATTATTTAGAAGTCTCTCTATTTTTCTTTGTTTTTTGTTATGTTTCGTTTAATACATAGTTAGCCGAAAATCTATATCTTGCACTTATATACTTCTTTTCATTATTGATAGGCCGTCAAAATAAATGAATTTTAAACGTTGTTTTGTTCCATAACCGTCCATCTCCGTTTCGGTTGGTCCCAAAACCGGTCTAATCCAAAGTTTGTTCCAAAATAAGCCCAAAATAAAAAAAAATTGCAGGTGCTTTGGATAAAAACCGATGCGATCAAAATTTAGGTTATCGAATTCTAGTCACTAAGTACTTTTATTTTTGCTTAATCTAAACTTTATTCCTTCAACAGCCTTTGCCGTAAACGTTTTTCTTCTCCTGAAAAAAAATGCTACTTGGAGATGGCCGGTTTTGGAACTAGACGACTCAAGCGTACTAAAAGTGACGTTAAACCCAAGCAAATCCAAGTTTGATGAAGTTGATAATAATATGCCGGTTATAGTTATTTACGTGTCAAGCTTTGTAAATTAATCTTTACGGGCGACCTGGAAGTGAGACTAGTAAAGATTAATTGCAAGGCGTGTCGCGTACAAACTTTTATTTCCACCTTCACATCGCGATTTTTAATTAATTTACTTTAATTTTTTTATTACAGTATATTACAGTGATTCAGGCAAAATTGAACTTAAGCATAAATCAAATATGTACTTACATTTGCAACAAGTTTAAGAAAGTCCATTAAAGTTGAAAGTAATTTAAGAAAAAAATGCAAGTAGCAGTATGTAGACTTTTTTTGATGAAATCGAACTGTATTTTGAGAGTAAAGATGCTGGATCTGTTGTGATGCGAACGGTATTTTGTAAATACCTTGATTCTTTTGTAAACCACGTTTTAACAGAAAGACATTTAACACTTGAAGATAGCATTCAGTTTAAAGTTGACCTGGATGGGGGTGGAGGTTTTTTAAAATCTGTTTAAGTGTACAAGCGAGTAATTTAGTAATAGACTCCAAAAATGAATCAGAAACCGTAAACTGAAAGACTCGGGTGTGAAGTAAATTTTTATAGTCGCTATTGTCCATAACATGAAGGAAACGTATGCGAATGTATTCAAAATATGAAAAATTCTTAAAATTGAGAGCGTGTTAAAAAAAATTACCATAGCAAATATCCTGCTTGGGTTAATGCCACACAGCTCGGTGCATCCTTGCACTTGGTGCACAGTAGAGAAATCGAAATTACATCAACGAGGAGTAACAAGGACTCTTGAAGATATCAGACAAAATTTTTCACTGTGGGTTGAAGGTGGTTAGAACGTCAACAGGGAAAAAAAACCTACAACTGCACCAACGAACCGATGATTCAAAGATACAATGAACCAATTTTAAAAATTTTGCCACCACCTGAATTGCATCTATTACTAGAAACCGTCAATACTATTTATGACTACGTAATGAAAAAAGTTCCCGCTGTGTGTGAGAATTGGGCAAAATTCTGCAACGTCGAGAAAGAGGCACTGCTTTAATGGGAACAGTTACAAGAAATTGTTGTCCAAAATTGATTATTTGTTTTCGATAATGCCACTGAATTTCTGATAACGGCTTGTTTTGGATGTCATTTGATAGAAAACTACAAAGATTTCATTTACCAATTTCACATGGAATTTCTTGATTTAGAAATTAATGCAACATTCAAAATTCATGCAGTCTTTTACCATATTGAGGATTTTTGTGAAATGGTAAACTGTGGCTTGGGAAAATATACGGAACAGGCTTTGGAAGCAGTTCATTCCGGCTTTTTGACAGCGTGGAAGAGATATAAGGTGAATGAATCACATCCAAATTTTTCTACGAAATTACAATCTTCTGTTTGTTTTTACAATTATTTTCATTTTGCAATATGTTAATTTTTAATAAAATTATATGTACTTTGACGTTAAAACTAATTTAAATTGTTTGTATCAATTCGACTAGATTGTTACTTAACTATTTCTTAAAACAAATGTGTGTAAAACTAAAAATCATCATGACAAGAAATCAATTTCCATCGCCAAATTTCATGGACAATTTTTGGTATTTTACTCTATAGCCTTCATTGGTAATACGCAACTTTGTTCTAATTTAACCAACTTCGTATCTCTCTTAAGATAACCGATAGGTATTTGCTTGACAAAAACATTTTAAAGGCACTGGACGTGTTTAGCTAAACTCAGCGCTACACCCCGCGTTTGCAAGCAATCGAAAATTGAAATTCAACATTTTTAAATTTAAAGAAAATTACTTCCGGATTATTATTCATGAAAGAATTTCACGCTTTAATCGTTCATGTAAACAATTTCAGGCGACCGACTCTCTTTACGATAAGTGGCCATTAAGATACGTTAAAGTAAATAAGTCACGCGATAAAGACCCTGAGCGCGTGAAAAACTTACACTCACAAGGTAGCGGAGCCGATCCAAAAGCAACCCGAATTCCCTGGAGGATAGGCAACTTAAGTTACTCCAGTAACCTAAATAAGCGGGACCAAAAGGGGGTCGCGCACAGACGCCGCCACCTCGCAGTCGCAAATTACAAAAGGGACTCGGGTTTTGAAAATATCTTAATAAATGACAATGGCCCGTATTCTAATCTCATGATTAGAGTCGTGATTAAAATAGACAAGAAACGATATACACGGTAGTTTTTTGAAAACGATCCACCTGAAATATTTCATTTGTCGATTTTCGTGCAATTTTCGGGCGATCAGATTGCGGTCTGTGGTGTAATTTTTAAACATTTTCGAATTTAAAATAGGAGAAAATAAACGTTATTCAGTTACTGAAAGATTTCCTCAAATAACGGTTTACTGACCTTTTTTTTTATAAGCTTTAAAGCGACCCAAACGGACGTGTGTTCAAAACGTAAACAAGCCCGCTTGTTAGTCTAAAATTATACAAAACATATTGAACATGATGTTTTGTATAAAATACAAAACAATTTCTTCAGGGAGTTTAAAAAAAAGTACGCACGTGGTGTTTACTCTGTGGGAAAATTAAATTAAATTAATTCTTAAAATATCCTGAAATTACAAGGACTGCGACTGCGACCGCCTTACTATAAAAGCAAGTAAAAATTATTTCGACCACAAAGCTGCCCAAAGTATTGACATAGAAGGATTTGAAGGCCGGTTTTAAATGCTACATATATTCTTTTTTCTTTCAGGATTCCACCTGTCGGCCAGTGTCAGTGTTCAACAGAATCGCATAGGCGCCCACAATGTAGCCGTGACCTTCGACCGGCGACGCATCTCGTCCTGTAACTGCACCTGTAACTCGTCCGCGTATTGGTGCTCGCACGTAGTCGCCGTTTGTCTCACACGTATCCATTGGGTCAGTCACCTTTGATTTATTTCATTTCGAATTTTGCTGATGAGCAGCGCATTTATAACTGAAAAGGGGTTCCAAATTTTCAATAAACCATGTCCGTCTCACCCGGAAATTATTTATGATACGACCCCTGTAATAATTATTGTAATTCAACTGAGCGTGAAAATGAAAAAGAAATTGTTTGAGGTTCTCAATTAATCTAATATGTATATCATAAGCTCTGTTCCAACATCACTTTCTGACCGTTTCGATACCGTCATAATCAGTTGCCCACCAAAATAATGATCGATTTTGACAACTTTATCAAGTGTAAAACTTTGATGAGTGCACGCTTTTGACGGTTTCGAAACCGTGAGAAAGTGATGTCGGAACAGACCTATTATGTGCGTGTTACGAGTTATTTATGGTACAACCCCTGTAGAAAAAGAAACGTTATTTTAATTGATACAAAATTTTAATGAAACATTAAACATTACATTTAATTGTAAGTAAAAATTTAATGCCTCTTGTTAACTTTAATTCGCCATGTTTTGCCATATTATAAAGAAAATATATGACTTACTATAAAATCTTTATGTCATGACGAGGATTGTGTTTACCACCAGAATGTTACGTGAGCCATTAATGGTAACATCTAATTAAAATTATTTAATCTGCCAATCAGTTTGGCAACATATCAAGCCTCACTTTCTTCTTGTTACTGATCCTAAGTCGTGATGTGACTGTTTGCTTTGAACATTCACTCAATTTTTTTAAGTCTTCTATTTCTAGGTGGAGGATTCTAACATGAGAGCACTTTTTGCACCTGCATTAATCCATCGGTGGTTAGGATCAGTTAAGCTATTCGATGCAGATATATTTGATTTTTAAACCTTCATTAAAAGCTCTGCACATTCATCCTCCTGTGTTTATATTTAATGAATCTGTTTAACATTCAGTAATTTAAATTAAGCACCGGTTAATTCCATATTTTGCACTCATTCCGTAAATGGACAATGACCGCGCGAGGTACCTGAATAAATAATCAATTAATCAATTGATTCGCGGCTTTCATAATTTACGAGCGTTCAATAGCAGTTCATTATTAATTATACCGCTTCTGCATTTAACATCTGTGAGAACCGAGTGCATTAAAAATGGGCGTGTTGCTTCGATGAAACGTTACTCTTTGTTGAACCAAACAGGAAATGTATTTTTTTTTCTTTCGTTTAGCCACATTTAGTTACGTTAAGGGCCCCCGTGTCGGAATCGTTATCACGTCTTCATCGGGATCAGCTGCAAAAATTCGCGCAGTATTTAATCAGCGAGTTACCGCAGCAAATTCTACCGACAGCTCAGAGACTCCTCGACGAGCTGTTAGGCTCGCAACCGTCCGTAATAAATTCAGTATGCGGAGCGCCAGATCCCACGGCCGGGGCCTCCGCCAGCGACCAAACTTCGTGGTACTTAGACGTTAAGGCACTACATGGTAACATCAAGAAAATTCTTATTAAGTTCTGCGTGCCGGCGCCCATCGTCTTCAGGTATCCAATTAGTTTGTTTCTAAAAAAATTTCAAATAATGCAAATTCGTTTTTTAGTGATGTCAACTATTTGAGCACCACAGCTCCACCTGCAGCTGCAGAATGGACTTCACTCTTGAGACCTTTACGGGGCCGAGAGCCAGAAGGCATGTGGAATTTGCTAAGCATAGTGCGGGAGATGTTTAAGAGAAATGACAGAAACGCAATTCCACTCTTGGAGATCATCACCGATGAGTGCATGGCATGCGAGCAGGTAATAAAAAAAAATTCACATCGCACAGTGTCCTTCATTCACAATTTAACTCGTAGATTTTAGTCTGGTGGTTCAACACGAAAGTAGCTCTTTTAAACGGAAGTTCCGGATATGGAGGTGGTGGAGGAGGAAAACACAACAACGTCAACAGCAACACTCACGCGTCCCAACACGCTTGCTCTTCCTTATGCGATGAAGTCGTGGTTTTATGGAGACTGGCCGCATTAAACCCGGGGCTATCACCTCAAGAACGCGACATGCTACACAACCAATTCTCCACATGGCACTTCAAGATCATCGAGAAAGTCAGCAAGTGCAGAAATTCGAGCTCCCAATCGAATTCCAACAAGAACGGCGGATTAAAAATGGATTTGGAAGTGTTCACGGGTTTCAAGCCGGCCATCGAAGCTTGTTATTTAGATTGGGACGACTACCCCATGCCCGGAATCACTTACACCGAGGATACGAATCCCATGTATCATTGCCCGTTTACATGTTTTAGGCATTCGGGTGATAACAAGTCCGAGAATGTTGCGCAGGTGAATTCTAGCAAGGCCGTCTTGAATTGCGAGCACCCCCATTCAGGTTCACACATGCATTCTCACCATCACCACCATCATCACCATCACCACACCAGACTTACCGGCTTTGAATACGTCGATATCCTCAGAATAAATCCGGAAATTGATTTTCGACGGGCCCACCCGCAGTTATCGAGGGATGGCAACCGATCCAGTGTCAGTAGCGAAGGCTTCTGTGAAAACGACGATGACATACACGTGTTGAGAGACACCAGACGAATTTTGAGGTCCTTAGATTCAGATTCGCAGGAAGGCGGTGGAAGTGACTCGGGGAGCAGCAGCAGCAGCAGCAATAGCAACCGAGATACAGCACCGTCTGCACAACAGTCCAGTAACAGCGATGATAATGACTGCAAGAAAAAATATAAGACGCAAAATGCGCAGAGACTACCCCGAGCGGTTACCAAAGGCCACACTTTAGAATCGCACTCTCAATTAAGCGATAACGATTTATCCCGAAGGCCTTCCAAAGATGAATCGACTTCTTCCTCGAATTCGGGTGATGAATACAACGTTTACTACTACAACACTAAAGACGTTGGGGTAGTCACCGAAGGCCACAAGGATTCGAAACAGTCTGAGGATGCAGACGGTAAAAATTCGTTTGTGAATTTGAAAAAAACCGACGACCCTTGGGATGTCCTCTTCGCAAGAGCCGAAGGTTTACATGCGCACGGTCACAGCCGAGAAGCTTGCACCCTGGCGGTTAAATTAGCTGAAGAATTACTGGCGAATCCTCCGGATTTAATGATCGACATTCCCCCAATTCCCAAGCGTAAAGGCAAGAAACAGCAGGTCAATCCTGCTTCGCATCAGCTCAGTTGTTTGGCTTCGGCCACCCTCTCGAAATGTGCTTTTCTCTGTTCGGTTTTGGCGGAGAACCCCGAGCATTACCATCTTGCGTTTCGAGTCGGCATGTTTGGTTTGGAAATGGCTCGCCCTCCGGCAAGCACGAAACCATTAGAAGTGAAGCTTGCGAATCAAGAGGCAGACCTGGTGAATCTCCTTAAAAAAATCCCGCTGGGCCACAAGGAACTCCAGATACTAAGAGAAAGAGCCGACCAACTCAAAGAAGGCACCCTAAAATCCAGGGGCGAAGCAATGCTTCCGATTATGCTGGCGAGTTTTATCTTCGATGCGCTTGTAATGCCATCTTTCGTCGGACGAGATCGCAATCGCCTATTGAACATGCGTTTGCCCACGGATGAACCTCTTGGATTCGAAGCCGCAGTCGCAGCCCTCGGTTTAAAAGCGAACGTATCAGAGGCAGACCATCCCTTACTCTGCGAGGGAACTCGAAGACAGCGAGGAGATTTAGCAATAACTTTACTTGTCTTTTATAAAGACGACTGTTGGAAAATTGCTCGGATAATGGACAGGCTGCTAGACAGAGAAGTCCATCAACTCTTGAAAACGCCCATCATGAGTTCGTATTACTCGAGCAATCCACCCGTTAAGAGTCACTTTTCGAATCTGAAGCGAGAAGAATGCGATAAAGTCATGTCTCCGTTGAGTTCTTTCATTCCACCTGCGGAAATCGTCTCTGCTGACATCAGTGAGTATTTCTCATTCGAAATGCAATTCGTTTTGTATTGGGGGAGTTTTTTGTTTTAAGGCAGCGGAAGCCGTCCTCACAGTTCCACAAGTGCCGAAGTAGAACAAGGTATGAATGCGTTATCCCTGGGCCCCACGACGTCATCGGTTCCAACTCAAACCCCCAATGTCCAAGTCACTCGAACGAAGGAGTCCCGATACAAAGGCAAGAGAGCTTATCCATCCATTCCGAATCAACCATCTGAGGCCGGAGCGCACTTCATGTTTGAGCTGGCGAAGACTGTACTTACCAAAGCGGGGGGTAACAGCAGCACGTCGCTGTTTACCCAACCGTCTACGAGTCAGAACCATCACGGTCCTAATAGAGCGCTGCACATGTGCGCATTTCAGTTAGGATTGTATGCCCTCGGTTTACACAATTGTGTCAGCTCTAATTGGTTGAGTAGAACGTATTCATCGCATGTCTCTTGGATTACAGGTAAGTTATTTCTAGTAATATTTGGGTCCAAATAAATTCTTTAAGTTCTAAAGTATTTTCATTCCATTTGTGGTTTAGGTCAAGCAATGGAAATAGGTGCAGCTGCCATATCATTCCTAATAGACACTTGGGAAGGTCATTTAACGCCCCCTGAGGCCGCCAGTATAGCAGATCGTGCATCACGAGGTTGTGATCCTAACATAGTCAGAGCGGCTGCGGAGCTGGCCCTTTCATGCCTTCCTCATGCACACGCTTTGAATCCTAATGAAATCACAAGAGCCATACTTCAATGTAAAGAGCAGAGCGACATAATGCTGGAGCATGCTTGCTTGACTGTAGAATCGGCTGCGAAAGGTGGGGGTGTTTACCCCGAAGTGTTATTCCAAGTTGCCAAATACTGGTACGAATTGTACATTCGACATACCCCCGGGGGAGAACAACTTATTGAAAATGATATGCCTCATGATCCATTGATGGATCCACATGGGGCGTTGGTCGCATTGATTGAACCGAATCCAGAAATTCAAATGCCTACTCAGAACGGGGCACCTGTTATTGCGAACGGTGGCCCAGTGGTTGTGACTACAGCCCCCCCACCTCCATATCAACACCCGGCCGTTACAACACTTGCACCATTACCAATGTCGATGCCTTACGCTGTTACCCCGTACAGTTTTACCGTTCAAGGCTTGCACCCTCATCATCCCCATCATGTTAGTTATGGGGGCCCTATACACCCCCACACCGTTCAATTGCATCAACCACCTCCCCCCCACATGCAGATGTATCTCTCACCTCCGCAGTTTCAATACCCGCCCCACACAACCAACCAGCAGTTCACGAATAATCAACAGACCTACGCCAACATGCCACCTCCTCCTCCTCAGCAGGCGGCGTATCCTGTACCCCAAAGTGCCCCCACTCAGTACCAATTGCCCGCTCCTGCTCAAGCGAATTATGTACCGGCAAGTCAAGGAGCTTCATATAGTAATATGCCTCCTAATCCTGGCGCTCAAATGCAGTATTACGGGGCTGCTGTTACAATTGCTCAACCGGCTAACCTTCGATCAGCTCCGGTTCCTGCTGGTCACATATATCCTGTTGCAATGCCCCCCGGGGGAGGCCCTGCGTTGGTTCAACCACCACCTCAAGCTGCCGCTAGGCAACCGCATCGACAACAGCAGTTCAGTCAAGCACAACTGCGCTATCTTCTTGCGGCGTACGGTGCAGGAATGTTAGCGATGGAAACACTAGCGAGAAGAGTTCATGATGACAGACCTCAGGCTAAGTACGCACGAAACCCACCATACGGGGAAGACGTTAAATGGTTGCTGCGTATTGCCAAACATTTAGGTATTTAACCAAATTACCTAAACTCATGTTATGTTTTAATCGATTTTTAAATTTTAGGTACCCAATACCTCCACCAGTTTTGTGTGTGTGCTGTAAATTCCATTGTGAGTCCCTTCGTCTTGTACGACGTTGCAATCGAATCGGCACAGTACCTGGCGAGGAACAACCCGGGGCTTGTAATGCAGCATCTCCGCACTGCTTTAACCCCATTGGTACAGAAGTGTCAGCAAATGTACATCCAGTGCATGCACCAGAAGCTGTACCACCTAACATCCGCCGATTATGAAGATTTTGTTAGCATCGTTTGTGCTGCCCGAGCTGCTTTTCAGATAACACCGGATGGAAGCGCTCAGTTTAAGGAGTGGTTGCAATCAATTAAAAGGTAAGTTTTAATTGTTGATTTATTACAATACAGGAACTGTCGATGAAATTTTTTATGAGTAGAGTAATTATAAATTCGTTATGAAGGAAGGATAAAGTTTTAAATTTCTGAATTGCAGGTCAAAGTCTTGTAAAAAAGACTTATGGACTCAAATAAATGCGGCATTGCAAGCAAACAGTAAATGACAAAGGTCAGAAGTAGGTCCTCAGTGTAGTTCTAGTTACTATAGGGTGTCCCTGGACACGTCGGAAGAACCGGAGCAACTGTCCCATCATATTCCCACAACAGTAACGACTACGAGCATTTGTACATTTCCAGCAATTATCAGGACAGGGCTTCCAACTATAATAAACCCAGAACACGTGTGTTATCCGGCCGTCGTCCAGGAACCACCGCCTATATGTAACCTAATCGAAATAAGATCTCGACCCTCTATCAACGAACAACAACAATTCGAATTCGAACAGGGCAACTGGGTTAACATTGCAGCTAAACCTGCGGACCTTAGTCGATTTGATAGTTTAAGTTAAGTGCGGTTTAGTGGGACTTTTTTCCGTGATTCGTAAATAAAAGTGATCGCAATGTTTTTTGAAACCCATCGTCGGCGTGCTCAGGTCTTTTTACCACCTCTGCCTTCATTATAAACGCATTCATAGGTGAATCATCGTAACTGTACACTAGAGAAATTTGATTTTTTACATCGATCCATTTCGTTCTTACTTTTTACCATACAACACATCACATTAACTTTGTATTTGTGATTAATTTAGTTTATTATCGTTAGTTAATGAAATCACTTAGAACTGATCTCGTCTTGTGAAGATGAGAATTAACTTTAGTTGCTAATTCTGTTTAGAATTTTTTATTTACGAGGTACAATTTCACAGTTCTCAGTGAACACTAATTAAACTAAAAGCTTTGCAAACAGTTCTAACCATAATTGATTTTCTGTAACAAATTTAATCAACCAAGTTTTTTTTCACAATAAACGTAAACAAATTCTATTTAAAAAACAGTTTTGATAATGTTGTGGAATCCACTGATACAATTGTGTCTTGTACCTTAACGTGTTTGGGCATAATTAATTTTTTATCTTTCGATATCTCTTGTGTGAATGTTTCGTTTGTCGTTCATTTTTTTTGTCTGATCAACTAATTCGAGTGTAGGAATGATTATTGTACGAATGAGGATGAAATTGAATCGCCATCGTTTACTATGTTGTAATTTACGGCTCTCGTTTTTATTTCAATTAATTGTGGACATTGAATTCTAAGATTTTAAAGCTCTTGAATTTGAAAGATTACTGTTTTGTAAAGAATTTGCTTACTACGAGCTTAACAACATTTCTTCACGTCTCAGTATACAGAGCTGACCATTTTAAGTCGTGATCCCTTAAAATTAGAAAATAGGCAACACATTATACTTCTGTGTTTATGTGTTGCCTAATTCAAAGGGGTCACGACTTAAAATGGGCAGCCCTGTATAATGAAGTTATTTCTGATTTGATTGATGGGTTGTCCATTCTAAAATCATGAAAGATCACGATTTAAATTGGGCATTTCTTGTTTAAAAAAAATTAAATGAAACGACAAACTAAAACAATTTATAATTTTCATAATTAGTTTCTATTCGTTCTTTACATTACAGTCCTCTTTTAAAATTAAACTGCTTTATAAATGAATGAACTGTTTAAGTAATTTTTTTATAGCCGTAAATTGTAATGTACTTGCACATTTTTCTGTCCCCCCCCCCCTCTTCCCTATGTGATTGATCTCAATTTTGCCTACTTTAATTAATCCACAGCTGAATAGTGAATAAATAACGAGAAGAGCAAATATGTCTGCTTAGTTCGAACATAGTAAATTTCTTAGAAAAAAAAAAAGAAACATAATCAGGAAATCTGAACTTTGTGCCTTGAGTATTTTAATAGCGACTGGACCTAATCAAAATTGCTGCATTAAAAAAGAGATGAACTAAGCAGGATATTTCCAAGTGTAAAGTTCACGAATCTGATGGTCTCCAGTTCTAGTTGAAGTTCTTTTTTTTTTAATCTAGATTTTATTCTGTGTTTTTCGTATGTACACTAATGTGTATTTTTTTTTTGACTTATTCTAGAATAGTTTTAGTACGTTTAACGTAACAGATTTATGTAAGTAATGGATTTTTTTAATGAAATATGATTTACATGTATCATGAATCCGTTGTTTAAAAAAATAAAATAAAATAAAGCAATTGACAGGTGTTTAAAAAAGAAAAAAAAAAGGAGGAAACTTTAATACCGTTATAAGTGTAGTAGTTGAATTTTAATATTTCACAAAGTGTATATCATATTTCTTTAATTCTATACACATGAGAGAAATAAGGGCTGATTTATATTGTATAAATAGCGAATGCAGTTATCTGTCGAATCATTAAAAGTTGCTGTAAAAAGAAGTTTTACGTGTATTCTTTTAACAGTTTTTTTTCTCTTTTTCTTTCTATACTAACAAGGCTTCATTATCCTTAATGAAATTGAATGAGTGTACACTGTATGTTGGGTCACTTCGTACGTAATAAGCTCACTATTTTTTAAACACGATCGGTGAATACTTCTCGTTCTCAATAGTTTTTTGCATATTCACATATCAGAGTATTCAGTATCCTTAAGGATATTTAAGCAATATTTATTGAAAAATGTAATTCAAGTTAAAACAGTGCCTGAAAATTTGCGTGAATGTGAATTTTATACACTTACTTGCTGTAAGTTACATGTATTCTGTGTATGTATAAAATGTATATTACATCATCCACAATGTCGAGAAATTTCTGTAATACAGAATACTGTAAGCGCAGTGTAATTTTAATTTACGCCGTCATTTTTCATACAATAATACAAATCAATTTACATATCGTCATAGCTCTAAACTAAAATTAAGCGGAACTTGAAGAAATCTGCTACGATTTAAATAATAAATGAAATTTTATTTTTCTTAAAAATAATATTTCTTTATTGCGACTAATACTAATATAATGCTTGATTGCGCTTAAAGTATTCTTTATCACACCTTAAATTTCGAAACGATCCTTTTTTTATATGTGTAGATCTTTGTTGTTCGGAAACAAAAATAGCACAAATTATCTTTCTTATATTCCTTATGTATATTGAGAAAGTAGCGATAATAACGTAGCATTTTAATATATAACAGAGTATCAAAAATACGTTTAATGTGTGTTGGAAATACATTAAGTGTGTGTTTGAATTGATTGCAACATATTTTTACACTATTATATTCTTACTTGTAATGAAATTACAGTTCTTTCCATGTAAATATCTATTACCGTATAAGATGCATCCAAGTACATTCAATTGTAATGGCTGACGTGGTGTAATTTTCTTTAAATGTGCAAGTGAGTTAAATAAACTGAAATTTAGAATGTTCTCTTAATGTGGAAATTATTTGAACTTGATCAAGTCTTACGAGGGCAGAAAACTCGACAGGAAGTGCACACGTAAATAAAATGGGCAAAAATGGGTGTGGTCTGTTTTTATTTACCTACTTCATTAAAAAAAAATGCACTTGTCACAAATGAAAAATATATGTAAATGAAAATACATAATAAATATTCTTAAGAAAACTTGTACTTCCTTAAAACTAAATAAAAATAAAAACTATATATTTACTGAAGGAGAGAGAAGTCGGTTAATTCGGAAAGTTCTTTATGTAGTAGTATTTGTTGTTTAATTATTTCGTTTGCTTCTTCTTCATACTCATGAGACGTCGTTCTAATACTTTTGTCATAACCATCGTCATCGTCATCCTCTGTCGCCACATGCTTCTGTTTCGCCATTAATATAGTATTATATATATTCATCACCTAGATTTATTAATTAATTGATTAAAATTATTTATCCGTGTCACTTATGTATATAATAATTTATTACCTGATTGTCCACCTTGTTTAAAGCAGCCTTAACTTCCTGCCTGCGTATGTCTCTCGCCACGTTAGTTCGCAACTTCCTTAACTCGGATATATTATGTTCGTTAACCACAGTTAACTCTTGCTGACATTTTTTTATTTCCAAAAGAATGTCGTCTTCCGGTTGGAAAGTCTGGAAGCTACAAGATTAGTCCGAATCTCTTAAATCGAGAAATTAATGCGATACTTTTGAGAGTTCGTCCACGTCTAAGATTCCTTGCTCGACCAGCTCCTTCCGCAACCTTCTATCCAAGCAAATCCCTCCTCTTGCCCCGTTATTATTTTTTATTGTAAAATCTGAGGCCGTGTTGTAAACTATTATGATAAAAATTCGTTATACATTGTGTAAACACAAGTTAGGCCCAGTAGTACAATAATTCTATCTTAACTTTAAGCCGAAGCTTAAATGCTTAACGACATGGAGCTTAAATTTGTACAACTGAGCCTTATGACCGATTGCACCAACTTTTTAAACAGAACCTAAGTTTAAGTGGTGTTTAGACTATGACATTATTTGTAGATTAAGGGTGGGTTTACAGAAAGGAAATCAAATATTTAATTATGATTAACTATTTGATTGAGCTTAATATTCGTGTTGCCATAAAAATGAAAATGTTAAACCATGGCGACGCGAATTTTGAGCTCAATCAAATAGTTAATCGTAATTAAATATTTGATTTTCTTTCTGTAAACTCACCCTTAATGTTGGTCACATTATAATTGACACTTAAGTTGAAGTTTACATGTTAATCAGAATGTATTTGTCATTAAACTGACCATAAGTCAATGTCACATTCTAAACATAACTTAAATTTAAGCTCTGATTAAAAAGTTGGTGTAATCGGGCATTAGTAATTTACCTTTTAATTTATCGAATACAGTCGGGTAAGACTTCATCACTTTTTCTTCTAAAAGTGCAGCAAGCAATCGTTGCGTTAAAGGACTTGAAAACGTATCGACCATTCTACAAATAAATAAATAATTTGCAATCTACGAACTTAGGTGAGGAGCACCTACGAATTGATTCCGTTCTTTTTCAAATCGTTTCCGAACACTTTCGTCTTGGGAGGCCTTCCGACTGCCGAGAGATTCTGCTCTTGGTTCAAAGCACTCTCCGCCCATTCCATGGCATAGTGTTCTCCGACTTCCGGTATTTTCACGCTGATTTCTTGCGAACACTCCTGAACTAATTCGTCCAGGAACTAAAACGAAGCACACATTACAATTTTTTTTTTAATAAAATCATCTGAAACGAAGCTATACTTATGATGAAAGCGCTCGAGATTGTAAAAGTCTTGCACGATCCGCCGTTCTAACGCAGACAAAACTCAATTTAAGCAAGTACCTGAAGAATGAATTTCGCCAAATGTTAGTATCACCTGTGTTATTTTTAACGCCCCGATATAATTCTGTTAACCTCATGAGGATGTTATTTGTTAAACTTAAATTTTACAGCGTGCATCATTGCTATAGATTTCATCAATATTTCCTTAACTATTGATTATAAAGGAAAGAGAAACACTTCTACATTTCAGTTCTTTCATCTAATTGAACAGCTGTACATTGTGAATGCTTTGATTTAGAGCTGTAGTTGCTTAATAAAAAATCTTTAGTTTTAAGAGATCTATTGAAATGTGAAATAAAAATGTGTACATTCCATTTAAAAAAGTATAAGTTCAGTGGATAACTCACTTATGGAACTTGCTATGTATGTGAAAACGATTTACTAACATAAAACTCATTACAGTCGATAACTTTTAGACAAGACACTCTTTTATAATCAATAGATAAGGATCTATTGAAGAAATCATACCAATGATGCATCTGTAGTATTAAGTAAGCCCAGTCGTTTAATTTAGTTTAAAAAAGAAACTTACGTTTACATCATCTTTAGAGACATCGGCACAATACGGTTCAATCGAGGACCAGAACTTATCCGACGTGTCATTTCTAGGTAAAGTAACTTTAGGAACTTCCTGTTTTAATGGTAACTCATTGATAAACGAATTGATTCCTAAACTGTAGTGCTTGGTTTTTAAAATCCGACTCCCGTTTTTACTATCTTTGCATTTCAACTTATCGTCGGGTCGTTTTCGTTTTAGGGAAGGCTGAAGCAGCAAAATACCGATTAACATCTGCGATAGGTAAACGATTACAAAAAGAACGAACCTTATCAAAAGGCTTTCCTTTTTTCTCTCTTTTCTCTTCCACTCGATCTATAGATTCCACCTCGGATCTCAACAATCGATTTCTAACTGCACACGTCGACAACAGCTTCTCGAAATCCTGTTGTATTTGATCTAAGTCTTCCATACCAACTCCATCTTCCGCGCTTCGACCTAAAACTGCGTAAAACACACTCTTTTTATTAAATTTTGAAAGCGAAACAGGTCTATTCACCTAGACTATACCGAGGTAAAACTTTTGCATTATCCGCTTGCTTAATTATTGGGAAAGTAACTGGGACGGTCTCATTATCCGAAATGTGCGTGTCGAAAGACTTCTGCCGCGACGTGGACTGTTTCGGGGAGTCTTTCCCCTTGCTGCTGTATCGGTTCACATTCACCTTGGATGTATTGTAAGTGCGTTTAACTCCGAACATGCTCAAGTACTGTAAACAAAAACATAACCTATAAATTCAAAATGTTAAATATCTCCGTATATGCGAAAAATATCGCTAAATCGACAAGAATTAAGAAGAGATAGGGAAAATATTGAAATTATTTCTATATAATCAAAAATATCAATTAAGACAATAACCTTTTGACATCTAGCGCATCACTAGAAAACAGAGAACCAGTTATGCCAACTGTAAATGTAACTGTGGGTGAGTTTGCGTTTATCCTCGGATCGATCGGTGCTTCTTTCTCTCATTCTTACTTGCAGTGTAACGCAGTCGCTCTCCCTCACACTTCTGATCAGAGCGCTCGGCGAGCGTAAACGCGAACTCACCCTATATCCAGGTTGTATAAAAATGGACACTATTTTACTTGTAGTTTATGTTAATATCTGCTGTGCACACACTACACAGTTTCCCGCACTTTAAGTTTAAAAAAAAGTTAAAAATTATAAAATAAATGCATAGTCCTTCCACAAAACGAAAAAATTAAAGAACAAAACTTAGAGCGTTTTCGATTGACCGCACTAGTGCGCACTCTAGAGTATTTTCATCTCATGTTATTACATGAGGTTAAAAGAAGATGAAAATACACAGAGTGCAACCGGTGGTGCATGTGAATCGAGAACGTTATTAATTGATGCCGTTCAAGAGCAGAAATTTAAGACCTTTGTAGGTACAATTGCGGACAGAAAATTTCGGATGTCACTGTCACTCATCTGACGTATACATATAGGAATTTCTTAACTTTTACGTCAGTGGAATGACAGTGACATCCGAAATTTTCTGTCCGCAACTGTACAACAAACTTGGTACAAAAGAAAGCAAGTCATTTTATCAACTAAAATTTATTACAAATCATCACTTTTGTAAATTAGTTAATCCTATCTTCCACTAAGTAAATATACAGTATGGTAGCCTTTCACTACTAATTCACCGGATATCTCATTTTTAATATCGACTTCTAAGAAAGCTAAATTTTTCCCTGCTCGGAGTGTTTTTGCATCTACGATTAATTCATCACCTACTTGTGCTGAGTTACAAAAGCTGAAACGAAGAGGAAATTTTTTATGAAAAGTGTAATAGAAAGTACTAGGTACTTACTTCATGTCTATTTTAGTGGACACATAAGCACCATCTCCTTTTTCGTGTGTGTAGAAAGCCATGCTTGATATTATATCGACCAAAGTGGCAGAAAATCCACTGTGCAGTTTACCCCTGGCATCAGCATGTTCAGGATCTATTTTAAATTTTCCTATGCAGGAACCATCACCAGCTGATAATATTTTGACCTATGAATTGATACACACTGTATCTTAGAGCATATTTTTTTACGAATATTATAAAAACTGATTACATAAAATCTTTGTATTCTTTCTTATTTTTAGATAGTCCAAAATATTTATTAAATTTTAAAAAACAGGATACTTTGTATATGTATAATTGTTTTCATAAGAGAAGAGCTGTGCGTCATAAATAAAACGCGTCTGGCGCTGCATCATCAGACATAAGAAGCATAACTCCATCCTTTTTTCTTATTCACCGTTGACAAAGAAATAATACTGAAATATTTGTCTGTTCTAACTTCAGTAATTGATGACGCAGAGCTCAAATTCCGTGACTTTGATGGCAATGAGGCGGGTAGTTCAATTTTTTTTTAATTGCTTCTTGCGACACCTCATGTATAATTAATTACCTTATTGGTGACTTGCGCGAAACCTTTGGCTGTTTTTAAAAAATGTATGACCTTTTCTTTCCCAGCCATTATTAAATAATGTAGTTACGTAACTGAAAATATTTCGTATAACAACACTGCAGTAATGTACTGTCTAACTTCTCTATCACAAATCCCAGAAATCACAGTAGTACGGATCTAAGATATTCTATAAGAAAAAGAAATAATGATTGAGAGTTTTCCTGCTTCAGAGTTCATTGTAGACTGCACAGAAGCGGACCATGGATTAAAAACACAATAAAAAAGAAGCAACGCAAGTTATAAGAAAATCACAATTTGTTATCACTAGATCTGAATACATAAAGGTTTTTTTGGCGAGTAACCAGTTATGTGTGGTAAGGCGAAATAAGTAACCATTCCATTTTTGTGAGTTACCGGTCTACATTTACCGCCATTACTCCCCCGTCTGTCTGGACTTGAACTCACCCAACCGCTGTTGGTGAATTTCGTCCTGAGAGGTCGCTGGTAATTGCGATACGCCGTCTTGGATTCATTGGTCCTCCACCGGATTCGATATTCTACGGGCACTGATGACGACAGCTGCCGTTGGAGACACGAGGATGTAATCAAGGTCGGATTATTTTCATTTTAATTGCGGTAACGCACGCTTTTAAATTCTTTCGTAAATTAAGCAACCGTTTGTTACCGAGATTAGTCAATTTTGTTTTAACTTTTGTAACGGAAAGTCGGTACCGAGTTTTCGGGTTTAGACTTTTGACAACCTCGTTGCGTTTTGTTTGCGTTTCTTTTTTTGATTTTAATTTTAGAGCGTGTTAATTATTACTATAAATAAAGACATTAATTAAATACCTTTGATGATTTTGTAAAAATCAATATACAGTGCACTCGCGCTAATGTGAACTAATTAAAACCAGCTGTGTTCATGTTTGCGCGATTGTTCATGTTTCCGAGATGCAGTCTTCATCTCTTAAAAACAATTAAAACATGAAACATCACTTTCAACCTTTATTTATGTCCTACATATTATGTATTTTTGGAAAAAAATGAAGTAAGAAATGATTCTTTGGACTTTGCGCGATTGTTCATGTTTCCGAAATGCAGTCTTCTTCTCTTAAAAACAATTAAAAACATGGCACATCACTTTCAACCTTTATTTATGTACTACATATGTATTATGTATTTTTGGAAAAAATGAAGTAAAAAGTGATTCTTTAGACTTATGTTGTAAATTTCTAAAGTATATAAAGTTGCTGTTCATGTGCGAGGTGCACTGTTCACGTTAGACAGTGGCCAATGCTCAAATTTAGGTGTTCACGTTATACAGGAGTTCATGTTAAGCAGTGTTCCCGTTAGCGCGAGTGCACTGTATCTTCTTTATTTATTAATTTACGAAAAAATGACGAAGAACAATTTTAATTAAGAATTCTATACTCCATCGATTGGTAATATAATACAAAGTGGTCAAGAATCACTGTTTGAGTTGGCAGTGCCGAATTTTATTCTTAAATGGTACAACTGGAGTAACTTCCGGTTGTTGACGGCTTGACACTGACAGCCGTCACTTTACAAGCGTCACTTGACATTTCAAATTCAAATTAAAACGCAAATTTTTATTCACATAACCTTCAATCTTATCGTTATCGCAGTCAAATAAACCAACAAAACTTATATCCGGTTGCAGTGTTGCAAACAGCCGAATATGAAAATGCTCTTAATTATATTGCCAACTCAAACAGTTATTCTTGACCACTTTGATTATAATATATAGGGTGTTCCATTAAAAAAAAAGTGTTTTTTTGACTTTAGGTCTGTTCCATTTGAATCCATTTCAATTTCTGAACCGTTCGAATCATGCGCAGTATGTAATTTATATCCAATTTTGTGCACTGCTCATGCTCAGTGCGGTTTTGAACGGTTCAGAACTCGAAATCTTGACGAATAGAACAGACAATTATAATCAACGTGAAAAGTAGTTACTACCAGTTTGCTAATTCAAGCGAATTTGTAGCTTAACAAAGTTAGCAATAGTGCCGACTTGCGATTGAACAGGCTGTATGATTAGGTTATGCTAAAGTAACTGCAAGAAGAGAAGTAGGAAGTGTAAGTGGATGTGATGCGCTCTAAAAGATTAGCAGAAATACACTAATTAAAGCAAAAAAAGCAACTCCTGCGGGCAAATTAAAAAAAAAATAACAGCACTTACTTGCACGAGCACGCTTGACGTCCATACTTTGTTTAAAATTAGATTAACAACACTTTTCTGTTTACAAATGTTTGCCGACTGATTGCGTAACATTACCAAGATTACAAATTAGTCATGAAATTACAGAATGTTTTCTAAATAGGTGTGCCGTAGTTTTCAATTATAACAAAAATTCTTATCTGGGAAAATCAAAATCCCAATTGATCCTAATGTTAGTAAGTGCTGCCATCTATCATTTATATTTGAAACTACAATTTTGATTTTCCTTGCTTTCAAATTCGCGATTAAAAAGATAATTTCACAAAACAATACCCGATGGCAACAGTTTCAAAGAAACTTTATATAAAAACAAAAGAAAAGAAAATGTAATGAAAACGATTTATTGCATCACTCGGTGTGACGACATTAAAAATTATTTATTTTTCACAATTTATAGACATTGAAATTATGAAAATAAATGAAGGCATTATTCCAAAAACCAGACAAGTCCAAAATATCTGGTTTACAAGTTGTCGTTATTTTATATACTTTAATATAATGGCTATCTAGTGATATAATTTGTTGTGAAGCAGACATGTCCGACAATTTTGCACGGAGAAATATGTGCGATTCTATAAAAACAAGGCAAATCCCACTTGTTTCCTGCAAAAGCCAGACAATTATCATTTTTGGACTTGTCTGGTTTTTGGAATAATGCCTTCAAATGTATTATACTAAAATGTTGAAATAAATAAGTACAGTCCATTTCAAAGTACAAAGTTCAAAATAATCAAACTTGAACGTGTTAGAGAACCTATCGAGTATTAATACATAAAATTGTCATAAAAATAAGGAGCATTGATCTAAAATAAATTAATTCATAGTGTGACTCCTTCGAAGTCTTAATATCACTATTTAATTTAATAAATATTTTGTGTGGGAACCCTTCACTAATAAGTCACCGGACTCCTTGTTCTTAATTTCAACTTCTAAGAAAGCTAAATTCTTCCCGGCTCTGAGAGTTTTCGCATCTACGACTACAACATCCCCTAGTTGGGCTCCCTTGTGATAGCTGAAACAATTGCAATTATTTTAGTAGTTGCTAAAACCAATTGAATGTTACAATATACCTTATACTTATGTCCACAGATACGTGGGCACGTTCACCTCTTTCATGTGTGCATAGAGCCAAGCCTGAAATCACATCGACCAAAGTCGCTGAGAATCCTCCATGTAAATTACCCATAAAATTAGTGTGTTCGTGTTCAACTGTAAATTCTCCCACACATGAGCCCCCACCTGCCGATACTATTTTAACCTACAATATTATAAACTAGTACAAACACAAAATTACTTTTCCTGTTTACCTTGTTTAGGACACTATCGAAGCCCTTCCACATACTCAGTAAATGTAAAACTTTCTCCTTACCTGGCATTTTTAATTAAAACTAATCAAAAACTTACACTTGTTACTTAAATAACTGTATGCGTAATGTAATGTAAGTGATGGTCGTAAGTGTAAAGTAAGATTGAGAATTTTTTTCTGTTTGAGTATTTGCTAAACAGGTTTGTAAAATATAGAAACATTGCGTAAGTTTTTACTCGGTGTCAAAGGTCGCTCTATAATAAAAATGCGTGTTACATGAAATTAAGGGACATTCCACATCAAGATACTCATCTAGTTTTTTACAGCCAGTTAGCATTTTGCTGACTCATTCCCTTATATGTTTTATTTAAGCAAATAGAAAGACTGCTGACATCTGTTGTCCATACTAACAAATAAGCAGTTTTTGTTATTGGCCGCGTTCAGGTAACTTCAGCAGCTGAGTTGCTTACTAAGCAATCGTTTGTGATTGGCTATTACTTTAATTTGAACCAATCACAAGCGATTGCTTAGTCAGCAACTCAGCTGCTGCAGTTACCTGAACGCGGCCATTTTTTGTTATGCAAACCCAGTGTAAAACACTAGGGGCCAGTAGTATAAAACGTAGCCAGTGACGTAGCTAACTACTCGATCAAATGAACTGTGTGGTTAAGCAACAACATTGGAGGAAAGTTTCCACCAATGATATTGTTAACCACACTGTTAACTTGATCGAGTAGTTAGCTACGTCACTGGCTACGTTTTATACTACTGGCCCTAAGGAAGACATACCCGTATGTTTGAATTACCCGGTTATCCGTATCGTGCTCGGGTAATCATATGAGCTTGGGTACTCGCATAAATTCGGATACGCGTACAAAACTAAAGTCCAGATCTCATACGGGTACCCGTATATATTCGGATATCCATATAAGTTCGAGTACCTGGGTTAGTTGTGGTACTCCTATAAGATTTACGAATTTTACATGAGTGCCCGAATGTTAAAAATAATCAAATTTTTATCGTGTAATAACAGATGGATATATGTTCTTCCGAGATTCTTCGCTAACAAATTACACGGGTAATAACGGGTACCAAGATAAAGAAATGTCACTAGTACTACTCGGTACCCGATGTGCTCGGGTACATTATAGACTTCAGTTAAAAAGAGAATGACTTTTAGGTTAGTTTTAAAATTTTTTGATGATCAGTAGCGCAGCAAGTACTTTTATGATAGGACCCCACTGTCTAGAATGCAATTGGTATTTCTGGATCTTATTTTGTTAAATTTAGGGCCGGTCTTTCCACTTATTCCACTAGTTGATAAACTAACTGACGGATAACTACCATGGAAACTATTCACCAGATAACTTTAACGGGTAGATGGAAAGACCGACCCTAAGGGTGAGTTGCATAAAAGATTTAAGCCAAGATTATATTTAAGTCTAAGTTAGAATGTGACACTCACAATGACGTATAGCATATAGCATGTCACAATCTAACGTGGACTTAAATTTAATCCTGGCTTAAAACTTTTATGCAACCCAGCCTTATGCCCGATTTCACCAACGCGGATTGCGGATTAAATCTAGTGTCAACACTTAGAATATGACTTACCACTACGTTGTCTAACCTCAAATGTCACATTATAAACACTTAATCCGAGTGCTAGTGTCAATCCACGTTGGTGAAATTCACCATTAGTGTAGTAAGTATTTCATAAACAACTGTGTGGTTTGTGGTCGTTCCAGAATTTTGTAAAACGCTTGTGTGCACCTATTAGAGGTGGAGAAAAATCGATAGCGCTATCGATAACCATCGACTATCGAAAATAATCAAGACTATCAAAACTCGTCATGAGTCTTGAATCAACTATTAAAAAAAAAGATACGTATTTTTTGCTTACGCTGAATATATAAAACATTAGCATGTTAGCATGATTGGAATCTACATAAAAAGTCATATAAGACCAATTTTTGAATTTTTCGTATCGGGTAATGATTAAAATAATAAAGAGGGATTTACATTAACAAAATTAACCCTGTACTACAGTTGAAAGCAAAGAATAGTAGACAAGAACAGTTTTTCAGTGGTTTGTTGCTTTATTTCTTTAGTTCTACATATTTAGTGACCAGATTGGACGAGAAACTATTGTTAGTATGACTCCCTCCTGATATTTTTAACTGGTTGCAACTTGCGAAAAAAACTTCTTTTAAAATTTCAACGAGTTAAGAATATCAAGAGAGAGTCATGCTAACAGCAATTTCTTGTCCAAACAGGTCACTAGATAGGGCTGCGGTAAGCGTTCTATAAGGTTCCGGAATAACCACAAACCAACAGTTCATAATTTATTATAGTATACTTACTACATTAAATTTAGCTAAATAAGATTCGTGAAATATCAACTGGAGCTCTATAACTAAAAGTATTTGAAAGGATCTTAACTCACATTACATTACATTCACTTTTTAACTGAAGTCTATACTCACATGTATCGTTCGTATTATACTACTCATGACATTTCCCAAATAAATACATAAGCTCGTTCTACAAATTTTATTTTATAAGTTCTTAACTGAAAAAAAATTGTTAGACATAAAATTAAAAAAAGAAAAAACTTCGAAGACTAGATATAATGTTTTTTATTTTTGATAAATTTTCATCAAGAAGAAATTTGTAATTGTTACTTACTTTTTATCTAAAATAAATTTCGTATGTGAAGCCCTAACTAACACCTCACGCGACGATTTATTTATAATATTTACTTTTAGAAAAGCCATGTGACGTCCCGCTCTTACAGTTTTTGAATCCACAATTATTTCATCTCCTATCGCCGCCGATTTAAGGTAACTAAAATCAACTTTGCTTTACGTACTTCAGCAAACAAAACAAAAAAAAACCATTACAAACCTTAAATTCATATTCACAGACGCGCTGTATTTATAGCGTTCTTCATCCATGGTGATCAATCCTAGGCTAGAAATTAAATCGATTAAAGTCGCCGAGAAACCCCCATGTAATCCACCTATGTAATTAACGTGTTCCGGTCCAATTTTGAATTCACCCATGCAAGCTCCATTTCCAGCGGATAGTATTTTTATCTAAAAGAGATCGAAATTATTTAATAAAAACAAAAATGTATAAAAAATTCACCTGGTTTACGACAGAATCGAAACCCTTACACGTTTTAATGAAATTTATAAGTTTGTCTTTTGCTGACATTTTCAGGAATGGATTTGAGTTAGTTTAATCAATTCTCAAAAGTATATATATTATGCTTAGAAAATCCCCACGACTGCACATTTTAATACGTTCAAGGTTACTTTTTTAAGTTTATTGCAATAAGCACTTACCTAATATGAAATAACATGCAAAAAGTAAATTGTAATCTCTGGCCATTAAATTTTAATTTAACTTGTTTCAAATTACATTTAAAAACGTTTAATTTAAATGTTAATTTATGTTGTACGTATATTTTATGTCATGTAATTGGCATGTTTTTGTGTTTGCTAAGATATTTACAGTAAATTGTTAAGATTAAAGTTTAATAGGCAATTCATTTTTTCTTTTCAAAATACCGTCTGATTATTCTCAATTTTGTACTTGATATATACAGTACGTTTCATGTTTATTTGAAAATGTATGCGGCATACGCATTTCTTGCGCGGACTTGTCTTAAACCTTATAATTTGTGCATAGAAAATATGGCGTGACTTAGCGAACAAACGAATGTTTATGTATTACATCCTTTATTTTATAATGTGTATAATCATTTCCGTCCCGTTTTCGCCCCTTTTTCAAATTTCAATGAAACGATGGGTATAATCATGTAACTCCATTTTGTGTTTCGTACCTTAACAATTTCGGATAAGTTTTATATTTTAACGGCCACCATTAAATTAATAGTTTCATTTTAGCAAAACATCTTTAAAGACATAAATTTCATGAAGTTCGTTAGTCTTATTAAAATTTATTTAGTGAAAACTAAAAAGAAAAACCGCTGTAAGAAAATAGAAAAGGTAATTGCCGTCACGTGTATTTTTTTTTAAATAAATAAATTGTTATTTAATAGTGAAGAAGACTCCTGTAAAACTCATTTCTAATTAATCCTTCTCAATTAAATTGCAATTGTATTTAAATTACTCTCCTCCTTGATTTATAAAACCTTGTTAAAATTTTTTCTCAAAATATTTAGTTTTTTATCCTTTTAATGAATCGAACATTTTTTGTGTGCCATTTTTTTATTACCTAGATACCGAAATTGTTCTTAGTTTCTTAAAGGAATCAATTAGATTCCCTCAGTTACAGAAGCTGAAAGTTAAATAAAACTCGTTTCAGGAATTTTTTAACCTCTTTCGTTTCAGACAAGAAAATAAGGGCTTGCATTTTTTACTTGTCTCAATTAATAATTGTAATAATGTACAGTGTGATTTTTAATGATTGAGGATACTTTAAATTTGGCGCTATCGTTTTTAGTGTGTTTCGCATTTTAAATGTGGCTAAATTTTAGAGCCCATACATGTGTTATTTTGTTTGATTTTTCGCAGGCGCAATTTTAATGGTTTACTTCTTTTATTTTACTATTCTTATACTAAAATGTTTTTAAAAAATTGCTTACAAAATAAAGTTAAAAAAAATCTAGTGAAATTTGTCTAGTAACTTTTAAAATTGTGATTTGGCAACGCGGTTTCATTTGACTCACTTGAATAGAGGTGCATAATAATTTATGTCATTTTCAGTTCCAGTTTTCGTTTACATTTATTATTAAGCGGTTAGTGAATAACAAATTTTACTTATTTTAAAAATTATGGTTAAAAAGCGTTAATGAGCGCGTTTAAAACAGCGCGTTTCTAAGCAGTGTTGCCAACCACGGCGGAATTCTGCTACTGTAGCGGATTTTCAAAGGGCGCATTCAGCAGACCAAACTATTGACCAAATTTCTGCTGAATTGCAACCTCTCACAAGTGGATGAGTTGGAGCGATGGCCATTTTTGTAGCGTAACTTCTCCGCTACCTGACTGAATGTAGTTGTAAGTGTGTTATAAGTAGTCTGCGGAACGACGCCTTCCATTATCGTGCTTGGCCAGTAATTAAGCTAGACTAGTGCGTCGTTTTACGTTGAATTTAGCACAGCATACGGAGTGTGTGATTCATAAACGATACTGGCAGTAGTCGTTCCGCAGAGTAGTTATAAACAATGATGGTTTGTGGATGTTCCAGAATTTTGTAAAACGCTTGTGTGCGCGTATACCTTGCCGTGGCCATATTTAGTAACCAGATTAGGCGATAAGCTAATGTTAAAATGACTTTGCCCAGTACCTCCATGAGTTACCTACTGGAAAAATTGAAAAAATTAAAAAAAGTTACCCCAAAGCCATATTCACGAGCTTCGTCATAGCGATTGATTACTTTCGGATCGCTAACGACACGACGAGGCCCTGTGGACGCGGCTTAAGCAATCAAAGATGTTTCATTATTGTTTTTAGCTTCTAACGTAAAATTGAAAGTGTAGCGAAATTTTTCCTTTAGTAGCGAAATAAAGAATTGGGGAATTCAAAATTAGGTTACGACCTCTGCAGGTGTTTTATGGAACTAACGTTTTACGTAAATGTGCTGTGACATTGAAGAGGTATTTGAAAGAAATTGCCGAAATTCGAAAATAACTTATTAAGAGTTAGAAATGCGGGAATTGTTCTGTTGTGCATATTTCAACAATGTTTGTTTTGCGTAAAACGCCGATCACTGATCAGATGTCGGCGATCATAGCGCCACCAACGGAAATTTAAGTTGCCAATTGTTTGTACTGGAAAAGTGTTTCAAAACGTTGGCAATGGCATAGCTTTTACTTTTATCACAGTTGGCAACGATAAGTGCAGTTGTTATCAGAATGACGAGCGTGAAAGGTTTCGTTTTGTGATTAACTCTTTTTTATTACGATGATTAAAAAATATCAGTTGCATTTCATTTATGCCGTATCCTTTATGGTTGGTAATCATCTACTTTATCGTTCCTGACTTAACCTCATATTTTTTAAAAAATTATTTTCAAGGACTTGTTCGCTGTCGGATTAATTTTTCCATTATTATACCCGCACGTACGCAATTTAGGAGCTAATCACTTTACAATTGGACTTTTAGGATCTACATACTCGGTCCTTCAAGTATTATCAGGACCACTAATCGTATGTAAATTTTCGGAAGAGAATTCTTATTTGAGTTACCATTGTTTACAGGGTAGTTGGAGTGACATTAGAGGGAAACAGTTCGTTCTGATAAGCACTTTATTAATTGGTAGTATTTGCTACGTTCTATTAGGGTTGACTTCGTCAGTATTTTGCTTATTTGTGATACGTTTCATCCTAGGTATGGCAAGAACAAATTCCAAACTATCGTTCTAACTTGTTCAGTTTTCAGGCATTGTAAAACATACACAAAGTCTTTGCAAAGCGATCATTGCAGACCTACTTCCAAGAAAGGACCATGCGAAAGCCTACGGACAATCTGCCGGTTATGCGATGCTAGGATTTGTTATAGGCCCCCTCATTGGGGGGCACATTTCCGAAATTCCGGACGGATTTTTTTACGTTTGTTGCTTGACGTCGTTATTATTTTTGATTAACATCGGTAAACCATTTCGTTTTATGAAAGTCTCGAGTATTAAAATCGCACGTTTTTCTAGCATTGGCCCTCAAACTGCCTAACATTCAAAGAAAGAAAAACGGCAGAGAACATTATGTGTCGTTAGTTTCAACTTGCTGCAGGGAAATATCAGCTGCCGTTCGAGGATTCACTGAAATAAATTGGCACGTTTACTGGGATTCATTTGCCGTGAGGTTTCTTTTCGGTTTGACCGTTTCAATATTTTTTTCTAGTCAGTCCTTGTTTCTCAGTGAAAAGTATGATCTGTCTCAGCGGTACATCGGCTATACGATTTCATTTTTAAGCGTAGTTGGGGTCGTGTCAGGTTTCATGTTGGGAATAATAACGGAGAAGTTTTATAAAGGCGACACAAGTTGTCTGAAACGCATAATGCATTCCTTTCTTATTTTGTCCGTATGTTTTGCAGGGTTTTACCTTGCGCCTAATTTACTTTTGTATTTCGTATTTTTGATTCCATTCTCCATTGCAAGCACTATTTTAAGAATAGTAAGCATGGAGTTGATGTTAACTAAATCCAGGAGTGATGAGAAAGGTGTTCTGTCTGGTGCATCCAACAGTATAATGTCGATTGCACGATCTATAACTCCGTTGAGCAACGGCATAGTGGGTGATATTTTTGGTGAAAATGCTGTGATGATATCTGGTCTTGTGCCGGCTTTAGTTGGCATAGGATTATGTACAAAACTAAGAAAGTCTGTACATATAAAAAGCCATTAACCTATAGTTCAAATTCACTAAATAAAATATAGTATTTGTTATTATTTTTTTATGAATACATGTTGCAAATAATAAATGTATTTTTATTTCATTTATTTAAATTAAGCAAATAAATAGTGCATAAACACATAAATATAGGTAAGTAATTTCGGTTAAATTCAATTTATTCTATAATTTAATTAATTTGTTATAAAATATTTGAGATAAACCAAGTTTAAAATAAAAGGCTATAAATTATCCTGTCACAGTATAAGGATCACACAGTAGCGTCACTCGAGTGTAACTGTCATATTTGCTCTTTTGTTTGATACCTACCCAGCTGTAAATTACATTGCATTTCCATAAGGGTATCAAAAAGAATGGCCGCTTTCTTTGACACTGACGTTTAAGTGACGCTACTGGGTAATTACTATACTGTGATCCTGTGATCCTGTGATCAGTGTCACCAACGTGTAAAAAGCAGAAGTCCCTAAAGAGTTACCAAAAAATCTCTTTTCAACATAGAAAATCCCTAAAATTTGTTACTAGATTCAGGAATAAATTTAAAAAAAAAACGGAAAAATATTAAAAATACATACATACATAAAGATAACAAAATACGGTCGATTTTGCAGTGCAATTCGATAGTAAATAATAAATTTAAAAAAAAATTGAAAAGAATGGTGACGAAGCAAACAATTATAAAAATTAAAAAAATCAAATTAAAAAAAAACAAACCTATTTGTATCACCGACAAACTCAATATTGCTCTAATGTAAGGTTTACCTGTGGTTGAATTGCAATTTAAACAATTTATATGCTTCCTTTATATTTTAGTTGCTTGTCTTTGTCTATTTATTATTTCCATAACGGACGAGTTGTAAATATACTGAGAAAAAAGAATCTTCACATGAAAATAATATTTTATCCCGAAGGAAACATATCTTTGCTACTCTTGGAAAAAACAGTTTCTTTAACTACGAAGAATTATTTTTCTCAGTGTATGATATCTAAGCAATACTTTTAGTATTATTATGTGAAATATTTTACTTTAAGTAAAATTGCAAAATATAATAAATCCTCTCCCTTGAATATCCAATTCTTGCAATATAAGCCACAGTTTGAGCCTGTCATACATAGCTAGTTAGTATATAATTAAATTAGTTAGCTTTTGGTTATAATCAAATGTAGCTATTCATTTCACACTTAAAGGTAGTTGAAATATAGCTATTTTTGATTTTAACTAGCTGGCTAATAGCGAATAAAATGGCTACATGCTAGTAAGCTCTTATTTAAAATTCCCGCGATTTTTTAGTTTTAGTACCCGCCAAAATTAAGAGATGGCGCAAGCTATTTTAGCAACAGTTACTAGTATAGGGATTTGCGTTCTCTTTATGTTGTGTTCTGTGCTGTGATCCTGTGATCAGTGTCACCAACGTGTAAAAAGCAGAAGTCCCTAAAGAGTTACCAAAAAATCTCTTTTCAACATAGAAAATCCCTAAAATTTGTTACTAGATTCAGGAATAAATTTAAAAAAAAAACGGAAAAATATTAAAAATACATACATACATAAAGATAACAAAATACGGTCGATTTTGCAGTGCAATTCGATAGTAAATAATAAATTAAAAAAAAAATTGAAAAGAATGGTGACGAAGCAAACAATTATAAAAATTAAAAAAATCAAATTAAAAAAAAACAATCATGAATTGTTCGTTTACTTGACATCTGCACTGTCAAACTTTGAAAAGAATTCATGATTTTTAATGTACTTGCAGTGTTGCCAACTTAAGGGATAAATCCTTTTGTAAGGTTTTTTTCAAATCATTAGGGATTTTCAAGTTCTATTTCGTAAAAAGACCAAATGAATTATATTTGTTTTCTTTTTTTTTTAATAATCTACCATCAACCACATGGACGGCAAATATTTTTTTCTTTTGACACAGTTTGTTTCAAATTACTTTTTTTAAATTTATGAATCTACTGAAATATGCTCTAAAATTGATTATATTTTATTTATTTTTTAAATATTATGCAATTTCATTATTATTCAATACTTCTAAACAAATTTTAAGTATTACATATTTTTTAAAATTTTGTTCATTTGTTTTCTCTTGTTTTGTGACCTTTTCTCCTAAATTAATCTAAGGGATCTACTGACTTGTGTTGTAAAATCAATAGTCCTTTTTTACATTTTTAAATTTATTCCTGATTCTAGCAACAAACTGAAGGGAATTTCTATTTTGAAAAGGGATTTTTTGGCAACACTTGAGGGATTTCTGCTTTTTACACGTTGGTAATACAGTATACTTGTATGCATTTATGTACAGTTGTGAGCATTAAATTTTGGTCATCACTATCAATCAAAACGTCAGTTTTAATTCCATAAATTAAAACGCTTTAGATAAATATCTTTTACCAAAAAAGTGTCAAAAGTATATAACTTAAATTTTTAAGATATCGTTCCCAGTGTTTAAAATTAAGACATCGATCTCCTTATTCTTAATAAAATATAAGTCAGGTACAGTAGCGGACAATAAAATCCGGGCAAGAATTTGTCGTGCGTATTTCGACAAATTCGGCTTTTATTGAAGTTATATTTCTGTCAAAATGAATAAATAAAATTTGAATTAAACGTCAGAATTACTAGTGGCATGCATTAAACGTCAAAAATATTAAAGAGAGGTTTACATTGTGCAAATGACGTGCCCGAATTTTATTGTCCGCTACTGTACAAATCTTTGACAATCAATAACGGACTAAAGTTTATTGCTCGCGACTGTATAGTCCCGCGCACCTTAAGTGCACCTCCCGCACGCAAACATCTCCCTTAAAGCCTTGTGATAAAAGGCCCACAGAACTAACTGTCAATTTGTAGCACTTAAGCTGCGGACGACTATACATACGGTTACTAACATGTCAGCTAGTGGATAGAAGCCTATGTAAAATGTATTAATTATTATGAATAAATTTAAAAATGCTGTTACTGTTAAATAAAACGCATTTGTCACAAATGTGCAGTGATGCCAACCCTAATGCCAACATACCATTAATCTGCCATCAATGGGCGCATTCAGCAGACCCGAAACTTGTGCAACTGTTGACCAAATTTCTGCTGAACGCGACCTCTCACAAGTTGATGAGTTGGAGCGGTCGCCATTTTTTGTAGCGTAACTTCTCTGCTACCTGACTGGAACATGTTATGATGAGTGAACCTCATTCAGCAGAAATGAGTGCTTAGTCTCAACTGTTGGAGCGGTAACTGTTACTGATATGTTCTGCTGAATCAGCCCAATTTAATAGTAGTGGAGATGTCAACATACTCTGTGAAATGAACTTAATTCAGTGTTCCCAACTCGGTCGCTACAGCTCCTTCTAATCCAGGCTGGGGCTGTGCAGATCCGGGTTAGACCGTCTATTCGCGAAATCAAACAAAGTAGGTGACTTCTGGTGTTCAATATTGATACCATCAAAAGGTGAACAACATTTTACGGATTGGTTTATTAAATCAATCTGTTGAAAACATGCATCAATCAAACTTTCATATTTAACGCCACTGCAATGTTGTTCACCCTTTTATCGGCCATGTTGCAATTAACAGCGACCTCTAGCGTTGACAATTAAGTCGCGAATTGCCGCTATTCCAACTTCTGTTCCTGATGTATCGACCGAGTTGGCAACACAGGAACTTATAAATGAAAAAAGATAAATTGGCAACACTGCTTTTTTAAAAAAAGTCAGTTGTCAACGATGACATTTTCGTCGGTAGACACAACATTTAAAATTTGTGATCCTTTTATTGAAAAAAATGATTTATTTTATTCAGTATTAATAACGTAGTAGTATTTTCTTAACGTAATCAAGAAATACATTCCTCCCGCTTGAGTGTTGAAAGAAAAAGGAAAAGAAAACAGGAAATTTGAAAACAAATGCCATGCGTCAGTAAAACTTGCCAAGCCAAAAAACATTAATGTGGAGGAATTTAGAATGACTGCGATACTTTTATACATAATATGTTTTCTGGTACGTACGTAAATTAAGCTTTCAGTATTATTAACACGTGTGTGTTTCAGGATTCGTTATGTCTAGGACTAATGATACCATTCTTCCCTCCTTACATGTTAATGATGGGGGGCACTCACACGTTATTAGGGGTATTTGCATCACTACACGCGTTAAGCCTTGAACTATCGAGGCTTTTAGCTGTACGCCTTCACGTATTGTTAATTGGAATTGTAATTAAAACTTTTGCAACTTACAGAGTAGATGTAGTGAAAATTTCGGCACAAAAATTACTCTGGTCGCCACAATGATGATAGGAAGCCTCGGGTATTTGGCGATGGGTACGGCTGTGTCGCTTCTTCAACTCGTGATTATACGACTAATATTTGGTAGGTTTCATTTATGCAACACTTACAGAACGTGTTAAACAGTGGGTAATTAAATTTAGATTCCACAAACCAAACGTTAGACTTGTGTAAAGCTTACAACCTAACCGGCCCACAAAGAGACGCATATACTATAAAATTATGCACTTTGGCCGCAATTGGATTTATTGTGGGACCTGCAATCGGTGGAAGCATTTTCGAAAGCGAAAACGGATTTTACACCCTTTGTTTACAGGCGTTCGTTATGACAGCTTTTTCTGTTGGTAAGTTTTTTTTTGTTTATTAAATCGCTTGGTGGTTAAAATCATAAATTACCTACTTTACAGTGTTAACTCTCTTCATCCCAGCTAACGCTCTCAAGAATAACGATGCTAACACCCAAGAATCTTCGTTCATTAACGTCCTCTCATATGAAATTAAGAGCTTCCTCTCCGACTTACAATACATTAAATGGCGATTTATTAATGTTGTTTTGATAAAACTTTTCCTAGGCATGGGTTTAACTACTATAGCCATAAAATTCTCTTTACTTTTAAGCACTCAGTATAACTTTAGTCCGCTGTATATCGGTTACGCAACTTCATTTCAGAGTTTTGCAATTTTTATCATGAGCTTCCTAGTTCCGGTGATCGATCGAGTTTACGGTGATGATTACATGAAAAAATTGTTCCATTTCTTGCCTCTGTTAGCCATTTTTCTTTCTTGTCTTTGTTACGCAGCAAACTATAGTGTGTATTTAATGAGTTACATTCCGTTTTGCTTTACAAAGTCTGTAATAAGCACCGCATGGAAAGACATGAGCAGTTCTAAGGATGAAAATCATGTGAACTTGTCTAGAGCGTTAGAGGTGGTTGATGTGTTGACTTCTATAGTAACACCTTTACTATTTGGATATGCATGTGATTTGTATGGTCAATCTGGTGTGAAAGCTTTCGCTGTCGTTCCTGTGCTGGTTGCTTCCTACATATCAACTCTTTCAATTCGCTCTATACATTACAAAAAAGACTAATTTGATTGCGCATTAGTTTTCATTCGCTGTATGCTCAACAATCCATTTTGTTTTTAATCAGAAGTGTATTCGTTTGACTATGATATTTTATGTAAGATATTTTATTGTATAAAGACTTTTTAAATATTATATTTTCAAGAGAAATAAATTTCTTTAGTAAAATCCTTGTACCTTACTTATGTAGAAATTTGTCACTTTACAAAAACTACGCAATTTTAAATTTATCAGTAATTTGTTTTTTGTATGTGGTGTTTGAGGAAGAATTGTAAGTGAATATCATAAGGTTGACAATAGTATAACCGAAAAGAAGTTTCACAATAGTATAACTTTTAAATTTTTATCATTTTTTGAAAAGTTACAAAATTTGAATTATAGGCAATGCGATGAAATAAATTAAACGTTGAAAAAACAATGAGGAAATCTCTTTTGTTGAAAGAAACACATAGCAACAAGATTAAAATAAAATTTGAAATAAGTAGGACTTGAAGATTAAAATAAAATTTGAAATAAGTAGGACTTGGTATGACAATTTTTTAGGATTTACTAGAACTGGCAACACTGGTTTTAACATAAAAAAGACTGTTGTACTGTGTGATCCGAAATTATTTAGATAAGGGGAGGGAGGTTGTGAAAATAAAATCAGAGTCTTAGCTTAATTCAAAACTTTTAATTTGACATTTATTTTCCGACTCCTGTCAAATCTGTTAATTGTATAAATATTTTAAAAGTTGTAGAATGGTCAGCAAGCTATCTCGTGGCATTTGAAATTGGTCGTTATGATATTAAGTCGCGTTCTGAGCAAAGTTCTGAACAAGTTCAGATCTGCTCGGAGCTAGTTCGACAAAAGATCTGAACTTAGTGAACGCTTCTGAACTTTTCGCGAACCGAACCCGATCCGCGAAGTAGCGATAAGATGAAAGGGTTCGGAGTTCGGACAAGTTGCAAGCCAGCTCTGAACTCATTCTGGCAACAACTGAATAGTAGCGAACCAGTTCGGGACTTTCATATTGAAATAATAACTTCAATAGATTTTGGTGTGTACAAGCCGAAAAGTTCTTACCCTGCTTTGAACACGTTAGTTCTGAACTAGCTCCGAGCTACTTCGGAAACAGTTTTTGATGAATACACACCATTAGAGAGTTTTAACAAAACCTTATGTATTAAATTAGAAGATTTACTATTTTTTTCTATTGTCGTCAAATGTATCTTAACGTTTTAGTTTTGACAGTGGTCAATAGGTATTGTTTGTATCAATTGAGCTAAGACTGGATTTTTATTTTTCATAGCCTCTCCTTATCTAAATTATTTTGGATCGCACAGTATATTAAAAAATAAGTTTCATAAAACACGCGCCCATTTTGAAATTTAAATATGGGAAAGTTCTGCTTTATTACGTGGGGTGACGTTGACGACATGGCGGTTAAAATAATTTCAAACAAATGCCAATTTGAAGGTTATGTTTATAACTTGAGATGCCAACATGTCAATCAAATGTCAATTTGGGAGTTACCCAACCCAAATTTTTTTTTTATAGAGGAAGGTCAATAAATGTCGCTGTATATGTTGTCGCCAACCTAATAAAATAAAATAAAATTAAGTTGCTGCTATGAATTTTGATAGACCTCAAAATCCGACAAGAAAAATATTATGACAAATCCACACCACTGACCACTGATATGAGAATTCCATACCACTGATCTGACTATGATAACCACCTCATGTAGCTTAAACACATTTAGTTAAAATTATTTTTGACCGATAATTACCGGTTATGCGCTTAAAATCGGTGCTTGTGTTTTTGAGTAATGACACAATCGCCATCTAGCGAAAGTATTGATAGTTTAGATGTATCGATTTTTCAATAAATAAGAGGTATGTTCCTGCGAAGTTCTGGACTAGTTAATCTTTGTGGACTAGTTTGAAACTGTCAAATATATTCGCCCATCGAATTAATCACTGCTTTCAAGAACTGCCTTAAATGTGAATCGGCGCAAGCTTCTGACGGTTTCGAACCAGTCAGGGACTGCTGCAGGAACAGACCTACTGATTGAATCGTTCTTTTCAAAAACTATACTGAATACGAAAAATGAAAAATTTTCATTATGTCACTTCTGAAGCGGGGGTGCGATATGTTCTGGGCGCAAAGTTTAGGTATATGTAAAGTCAGGGCATTTAAGACAAGAGCGCACATGTTAGGGACGCATATGACTTTTCAATTAAAAATGAAACATACGGTATGTAAAAAAATTGTTAATAATTTTATATGCATGTATTTTTGTGCGGTATTTTATTGAAAGCTGCGATTTATTTTTGAAAACTAAGAATTCAAGGTTTATTATCATAAATAACATTCAAATGATGTTAAAAAATTTTAAATAATCCAATGTCGATTAACGTTATTAACCTTGAATGTAATTATTAATCAGTAATCACACTTGTTGATAGTAAATTTTGCCTTTGGCAATGATGACGCAACAGTACTCAACTCATTATCGAAGTGTCTAGGATATTTATTTCGGGATTATCAATAATCAGTACGTGATGTACATTTTTTCTAATCTTATCGTCCGCAATTGAATTTATAATTTCACTCAATCACTCGCCGTTAGATTGCTCATTTTTATTTACCTATAAACGCCTGTAAGTATACTCTTTGGCAACCAAAATGGTGCTGTCCTTGATTTACATATTAAGTTTCCTGGTAAATATTTTCTTAATTTTATGTATGTATTTCGGTAAAATAATGCCAGTTTTTTTAAGGATATCTTTTGTTTTGCGCTGTTACTTCCGGTACTTCCGATTCACCTGCTGGAGATTGGCGGTTCAAGATTTCTGTTGGGTGTATTGGCATCACTGCATGCCCTGTTGCAATTATTAACTGGCCCTCTTGTAGTAAGATATTTTAAAAACATTCTCTATATTTAAAATTATTTTGAATTGCTTTAAAAAGGGATTACTTTTTGTTTTAAAAATACGTTTGTCCGGAAATGATAATTTTTCTTTACAAAAAAAAACTCAATGTTTCACAATTTGCAATTTTACAATTAATTTAAACTGTCCAAATTTATAATTTTCTTTTAATTTTATTCATCTAGCTTAGCTTGCAAGTAGTTCAAAATTAATTAAATACTTCTTACTGTTTCTAACTCACACAAACTTTCAAAATGAGTTTGGCTAAATAATAAAATTTGAAGAAGGTAAAAATGTTAAACACAGCATTTTATTTTAGGGAAGTTGGAGTGATTCAATAGGACGCAAAACGCTTCTTTTTTATTCCTTCTTTCTATGTTTCTTGAGCAACCTACTACTGACATTTACATCATCTCTCACATTATACATTGCATCAAGAATTTTATTAGGTAAAGACCAAGTAAACTCCGATGCAGCCACTTTATATTTTTTCGGATTTTAGGATTGTCTTGCCACGTCCAGATCTTAACTAAAGCCCTACTCGCGGACAATGTGCCCAAAGAAAACCAAAACGCCGCCTTTGCCAAAATCGGAGCAATCATGGGGATTAGCTTCATAATTGGTCCAATCCTCGGAGGAGTTCTGAACACTTTTGAAAATGGCTTCGTTTACATCGGCCTAATTTTAACCGGAGCAAGCCTCATTGGCACTGGTAAGAAAATCAGCAGTTACTCTAAGTAACATTAAAAAAATTATTGATTTTTTTTTTGAAGGAGTTGCCTCACTTCTTCCCGAGGTTGTACCAAAGAAATCAAGTAAAAAGAAACAGCTTTCGGTACTGAGGGAGTTAACAAGCGCTTTCACTAACTTGCGAAACATAAAGTGGGACGTATTTTGGGATGTCTTCACATTTAAGTTCCTCGTGGAGTCTTCGTTCTCCGCTTACTTCTCAACGTTCGGCATCATATTAATAGACCTGTATGGTGCGTCACAACAGCAAATGGCTCTAGTACTTTCGTTCTTCAGCATGCTCACAATAGTAGCGAATATATCGTTTGATAAATTAAAGAAAAGTTTATACAAAGATGACTTGCGTGGCTTTCAGAGGAACCTGCACTGTTTCATCGGCATGAGTTTGGTGTTCGCCATGAATTATTTGGGTGATAGTTTTTGGATGTACGTCCTGATGATGATTCCCCTGGCGTTTACGCGAGTAATACTGGATGCGACGTGGATGGAAATGTTGATAAGTCGAACCCCAGAGTCCGAGAAAGGCACTGTGATGGGTAGTTATGAAAGCGTCGTGCAAATATCTAGTTTAGCAACGCCTGTGCTAACCGGGTACGTTGGGGAAGTCTGGGGTTACGGAGCGACACCCCCAATTAATATCATTCCAGTCGCAATAGGGAGTTTCGTCGCGAATTATTGTTACAAAAAGACCTTGTTGGCCGATGTTAAAAGTGATTAAGAAAGACTTGTAGCTTAAGTAAGTATTTATTAATTATCACATACCTAACTGTTGAAATAAAGACTGTAAAAAACAACCTATGTTTTGCCTATGTTTTCCTCTAATGCTTTTAGCATCTTTAGCTCCTGCTTTTCTTGAATTTTCCTGATGGCTTCCTTGATGTCTTGTCGGTGGGATTTATTTTCGGGAGGGTATATTTCGCGTTTCATTTTCGTTACCCATTCCTCAAAGTATTCGGGCTGATTGAAGTAATGGAACAGTGCAACGGGGAAAGTCATGTATAATGCCATCTTGGCAACTTCCAGACGCCATCCACCCATCCCTAAAAGTAAAACATTAAATAAGTTCTAGTTTTTCTTTAGTGTAGTAACAATTTACTTGCGGAAATGTGTCGTTAGACACTTCAAAACTTTTCAAAATTTTAGGTTATATTTACTTCTAGACTTTTAAAGTAGGAAACTGTTTCAAGTTATCAAGTGACATCTATTGACTAGTACGTTAACTATAAGATAATCTCACTAATTTCAAAGTCAGATATTTTTGATATTTCATAGAGTTCGAATTTTGTGCTTCTAGAATATTAGAGCCGTTTTTTGGCGGTGCACTATTTTGAAATTATTTTTATTTCGTATGTTTCGAAATGTGCATTTTTTAGCGTTGAAACAATGACGTCATGTTTTCAAACGGCTGCATACATTTCAAAACGCTGTGAAATTATTTTTTGAAATTATTTCAAGGTGGAGTGGGGGTTAAAAGTAACAAGTTAAGTGCTACTCATAACCTGCAAACCGATTGTGTTTTGAAACGGTATAGGAAAGTTATTTTAGCGGGATCATCATTAATGACGTCAGAATTAAAACAGTTTTGAAACAGCACCATTCAGTTTTAAAACAGTTTTGTACGCCAAAAAACGGCTTAGGATTAGAATAATGAATCATAAAAATATTGCATTCTTATCACCTCGAAATACCAGAGTGTTGTATAGGTATCCAAAAGTTTTCCTTTCGCTATTTGAATGCAGATAACACTTCTCTGAAGTTGGCTACAGATAATTCTGGTGTTGCTCCCTTTTAGCACAGATTGTAAGAGATTTCTGCAGATAGCCAACGAGATAGGAACGAATGGACGCTCTAAAAATAGTTATTAAAAAAATCAATAGATATCACCTGTATGCACAAAATCGAAAATTGAGCATTTGTTACAAACCATTTGCTAAATCTGAAGCTCAATTGGCTCATTTACCGCCAGATGTCGCTTTTAAGTAACAGAGAAATAAGTTTAAAGTGCGACCAGGACACGAAAATGTGATGTACGGTCATAACATGCTGTTAATTCGCCTTTTAAACTTTGCATCACACCTCTTAAGAATTTGTTTAAATGTTACTTGCTTATATTTACAGGTTTCGGTTTTCCACTCTGCTATTGTAACAGTAGCGCTGCCACTTATTTGGTGAGCGGCCTCCAAACTAAACCAAGGTGTCTCCAAATTGGGGCGTGAAATTTAGAACATTTGTTGAGCCATCTGTCTAGTTCTGTTATCTGTGCTTCTAGTAACGAAAAGTAACTTTGAATGAAGCACGCAATCAATCAAATAAAGGACTCTGTTATTTATTAATTTAGGAAGGTGATATTTTTTACGTTAACTTAGTTACTAACTCATAGATGGCAGAAGCTTATACTTATCTTTAGTTGGTAGAAGTAACATTGTAACAACCACTAATCTACTTTCTATTTGAATCAGTAATTTGAATTTGAATTTATTTGTGAAATATTTTCGTATTTTGCAATTTTTAATTTTGGTAAAAGAGAGTAATTATTAAATAAAAATAAATTCGTGTTGTATCATGATTAAAAAAAAGAAAATTAGTTGAGTGAAGTTTTAAACAATGTGCCAAATGAATAAAACGAAGCAAATGCTTTTACTTCTGTTAGAATTTCTTTTAAAGCTTAAATATGTGGAAAAATTTCAATTGCAAGTCATTATACAACCCTTTTATTAAAATTTTTATTATGTTAATTATTTTGAATTTCATTTTTCTTCAGATATTTGTAGTTTTCATTGAAAAATTTGAAGTAAAAGCATTATGCTCAATAGGTTACTGATGTTATGAAATTCTCTTTTTAAACGAGTTTCACTATTAACATCAATTTCATTTACAAAAAAAAGAGAATTAAAGCAGGTTCTTGTCTGATGAAAATTGTATCACAAAATTCTTTGAAATGGTCCGTTTTAAAGAATTTGTTATAAAAAGAAGAAATTGTGACTTTAATGAAAAATTATTAAAAACTGAAAAAAAAAATACAGAGTGGTCTAGAATTACTGAAACCTCACTCTAACATTTTTGACGTTTAATATATATTATGCAAAATGTCACTAGTAATTCTGATGTTTAATATAAATTTTGACAGAAATATAAGCTCAGTAAAAGCCTAACACGTAAAAGTATAACCGCTTTGTTGTTGAAATAATATTTTTCTCATAAAATGAGTTACATATTCACCGGTTCGGAAACATTTCAACACACAAATATATATGTTAAATTTATCTTCAATACCGTGAAAGTGTAATATTTCTCCGTTTTGTATATTCAAAATTTTTAACTACTATACAAGTAATTGAGCTGGTTCTTTTCCGATGAAAATTGTTTGACAGCTTCTTCCGAAGAAGCCGTCAAACGATAGTGAAACGTAAAGTGTTTGTGCGCCATTTAGTGTCCGTTTAAAAAAGTTTGTGATACTATACAAGTAGTTAAATAAACATCAAAAAGAGTTACTTTGACAAAATAAAAGAATGGTTTTCACTACATCAGGTGAAATTTTCACTCTTTTGGTATAACGTTTAATTACTTACTCCTTAAACTCCGCAAAATTTTTATCTGTGTAGGATGGATAATATCTGGCCCACTATCTTCTCTTTTGCAGAGTTCAACAAAGTTTTGTAATTTGAATACAAACGCTGAAATTTAAAAGCAATTAGCATAATTTTGGGAGATATCATCATCAAAGATTCTATCAGCTGAAGAAAAAACGTGTGAAGAGATTTTTATCAACACAACTACTCGAGATCTCAATAGTAAATTTGTAGTTAAAATTCCACTAAAGTATTATCCATCTCTACTAGGTAATTCACAGCATTTAGCTTTGCAGTGATTTTGTTCTTTAGAAAACAAATTAACAAAATTACAACAAACGTATTCTGATTTCATATTGGAATATGAGCAATTAGGGCACATGTCAAAGGTCGATAAAAAACAGCAGACAAGTGAAGAAGCATATTTTCTTCCGCATCATGATGTTTTAAAAGAGCAAAGTATAACTAGCAAACTTAGAGTAGTATTTGATGCTTCCGCTCTTTCTGATTCTGGTTTTTCTCTCAACGATATGCAGTTGATCTATTGTCAATTCTTCTCAGATTTAGCCAACATAATTTCGTAGTTTGCGCGGATATTGAAAAAATGTACAGACAAGTGCTCATTGATCGTAGCCAAAGAAATCTGCAGCAAATTCTATGGAGAGCAGATCGTTCAAAAGATATGCAGACTTACATGTTAAACACTGTAACCTATGGAACTGCATCAGCTTCTTTCCTTGCTATTCGGTGTTTGAAGCAACTCGCAGTTGAAAATGCAACTGTTCATCCTGTAGCTGCTTATATCATTGCACATGAGTTTTATGTTGATGACATGTTAACTGGATCAAATTCTGTTGAAAATACTATTAATTTAGCTAGAGAAGTATCATCCATTTTAAAGTCGGCTTGTTTCAATTTGCGAAAGTGGCTATCCAATAATGAAGAAGTTTTTCAGAATATTGAAGCAGTTGATTCGCATATGTATTTGGTGATTCGGTCCAGGAAACATGATCCAATCATAGAAGGAAGTCTTCCGGATTTAAAGGGTAATTTGAAATCATTTTCAGTAGTGCATATCAATGACACATTTCCTTTTGAACGTTTTTCAAAACTTATAAAGTTAAAACGCACTGTTGTTTATTGTTTACGTTTTATTTTCAATTGTAAAAATCCGAACGACAGAAAAACTGGAAATATTGATGTAAATGAATTGAATGATTCATTAAAGTCTTTGATTAAAATGTTTCAATTCGAAAGTTTTCAAAATTATCTTGTCTTCGAAAAAATCAGCCTCGCCCTCTTCAGTCAAAAAACAATTTATCAAGTTTAAATCCTTTTATTGGCTGCATTCGATTCGCAACCGAAATCAATTCATTTTTATCAGTAGGTCACTTAGAAGTGATCTGGATCAGTTTCGTTACGTTTCGCTTATACGAATCGAACGCGTAAATTCGTATTGAATCGATTTAGATCAATCCAAATCGGTGAATTGAATGCAGCCATTGATGTAGAAGGTATTCTCAGAGTAGGTGGCGGATTGCAATTATCGAAGTATGAATATGATCAAAAATGTCCCATATTGCTTTCAGCCGAACATTTCCTAACGAAAATTATCTGTATATACGAACATGAAAAACTGTTAGGGTGCGTCCAAACATGTGACGTATCTGCGTAACCGATCATGATTGGATATGATACGAAAGAATGATGCACTCACACTTAATTGCGTCTCGTATCAGATTTGTTATATCCGTGTGTGCGTTTATTTTCCGACTTGATGCAACTGATCGACTGTTGCACGTTTGTCACTGTGAAATTAGCTACTGCTACCTATCCATCCAGTGGGTTGATGCTTCGGCGAAATTCCGACTCCGTATCGTATCCGCGTTCCAAATGATACAAAGAAACGATACGGGGATGCGTCACGGCAACACGTCCACACTTGGCTGATCATGATACACGATCACGATCGGATACGCGGATACGATACATGTTTAGACGCACCTTTACATGCAGGAGCGCAATCGATGCCTGGCATCAATTCGAGAAAAGTATTGGTCTTTGGGAGGAAGAAATTTGGTTAAAAAAGTTATTCGTAATTGTTTTAAATGCTTTAGAGCAAACCCCACTCAATAAAATCCAATTATGGGGTTGCTTCCACAATCACGAACTGATCCAATGCCTTCATTTTATAATATCGGTGTTGATTATGCAGGTTCGTTTTTCATTAAAGAATTTTAATATCATATTTGTCTCTTTGTATGTTTTTCAACCAAATCAATTCATTTAGATTTAGTAACAGAATTAACAAATGAGGCATTTGTTTCCGTTGTATATTTTATCAAGTTTAGAATTTAGGAAAGTTTATGCATTTTCAATATATCCGTAAAGCACGAGTACGTTTGTTTATTTTATCTTATGGTTTGGGTTAAGATACGGGATGCGTCTCAAGTACAGGGACGGAAGGAAAGAAAAGTGCCAGCGCTCAGTCGAGGCGCGGTCCTTGAGGGCGAACGTTTTGGTAAAGTTGCGCTAATTACGCAAACGGGCTCGCGAGTGTTGTAATAAATTGCAAGGACATGTAATGAAGTAATTGTGCAAGCGTAAAAGGTTTGCTGATGGTAGATGATGCTCTGAGGTAGAGTAAGGTGCCAATCACGTTGTGTCCGCTGATGGCTCGGACAGAGAGTAAGAGATTGGGCATTCTTTCATAAGGGTGATCGCTCTGGATTCGCCCATAAATGGGAGAGAGTCGAGGATCATCTCACCTGTATACGGCACCTGACCATATCCGCCTGCTGCAGAGGCGTGAGTAGTAGATGCAGGGAAAAACAACTAGTTGTAATACCTGTAATCACCTAGGTGATTGCATTGTGCTTTCCAAGAAAGGTCATGACTTGGTGTTGACTGGGCTGTGGCCAGTGTAGCAACACTGTGGAACGAAGGTCGTCTTTCTTCGTATCAAAGGGCACGACAAATACAACATTTCTGGAAACGCTGGGCTAAAGAATACATCTCCGAACTCCAAGAGTTAAATGGAAGCAAAACCAACTTCAGCTACAAAAAGGACAAATGGTTCTCGTCAAGCAGGACAATCTACCTCTCTTCTAGTGGCTCTTGGGACGTATCATTCAGATGCATCTCGATCCAGATGGAATTTCCAGAGTAGCATAATATGTATGTAAATGATGAAAGCGTGTGAACCCTAACAAATCGACATATACAGCGTGGACATGATTCCAATAGATTGTTCGGATGTTGCAAGTAAGTCTATTTTAAATCTTATTACTTCTTTATTTTTGTGAAATTTGAAGACTAAAAGTTGTTCCATTAAGTTTTAGCAAACGCTTTAAGCCAGATTTTCTGTACAAAAAAAGTCTCTTTTTTAGGATTTCTTATCTTACCGCAGAAGTTGAAGACGAAGAAAAAGAAGAAGATTTCAGGAATTTAAATTCAGCAAAAATCAGTTTTGGTGCCAGAAACGAGGTTCGAGTGCAAGAAAGATTATTGTGACGTGCCGTATTATATCTCTCGGTGAACATTTAAATGGCGAACAAAAGGAAGTTTCCCCTTTCAGTGTTTCTCGTGTAAATTAATGACGCAACATAAATCGCACGTACGCTTATCTAGACGGAGGTACAGTACTCTGCAGTAGTAGCTGGTAGTATGAGAGGCCATGGACAGCTATTGTGATGTGGGAGTAGCAGGATATCTCCGTGTTGATCTCACACGTGGGCCGTGGGGTAGGTCGCGGCCGCACGCCCTATGCTAATGGCCCACACATCTGAACGTCCATTACTCACTTGCAACTCTCACACGTCGATATTCTTCCGTCACGGTGCATCTTACTTGTTATAGACAATCGCCTTCTTTATTGTCCCACGGACCGTGGCTCTGCATTATATATGGTTCATTGTCGAACGCCATCAGATTATTGCTTCGTTACTTACCTCCCGGTCTGTTTGATTGAAAACTTCATTGTTCCTCTACCACAATAAAAAATGTTGGTGTACCTAATCGCGTGTAAGTAGGGAACTTAAACGTTTTAATAAGTATGGCACGTTGTGTAAGGTGTCATATCGTTTGTTCCGATCATTTCACTGAGTATATCGCATGTTAAGTACCTAGATAGCTTCTTCTGCGGCAAGCTATTAACAATAATTCCTCAGATGTATCATTTTATATACATATAAATTTGTATTGAGCAATCATCTGTCAAAATTCAATAACGAACAAGGAAGCAGAGCAGTATTAAAACTTGAGTTTGGTAAAACCCTGTATTTTAATACCTCTGAATATTTTTATCACGGCCTACTCTGAATCATTTTATTTTCGATCGTGTGGTATAATTAGTCATGTATTGGTACTTTCAGCTTAAAAATTTAACGACGTCGTGGTGGAGTGAGGTTATTGCCGCGTTATCATTAAAAATTTTAAATTATCGGAACGCTTCGGAAATTCTTCCAGTGTGGTTGAGTCGTTAAAGCTGCGCAAGTTGACATATAAACAAGTTCGAACTTTTTTTTATTAATAGCCGTATTACCCCTTCGAAGATTGCCGTCTTCCTCCGGGGGGGGGCATAAAGAAGCAGTTTTAATTCCCGCCGGACATTTATGCCCGTCGTTATTATATTTTTTAAATCAATTTAATTATAAAGTTGTACATTACGCCGTAGCATGAAATTATGCAAAACTACATAAAACTGTTTGCCCGAGCGTAACCAGATATTTGACAATTTTAATCTACGGAGTCGGCAAGAAATAAACGCGCGCGGTTTTTATGGGCATCGACCCGGTGATTCTCAACGGCATACCAGAGCTTGTCGTTACAGTTTATGGTCATTGATATTCTGCGAAAGTATTAATTTGCATTTTCAAGCGCCTTAGCACGATATAATCGAGAGCGGGAATTTCTTAAATGGTCGCTAATTGATTATGATGGTCTTCTAAATGTATTTATTATGTACACCTTATAGGTAATTATATTTTATTGCGTTTCAGTTTTTCATTATATATTTTCATACAAATCATATGCATAGATATTAATTAAACATATACAATACAATATTGTAGGTCTTGCAAGTCACTTAATGAAATAGAATGCATCTCATTCTGCAAGTTCTAAAGACGTGTGCGGGGGGCCTTAATTACTGTCGATTTTTTTACGTTGTATTAGAATCCAATGAATAATCTGTAGCTGACATTTTTTTTGTAAGAGTAAAATGGTTTCCATTCCCATAACAGTAAATTCTCATAAATGTTGTGGTCCTAAAAGCAATCGCCGGTTTATTGTTAATGTTTGCAAGTCAAATTAGTTTTTTAATTGTGATCTCGCAACGCGGGGGTGTAGGAACAGCTACACACCTGCATTGTCTATCAGGAACACGGGCTCGTAGGAGGAATACAAATAGCTCGGTCCCATCCCGTATTTCTTATTTGCGTGCGATGTTTCTTGCTTAGTCACTCAATTTTTATCGGAGACACCTTTACTATTGTTCTATAACTTTCAAATGTTGTACTTTAAAGCGTACACTGCCTATAAGACTTGCCATATAGATTACATTCCTTTACGAGGCGTGTGAGTTTCCATTCTTCCATTGCATTGAAGAAGCAACTTCAGTATTTATTGCCGGATAAAATATGTATGTAAATACATACATCGATTGGCAGAAAAATGTCAGTAACTTTCAGTTCCTTCGATTTAAAGCGACGTGGAATATTGAATACACTTCTAAGACACTTTTCAGGATCCTTCATAATTTATTATAATTAATTCTAATCTTAGGACTTACGAAGCAAAACAGATAGACGAAAGATTGCTGGGGACACAAAATAAATAATAATTTTTGAGATCACCAGACATTACGTCCTCAACTAAGGAAGAAAGGAACCAAACGTGAAACCAAAGTTGGGTCAGGAGGACGACGACATAATGGAGAGACTTCGAAGAATCAACAGCAACAAACGAACGGTGAAAAGCAACTATAGATAATGAGGATGAAGAAACTTAAGTTACTTAAAAAAAAAAACGAAACCTGTAGATGTATGTTACGTACTCAACGTCATGTTTTGATCGAATAAAAAAGTAGTAGTACGTAACTTTAAAAAACGCCGAAGGCAGTACGGGTTATTTTAATGGACGATTTAGTTTGCAATGAAGCTGTTAAATTTGACAAGTCTCAAGTGATGAGATTGTTTACACAATGAATTCGAATATCAAACTAATTGAATCGTAGCGAGTAGTCAAACGAATCATTTTAGAATTCCTCTGCTCTCAGTACGGACCCTCGCTTTTTTTTCAACGCAATTAAATTATAATAAAAAATTTCGATCTCACACTACAATTATCCTTCAAGCATCCTCGGCGTTCTCATATAATTCTGTAACTACCACGTATGGGTTTCAATTTCAAACAGTATCATCATTATCATTATAATGGGTATCTACATAGTTGAAATTAAAATGGAATTTCTGCAAGTAAGTAAATAGTTGTATTCAAACGGCCTTGCCATTTAACTTTTATAAGTACTCGCTTGCTTCGCGGGTGTCATCAGTCGACGGTGACCGAGTTAAAACTTCTGAAAGTTCCGTCGACCTTGGAGATTTCTATTATACTCTATATATAGATTCTTGATCGTTATGTGCATTCGAAATCACTTTTTTCTTGCGCGTTGACCTAGGTTTGTGTTTGACATTTTCTTTGGGACGGTCATTTATTATGCTTTCGCAATTTTTTCGCCGGCGACGAAAAAAACTGTCTGCGGACGTTACTTTTTCATCTCTGTTAAATCTACAGGGTGACTGTTAATTAATTATTTCATACACAATTCCAGTTATTTTTGAAATTGTTAATAATTACGTCGCGTAGAAGAAACGACTCAGACTTTCGTTCCCAGCTGTTAAACGTGCAATAAAACGAAATTGAGATATTTGTGAACAGGCAATCATAAAATTTATAGTCCTATTATACTGCTGCGTTTACAAAACGTGGCGTCGTATTTCGTACGCAGTGCTGCAGTTTGTTTTGGGGTAATCTGTGGTATTGATTCTCCTATGGGTTTTTTTTGCTGAAACAATTGTTGATTCTTGAATAGACAGCCTAAGAAAAAATGCAGTACACAGTAGATGAACGAAATAAACACACTCATTAAAGTGTTTTGTAATTTTATGATTGTTACGGTACGGCGACCTTTAAACGGAATTGACGTGATCGGCTGAAATATCAATTCCAAAATATTTACTTGACCAACGCAAGAATTAGCGCGAAGTTTATTTTGAAACAGAACTGATGGAACTGTTATACAGAAATATAAAATATTTGAGCGGTCAATGTGCTCGGTGACTGTAAACAATTTAATTGACTGCAATTTGAAACAACAACAACATAAAACAACACGATGTTAGAGCACCTTCAGCAAAAAGCTCATGTAAGCTCCGTCATCATAAAAAGGACTAGTTAGCAAGTAACATCATGTAAATATATCGAATTAATTTATTCGCACCACGTGTAATAAATTCGAATGAAATGCACTCGGAAGAAGCAGAAGAAGAAAAAAAAAACCCTATTAAAGCTCACACTCGGTGGGCGGCAAATAAACGGCGTCGTGAGGTATGATATGAGCAGAGAAGTAGTATGTGGAATAATTGAAAGTTGTAACATTTGCATGCGTTTCCGCGTCGCAAAAGGCGCGCCCAGGGGGCGGTGTGGGTGCGACTGAAACCGGACTACACTTCGTTTGTCTCTTATGTCATCAAAAACAACAGATCACGAATATGACATAACGCACATGCTCGCACACTCGGTATAGAACCAGTTTCATGAAACCATTTAAGAGCTATTTTAATTAATTTCTAAATTTAGTTTAAACGATAAGCATCATTTGATTTATTGATCCGTCAGGTGATTTGCTAAATTATTACCGATCCGGCCATTAATTTTAATTTTTTTTATTGTTGTATATTTATTTCCTTAGACGGGATTCGTCTTAATTACGGGGAGAAAAAGTGCTATCGCAGATCTAGTAATGATGTTAATTGCGTGTCTACTCTACTTGAAAACGTTTTTCTGTTCTCGGAAAACTTAACACTATTAAATGTAGTCTTACAATAATCAGTCAGGCATGTTACTGGAAAGCCAAGCAATAATATAGTAAATCTAATAACAATATTATGTTACACAACTTTTCGATTGAAAACAAGGTAATTAATTACAAAAATTGCCAAAATCTATTACTCTCTGGAAAACTGAAATACCTAAAATGTTTCCCATGTTCTATTCTTTCACCATGTTTTCTTTGTCGGTCTATTCAAGAATCACCTTGTACATTATTAGACATTGTTGATTAGCGTAATTTCGAAAGCATTCGCATATTTTGAAAGTGTCAGTTAAGCGAATTTGAAACAGGTCGAATTCTTGGCCATGGTCAAGGAAAGCAGAAGAGGAATCAAAAGTCAAAGATGAACAAAAGAAGCACACCTCAGGATAATGGCACCAAGGAACCAATTCTCCAATTGATGATGAATTGTTAATGGAGGTCATCTGGTTACACTTCGAACTATTCGTCTTGTGTCACGCTCCTTAACTTCTCAACATCGGTAGTAGTTTAGAATGATGCAGACTGAGACTGAATTGGCACCATCTCGTCTCTCTCTAGGGATTCACGATGGTTCAATCTGAATTTGAAGAAGTTGTGATGGAAGGGGTGATTACGCTGCTTTACATCAGCTGTTGTCCCAGGAAAGCTTATTGGCGATGGGCGTGGTTTGAAGATGTTGATTTAGGCGCCAGAGTGAACAATTACCCAACTGAAGAAGATAATGCGAAATACTGTTCCCAAATTATCTCGCATTCGCAATAGCTTTCGCAATAAGTCCAGGAGATTTTTACTTTACTCACTTATACGTTGAAGGTGAAGGTATAAATGTACAAATATACAAACAGCTACTTTAATTACTCGTTCAAAGTAATTACAAATGTCACAAATAAGCTGATCTCTGAATAAACTATGACCATAACGATTCAAAAATATTGCACCCGGGTGTACAATTTACTTAATTAATCTACACGATATTCCAGATCGAATCCGCATTGTCGTTTAATACAACAATTTAATTCAACTAGACAAAGATGTAAGATTTGTCGAAAATTCGCTCTTAAATAATGCAGCGTCGCAAAACAGTAAAATAAAATAAAATACGGTACGAACTCACGCAGTTAAAAAGGGGGTCCTGTAGGTCGAAGATCGTCTTCGTCTTTCGCTATATCTTCTGCGCGAAGTACGAAATGGCCAAGCACCCTCCAGCCGGACGCGTACGTTGTTTTCGGCCGTATTCAACCACGGGACGAGTACGATGAGTTCCGAAAGTACAAAGGTGAAAGGTACCATGATGAAAAAGAAAATATCCAGAAGTAAAAGGTACCCAAAAATAAAAAAGATACAACGTGATTAGGAATCAAGATGACGTCAGCCGTTAGCCATATTATAGCTTTGTTCCTGCAGCAGTTCTGGATTAGTCCGAAACTGTCAGATATATTCGCCCGTCGAATTTATCACCGCTTTCAAGAGTTGTGTTAAATGTGAAACTTTGATCGGAGTTTGCATTTGACAATTTCGGACCAGTCAGAGACTGTTGTAGAAACAGGCCTTATATTACCAGGATTTTTATGTAAAAGCCAAGCCTTGACAGAGTTAAAGGAATCTTCCCTAATCGTTAGCGGTGCTCTTATGATATAAGTTTTCCTAATCTTTTCAGCAAAAACTTCGATAATTCAAACACAACGATACAAGAATTAGCACAGTCAGTGTCGGTGCTAGCGTCTTTGCCGCCCGCATGCAATTTTTATGTAAGCGCCCCCCTCCGATAATGATCCACGCACACTTCGTCCCATAATTGCATGCATAAAATTTTCACTAAAGTTTTAGTTTGACAAATTTTAATAATGGTAATAGTGAGGGGGAGGGAAGGTTCCCCGGCGAAAGGTCTCCCTTTGAGAAAATAAAATTCTAGAAGTTTGTATTGCGTCTTAAAATCTCATATTCACGAGCACTTTAATAATCTTACAGAAACTTGTAAATTTGCTAGTACTTTTAGCTAGTGATTGACAGAGGGCGCCACTAAGTTTCCAAAACATGTTAATATTAGCTTCTGCTACATTTGATCATGCAATAGAAAATTTGTAAAAATGATTTTTCAGCCGAAAAATTTAGTATTCGCTCTTTTGATGACTTTTCATCTTTCAAATATTTTAGTAATGCCAAATGGAATTTGACCAGTATGAAATATACACCGTCACTTCTTTGCTTGTTTTACGTCAATGTACGTCATTTTTCAACGCTACATGACGTCATTCTCCGTCATATTACGGCCGCTGCATTACGGTACAGGAAACCCAGGCTTGAGTAATGTCGAGTCCACTTTCGCGGGCGGGGGAAGATTGTGTTGCGGGGCTTAAATCGTTTCAAGAGCCAATACCGGCCGTTTCTTGCACCCAAGGGATGACGATATTCTCAACCAGGGTAAAACTACCACTAAAAGCCTAATAGAAGAGAGAGAAACGCGTTAACAACAGAGCATCGCACAAAATGGCCAACAAAACATACGTGTTCCTTATTTCAACGACAGGCTTTCGAAAAGCTGTTTAACAAGCTTGTAATTCACTCGGCGTGCTTTAACAAATCTCGGAGAAGATTCCGTTTCAGGTTTCAATCACAAAACTCCACGAAAGAAACACAACGATTGAAGACACAATTAACGTTACGCACGGCTCGAGCGCTGTTGCGAGAATGACTGCGACGCCCTTCCACTATCTCTACGACGGAAGTCGTTACGAATGAACTTAGATCTAACCGGGCGACAGAGTGAAATGGAGATATACAGTCGGACTAAATAACAACGTATGGTCTGGTTATAAATGTGTGAAATATGATAAAAATCACGTACGCATACTGAAGTTGGCTGCCAATTATTATGGAATAACTTAAATGAATTTTTCAACCGTAACAAGATCTTCCATTGCTCACGGGAGTGATTCTTCTTTGGTATTCATAGAGACACTTTGACAGCTGTACGGTACATCGAGGATGCTTACATGTGCTTATCTTCTTGTAGGAAGCCCGTGTTATGGCCACCTAAGTCTCCTGATTTGTCGCCGATCAAGCATGTATGGGAGGGACACGATGGGGAAGACTTTATACTATCTGTAACTGGAACTGATTTTCCATTAAACCTAATTTGAGTTTAACTTAACTCGCAAATTACCTGAGTGATAGCAAGTGAAGCAGTTTTTGAACACGAGGCCTGCGTCATTACACACGAGGCATCATCGGTATATTGACATGCAGATGCAAATGGAAATGGTTGTTCTGGATCATTAACGTAGATTATAAACAACAATGGGCCGAGAATAGAATCTTGCGGCACTCCTTTACTCATTACTTTAAGGTCAGATCAATTACACGCATACTGATGTGCATTTTGAAGTTATGTTTAAACTATTTTTAATTTCTGCTTGGTCAGTTTATATAACGTCGTAAATTATTTTTAATGAAGAACAAAACATAACGTAGTCGCGCTGTACTGCACACGATCGGCTGATGTGACTTATTTACGGCGAGTTGTCAATGTGAAAGGCCAAAGGGTGTTCATTCGGTCCTCTGCAGTATGCACTTGCAGGCCAGTGCACCGTCTCTCTGTGAAAAAACAAGTCGTTCACGCCGGCATTGTCATCGATGCAGCGGCAGCAGCAGCGGCCGGTTTTTCACAAAACACAAAAAGACTGCGCTGCACTCCGCTCGTCACTGCAGCCAGCTACTTTGTCAATTTGTGCTGTCATTTAAGCGTAAGATTAGGCTTTGACGGCTTTGATAAAATTCAAATGCGCCAGTCGCGTTACCAATCTTTTTTTTTTACTAAGTGCATCAGAAATTTTTACTGCACAGCCACAATGGAAAATCGTTGAAGCTATTCAGACGATGCACGTCCGTGTAAAATCGGCGAATTTTTTCAGGAACGATGGAGCTTTTTGCGGTCGCTGAAATAGGCTGTTCAACTCGATTGTATTTTCTCTTTCTCGCGCGCTCGCTCGCCTTTGAGCTTTGTTTTTTCTTCAAGGCGATAAAGTATTGTCGGAATTTCACGTTAGCTACTGGAATCCTTGTGGTTTAAGTTGCGTGGCAGAAAAGATTTATGAAAAAAGAGTAAATAATGTAATTCAGAATGCATTCCTGTCTTGCTTGGTCGTGCTGCGTGCTCTCGGTCCTTTGGCCACCCGCTGAGTGTGGCCGCCCTCTGATACCATCTACAGTTACTGCATTGCACGGCTCCGGTGTCAGCACGGTCCCGGAAACGCTTTGCTAATCAGACAACACGATGGGAACTGATAGAGCACTTCTATTATCATCATTTCACGATCTTAAGAAAAAAATAAAAAAATTTGGCACTCATACGGGGGTGAATTAAAAAGTACAAAGTTAAAGCTTCCCAAAATGTAATACTTTTAGAAGTCAAGGTAAGAGATATCCTTATCCTCCTAAACTTTAGACAATGTGTCTGTGCAAGCGTCTACTATTTCTGGCCTCATTCTAGTTCTACTCGTCTTTAGCATCACTTATCTGCCACATTTTGTTAGGGGATTTGTTCGAAAATCACGGCGAGAAGTTTCGCGTGTCTGCCGCAATAAAATTTGTCCTGGCACACACATAAGACGCCCCATCTCTTTCTATCTATCTTTGCTTGCATATAAATACGACGAAGCAGCGTGTAAAGTTGTACAATATTACTTGCGGAATACAGAGAAACGGAAGCAAACTTCGTGAACTTTACGATCGTTATCGCAGTTCTGTTTGTGTTTTGCGACCGTCCCGTCCTCTCGTGTATTCTATGATATATTGCGATGGCGGCGGGGTGCATTTCTCATGGACGAACGTGGCACTTGTGCAGGAACATTTTTCGGTCGCGATGGCATTTATCAGCGTCCTTAAAAGCTTATTCCATATTAATATGGCGTTATCTATCTCAGATTAAATCGTTCGTGCTCTAAGTACACGTTAGATACGTAAGGCCCCATTTGTTTTCTTATCTTGATTATTATCTGATGAAATATGCTTTAGTTTTATCAGTTTTTTTTCTTCTGTTTTGTTTGGTGCATACCACGAACTCATATTAATACTTCTATATTCTTCGCTAATCTAAACATTTCGTGTTCCACGTCTTTATTATCCGCTAACTTTTAAATCTTAATTAATTACGTACTCTTAAATATGAATTTATTTAAATTTTAAATTGTTTTGCGTCGCGTAAGAAGGTCGTTGCTTTTATAATAGTTATTTTAATGAACTTCATCATTTCAGAATCAAATGGGGCAGATAAAATAAACAATCAAAAAATGTTATAAATGTGCTACCTTCTTTTTCGCTTTAAGTACCTGTTCGACCCAGTATAATAATGTTGCGAAGGGAAGGGGTGAAATCCTCAGAACGCGCCTTATATGCTTCGATAGTTACAACCAGGCAGGGCGGGAGTTCTCGTCTGCGAACACGATATCGTGGTAGTAAGGTTCTTGAGAATCGTTGGTATCTACAGCTAAGCTCGTCTGGCTTCAAAAACTCGAACAAGAGGGGGGGAGGTGATGTCTTAACTCATATTAATGCTGTTTGGAACCGCGTCACGTTGACTTCTACTGCCGACGTTTCGTTCTCCATTGCAGAAGAACTTCCTCAGGGCTGCTGCTGCTGGTGGTGTTGCTGCTGCTTCTCGTTAGTCGTCTCAACGACTAACTAACTAACTATCAATTCAAACATGGACGACGACCGCGGAAGCCTTCAAGTTAAATTCATATTAATACTTCTATATTCTTGGCTAACCTAAACATTTCATGTTCCACGTCTTTATTGCCCGCTGACTTTTAATTTTAAATCTTAATTAATTATGTACTCGTAAATATGAATTTAATTAAATTTTAAAGTGTCTTGCGTCGCGTAAGAAGGTCGTTGCTTTTATAATCGTTACTTTAATGAACTCTCTCATTTCAGAATCAAATGGGGCAGATAAAATAAACAATCAAACAAATAATTTGTTACTGTTATGCAGCAGGGTGGGACCAATTAAAATCCCTTCTAAATAGTTATATTTGTATTACTCTATTGTTTACTACAGTTTTTATATAATCAACCCTTACATAAGACAACGTGCACATGGCATGCTACATTGTTGCCAGTCATACCTAACTTCATGTCACTTCTCTCAGTGTTGCCACCCTTCCACTCTTCAAGTTCCTTCTTAATACACAACAATACACTACAATATCCCTTTTCTTAGCTTAAATAATCTTAAACTAACCTACGGTTACATTTTTATAATAAAATTGATTTACAAAGTCTTCCAAATATTTAGGTTTTAGCATATTTCTTTTTGGTCTACTTTCTTTTACATCTTTAGTTCTTACAGGAACTGGTTGGTGTGAAGTTGTGGGTTGATTATTTTCAAAGGTAGCTGTGAGGTTTGTTGGAATCTGGTTAAAGGTTTGCCCTGCTTGAGCGGCTGGTGTTTTCTCCAATTTCAGTGTTGGCTTTAACTTCTTTCTCATCTTTTTCTCTTCATCTAACGATTTGGTTACTTTCTTCATCTGGTTTACGTGTGTTCTCGAACTGACATTTACTCCTACTCCTCGGCATTTGTAAAGAAGAACAACAAGATCGGTGCGGAAGCACGTGAAATGTTGTCAGAGTTGCGAAAAGGGAACAAGGTATGCCGTTTAAACAAATCCTTATATGGATTAAAACAGGCAGGTAGAAGTTGGTATAAGAAATTGGACGAGACTCAGAAATTGTGGAACAACTGCTACTAATTCTGATCCATGTATGTACCGACTTGGTTCCGAGGATGACTTAACGTTGATTGTTGTATATGTAGATGACATTTTGGTAGCGTCAAGAAATGAAAAAATGATTGACAAAGTTGGAGACGATTTAACAAGTCAATTTGAGATGAAGGATTTGGGTCCCATCAGCTACTGTCTCGGGATCGAGTTTACCAGAAACGGCGATTGAAACAAGGAAGAATTCCTAGAGTATAAAAATAAAGAGCGAACAGCCGAAACCGAAAATAGACAAACAGTTTGAAAGCTTGAAGATTAAAATTGAACCGTAACAAATCGTAACCGTTTTCGAGGAGTTTTCTGGAAACCGTCGACGTTACATGATCGGGGGCAGTGCGGCAGTGTTTTAACAATGTTACTTTGGGGAATCAATAACATTTTTATCAAGTAGATTAATTAACTATGTAATTATCACACTATGACAATTCAAAATAATTTATATGTTTGAGGAAGTATGAGCTTCCTAAAAGACGCACATGGCTAAACATCAAACAAATTAAATTGCCAATAATTATCAGACGTGGATTGTCTTGAACGATTCACTGCGATTTTTTTTCAATAAATAATTAATTAAATCTAATTTCCGCACTTTATTTGAACGTATTTAGTTCCTAAATCTCTCAAGTTTATTCACCGACGCACCAAAAGAACTGAGTTACAACAACGTAAGGCCAGGTGTTGCATCGACGATTACGAGCTATATTATAAATATTATCAGGTTATTGCGGGTCCCGCAAGGGTCACCTCAAAACGTAAACAGAATAAGTAGGTCAGTAAAACCCTTGGTGATCCTTTTGGAAATTCGCAGCAGTAAACCTTTTCAGTTTAGTTTTCGGTCCAGTTATTAATTTGGCAATAAGTTTAATTTTGTTTTTGTTTGGACAGTTTTATTGGTCCATAAAAGTGAACAAACATAAATTTGTACTTCGATAACTATCGACCACACTGATTTTTTTATAAGAAATAATGTCGGTAAAAGAAACCTCTTATTAACGAATTTTCATTTATATGTATTTGTTTCTCATGTATCGTGGAAAACAATTAAATCAACGTGCAATAACACACACTGTTAATTACGACTCTATTGATTTCAACAATCAGAATGGATTTCATATTCCATTAGCACTGATTGAATATTGTAACAACATCCCCCGACATGACAAAATTGGTAACACCGGACGACGGTTCAAAATGAATTTCCTTCGACGCAAACCCGAATGAATGAAATTTTCTATATCGGTCACAATCACATTAAGCTTGCAGTTTATGGCTCAGAGGAGATTTATGTACTTACGTACATGTGTTAAGCGACGAGGTTTTAGACAAAACGCACGTGGGCGTTTCTGCTCCGCGCGTTGTTTTAAATTTAGCGCAACACAAACGCCCCCGAAATATCGTCTCGCTCTGACCCACAAAACGTGTAAGTAACTACGCAAAATTCACCCAACAATGGGCGAACCACACACACACGCACACGCAACCAACAGGCTATTGTAATAACGTCAGAGACTTTAGACAAGCACGACTTTAAAGGTACCTACACACCTTGACAATTATTATGTCATGCTTGATGGAAAAGAAGAAATACGTAACTTGTACCTATAATCGAGTAAGTTCACAAGCATGTCTTTAGGTGGGGTATGGTTTATCTTTACACTGGGTGGGTGTCACTTGAACATAACAAAGTCAAGAAAGTAATCAAAGGAGGCCCTCGCGGGACTGGATTATCCATCAGGATCAGATGACTGATAGCAAAGGTTACCCCGTGTGTGTGTATACGCCCCCGCCGTCTCATTAGGCGTATCGTGCGTCATTCGCACTCACCGCCGAACCATGTTCAAATTGCCCACAGACAAGTCTCATTAAGGCCTTGTATGAATTACGTGTATCGCCGCCGCCGCCGCCGACGACGAGCCCCGTTACTTACTTTATGCGCACCGCGCGTTATTAATGGCGTTGGAAAGTAAATAGACTGCAATTTTCGAGCTTTATTTCGTGTGAAAATCTGGGATACCCCCTGAGAGATGCATTGCTTTCACGAGAGTGCAATTCTTCTCCCAAAACGGGGGAACTAAATTAAATCAAACGACGTACGTACATAAATTGCATCTTTTGTTGATACATAATGTAGGGCAGAACTTTCGATGCGAAATCAGTTTTATTGGTCTTAAATTTAACAATTTAAAATCAACATTTAAGGTTATCAATTAATTTCGAGAGAGTTTTTCTTTTATTAAGGGGGCGACAACATGCTCGTACGAGTTCGTGAACACGCATGCGAAACCTCAAAATTAAGTTTTTTCAAATTGGTAAGTAGAAAAGAAATGCACAGCTGTTGAGATGTACAAAAACATTTGGAGAGATTTTGGCGAAAAAAATACAGAAATAATGTCATCAAATTTAACTTTAAATGACTTGCCTCGTACCTGCCTTGATGGTTGACAAGCTCTGCTGACTAACGTATCAGCTGTTCCCCCCCAACTAGCAACCAGTGAGTTAATTAAGATGGTAAAATAACAAAAGGGCGCCAGGTCAGACTTATAAACAAACTGAACGCAAACGATCTAGTCGACGTCTCCGATTCGACCAAATCGGCAGAAAATCAAAAGTAAACAGAGGCTTATTTAACTCACTGGTACGTTAAGGAGTAAACACAAACGCAACAGCAAAAATTAACAAATCTAAGCTTTAATGAAACTCAAGAACTAATTCGAGCGAATTTTGCTTTCATCAAAAAGTTTTGGATCTAATTTGACTTGAATACCTACTATTTTCGACAATCAGTCTTTCGTTTTCCGGAAAAAGAGGCAATGGGTCGTATGCATAAAACGAAGTAGATGCTAATACTTCTCAAATTAGTATATTCTTCGAAGTATATACATATAGTAGGTGCTTCTATGGCGAAGTATGTACTTCTACGTACTACATGCGGATAGTAAATACTTCACTTTCAAAGTAGATACTTGAAGTATTAGCATGTACTAAGTTTTATGCATACCACCCCTTGACTGACTAACGAAAAACAATAATAAACTGTAAAAAAGTTGATGAAACCCATAAAATTAATTCACCAAGAAATAAACAAAGAAAACGGACATACGTCGAATTTATTTCGTTTGCAAGTCGTTTCTAGTCTCTTTCCTTAACAGTTGGGGGGACTGAATCTTTCTAGAATTCAGAGCGGAAGGGGCGTGTCTTCGATATCCGGCATTCTCGTGTCCCGCGTTCTTCTTATGGCCGATTTCTTCACCATGTTTAACCTAAGGTTAATTTATCTAACAGTTGGATTGTGACGTACGGTTGGCCGTACACATACTATGTCTCACATTCTAACACAAGCTCCAAACTAAGCTCCAACGAAAATGCGACCACAGCTCGTGAAATGCACGTCAAATGTGACTTCTAATGCCCGCTTTCTTCATCGCCTTATCTTGAGGTTAAATTTATCTAACTGATAGATAAATTTAATTTTTTAATTTATCTAACTGGCCGATTTCTTCACCATGTTTAACCTAAGGTTAATTTATCTAACAGTTGGATTGTGACGTACAGTTGACCGTACACATACTATGTCTCATATTCTAACTGATAAATTTAAGCTCAAGATAAGGCGATGAAGAAATCGGGCATTAGAAGCCACATTGCCACGTGCATTTCACGAGCTGTGGTCGCATTTTCGTTGGAGCTTAGTTTGGAGCATGTGTTTAGAGACTGGCCAGTGGTCACCCAAAGGTTATTGGGGATCTTATCGTTCGTGAACGACTCTGGAACTTTAATCCAGTGCTTTTATAGCAGATAAAGTCTGTGTCGTTGAATTTTGTTCGTGGCAGTTTCTTTCTGCTCTAGGCCCTTATTCTACAAGGGGTAATGGCGGACTTCACAAACGTCACTTAAATTTAATCATCCGTTAAGAGTAAACATCGCTATGGTTACATGTGTTGAAGGTATAGGAATGATTATTCTTAATCGATGATTAAATTTAAGTGACGTTTGTGAAATCCAGCATAAGTCTTTTTGGTTCAGTTTCAATATCCTTGTTCTCTTTTACTTACTTTCGTGTTTCTTCCGTTAGCAACTATATGAGGTTAAGCTGTGGAAAATCTGCGACACTTTTGCGTGATCTTGACGTAACCGTTTGGTTCTCTCCGGACGAGTTTTGCCGTGAATACCACCGTTTCTGAGAGCCTCTTCTACCATAACACCGTCGTTCACCGTTTTGGAATTCTTGAAGGAGCTGCCGATCTGTGTTGTACGATGTGCCGCAGCCCTCCCAGGTCGAACATAATGTAGAATAGAAAAGAAAAATCGACGATTTTTCGGTGAAAAGGTTTTGAAAATCAGACGGAGAACGATTTTTTCAACAAAAACAAAAGCAAAATATAAAACTCAATGATAATAAAAGGCGGAAACTAAACGGAACATCAGATTAGTTATCAGTCTTTCGTCTTTTCAAAAGTACGACGGAGATTCGTCGACGTTCTTTTGTTTTTCGTCCAATTATGCTTTCAAATGTTGCAAAGGAAGAAACTGTACGCGGCGCCGATTTAATAAAGAATGATAAAGTGCCCAAGAAGGAGAAATAAGTGAAAAATCGACGATTTTCCGGCGAAAGCTTTTGAAAAAATCAGAGACTCTCCGAAAATAAAAGCAAACTGTAAAAAAAGACGATGAAATCTGTAAAATTAATTCAACAAAAAAATAAAAGAAAATGAACATGAGAAAATAATTAAAAATAGTTTCAAACATTGTTAATTAGAAGGAAGAGGCCAAACACACGAGAGAATTCCGACTGGCAACACGTGAAACGTCTGCGAAAGCTCCCGTCTACCGTTAGTATTCGAATACTTAAGATACTTAACATTCAGGCGAAGCAAAAATTAATCAACGGCAAACGAGGCTGGGCACGAACTATACAGGGCACGTCCGGTCTTATCTGCGTAAATCTTTGGGCGTCGTAAGTTATATTTTCCCCCGGCTAGACAGGGTCCAGACGCCCCCAGCGGAGCCAGCGCTGCCGCTGAGCTTTCGAACTAAATTAACCGAGAGCGGTGTGTGTTGTTTTACTGAACCATATTTATGAAATCGTAAAACCTGAAAACCGTTGAAGTGATGCAGTATTATGGCCATTGTTCTATACGGCCCCTATTTGTGCACGCCTTCTTGATGTTATATTCGACTGATTGTGAGACCGTTGGCGTGTTCCTTTTTTTTTGTTCGAAATTGACTGAAGTCGAACGAATAAAAAAAATCGAAACGTCGCACTGCGTAGGGAAATATGAAGAAGATTATGTATACGTGCGTTATAGGTTCATGAAATTGTAAACTAGCAAAAGGGGAAATGTCCAGACGGTTATCAAAAATTTTCAGTTGGTTGGAATGGGGGATTACACGCAGCCAGGGTAACGACCGATGATGAGATCGCAGGAATAAATCAATTCGCATTCTCTGCTGCTTCGTTACCGTAAACCACGCGCTGCACTAAACTACTTTCGTGCAGGCCGGGGTGCGAAAACGTCACATCCGGTTATCCTCGTCGCACTCGCGCCCGTGTCGCGTTGGAAACGCGACGAGCCCGTGCAGACAACTTGATAATGCTTAAATGAAACCTGTCTGATTGCCGGGACGTGTCGACATCTATACGATATCGCATTGGAAAATAAATTTCAGTCGAACCTGAAACCGTTGAGTAATGACTGGCGTAATGATCATAAGAACTTTCGTAAGGGTGATGGGTCAAGTGTCACATGCTTCTAATTTTTATGTCACGTTCGAGGTTTTCATTTCTATATCTCTATTTTGCTTCGATCAATAAATCTAACTGTTATATGTACATAATATATCACATACATTTTTACAAAGATGCAAGAGTTTGCCCCCAAAGTGTCCATCGAGTTAAGCTGTTTTTAATCTTCTCGGATAATGGCGAGGAATAATGAAAGTCTCTACTCTACTAAATCATCGCCTGAAATTAAAGTCAAAGTATCAGTGAGTTGGGGGACATTGCTGGATTTAAGTCTGTGTTAATGGTCACCTCAACATCGAAGACGTGTCCCGTTTAGAGTGATGAAACTTTTTATTGGGCGATGTGCACCAGTTTATAACAACTATTGTCGAAGGAGTCCTTGCATTTTATTTTTCCCATTCGACACATACATAAGTGTTTTTGCATTTTAACAGAAGAAATACATGTTATCTATAGACTATACAATTAAAAAAAAGAATTGTATCACAAACTCTTTTAAACGGACACTAAATGGCGCACAAACACTTAACGTTTCGCAGTCGTTCGACGAAGCTGTCGAACGACTGCGAAACGTTAACTGTTTGTGCGCCATTTAGTATCCCTTTAAAAGAGTTTGTGATACAATTTTCATCGGACAAGAACCAGCTTTAATTAAAAAAAGAACAACTTAAGACAGAAACTTTATTCAGTTTTCGTCCTTCCAGGATATTCGAGCGTAAATTCAGCACCACCTAGAGTCCGCCTCTTGAAAGTTCTAGAATAATCCAGGTAGATGGCGTGGCAACTAAAAATAGATTTATTTGTAGCGCGGATATAACACTACGATTATTCCAATTATTTTCATTGCAGGAACAAATTCCAAACTCCTTTCGTCTTTCTTCGTGCGATCTTCCTTTATCCTTTTAATTTCATTGGCCGCTTCAAGTTCTTCTTTGTATTCAGGAAAGGATAAGATGGCTGCTGACCTCCCTCATTATAATTTGAATTTTGGAATAGCAAATACGCATTAAGGAGAAAGATCGGGAAATGACGAAGTTGAAGTTTATGGCGTCTGCAACATAAGTATCTGGTACTACTGGATTCGTTGCTTAAAATCGGATTATTTGTGGTGTAAACGGCAGAAAATTTAAAATTTAAAATTGATTAAAGTAAAGTTCTTTGTCGCTTCAAATGTAACGAAAGAATTTCGAACTGGATCCTAATGTAAACAGTTCCCAGGTGAGTTAACCCAAACAATCTTCGTAATGGCACTCCAAGGGTAATTAACAAACGCTAAATTGTAAATAAATCTATCATCAGCAAATATTAGGTCGTGAGAAATAAAAGGTGCCTCAATTTTGGTCACTCCGGTGATCTAAATGACTTTATCTCGAAAAGTTGAACGACTAGCCCGCGAGAGCAGCATCTCCCGGGAGAATTATTAAAGAGGGGGAAGATTTTGAATTCGTAAACAATGGCCCTGGGAAGAGAAAAGTTTCAAAAAATTAATTCATGTTCGCCTAGCCTCGGTGTAAGAATGTTCGCCTAACCTCGGCAAATAGCCCAACGATCGTCTTAAGGCGGCTCCACATTACATGGCAAACTAGGCGAATGTCGAACGTTGGTGATGTATACAGTTTTCCAAACGTTTGTCAAATAATGTGTACGATGTTGCTGAATCGCATTTAAGTGTCTCATTTACCGACTTCTATCGGAACGTATACGAATGCAAACGTTGGAAGGAGTTTGACAAATGCTCTACCATACACACTATTCGGCGAACCTTTACACATCACAAACGTTTGGCTAGTTTGCCATGTAATGTAGCGCCGCCTTTAAACGAACGAACGTCCCCGTTTTTTACCAAAATTTAATCTTTGAATGTGACATTCGTAGCTATTGTTTCGATTGTTCTTTTTGAATTAAATTGGCCACCCTCTTAGTGAATATCTAAATTTAAATCTGATGTCGGTGTAAGTGTGGGTGCCAGAAGCAAGAACTTCACCCGGAGTCTTCCCCCAAAGGGATTAGCAAGCCCCATTCCAGAAAAGGGAAATAAATAAGAGGTCCTCTACTGCTGAATTCTACCTCCACACCACCTTATTCGGTATTATATTTTTTTTTCTGTACATATTATGTAGTTTCACCCCTCCAGGGTAATCCAAAGTTCATTTACGACTTTTATTTATAGTAGAATAGATCATGATTTTAAGGCGCTCTTGCACAATTCCAGCCTGGAAGGATCCTCCTCCGAAGGATTATTAATCGGCCATGTAATTTAAATACACAATATAGGGTCCGGAATTCCCTTAAACTCCGGTGGTGGCTGCGAACTCCGTTACTTTACTTTTTCTAAATTTTCTCAATTTAATTTTGGTTTACATGGTTAGTTAAATTTCTTGCTAAAGTTGCGCTACCACAGTAAGAAGGGTTAAAAACGAGGAAAGTCTTCAACTTTCATCCCAGACCCTTCCTATAGTGAAGGGCAATTGAAGGAACAAATTCCATGCGGTCTTCCTTTATCCTTTTATTTTCATTGGCCGCTTCAAGTTCTTCTTTGTATTCAGGAGAGGGTAAGATGGCCGCTGGTCCCTTTCATTTTAATTTGAATTATGGAATAGCAAATACGCATTGAGCAGAAAGATTAGGTAATGACGAAGTCGAAGTTAATGGCTTCATCATAAAACTCTGGCACTGCTGGACTCGTTGTTTAAAACCAATGATTTGTGGGCAGTTTTTGAAGGCTTGTGAAGGGCAAGAAGAGGAATTAATTAGAAGAATTGTAAGGGAGGATGAAACCCGGACCCTCAGAGCAAACAGGAGTCAACGTAAAGAACTCTCCAACACCAAAGAAATTCGAGGTTCAGAGCAAAGTAATGGGCATGATTTTTTGGAACCCCAAAGGATTTTTTTAAAATTAATTACCTTCCCCACAAGGCTACAGCAAAAGGCACCTATTACGATGAGCTTTTGAGAAAGTTGTGGGATTCCATTAAAAAAATGTCTGATTTTAAACTTCCACTCGCCATTTAATCCAGATTTGACCTTCTGGGACTACTTTCCCTTTACATATATTCAGAATAGGTAAAAAAAAACAAGTACAAATCGAATTAAGGAATCTGGCACGAAGCGAAATTCTAAACAGTATTAATAGACAATTTTAGGAAAGAACAAAAGTGAATACTCATAATAATTCAGTTAAATTATGAAAAAGAGTAACTTAGAGACAAATGTAAAATTTAAATGTAATTACAGATTACTTCAGAACGATATACGAGACAATACGAAACGAATTCAAAATAATTTAATAACGGGACGAAATTAATGCTTTCTCACCCACACCATGGTACTAGATACAGAGAGACGGGCGGATTTTCGGAATTTGTTCGCACACTAAGACCCCCGCGCAGACTGCAGATTTTCTATCGGCGGATAGTTTATTCTGAATCAAGTTATGAGAAGTGTGATTACGTGGGCCTATAATAATTTAATGTACAGCCTCGTATCACATTTCTCGTAGCTTGATGCAGAATAAACTATCGGCCGATAGTAAGTCTGCAGTCTGCGCGGGCTCTAAGGCATTCTGTGAATGTTAATTTCGCCTTCCGACTCTGTGAGTCTCCCAGGGGGGATGTATACGACCACACGACTACTGGCTATGTGATACGTCTCGTGAAATCCAGTTCTCTTTTATATGATTTACACCGGAAATTCCGATCATGAAAAGTCTTGCGTATGGAACACTCGCCCTATGAGTCATGGTGATTTTGCTGGATTGTTCGCTTTTAGTTATGTTTGCATAAGCCAGCTTCTTTGATGAATCACCTCGGCGACTGCTCGTTGTTACTATATGCAGATATCCTAATCTATTCTCCGCATGCAGCCTTGACTCATGATGGCAAAGCCTTTGATAAAGCTAGTCGTTTGTTTACTTAATTTTTTTTAGGTGTACGAATTTTCCACGGTCGTACATAATGAGCTTAACACCCTAGGATTACGTATGTTAAAATTTTTGCAAATGATCTTTAAAATAATTTACCAATACTTAGGATTGTACCCTTTGAACTAAAATTTCCAATTTTCAAAACTAATATTGTACGAATCTTGTCGACAAACGCAAGTTGTGAGACATCGTTCAGTTCGCCGTTAGAACAGCAAGATACAAATAAATTTGTCTCGCAGGAACAAGAACTGACGTCGATAGAGTGTGTAAACACCTTCCAAATTACTTCCGCCTTCTCAAAATTTCCACTCTCTGGCTGGCAGACTAGTCGGGGATGTAGGTGTAATTATCCTTCCGACGGATTAAGCCCTGGGGATGCCCGTCGTCTGCCTGACTATTGCAACACTACGTCCTCGCTTCATGTGTATCCCTACTTATTAATTGCAATCACATGCTCCTGAACGAGCAGGTTTGCAGAGTTAAACGCATTAACTGATGAAGTTAAAGTAACTTTAACAACGTTGATTAATTAAAAAAAATTGTATCACGAGAATTTGCGATACAATTTTCATCGGACAAGAACCTGCTTTAATTAAAAAAAAATATTTTTCTAAAGATTTAGAGAATTTTTGGAAGACGTCTGCACAACTTTAGACTTGTCCAGTAAATTGTATAAAAAATTAAATTGAATAATAAAAAAATAGAACCTGTTCTATTTCATCTAACTCATCAAATAACATTTTAATCTTGAAGGTCCTTTCTGCAAAGTGAAATGCAAAAATGCTCTTTCAAAGAAATCCACTTAAAGTAGCAGTAAAACAATGCGAAAGTATTTCAATTCTAACTTCCTGAATTTTCCTTTCCAGTTTCGCTTTCTTTATTTCATTTAAACCTTGACATGATTCGATAAAAGTGGGAATACTACATGATTCAACCACCCAGGTAACACAACACGTCAGCCGCGCTCTTAATCTGCAAATTAATTGCTTTCGTGCGAAGAAACGCGCCGCAATATATCATTAGGATATCTCCTCGCGATTTATGCAATTTCGCAACGCAGTTTCGAAAGCGCACACCCACCCGAACGAATAAAAATACGAAATTAAATTAAAGTGCGCGTAAATGCATCGCACTAGGAAATGCGCCCCGGGTTCGTTTATCTCCTGTTACCGATAATGCGGACGTTTGCGTTTAATTAATTACGAGTCAGCCCCGCATAAAACGACAGTGACAGAAAAAAAAATGCGCTATATAACACGCACGTCCAGCCCACCTACCGGCCATAATAACACCGTTAACGACGATGTAAAAGGTAACGCGAAAGGTTAGATGTGACTTGTGTGCGTTGTTCCATTATAAATAAACGGCGAGATCGCAAGGATAATAGCACACATATGTAAACGGCAGCAGCTATGAAAGAAGCACCACATCATGTCATGTATTAATTGTAATGCTAATAATTTTTCCACCTACCGAGATAAATAACGCTGCATTAAGAACAAAGCCGTGCTCAATAAGAAACACTGAAGAGAGAGAGAAAAAAAAAACACGTTGCACGTCTTTAATGTTTAATTACTCGACTTGTAGCTAGGCTATTCAGAATGGAACTTCTTAATTTATGAAGCGTGACTGCATAACAAATTCACTTACTAGTTCGTACAAATAAGATAAACTTATTGTATATGACATGCATTTTGAGATTATAGTTGATTTATGGTTTTATTACCTTTGTTACTACTGTTACGGTTGAAAAATTCATCAAGTTATCCCATTGTAATTGGTAGCCACCCTGTATTTTTACGGGAAGCCAAACTTCAGTATGCGTACGTGGCTTTGCCTCATGTTTCGCAATATTTCATAAGCAAACCATACGCTATTATTTAGCCATATAGTATCTCTTCATTTTACTCTGTCGTCCGGCTAAATCTGAGTTCATTCGTAACGACTTCCATCTCAGCGCATAGTGAGAGAGAAGCTGCACTCGTCTCGTGGTCATTCTTGTAATAGTGCTCCTGGCGTGCGTAACGTCTCAATTTTTGTGTTTCCTTCATGGAGTTTTGTGATTGAAACCTGAAACGGAATCTTCTCCGAGATTTGTTAAAGCACGCCGAGTGATTTTCAAGCTTGTTTAACAGCTTTTCGAAAGCCTGCCTTTGAAACAAGGCCTTTTGTGCGATGGATGTTCTGTTAGTAACGCGTATCTCTCTCTTCTATTAGGCTTTTAGTGATAGTTTTACCTTGGTGGAGAATATCGTCAACCCTTGGGGGTGAAAAAAAAGGCCGAAATCGGTGTTTGAAACGTACAAAACCATCAAGGCTTCCCCCCGTCTGTGAAAGTGGACTCAATCTGTAAGACGACGCTACTTTGGTGACATAACTGCTTCACCGACTTACGGCGCTAACCACCGTGAGAGGGCGCTACGATCCTGTTGACAGCTGACTGTCATGACGCAATACAAACAAACAGACCTAATAACAAAAGAAAGGTGCAGAGTAGTTATTATATTTTTGCCTATTTTTAAACCCCTACGACAAAAATTTTGCAATGAAAAGATATGAAGTATAAAACAAGGGAAATTAAGTTACAAAAATGGAAAATTCGACATTTTATTAGGGGATTTTTGTGATAGACATCTGGCAACACTGAGTGGGAGAGAAGCCGCACTCGTCTCGCGGTCGTTCTTGCAATAGCGCTCTTGGCGTGCGTAACGTTTATTTGTGTCTTCAATCTTTGTGTTTCTTTCATGGAGTTTTGTGATTGAAACCTGAAACGAAATCTTCTCCGATGATTTGTTAAAGCACGCCGAGTGATTTTCAAGCTTGTTTAACAGCTTTTCGAAAGCCTGCCTTTGAAACAAGGAACATGTATGTTTTGATGACCTTTTGTGCGATGCTCTGTTAGTAACGCGTATCTCTCTCTTCTATTAGGCTTTTAGTGATAGTTTTACCTTGGTGGAGAATATCGTCAACCCTTGGGGTGAAAGAAAAGGCCGAAATCGGTGTTTGAAACGTATAAAACCATCCAGGCTTCCCCCCGTCTGCGAAAGTGGACTCAACCTGTAAGACGACGCTACCTTGGTGACACAACTGCTTCACCGACTTACGGCGCTAAGCACCGTGAGAGGGCGCTCCGATACTGTTGACAGCTGACTGTCATGACGCAATACAAACAAACAGACCTAATAACAAAAGAAAGGTGCAGAGTAGTTATTATATTTTTGCCTATTTTTAAACCCCTACGACAAAAATTTTGCAATGAAAAGATATAAAGCATAAAACAAGGGAAATTAAGTCACAAAAATGGAAAATTCGACATTTTATTAGGGAATTTTTGTGATAGACATCTGGCAACACTGAGTGGGAGAGAAGCCGCACTCGTCTCGCGGTCATTCTTGCAATAGCGCTCTTTGGCGTGCGTAACGTTTATTTGTGTCTTCAATCTTTGTGTTTCTTTCATGGAGTGTTGTGTTTCAAACCTGAAACAGAATCTTCTCCGATGATTTGTTAAAGCACGCCGAGTGATTTTCAAGCTTGTTTAACAGCTTTTCGAAAGCCTGCCTTTGAAATAAGGAACATGTATGTTTTGATGACCTTTTGTGCGATGTTCGGTTGGTAACGCTATCTCTCTCTTCTATTAGGCTTTGAGTGATACTTTTACCTTGGTGGAGAATATCGTCAACCCTTGGGGATGAAAGAAAAGGCCGAAATCGGTGTTTGAAACGTATAAAACCATCACGGCTTCCCCCGTCTGCGAAAATGGACTCAACCTGCAAGACGACGCTACTTTGGTGACATAACTGCTTCACCGACTTACGGCGCTAACCACCGTGAGAGGGCGCTCCGATACTGTTGACAGCTGACTGTCATGACGCAATACAAAGAAACAGACCTAATAACAAAAGAAAGGTGCAGAGTAGTTATTATATTTTTGCCTATTTTTAAACCCCTACGACAAAAATTTTGCGATGAAAAGATATAAAGTATAAAACAAGGGAAATTAAGTCACAAAAATGGAAAATTCGACATTTTATTAGGGAATTTTTGTGATAGACATCTGGCAACACTGAGTGGGAGAGAAGCCGCACTCGTCTCGCGGTCGTTCTTGCAATAGCGCTCTTGGCGTGCGTAACGTTTATTTGTGTCTTCAATCTTTGTGTTTCTTTCATGGAGTTTTGTGATTGAAACCTGAAACGAAATCTTCTCCGATGATTTGTTAAAGCACGCCGAGTGATTTTCAAGCTTGTTTAACAGCTTTTCGAAAGCCTGCCTTTGAAACAAGGAACATGTATGTTTTGATGACCTTTTGTGCGATGTTCTGTTGGTAACGCGTATCTCTCTCTTCTATTAGGCTTTTAGTGATAGTTTTACCTTGGTGGAAAATATCGTCAACCCTTGGGGTGAAAGAAAAGGCCGAAATCGGTGTTTGAAACGCATAAAACCATCAAGGCTTCCCCCCGTCTGCGAAAGTGGACTCAACCTGTAAGACGACGCTACCTTGGTGACATAACTGCTTCACCGACTTACGGCGCTAACCACCGTGAGAGGGCGCTCCGATACTGTTGACAGCTGACTGTCATGACGCAATACAAACAAACAGACCTAATAACAAAAGAAAGGTGCAGAGTAGTTATTATATTTTTGCCTCTTTTTAAACCCCTACGACAAAAATTTTGCAATGAAAAGATATAAAGCATAAAACAAGGGAAATTAAGTTACAAAAATGGAAAATTCGACATTTTATTAGGGAATTTTTGTGATAGACATCTGGCAACACTGAGTGGGAGAGAAGCCGCACTCGTCTCGCGGTCATTCTTGCAATAGCGCTCTTGGCGTGCGTAACGTTTATTTGTGTCTTCAATCTTTGTGTTTCTTTCATGGAGTTTTGTGATTGAAACCTGAAACGGAATCTTCTCCGATGATTTGTTAAAGCACGCCGAGTGATTTTCAAGCTTGTTTAACAGCTTTTCGAAAGTCTGCCTTTGAAACAAGGAACAGATATGTTTTATTGGCCTTTTGTGCGATGTTCTGTTGGTAACGCGTATCTCTCTCTTCTATTAGGCTTTTAGTGATAGTTTGACCTTGGTGGACAATATCGTTAATCCTTGAAGGTGAAAGAAAAGGCCGAAATCGGTGTTTGAAACGTATAAAACCATGACGGATTCCTACCGTCTCGAAAGTGGACTCAACCTGCAAGACGACGCTACTTTGGTGATATAACTGCTTCATCGACTTACGGCGCTAACCACCGTGAGAGGGCGCTCCGACACTGTTGACAGCTGACTGTCATGACGCTGGATGTTTGGATTACCAGGTCGGAATAATGTTAATTATTTTGAGTCGACGCACCTTACCCGCGGTGGTGTTATTTTTATTTTTCCTTTATTTGATAGACAAGTGAATTTCTTTAATCACTTTAAACGTTAATTGTAAACGAAGAACAGATCTGCTGATCGGATAATATCTACCTTGTTGTTTACTTAATTAGATTTTCTGTTCTTTTCATTATTTTTCTCATTCGTTATATATCAATAATTTATTGTCATCAAACCAGCTGTGAGTATAGACAAGATATAATATAATGTAATACATACATAGTATACAGTACAACAATGAAAAAAAAACGCTGATGATAAAAATTTAAAAATTAAAATTACAAAATTCATTAAGCCAATAAGAGGTCGTCGACGTAAAGTCGCCTGATATTTTGATGTAGAAAAAAAAAGACAATGATAAAATAAACAAAGATAAAAACATGACGCCATGTCTTTGATGCATCTCGTTACTAAATCGGAAAGGATTGAAGAAAAGAATAATTCGCCGTTTCTTCGTAACAGAAATAATAACCAGTAGATCAATTAAAGGATTTATTTTGAGCATTTTTAGATAAAAACAAGTGTGCTCAGCTGGTGATTTTTATCTTATTCATTTTGCCTACCTTTTGCTTTGGGGTTTCGTCGAACCCTCCCAACTCCAGGAGCTTAGCCGAGCGGTGCTGGAGAGGTGTCAGTCACTCGCACAATTTGCTGGCCTTCAGGAAGGTAGCACCAGAAAACTCTAAAATGATCTAAAATGATCGGTATCAAGTTTGCGCTATTTCTTACACCAGCGACTCGCAATGGGGTGGTTAATTTGAAGTAAATAAAGGCGCCAGGGTGAACAAGGTGCCCAGTTGATCCGTGGCAGTGTTACCAAACCGGAAGATGTAGAGTACACGAACAGCATGCCCTTCAATGAAAGCCTGAATTAAGGAAGAACCGCCCAATTAGAAATTAAAATGGCGTCAGCCGTTTACTTAGAATTTACCTGGGTTTGAATGGAAAAGTCAAGCTTGGACAGACGTTGGCGATGCATCTTGTGAAGCTCCGACTATGTCGATTTAAGCTTTCCTAAAGTTTCCCAGCAAGAACCTCGATAATTTACACAAGCGATATACGCACAGCACAATTAGGCGGGCGAGAAGTAACGCCATGCAACAAAACGAAACAGGTTGATGCGGGGTAATCGCAAGTGCGGTCACCGTCGACCAATAGCAATCGTTAATTTTCCCACATGCCCGCATAAGGAGTCGTGATTGATTGTCTGGTTGTTTGTTGAAGTGTACGTGCGCGTTTTGTGTTCGACGTCCCACCTGAATTTGCTGGGTGACAACAGGCCATCCTTCGCGATTTTCAAGTTGGGGGGACGTTGTTTACTTCTTCGAAGCAAGAATTAACTCGGTCGAAGCCGGATATTGTGACTTTACGGGCACCTCGCTCTCGAACGACTTCATCGCATTTCGTCAAGAAAACCAGCTTTCCTCGGGGTTTCTTCTTTTGGTTTGGTTGGACCCCTCTCCGTTGCTATGCTGATTACACTTCTGCGCTTCGTAATTGTGACTGCCTTTTTTCACGCGGCCCTTTCGAACTCGCCGTTGAACGGATCGAGGGAAGGTCATAAAGCAACTTCACCGGCCTAAGAGGACCTCGCGTTTTGCAGGCGTAGTAACCACGGAACTCTAAGGTCGGAACAAACCAAATTATTTCTTTTTCGTTTTATTAAGAACAAGTTTGTCTTGAATGTGGTAATATTTAAATTATTATTGTTCTTTTCGTTGAGTTTTTGTTCACGTATTTTTCGTTTCTCTTAATGAACTAATAGTCGCGTAATTGCTGAATTTGTTACTGGATCAATATTCACGTATTTAATGTTACTTTCCCACTTTAATTATTAAAAAAAATTGCAATGATTTTAATATTTTCCATCTACTTTAAACGTTGTATCGCAGTTCGTTACTTGTGTACATTAACAAAGTGGTTTAATTACATGCAAAAGCGCCATGCAATATTTCATCTCGTTTAATCTAAATGGGTAATAAATTTCAGATTGTTCTTTTTTTCACCATCCATCATCATTTAGTGGTATATTATGTACGTTTAATTAGTTGCACTTACGTCAACGTTGTCAGCAAGCTGTCAGTATTAAAATATAAAACTGTACATTTTACATTTATTACGAGCGACGCTCGTTTACAAGAAGTAAGAACCGCTTACGGTCTTTATTTGGAAAACACAGTTTTTCCACCGCCTTTGTTATGCAATAATACCTGACGTGCATGTAAGTACATTCACAAACACGCACATTAAGTTATTACGTATCGAAAGTTTATGTATTATTGCCCTTTCTCACTGTAATGTAAACGAAGACTTGAAAGCTCAATGGTAATAAATTCAAGACGTATGTGTTGGGCCATTATATAGAATTTCACATCATATATTTCAACCTGCGTTGTTTACACAGACGAGTACCTTACGCCGGAATAAGTAAGACCAGGCGCACACTGCAGACTTTTTGTCTGCAGACTGTTTTGTCTGGTCTGGCGGATACGTTGAATGAATGAAAGTGCGCACACTGCCAGTCAAGACAGCGGCAAGACAAAACAGTCTACGAGCTGTTTCTTGAACCGCCGACAATTTTGTCTGCAGACTGTCGGGTAGCTCTGTTTATTCAATTGTACCGCGCACACCAAGACAAAACTGTCTCACGTCTACTTACCCCCACATACCGCGAAGGCAGAAAATAACCAATTAGCAATTACGTTTTTTCGCGCGCATCGAATATTTTAATGCAGAGTGCTTTTGATCGACCTATGCAAGTGACTGATTGCTTAGCAAGTGTAACGTTAGTACAATATATTCTTTTATTCTTTCACAACTAAAAAGACCGTTTCATATTATTTAGAGTACCTTCAGTATCCAGATTGTTTTAGTAATGGATGAGTACATAGAATTATTAATTGAAGAAGTCGAAAAGAGACCTCAAATTTATGATAAAAGTCTAAATGAATATTCCAATGTCCAATGAAATCTCAAGTAGTTTGAATTTCTGGTGTACAGTGTGCGGTACTGCTGCGACAAAACAGTCTTGCCCTCGCACTGACTTGTACGGCCGTAGACTGTCTGCAGACAGTCTGCAGGCTGTCTTGTCTACAGTGTGCGCCTGGTCTAAGTATACGAAGTCATGCTAAAGAATAAGTGATACAATTGTCTGTCACAGTTGCATCTCATAAAATATCATTACGATCGAGTTACTGTATTACGTTGTCCTCGTTGAATTAAGCCTGTATTTAGTAGCTTCCCGGACAGTCCTCGAAGATCCAATTATAAAAGCAAGAAATTTAAAGTTTTGGTGGCATAGAGCTTTCGTTACGTCCCTGCAAATTTTAAACAGTCATCGAGCCATGAAAATCTTAACTGTAAAAAAGAATATGTATAAAAATAGTCTATCTGCACATTTTTTAAATCGATTTAATTTAAAATTAACAGGAGCTTGCTTATAACAAAAAGTTTCTAGAATTAAAAAAAAAAACGAGAACAAAATAGTATTGAAATTTTAAGGAGAAGAACGGAACGACGATTCATAATACAGGGTGTTCCAAATCTAAGTACGTAGTTAAGCAGAACCTTGAAACGCTACGTTATTTCAATTATTTAAACTGAAATAATATTTTGGTTTTGTTTGAAAGAGTCAGCAAAGGAGATCAATTTACTTTCTTTGGGATAGAAATGCTGAATACCCCTGCACTCTTATTACTAGTTCAAAATAACCATCAAAGAACTTATTTTTAAATATTAAAATAGGGTAACGCCCCTCAAGCTAAAGACAACCGATAAAAAACCTTGTTGTCCACGCGACAACACTCCCCCAAGTTCGAGAGAGCCAATAAGAGGTTGTCGACGTAAAGTCGCCTGATATTTTAATGTAGAAAAAAAAGACAATGATAAAATAAGCAAAGATAAAAACATGACGCCGTGTCTTTGATGCATCTCGTTACTAAATTAGAATTATCGGAAAGAATTGGAGAGAAGAATAAGTAGCCATTTCTTCGTAACAAAAGAAATAACCAATAAATCAATTAAGGAATTTACGGTAACCGTAAGTTATGGTCCGTTTTCACGCTCAAGCAATTTGCGCAAATGGACTTGTGCAAGCATTTGCGCATACAAATTTGCATGCGCAAATGCATGCAGTTCGCCAAACTTTCTGGCTTGTGCAAGCAAAAAAATTACGTTTACATGCAACGACTTCCTTGTGCAAAATTGCGTGAGCGTGAAAACGGACATTAAGAGCTTATTAAGATGTGATGGCAAACTAACGCCCACTTTTACTCCATGACTTTCAAATAACCAATCAAAGAACTTTTTTTAACAGTAAGATAGAGTAACACCCATTTCCACTTCCTTCAGTTAGAAAGCAACCAATTGAAGAGCTGGTTGTTGATGTGACGTCAAAGTGACGCCCATTTTCATTCCCCCAAGTTCGAGAGAACCAATAAGAGTTTAACAGCAGGATTTTCTAAAGTTTTGTTTAAAAAAAAATGCCAAAAGAGCTAAATACTTATAATTTTTCACGATTTTTGAAGTGCAAATTAAAAAAGCTGGTTTTAAATAACCAATCAGGAAACTCATTTTTAAGAAAGTCCCGCCCATTTCTATTTTCATAATTAAAAAAAAAAAAAAAACAACCAATTAAAGATGCTTTTTGTTAATTTTAAATCAAAGTAACGCCCCTTTTACACCTTCGAATCCGAGATTAACCAATGAGGATTTACCACATTTGCAGCAATTACTAAATTAAAAAAAAAACAACTAAAGATGCTTCTTGTTTACCAACAGAACGCAGAATCGTCTATTAGGAAAATTCGCAAGGGACGAAGTAAGTGAAGTTATTAGGATTTTCCGAGTGCTTGAGAAATTGAATTAGCAACTCCGTCTCTGTCGAAATGAGACAAGAAAAGTGAGTAATACGCTATCTATTTAAGATAATTATGTATTCGAGTACCGCCCACTTTTTTTTTAGACGAATTCAGAATAACCGCTTAGATAACTTAACGGTAAGACAGAGTAACGCGCCTAAACAGTAGAGAGCCAATTGGAAAGCTTGTGGTTGATGCAACTACTAAGTCACGCCCACATTCACTCCCTCAAGCTCGAGCTTAATCAACAAGAGATAACCTCAGTTAAAAAAATTTTTCTTAAGAAAAGCAATTTGTTGGTTTAATCAAACTAATCAAGTTTCAGCTTTTCATAAACAAAGCTTGCAAATTCTAGTTTTTTTTTATATATCTTCAATGTCGATTAGCCAAATAGTCACTCCAGGAATTTATTTACAACGTTAAAACAGAGCAACGCCTCCAATCGGTAGAGAGCCAATCGAAGAGCTTGTTGTTGATACGATGACAAAGTCACGCCCATATTCACTCCCCCAAGCAGTAGAGAGCCAATCGAAGAACTTGTTGTTGATACGACGACCATAGTCACGCCTTCGAATCCGAGATTAACCGATGAGGATTTACCACATTAGCAGCAATTACTAAATTTAAAAAGAAAACAACTAAAGATGCTTCTTGTTTACCAACAGAACGCAGAATCGTCTATTACGAAAATTCGCAAGGGACGCAAGTAAGTAAAGTTATTAGAATTTTCCGAGTGCTTGAGAAATTGAATTAGCAACTCCGTCTCTGTCGAAATGAGACAAGAAAAGTGAGTAATACGCTATCTGTTTAAGATGATTATGTATTCGAGTACCGCCCACTTTTGTTTTAGACGAATTCAGAATAACCGCTTAGATAACTTAACGGTAAGACAGAGTAACGCGCCTAAACAGTAGAGAGCCAATTGGAAAGCTTGTTGTTGATGCAACTACTAAGTCACGCCCACATTCACTCCCTCAAGCTCGAGCTTAATCAACAAGAGATAACCTCAGTTAAAAATTTTTTTCTTAAGAAAAGCAATTTGTTGGTTTAATCAAACTAATCAAGTTTCAGCCTTTCATTAACAAAGCTTGCGAATTCTAGTTTTTTTTTATGTATCTTCAATGTCGATTAGCCAAATAGTCACTCCAGGAATTTATTTACAACGTTAAAACAGAGCAAAGCCTCCAATCGGTAGAGAGCCAATCGAAGAGCTTGTTGTTGATACGACGACAAAGTCACGCCCATATTCACTCTCCCAAGCAGTAGAGAGCCAATCGAAGAACTTTTTGTTGATACGACGACCATAGTCACGCCTTCGAATCCGAGATTAACCGATGAGGATTTACCACATTAGCAGCAATTACTAAATTTAAAAAGAAAACAACTAAAGATGCTTTTTGTTTACCAACAGAACGCAGAATCGTCTATTACGAAAATTCGCAAGGGACGCAAGTAAGTAAAGTTATTAGGATTTTCCGAGTGCTTGAGAAATTGAATTAGCAACTCCGTCTCTGTCGAAATGAGACAAGAAAAGTGAGTAATACGCTATCTGTTTAAGATGATTATGTATTCGAGTACCGCCCACTTTTTTTTTGACGAATTCATAATAACCGCTTAGATAACTTAACGGTAAGACAGAGTAACGCGCCTAAACAGTAGAGAGCCAATTGGAAAGCTTGTTGTTGATGCAACCACTAAGTCACGCCCACATTCACTCCCTCAAGCTCGAGCTTAATCAACAAGAGATAACCTCAGTTAAAAAAAATTTTCTTAAGAAAAGCAATTTGTTGGTTTAATCAAACTAATCAAGTTTCGGCTTTTCATTAACAAAGCTTGCGAATTCTAGTTTTTTTTTTATATATCTTCAATGTCGATTAACCAAATAGTCACTCCAGGAATTTATTTACGACGTTAAAACAGAGCAACGCCTCCAATCGGTAGAGAGCCAATAGAAGAGCTTGTTGTTGATACGACGACAAAGTCACGCCCATATCCACTCCCCCAAGCAGTAGAGAGCCAATCGAAGAACTTGTTGTTGATACCACTCCCCCAAGCGCGAGAAGAATGAATGAAAATGTTTGTTTTTTTTATTTCGTCAAATTAATCAGGTGTCAGTTTCTTGATAAAAAAAATTCGCAAATTCTAGTTTTTTTATGTCTAATGTTGATAGGCAAATTTTGCTTACTTGTTGCTTCGGAAATGCATTAAATCAAAAAAATCTTTCACTTGTCCTTGTAGTGAGTGCGAAGTTTACAATAGAACAGAAATTTATGGCGATACCAACAGGAAAGCAAAACGTATGTTGTACGGCCCATATTAAGATTGTGTTGCAGTATAAACGAATCGTATATCCTTGCCCGGCATTAATATTTATTTCGTATATAGAAACACCAGCTGCATATATTTCCCGGCGAACGTACGTACGAGTACATAAACCGTTCGCGAACGGCATTAGAATTAAATAATTTGCTGACGTTTATTGGGCCGTTTGGATGTTGATAGATCTTTTAGCGTCGCCTGGTTTATTCCATATTTCCAGATCTCGTGCGAGCCGAACATTAAATGGGCGCAAACTATGGGCCATAAACAAGTCTTGCGTTGCACATCTCGACGGTGAATCCCAGCACACTCCCCCATCGACGGCCAGGCCCGGCTTAATAAATAACAGCGCAATGGCCAATAAAAAACCTACAATATTTTACCCGACTTTACGTTTTTCCATGGAATCGTCGTCGTTCGCCCTGCAGCACAAAATCCTTTTGATTTTATTTTCTAAAGCTTATATAAATTTTGGATTGAGATTACTAAGAAGGTACATACAGATTCGGTAAATGTTTAACTTGACATCTTGTTATAATGCATGTGAGAGGGAACGCACTATAAAAATAAAGAGAGATATTTGACTAAAAGCTCAATTGTGTTCGATGCCGGCCACCGCCGTTTGCAATTAATTCTCCGCGCACCGAATCGAAGCAAACATGCTATGTCGAGTTCCCAAATTTCCGAATCTGTATATAAATTGATTATGCATAAGGAAAAAAATTTTCTGAGAAGACTTCTTGGTACATACGTGCTTTACGCCAAAACACAAAACGCTACTTTGCATTTTACACGCACGCACTCTGATTAATATCAATACATTCTCGGAATGATAAACATAATACTCGCTTCACTTTGTGTCACGGACGCAAAAGTAACTAACTCACCTTAACTAAAACACATGCGAAGCTCCGCACTGAAATAAATTAATCCGTACCAAACGTAATTCTGTATGTTCAAAAGGCAAAAAAAAAATAACGTCGTATCGGGAGCAAGTTAACGTACGTAAACGTGAAGTGGATTTATCTCGTGGAAGGACAAATGTATGCAGATGCGATGCGTTGTACGAAGAACCTCCTACGTGGCTTCAAATCTGATGGGAAAATGTCTCGAATTCTTTCATGTCCTCAACTTTAACTCCTATAATATCCGCAAAGCATTCCGTAATAAACCATAAAGCGCTTAATCGTACGACAATGGGAAACATTGACACGCGCAGAAGTGGAATTATCTCAAAAGACCGTTTTAGGGAAATTCTCATGTGCTGAAAACGAGACGTTTAAGAGAAAGTCGTGCGTTACTTTGAATTATTATTTTTTTTTGAAGAAACCCACAATTGTTACGCCACTGATTCTTAAAATACTAATAAATTCCGAAGCCTTTCTAAGGTCACAAAAAGAGAGCCTATCGCCTTAAGGAAAATGCCCAGCAGGAAACTCATAACGCTTCATTTTTCCTCTTGTCTATTAAGTCCGCCTCCCGTAGCTGAGGCCGGTGTTCATAATACTTCATTATTACTAAACGTGTTCAATCAACTTTCGCCGCCGAACGCATAAACTGAAACAGAAGTAATTACGCATTTTTTCCGCTAAATGTGACATTTAACCCGTTTCCGTTCGATTTGACAAGCTTCCATTAAAATGATTTATCGCTCCCTGCGCGATGATGAATTGTTAATTTGATGCAAATTTCGACTTAATAGTTTATTTTATGGGAGTACAATGCGAATGAGATTGCTGTGCGCGGGAGGCACTTTCAATATCTACGTATTGCTGTGATACTTGCCTAAAGGTGCAGATAGACATGCGAGAAAACTTGCGCGAGTTACTTTCCGACCCTGATGTCGTGAGTTACTTGCGACAAATTTCGCTTAAGTTACTCGACTCGCAACCCTATTTACATTAGCGACATCAGTGTCGGACAGTAACTCGCGCAAGTTTTCTCGCATGTCTATCTGCACCTTTAGGACAACACAAAATTAAAATTTTAAAAGGAAATTGTCATAAAAGAAACAAATAATAAAAAGTCTCTTATTTTCGTAACACGAGAGACGCATTGTAAATAGTGTACATAGACAATTAAGTTAAAAAAAGAAAAACGGTAACATGCAAAAACGAAGTACAACTTCATGTGGTAGACCAAGAAGTTCGTTCGTTGGGTAGAGGCAGCCTGGGTGGAGTTAATAATCATCCTAAGAACATATAATATATGATAGGGCATATGAAAGATTGAGTATAAAAAAAGACAACAAATATAAATACTTAGGCCCAGTTGTACAATTCCAGCTTAACTTTAAGCTAAAGCTTAAACCCTCAACAATAATTGTTGAAATAATAAGAGTTTCACTCTTTCATACCTGATGCGGGCGTTTCGCACATCCTGAGCCTAGAGTGGGAGTTTCACTCTTTCTTACCTGGTGTGGGCGTTTCGCACATCCTAATCCTGGAGTGGAAATTTCACTTTTGACCGTAACCGTGATCCGATTCCCGTAGCGGAAACCAGAACGTACGCGCAGTTTGCGTGGTGATTAGTTGTCGTTAAGCCTTAAGACACACCGTATTTTACCGTTGATTAGTGTCCTTAAGACACACCGTATATTGCCATTGTTTAGTGTCCACGTATATTGCCGTCACCGAGAAATACCGATATAGAAAAACGAAAATGGAAAAAGAAAAAACGCTTTGCACGTGTGTGAATTAAAAAGCTAAATGTAGGCCAAAAGTTCTTTCTTTAAAAATTAAAACTGATATAATCGTTATCAAGTGTTTAAGCTTCAGCTTAAATTTAAACTAGCATTGTACAGCTGGGTCTAAGTAGTTAAAGATAAAGCAACTTAAGCTAGATACTAACTAGTGCATAAGTTCTGTGAGGTCGTGCAGCGATTTCACAGAAAGCAGAACACTCCGCTAACTGTAAAGCATTGGCCGGTCCAGGCTAATCAGTCCCGGAGAAAAAGAAGGCTTGTCTACTTTGACGATGGCCAAAGGGTGTGCCTCAAATTTCCTCCGCTAACTGTAAGGCATTGGCCGGTCCAGGTTAATCAGTCCCAGAGAAAAAGAAGGCTTGTCTACCTTGCTGATGGCCGAAGAGTGCGCTTCAAATTTCCGTTGTAAACGTTGATTACGATGAACTGTTACAACAGAACCTATGATAGGGCACGTCAGCGATAGAGTATAAAGAAAAAGGCTACAAATATAAATACTACGCATATACTAAGTAGTTAAGGATAAAGTATCTTAAGCTAGCTACTAACTACTTTATAAGTTCTGTGAGGTCGTGCAGCGATTTCACAGAGCTAATAACTGTAAGGCATTGGCCGATCCAGGCTAATCAGTCCCAGAGAAAAAGAAGGCTTGTCTACCTTGCTGATGGCCGAAGAGTGCGCCTCAAATTTCCGTTGTAAACGTGGATTATGATGAACTGTTACAACAGAACCTATGATAGGGCACGTCAGCGATAGATTATAAATAAAAAGGCTACAAATATAAATACTACGCATATACTAAGTAGTTAAGGATGAAGTATCTTAAGCTAGCTACTAACTACTGTATAAGTTCCGTGAGGTCGTGCAGCGATTTCACAGAAAGCCGAACACTCCGCTAACTGTAAGGCATTGGCCGGTCCAGGCTAATCGGTCCCGGAAGAAAAGAAGGCTTGTCTACCTTGACGATGGCCGAAGGGTGCGGCCTCAGGGCGCCTCAAATTTCAGTTGTAAGGGTTGATTACGATGTACTATTACAACAGAACCTATAACAGGGCACGTCAAAGATAGTGCATAAAGAAAAATACTACAAATATAAATACTACGCAGTCACTAAGTAGTTAAAGATAAAGCAACTTGTTACGTTTGAAATTCCGTTACGAAAACGTGGCAACAAAACATCGTCTGCCGCGTCTCGAGTCCGCTTGACAACCCCGCGCTTTCTCGCCCCCCTCGATTCTCATTTGTTGGAAGCACCGCGTGATCGTAGCCTCGATAGCCATTGGATACTGCTTATGGCATCTTCGGCATCCCTTCCGCCTCACTTTCGCGCTCTCGGAACTTGGTGCCGCGATGGTGTGTTTTACCGCTTAGAAAATTATCGAAGTCCTTGCTTAGAAGATTAAGAAGAGCTTATCTACGGCTTTGCCGGAACTTCCCTAGTGCACCACCGAACGAGTTTTGGGGTATTTTAGCCCCATACAAAGCTTGAGAAAACAAAACTCAGGTAAAAAATTGAGCGAATTGTCTGACGCCATTTTGGATGCTAACGACCTTTTCTTTCTCTTCTATTCAGGCTTCTAGTTCCAGTTTCCGCTTTAGTTTTACCGTACAGTTTTGGGTTTGACTCCAGCCGAGTCGACTTAGGCTGTCGCTATTAACTTATTTCCGATTAAAACTATACCGAATCTACGGGGAACGTGGTCCCGCCATATTTGCAGCCTCTGTCCACCGGTCCAATCCATTTCACCGGCGTCGGATGCCAACTTCACCCCGTAGACAAGTAAACTGACATTACCGACTGTGCTTTGACAGTATCTTCGTGAGCTGATTTATTTGTTTTATTTTAAATTTCGAATCGTGGAACAATTGATGCATGCCTTTTTGGGAGAGCGAATTTAGGCTGAATGCAGAGATTGCATATATAGATTTATTTCATTAAATAAATAAGTTGACAACTTTAGATTTAAAACAAGTTCAAACAAAAGTTGCAGAAATATAAAGAAAGGGGGGCCATTATTATTATTACAATTAAATGTTAAAATCTGGGAAAACGCAGATAACACAGCAATATGTTAAGTTAGTTAAGTTAATTACTTTAACAATAAATACCCAACGTTCACGTCTAATTAAAATTCTTCCTTAAAACAAATGGTTTCACAATGTGTTAGAAAGGCAAATGAACCGAAACATTTTTCCTTGGTTTAACTGCCTCCATTAATACCATTGATGATAATTGTCTGCATTTATTGCTGAGGTTAAACTGTGTTCGGAGGCATTTGAATTTCAAAAACAATTAATTTTATTTGCAAGTAATTCCATAAACGTCCAAAAAAAAGTCTTTATTCAGTCGCGCGTGAAGTTATGTATAGTTTTGTTGTTAACCAATGCAGATGTTGACACTTGATTCCTTTAAAAAAAATGTAATGTCTAAATTCGCTTTAGCATTACCTTTGGCCGTGAATGCCAGGACGATAAAGTATGTAGTTTGCTGTGACATTACCTTTGACTCTGACTGTACATTTTTATTTCCAATCGGATTTGCAATTGATCTTTAATCGTGGTTGTTAAATTTTTCGTGTTTCAAATGCATTGGTTTCTCACAAAAAAAGTGTAACTTCACGGCGTTTCACTTTCTCACATCAGATGTATAATATACCCATACACACACAGACACGAACTTCCTGTTGTATTAATAAGTGAACGGTTTATAATCCCATAAATAATTATAATGGCTAGCCAGGGTTATAAAAGCAATAATAATTAATAAATTTAAATTTTAATAGAACTTGTTTTGTAGTTTCTGGATAATTTATGGCTCTGCGAAATTATTGTTGTAATGAAAAAAGAATTACGGTGATGCAGCGAGAATTAGTAAAAAATAATTAGTGACATGGTAATGGTGAGAAAGTCTTTAATTATACTGACACTAATTATAGACCAAAACTTCTGTTACAAAAAAAAATTCTAAATTTAAATGACCGTAACATTATAAATAAGGATCTAAATTATACGATTAAGGTTCACTTATTAATATGGTAAGTTCTAGCTAAACAATAGAAGTTTGAAAACCTCTGCTCGTTCGTCCTAAAACTACAAAGCTCCAGCAAAATTCGGGTTAATCTGCACGACCTTTCAGAATTTTGTTTGTGCAATCTGGAACGTGTTACATCTCAAAATCTCGCACGATATAAGTTGGCAACATTTTGGGAATTTCGGCCAATTTAAAGTTCGTTGTGGCAACGCAACACGCAAGGGACGCTGGGAAATTTTGGCACACGCGCAACGTATTGAAAATTCAAAACAAGGGGATGCTATCCTCCCCACAGATATAGCAAAAGGGAAGTATACCCAACGGTATTATCTAAGTCGAAAATAAAGTGTAACAACTGGTGTTGGATTTAATAGTTTTGGAAGAGAGAAGGATTATCCCAAGGACCAAAAAAGCAATTCTTTGCCCAATACATAGAAGAGAGATTTGGGCAAAGATATCTGAGACGTATCGCACATTCTGATCCTAGAGTGGGAGTTCCACTCTTTCATACCCGGCACGGGCGTTTCGTACATCCCTGACCTAGAGTGGGAGTCTCACTCTTTCATATCCGGCACGGGCGTTTCGTGCATCCTGAATTTCTGCTAATTTAAAGTTCGTTGTGGCAACGCAACACACAAGGGACGCTGGGAAATTTTGGCACACGCGCAACGTATTGAAAATTCAAAGCAAGGGGATGCTATCCTCCCCACAGATATAGCAAAAGGGAAGTATACTCAACGGTATTATCTAAGGCGAAAATAAAGTGTAACAAAGTGGTGTTGGATTTAATAGTTTTGGAAGAGAGAAGGATTATCCCAAGAACCAAAAAAGCAATTCTTTGCCCAATACATAGAAGAGAGATTTGGGCAAAGATATGTGAGACGTTTCGCACATCCTGATCCTAGAGTGGGAGTTCCACTCTTTCATACCCGGCACGGGAGTTTCGTGCATCCTGACCCTAGAGTGGTGGGAGTTTCACTCTTTCATACCTGGTGCGGGCGTTACGCACATCCTGAGCCTAGACTGGGAGTTTCACTCTTTCTTGCCTGGTGCGGGCGTTTCGCACATCCTGATCCTGGAGTGGGAGTTTCACTTTTGACCGTAACCCTGATCCGAACCCGAAGCGGAAACCAGAACGTACGCGCAGTTTGCGTTGTGATTAATTGTCGTTAGTGGTCTTAAGACACACCGTGTATTACCATTGTTTAGTGTCCATGAGACACACCGTATATTGCCGTCACCGAGAAATACCGATATAGAAAAACGAAAGTGGAAAAAGAGAAGACTAAAAACGCTTTACACGTGTGTGAATTAAGAAGCTAAATGTAGGCCAAAAGTTCTTTCTTTAAAAATGAAAACTGAAATGAAAAGTAGAATAAAAGCAGAATCAATGGAGAGAACGAGCATATTCATTACCTGATCTAATACAGAAGATTTGAGATACAGAAGATATACCGCAGGAATTAAAGAAACGATTCTTTATTCAAAAATGCCACGAAAATGCTATAAATGATGAAGTGAGTTAATCCTGTTCTTTTATCAACCCCCCTCTTGATATCTTACATGCGCTGAAAACGCTTGCACGTTACCCAGACCTTCGTGGCTCGTTGTAGGGCGTGCACGTTGGTGTCATTGTTGTTGGTTTTGTGCTTTGTAATTCATTTGGCTGAAATCGCCTGGAGATGAATGTTTACGGTACTTTGATTACCGGATCTGTAAGCATTGTTTAATGCTTGTCCAAGCATATTCCCGGCAGTTCAAGATTAGGTAAATATGGCGTGTACTCGGGCATGGTTCAAAGTGTAACGCATGTGTTCTTTCTTTTTAGATTCTTCTTGCTTTATATGTATTGGTTCTACGCTTTGCTGTTTGTTGCTCTATGTTCTACCCTTCGATTTCTTACGATCACTACGAATTTCGCATCTGTGGCTACCCGAACCGTTGTAGTTGATTACGTGGGCCCCTCCACCTTTAAGTTGCCGCAAGGACAGTGCGACAACCGCCATTACTCCCCCGGAATTGAATAAAAATGGATGAGACACTTCTAGAACACGCTACGTACTGACTGATGACAAAACAGGAAAGCAAAAGGAAAGACACAAACACTGAAAATAGTTTACAAGGAAATGAATATGAGGAATAAAATGAAAGACCGAAAGAAATAGTAAAACTTATCCAAGCCTAGTCCTAGCAGTTCGAGATTAGGTAAATATGGCGTGTACTCGGGCGTGGTTCAAAGTGTTCTTTTCTTTTAGGTTCTTTTTGCTTTATTTGTATTGGTTCTACGCTTTGCTGTTCGTTGCTCTATCTTCTACCCTTCGATTTCTTACGATTACTACGAATTTCGCATCTGTGGCTACCCGAACCGTTGTAGTTGATTGCGCGGGGCCCTCCACCTTTAAGTTGCCGCAAGGACAGTGCAACAACCGCCATTACTCCCCCGGAATTGAGTAAAAATGGATGAGACACTTCCAGAACACGCTACGTACTGACTGATGAAAAAACAGTAAAGCAAAAGTAAAGACACAAACACTGGAAATAGTTTACAAGGAAATGAATATGAGGAATAAAATGAAAGACCGAAAGAAATAGTAAAACTTATCCAAGTCCTGGCAGTTCGAGATTAGGTAAATATGGCGTGTATTTGGGCGTGGTTCTTTTAGGTCCTTTTTGCTTTATTTGTATTGGTTCTACGCTTTGCTGTTCGTTGCTCTATCTTCTACCCTTCGATTTCTTACGATTACTACGAATTTCGCATCTGTGGCTACCCGAACCGTTGTAGTTGATTACGCGGGCCCCTCCACCTTTAAGTTGCCACAAGGACAGTGCGACAATCGCCATTACTCCCCCGGGATTGAATAAAAATGGATGAGACACTTCTCGAACACGCTACGTACTCACTGATGAAAAAACAGGAAAGCAAAAGTAAAGACGCAAAAACTGAAAATAGTTTAGAAGGAAATGAAATATGAGAAACAAAATGAAGGACCGAAAGAAATAGTGAAACTTAACAAAATGGAGTAATCCACAGAATTAATAAAGTATAGAGAGGAATTGGTAATACAAAGAATGAGGAGAGAAAAACAGGAAGCGAAGAAAGGAAATAATTTTTTGTTCAACGCATCACAAAAAAAGGAAACAAAACATAACGAAGAAAAGCAAAGTGAATAAAGACGGGCGTGACACTTCCAGAACCAACTATGCAACTATGTATTATAAAAAAGTATCAAGGAAAAAGTAAAGAGGAGAGAACTCAAGGAAATGAGTTTAGAAGTAAAATAAATAATAAGAGAAAGAATAGATAAAAGTTCCGTTGCAGTTAGGGCAGAAGCAATTATCCGCGCTAAACAAGAGTGAGCACGAAAGACATTTTGGATAGAGCCCTTCGTAGAGAGAGTAAAGACATGAAGTGAGACAGTTTGGAAGAAAGAAGACTGAAGAAAAAAGAAACTAAATCCATTTATAAAGAGAACAATTGATGTACTTTGTGGATGAACTCAATGAACGTAATAGAATTAAATGGATAAGTCCGGAAGAGGAAAGAGTCACAAACCAGGTATTAAGAAGAGCAGTAGAAAAAGAAGAGGAAAATCGAAAGTAAAATGCAAAGATTAAGTGGAATCCTGGTATGTAGTCATTGTTTGTAATTTTTAATCCTTCTCGTTTTTTATTGTTGTTGATTTGTACTTATTATTTACTAATCGAAAGGAAGATTAAAAAAATGTTGAAGGATGCTAAGATGTATGGCGCGTATTATAAGTAGGAAGTTGCTGACGTACCGTAGAATGTGGCGCGGACTATAGTGCCGAAAGTTCAGTGCATTTCCGAAACACGACGGCGTCGCGCGCAATCAGGACTAGTCGAAGCGTCTTCCGGTTGTGCGTAGCGTCGGTGGTCGATGCGGGTGCAGTGGGGCAGAGTGAGGTAGGTCCGGGCCGGGTCGATAGGCCCGTCTGGTGCGTTCTAGACGTTGTTCCGGGGGTGTGAGGCCGCCCGTCCGCCCGCATTCATCCCAGTCACGCAGACGCATCCCACGACAAAAACAGTCGATAAGGAATCTTCGAGTTTCTCTTTTGTTGTCTTCTTTTCCATGCACAATGCACCGTAACGAGCTCGTGCTTTTTAAAAAAGAATGCGATAGAAACCTTCCCTTTTTTTGCTAAATTTTATCAGTTTTCTTTTTTGTCTGCCGCATCACGAACTAAATCAAAATTTTAAACAATTTTTAACTTTATTGAAGCACCCACACACGTATTGACATGCTCGTAGGTATATTCGAAGGGTCACAGCTCTAAAGCAAGAACCTCTTCCAAGTTCACAAGCGATGTCTCTAGACATTTGGCTTGGTGAGTGTATGGATTGCCAAAGGTAAAATCCCATAATGGGGGGGTCTTATGAGTTATTACATCAACCGATGACATTTCTTGGTAATATTTTTCCTTTGCATTTGTGTTTGAGGAACGTGTCCTAGGGCTGTTTCAAACTAAGTGTTCTGTACATTACTGTGGACTTGTATCTAGCCCTAAAAATTGTAAATTAATTTTTGATGTTTCAGGGAAAAAAAATCCCTCTCTCAACTATTTGCCAAAAGAACGGGAGCGTCCTGCACCAAGGGGGTTTGGCTTGTAAGTAATTTCATGTCGTCAAGAACGGTTAATTAAGTTGGGTAACATTAGACGGTCGCGAAAGTCCGAGTCCCAATCTCCATTAACCCTCTCCGTAAAACACGTTTTGGAGCGACATCAATTAATGATCAAAGTTGCCTTGATAACAGACGAGCTCTGGTCGCTCGGTGCATCTGCAGCGGCGGAGCTTCGTCGGGGATTTGGGGAGTTTTCGGTCGGGGCGACGGGGGCGCGGGGGGGTGAGGTGGATGGAACATCGATAATTACGGCTTGCGAGCACGCGTCTGCAGTCTGCACGAAACTTACAGGTCTTAGGCCGCCCATCGGATTATTTATTTAGAAGGTGAGTTTGCTGGATTTATTTCACAGACTGTAGTTGTTTCCTGTTTATTACTGGTTCCTGCATTTATAATAAATTAATGCGCCCATGCCGTTCGTTTTTCAAAACAATCTACAGATTTAACTGAATCCTTTGGAAATGAGCAAAAAGTGAATTTGAAACTTTATTCCTATTCCTATTAAATCCTCATAACCAAAATATTGAAAACAATACAATTGAAATGGCTTGGAAAAATAAAAGAGATCAAGGAGTTAGGACAAGCAAGAGGTAAATCGATGCAGGAATCAAAGTGATAGAGAAAATGGGCGTCGACACTTTATAGTAAAAGGATTGGAAGAACAAACAAAAGCAAAATCTGAGAAGCAGCTGAAAGGACGAAGTTGTTGATAAAAGGGGCGATGAGGACAAAAAGGTTTCTTAAGAGTAAAGTGGAATGAATAAAAAAACCCGATGATCCGATTAAGGAGGTGACAGATGGATGGAGATCCCAAATAAAGCAAAAAAACGAAAGTAAAATTTGAGAAATAGATAAAAGGGCGAAAAAGAAAGAAAAAGTAAATCTCCAAGTAGTTGACAAAACCGTTAAATTCCTAATGAAAATAAAATGGCTTCGTTGAATTTAAGGAATAAAGAGAGAGATAGGGACGACAAGAAGGATCTTTAAGAGAAACCCCAAGTCCCAATGTAAGAGACAGAGTGATGGGGAAGAGAGATGGAAAACACACTCGAGACAAAGGCAAAAGGATTGGAGGAATAAATAAAATAAAATTTAGGAAACAGTTAAAAAAACATCGTAGAATTTCGTTAATGACAAAATCGTTGAAGGGAAGAAGAACTTCTTTAAATTGCTGAAACCAAAACACCGGAAGCAAACCAATTGAAATAGTTTGGAAGGAGGTAAAGAGAGCAATAGGCATAAAGGGACGTTAACCAGATCAAGAAGGCAGGACGAGCAAGAGGAAGCGAAAGTCGCAAAAGAGCTGAATTAAAATCAAATGGATACTTAAAAGCAAGAAAGAAGAAGAAAAGACAAAATATTGTATATAAAATTTAAAAAATGACTAGAAAGGGAAAAAAGGAAATTTGCTGTGCTTCTATAATTTAGTTAGCAGGCGTTCCCCTGTCTTACAAAGAACATCCGCTCTTATCCAAGCATGTCAGTGTCCAACTACATTTGACGGAGAAGCCGGAGGGACGTCTAGAAGCATTCTCGGGCAACCAGCTTCCTCCTTACCGCTTGGACGTTCGGGTTTTAAACCTTCCAGATGAGACCCATGCAAACCAAGCTTTGATAGATCAACTTGGGAGGTTGTCAACCTCAAAGAGACCTTATCAGACGTTAAGACGGTTTATGAAGGATGATCTCATTCATCGCATCGGCTAGTAAAGATACGTGTCACACGCAATAAGTAGATTGAACCAGAAAACTAGCGCTCAGGTTTATCGCCAGAGCTTCTGAAGTGTTGAAGATATAAAGAGACTTTAGAATAAAGAAACTCTCTGTCATCAGCTTCGTTTTAGTAAACAGAACAAAAATTAATTCAGATTTTTTTTCATTACCTTGAGTTTCGCACACTGACTGGATTCCGAGTTGCTTCCATAGCCGTTTTCGTCGTGGACCTTTCGGATCCTGCGGAGGAGGTTTGAGGTCGAGTTAGTATCGAGTTTCTTCGCCGGTTCTATGTAGTAGTTGCCGGAAGACGTGTGGATGTATCCGGTCTGCAAAGAAAACAAGTTGAAATGATAAGACCGGTGGAGGTTACCACAACGCCATCTAGTTTTTTGGGCGAGAAACCGTCTGTAGTTTGCCAAAACCTCGAAGACTTGATTGAAACTTAATCTACATTGAAAATTGATTTTCGGCGACATTGGTTTGAAGAGCGTCAGTTTCTTTGGAAATACAAGGAAAGCAGCTTTATTAAGAAAGTTAGAAAGAAGCAAAATGTTGCTGGGTTAATTTTTTTTAAGTTGCTTTTAGTGATCCAAGCAAAAATGATCAAAAAACTAAATAAAAATGATAGTTTAGATTTGCAAGTAGGTAAACTATGAGGTCGCTGTCCATCCTCGCAGGGTTTGAACTTTTGCAAGATTTCGGCTTTCGTTACAGAAGAACTTGTTCTGAATTGTTGATGTTGCATTACCTTAGCAGGAAGAAGTAAGAGGATTTTCCGTGAGACAGCAGCAAGAAATACCACAGAGTCAACAGAAAGAAGAACGACGAGAGTAAATGTTTTTCTTTGAGGAAGAACGAAACTTCGCCGGACAAAATAAAAGAATACTATCGGGTTCAAACTGGGAGGTCTGGAAATTTTTAGAAAATCTATTTTAATAAGCCTAGAGTGAAGTTTTCAATTAAAATCCAAGAAATATGCAAAAGTCATTAAAGCACAAGAAATAAATTGATGATTGGAATTGTGGGCTTGTTCTGGTATATAATTTTATTCAACACAGCTTTATAACAACCAAATAAATAAACGGAAGAACAACATATAAATCAATAAACACCAATATGTGCGACGCTCTACTGTCCTGGCCGGTTATCGTTTGGGCTACTGGAGGGCGAAATCTTTGGTAACGTAGTAACCACGGGGTTGACGTAGGAACTATCTCAGGGTATCTTGCTTCTGCTTGAGTTCCACTTTTTCTCTTGTTTGCTACCTACCTCTCAGTATATACCTAGTTGACCTTGCGAACGCTGGGGGAAACTAGTCAATGTTGGCGAAAATCTACCTGAAATTATGCCCAGCTCAGTGGAGACGGGGTGGGCTCCAATAGGATTGTCGGTAACTCGATACCTCAATCTTAAATAAAAGTGACGCCACCTAGCGTTATATATGTTCCAAGCAGTAGGGTGAAATACATGGCACCGCTAGGATTGCACACGTGAATGTAAGCGTTTGAGGAACCCTCAGGTTTGATTTCCGCGATTATAAAAAAAATGTTTGAGAGACACCCTTCATATTAAATTTAAAAAAAATGCGTTAAATAATGATATTATACATCTAGACTCTAGACGGTTGAACGTGTAAAGAGCAGAACGTTCAGTAAGCGAAAATAAGGGATTATGATGAAATACCCCAAAAATAGGCTTTACAAAGCATCGGTAAACGTGCAATCACCGGAGGGGATATCCTGTACGGCTCACAAAATAAGATACAATAAATAAATTCTGTCAGAAGGACAGTAGACGTGATTACAGGATTGAAAGTTTAAGATCGCATGTTACGAGACGCCGCGCCGTTCTTAAGGAACCTCGGCCTTAAGCAGACAAGTACGGTATCATAAGGCACTGAAAGCACCCAGTAATCAGTTTAGAGACGCATGTAATTAATAAAAAATAAAATAGACTCGTGTCCACCTACTCAGCGATCAGTTCGGGTGATCTGCGGGGCCACAGCTTACGACGCTGGCTCGATCCCTATCGACGGCTCCTTCAAGGGCTCCAACGACGAACTATAGTTGTAAACGTAAAGCAGCTTTCGGACTGGTGATAGTTGCCGCGAGATTCATGCGGGGAATCCAAATGATTACATCAAAGTCGCGAAATGTGACACGGATTTTTCATGAGTTTTTGAACCTCCGCGGTATTCGCTAGTACTTGCTGGTACTTGATAATGGAAGAAACACGAAAATAAGTAAAAGAGTTTGACGAGGTCAAAGCCGAACCAAAAGACAACGGCCCGAAGCGATAAGAATCTGCGACGCGTTTGTTTGTACTTCCAACAACCGTTCACGAGCGAAGAAAAATCCCCAAGATCTATTAGGTGGCCAGACTCAAACACAAGTTACATAATTTAACTTCTATGACGACGATCAACAACGGCCAACGCCCATGAATGCCCTGAATTCAAAAAGATGGCGACCGGAATCACCTTGTTTTTTTTGCAAACCGGAAAGCGCTGACATGCCCCTATCGCTCCAAATTTAAAAATAGCCAATCTACACGCAAGAAGAAAGAACCCCAAAAAAAAGAACCTTAGAGTTTGTAATCAAATAGAGGGGTCAATGAAGCCAAATCAGAATTTTAGAGTTTGTAATCAAATAGAGCGATCAATGAAACTAAAATTTAGAAACACACTAAAATGAAAACGTTAAAGCAAAAACGAACTGTAACATGTTCAATGGTTGGCTTTGATGACGCCGTTAGATGAGTGGTGGTTTCACGGGAGGCTTTGGATGTGCTTCCGAAAATGGTTTGTATGGAAGAGTGTGTGTATTGCTCCTGACAAGTAATGTGCGGGAGGCTTTCAACAATGATTTGCACGGAAGAGTTTTGTATACTGCTCCTGACAAAGAATGCACGGCAGGTTTTGGATAAGTGTTGCCGATTCTCGTTGTTTTGTCACATAACCGCGACATCGCGTGACACTTTTCTGACCTATAATTGTGCTGTTATTAGCAAATTCGAAGCCATACTGCTGCGTCAACCATACTGATGCACACGAGACGGCCAGTCCGGACAATTAGCGAGTCATCAGAAATCCGCAATCCAGTCGACTTTGCGACTCGTTGCTTTGTTACGCTTTGTGACGCTTCGCCCGAATTTGTTTATCTGACATCGTCTGACGTTTTTCGATGTGTCACTTTGACGTTTCTGACGTTTTCTTGTCGTATTCCGTTGGTCGCTGGGTAACGTGCGAGCTCCCACAGAATGTGCGCGTTCAACAGCTGCTAAGTTGCTTACTCAGCATTCATTTGTGATTGGTTCACATTAAGGTAATAGCCAATCACAAACGATTGCTGAGTCAGCAACTCAGCTGCTGCTGTTCACTGAACGCGCACAATGAATTTTGGATAAACTGACAACTGTCGTATAGGTTGCGGTAAGTGAATGGTCAAACTCGTTAGACCAAACCACCTCCGGATCGCTGATTGGTCAGGAGGTGTAGTTTGACCGTTGACTTGAAGATTTTGCGCAGTTCGACCGTTCACTTAACTCGCCCTCAGTCGTTTCTGAATTTGACGTTTCTGTCAGCTGTTCCTTTGATGTTTCTCAATTTGACGTTTCTGACTTTTGTCATTTTCAAGTTTTGTCGTCATGTTTCGTTGATCGCTGGGCAACGTGCGGGCTCCCACAGAATGAATTTTGGATAAACTGACAACTGTCAGGTTGCGGTAAGTGAACGGTCAAACTGGTCAGACCAAACCACGTGTTCAACTTTCCCAATCGCTGATTGGTCAGGAGGTGTAATCTGACCGTTGACTTAACGATTTTGTGCAGCTCACTTAACTCCCCCTGAATTTGACGTTGTTATTTGGACGTTTCTGACATCTGTCATTTTAACGTTTTGTCGTCGTGTTTCGTTGGTCGCTGGGCAACGTGCGACCTCCCCCACAGAATGAATTTTGGCTAAACTACCTTGACTTTGGGGTAGGGTTAAATTTATACGAATTTTTCATTGCATGTAGAATGTTAGTACGAATTAAAAAAAAATATATTAAATAAAAACTCCTACATTAAAGTATGGTTACAGTTTCCCCCAATGAAATCAACTTTTTTTTTAAATAGCATTTACTCTACTGAACAAATGGAACTGATCTCACGAGGGGTGGAACTAGTTCCATCTCGCCCTGGCCTTACTTTACCCTTGATGGCTTCTTATGCATTCTAATTACGTATTATCTCGGAAGCACTGGAGCTCGTTTGTTCTGCAACTGCGCGCCCCTTTTTCCTCTTGTTTTTTTCAGTTTCGTGAGGAGAGCGAATTTATTTTTATTCGTTTTAATCCTTTCCTTTGTTACTACGCCAGGCCTTTGGCCGCCGCCGCCACCGCAGAGAAATTCCGACGATTTAGTTTAATTCCGCGCGCTCCTTGATTTAATTAATCGCCGATGAATTATCAATGGCGCCGCGCGAAAAATCAAATTCAATTTTCCGGTAAATGAAGCCGATTAAAATAATTTAGATGATGGCGATGATGGTTGTGCGAAATATAATTTATTGTGAGTTGAATCTTGGTATGTAATTACTTCTAACTTAATTCCCACTGTAAGATATTTTCTTGTCACTAAAAAAGTAACTATATTTATAGCGAGGAACAGAGTGTAGTATAAATAATAGTCAATCACAGTATAACAGAAAAATTGATATGTATGTAGGTGGGTGGGGGGTCACAGCTATTCTTTTACGATTCTTTTATTTTTTTTCTGTATCACCAACATTCAGGCGATTATTTTTTCTTTTCTTTTTTTCATTTAAAGTTATCTCTTTAGTAAAATCTCCATCAAAGCGAATAAGGTGGCTTATCTATATCACGCTGCGTTTGTTCGACGCAGAGGCATTTTCCTTTTTCCGAGCCGTAGATGAGCGTGCAAACGACGGGTGAACGGCCGGGTGGGCCGCCGTCTACCGGGTTACGAGTTTAAGCGCGGCGGGGTGCGCGTCGCGGCGCGGGGTGGTGCGTCTTACCTCCGAGGTCACCTCAGGTCACCGTCGGCCTGCCAGACGCACGCCAGCCCGGAGGATAACGCCAGGATTAGGACGTGACTAGCAGGACTTGTCACCCGAGACGACGGCTTTGGTATATTGCATTGCCTCCGCTCTAACTCCACTACAATGCTGAGCTTTTCTGAGTCTCCATTTTACGACGGGCTTTCCGTTAATTACTTAAACTTTTTTTACTTCACTCTAACTGGAGATATACTTCCTAGACAATTTAAGGGTTGATTTTGTAGTTAAATGAAACAAGAATCAAAATAGAACAATTAAAAGCACAAACACTTATTGAGCTTTTAATAAATCAAAACAAAAAGAAACTCAAATCCTTTAAAATGATTATTTCCTTGCATCCTAGACTTATAATCAAACTTATAATCTATTATAATCAAAATTTTAAGACGCGATGCACATCACAAAACTTCATCCAAAACACCGGAAGGAAATAAATTGTTTGTTAAATTGAAAACACTCTATAGTTAAGATGATAAATGAGTAGCCCCCCCCTCGCAAGACCAGTTTTTCTTTTCCCCTACATAATTAATAACTTTCTTATCAAACACACGTAATCTATCAGGCGGCGTCTAAGCTGAGTTGAAAATTTTTGCTCGCGAGTTGCCCTTCGAGTGTCTGTCCGAACACCTTCGTGGTACCAATCAAATTACCTTACAAATGAAACGACCTACGAAGAGTTTTATAGTTCGTGGGTGTGCTGCACGGATCGATCACCGCTTTCGGCCGTAAGTAGCCATAAAGCGGGTCTAACATATCCTTAACTTCGTGCTTCGAATGGTAAACATCAATCAGCGTAAACACATTCCGGTTTTATCGCCTTCAAAAGTCCGCTTTCGCCACAGAACATCGGCGCATCGTCTAGTATGAAATTTTATGGAATATTTCAGCGCTTTATGCGCACACGTTTCGGTGCATCACTTCGAGAAATCTCTGCTCGAGAGCTGGGATTAATTTTGACAACCTTTCGCTGCGACCTATTTGAGTATCACGAAGTCTTTTCTTTGTTTAGGATATTTTTTTGGGGGTTCTCTTTATTGCAAAAAGAACGTAAACGTCGCTTTGTAATTTTTAGACTTGCTCTTATTCAGAACATTTTAAACCATTTGAAACTCATAAAATACTTAACGTGCCTTGATAGTCATAAGTCTTTAAGATACCTGAGAATCTGAAATCCTAAAATTAGAATACATTCTACTTTTACATACCTACAGGGTGACTGACAATTGTCCCGACAAAAAAAAAACTGTCGCGCACACTCTCACCAAATATAACGATATCCTAAATTGAACCAAAATCAAAACAAACCACGAGGTACAAACGGGCAATTCGCAACGAAACCCGCGGTCGAGTGTGTACGGCAGGTTACCTACCTGATGGCGAAAAATACAAAAAGACAAAACCGAAACGGATACAAACGAACCTACCTGGATCGCCCGTTGCTGCGACCAAAATCCCGCGTCAGTGGAGAAGGCCGTGGGCAACCAGTTTCGCTCAGGTAACTGTAGTTCGAAAAGGGGCGCCACCTGTTGAAGATCGCAACATCTTGCAATCGAGGATTTCCACCTACAACTGTTTACCGGTCGGTTCAGTTCCGATATGATCCGTCCCGAAAGGGAACAGTAAAGGGGGTAAGTTCCGCAAGATATAAAAATTAAAAAAAAAACGACAAACGCTACGTTAAACAGGCTTTAATGAGAGATAAACCGTCAAGGGGCGTGCAAAGCGTCTCGACGAGCGAAATGTCACAAAGACATAAAAAAAATTCCGCTTTACAAAAAAATATGTAATATTACGTAATAACAGGAAAACAAAACAAACAACATTCACACGATACGTGCAAGAAACTATGCCATCCGCTAGGGATCCCACACGTCCGTTTACAGACAGGACTGAAAGCAGTCGTAAACGTATTGAAGAAATTAAACTACGATAGTAAATCGTCAACAACAAAAAAAAAACACTTGAAACTAAATGCCGAAACAAGTCGGTGTTAAATCAACAAAATCGCCCGCCACTGTAAACTAAAATATGTAATATTACGTAGCAACAGGAAAATAAAACAAACAACATTCACGCGATACGTGCAAGAAACTATGCCGTCCGTTAGGGATCCCACACGTTCGTTTACACACAGGACTGAAAGCAGTCGTGAACGTATTATACCGAAACAAGTCGGTATTAAATCAGCAAAATCGCTCACCACTGTAAACTAAAATATGTAATATTACGTAACAACAGGAAAGTAAAACAAACAACATTCACGCGATACGCGCAAGAAACTATGCCGTCCGTTAGGGATCCCACACGTCCGTTTACAGACAGGATTGAAAGCAGTCGTGAACGTATTAAAAAAATTAAACTACGGTAGTAAATCGTCAACAACAAAAAAAAAACACTTAAAACTAAATGCCGAAACAAGTCGGTATTAAATCAACAAAATCGCTCGCCACTGTAAACTAAAATATGTAATATTACGTAACAACAGGAAAATAAAACAAACAACATTCACGCGATACGCGCAAAAAACTATGCCGTCTGTTAGGGATCCCACACGTCCGTTTAAAGGCAGGACTGAAAGCAGTCGTAAACGTATTAATAAACGAAAATAAAACAAACAACATTCACGCGATACGCGCAAAAAACTATGCCGTCCGCTAGGGATCCCACACGTCCGTTTACAGACAGGACTGAAAGCAGTCGTGAACGTATTAAAGAAATTAAACTGCGGTAGTAAATCGTCAACAACAAAAAAAACACTTAAAACTAAATGCCGAAACAAGTCACGGGTACATGTACATTAACGGAAAAGGCAGATCGAATTACGCTCGAGTTGAAGTGTTTTGTTTTTGTCTGTTTCTGTTCCCAGTCTAGCGTCATAATTCTCTGTCAATTCAAGAGGCTCTTGAAAGGCAGTTAGAGAAAACAAATCGCAGACATCGTGAGACAGACGCATTCCGTATGACAGTTTGGAGCTCATAATTTATATTTGTTTGTGAGAAAAATGCAGTCAAGGGCGTGGGCTAGAATTCAAATCAACGGTTACTATTGGTCGAAGTGATTTCCGAATTTCGCTGCAAAGTCCGAGGGAGGTGGGTTTTAATTATTTTCGTGGGAATAGGGGACGCTAAGGAACGGCAGATAGCACTGACGAGAAAGGTCGAGTTGAATTCTAATTTGGCTTAACAGTTTTCCTTTGGCGCTTGTAGTCTTTATTCATTTTTGTTAAATAATTTATTTCGGTACGGTTTAAATACAGTGTGTTAAGAAAGGCAATTAAAACTAAAAACGTAGGCGTCGCAACGCGAATGATTTAATCAGAGGGATAGTGAGCGGAAGTGGGACACGGATTATACGGCTTAGGTAATTGACATTTATTTGTATTCCTTCAGCGCACCTTTGGTGGTAACAATTGCGTAGGGATAATTTGATTTGCATTAATTATTGACTCAGCCAAGTTTTTATTGACATTGCATTGAAATAACTTTGATCAAATTATTTTTTCTTACATTTCAGCAAGTATTAGAACTCACTAGTGACCTTCATCTTAGAAAAATTGATTGGTCACTGTTTCTTTAATTAGTAGACAAATTCTGTAATTTAATCAACCAACAGCAATTAACTATTTCCCACATCTACCTGGGCTTTCAATACAGTGTACTTTTAGAAATCATTCTACCCTTGGGGATTTTCTCAGGCAAATTGGGAACCAAACAATTTGAACCATATTCCTAGCCATTTTCTTAACAAAGTTTCTTTCACACCCTGTATATGTGGGGGGGTAAAACAGTGGTGTTTGCCGAGAGATTTGTCGGTTAATTAGAAACGATTGCCTAGAGACTGCAACGCCAAAACCACCCCTAGTGGAGTGCAAATAAAGCAGTCGAAAACGAATTTCTTGCGTTATAAATTAATTAGCTAGGTTAGACGGCGAAAGAGCAACATACAGAGGGTCCTGAAAAAACAGGTAAGTGGGTAGAGCACCGCACTCAAAATAATTAATTAACGCTCTGGTGACGTAGTAGAAGAAGTTCGGCTCACTACACGCACTATTAATCAGGTTAGCTAGCGGTAGGGTTAAACCACCACCTCCCAAAGGAGCCCCTGAAAAACAGGTAATTGCTACTGATTTACTTGCAAATTGATCGCTGAAGGCGGCATTTGTATCACATACTTCTCTAAACCATTTGATTAATTCATTAATTAAGTACACTGTGATCCCGCTTAGACACTTTGTGCGTTGGTTTATTAAACAGAATAAGTCTTTGAGTACGATCAGAAGTGACGAACACTGTACCAAGACTCGAGTTAATTTGAAAATTCAATTAATTACTAAACTAATTAAGGAGCAGAGCTCTCCAACAGATATCTGTGTAGACATTAAACCACCAACGGTGTGAATCGAAAGAAAATAGATCGCGCCTATTTTCGAAAATGAAATCGGTTAAACGAGTTATACTGTACTTTCTGAAAATCGTATTTTTTGTTTATTTGTATTTATTTCAAACGCAAGGGTTTTTCACTCACGATCTCCGATCCCACAGAGGCGGATATCAGGAGTTTTTCCCATTTCTTTCTTTTTTTTTCAATAAATAATTAAAGTTAATGGTTGCGTTTTATTCAAAGTGTCTAATTCCTTTTCCTGGAGAATTATTTTACTGCTCGTACCAAAAGAACCAGGTTATCACGACGTAGTTTCCTATTAACAAGATCACGTAAGCCGTAATTAAAGGTATTATTCTGTATATCGGGTCGTCCGGAGGGTCGTTCAACTGTAACCAGAAGTAGGTCAGTAAAATTAACCCTTTTAGCTGTAACGCCGGCGGTAGACCGTTAGGTACGCAGTATGTAACGACCGTCTGGAAAGGACGGTTAAGAGGGCACGCACTTGGCGGGGTGGCCCTTTGGAATTTTCCCCTGTCATACGGTCGGCCCAGTCATTTAAAATCGGCCATAAATCTTAAGTGGGGGTTGTTTGTACATTTTTATTATTTGTTTACTTGTAAGTAATCGTCAATAAGCAAGTCTAATTGGGGGGGGGGGCGTCACAACCGTAATACATGAGTTATAGTTAAACAACAAAAGTTGTAGCGTCAAACAATAAACATATTAAAATCAAGTTAATATGTTTATTGTTTGACGCTACAACTTTCGTTGTTTAACTACAACTCATGTATTACGGTATGTAAACTTTCATTAACTCATTTTAATACTTATCGATCCTTTTGTATTGTAGTCGTTACTGGCTGAAAATGGCTTTTTGCTGAAACCGAAACATATGTCTCAACTAATATAGACCACTTCCAAATATTTTTGCTTTTAGTAACCTAAGACAAATCCTAAATTCTTAATTTGTATTACGTACTGGTTACTAAAATCTTATGGAGATTCTTACCAAAAATATTTTAAGTTTATTCCGAGCGAAACGGAAAAGTTTTAGAACAGGAATTTTACGCGTGGACACATAAATCCCCAAAGATATTTTCCTACAAACCTACTTAATTTATTTCCAGCTTGCAAACAACGAGTCGGTAAGTTTTCCACGCGAGTGGATTACACGGCAATAAACTAAATCTAAAAGTTTTCTTCGCCCGATGCAGCCAGCCAGCGTTCGTCTCGACACTTTTTGCTGCTCTCTTTCCGGACGCCGATTATTTCCGGGCGTCCGTGAATTAATTTATGCGTCGTCCACGGAAGGGATTCGTTTTAGCATTCGATTACGTCCACTAATTCGCGATGGCGATGTAAAACTGATGGTATTTGCATACAGAAGTGCATTAATCATCTAGCCTTGTTAACAAGTCGCTACATCGCAGGTGGCTGATGCTAATAACAAACTTGCTTATGTTATCCCGCCGTATCTCGCTAGTTTATTGCCGGGTGTTAGCGGAGATGGAGATAATTCTTATGGAAATTTTTATTTGGTAACGCCATGTAATTAACACTACTTGTAGATTGTTTATCGATATGTTTTGTTATTAATTGTTGTTTGTATTATACCTCTTCCAGTGAGGAGCTCTTTTTGTTCTACTCGCTACTTACTACAATAAATCACTTTTTATCTAAAACGTTTTGAATTGGAAAACGCAGTTAAAACTGTACAACCTGTGATAATTGTTGAGTTGATGATGAAATTTAATAAAGGAAGTACTTAATCACCTTTGCATACTTTTTAATGGATTCAGTTAATTAACGATTTTACGCACTCTGAAGGCGTTCAGTGTTAAAGTCCTCGTAGATTATGCAAAATTTCCCGAGGAAAACTTCGATTAATTAAGGCGTTGGTCGTATAATTTCAAAATTACCGATTAACTCCGAACTAATTTCAAGTGCAAATTGCATCTAATGGCCCAATAATGCGTCCATAACTCTTCGCAGATACGCTTTTTTGCCACCGCAAATCTATAAAGTGGAACAGCCTGAGCGTAGCCGTTGTTGGTTGGTTGCATATCGTTATTATTTATGGACGGTGTCGGCGTATAGTTGGAGATAGCGATCTGGCTATCTGTTCGGAGGTTGTCCGGTTGTTTTGTTCGAATAATTCGTGATCACGATAAACAGTAGTTCGCGATAACTTATATGAATAATGGGGCGGACGAAAAGGAACAACAGGAACAACATGTGATGCCGAATGTCGTTCAGGAGTTGTACGAAACCAGATCAGACTCTTTTTACTTTTAGTTTAACGTAGTAGATCAGTAAAATATTATTACCGATGGATTGAACCAACAGAAATTAAATTCGGACAAACAACATCCAGTGCTTCTCAAAGGTTTTTTGTAAAAACTAAGCTTAGATTTTTCCGGAGTTATTATTAGAGTCTTTTGCCCCATATGTAAGTCATAACTTATCTTCTTTCCTTTTGTATTAAGTGAAATTTATTCTGTATTTCCCAGAATGGTCGATAATACACTCACAGTTCGCAGGAGATATTTATTTACAGAGTGTTGACTATTCTGTCGACAAGGAATAAGATTTTTGCGTCGCATCGAAAACGAAAGCAACATTATAATTACAATGGCCGAGGGTACAGTCCCATACATAAATCGCGGGCCGAGATGAAGTTATTTAAAGCGGTCGCAGAAGTCGAGTTTTGAAACGGCAGCTTCCAGCTTTAATGAGACCACGCACTGCTTGTCTTACACTGCATTAATTCAGAATGCATGTATCTGCTTACATATGTTATTTATGTGAGCACGCAAACACAATATACGCTGTCTCTGTCAAACGAAAATTAACTCGTTGTGTACGTACATACATCGGCCGACATTCGAACTCCTTGATTAAGACTTGTCCGGTTCACTCTCCGATCGTCCTTCTGTACAGATTTAAGTCCTACAGGTGCCCCGGCAACGTATTCATGATCGCCGGAATTTATTGAGGAAACATTGACGTAGTAATTTCGTACTCGCTTAAAAATTAGAAAGGTACGGGCTACGTGTAATAACTTAATCGGAGATGCCCGTCCGCGTACAATGTAAACCATGCCCTCCAAACTCATAAAATGCAAAACACAACAGTAAGTACAGAAAAGTGCGCGGTTCTCAGGTTGTTGAACACAATTCAGAATTGTCCGGGGGGTGTATACAGCAGGTGATTGTTTCACTAAATTGGGAACAATACAATTTCTCGTACGTTCCTCCAGTTATGATTGAGATTATTAGAATGTGTTCGAAATGAAATCATGATCATGCAGTGGAAGTCTTTAATAATTTCCTTGATATAGTATAGCTACTTAAACATAGATTGTTTATACAGGGTGACTGTTAATTAACTTGACAAAATGAAACCACGATAACAAGTGATGTCCGAGAGTATGGGAAAAATGGGTGTATGCATAAAACTTTATTACATAAAGTACCTACTACAGCTCTGTAGCATATACTATGAAAGCAAAGTTCATACTACAACACAACATACACTTGCTATTAAAGTGAAGTATCTACTGCAGACGTGGCTAAGAAAAGTAAGTGACTTGTTCGTTCCTTTGTTATACATGAATAGGGTCTGTTGGATATCTATCATATCTATGTCTGTGTATTTTTGCAACAATCTATTGGTACATTAGTTAACCACTTTATAATTACAAATTATGTCACTTTTACATGAATTACTTGCATATACTACATCAGTATATATTCTCCTTTCTGTATACGCTTTCCGGGTAGTAGTAAGCACTTCGCTTTCCAAGTAGATGCTTGAAGTATTAGCATGTACAACGTTTTACTTAATCCTGACCCTTATACCCTCACGGGTGTCGGGTCATGGCCAGCTCCATTAACATTCACTGACGTGTATGTATGGTCGTTTCAATTCGCCTAAAATTTGGTTCTGAGAAAGCATGCCGTGGAGTACTCCCCTCAGCGCTCCCTGATACTACAAAACTACTGACATTAACTTAATGACAACTGCAATTACTTAAAAACTCACAAGAAGCGCTGAGTGGAGTACCGTCAAAATTTTTAAAAGTCAAATTGAAACGGCCATACATACACGTCAGTGAATGTTAATGTAGCTGGCCATGGTCGGGTGGAACAAGAGTTGAGTTTCTACGTGTGTGACGGGATTCTTTTCCATGCTTCTCTCCATGCCGTTCTATCTTGCACCTGTCCTCTAATATCTTCCCAGTTTATGTTTTTTTTTCCACCGCTTCTCGTACTTCCTCTATCCAGCATTTTCTAGATCTTCCTTTCTGTTTTCTTTTCATTGGTTTGGCTTCGAACACTCTTCGCACCATCTTGTCTTTCCCCATCCTCATGATGTGCCCCAGCCATCTCAGTTGCCCTTCTTCTATTCTGGATTGAATGGGTTCTATTTTAAGATTTCGTTTTATTTCACTGTTTTTTACTTTATCCAATCTATTCTTCTGAGGAATCTTATTTCTGAACTTCGTATTTTCTCTTTCTGTTTCTTTGTCGTTGACCATACTTCCGACCCGTAGGGGCCGTTATCCTTGCAAAGATCTCTGTTTTGGTTTGTTTGGGTATCTCTTTTTTGTTTATGAAGTTACTCTTGATGCTGTTGATTAATCTTCCTGTTGCTTCCTTCCTTCTTTTTATCTCCTCATCGAATCTTTCATCTTTCGCCAGAGTAGTCCCCAAGTATTTGAAACGTTCCACCTGCTCCAGTTGTTTCTCTTTCAGGTCTATCTTGTGGTTTTGTTCTCTCACCATGGTCTTTGTCTTTTCCCTATTTATATTCATGTTAGCTTTCTCCAGACTTGCAGTGTAGCTGTTCACATTTTCATTGAGGGTTTTTTCATCTTTTGCCACTAGGACCATGTCGTCGGCGTAGGCAATTTCCACTATTCGTACCATGTCCATATTCCAATATCCTATGTTGTACTCTTTCACCTGCTTCTTCGCTTCCTTAACTGCTTCGTCAAGAACTGCTGTGAACAGTATAGGGCTTAGGATGCATCCCTGTCTCACCCCTTGCGTCCTCACAAAGTGGATTCCTCATGGTACACCCTAACCGCGCTCCTACAAACACTTTATGCCCCTAATTGTTCGTTCGTCAACTCCTCTTTTCCGTAAGGTTGCCCATATATTGACTCTTTTTACCATGCCGAAAGCTTTCTCTATGCCTATGAAACAGAGGTGAAACTCCTCTCCTCTTTACTCCCCATTACTTTCTCGGTTAACTGCCTTATGATGAAAAGCGCATCTGCCACCCCTCCGTTTCTGTTTGAATCCAAGCTGTGTGTCTTCCAGTGTTTTTCTAATGTTTGTCGTAGTCTGTCTTCCATTATTGTGGCGTACATTTTTCCTATTAAGCTAACTAGTGTAATCCCTCTGTAATTTTTGCGTTCCTTAGTGCCCCCTTCTTGTATAATGGTATGATAATGCATGTTTGCCAGTCTGTTGGTGCTGTGCTTGAGTTGAGGACCTTGTTCATGACTAAATGCATAGCTTTCAACAGCTGATTCTCTCCTGCCTTTACCATAGTAGCCGTTATGTTTTCACATTCCGGGGCTTTTCCAGGTTTTATTGTTCTAAATGCCATTTTCACTTCTTCTTCTGTTATATCGTTCCTCTCTTCTTGGCTTTCTGTATTTCCTCTGTCTACTCTGACCTCATATGTATGGTCTTTTTGCGTTGTCTCCTCCCCCTCCAGTAGATCCTTAAAATGTCTTCTCCACCTTTCCTTATTTTCATCTTTTTCCACTATAATGTCCCCATTCTCGTTGTTTATGTTCTTCAGGGTTGTCTTATTATCTCTTGCCCTTTTTTTCTTATTACACTGTAGGACAGCTTCTGGTTTTCTTCAAAGGGTGTTTTCATTTTTTCTCCGAATTCCTTCCAGCATTTTTCTTTCTTTATTTTTACCAGTATCTTAACTTGCTTGCTTTCCCTTTTGTATTCCTCATAGTCTCCTTGTGTTTGTGTGGCTACATACTTTTCCAACTTTGTTTCTTTACTTTAACTGCATTCTGGATCTCGTCATTCCACCAGTGTGACCTTTGAACCTTCCTGTTCGAGATTCTCGTTGATCCACACGATTTCTCTGCCGCTGTTAAGATAGAGTCTCTAAAGTTTGTCCATACCTGTTCAACCGGAGCTTGTGGGTCTAGTTCTTGTAGGTTCCGCTCCAGATGTTCTTCGTATACTAGCTTGACCAACGGTTCCTTCAGTCTATAGCATCTGACCTTTCGTTTTACGATGTATCTTTTTACTTTCTCTTGCTCCATTTTGTTTTTCCATCTCATGACAAGCATGTAATGGTCGCCTCCTATCTCTAAACTTCTGTTGACTTTGATGTCTTTAATTCTATTTCTCAGTTCTTTGCTTAGCAAAAAAATAGTCTATTATCGATATTTCTTTACGGCTTCTGACTTCCCTCGTGTATTTGTGTATATCTTTGTGTTTAAAGTATGTGTTTGCCTAGTCTAGGCAAAAATCTATTATTCTCCCTCCATTTCTATTTCTACCTTCTTCTCCCTGTTTCCCCATACATCTCTCTACTCCTTCATTGTTGTTGCCTACTCTGCCGTTTGGGTCTCCCGTTATTATTACTTTGTTTCGGTTTTTGTCTATTTCCATCTGTAACTCTTGGAAAAATTTGTCCTTCTCTGTGTGTTTTGCGTCTTCGTTCGGTCCGTATGCTACTATTATCGTGTGGACTTCTGCTCCCTCTTTCCTGTTTATTGACAGACTTCTTTCACTTACGAAGCTTTCTTGATTCACTCTTTTCATTATTCGATCCTTTATTACCAGTGCCACTCCGGCCCTTGCATGATCCTCTTCGTTTACTCTCGACCATATCAACCAGTATCCTTTCTCCATTTCCAACATCCCTGATCCCTTTTTCTTCGTCTCTGTGATTCCGGCAAACTCTATGTTCGGCTTTTCCAATTATTGTATTAGTGCACGTTCCTTCCCGCTTATGCCTCGTATATTCCACGTTCCCACTTTTGCAACCCATCTTTCCTTTTTATTTGCTCCAATACTTCGTGCTTGTTTTTCTTTATTTTCTTTCCTTTTCCTTCCTGTGCTTGCCCTTTTCTGTGCAGTTTGCTCCTTTTCTTGTCTTGCTTTCATACTCATGTCCTTGTTCATTGCCTTGGTCGTCTTCTTCTCACCTGTTTTAGTTAGTCTTATCAGCTCCTCTAGTTGTTTGCTCTCGAGATTCCGTTTATAATCTTGCCCATCAACTGAGATTCTTAGTCTCAAAACGATGATGCGCTTCTGCGGCGTAGCATCGATCGTGGACTTGACCCTTAAGTGGAATTTCACGTCAACTCCGTTTTTAGGTCAACGCCCGACGCCGTTAAGCTCGCTTCTTTTCTTGTGTGCTATTATTCGTTTCAGTAAGTGAAACTTATTCGATTACACACTGTATATAGCTACTCGCCGCGTTTTTCAAGTTTTAATGAAACAACGGGTACGTATCTGAATTTTGAATACCGTTTATTGTAAGGTATGTATTAGACGTAGTTTGCAGAATTTGCATCATCGCATTTAAAAGAAAAAAAAAATAAATCCGTGATTGAAGGCCAAGGATTCCTTTTCCCCCCCATCTTGAGGCTACACTTATTTTTTGCATCTCGATCGATCTGCCGACTCGGATCAACGCAATTAAAATAAGTAAGTTATCGCTTTGCGTTAACTTCCAGAATCAATTATTATCGAATTTCTCTCGTCTGTCGAACGAACAATAAAAATTGTTTATCTCTGGTGCGCGCAACGCACGATCAACATCGGCTAAGGTGAAGTGGAGGACGCGATGATATCACTTCACGTTGTTGTAATAAGAAAAATAGCATCATTATTATGCACTCCTACAATACATCTCATTAAGTTTACACACCTAATTTTTTTATGCTAGACGCATTCTATTAATACATTCTGCCGCCGGCGGCATGGACTGGCGTGGAAGAGAGATTCTTTTGTTCTAATTTACATGGCAGAACGTTTTCTTTTTGTTTGTTTTCTTTTAGGTGGGTGGTTTACAACTCTGCAGTAAATTAAAAAAAAAAACACGAAAATTTTTAAAGGAAACTGAATTAGACTTGCAGTTTGTGAATGCAACAATACTTGCGTTTTTCTATAAAGTGGGTCGCAGTTCCCAGGAAAACCTTTTGACATTGTTTGGTTCCCCAGTAGTGAGTCTGGCCTCGCTTGTAATTTGTTTGTATTGAATCACACACTCTCTTCTCCCTCCAATTGAACTTGCATCAGCTATCGCCGTCGCTACTGTTACAAATCAATTGATCAAATCGCGTACGTGAATGCATGTCACAGTATCCACGTCAAATCATCATGGTTAATAATAAAAAAACAAAACAAAAATTAGTTACATCGAGCTATTAAAAACAGCTTTCACAAAATAGTCTATTAAAAGTACTCTATTAATTTAACGCAATAATAAACAGACTAAAACAAATATCAAGCGTGACATATGTTTTTATAATCATTGTAATTCACGGCACGGGCGAAACGATTTTAAAACGCATGGGCAATTAATTCAGAGAGAAATTTAATTGAATCAGCTGAAAAATACCCGCACGGACCCGTGTATATCAAACAATTAACGTTGAACAATTAAAACGGCCGCGCGCCGACCCAACAACCGATACCGAACAATAAAATTTAATCATGATTATTTACACATAACTATTAGCGAATGATTACGTGCATAAGTTGTTTGCGGCAGCAACAATTAATTTACTCGTTTGCAGGTTTTTTTCGAAAAGCCGTGCAGTGTTTACAATCAATTTGTTGTATAATCGATGACGACCGCGCATTATTCAACAATAAAGAGAAGAGGCACGTGAAACTTCTTTTTATAAAAAAAATTCAAAACCTTATTTCGTAATTACTAAAGCACGGATTTAGGTGCATTTTTAATAATCTATTAGTCATCGCTTCACAACCCCTACGACTTAAGAATGTACCTAAATCTTTAAAAATTACATTATTTTGTAAATCAAATCACATTGAGTAACTGGACTAATTTATTTCGACCTCGGTCCGTGTGTCGCTAAAAATTCGTCAATTGGCTCTTAAAACAGCCTAGTTTCAAGCTGACCTATTTAGACCTCGGTTCGTGTAGGACTAATACGATATCAAGCGCGCAGGTCGAAATAATTATTAAAAAAAATGTGAAAAATATACTTTTAAAGAAACATTGTTTCTGGGGCAACAGTTTTTTATTTTCATTTTTTTTTGCTTTCGATTTTTTTCCCGTCTTTAACGGAATCTAGTGGAGTAGTAGAAAAAGAAGGCAGTACAAGGATAAATCAATTTGTCTTAGCCAATGATGTCGCATGTAACACAGAAATCGCATTCTATTAAAAATGGAGAAAGGTTTACTGCTTGCTGAGAAGCAATAAAACTGTGCGAAACTGAATCCTATTATAATACATCTAAAAACCACAGCTCAATTTTGGTCTTTAATACTTTTGACTTTTGGTATACATACGCACAAAATAGTTGCTGTATCACTGTTGTGGCTGTTATATCAATAGATGGAAAAAAAATTATCTCGTCATGTATTACTAGTTGTAGCTGGTGTATTAATAGTTGGAAAGAAATTATCTTGTCATTTAATTCAATATTTATGGAGGGCTAATCGTAATCATCTACACAACTCCGAAGCACAAAGTAGAATTAAAATCGAATGCTACATGGTTGAATTAAAACCATCCGTTGTGTTGCTAGTTTATAATTAGGTACTCCTTAAAAGAGCGCGTTCTAGAATAGGCAACCCATCAATCAATGTTTTCATAATGTACTAAAAGCACGGAAGTACAATGGGTTGCCTATATTCAATCTTTAAAGCGCCACGATATAAAATGGACGTCATGTAAAAAGTTTTTAATTTACTGTAATTTCTTCCTTTTATTCCGGATATAAATCTCTTACAAGGATGATAAAAAAAATCGAAAGATGTAAAAGGAAAGTTAAGCGAAATTATTAAAATCGAAAGAGTTCCAATTTCAGAATTAAGAAAAGAATTTAATTCTTAGGAATTTAATTTATTGTAACAATTAATTCTACTTCATTCTTTAAAGTTGTTCAAGCGATTTGAATTATTCGATTTTTTATTTCGATCTCGGTCCGTGTTTTAAGAAAAACTCGTTCATTGGCTCTTAAAATAGTCAATTTCAAGCGATCCATTTAGACCTCGGTTCGTGCAGGTCTTTCAACGATTTCAACTACTACCTAATCGAGAATTAATTAATCTGAAGTATACTCGAATACTACATGGTTGAATTCAAACCATTCGTTGCGTTGCCAGGTACTTCTTAAAAAAGAGGGTTCTACTTTATATACAGGGTGCCCATTTTAAATCGTGACTCCTGAATACTTTAGACTACAGATTATTTGTTTACTATATGCTGATCGTATAAAGTATAAGTTAAGAAAATATACGACGAAATGACGTGACTTGACAAAAGCCACAAGGCTGTTTCACGAAAGTTAGAAGGAGATAGCTACATAAAAATTCTTTGACTTATCTATCGATCGATCGGCATATAGAGAAAAAATGAACTATAGTCAACCCAACAATCAATATATTCATAATGTACTAAAAGCATGGAAGTAGAATGGGTTGCCTATATTCGATTTTCAAGGCGCCACGATTTAAAATTGACGTCATGTAAAAAGATTTTAATCTACATAATTTCTTCGTTTTATTGTATGTCGAAAAATATAAAAGGAACGTTAAATGAAATTATTAAAAATCGAAAGAGTTCCAGTTTTAGAATAAAACAAAAATGTAGTTCTTAGGAATTTAATTTATTGTAGCAATTCTTTGAAGGTGGCTTTTAAATAGCCTAATTTCTAAGCTGATTTATTTAGACCTCGGTTCGTGTACGACTAAAACGATTTTAACTGCCTACTGATAATCTAGAATAAATTTTAAAAAAAATTACCTACACATAAAAAATTACCTACACATATAAATGCAAGCGATCTGATTAGTTACAACAATACTGTCAAGTTAAGAAATTATTTATTTCGATCTCGCTCCGTGTTTCAAGAGAAACTCGTTTATTGGCTCTTAAACAGCCCTAACTAGACTAATATAAGTTAATTTATTTAGACCTCGGTTCGTGTAGGACTAAAACGTTTTCAACTATCTACTGATTGAGTTTTTCCTATCCTGGCGAAGACACCATGTCCCGTCATCGCCTGCGTCCTCGAATTTTCTGCCACACCATTCGTGTAGATCTTTAATGAACCTTTTGATCCAACCTCGATAGGAGTCTCAGAATGATTGCCATTTGTCCGTTATTTCTTCTTCGGTGTCCACAGTGGGCATCCCCAGATGATATCATTTCCACCTTGCCTTTGCTACTAGCTTTATGGGTGGAACAGCTGCTATCGCCAGAATAGCCTCAATGGCGACCGTTCTATTACCAGAAGTTATTCTGATGGCCATTTTTCTGTTAATAGATTCTAGCAAACCTTCATAGTGTTTGAACTTCAGTGCATTTATCCAGATGGGGGCTACGTACAGGATCGTGGATCTCACGGCTAAGCTGTGTTATCAACGCCGTTCCGCGGACCTTTGGTTATTATTAATTTTAAGTTGTTTTATTATTATATCAATTGTACGTTAATTATTTCTCATGCGGAAACGGCTAGGCACACAATTAATAACACTCTTTCAACTTTATCGCTCGCAGCATCACGTTGCGATTTACATTGTAATCATAGACAAAGGATAGTTTCCAAACGTCAGCCAATCACCGCCCGCGCTTAATTAAGTTCGAATAACTTTTAATTGTACCGTCAGATCAACTTGAAACTTTGTAAAAATATTCCGAGTAGTATCCCCGACAATCCTACCAAATTTCATCCCGATCGTACTGCTAGAAAAATAGTTGCGCGACCGGAAGCACTCCCGCTCTTCCGTCGCAATTTCAGGCGTTTCCGCCCGTCGGATTTCACCGGACGCAACATCAAATTAAAGCCCGCAAAAAGCGTTACCCGATGACATAAAGAAAACCCTGGGTCGGCGGGGAAATAAAAAAGTTTTCTTTGTTTAAACTTTTCAACCCCGAGTGACTCAGGGGATTATGACGTCAGAAGCGGACACCCGACCGAGCCGGTTCCAGGAAACACCTCGGTCGACCGAATAAAAGGACCCGCGTCCGCTCTCAGATCCTCCGGGATCATTGACGGGACGGAGTAGGCAGATTGAGGCCGTCCCCAACGCTCCTTTACCTACCTACCTTGTTCCTTGCAATTAACACGGATCGAATCTCTGCTCGACGGCGGAATCGATCTTTGATCAATTGTTTTTTTTTTTTCGTTTTAACTGTATATTCATTCAATATATGTGTTTTTTCCCTTCTGCTAACTTCGTGTTCACCATTTATTGTCCCTCACCCCGAGAAGCATCGAGCTAGCCGGACACCCCAGAATCCGCTTCCGGGTTTCGAGGAGCGCCGTCCGGACGACACGGAATCGACACCACCGCTAGGACAATCGGTCTTCCTGCCAATCGTCCACGACACGGTGGTAACAGCTGATTTATTTAGACCTCGGGTCGTATAGGACTAAAACGATTTCAACTGCCTCCTGATAATCTAGAGTAAATTTGAAAAAAATACCTACACATAAAAATGCAAACGTTCCGATTAGTTATAACAAAACTGTCCAGTTATGAAATTATCTATTTCGGCCTCGGTTCGTGTTTTAAGAAAAACTCGTTCATTGGCGCTTAAAATAGTCAGTTATAAGCAGATTTATTTAGACCTCGGTTCGTGTAGGTCTTTAAACTGCTGCCTAATCCGTAATAAATTAAAAATTTAAATAATTTTGTGATATTTGTAATATACCTACTTTTGTTTTTGTTGACTGCACAACACTATAGCAACATTGTATCAATTGACAATGTATTATTAATTATTGAATATTAAAAAATGCTATGAATAACATAAATTTATACGTAAAAGAATAATTATATGAAAATTAATTGATTGAAATTATACTCGCGAATAAAAGTTGTCTGTAAATTATCTGGCGCAGTTGCAAATTGCCGGGCAGAAAAAAATAAATAAAACGCACGCATAATTATTAAGTTTATAATAAAAATGAGGAGTACGAAACGATAGTTAAAAAGTACGATAATGAGGGATGGCAATTTTAAATCCTTAAGTATACGTTTAGCGTTTTTTTCCACTTCCTCCTAACATGAAAAATATTTTAATTTGCAAAAAATACAACCAGTAATTGCACTCAAGGACTATCTAGCTTAGCAACTGCATCCTTGGTTTGCGTGCAATTAGTACGCATTCAAGTCAGGTGGTCAATGAAATTAATTAGTATATAATATTTTGGTGTCTTCGTGAATGATTTTATTTCTTGTATACGAGGGATGATTTCTGCCATTTTCCTTTAACATTTTTTCACGTCTGAGTGCAGTTAGAACGTGATCATCCCTCGTATATCTCAAAAAGTCAAGTTTCTTGTTTTCTTAATTTCATTTTGCTATATTTACTATTACGTAACATTCCAAAGATTGATATATGGCATGATTCAAGTAAGAAAAATTTGATAAATTATTATCAAAATGCCGGGGGCCACTGAGCGTCTCGCTCAATTTAACTACGACTCAGGCAGACAGCCAGTGAAATGCAGTGGAGCGTGAACCGGGTTTTTGCAACTGCAGTTTAAATTTAATTTATTTCGCCTATTTTTGCGTAACGTTGCGAAAATACCGTCTCTAAACAAACTATCAATCAAAAACGGATATCGATTAGTTATTCTTCGGTAATGACGGCGATAAAACGCAAGAATTTCAGGTGTTTTTCTGAGTCTGCTCTTTTCTTCTTGATGTTTTTTAGAGTGCTTGTTTTTGTTCTTGTAAACATTTGTAGCAATATTGAGGGAGCGAAAAACTGTTGCATTTAATATCGTAACTTTGTTGCAACGAAGAAAAAAAATTGTGAATTTGTACTCCTAGAGCTCTACTAATAAAATGTTTAAGCCAGGAATAAAGTTAATCCTAAGTTAGAATGTGACACACAAAATGCTGTAGGTCATATCAAGTGTCACATTCTAACTTAGGATTAACTTTATTCCTGGCTTAAACATTTTATTAGTAGAGCTCTTGTTCTTTACGACCATTTTTTCTTATGTTTAAAAAAATATTTACACAAAAAAACCCGACTAGTTATTATGGGACTGATTTATTCCGACCTCGGTCCGTGCGTCGCGAAAAATTCACACATTGGCTCTTAAATTTCAAGCTGATCTATTTAGTCCTCGGTTCGTGTAGGACTAAAACGATTTCAACTACCGTGCAGTCCATAGTAAATTGAGTCTGCTCTTTTCTTCTTGATGTTTTTTAGAGTGCTTGTTTTTGTTCTTGTAAACATTTGTAGCAATATTGAGGGAGCGAAAAACTATTGCATTTAATATCGTAACTTTGTTGCAACGAAGAAAAAAAATTGTGAATTTGTACTCTTGTTCTTTACGACCATTTTTTCTTATGTGTACATATGACGTGTTCAGGGGGTGCAAAACACAAAAGCCCGTAAATTAAATCAAAAGCTCAATGCATACTACTTCTGTTTATTTATTTTTTTTTGTATTGTCTCAATTTCTGATATAGATAAAAATATTCTGGTGCGCGTTTCATGTGACCAAGTGAAAATCATTAAGTTTCATTGATCGGCGGTAATGTACTCGAGCTACGTGAAAAACGAGCTCAAATTCAAATATTCATTAAATGCATTTTGGGTGACAGAATAATAGCGTATAATTTCTCGTTTTTATTTAATTTTCGTCGTTGTAACTTAAACGTATGCGTGCCGTTAATGAGAGGTTAGCCCGCAGCGACCTCTTTATGCGGACAACCTCGAACGGAATATATGAAACATGCATGTTCGTGGGTTCGTGCGATTGTCTCGTATTAATATTTGACGCTTTGGTGCAAGCGACGACGTCTCTCGTCGTCATCGATTTTTGCGAGTCGGCGGGACGTTTCATCTTCTTAAACAATTTCTCGATTATAAACATTCTTCTTCGCTTCCTTCCAATTATTTCTGTGCTGCCTACAGCTCGTTTTGTTTTAATTAAGGAATTAAATCGTAGATTGGCAATTAATTGCGTTATAAAGCCGAAGGTATTAGCGATTCAACCGTCTTCCTACTTTTCGGTTAATCAAAGAAATGCTAATGGGTACCGCAGCGGGACGTGTTTACAACGTTGTCGTTTCGTTTTATGTCAACTGCAATTGCACACGCCATCAATACAAGAACACGTCTTACTTAAGTTTCTTGCGATTCTATTAGTCGCGTCTAATATAAATTAACTGCAAGTCCATAACAGGACGAACAAATTTATGTACATATGGTTGAGTTCCTTTCAAGTCTTTTTGCATTGTGAGAAATACGTGTGCGCATGAAGAATTAAAAGGATTTACTTCACAATGTATTTCAAAAAAAGAAAAAAAAATTACGTGACGTTAATTTAAATTTGCTTTTCCTTTGAAATTAGCATTGAATAATATATTTCGGTGTTGTACAAGAAACTTGTGTGCAACTGTCGTAATGGAACAGTGCGAGTGTTCGTGTTCACTGCATGTCCGCATGTTTACGTAATTAATGTATGTATGTATATCATCTCATCGGTAATGTAGTATGTCGAATTGTACGGCTTACATGCGAACCGAGCCGAGGTGATACTTATTGAAACATAAATGCAGAAATAAGGCTGTGTAATGGTGCATTGAATGGGGGCCTGCTGACCAGTTCAGCGGGAATGCGTACCCAGATCGATCAGCACACGCAGCCCATAAATAACGCCATAAAGATAAGGCAACATTTCACTACAATACTTACCTACCTACAGTAACTCACACCTCTGACGTGTTGCTTTATTATAAACCGTTTTATTGTACGCCTGATAAACTTATTCATTGTTCGTTGTATGTATGTCCATGTATAACGGGATTATAAATTGCGAAACTGCAGGAGAGGATTGGCATTGGTTTGGAAATTGAAAATTTGGTTATTTACATTCTTTAGACATTCCGTTTGAAAATAAAAAACACCTACACATAAAAATGCAAGCGATCCGACTAGTTATAACAAAACTGGATCGCCATTCGTCCAGTTATGCACTGATTTATTTCGATCTCGGTCCGTGTTTTAATCTCGTTCATTGGCTCTAGTTTCAAGCTGATTTATTCAGACCTCGGTTCGTGTAGACGCAAAGCGATTTCGGCTATTACGCAATCCGCAATAAATTAAAAATTTAAATAATTTTGTGGGCAATATACATTTAAAAAAACATTGTTTTAAAATTCGGTTTAAAAAAATATTTACACAAAAAAACCCGACTAGTTATTATGGGACTGATTTATTCCGACCTCGGTCCGTGCGTCGCGAAAAATTCACACATTGGCTCTTAAATTTCAAGCTGATCTATTTAGACCTCGGTTCGTGTAGGACTAAAACGATTTCAACTACCGCGCAGTCCATAGTAAATTGAAAAGAAATTGTGAAAAATATGTTTTTAAAAAAAAACTTTGTTTCTGGGGTAACATTCTTTTAAATTTGGTTAAAAAAAAACCTACACATAAAAATGCAAGCGATTCGACTAGCTACAACAAAACTGGATTACCATTCGCCCAGCTATGCACTAGGGTGGGTCGAAAAACCAAACTTTGAGATAATCTTACCTAATAGCAAAATTATGTTGTCTTTGAGTGATATTATGACACCTACGAAATATTTTTGTATTTAATTAATATTTAGAGGGTGCGCCTTACGTTTGAATTTTTGAAATTATACGAGAAAGGCCATATAGTATGCCATGAAAAGTTCGTATTTGCAATAATAATAATAACAGAGTTATGATCAAAACTGTATACTAAAAGGGCAAGAGAAGGTGGATAAAATTAAAACTCGAATCTCGCAGCAACGCCTAAATTCGATAGCAAGAAAGATTTCAATATTGAATGATTTTCATTAATTTTTCTGTTGTATTATTTTTTTAATTATTAATAAATGATTATTTTATTCTAAAAACCCTATTTTCCTTGAGACATTTATGTTATATGACTACCAGAATATATTCAAGTTATTCGTATTTCCAAGGCAAAGCGCAACCTGAAGATGAGGTGCTATTTACTTTAAATTTTAGCATTACACTGTTTTCATGTAAAGGCAATATAATTTTGCTATTAAAAATCAAAAGCGCAATATTCGTTTTTTTCCATACAAAAATGACCCATCCTACTATGCACTGATTTATTTCGACCTCGGTCCGTGTATCGCGAAAAATTCATTCATTGGGTCTTAAAAGAGCTTAGTTTTAAGCTGATCTATTTAGACCTCGGTTCGTGTAGGACTAAAACGATTTCAATTACCGCGCAATCAGCAATAAATTAAAAGTTTCAATTTTGTGAAAGTTGTATATTTAAAACACATTGCTTCCCGAGCAACATTTTTTAAAATTCGGTTTGAAAAGAAAAATTTACACATAAAAATGCAAACAATTCTATTAATTATGGGATTGATTTATTTCGATTTCGGTCCGTGTGTTGAGAAAAACTTACTCATTGGCTAGTTTCAAGCTGAACTATTTAGACCTCGGTTCGTGTAGGAATAAAACGATTTCAACTACCGCGTAGTAAGTAATAAATTAAAAAAAATGGTGAATAATGAGCTTTTAAAAACATTGTTTCCGGGGCAACATTTTTTTTTAAATTCGGTTTGAAAAAAAATACCTACACATAAAAATGCAAGGGATTCGAGTAGTTACGACTGAACTGGACTGCCATTTGTCCAGTTATGCACTGATTTATTTCGAACGCGGTCCGTGTTTTAACAAAAACTTGTTCATTGGCTTTTAGTTTAGTTTCAATCGGATCTATTTAGACCTCGGTTCGTGTAGATCTAAAGCGATTTCAACTACTGCGTAATCAGCAATAAACGAAAATTTAAATAATTTTGTGAAAAGTGTATACAGGCTGTTTCAAATTCGACCCTCACCATTGGGATCTCGCTTATTTAAAGAGATAGACGGTAGATTTAAATTTGGCAAAGTTGCTAAATTTTATGAGTATTAATAATCCGTAAAGAAATAACTTCTATGTTAACTCTTATTCGAAATAATTGTAAAAAATGAAAAATTGTCATTTTCTTATTTTTCCTCTATCTTCTTTATTTGAAGAGATGACAAAAAAGTAAAAGTACTTTCTTAAGACACTTTTTAATTCTCTACACACTGACGAATACCATTTTGCTATAACACGTTTCGTCAATTTGTTATTATCATCATCAAGTTCATTTTTTCTTATGGGCGCCATATTGAAATTTGGTCGCAAAAGAATCTACTTTTCCTGCTGATTACGGCAATATAGCACATGTTATCAAAATTATTTAAAATAATGTCAAAATTAAAATTTATTTTTGTGAGACAAGACAATATTGGCAATTAATGGAAGGTGGCCTTGGATTCAGATCAAAAACAGTATAATGTGTTATATTAATACGTATTTGTTGCAATATTAACAATTATGTTAATATTTAGCAACAAATAAGAGCATAATGTGAATTGTTGCTCGAGAAACATTTTTTAAATATTCGGTTTGAAAAAAAAAATGCAAACGACCCGACTAGTTATGGACTGAGTATTTCGACCTCGGTCCGTGTGTTGAGAGAAACTCATTCATTGGCTCTTCAAATTGCCTAGTTTGAAGCTGATCTATTTAGATCTCGGTTCGTGTAGGAGCAAAATGATTTCAACTACCGCGTAATGCGTAGTAAATTTAAAAAAAACTGGAAAATATATATTGTTTTAAAAACATTGTTTCTCGGGCAATATTTTTTTAAAAATTCGCCTTGAAAAATACCTACTCATAAAAATGTGATCCGACTAGTTATGGAATGGTTTATTTCGTCCTCGGTTCGTGTGTTCAAAATTCTAAAATAGCCTAGTTTCAAGCTAATCTATTTAGACCTCGGTTCGTGTAGGACGTAAAAAATTTAAAAAAATTGTTTAACGGGCAACATTTTTTTAAAATTCGGTTTGAAAAGAAAAATGCCTACACAAAAATGCAACGATCCGACTAGTTATGGACTGATTTATTTCGACCACTATTCGTGTGTTGAAAAAACTCTTAAAATAGGCTAGTTTCAAGCTGATCTATTTAGACCTCCGTTCGTGTACTACAAAAATCGCCTAGTCCGTAATAAATTTTAACAAAGTTGTGAAAAATGTACTTTTAAAGAAACATTGTTTCTGGGGCAACATTTTTTTAATATCCGGTTTGAAAAAAAAATGCCTACACATAAAAATGCAAACGATGCGATTAGTTACGGACTGATTTATTTCGACCTGTAGGAAGAAAGGTGAAAAAGACCCTGGCAAACCGCGGAACAGAAGACCTATCAGCCTCCTAACGGGCTTCTCAATGGTGGTACAAACCATAATTAAAGAGAGAATCACCGAGTTCATGGAGAATAACAACTTATTGTCCAACACGCAGTTCGGTTTTCGATCCAAGCTGGTAGTCATTCAACAAGCCATGAATCTTATAGAGTCAATTAAGAACCAGAGCAAACCGAGAAAGAAGGTACTGGTGGCGCTCCTGGACGTTGAAAAGGCTTACGATAAGGTGTGGAGGGAAGCTCTTCTCTACAAAATGAGGACGTAGCAACACTGACGCACCTGATGAGAATAATAGATTCATGGCTTCAAAACAGAAGGTTCAGGGTTAAAGTAGGATTAAAATTATCAGGCCACTCTCATTATCCACTCTCTCCGATGTTACTTAACATGTATGTTCGGGACAAACCCAAATTTGAAGACGAAGGAGATTCGCAGACGACACCGCAATCATGGTGTGCGGCAAAAATGAAGAAAGCTGCAAGAAGAAACTTCAGAAGAGACTGGAAGTCTTCGATAGCTATGCAAAGAAATGGAACGTTAGACTAAACCACGGCAAGACTTAAGTGATCTCCTTCAGCAAAAAATTCAAAAGAGGTCTAAAGTTAAAACATGGGGAGGAATTAGTGAGGGTAAAGAAACACGCAAGGTATCTAGGAATAAGATTGGACAACAAATTAACGTTTGAAAAACACGTTAAAGAAAGAGAGATCGGAGCGAGGAAAAGAATCTCGAAACTTTTCTCCATCATAAAGCCCAACTTGTCTTTGCGCTCCAGAATAAGGATTCTAAATTCGATAGGAATGCCGACGCTTCTTTATGTTGAAGAAATATGGGCCAGGGGAAGCAAGAAGGCCAAGGATGAGATCGAAAAAATACAGAACATCCTAGCACGGAAATGTGGGGGATACCATGGTTCGTTAAGACCATGGAACATGGATCTTACGCTGGAAGACCCAAGGGAGAGAGCGGATAGAAGAAGAGAAGCGGCTATCCAGAGGATGAAAGACCACCTAACAAGAAGCATTAGGGCGCTGGGGGAGAAGCTGGAATAGGGACAAGGAAAGACACGCACCGGACACAAATAATATAAGGAAGATGCTTAAACAATAGAGTCACGCACTCCACCCAATCATTATGGGGAGGGAGGAGCAAATGAGACTGATTTATAGCCTGAGGGTTGAAAACTCAGCAAGTCACAGGCAGGAAAAAAACTAGTTATGGACTGATTTATTTCGTCCTCGGTCCGTGTGTTGATGAAAACTTTTAAAATAGCCTAGTTTTAAGCTGATCTATTTAGACCTCGGTTCGTGTAGGACTAAAACGACTTCAACTTGATGAAGACATGTCTAAACTTACTGCATTTTTTGTAGTGATGACGAAAATAATGTAGACATACGTTTTTCAATAACATTTCGTAAGACTTTGTGATAAGTAACAGAAACTTTTTCGAATTTACGTCAGAATTGGATAACAAATTATGGAAGCAAGCAAGTGCACTTTTTTGTAACGAAATGGAAACATTTGGAACCTAAAAATACACAGCCTCTTCGTGTTCACACGCCATTAAAAATCATGTCGCAATTAATATTAAATGCGGTGGCGTTTCGTTTCGTATATGTACGTGTAAACGTATTCAGCTTATTTCATCGATTCACCTTTTTGTTTAAGAGGTGGGTGCCCCGCGTATTGTGACGGGCGTCGATTAAAAACCGCGCAGCGTAAGCGATGTTAGCGCTAAATATTAATAATAAATATTAAAAGCTCTCTTACCGTACGGGATCCGTTCCCGTCGAGTGATTTATCGGAACGAAAACAAACGTCCGGGGCACGTTGTAGGAGGCATACGCAGAAATTAATTGAAGCAATAATTTATTGAAGATTAATTTCTTATTCTACGTAATGTAGCGTGCTATGAATATTGCATGCCCCCAGAAGAAGGCGAGTAAATCAGCGATGAGTAATGTCATTACAGTCATTACTTTTATTGAAGGCTCTCGATGCGCAAGAAAACTCGCGTGATTCGCATAAATGATCTTCGATACCATTTGATGCTGACACTGTATTCATTTAAAGTGCACTTTCTTCAAGCATAAATCACTTTTTGTAATGCAGCAAAAAGGGAAAACATTATTACGAGGCGAGTTTCATTATTCAAAATATTATTTTTTTAATTACACACTGCGCAAGTGAATGAGAAAACTAAATCGTTTCGTTCTTCCCAAAAGCAGTATTTAAACTTATTTATTTAATAACATACGTGCGGGCATTGAGTGTAAAAAAAAAACGAGAATGCCAGTAGCGTTATAACTTTGACGATGTGTAATTATATTTTCATTAACAACTAATAGTAGACCAGTTCGTTTTCTCTCCCAGGCAAAAATATTATTCACAGTTTTAATCCGAGGCTTTATATATCACGCTTTTCATACCACCTGAGATTGATAATCACGTATTTAATTACGCCATTAATAACAAATAATAATGATATTAGAATTCGCATTAATACACATACAGTGCGGTCGCATTTCCTCGGCGCAACAAAAAAGTTACACAACCAATCGCCGCGCGGCTCGCTTTATTAATAGCGGTTGCAAACCGATTTGTATGTGAGCTTACGTAAATTCCAAAACGAGATTATTAGCGCACGTTGGCGTGAATTATTTCAGCAAAATTATTATGAAACAGAAACGGCCGGCCTATATATCTCGGCGCGAACTTGATACTTATCTCCCACTGTGCCGTGCGTGATATTCTGCGTCGTTTTTCAATCGACCACGCTCATCAATAACCGTGACACCTGAAACAGAAATCTATAATTTACTGCATCTAAATGCGCTTTATAATAGTGCTACGGATTAGCGGCTGCCATTCCTCGCCAAGATATTACGCTCTCTCCATGTTTGTATGCGGTAGCTGCGATCTGACACAGACAAAGAGAATGTGTAGATAAAGCGTGTATGAATATTGAATAAACCCCCTTCATCAGTGCCGCTTATGTATAATCCGACACATAAGGTTTCCATTGTTTTGTTCTTCTCGGAAGAAGAAGCTTTAGTTTTGCTATAATTGTTGAAATTTCTTTTGTACGACTGACGATGTTGGAGATTCCATAAGTAATGAACAAACAAGTTCCAGACTTTGTAGACACGATGTGTTTGAAACACACTGTATATTTCAATTAACCCAAATGTACTTTGGGATTTCAACCCTCGATGGATCGAGAAACCTTCTTTAATCATTGTTATCCGTTGCTTTTTATCTTCACCCCCTCTAATTTCAATCCTTGAGCAACAAAAAATTTCCTAATCTCTTGTATCTATTTTGGCTTCAGTGATCCCTCTAGTTTTGGCATGAATATTCACAGTATTCAAGAGCCTCTTCTACTGTAACACCGTCGTTCGTCGCTCCGCAACCCTTGAAGCAGCTGCCGACTTGAGCCGAGCCAGCGTCGTGTGCTGCAGTCCCCTTGCAGACCGAACGTAACGCAGAATTGGTGGGATTCGAGTGTGGTATTGTACTAACCCTCTGTCTTTTATTAATACGTGTCTTTAAATTAATTATTGGGTACCTTCGGTGCCTCGTGATAGCGCTTTTGCGTGCCTGCGTCACTTTTTCGTGACCTTGACGTAACCGTTTAGTTCTCCCCGAACGAGTTTTGCCGTGAATACCACCGTTTCCGAGAGCCTCTTCTACCATAACACCGTCGATCACCGTCCTGGAACCCTTGAAGGAGCTGCCCGATCTGTGTTGGAGAAGTTTCGTGTGTCGCAACATATCGTGGAATTGGTTGGATTCGAGTTTGATATTGTACTAACTCTCTATATCTTTTACGTTATGTTTCATTACGATTAATTGTTGTTTTCACTCCAGAATTTTCTTACTCCTCTTATGCTCATTTTTTCATCGTCATGGTATGCTAACACATAAGTTCTTCACTGGTTCGTGAGCACTATCGAAAGAGGTAACGTAACCCCTACAAAAGTAGAACCGTATGCGCGATTTACACAAATTGAAAACAAAGTGTGCTGGTTACTGGTGATTCGTAAAACGGTAAACTAATTGAATAGTTTATTGATAATTGTTAAAAACTTTCATTAAGACATTCAACTAACGCCTGTCTTTAAGGAGCGGTAATAAAAATTCTCGTTTGCTTGCACCCTTTCTACAGACCTTAGCTTCAGCTTGAATGACCTAACGAAAGAAATTATAGTTTCTCTGGGGAAGTCCTACCCTTTTGGGCATCCTTTACCATTGAGCTTTGAATGCCCCTATTTTTATTTAAGGTATAGCGTGCTCGTATATAATTTTTATTCAACACAACACATGAACAACAGCTTCGACGACGCCGATGAACGTGTGAGGTGTAAGTGATCTGTTGGCAAGGACTGCACAAGAGGTGTGTGTGGTGGTTAATGCTTCCGACCCGACAATGTCTGCACAGAAAGCTTTGAGTTGCTTCTGACAATGACTGCACGGGAGGCTGTGAGCGTTTCCGGCAATGGCTGCACTGAAGCTGGAACGGTTAACACTCTCGCTTCTATAGTTTTTTTTTTTCGTAGCGGGAATGAAGTAACTCTACTTCATTGGTTTGAATCGTCGCGCGCACTCTTACCCAAAAGGGTAAACTAAACAACAAACAAAAAAAAAGTCCATTCTCCGCAAATCCCGCAATCGAGTGTGACGGCAGGTTATCTGATAGCGAATAATAAGAAAATACAATCCCGAGACGGATACAAACGAACATACCTGGATTACCCGTTGGTTGGGCTGTTGTTGCGACCAAAATCCCGTGTCAGTGGAGAAGGTCGTGGGCAAACAGCTTCGTACAGGTAACTGTAGTTTGAAAAGGGGCGCCACCTGTTGAAGATCGCAACAACTTGCGATCGCGGGATTCCCCCAACGGGAGAGAAATTCCCACTCAACAAGTCGATTCAGCTCCGAAAATATTATCCGTACCAGAAGGGAACAGAAAAAAAAAGGAAAAATTCGCAAAATATCATCAACAAAAAAAAAAACACAAACGCCACGTTAAACAGGCTTTAATGAGGGTCAGTGCGACACAAAATAAGTCGTGCAGACAAGAAGAAAACGATATAGTTCCGCAGTAAGCTCCCTCTGTGCCGAAATAAGGGAAAAAGAATGCTTATATACAGTAAATCGTTAAAGCCCAAAATTAATCACGCAAAAGCGCGATAAACAAACCCAAACGCTAGGGATCCCACACGTCCGTTTACAGGACAAGACTGTGGAGCAGTCAAAAATACGTATTTAAAAAAAAATTTAAAGTAAACTAACATTACAAAAAGGCAATCAAGGCCAACACTTAAATCTAAACGCCGAGAGAAATCCGAGATCAAATTAACGTCGAATGATCGCCACTACATCAAGGGCGTTCGCGCAATTATGGCAATAAGCGTGTCGAACGGTGTACAGCACGAAAATGAGAGTTAAAAAACGTACGATACCCAGGAAACTTCCAAAGCACCTCGGCTCGCAGCATTTTGCTGGGCGGAGTCCGTAGGTCCACCTCACGCTTGCGAAATTTTCCGCTGCAAAAATTCGCCCCAACCAGGTTACGGTTAAATTGTCTTCAGGAATAGGTGACGAGAGTCCGAAGAAAATTCGCCTCCGGGAGCAATCCGATTTCACACGCTCGTTCAACCTCCAGACGGGGGGAGGGGGGATTAACTACCCTCAAAACCCGGATGCCGCCCGTAACTGCACGCTGCAATTTCAAAAACGACACAAACGAATTAAAATCAACGAAAAATGAAGAGGGGACATATAAACGACTTACCTCGGCCTGAGAAAGCCGAGCGCCCGATGAAAGAAACGCCACGCGGCACGTGCGGTGGTCCAAGAAGATCCAAAAATGCCGGTGAAAACCTGGTCAAACACCTCTACCAAACCGTGATTTCTTGGGTGCAACTCACAAAACCCCAACAGGGCGCGGAAATACCAAAATCCGCAGAGAGACCCAAGGGAACACGCGCACGTACACGCCAAAACCAGACCAAAAAAATGTCGGAGAGCCGCGCCCTTGCTGCTTGTGTGAAAATGCGCCGGTCCCTCAGAATTCCACGCGTTTTCAGACTTAAAACCAATGCGCCACATCGACTCAGCGCGAAAACATCCACCACCGATCAAAGCATTCAGCCACGAGGACCGCTAGACCACAAAATAGCGAGGACGGAGCGGAAGCGACTGTAACAGAATGTGTAATCGAATCACGGATGATCAGAGCTGCAACTCATTTGTCCGGAGGCAAACTTTTTGTGTTTACTCCGGGGGTTGTTTTAGCGACCAAATTTGAGGATGTGATCCTATTTGCGGGCCAAGAGGCTGTCTAAATTTTGTTTATTTGTGGCGATCGTCATCGTTACTTTGTTACGCAGATGTCAACGTGACGCTTCGCCCGTATTTGTCTATCTGACGTTGTAAATGTTGGTTGCGAGTCGTCTTCGACTGCAATCTCGTGCGTGTTAGCTTATGAGGCAGCGGTATTGTTGCTATTTGCTTTCACGACACGAATTATAAGTTGGAAAATAGTTGTGCTGCGGCGCAATTATTTCACTTGTCTGACGTTGTCAATCTGAGGTATCTTGACGTTTCTAACATCTGTCATTTTTTATGTTTGCCAGTTTGGCATTTCTGACATCTGTCATCTTGACGTTTGTTGTCATCTGTCATCATGACGTGCTTCGTTGGTCGCTAAGCAACGTGCGAGCCACAAAAGAACCGATTGTGAAGCTTATGGAAATAATAAGGGTAAATAACCAATTCGTACAAATTTGAAATGAGAACGAAATTGGTTTTATCAAGACTAGGGCCCCTTTTATATACAAATTTAAGGTAAAAATTGCAGGTTTTTTTTGACCATAATAAGTGGTGATAATACTAGAAGATTTAAATTACTCTTGCAATGAATTTGTGGAGAGCAAAACTACCTGTGCGCGTCTTCCTTATTGCGACATTTATTCTTTACACATTTATTATATGTAGGTTTAAACAAAACCGTCAATTATAATTTCAGATGTTAAGTGCGTCATTTCATTTATGGAACCGGGCGTACCGCAGGCTTTAACGACGCATGCCCATAAAGCAAAGCGAACATAAAGCGTTTGTTTCGCACAATAAATTATTAAACGAGTGCTGTTAATAAATTTTAAAGTTAAGGGAAAACCTGTGTGAAAAAAGCGTGCAATTCGTGACCTTATGCGAAGATGCGGCGAATAAATAAATAAATGCCTACTTGGGGGGATCAGAAGAGGTGCAGGATCGGAATAAATTTGCAATTATACAGGTCCGGAGTTATGTAATTGGAAAATCCGCTCTGCGTAAAAAACGTAATTACTCCGGCAGTCTTATTATTTTATATTATAACACACTCGTGGCTTAATTGTCGATTAAATAATGGGTTTCTGAATTATACGCTTCGCTCGGAGGAAATGCACTAATGTAAATAAATTATGGCCATTAAACTTATCTGCAAGATGTCTGTCTGTAACTTATCGAGTTTAATTGGAGCACATTATAAATGTAAGTTTTTTTTTTCAACTACCTCCTGTATGTTCTATTTTAGTGCAAGAATTTTTTCGTCAAATCTAAAATAAATAAATAAATCAAAATTTATCCGGTTCCAATATACCTACTACATTTAGGATGATCGCCTAAATGATTAAAAATTGGACACAAAGAAAATTAAATGAGAAAAATATGTAAAACATTAATATTATTGAAGAGTTTAGGTCGCGACATCTTGCGACCGACTTTTGACTTAAAATGGTGTGACCATGGCCAGCTACATTAACATTCACTGACGTGTATGTATGGCCGTTTCAATTCGACTTTTAAAAATTTTGACGGTACTCCCCTCAGCGCCTCTTGTGAGTTTTTAAGTAATTGCAGTTGTCATTACGTTACTGTCAGTAGTTTTGTAGTATCTTTAATAGGGAGCGCTGAGGGGAGTACTCCACGGCATGCTTTCTCGGAACCGAATTTTAGGCGAATTGAAACGGCCATACATACACGTCAGTGAATGTTAATGGAGCTGGCCATGGTGTGACAGGTTGGTGAGATTACAGTGGAGTTCTCGAGCTACTCTTCTGCTGAAGAGGCCCCAAGTAAGGCCGAAACAGCTGTCCAGAGGATAATAGTGTATTAAATATTTATTTTAAGTTTTTGCTGTAAACGAAAAGCAGATCTGTTTATCGGACAAAGTTTAACTTACTCATCAGCTTGATAACAAGTTTATTTATTTCTTGTTCAACTCATTGAGACCCCTTCAGGGTCGTATTTGTTATTTATTTTCATTTTATTACATCTTTTTGAGCATTTCAAACAAAAACAAGTGTGCTTGCTCTGTTAACTGTGTGCTTTGGTGACTGTTAGTTTTATTTAACTCGAACGAAACCCCAAAAGCAAAGGGGGGGCGCTTTTGAGGTTTCGTTGAACTCTCCTTTTTCAGGAGTATAGTAGGCGGTGCTGGAGAACGTTGAAGTTACTCGCACACTTTGCTGTCCTTCGGGTAGGTAGCATAGCACTCTCTCGAATATGGTAGAATGTTTTGGAAACACGAAAACAAATAAATAAATTGCGCTATTTGATGAGAGATAGCACCTCATTACTTGGTGGTGATAGATGGTGCCAACAACAGAAAACAAATGGAGCTGCTTGGTGATAGATGGCGCCAGCAACAAAAAAAAAAACAAAGTAAGGTAACAGTCGTGCTGTTTTATTATGAATGAAGTTGAGTACGGCAAGAACCGGTGGGGGGGAGGATCACCAACGAAATTCTTGTCAGAAGGGGGTCCCGCCTTAAAAGAGTTTGGGAGGAAGGGCCAAGGTGATTAAGAAAAATTTACACACAGATTTATCTTTATAGAGAAAATAAATTAGCCAAAAAATATTTTAAAAAATTATACTTTATTGATACAAATATAACGCTCCCCCCCGGTGGAGGGGAGGATCACCAACGAAATTCTTGTCAGAAGGGGGTCCCGCCTTAAAAGAGTTTCGGAGGAAGGGCCAAGATGATTAAGAAAAATTTACACACAGATTTATCTTTTTAGAGAAAATAAATTAGCCAAAAAATACTTTAAAAAATTATACTTTATTGATACAAATATAATGCTCCAAAAACAAATGACGATCGAATGAAAAATTAAACTTACAAGCACACTGCAATGTCGTAAAAAAAATTCGCCGTTCGGTTATTTATGGTGCAATCGGATCGAAACCGGTGGCGTCGCTAAGGAGAAGGATGGAAGAAAAATGTGGAAAATATATCTGATTTGAAACGGTAAAGTAATAATTAATTAAAGAAAAATCAGTCGAAAGTCATAATGTGTGCAAAATAAGAACAAATAAAGATTTCTTAGGGCAATGATTCCGAAACTGTGGGTCGCTAGGGGCTTGCGAGAGGATTTCCAAAATAAAACAGAAACCTCTTAACAAAACATTTATATCTGTTTTTCCCCCAAGTAAATAAGAACATATCAAACAAAAATAATGCCTTAACCCTTAACTTACATTAAATCTTTTTTTTTTCCTTCATTTGTTTTGGTAAATATTGGACCAAAATCATCTTATTGCATATCAATGAATTCAGAAAACAATATAAAAAAAAAAAAAACAATACAAAAAAAGATATACATACATATCCATTAAAAAAAAGTTGTAATTGTTTGACGTAATAGTTATCATTAAAACAAAGTGAAACTTTATCAGTGGGTAGTATCTATGGAACCATTTTATATGATTTTTCGCTTATTTAAATCAGAGTTTATGTATTTTTTTATTTCACACCCGGTATAAAGGAAAATTGAAATTTCTAGAAGGCTCCCAGTACCAGAGTGCACTCTCTCGAATATGGTGGAGAATTTCGGAAACACGAAAACAACTACTTGGCGAGAGATGGCGTAAATAATAAATTTCATTTCTTGGTGGGAGATGGCGCCAGCAACAAAGAACAAATCGAGTTATTTGGTGACAGATGGCGCCAGCAACAAAGAAACAAATTAAGCTACTTGTTAAAAATATTCTCAGTCGTGGTGGTTTATTATATAAATGAAGTTTAATATTTGGGGGGGGGGGCGGGGGTGCACAAACGAGATTCTTACTAGAAGTGGATTTCGCTTTAAATTAAGTTTTGGCGATTTGATGTTAGCTTAAACAAACGCCATCTGCCGAGCACACCGTAAGTGTGTGGGTCACTTTCTAAACATAAACGCGTTACTTAAGGGTTCCTCTTTGAAATGGTAAGTACAGATTAGAACTGCCATATTTTTAGGAAATGAAAAATATGAGTTTAGAAAGGAAAGAGTGCCAAATATTTACAAAATTGAAAATATTTCAAAAACCGTTGCTTTTATGTATAAGAATATCTTATGATTTTCTATTCAAAATTATCTGTAGATCCTAAATTTGCAAGGAAAGATATACGATTCCGTTTAAAATAATGTTAAATTTTGGAGACGCAACGACCAACCCTGTAAGGCGCAGTTTCATAAAACGTAGTTAACCCCTCGATCAAGTTAATTGTCTGATTAAGCAATATCATTGGAGGAAAGTTTAAATTTCCACCAATGATATTGCTTAATCACACAATTAACTTGATCGAGTGGTTAACTACGTCTTATGAAACTGGGCATAGGTCATGTCTGATTAAATTTTAATGCTGCCATCTGACGGCCACTTGTCAGAAAGTAACTGTAATTTTTGAACGTATTCCTATTACATGAAGGATATCTAGATGGCGGCAAATTTAAATTATTTATCGCGATACCTGAATTACTGTTATATAATCTGAGGTGAGAAGTTAAATACTTACGTACATATACAAAATTAATTATGCGCGAGACATCAAAGTATGTACTTTCTAAGGGTTAATTTAGAGTACAGTTTCTGAACGTATCCTCGTTTCATTAAGAAACTCATAAAGTATATTCACTTTTTTTTTAATTGGCTTCCGGTTGGAACCGCGTCACGTTGACTTCTTCTACTGCCGACGTTTCGTTCTTCATACTAGTCTCAACGACTAACGAGAAGCAGCAGCAACACCCCCAGCAGCAGCAGTCCTGAGGAAGTTCTTCTGCAATGGAGAACGAAACGTCGGCAGTAGAAGAAGCCAACTGGAAGCCAATTCAAACATGGACGACGGCCGCGGAAGCCTTCAAGTTACGTATATTCACTTTTGTAATGAGTAACTAAAGTTATACGACTTAGTAACTTTTACCGTTGAAACATGACTTCTTTTAGTTTCCGTATCGTGTACTTATTTTTAGGTTATGTTGGTTTCAATTTTGAGCTGTGCTTTTTGGCTACCTTCTCCATGCTTTCCCAACATTTTATCGAATGCATTACATGTCAATGTGGTTCCTTGTTTGTTTCGTAATGGATTTCCAGGTCATTTTTGAAAATTGCATTTTGCAATTGACGACAAACGATAATTTGATTGACGAAACTTTAAATGCTTTCGTAAGACAACATGCGAACAAAAGAAATCACAATTTGTTACTCGTTACGAAAGCGAATGGGGTTTAGATAATTTAAATTGAATTTAACACGGGAGAGGCTAAAATCCAGAGTAATTTCTGAACGCAGCCTCGTTTCATTAGATAGACAGCGACTTCCGGTACAACCGGAAGTTCAAGTACTTTGAAAGTGTTTTCGTTAAGAAGTGCACCAGCGGCTGTGGGAGAGTACAAATTTTCAGAGGGAAATAATGAAGTCAAGCGCCTAAACTTCTAATGAACGGGTTCCTTGAATCACCCCCCCCCGTATAAATCTCGAAAAACAAATGACGTTCGGATAAAAAATTAAGTTCTTTTCCTTCGTGGATAATTTAAAATCTACCTTCTTATTTGACTCCGCACAATGAAATAAAAATACGAAACTTAAAATACTCTTTTTAATCTTGAGTTAAATTAGTAAGTTTAAGAAACTGATTTAATTTAGGACGAAATATACGGGGACCACACGAAAAGTTATTGCTCATTTGAGAATCGCCAGGAACCTAGGACCTAGGCGAATGAATGTGACCATTTCACCTTCAATAGGTCGGACTGTTATAGTCGTTAGCCGACCTAGTTTAAAAGAAAAAAGAAATTAGAGAATCTTGACGGTCGTATCAATGCATATTTTTTTTTAAATTTGAGTATGAAACATAATCGATCGTGCCTTTAAAAATGAAGCAATTAAAACGAACGCCTTAATGAGCCTGCGAAGACCGACGTTCCCCTGAACTATCGCCGACATCGGCGGAATGCGAAACGATACCTGGCGTTAAATAAAATAAATACCTCGTTGAACCTGGAGATGATACATCAAGCAACATGCGAGACGTTTCTCCAGCACCACCACACGCAGAGTCAATCAAGTATAAGGAGGCTGCAGCAGCCTCATTCCCCACAGCCATTAATACTTCTGCGTAATTATTTATTTAGGTGCGTTACTTTAAATTGGTGGTGCAATTCGGAAACGTGTTTACGAACGGACCGTAAATCAGATGCAAGGTGAGGTAATAACAATGTCTGTCGAATGCCGCCAAACGGTCCTGCAGGCTCGCCCAGTGTCCTGCTGAGATGTATTTTTATTAGCCGAAGGATAACGCTCGCAAAAGTATTAAGTTGTGACATATGTTATGGCGCTTTGTATTTATTTATAATGGTGCTTCGGAACGCGAAGGAACTTATTTTCTGTACGTGTATGTGTGTGTTTTAATGTTATTGCAGGTTACGATATAATTCGCTTCACCTCTTTTATTATTTATTACCTACGCGTTTCATACTTCTCAGAGTACACGTGGTCGATCTTATTCATACATACTTGCGTTTCACGCATGTCAAGTTAATTAAATTTCGCTCATTTTATACGAGCGCAGGCAAAGTTGAAACTCATTAAATTTTCTTCATCTTTTAAGGTCGTTCGTCATGATGGAAAAAGCAAACACCTGTGAGGCCACTTCGTGATTGTCGGTAGTCGCGTTGAGGCCTTCGCCCCCCAATAAAAACGAAAAGAAAAATAAGAGTGTTTTATTTTTGATATGTAAAGGCATAAAGTCATTCTGCAAGTGGATGGAATCCGGTGAATCATGTCATGCCGAAGAAAGAATGCCTCGGCGGCTACCTCGGCATAAATCAAATCGTGAATACGGTAGAAGAAGCAAAAAAGACGACGGCTTTCAACCAGTTAAAGAAATTCGACCTTCTAAACGACAGACGTGATTAACTTGTAATTAAAGTGCCTGCGAAAAGGATTTGCGAGCGTGCGCTCGGCGCGCACACACGCACGCACCGGGCCTGTTTCTTTTGACGATCCCGGGCATTTCATTGAGGTCACTGTCAAGTGCCTTTCGTTCCGTTCTCTACACGAACGCGCGTATGTAATCCGTCGCTTTTATGTAAATCGACCGTAAAATAATGCACTCGAAACGACATAATTAAAACATTAATGTCCGCGTGTATACAATTTACATAAGCTCCGCGTGATTAACATGCCATCCGTTTTAAACGCGCCGCTCTTTTTCTTCTTGCAAACGGACAATGATTTATGCACACATATTTTGTTGTTAATTATCGTATTCGTTTGCGACTAATTAATTTAGTATTATACGCCTATATGATTCTGCATATTATCTTCATCGTTCTTAAAAAAAAAGAAAGATTTACATAATTAATTAAATCGTATTAAGTCACGGAATTTATGCGTTGTATTAACCACAGTAGCTGAGGTGTTTAATACTGTTTGCTTCCTTTGGCGGCATTCCTTAGTTAATTATAATCAAAAAAGATAGATAAATTATCTACTGTATCGTTGACTAGTTTGTTCAAATTCGATTCTTCTAGAATTGTAATAATCTACAGTTTTCCATACTTAACCATCCAGATACTGTTGGTTTATGAGAAATCCGATGACGTCTCCTAATGCCGTACATGAATCGTAAACAGGAATTTTGCATGGTCTCTAATCGACGAGTTGTTACGGTTGAAAAATTCATTTAAGTTATCCATAATAATTGGCAGTCACTCTGTCGCCCGGCTAAATCTGAGTTCATTCGTAACGACTCTCGTCTCAGCGCATAGTTGGAGAGAACGCCGCCCTCGGCGTCGCGGTCATTCTTTCAATAGCGTTCGGGCCGTGCTGATCTTTTGTTTGTGTTGGTGATGAAAATCTTTGTGTTTCTCTCATGTGGAGTTGAAACCTGAAACGGAATCTTCTCCGAGATTTGTTAAAGCACACCGAGTGAATTTCAAGCGCGTTTCTGAGATAAGGAACAAGTATGTCTAGTTGGCCATTTTGTGCGAATGCTCTCTGAGTAACGCGCAGCTCTCTCTTCTATTAGGTTTCCAGTGGTAGTTTTACCCATGTGACGCGCCCGAATTAGTCCTGCTTATTGACTATTACGCACAAGTAAATAGACACTAAAACTGTCCAAACAAACCACAACAACTGAAATTTATTGTCCCTTTAAGTAACGGTGGTGAGCACTTATCTTCAACGAGTTCCAAGAAGGGTCATCCAGATGTTAAGCTACCATTAACATGCCTTAGTCTGGACCCTGTCTATTCTACCTACTCGAGTCAAAGGCTTCTTAATTTAACTTGAAGGCTTCCGCGGCCGTCGTCCATGTTTGAATTGGCTTCCGGTTGGAACCGCGTCACGTTGACTTTTCAACGACTAACCAGAAGCAGCAGCAACACCACCAGCAGCAGCAGCCCTGAAGAAGTTCTTCTGCAATGAAGAACGAAACGTCGGCAGTAGAAGAAGTCAACGTGACGCGGTTCCAACCGGAAGCCAATTCAAACATCGAGTCAAATGTTTTACTGCCGGCCGGCTGCTATTATCCGTCCTAATGACCTAGATTATATTTAGGGTTGAATGTCCCTTCGGAACTCGTGCGACAAGTGGCTAATCGTTCTAGTATTTCCTAATTATGTCCCGATCGTCGATGTAACCCTGTAATTTCGTTGTGATCACCTGGTTCTTTTGGTGGAGCAGCAAATAACTCTTTAGAACAAGGAATTAGATAATTTAGTAATGAAACGCAACAATTAAATTTAATTAATTATTTATTGAAAAAACAAAAAAAAATGGGAAAAACTCCTGATATCCGCCTCTGTGGGATCGGAGATCTTGAGCGAAAAACCCTTGCGTTTGAAATCAATACAAATACACAAAAATTACGATTTTCAGAAAGTACAGTATAACTCGTTTAACAAATTTCACTTTCGAATATCGGCGCGATCTATTTTCTTTCGATTCACACCGTTGGTGGTTTAATGTCTACACAGATATCTGTTGGAGAGCTCTGCTCCTTTAGTTAGATTAATAATTAATTGAGTTTCAACTGAGCTCGAGTCTTGGTACAGTGTTCGTCACTCTGATCGTACTTGTTTTGGTTAATAAACCAACGCACAAAGTGAGACCACATTGTACTGAATTAATGGAGTTAATTAATGAATGAATCAGATGGTTTAGAGAAGTATGTGATACAAATGCCGCCTTCAGCGATCAATTTGCAAGTAAATCAGTAGCAATCACCTGTGGGAGGTGTTGGCTTAACCCTATCTCTAGCTAACCTGATTAATATGGTGCGTGTAGTGAGCCAAAACTTCTTCTACTCCGTCACCTGAGCGTTAATTAATGTCTTTGAGGGCGGTGCCCTACCCAATTGCCTGGTTTTCCAGGACCCTCTTTCGCCACCTAACCTAGCTAATTAATTTCTAGCGCAAGAAATAAGTTTTGAGTGCCTTATTTGCACTCCACTATGGGTGGTTTTGGCGTAACAGTCTCGAGGCAATCGCTTCTAATTAACCGACAAATCTCTCGGCAAAGACCACAGTTTGACCCTCCCCCATATACAGGGTGTGAAAGAAACTTTGTTAAGAAAATGGCTAGGAATGTAGTTCAAATTGTTTGGTTTCCAATTTGCCTGAGAGAATCCCCAAGGGTAGAATGATTTCTAAAAGTACACTGTATTGAAGCCCAGGTAGATGTGGGAAATAATTAATTGCTGTTGGTTGATTAAATTACAGAATTTGTCTACTAATTAAAGAAACACTGACCCATCAATTTTTTCTAAGATGAAGGTCACTAGTGAGTTTTAATACTCGCTGAAATGTAACTAAAAATAGTTGATTAAATTTAGCTCAATGTAATGGTACTATGAACCGTACTGACTCTTTAGTCTAATTAATGCAAATCAAATTATCTCTACGCAGATATCACCACCAAAGGTGCGCTGAAGGAAATAAATAAATGTCAAATACCTAAGGCGTATAATCCGTGTTCACTTCCGCACTGTCCACTTTGATTTAAAAACACTCGCGTCGCGACGCCTACGTGTTTAGTTTAATTGCCTTTCTTGTCACACTGTATTTAAACCGTACCGAAATAAATGATTTAACAAAAAAATGAATAAAGACTACAAGCGCCTAAGGAAAAACACAATTAAGCCAAATTAGAATGAACTCAACCGTTCTCGCTAGAGCTTCAATGCTATCCGTTTCCTTTCCGCGTTCCTATCCCGCAAGTCAAAATTAACAACACCCCCTCGGACTTGTCCGATAGATTTTGAAAAACCCACCGACCAATGGTAACAAGTATAAATTATGAGCTCCAAACTGTCATACGGAATGCGTCTGTCTCGCGATGTCTGCGATTTGTTTCCTCGATAACTACGTTTCAAGAGCCTCTTGAATTGACGGAGAATTATGACGCTAGACTGGGAACAGAAACAGACAAAAACAAAACACTTCAACTCGAGCGTAATTCGATCTGACTTTTCCGTTAATGTACATGTTACCGTGGTTTTAGCGCGACAAACTTTTGTACAGAAATTCGAAACACAAAGATAAGGCTACTTCACATGGCAGATTCACGGCTCCCTGTGTGGTCTATCATTAACCGAAGGGACGGCGCGGCACGTCGCCAAGCATTGCTGCTTATCGCTTGCAAAAAAAAATACCCAGAATACGGGCATATGTTCGTTAATTGAAATAGAACATGCAACCACCGCATTTGTTTTGAAAACCAATTCAGCGAACGTTTCACCCATCTTTGTCAAAACGCCGGCAACACGGCTCACCCTCCGCCCGTGAAAATGGACCTGACCCGTTGACTCGACGCCACTTGGTGATGTAACTTCTGCGTCGAAGTACGTGATTGACTGCACTTACCTTCACTGTTGACTGCTGTCTGTCATTACTCCGGATTCTGGTTACAAGGTCGGAGTTACTCTAATTATTTTGAATTACTCATTTGAGTTGATTCACCTTTCCGCGGAGTTGATATTTTTATTCTCATTTAGTTGTTAATCAAGTGAATTCCTTTAATCATCTTACACGTTAATTGTAAACGAAGAGCAGATCTGCCGATCGGATAAAATCTAACTTGTTAGTTCGCACTCGATACTTGTAAATTATTTTCCTATTCGTTAACTATGCTGACTGTCATTATTCGAAAGTTAATTCATAATCTAGCGGATTTTATTTTCTACTATCATTGCTCACAAGTTGAAAGCCAGAATTGACAGGTCAAAGAAAGAATTAGCAAGAACAATGCGGCCAATCGATCCGACGTAAATTAATGCACGCCGCGCCGGGGTAAATAAAAGTTCGCCGAACGTAATGTGTTCCCAAAGTAATTCACGTCAGAGAGCAGTTAGCCGAGCGGGAATTTACGTCGTTTTCGCACACCGAACAAATCCAGAGCACGCTCTGATTAAAAATCGATAAGCCGCATAAGAAATACCAGAGGGCCAAACAAAACGAAACCATCACCGCCGAATGATGGGGCCCACAATTCATCCGCAACAAGTGCAGTCGGTCGGTGATGTTCGCATGACATGTCGACTGAGGGTACTGATTTCACGCATTGATTAAACTCGTAATTGAATTATAATTATATAGAACTATGCGCACAGATCATTCGCCGGTGATTTATCAAATGTAAGCGATCTCTTTGATTCGATCTTTCTCCTCGCTAATCTACGGATTAATTAAATTATTTGCTTCCGCTAATACGTACCTACATTAATCTTCAGTTTCTCTCATTTTTGAAACGTGGAAAATTGATAGAAAATCATTTATTATATAGGGGCAATCTTGATTAATGTTCTAATGTTTTTTTATTTGCTGCTTTTAATAATGTATGCAATCTGTAGCCCGACTTCGCACATTTCGAAGGATGGTGATTTTGTCTCGGCATATCGTAAAATTTAAAACCCCTGCACACATCGCATCGACGAGGACGCTTGTGAATCCAATCGCTTTTACAATGCAGCTATAACGCTTTATAATTGTATTTATTTAGTTAGTTTTTTTTTATGAAACGGCGAACTTAAGTTTAAGGACGTCTGTCGCTTGAAAAGATTCACGCGTTGATGATATTATCATAAAATCTTAAATGATGTAGTCTGCGTTTCTCGTGCTAGTAGGCCAATCTGCTGGCGAACTTAAAATTTAATCATCTGTGAACTTTAAACGTGGTATGTAATTGGATGCGATTAATGATTTTAAGTTAATTACTGGTAGCATGTGGGAAGCTGCGTTAGATACTTTTATAACGGTGTTGTCTCCGTGTATCACACATATGTTGATTTCCAAAAAACGTTTCCTGGATGAAAAACAGGAATAGTTGTTAAGTACTAGCGCGGATTTTTGTTGTAAAAGTACAGGGTGAATGATCATTGTTCCGACAAAAAAAAAACGCATAAGTGAATCGGTGCCACAAACTACGGGAAAATGTTGCAAAAATTCTTTTAAACAGTTTATAATTAATTAAAAAATTACCCCAAAATACGACGCCATAAATTTTATGATTATTATCTTATTAACTTGACACGTATCTCAATTTCGTTTTATTACACGCTTAACAGCTGGGAACGGAAGTCTGAGTTGTTTCTTTTGCGCGACGTAATTATTAGTAATTTCTAAAATAACTGGAATTGCGCGTACGAAATAAGGGTAACAAATTCGCAAATAATTGTTTGTTAATTCGTGCGGGTTATTTGCTAGAGCTGCTTTGTCCACAAAAAAAATTGCAAGGATTTAAATTTGATGATCGCAGGGGTCAATGCACGACCCGACAGGCAGCTGATAGTAAAATCTTTCGTCTCGTTATCGCACAAGACAATAAGACTATTAGGAAACAGTGTTTTAAACACCGCTGGTATTATGCGTAGGATTTTTGATTAAATCGTGTACGCAAGGATTTAATCTAATGATCGCACGGCCCGACAGGCAGCTGATAGTAAAATCTTTCGTCTCGTTATCGCACGGAGACAATAAAACTATTGAGACACAGTTGTTTTAAACGTCGCTAGTATTACGCGTAGAACTTTTGATCAAATCACGTACGTGAATGCATGTCACAGATTACGAGAAAATGTATAAAAAATTCTGTGCAAGAGTTTCTAATTTACCAAAAAAAGTAGGTATGTTTATTATATAGTACTAAAACGCCAAATCCACAGCGTACGTATATCATATACGTTTTACGATATTCACTCACAATAAAGCTTGTAAAACTTGACCCTCCATTACAGGCGTGTTAACCTTCAATCAGATAGCATGCCTCGGGATGGACGGCGTACGACTTCGGTTCGATCCGAATGCTGTCGATGCTCAGTGTAGACGTAATATTTTATACTCAAATTTGTTTACTGACGACTTCGAACAACTGGATCAAATTTAGGCTAAAATTTTTGGAGGAGGCTTTTCAAGATCCCGTGGAAAGCAAAATTCAGAATTTTGAAGCCCGTTAACATTGAACATGGGCATAAAGAACTTGGCCATGAATCTCAAGGTTACTTGGGGGACAAATATGTCAATTTCGAAGTCAACACAGCCCCCATTGACGTCAACGATTATCTTTTAGCTTGGGCTAAACTTATTGATAACGTGAATTTACTTTCTAGAAGACCTCGAATATGATCAAGTCGTCCTTGAGAAAACTGGAACATGAATCTTAAGGCCTCTCTCAGTTGGGTCCCCTCATGTACTTCGAATTTAGGTCAAAATTTTTGAAGGAGCATTTCGGAGCTAAGTGTGATTTTCAAGGTCATGGTGGAGAGCAAACTTGAGAATCTTTATGCCGGAATGTTTTAAACATGAACATAAAAGAAACTTGAAGGGGACTTTGAAGACAACACAATTCTCATTGCCATCAACGATTACCTCACTTAGGCCAAACTTTTGACAAAGGCTTTTGGGGGCAAAATATAAATTTCAAGGTCATGCATGGAACAAAAATCTTAATTTCGAAGTCATCACAATCCTCATTGTCGTCAACTAGTGCTTTACAAATTTTATAAACTTGAGCCCGAAATTCTGAGGTGTTGTGAGGAGCAAGAAAATGAATGTCGATGCCAGTTTTGGAACTAGAGTTATAAAAGGCCTTCCTTGAGAAGCTTGATAACGAAACTCAAGGTTATTTTGGGGAAAATAATTTGCATTTCGAAGCCATCAGGGTCTTCTTTGATCATCAACGTTCACCTTGGAAACTTAATGACTTAGGCCAACATTTTTGAAAGAAAGTTTCGGAGCTAAATCTGAATTTGAAAGTCGCTTGGGGGGCAAACATCTGAATTTCGAAATCAGTCTTAGAATTGGAATCGACGACCTTGAATAGGATCACGTTACCTTTGAGGAAACTTGGCAGTGAATCTCAAGGGTTACTTGTAGGACAAAAATATACAATTCGAAGCATTCTGAGTTCACCTTAGAGATTAGGCTAAAATATTCAAGGGGCTAAAACTGAATTCCGAGGTAATGTGTGAAAGGTCCTGTGGGGAGCGAAAGTCTAACTTTCAAAGCCGGTTTTGGAATTGGATTTGTGGAAGACCTCAGAATTTCGAAGCCATTAGGATCCTCATTGACCTTAGAGACTAAATAACTCAGGCTAACATTTTTGAAAGAAAGTTTGGGTGCTAAATCTGAATTTGAAAGTCGCTTGGGGAGCAAATATCTGAATTTCGAAATCAGTCTTAGAATTGGAATTGACGACCTTGAACAGGATGACGTTACCTTTGAGGAAACTTGGCAGTAAATCTCAAGGTTACTTGTAGAACAAAAATATACAAGACTTAGAGACTGTATATTAGGCTAAAATATTCGAGGGGCTAAAACTGAATTCGAGCGAAAGTCTAAATTTCAATTGGAATTGAAATTGTGGAAGACCTTGAACCTGACCAAGTGTTCTCTGAGGAAATTTGGTCTTGAAACTCAAGGTTACTTAGAGGGCAAAAATCAAAATTTCGAAGCCATTAGGATCCTCATTGACCTTAGAGACTAAATAACTCAGGCCAAGATTTTTGAGAGAGAGTTTTGAGGGTAAAACTGAATTTCAATGTCGTGAGGGGAGAAAGATCTGAATTTCGAAACCAGAATTCAAGACCTTCAACTAACAGGGTTTAGTTTTCTCTGAGGAGACTTGGATCTCTAGGTTCCTTGAGGTTACAGAAATGTACCTACATTTCGAAGCCCCGATGCTCAGTGTAGACGTAATACTTCATACTCAAATTTGTTTACTGACGACTTTGAACAATTGGATCAACGGCGAACCCTCTCATACGTCCTTGTGCGAATTTTTTACGAGAGCGCGACGTGGCAATTTGCGTCCTTTGTCGATTCTGTACATAGCTTTAACCAGTTAACGAAAAAATGCGAATAAGTGCGCGCTTAAAACTCAGGATATGGAGTTGCAAACGCGTCTTGAATTTGTTAAACTTTTAATAGATTTGTGTCACACACAAAACGAAATTATAATAGGTTTGTTCCATTAGGAAGTTCTGAATAGTTCGGAACCGTCAAAGTTGTGCACCTGATGGCGCTGTTGAAACTGGTCACTACTTTGGTGGGCAACTGATTTTGACGGCTCCGAGCTAGCCAGAATCTCCTAATGGAACAAACCTAATGATTAACAATCGAAACAGATTACGATTATAACTGATTATAATGTTTTAAATTCTAGTGATGAAGGACACGTTACTTGTGGAAATGAAAGAAAAATACTAGGAATTTTTAACACGGAGATTTAAATTGTTTTTCGTTTTAGTGATTTATTTGTTTGCCTGTCAAAGCGGATGTTAAAAGTAGGGCGTTGTGATCCTTCGCATGGAATAATCTGCTTCAGATGATTTGTGGAGTAAATATTTTGTAGTTCGTATTTCACGGCGTCGGACGTTGGCCTAAAAACGGAGTTCACGTGAAATTCCGCTTAAAGGTCAAGTCCACGATCGATGCTGCCGCCCGCCGCCTTGCCCACCATAAAATTCTTATGAGGGCATTTATTTCGTTCATTTGCTCCTTTATTGCTTAACCAATAGGTGCATCGTCATTTTGGGATTAATTTCTGATTAATTATTTCTCGAAAACTGAAGTGGAAAGAATTTTCCCATACCCTCGGACATTGCTTCTTATCGTGGCTTCATTTTGTCTCGGTTTAATGAACAGTCACTCTGTATATAGGACGGTATTTTTTTGGCAAATTAAATTAAAATTGTAATAAACGTCACAAATGATGAAAGGGCTAAGTCTTTTTCTAATGGGACAGCAAAATAAAATATTTACGTTTTGTCATTTCTTATGTGTATATTGATTTCTTTGAGTTTGGAAAAATATTTGTGTCACTGCGATTTTTCCTATATACGCTTCGTTAGTCACACTAAAGACCATTTAATTGATTTATCGGTTGCTCGTTAGGGGATGATTTATGCAGAGCACCTTTTTGCGAAATTTCAATTTGCGAGGCTCCTTCTTCGCTCCAAGTTTCCAGGCTAACGATGCTCGCGCCTCAAAGAGAACGCCAAAAGTTGCCGCTAAAAAGCGCATGCATTAATTAGTTCGAGCGGGCAATATTAAAACTCCCCCGATAATAACGATACAACCCCCTAAAATAAGGTCGGGCCCCAATTTTTTCAGCGTCTGCGCATTTAACGAGCAGGAAACGTCAGCAATTCACGAATTTTTCCAGCGCGGACAAGTTAAATCTGCAAGTCACAACACAGCGTGCTTTTCCTTTGACAGGCCCTTCTTCTTCTTCTTCTAGCAATAAAGCGCTTAAGCGTATTCGAACTCATTAACCACCAAGTGTGATTTCGGTTCTCTGTGTTGGTTTATACTTGTCGTACTTCGTTACGTTGTTCCCTTGATCATAAATCATGATAATTTCTTCGACTAACTTGCTCTTTATACTCGTATTGATGCCGGAAGCTCCGGTACGTAATCCTCATTTCACTTACGAAGAAAAACAATTACCTCCTTAAGTGTTTTTTTAATTGTTACGTCTAAAATCGCTCGTGTTCCGCAGGGTAGTACCCTTGGGCCGTTCCTCTTTATTATTGTTTACTTTTACGATCGAAATACTTCTTTTAAATTAAGCGACGTCATTAAATGAACTGAATTCTTCGTTATAAAACTGATATATGTTGTTTCCGGTTTGCTGGTTACAAATGTTGAAATATGCAAATTAAGTACGACAGGCTAACTCGTGGAGATGGGCTAGATCATACGTAATCTCAATACAAAGGTTTGAATCTATTTATGTCTTAAAACGGATGAACTAAGTTCCACACAAAAATTTGTCAAATAACTGAAAACAAAATGGAATCAAAGCGCAGTTAGTTTTGAATCCATTCGCTCTGAAATCTTCCTTTCCTCATCTAATTGAGTTTGCGTATATGTTCCAGGTGATACGAGTATATACTGTAATGCACCCAGTGATTAGGCTTGCTTGTTAACTGTTACGTACGTAAACAGACAATAAAATTGTATAAACAAACCACAACAATTGAAATTTATGACACCTTAAGTACCCGTATTTCACAGAACTCAGAGGGCACACCAGCTGTTAATATTAGACAGCATGCAGTCCGGTCTATACCTGAGTTTTAGGACGACGCCTAAGTTATGGGGTTAGTGTCCTATTTCGCCTACGGTGAATGCCCCGGAATTCGTGCAGTACTGGTAATAATTATAATATTACCTAATTATGGCCGGATCGTCAATGTAACCCCACAGGTGCGTTGTGATAACCTGCTTCTTTTGGTACGATTTATAACAAGGAATTTGACACTTTACATAAAACACAACAATTAATTTTCATTATTTATTGAAAAAAAAAGAAAAAAAAATGGGAAAAACTCCTGGTATCCACCTCTGTGGGATCGGAGATCTTGAGCGAAAAACCCTTGCGTTTGAAATCGATACAATTAATCAAAATTTACGATTTTCAGAATGTATAAATCGTTTAACAGATTTCTCTTTCGTACATCGGCGCGATCTACTTTTTTTCGATTCACACCGTTGGTGGTTTCAATGTCTAGACAGATGTTTGTTGGAGAACACTGCGCCTTAATTAGGTTACTAATTAATTGAATTTCAAATTCACTCGAGTCTTGGTACAGTGTTAGTCACTCTGATCGTACTCAAAGACATGCTCTGCTTAATAAACCAACGCACAAAGTGTCTCAGTGGGACCACTGATGGAGTTAATTAATGAATTGATCAGATGTTTTGGGCGAAGTATGTGATACAAATGCCGCCTTCAGCGATCAATTTGCAAGTAAATCAGTAGCGTTCACCTGTTTTTCAGGGACTCCCTTGGGAGGTGTTAGGTTTAACCCTATCTCTAACTAACCTGATTAATAACGGTGCGTGTAGTGAGCCGAACTACTTCTACTACGTCACCTGAGTGTTAATTAATGCTTTTGAGGCCGGTACTTGACCCACTTGCCTTTTTGCTGAGGACCCTCTGCATGTCGCTCTTTCGGCGTCTACCTAGCTAATTAATTTATAGCGCAAGGAATTAGTTGACTGTGTTTGCACTATGGGTGGTTTTGGCTTGCAGTCTCTAGGCGATCGCTTCTAATTACCCGGCAAATCTCTCGGCAAAGACCACAGCTTGACCCTCTCACATATACAGGGTGTGAAAGAACTTTGTTACGAAAATGGCTAGGAATGTAGTTCAAATTGTTTGGTTTCCAATTTGCCTGAGAGAATCCCCAAGGGTAGAATGATTTCTAAAGTACACGTATTGAAAGCTCAGGTAGATGTAGGAAATAGTTAGTTGCTGTTGATTGATTAAATTACAGAATTTGTCTTGTCACAAAGTATTTAAACCGGATCGGAATAAATGATTTAACAAACAACAAAAAAATTGAATAAAGACTACAAGCGCCTAAGGATAAACACAATTAAGCCAAATTAGAATGGAACTCGACCGTTCTCGCTAGAGCTTCAATGCTATCTGTCGTTCCTTCGCGTTCGCGATTCTCACGAAAACAATTAAAGCCCACCCCTCGGACTTGCAGCAAAATTCTGAAATCTCTTCGACCAATGGTAACCGTTGATTTGAATTCTAGCCCTTGACTGCATTTTTCTCGCAAACAAGTATAAATTATGAACTCCAAACTGTCATACGGAATGCGCCTGTCTCACGATGTCTGCGATGTGTTTCCTCGCTAACTATAGAGAATTATGACGCTGGACTGGGAACAGAATCAGACAAACAAAACACTTCAACTCGAGCGTAATTTGAACCCGTGGTTTCGACGCGGCGGTCTGTATACAGAGTCTAAGGAAACACATCTAAACGTCGAATAGATTTGCTTATGACGTCCGTGCCACCCTAATGACTCTGGCTGGCGTCTGCGATTACCGTGTAACTAAATTTGTATAGAACTTCGAAATACCAGATAAAGGTTACTCTGACAGATTTACAACCGGCCGAGGGTGGTCCACTGAAAGGAAAACGAGGCGTCTCGAATTGTTGGTCCCCCGCTGCAGCTCCGAGAAGCCAGCCATGTGGTTTTTGTTTGAAATTAGACATGTAATAATCGCTTTTATTTTGAAAACAAATTTAGCGACATACATATTGTATTGATGATATTAGGCTGCCAATTAATTCATTCTTTTGCCCCCACGTTGGGCGCCATGCTACATAGTGTTATTGTAATACTAAGGCCCCACGTTTGGCGCCTTGACTGTTACAAGTAGGTTTCCACCTCTTTCAGTTATTTAATTTTGACACATATCACTATTGTTTCGCTTCTTCCTCGACTGATCCAGTTTAATTCATTCGCTGATTGCAAACGAGGCCCTCGTCGAATTGCGTATCGACAAGTTCCCGTCGACGTCCGGACCCGTCCGTATGTTTATTTAATTATTAATGGTTCGTTTATGCGGCGGATCCGTGCGATTTGATTTCGATAAATTGTCCGACGCTTCGCCGGCACAATTTGTGATAACATCCTTTTCGTTTCACGCCAGTCGACGTTGTCGATCGGCGTTAATTAAACGCCCTACCATATACGCGGAAATCATTTCAGCCCTGGTACTTTTAAAACGCGGATTATAATGACGCGCGGACAAATGATGTGTTTGTATGACGCGTTTAATGGCTTTTCGCGTTTTGTACAAATTCGCGAACGCTGTTTTGCTTTTTGAACAGGGACCGCTACTTACACAAACGTTTCTGTTGGACGACAAAATTTTCTCACAGTCATTCAAATTCGAACGCGATTTATATTAAAGAAAAAACTGCGTGATTGAACAACAGGTGCAAAAGAAACTAGCTATTATTTTCCAATAATATAAAAAGAATGAAATGCGGTTAATAATATCATCGACGCAGTTTTTGCCCTGCAGTAATGTAATAGTAGGTACCTACATAAAAAGCGCTTAAATAGAAACGCATTCGTTGGTGTAAACGCAGTAATGTGGTTGTACGATCGGCATGCACCTGCACGCAAACTGAAATCAATTGATAATCAATCAAGTGTTAAGTAAAGAGATACTACGATGGTGGATCAACACGAATAACGTGTTGGAATGCGTAAATAACTACAGTCGAGTTCATGTTGCGTGACAGTTTTTTTCCTTTCGTTACGAATGCAGCTTTCCTATTCATCCAGAACATCTTAGATTTTCTGTTCGTTCGGAATTATGCCGGCGGTGACTAAACCTATTGTTATCGAGATGTATACTTTTAGCAATTAATCATCATTCATCCTTCCAAATATTTATTCCACCTTAGATCGCTTTTTTGCACTTTCTTTTTAAGCAATGCAATTAATCATTCAATATTTTTGGTGGAGGCGCCGGGCCAAGAATGTTACGGCATATTTTGAATAAGGGACGTAGCCATAACAAATACTGTATTTATTAATGAAACAAAGTTCAACTGACATCGTTGGGCAAGCTCACACTTATACTTACATCGTTGGGCAAGCTCACGCTTCTATTTACATCGTTGGGCAAGCTCACACTTATATTTTAAAAAAGAGGTTTACGTACTCTGATAAAGTTGGATTTGGAAATGGCGAGTTTTTATATAGTTTGGGAAACGAACAATTCCGATTATTGACGGGGAAAAGAGGTATCATTGTATTCATGATAAGACAAGTTTCGCCAGTTTAGGTTTCGTGTTGCACCTGTTCAACGGAACGGGGGAACTCGAGGTCATTTTTCATATTCATTATTCATATTCTTAGATTTTGAATTGAAATTTATACTTAATAGATTACCAGCGGGGGTCTCTCGTGTTTTTACTTTTCTTGTAGTTGTAGCAAATTCATTTCCACTGTGATTTGTGTGTTATTTATCTAACGGTTTCAAATTTTATTCTGTTTGTCCTTTTGATTTGAACCACTTACTTAAATACGTAGGCAGGAAATTATAAGCACGGTGGTGGAGAGACTTCGTCCAGCTGCACCACCGGCGGCGATCGAACACTCGACAATTTATTTGTAAATCTCGCCGTTTGGACACGGCCGTTTCTGAAACACTCACATCGCATACACATACATACTACATACATACATAGGTGGACAGCGTAAATCAGAATAATTACCGCAAATTACACGGTAGCATATGCATACGATTACATCGGCGCGGCTTAGAAAGTCGCTAAAACCAGCCTGGCATTAGCGACACTTTTTCGCTCGGGGTGGAATCTGAATTAGTTTTGTCAGAATGCAATTAATTAATGTGTTCGTTGCGGCGGCGTCTTGTCCCGTTTTTGCGAGCGGACAGGCTGGAGGTGTAATTTCTTGTTGCGGAGTCGCTTTCTGAAACGGGTTTCCGGCAAGCCGAACCGCTACTTATGCCCCAAAGAATATTTTCGAGCGAGAACGTTTATGTCTTGTGATAATTTCAAACGGGACTTAATTAATTCCTGCAGTGATTTCACCGTCTTATTATCAAGACGCAGAAAAAAAAAAACGTGAGAATTGCTAAGAGGTGAAACAAGGAAGCATATTAACGAAAAAAAAAATTATGTGGTAAATACGTGGAAAGTGTTCAGATCGGTGAAATCAGTAACTTATACAGAGTGAATGACAATTACTTACTTACTTAATCTTGACCCTTATACCCTTACGGGTGTCGTCGGGTGGAACAAGAGTTGAGTTTCTACGTGCGTGACAGGATTCTTTTCCATGCTTCTCTCCACGGCGCGGCGTTCTATCTTGCACCTGTCCTCTAATTCCTTCCCAGTTTATGTTTATTTTTTCCGCCGCTTCCCGTACTTCCTCTATCCAGCATTTGCTAGGTTTTCCTTTCTGTTTTCTTTTCATTGGTTTGGCTTCGAACACTCTTCTCACCATCTTGTCTTTCCCCATCCTCATGACGTGCCCCAGCCATCTCAGTTGCCCTTCTTCTATTCTGGATTGAATGGGTTCTATTTTAAGATTTCGTTTTATTTCACTGTTTCTTACTTTATCCAATCTATTCTTCTGAGGAATCTCATTTCTGAACTTTGTATTTTGTCTTTCTGTTTCTTTGTCGTAAATTAATATTGGGGCCGCTATCCTTTTAAAGATCTGTGTTTTGGTTTGTTTGGGTATCTCTTTTTTGTTTATGAAGTTACTCTTGATGCTGTTGAATAATCTTCCTGTTGTTTCCTTCCTTCTTTTTATCTCCTCGTCGATCTCCCGTTTTTCGTCAGAGTAGTCCCCAAGTATTTGAAACTTCCACCTGCTCCAGTTTTTTCTCTTTCAGGTATATCTTGTGATTTTTGTTCTCTTTGCTTATCACCATGGTCTTTGTCTTTTCCCTGTTTACATTCATGTTAGCTTTCTCCAGACTTGCACTGCATCTGTTCACATTTTCATTGAGGGTTTTTTCATCTTTTGCCACTAGGACCATGTCGTCGGCGTAGGCAATTTCCGCTATTCGTACCATGTCCATATTCCAATATCCTATGTTGTACTCTTTCACTTGCTTCTTCGCTTCCTTAACTGCTTCGTCAAGAACTGCTGTGAACAGTATAGGGCTTAGGCTGCATCCCTGTCTCACCCCTTGCGTCCTCACAAAATGTTTGGTTTCCTCATGGTACATCCTAACCGCGCTCCTACAAACACTTTAAATCACTAATTGTTCTTTCGTCGACTCCTCTTTTCCGTAAGGTTGCCCATATATCGACTCTTTTTACCTTGCCGAAAGCTTTCTCTATGTCTATGAAACAGAGGTGAAGCTCTTCTCCTCTTTACTCCCCATTACTTTCTCGGTTAACTGCCTTATGATGAAAAGCGCATCTGCCACCCCTCCGTTTCGGTTTGAATCCAAACTGTGTGTCTTCCAGTGTTTTTCTAATGTTTGTCGTAGTCTTTCTTCCGTTATTGTGGCGTATATTTTTCCTATTAAGCTAACTAGTGTAATCCCTCTGTAATTTTTGCGTTCTTTAGTGCCCCCCTCCTTGTGTAATCGTATGATAATGCATGTTTGCCAGTCTGTTGGTGCTGTGCTTGAGTTGAGGACCTTGTTCATGATTAAATGCATAGCTTTCAACAGCTGATTCTCTCCTGCCTTTACCATAGTAGCCGTTATGTTTTCACATCCCGGGGCTTTTCCAGGTTTTATTGTTCTAAATGTCATTTTCACTTCTTCTTCTATTATATCGTTCCTCTCTTCTTGGCTTTCTGTATTTCCTCTGTCTACTCTGACCTCATATGTATGGTCTGTTTGCGTTGTCTCCTCCCCCTCCAGTAGATCCTTAAAATATCTTCTCCACCTTTCCATAATTTCATCTTCTTCCACTATAATGTCCCCATTCTCGTTGTTTATGTTTTTCTGGGTTGTCTTGTTATCTCCTGCCCTTTTTTTTCTTATTACGCTGTAGAACAGCTTCTGGTTTTCTTCAAAGGCTGTTTTCATTTTTTCTCCGAATTCCTTCCAGCGTTTTTTTTCTTTATTTTTATCAATATCTTACTTGCTTTCTTTCCCTTTTGTATTTCTCGTCGTCTTCTCGTGTTTGTGTGGCTATATACTTTTTTCAACTTTGTTTCTTTACTTTAACTGCATTCTGGATCTCGTCATTCCACCAGTGTGACCTTTCAAGCTTCCTGTTCGAGGTTCTCGTCGATCCACACGATTTCTCTGCCGCTGTTAAGATAGAGTCTCTAAAGTTTGTCCGTATCTGTTCACCCGGAGCTTGTGGGTCTAGTTCTTGTAAGTTCCGCTCCAGATATTCTTGGTATTCTAGCCTGGCCAACGGTTCCTTCAGTCTATAGCACCAGATCTTTCGTGTTATGGTGTATCTTTTTTTTTCTCTTGCTCCCTTTTGTTTTTCCATCTCATGACAAGCATGTAATGGTCGCTTCCTATCTCTAAATTTCTGTTGACTTTGATGTCTTCAATTCTATTTCTCAGTTCCTTGCTTAGCAAAAAAATAGTCTATTATCGATCTTTCTTTACGGCTTCTGACTTCTCTCGTGTATTTATGTATATCTTTGTGCTTAAAGTATGTGTTTGCCTAGTCTCGGCAGAAATCTATTATTCTCCCTCCATTTCTATTTCTACCTTCTTCTCCCTGTTTCCCCGTACATCCCTCTACTCCTTTATTGTTGTTGCCTACTCTGCCGTTTAGGTCTCCCATTATTATTACTTTGTTTCGGTTTTTGTCTATATCCATCTGTAACTCTTGGAAAAATTTGTCCCTCTCTGTCTGTTTTGCGTCTTCGTTCGGTCTGTATACTACTATTATTGTGTGGTCGTCTGCTCCCTCTTTCCTATTTGTTGACAGAATTCTTTCACTTACGAATCTTTCTTGATTCACTCTTTTCTTTATTCGATCCTTTATTACCAGTGCCACTCCGGCCCTTGCATGATCCTCTTCGTTTACTCCCGACCAAACCAACCAGCATCCTTTCTCCATTTCCAACATCCCTGATCCTCTTTTCTTCGTCTCTGTGATTCCGGCAAACTCTATGTTCGCCTTTTCCAATTCTTCTATTAGTTCACGTTCCTTCCCGCTTATGCCTCGTATGTTCCACGTTCACATTTTTGCCATCCATCTTTCCTTTTTATTTGCTCCAATACTTCGTGTGTGTTTTTTTTAAATTTTCTTTCCTTTTTCCTTCCTTTTTTTGCCTGCACTTTGATATGTACCTCAGTTTCGTTTTATTACACGTTTAACAGCTGGGAATGAAAGTCTGATTGTGAGTTGTGTCTTACACGACATAATAATAGTCAACCTTTATATCAATATTTTTTAAGGCCTATTTCTTGTATTCTTAAATAATTTAACTTGTGGAGTAAAGGTATCAAAATTTAAATTAATTAAAAACGAACTGAAAAAATAGAACATGTTCTATCTCCGAGCCTTATCCGCAGCTCAAGAATTTCTAATTGCCTACATTTTTATGCATCTCGTAAAACTCTTTTCATTATATTTTTATTGTATTTACAGGTAATGGGGGTACTTGAAAATGAAATAAATCTTAAATAGTAAAAAGCTTCCTTGATTTTCTACATAATTGATAGTTGCATGGTAGATGAGTAAAGTAAACGTGCAGTAATTGGCCAGAAATTAAAAGTAAGTAACTAGAACAAAGCAATTTCCAAGTAGAAAATTGATGATGTAGATAAGTAGTAGCGCGCATTTATCGTCAATACATTTGATTCTGATGAAGCATAATTATATTAAACTAATACATCTGCAACAAGTTAATTACGAGAGTATTACATCCACGTGAATCGAGGTAGGTAGGTAGAGGTATAGCTTTTCCGTGCGCACACGTTATGATGGGGAAAATTAAGACTCGAACATTATTTACGCTCGAATAAACAAATTATAAACAAACAACATAAAGTAATGTTCGGGCATTTCCTATTATCTAGTTTGCAGGAACTGGTGTAATTGTACGGTGCATGCGATCAATAACGTCTAGAATGGATTCGAAACCGTAATCACGTGGATCGAGCGCCGAAATGACTGTAATCCGCGCACACATAATTTAACAAACATGATGCATAAAACAATCGAAACCAATTATTAGAAACACGTGTGTCAATTATGTAGTCGTAGCGAGATTATGAAATATGATACTGAGCCGGATATAATCGTCGTTCGTAATTAACGACCCGCTTCCCGATATTCGCGGAATCCGCTTGTCCACTCTCGACGCGCCGCATACTATAAGGGACCAAGTATTGCATAGTTTGCTGCATTATTGCGTGAGGTTCACGGATAATAGAATGCACACAACAGAAATTACTACCGTTCTCGACTTGCATGTTTTACACAAGCTCCTCGGAGAACGAACGCCCGAATAAACCAGCCGCAACTACTTTAAAATATTGATACTAATCTGCTGAACTTAGGTAATCCCAAAACTCCCTAACTTTAACATAAATAACAAAACGAGCTTCTAATTTTAATATACATATAAAGCTGAAGCAACAAATTTCATTTGAGTTGGGACTTACGAGGTACCTACATAAAATCAAATCACTTACGAACTGTAACGAAAATGTCTTCCAAAGTATATGTTAGTAAAAGGGGGAGGTATCATAAATAATTTGTCTGTTGATTTTATGGGTACTCCTGAAAGCCCCCATATACTCTATGATTTGCAAGTTGGTTTGCAAAACAACGACGACGCCGTGCAAGGAACAAACCAGCGAGTAAGGCAATTGCCAGAAGATATGTAAATTAGAAAAATCGCAGGCATCTCACGAGTTGCTTATGAAATGTAAGAACACATCGCCGAAGCGAGAACACAATTTAGATAGGAATTGTAGTGCGGCAAGAATTCGAGTAATTCAACCGAAGAATGGAAACATGGCGCTTGGAGTTTCTTATCCCGGCCGAGAGCGCGGGCCTGATGGGATCATTTAAATCTAGAGCAGCTCGATTGCACTTTTCTCTTTAGTTTAATTAAATTAATACGGCGGACTGGATGCGAATAATTCCGTTTATCTATATGTGTGGACGTGGTGCGCTCCTAATCCTTATTCCTCCAGCGGAATCGTAAAGTCAGGCGAACGTGCACGTTTTCTTTAATGCAATAAAAGCGCACTGTGCAAGTTTAACTTTCTTGGAATTTATTTCGGCTGGCTTGCACGTCTTTCCTTTTTTTTTTAAATAATATAGTCTATTTAAAAAAGTTTGAATTTCTTTCGTATACTGTTTTCCTTAAATCTATCCTAGGAACGGAGTATCTTTGTCACAGTCATATTCTTTAAAGAATCTAACAATTTTAAACAAACGGAAAAATCTGAATAAATTTAAAAAAAAAAGAAAAAACGGTACATACTTCCGTCGTTCAAACTTCTTTAAGCCCGATTCTCTTAGCAGGGGCAAAGTAACGACGTGAGTAAGTCTTTTGGTGTATAGATGGCGCTGCGGTAACTGAAGTACCCCGGAAGTTCTACATGCAAGGGTTCGAGACTAAGCTTAATGCAAATTTGACATAGCACATTATAAAGATGTGCTGATACACGTGATCTTGTAGACCTCTGTGAAGCGAATCGTCTAAACGTTTCAAAATTTTAGAGCAAATAGGCTTGAAACGTTTCGCTAAATTTGTTTTCAAAACAAAATCGATTGTTACACGTTTAGTTTTAAAATAACAAACACATGTCCGTATTCTTGGTATTTTTTGCAAGCGATAAGCCAGCAATGCAGGGCGACGTACAGCCCTTTTCGAGTAATGATGGACGACACAGAGAGCCATAAATCTGCCAACCGAGTAACCATTATCTTTGTATTTCGAATTTCTGTACAAAAGTTTGTCGCGTTAAAATCACAGACGCATGTACATTAGCGGAAAACGCATATCGAATTACGCTCAAGTTAAAGTGTTTTGTTTTTGTCTGTTTCTTTTCCAAGTCTGGCGTCATAATTCTGTGTCAACTCAAGAGGCTTTTGAAATGAAGTTAGAGAAAACAAATCGCAGATGTTGTGGGGCAGACGCGTTCCTTATGACACTTTGGAGCACGTAATTTATGGGTGTTTATGAGAAAATGCATTCAGGGCGTGGGCTAAAATTAAAATCAACGGTTACCATTGGTTGAAGTTATTCCAAAATTTAGCTGCAAGTCCGAGGGGTGTGTTTTAATTTTTTTCTTGAAAGTACTGGACGCGGAAAAACAGGCAGATAGCATTGACGCTTTACCGGGAACGGTTCTGTTCAATTCTAATTTGGCTTAGCCGTTTTCCTTAGGCGCTTGTAGTCTTTATTCATTTTATAGTTAAATCATTATTTCGGTACGGTTTAAAAACAGTGTGTTAAGAAAGGCAATTAAACCAAACACGTGCACGTCACGACGCGAGTGTTTTAAGCAGAGTGAGCAGTGCGGGTGTGACACGGATTATGCGGCTTTAGGTAATTGACATTTATTTGTATTCTTCAGCGCACCTTTGGTGGTAACAATTGCGTAGGGATAATTTGATTTGCATTAATTAGTGACTAAAGAGCCAGTCAAGTTCATATTGACATTGCATTTACATTTTACTTAATCAAACTATTTCTATATACGTTTCAGCGAGTATTAAAACTTACTAGTGACATTCATCTTAGAAAAATGTATTGGTCATTGTTTCTTTAGTTATTAGACCAATTCTGTAATTTAATTGATTAAAGCTAATTTCGTGTTTTATTAATGTAATCCACTCCTTTGTTCTTTCAAGAGTTTTCACTGTCTGCACCAAGAGATTGGGTTATCACGACGTAGTTTCCTATTCACAACGATCTCGAGCCATAATCAAAAGTATTATTAATTAGAGCGGATTCCCGCAAAGGCCATTCAACTGTAACCCAATATTAAGAGCTAGCGCCGGCCGGCAAGTAAATCACGGTAAGCAGGTAGCGTAGTTAAGGACGCATTCACAGCTATAGTAGAACATCTGAATGGCCTTTTGCTCTGGAATCTAGGTAAACGGTCTGGACAGTCATTCTTTAGCCATAAATTTTAAGTTGTTGTTGTTGTTTGTACATTTTTTATTGCTTATTTACTTGTACGTAACAGTCAACAAACAAGGATTTTATTAGTGGGCGCGTTACAGGCTTGCTTATTGATATTTTAATTTTAAATAAGAGCGGCATATTTATTTTGAAATACTTGATAAAGAAATTTCTAATATTTTAAGTCAGTTAGTATAGTTAATTAATTAACTGATGAAATTAATAATAATTATAAACTTATAAAACTAATTTAATCGACTTATGTATTGCTTTTTAAAAAATTAAAGTGAAATTCGCTTTATTTGCAAGAATGAAAATTTTGTTATTAACGCCTGAACGGTCCAAGTGGTAAGCGACCGGCCTTGCAATCGCATGGTCGTCGGTTCGAACCGCGCTCGGGATTTTTCTCGGGGGTGGTCGGTATCGACTTCAGGCACCCTTCAGTGTTGGGGATAAAATTCGACACTGTTTCCCCTTAAACGGCGAGGAGGTTTGGAAGTAACAAAGCCATGGAACACTTTACACACATTCAAATACACTCCCGCTCCTGAGATCCTGACAAGTCCATGACTTAGGACCCCGTTGGGCAACCACCACAGATAAAAGTAGTAATAATAATAATAAAAAAATATCTCATGTGATACGAACTTTATGAACGACATTTATGAGTAGGAAAGTGAAAAGACATTTTAGTTAAAAGAAAAATAAATTCAAAATGAACAGTGCCGAAAACGACGGAGTAGCAGGCCATGAGATCCGCTGGGTGGATGAGATCTTGCTGAAGGCGACTTGGGTGGAATTCTGAGAGGTAATGCAGAAGCACCACAAGAGGCCAAATGCACCACTTACTGCAAAATGCTGGCCGGTCCAGGAGAAGGCGTCCGCTAGGAAAAGAGCCCGTTTTCTCCTGGACGTCTTCGCCCCTCCTTCTTCTGTACATTCTTCTTACTCCTAGAACTCTTCTTGTTTAAACTTTTAAAGTATAATTGAAATTAATTGTGGTATGGGATATATTCAACTTCTCTTCTTGACGTATTGCCTAACTTAGGATTAATGGTTTATTGTTGTGAAACTGAAAGCTAAAACTAAAGTAAATCAAGAAGAAAAAAATTGAGTTTTAAACGTTGTAAATCAATAGACACATCAATAAGAATAAGAAGTGCCTACGCAACCTCAAGAACCGGACTAAAATATAATCCTCGCCGAGTAAACTTATTTTATTTCGCAATATTAGCATGTAACAACAAGCTGTTCGGAACTCGCGTGAAAAATGAAAAGAATCTTTGTACTCCCACATCACGTAAGCATAAACAATCGGGCGCAGGAGCGCGGCCTTTCTCGACCAACTTTATGGATCATGTATGCGCTCGGCTACTTTACATCGGTGCTAATTTAACGACAACCGGGGTAAATCAAGCGATTTGTTATCAACTTAATTACGCGAGATACGTACACCGCATTGTTTCCCATCGCGTTTCTTGCGGGCCTGCTCCGCAAAAATCCTCCGGTAATGGCGGTTAACACATCAGATAAAACGCCGGAGCGCGAACACCGGGAACAATAATCGACGAAACTCGTGCAGTGTTGAATACGGCCAGAGCGGAGGTCGTGCATCTAAGATGCTTCATTTTTACCGGAATATGGTGCACGCGTAGTTAATAACTTTCTGAAATACGGCGAGAGGCATGCGGAGGTGTTTCTGGTTCGTGGAAACAAATTACCCACAGAGATTGCTTCGCTGAACGTAGATTTTCCTTCGATATGGAATAAATGACACTTTCAACTCGGATCAATCTAAATTTCAATCAACTCGACCAAAAACATTTACAACAAAAATCAGTCGATAGTCACGTGAATTACAATGTAAATGTTTAAAGCGCCATTTATAATTATGGTTTTAAAAATTCCCACAAATGCAGATGCTGCACGATTATTATACCGTATACCGTAACTTCTTATTTGATCAAACATATTCTCCAAAGGGTCCTGGTTCAAAATAAAAATATATTTAAAACCTTTATGTTTCAGATAAAAATCCAATTTTTCAAGCTTTTTCAATTTTCTAAGTTGTTACAAATTGCATAGACGATAACATAGGTATCGCTTCTTCTGACCAAAACCTGATGTGATCACTTTCGTTGCTAATTCCACATCTTAAAGTTTTGCCTTGAACAGGAAGTCTTTTACTACCATTTACCGAATCAAAAAGTCGGTCAAAAAATAATAGTAGCTCTACAGTGTTGTCTGTCCCTTCACCAAGTGCGTTGTGTATGTCTAGAAAAAAAAAAGCATAATGAAAATTAAATCTTTGCATAAAAAATATGCATCATTGGTAATTACCAATTTTACTAGCTAAGCTGAGCGTACTGGAAAGTCGTTGACTGAAAATTTGGGCAGCGTATTTGACTTTCATTTTCTTTATTTTTCTCTTGTAGATGTGTACATGAGTTAATTGGGGCAGTGCCCCTCAGTCTATTTATCATATTTGGTGCATTGTCAGTCTATTAGTTTCTAGTATTTCCCTTTCCCTATTGTTTTCCTTTCAAAAGATGTGGGGGTCAAAAATTGGATAAATTTGGAAATCATTTATTTCAAAATAACCCACACGGTATTCTTTTTTTTTGTTTCAGATAAGTCACTTCTGTTTTTCTTATTGAAAATCATTGTGACTTATCTTTTTTCCAGATAGTATTCAAAAAAATAATGAAGAAAAAGGACCGCTAAAATTAAACGAGCCCAGTCCCGTTATAACTATATGCCATTCCAACACTGAGATCTTTATGCAAACGTGCACTAGAAAAGAACTATTAAAAGAACAAAGAGAAAGTTTCAAACATACTCCACCAGGTTTAACTACTTTGGTAGATTTCCACGTTATACTGCAGAAGTTGAAGCCAGAATTGGGTGTAAGACCCCAAATAAGGAATTTTCGGATTTCGATGACGATGACGATGTTGCGGACCCCGACTACGTAAGTGGCGAAAAATCGGACGATGAAGAAGATGGTATAAGTGACAATACTGTAGACCAAGACGAAGACCAAAATGAAAACCAGAACAAGAGGAATGGTCGAAAAAGAAAACGTAATAAAGAAAAATGGAAAAAATATTACGAAACAGAAAACACCCTTTCTATCTCACATCAGAGTATGGAAACTACAATTGAAAAAAGAAGGAATTGTTACGCCAGATGAACCCATCATACCAGGTCGTCATTATTCTAGAGAAAAAACGAAAAAACAGTACCTAGGACACCATTTGAATATCAGCAAAATGTACAGTTTATACTTAGAAAAATATAACGAAAATGGCCTTAAGGACGAGGATATTGCAAAAGAATGGTTATATTCAGAAATATTTAATTATGAATACAACTATTCATTTAAAAGCCCTGACACCGACAGCTGTGATATTTGCGATAAGTACAAACTTCAACTCCAAGAAGCAAGTTCGCTCGATTTAAAAATAAATTTACAAAACGAATACGACCACCACCTTTCAGATGCAAGTAACAGATACACCCTATAAGCAGAAGACAAAAATAAATCCAGGCAAAACGAGAAGGTTATTATGATTGACCTACAAAAAAGTTTGCCCACTCCTGATTTACAAAATTCTCAGAGTTTTTATTCGTTGAAATTGTAGACATTTAATTTGACCATACATGATTCCACGACAGAAAATACTTTTTGTATGATGTGGGATGAGAGTGTATCAGGAAGGGGAGGAAACAAGTGTCTTCGTGCTTAATTAAATGGTTGGAAAATAATGTTTCTCACGACATAATCAAACAGACTATATGGTCAGATAACTGTCCTAGTCAGAACATTATGGACTTATGTAATAGTTTAAGTCCACTTTAAATGTTATACAGTGCGGGATAAAATTATAACCGCACTTATAGTTTTGTCCCATCGAAAAAAGTATATTTTTCGAATTTTCTCTCCATTTGTCATTTATTTTTGTAGTTGTGTTTGTTAACATTGGAATGATAAACTCTCTTAAAAAAATTTTTCAACAAAAAATATTCCCAGCAAAATTCTCCCGACATAAGGCGAATTATGACAAGAATTTTAGTGCGGTTATAATTTTGTCCTGCACTGTATGTCCATGAGGTAAGATTTGTCATATATACTAAGTCCCGAAATATATTTTTTTGCGTAAGCCAAACTAGATTAAGTCACAATACAAGAAAAGAAATAGCGATAGCATAAATTTCTACCCAACTATCTTTCTTTAATCACAAAAGATAAACATAATGTAAAGTTTAAAAAAATTATGATAAATATTGTTCGCGCAATAGTCAAATTTACAATACTTAAAACTTTAAACCTCTCTACCGTAAAAACGTGTTTTTGGACTTAACCTAGTCTGGCTCTGAGGTACAGAAATTAATTTCCAGTAATTTAGATAAAATGGCAATTACCAATTCTTTTATTTAATGCCCTTTGGCTCCTCCTCTTGATGAAAATGTATAGCTGATGAGCTGCCTGAATTTCTTTTTTAAACCCCGCACTATAAATACAAACACATGATCTGCAAGTTCACTTTGCCTGTCATTTCCCCCCATATCGTGAAAACCTTCATTTTCTTGAAATATCAAAGAAGGTACGATAGACATTTCATCAAATCATCATTTCAAATTAACGAGACATATTCGTCTGAAAGATCCAGTTTTGCTGTGGCATTTTTCAATTACTCAAAAATAGTGTCATTCCGGCCAGCATCAAACTTTATATTCTTCAAAAAAATATTTAATGTACTTTTGCTTGGCAATGTAAATATTTTAGATAAAAATCTGTAGGTCTTAGAGCCTTGTTTCTGTAATGCCAGTGACATTATTTTTTGATCAATTGTAAATCGATGTTGTTTAGGAGATTTACCAGCTTCCCTTATCTGACATTTGATGAATTGACACGCAATTGTATTCAAATTATTCAAATTGTCTTCTATAGTTTTCTTCTCTTAGCTTTCTGCAATCGTAATTTAAAACTTTCCTTTGAAATCTTCATCCTTTTACATCTTTTTGTTAGGTTTTTAATAAATCCATACAACTTCTGTTCTTTCGGGAAGAAAGCTCTCCTAATATTAATTCCTGCATATTTCAGCATTTTATAAGGGATGAAATCACTTTTCCCTAGATAAATGATGGTTATTAAATTATAAATATTAAATAGCACTCTGTGGTGGAGTGCGCGGGAATATTTTAGATTAATTGAGTACCTCTTCTCCCCTTCTACAACAGCTGGCTTCGGAGTTGTCGACGAATGGGCGGAGTATGAGTGTTGTCCTTGATAAGAGGTATATGTGGTAGATGCTTCTAACAATAAGCTGCGTGTGAGTTGCTCCTGACAGTGCGTTGCACGGGAGGCTTTGGATGTACTTCCGACAATAAGTTGCACGGAAGGGTTATGTGTGTTGCTCCCGACATTTCGTTGCACGGTGAGTGTTCCTGACAGTAAGCTTTTTTCGTAGCGGGGATGAAGTAACTCTGCTTCATTGGTCTAAGGGTGTAAAGAATCTCCGATGGTCTGTGTTGTATCTCATTTGTCAGGGGGCAGTCTCTTTGTGTTCACTCCGCGACCAAATTTGAGAATGCGATCCTATTTGCCTGCCTATCGTGAACGAATGCGGTTTCGCTTTAATTTGTCAAGGGGCGTTCTAAATTTTGTTTATTTGCGACGATTGTCATCGTTGCTTTGTTATGCAAATGTCCACGTGGCGCTTCGCCCGTATTTGTCTATCTGACATTGCCTGACGTTTCTCGAGTGTGTCAATTTAACTTTTCTGACAGCTGAATTGAATGTTTTTCAAGCACGCACAAATACTGAGCGTTAATCACCCATTTAGTTTTTAGTGCAGTGCGGAAATAAATTTTACAACGAAAATTCTTTGTTCAGAAATGAAAACGCTATGAAAATTTAACAACAGGTTGTCAAACTAACATGTTAATTCATGTTACAATCTCAAACAAACCTTTTGCTTTCAGTGGTCTACTTTTATCAAAAATTTATTTGCACATACTGCATTATTTTTCCAACTTATGATATATTCATTTGGGGCTGTGCCGCTTCTCAAGATCCTATTTCGGAGTGGAACTTTTTCCATAACATCCTATCCCCTCGCCTTCTGTCTCCATCTATTGATGCCTGCTCTGTTCAGGTCTTCTTCCACTTCCTCCATCCATGTTGTTCTAGTTCTAGTTCTGGTCATTGCTTCTGTTTATGTTCTCCATACATGCCCAAGCCACTGCACCTTCTGTTGTTTAATCTTCTTTATTATGTCTTCTTCTCTCTCAGTATATAGTTCTTGATTCGTTCTTCTTCTAAATTCCTTTTCTGATATCTCCACTGGTCCTAATATTCTCCTTTCTACTATTCTTAGGTTCTCCTCATCTTTTTTCGTCATATTTAATGTTTCTGCTGCATATGCCGTTACCGGTTTTATAATAGTCTTATATTCTCCTTTCAGTTTTTTAATGTTTATTATTGTGGATTTCACTGTCATTACGGTAAGTCTTATTCATTTTGCTGGTATCCCAAGCCAAGTTCCTTCATTGCCAGTATGACACTTCTCCTTTCTAATTCAATCATTTTTCGCTCGTTTGCTTTTTCCATATTTTGCTTCAGGTTATGTTGTCGATTTCCCTTGCGTAAAGCCACACTGATATTGTTCTATGATGTTTATTGTTCTCTCTCCCTGTAAGTCTTTGTTGTGTATTTGTAGATAAAATTTTATAGGTGGTACCAGAGTAGTGTGATTCCTGTACAGTTAATACATTCCTGTTGGTTTCCTCCCTTGTGTATTTTTCCCATTCCATTCTCTCCAAATTTTCAATATCAGCTTACAGATATGCTGCTGTGAGACTTCTCCGCCATATTTAATCAATATATTGTTTATTCCATCCTTTCCTGGTGCTTCTCCGTTGCATATGTCTGTTATAGTTTTTTTTTTACTTCATCCTTTCTTGGTTCATTTATTATATATTGGTCGTTATCTTCCTTATTGTTTATTTAATTGACTGTCAATTAATAGGTCTTTAAAGTAATTCATCCATACTTCTTCATACTCTTGCTCGCTTTCTGCCAGTTGCCCTTTATTATTCTTTATACCAAGTTGATTGATTTTCTCATAGTTGAGCTTCTTTTTCTTCCTCTCATTCTCAATGTCTTTCATTTTTTCTTCTAAGCAATTTCTCTTATATAGAGTGGTTTTTTAAATCCGACGTCAAGTTGGCTGTGAAACATTCGTTGTTCTATTCACAATGAATAGAACAACGAATGCTTCACAGCCAACTTGACGTCGGATTTAAAAAACCCATTATTCTATTCACAATGAATAGAACAACGAATGTTTCACAGCCAACTTGACGTCGGATTTAAAAAACCACTCGTTATTTTTTTATTGCTTTTTTACATTGTTTTTTATTCTCTCATATTCTTTTGTGAATTCATTTCTGTTCGACCTTATGCATTTAAGTCTTGCCTGCATTTTCTTGATTATTAATTGCTGACATTTCTCACCGTAACATTCTTTCTCCACTTTCTTCTCTTCCTTTCCGATTCTTCCACTCTGCTTCTATACTGCTTTCTTCGCCATTTTCATCTCCTAGATTCTCTTCTCTTTTCAACTTATGATTGTCGAATTAAATTAATGAATTTCACTGGGATGCTCTCCTCATGGCGTGAGTTGAAAAGAGGAGATTTTTTCTGTCACCTTTAGTTAAATTATTTGTTGTTTTATTATGATTGAAATGACAGCAGCACTATTTCTGTGGAGTCAAAGTACACTGCACAATTAGTTCCCCTCATCCCACCATTTTTTAAGAGTACACACGTATTTCGTCTGCGTTGTGGACATCATCAGCGCCAGCCTTTCGGTCTTCTCTTTTTCCTTCACTAATTCGTGACCGAAGGCATAAGGGAGCTTTTTATCATTCTTTGTTTTCGATTTCCCATTGAGAGACACTTCGGAGCCAAATTTGTTTAAACACAGTACTTGTGCCTTAATATTATTTTCTTCCGATAAGTATTAATTTTATAAACAATAAATTTTTTTTGATTAATGATTTCTGATTAAAAGAATTGACGTTTTGACGTGTGTTTCGGTGGTCGTTGGGCAACGTGCGAGCTCTCACAATTTATTACAAAAAAAAAATTAGATTATTAAGAGAAGTATATTAAATAAAAAAATTGTTCTCTTTAGTAGACTTTGTCTTTAGTTTAATATTTAAAGACAATCGCATAAATTGTATGAAATTTAAGACTTGCTTTATTATAAAGTGCTAATTAAGAGAAGGGGTGGTTCGATCGAAACGTGTATTATTAAAAAATTAAGTATGAATAAAATATTAATTATAAATACATACCTGTTCGAAATTTACCTTATTATTAACTTTAATTAAACAATGCGTTGTTCTTGAAGTCTACAGCCAGTTAATAAATGGAAGGCCTATTGATTAATAACTTTTATTGAGCAAGTGGTGAAATTGAAGGAAAAACCTGGCTACGCGATGCATTTTCCAATTTTCAGTTCCGTACGGTTTCCAGCACTGACAATGAGTTATTTTATGGGTGCACCGACCGACTGTAGATTTAGACCGAATAGAAATGCATAGTAGTTGTAGTGACAGTGGCCGTGGCGTATACTACAACTTCGTTGATTTTAAAAGCTGATAGCCTCTGCGTTTCCTTTACGAAATCCCCTGAAAAATGGCAAAAAGAAATTTTTTGATTGAATCGCTTTTATTAGTAAGTAGATGGGGGAGGTAATTTGCAGTAATTTGTAAAGTAGAGTAAAGTTCGGAAGCAATGCCATAGATAAATTTGAGACCAAAGATACGCCCTTGCAGATAGTCCATCGCCAACTTAATTTGGAAACGTCTGACGGGCAAGCCACAAGAGCACGGTGGAATGGTGCGTTCATCCTTGGTCCAATCACTATAGAACGGGCGCTCCTTCTTCAACGGGCACAGCCATCTCGGTTCAACTCGTGTGTGACCCTGGCTTCTACTCACCCCAGTGTATCATGAACGCTTACCCTAATTCCGTAGAGCTGCTCGGATCCCCTCTATCTAATCCCTACTTCGTTGCAGCCCAATCACCATCTCTTGCAGAAATGCCCCTCGGCAACGAATTTCCCGGACTAGTGGTTACGGATGACGGTACTAGATAGTTTCGAGTTACGGCAGAATGTCCGCCGTTGCCTCTGCGGCTATATCTTCACACAAAAGGTGCATTTTATTGCGATGCACTTAACTACGTCGCTAACGTGTTTTAAACTTTTGTTTGCCGAAATGGATATTGCTCTTCCGCAATCACTTGCCACTAACTTTTCCGATTCCTTGTTATTTTCGAAGAACTAACAGCCGTGTTTACCTTCCGTTCCATTTAAGTTATCCACATTCTTTTATCAATAATTTTAAGAAAGAATGAATTATGTGCTTACTTTAACCGAGAACTATAAAAGAACACCAAAATCTACAGAGGGATGGAACATTCAAATCATCCAAGTCCGATAATCTTGAAAAAAATTCGATATTCAAAGACTCGAACCTTCGAGCTTTTTTCATGATTTAAGTAATTTTTTGATACAATGGAAATTAACCTCAGTATAGTCGCGAACAGAAAAAATAGCCGTCAGTGTCATTCTTTGGCACTTGACAAGTATCGTGATACAGTGGCAAGTGCCTTGTGTTTTCGATTTGTCAAATTGATTTAAAACACACTCCCGACAACAAAATATTTTTAATTTGTGGCGGTTTTTTTTTGCTCACAACTGTACGCCGTTTAATTCCATTTGAATCTTCTTAATAAAAATGGGTATACTTTTTGAAGACTGTATTCTTTAATTTGTTTTTCTCTACCCACTTCATTTATACACTCGTAACCAGGAAAGATGAAGGCTCGTCAGGAAACCTTTGGACCTAGAAAAGACAAACTGACTTGTGCACGCGCAACTGTTTGTTAATACATAAGACAGAGATAAAAACTTATTTATATTTCTACCGTATTTTGACTAACGTGGTACTTACTCCGGGCTACATTACGAAATGTCACCCAGGCGTTGTGAGTTAAGAATGAGACAGACTTCTGTTACGGTTGAAAAATTTATTTAAGTTATCCATAATAATTGGCAGTATTTTTGCGAAAAGCCAAACTTCAGTATGAGTACGTGACTTCTGTTATGTTTCTCAATATTACGCCACAAAATTATACGCTGTTATTTAGTCCTATAGTATCTCTCCATTTCACTCTGTCGCCCGGCTAAAACTGAGTTCATTCGTAACGACTCCCGTCTCAGCGCATAGTTAGAGAGAATGCCGCCCTCGGCGTCGCGGTCATTCTTTGAATTGTTTGTATTGGTGATTAAAACCTTTGTGTTTCTTTCATGCCGATGTTGTAATTGAAACCTGAAACGCAATCTTCTCCGAGATTTGTTAAAGCACGCCTAGTGAATTTCAAGCTCGTTAAAAAGCTTTTCTAAAGCCTGCTTCTGAAATAAGGAACAGGCATATCTTGTTGGCCATTTTGTGCGAATGTTCTGTGAGTAACGTGTATCTCTCGCTTCTATTAGGCTTCCAGTGGTAGTTTTACCCATCAGAAAAAACCTTTTTCTACTTTGCGTTCACAATGAACTCATTGTGACACCAAAAACAGTTTCACAATGAAGCTCATTGTGAAACTGTTTTTGGGGAAATTTTAGTCAATTTTTAATTGAAAATATTTATTAGATTCTACAAAATAACTCATTATTTATTTGTTACTTAACAGAATACTCACAATGAAGCTGGATAAGAAAAATTAATAACTTGTTAAAGTGACTTTTGATTAAAACGAAAGGTTTTCAGTGTTGCCACGCATTACAACTAAAATTCCCCATATACCAAGGAGATCAAATTTTTGACAATATTTTTTATTTTTTTGTTCAATAAGTGACGCAAAGTAGAAAAAATACTATATTTTACACGTTTCACAAGAGGCATTGTAACACTGTTCTGTTAGCACCTGAGCTTGCTACGCTTCGCTCGTCGTACCCCAACCCCACTCGTGTTACAATAAGCCTTCTTGTGAAACTCGTAAAATAATATACTATTGTCAAACCTTTTTGGGTGGACGAAAAGGCCGTAATCGGTGTTTGAAACTAGTGAAAGTGGGCCTGACCCGTTGACTCGACGCCATTTGGTGACGTACCACCCGCGCCGAAGTACGTGATTGACTGCACTTACCTCCGTTGGAGGGCTCTCCCTCACTGTCTGTCATTACGCCGGATTCTGGTTACAAGGTCGGAATGACTCTAATTATTATTTTTAATCAATTAATTTTCGTATTTTTAGATTTCCTTTTTTTTCGGCAAAATTATTGTAGATATAGAGATGGGTAAAAAAAGCATAGAATATTTTTTCTAACGCTTTATACAGTGCCGTTCATAAAGTTCGTGTCGCAAGGGAAAATATTTTATTATTGGTTTTCGCGAAAATAATTTACTGGCGTCAAATCTTGTATCAATTAAAATAACAAACAACACAACTACATCTAGTTAAACATAAAAATTTGGCGGGAAACTCAAAAAATTGAAATTTTCAAATGCAAGAAACTGTAGCAGTTTGAAACCATTCTAATTTTTCCTGCAGAATTGATGCAGTCAGACAAAATTAAATGTGACCAATAATAAAGAAAATATGCTTGCAAAATACAGTAACTATGACATTCAATAAGTTACCTTTATTGAATTTAAAGAAGCTTTCCCATCAACCGGCAACAGTGAAGAATAGGGTGGATAATTTGATGTAAATAAAGGCGACAGGGTGAACAAGGTACCCGGCTGATCCCTAATAACTTCGGCAGCATTCCCAAACCGCCTCGGTTTAGCAGGTGACCATTCGCAACAACCAGGAGATTTTATCTTACTCGCTTGTACGCTGAAGGTATACGCACGAAGCACAAAAGCTAAATTATCAAATATTTTAATTAAAGAGAGAATACACAGCGAAATTACAAAACGTCACGTTGATTAAACATATGTGGCAACGGACGTCGAATGCATTCCAACTAAATACTCAACAAAACGTGTCAAACTCTAAATCATTTCACTTATAATTACATTGGTTAATTAAACGCAGGATTAGTCGAAATTCGCTCTTTGGTAAAATGTAACGCGTCGAAGCAGTAACATAAAATTAAAACGATATAAACTGACAGCAACCAAACTTAGTTCAGGAGGCTGAAGGTTGCTTGTTAGTTTCAGGTGTGCTTGTCAAACGTTGACTGGAGCGAACTTAGCGAAACTGTAGCAGCGCCTTCTTTTGACCGGTCCTCGAAACTGCTTCCAAGGGCTGATTAATTAGCCAAGGGCGAAAAGGGTATTACACATATTGCAGTGTTATCTTGACCTTTCCAGATTTTAGCTTTTGTTGCAAATTTTCTCTTTCTGGTCCCCGTTGGTGAAGCCAATTTTATGCTGTGTTATATCCCGCCTTGGCTATTTGCTTTTTTTTTCTTCTGTGTATTTATTTATTGCTTTGTTCTCTCAGAGTAATTTGTTATTTCTTTTTCCTAAATCTTATTTGTTTATTGTTATTCTTATTGCTTTTTTACTTCGTTGTTTACTACGACGGCTCCTGCTCCGATGATGTATTCTGCAGTGTATCTCGTAGACTGATTCTTGTTCGTAGAGTGTATTTGTTGTGTGATAAATTTTGGATGTAGATGGCACTCACAAGCCTTCTCAGTCAAAATTATCTACGTCAGTGTGCGTGTGCGTGTGTGGGTGGATAAATACGAAGATATATCGTAGAATCGAACGTAAAACGACAATTGATTAATTCAGTTGCAAAGAGTTGCACAAACAAATTTATATCATAAAGAAGTTCGGAGTTTAAAAGAGACGAAGTTTATACGTTTGGTCGGTTTCTCACGAAACCGCCAATATACCTTACTTACATTAGGTTCCGAATCGCGTGCTTGACTTGACTGCCTTTAAAATTTCAATTTATTTTGTATCGGAACTGTTTTCACTTTGTTTTAAATAATATATTTTTGACTTCAAACTACTGCCATCATGACAAACAGAATTCCCTAAAACTGTTGCCTTCCTTGTTGCACTTACGACAATTGTATTTGTTATCTTTGTTTCCCAATGTTCTCATGAGAGGTATGGAATTGCGTTACCTGAACAGAGTGTTGATTTAGTACCTTACCTAAACTAGCTACACGGCGCCCTCACTTATTCAATTTCCGAACTCCTTAGAGTTTCCTTCTAACATCAGAGTCGTCACGACATTATTAAATTAATTATTCTAATCTTCACAACTCCAAGCTTAATTTCTATGTATTTACATTTCAAGAATTCTAAATAATTTATTTATAATAAGCATTTGATTTTAAATTACCTATTTCTAAAAATATTTACGTAAACTTAAAGTATTTGAAAAACACACTTGAATTCAACAATTTCACAAAGAAATCCCGTAAAACACATTTAACACAGTATTCTCAATTTACTTTATTATTTACAAAATTATTTCTTTATGAAATGCTCATAATCACCGCAATATGAGAATACCCAATCGTACAGGAAGATGTGCACGAAGAATACATGCAGAGCGTGCCCGTCAATAAAAGCTTGAATTAAGGAAGAACCGCGTAATTAGAAATTAAAATGGCGTCAGCCGTTTACTTAGAATTTACCGGGGTTTTAATGAAAAGTCAAGCTTGGACAGACGCAAGCGACGGGTCTTGTGAAGCTCCGACTATGTCGATTAAAGCTTTCTTAAAGTTTCCCAGCAAAAACCTCGATAATTCATATACGCGATATATGCAGAGTACAATTAGGCGGGCGACAAAACGAAACGGTTGACGCGGGGTAATCGCAAATGAGGCCAGCGCTGACCAATAGCAATTAGAAATTAAAATGGCGTCAGCCGTTTACGTAGAATTTACCTGGGTTTTAATGAAAAGTCAAGTTTGGATAGACGTTGGCGATGCATCTTGTGAAGTTCCGACTATGTCGGTTTAAGTTTTCCTAAAGTTTCCCAGCAAAAACCTCGATAATTCATACGCGCGATATACGCAGAGCATAATTAGGCGGGCGAGAAGTAACGCTGTCCAGCAAAACGAAACGGGCTGACGCGGGGTAATCGCAAATGAGGCCAGCGCCGACCAATAGCAATTAGAAATTAAAATGGCGTCAGCCGTTTACTTAGAATCTACCTGGGTTTTAATGAAAAGTCAAGCTTGGATGGACGTTGGCGATGCATCTTGTGAAGTTCCGACTATGTCGATTTAAATTTTCCAGCAAAAACCTCGATAATTCATACACGCGATATACGCAGAGCGCAATTAGGCGGGCGAGAAGTAACGCCGTGCAACAAAACGAAACGGGTTGACGCGGGATAATCGCAAATGAGGTCAGCGCCGACCAATGGCAATCGTTAATTTTCTCACATGCCCATACGAGGAGTCGACGGACGGGTCGATTCTGGCGATCAATTATTTCGAGCTTGCGCCGCAGTGCTTGGGAAGGCAAGGTTGCCCACAATGAGCTTTAAATTGGCCGAAATTTCCAAATGTTTGCTAATTCATTTCGTGCGAGAAAGAACTGGCGTTAGAATGAAAGAGCATTGGCAAGTTAAAGGTACGTATATGGAACGTAAGACCAACAGAGGAAGGCCTAGGAGAACGCAGTTCATTTTCATTTCACTTTTTAAAATTCGAATTGATTTCTTTTCTCTTAATATTTATTGTTTATTTCACTCATACTAGAACCAATGAAAGCAAAAAAAAAAAAACAGTGAAGTATCAATGTACATATAAGTTATAGTCTTCATCGAATTGTCTGTGGTCTCATTTCTTTTCTGGTTACCCACGTATATGCGATTCACGATTTATGTTTGTAGAGCGTGTGTCTGGGGTATGTACGTAAGATAAGTTGGCAATAAAAGCATCGCGCATGTGAAGAAAAAAAAACAAAAGAAAGAAAACTCCGCGGTCGTCCCAAACGCACGCCTGCATTATTTCACCAAGAAGCTCCTTCTTTTGGCATATTGTGAGCGTGCTGTTTCGAAGTTTATTTATTTCTTGTGTGACTCCCACGTATATACGTGGCCGGCCGGAGTTGCGGAGGCATCCTCCTCTCTCAGACGACGGCGGTGGCGGCGGATGGCGGCGACGATGCTCCATTTTTCTGCAACTGTTAACAGCGTGCGAGCGTTCGGTAAACGTGACAGGATCCGAAGCGCGCGTGACCGTGCGGATTGCTGCTTCACGCATGAATAAGTATTCCTGCTTGCGTTGGTAGACCTTCATTTTTTTCTTCGGCTCGCATTTTTTAGATCGGAGATCATGCACACAAATATTTATTGGTAATTGTTGCATGCCATGGCGGCGGTGCTTTTAATTAGTTACGGCGCATTCCAACAGAGGGCGTGCAATTAAAATTATATTAAATGGCCAATAATACGTTTGTGTAAGTTATATAATTGGTTACACTACTTTATGACATGTATTTACACATGTGTTTAAAATAAAATGAATAAATACTATTTAGTAGATTGCTCGCCGGCAACCGCAACCGGAAAATAATGATTACGCACAATATGTATCGAACGTACCCCGCAATTATTTATGCGCGCGTTTTTTTTATTCGCTCTGGATTTCTAGGCAATTACACGTAATTAAAGCGCGCAGGCGAATAAATATTCTTCCACATATCATAATTTACTTAGTGAGCTTATTCATCCTGAACAGGTGGAGATCGTATCAGTTTGTTTCAGGAAGTCGATTTCATACGTTGGCTGCTTGCTTTTCAATTATTTTTAGGCGCGATTTTAAAATTTTCCTCTACACATAGGTACGCGTTGGTAATTTCCGTGTTATGCTTATGCAGAAAAGTGCAGCTCACGTGAGCTGCTGCCGCTTCGAGGATGTGGATAATTAAAATTATAAAAAAAGCACATTCTCGGTGAAAAATTTATAAAGTAGATAAAGTACTTAGTGGACGTTTATTAAAATTCGTAATAAATGAACGTTTCGTTTCCGTTTCAATCAGCAGTGATTGAAGTTAAATGAAAAACTTTAAACTCATCTTAACGTGAGCAAATTGAAAACAAATCGATTGAATTTTTTTTTACTTATTAAATTTTGAAAGCCCAGCGAACTTTAGCTTTAACTTTAGTTAAGAGTTGAAAGTTTTCCGGTTCCGGTAAGAAAGAGCAGCGCCATCTGTTGTAGAGTGATTTCATCACTATTCGTTTTCGTTTCAATTTTTAAAATTCTTTCTGAATATTTATTGTTTAATTCGGTAAACAATGGTAAAAATTATAAAGGCTTTCGTTAAATAAAATCTCAGCGGGGAAAAACTAAAAGTAATAAGAATTCAGGTTTCCCATCACATCAGTGACTTCGTGCATCTATTATTAATCGAATCGAATCCTATCGCATAAAGAGAACTTTTATTTTATTTTCAGTGTACGTACACTACCGCTACTGGTTATCTGCTGCAAGTTTGCGTTGCGAATGCGGTCGTATGCCCTTTTCCAATCACGATTCGCAGGATGCACGAATCTTCTGCGTGCAGGCCAGCGCAAGTAACTTCTCACATATATCACATTTATCAACGACGCGACGATGCGTCCTGCCGAGCCTGCGAAGAAGTAATAACCAGTCTGGAAACACAGAAAATTTGCAGATAATAACACAAGTGCGAATTGAAATTGAAACGTTTCCAGCGTGAGTGAATCTTTAAATTAAAAAAAAAGAAAAAACCAAGAGCAAAATTGAGCTACATTCTCACCTAACGTAACACTAAAACCTATTATTACGACAAATAATAAATTTAACGCAATTTGCACTTGGTTCGGCTTGAAAATCATAAAACCTTTTGTAAAAAGTAATTGAACATTAGTTATTACTGCGCGTTTTTTCAAGAGCTTAATTGCACACGACAGATGCAATTACAGATTCGAAATAAACGTAGATACACACCGGAGGCTTAAATAATTATCTCCGTATCAGGAGATCTCGAGCAATATAACAGAGGTTTATTTGACTAAGATAAGGTAACTTTTTGTTGCGCCATTTAACTCGAAGTTACAAAGAATAGTAGCAGATGAAAGCTTCAATAATGCTTAATGAATTTCTTTTGCATTAACTACCATAACTTTAATTTTTATTGTGTGAGAGTCGCCGCCGATAAAGTAAACCCCATTTTCCGAGGAAAACCGGAGCAAAAAAAGGCGACGCTGCTATAAACTTGACAGAAGTTGCCGCGAACTTCTCGAGCTAATCCTTTCGGTCATAATTTATTAAATGTCGGACGTCTCTCCGTTCGTGCTTTATTGTTTTCTTCAAACTCGAAAATGCATTGCTTCCGCCCGCCGCCGGGCAAAAACTCTCTCTCATATAATGGATGGACGAGGAAAGCTTACGCTTACGTGAGTTATCTAGATACGCCAAAGTAAATCTTACGATCACCGCCGCATTACTCCAGTTATCATTTCTTTATTTATTTCAAATTGTATGTACAACTTGTCCTTACACTTTTTATAAGTCGGGCGAGTTTCTTCAACATATCTAAGCTGTTCCCAGCAGTTCTTTTGCTTCCCTTCTAGGTAAGATATAGTTTGGATTCTCCTTTTTGTTATGTTTGCCTATTTGTTTTGGAAGTTACCTGTTCATCTCCTTATTTGTTATCTTATTTCTTCTTGCAGTTTTCTTGTTATTCTCCCAGTTATAGGGCATTTCCTTTATTTATGTCAACAAGCGTTGATAAATCATTTAGGCTCATTGCTTCGTAACGCTTTCCTATTTCTTCCTTATTTTCTGCTATATGTTTCCAATCCATGGATCCTTCTTCTTTTAAGTAACTGATTTCCTCGGTCTAACTCTTCTCCTTCTCCCTTCCAGCATTTTCCATCCAATCTTCTTTATCACTCCTCTAATCTTTCTAAGGCCCGATTTTACAATCGTCGGATAAGCATTATTCTTAGAATAATGACGTAGATATGGAGGAACGTTAAAGGATATTCGCCCCTACAGTTATTCCGTCCTTATTCCAGGATTGTAAAACTGGGCCTTAGAGTCCTAACCCCTGCAACTGGCGGGCTTTAATATGCTGGGTTATGGACCACCCTTCTTTGGATTCTTATGTATTGACGTTTTCGTACTTTTCTTCCAGATATACGACATTTCCTTTATAAATATTACGACTTCACAAATTATAATCGTTGTTTATTTTAAAAACTGTTTCATATCAACGATCATTTAACACAACAAAAGCACAAAGCTGCACACTTGTCTAAGAAATAATACTTCTATAACTTAATCGTTCTACTAAGGTTCGATAAGTACACACATCGCTTTCGAAAGAAAACTGATTTAAATATCCCGTCGCCCTGGGCTTATATAGTAATTCAATAGTATCTCTCCATTTCACTGTGTCGCCCGGCTAAAACTGAGTTCATTCGTAACGACTCCCATCTCAGCCTATAGTTGGAGAGATGATCGCCGCCCTCGGCGTCGCGGTCATTCTTTCAGTAGCGCTTGGGCCGTGCTGACCCTTTTGTTTGTGTTGGTATGTCTTGTTAGCCATTTTGTGCGAATGTTCTGTGAGTATTATATTAGGCTTCCAGTGGTAGTTTTACCCATCAGAGAAAACCTTTGTCTAACCTTTTTGTATGGAAGAAAAGGCCGGAATCGGAGTTTGATCCCCGGCAACACGGCTCACCCTCCGCCCGTAAAAGTGGACCTGACCCGTTGACTCGACGTCATTTGGTAACGTAACGTCTGCGTTGAAGTACATGATTGACTGCACTTACCTCCGTTGGAGGGCGCTCCCTCACTGTTGATAGCTGTCTGTCATTACGCCGGATTCTGGTTACAAGGTCGGAACTACTCTAATTATTTTTAATTACTCTATTGTGTTGACTCACCTTTTCGCGGCGTTGTTATTTTTATTCTCATTTAGTTGTTAATCAAGTGAATTTCTTTAATCACCTTAGGCGTTAATTGTAAACGAAGAGCAGATCGTGAACTTTGACCTTTAAGTGGAATTTCACGTCAACTCCGTTTTTAGGTCAACGCTCCACGCCGTGAAACAAGAACTACAAAATACATACTTGACGAATGCGTGCAAATCACTTGAAGCAGATTATTACATGCAAAGGATCACGACGGCCCTACTTTTAACACCTGCTTTGACAGGTAAACAAATAAATCACTAAAATGAAAAACAATTTAAATCTACTTGTTAATAAGAATTGCTGGTATTTTTCTTTCAGTTTAATTTATATTGTAATTAAACGAAACCACCAGATCACCAGAATTTAAAACATTATAATTAGTAAACTCATTCGTAACTTGTTTCGATTGTTAATTATTATAATTTCGTTTTGTGTGTGCGCCGAATTATTATCACAAATCTATTTAAAAGCTTTACAGGTTTAAGACGCGTTTGCGACAGTTTTTTTCGCATTATTTCGTCAGCTGGTTAAAGCTGGTGCTTAAAAGTATCCGAATGAAAAGCAATAAAATAGTTTGAATTTGACCCTTGTGGTAAACTTCCACTGTGCCAGGCGGTCACACCGGTCGTCCGAATACTTTTAAGCAACTGTATACATACTTGACAAATGACGTGAATTGCCTTGTCGCGTTCTCGTAAAAATTCCGTACGAGGACGTATGAGAGTGTTCGCCTCTGATCTAGTTGTTCGAAGTCGTCAGTAAATAAATTTGGATAATTCATAAATTATCATAAATTAAACTCGATACAATAATGCAACGGGACCACGGAAAAATCCGCCCACCTAAAGGTTATGTAAGTAAGCCTAGCAGCGGCTCGCTTTATCAAAAGGCTTGGCCGAGATGAGACATGATTGACTTTTGCAAATTCGAAGAACTGCAGTGGCATTGATGGGGCCGACCTCGTGAATCATGGAGAAACTGGTACACATATGAAATGCTACGACCTTTGCAAAAATCGTATAAATGGCAATGACATAGCACGAAAAGGATCAGACAGCTTCTAGCAGTTTAGTCGTGCAGACAGCTAGTGTCCGTCTTGTGGAGGAGTATATCTCCGTAGGCCGAGGGCGTAATCGACATTTACAGAATGTCTTAGTGTGTGGCTGATCTCGAAGAAAGTCCGCCCGTCTCTGTACCTAATACTATGGTTGGGTGAGAATTTAATTATCAATTTTACTATTTTGGCTATGTTTTATAAACTAACATTTGCTGTTTTTCTTGTTATAAAATTAATTTGAATTTGTTTTATGTTTTCTCGTATATTGTTCTACTGTAATCTGAAATTGCATTTAAAATTTACATTTGTCTAAGTTTGTGATTTGGATAGGGTGTTGTACGTGTGTAATCAGTTGTTAAAAATTATCTAAATCAATTTATATGTAATTGCTTTACTTATTCTAAATATATTTATTTATAAAAAAAAAACTTTCTCTTTATTTTTCAAGTCAATGTCATTCTTAAATCACCGACTAAAAGTCCCGATGAAAGCCTCGAATAAAACTTCAACCAAAAAGCCTACATAGAAGAAACGATTTTTGTTAGCGGCCATGTTAGGTACACGCCCTTGCGCGTTTTATGTTACCTGTTACATTTCCGGGCTTAGTATGGAGCTTAAAAGTGCTCCAAATGTGTTCGATGGTGTCACGAGATCTTCCGGCATAGCCGCAATTGAGTTAAACCTCCCAAAGAGCAAGAACTCCGATAATTTTATTATGCACGTAAAACACGTTAACACTCAACCAAGGTCTGAACACAAAAGGACGATAGAGACGACCCGAAGATGATGGTGGCCGCTAAAATACGGGCGGTAACCAACGGCGTTAACAGAAGGCTGTCACGTGGTGTGCCACACGAATGAGCTTCAAGTAGTAAAGAGGAGGGATGCAGGGTAGCCACCTGTATCCAAACGCGGTTCATATATCACTTTGCCTCCGCGTTTCTTTGGCGGGAGATTTGAATGTAACAGGACGTAATAGCGATTATCTGGCTAAAACGCTCAAACCAGATACCTATAAACAAAAAAATTGCTACTTGTGTCCTTTACGGTCTGAGTAAAGTTTCAGTAAAAGAGTGAGGAGAAGAAGTGGAAATTGTTGATTGTTGTGGTGTGATTAATTTTGGAAATTAAGCCTAGTTTGGGCATCACAATAGAACTTCTCTCTTACTCTCGTCGAAATATCTAGACGGACATAGTGTTTCGACGAGGCCTTGTAAAAATTGATAAAACTGAAAGTAAAGGATAATTCATCCCGTTTCTGTTATCTCTGTTTGGAGAATCGAAACCTAGACAAAGATATCCTAATGAAAGAGCGTGGATAAGGGAAGGTCAGGAGCAACGACCCTTTGCTGATAGAAGGAATAAATCTTCATTTAAATTTTGGAGATAGAAATTATTCTTCCATGAAGCAACAACCAAGGATCCCTGATAGAAGAAATCCAGATGAAACGTTTAATCCACAACTGCTCAAGAAATGTAGGCTACCTGGACATTATGCAAAGGAATGTCCAGCTGCAAATCAAACCGAATGTTATCGATGTGGACAACCTGATCATTTTGCAAAAAGACGCGCTACACTAAGAAAACTTCAAGCCCCAATTAGAAGTGGTACGAGAAAACCATAGGAAGCCAAGAGACAGACTTTGCGAAATAATTTAAAACAACAGAATCCTTTGCCTACGTATGCCCAAGAGCAGAGAACAAAAATTAATTCGGAAGTGTAAATTGCCCTTTGCATGTAAAGAAGTAATCGAGGACGATGAAGGTGATGGCTCAAGTGAATGGCCGAGAGACCGTGTTATTAGTGGACACGGGAGCCTCAGTTTCTATTTTGAAAGAAAAATTCGTTAGGAGAATCAAAGCAAAAATTGGTGCCAGGAATTTCAGGTCAAGAATTGCCCTGCCTCGGAGAAGTCTCAGTAACACTCCGAATAGGCGAGCTAGAAATTCTTGTTCCCTTCGTGGTATGCTCTGAAACAATAGCCATTACAACTGATGGATCATTGGGACGCGATTTCTTCCAATAAAATAGTATTGGAATTAAATTTCGAGAAGGAAACGTAGAAGTCGAATTAGATGATAGCCAACTACTCGCGCTTAAACAAAGAAAACAAGTAAAAGGGCATCGCAATAGAACTTCTCTCTTACTCTCGTCGAGATATCTAGACGGGCATAGTATTACGACGAAGCCGCCTTGTAGTAAAAATTGATAAAGTTGAAAGTAAAGGATAATTCATCCCCTTCCTTCTGTTATCATTATTTTTAATCACCCGTCCGCGTCCCTCACACTAGCAACGTTTCAAATAAGTGTGTCCTAATAGTTTTATTGGCTGCGTGCGATAACGCGACGAAAGATTTTACTATCAGCTGCCTGTCGGGCCGTGCATTGACCACTGCGATCACCAGATTTAATTCCTTGCGATTTTTTTTCATGGACGAAGCAGCTGGCACATTCCGCTCTAGTAAATAATCCGGACGAATTAACAAACAATTATTTACACAATTATTTGCGAATTTCTTACCCTTACTTCATACGCAATTCCAGTTATTTTAGAAATTACGTCGCGTAAAAGAAACAACTCGGACTTCCGTTCCCAGCGTGCGATATAACGAAATTGAGGTATGTGTCAAGGTCGCATTGTGTGCAGGCAAGAAGTCAATAAAATAATAGTCATAAAATTTATAGTCCTATTATACTGCTTAACTTCTTAAACATTTTTCCCCGTAATCTGTGACATCGATTCTCGACTTGACGTCCTGGTGGATAGATAGGCCACCAACAAAGTAGAATAATTACCACTGCGTTCTTATTAACAATTCTCGAAAATTCACTTTGGAATATTCCAAACGAAGGGATCCATTTATAAAAGCAGACGTGAGCTCGAAGTTTTAGTTTATTTGAAAACACGGGTAGAGGTATGCGGATGAATTTATTTTGAATACTACGCATTTCTCGGTAATACTTCGTAATGACTGGTTTAGTTTGATCACGAGCTTTTTCCGAGAATATGGTAACGCATGAGTACCACGCGTTCGATTACGTCTCAGAGTGGCTATTAACAGCCGGTACCGAAGAAAATTACGCGTGCAATCCTCGTATACGAAGAGGCCGCAACTTCTTGCCCACGAAATCGATTACGAACCACATGAGAGACGACGATAAGGAAAGATTCTCCTGGAGGCTGCACGTCATAATTAAATAAGTGCACAGCACGGGCACTCATTTTAATGCAGTTATTAATTTCATCAGAGGAAAACGCTCCTAGAGGGAAATGCAGACGAACGCTCGGCTTACTTCCTCCCGATTGAGATGTTATTAAAATTGTCAGGTGTTACGCGGTGAAATTTTTATTTGCTCGGAGCTACCATACCTACAACCTTCGTTCGGTCGTGTTAATCGCGATCGAGAGATTCGAGAATAAAAACGCCCATGATTTAATGATTACGTGTACGCAGGTATGCATTATAAAAGGGGATTCGCAGGAAGTGGTTTTATGTTAAGTATATCTTAATGCTAATTGCCGAGGAATAAATGCCTGGAATTAACAAAAAAACTAGCACAATACGTTTTTTTGGTTTAATTTTTTTTTATAATCAATAATGTTGTTTATTTAAACCTTTAATTTCTTTTGCAGACTCATTTAATTTGAGTTGAGGTGAAATTCCACTTAAAGGTCAAGTTCACGTTCGATGCTACCCACCATAAAACTTTGTTGAGGGCGTTTATCTGCTTCTTTATTTTTTAACGAGAGGCGCATCGTCGTTTTGGGGCTAATTCTTGATTAATTACTCTTCGAAAACTAAAGCGGAAAGAACTTTTTTCCCACACTCTCGGACATTGCGTCTTATCGTGTCTTTTTCTTGTCAGAACAACGGTCAGTCACCCTGTATATATAAATTTTATTTTGGAGCAACATATTTCGCCTCGGTATTCGTACTAACGATCTCAAGGGATTCGATTGCAATTTAGGGTATTATTGGGGAGACGCTACTTTTGCACTTCACCGTACACCTACGTAGATATTTTTGAATTAAAATTTTTAATTCTGCAACGCAATTTCCACGAAGCTGCTGAATAAGCGAGTCAATCGGGTGGTTCTTTATGTACAGCGTAAATTGTTTGAGTTTTTCTCTTCGGAAACGATTTACATTTTTCGTTCGTTCGTTCGTTCGTTCGCTCGATGCCTTTGTGCTATTTCAACGTGGCATCGGTTAAAACGACTTGCTTATAGTTTACAGCAAATTGAAAATTTCTTACTTTATTCACGTATGTGTTTCTCCACCACACTCACACGTACTCGAAGTCAACCTGTACGTACGTCTTTACTGCTCAGCTTGTTTTAATTACTCGAGGGTGCGCTCGAAATAAAATAAGTAAATCGTAAATACAGCGTGCAATCGAATAAGTTTCGCTTACTGTAACCAGTAACCACTAAACATGCACAAGAACACGTACATACTTATGAAAACATATTAATTTATCGTGTCCAGATAAACGTGGTTTTATTGAACAGAATGTATCCTTTATTCCCGTTGTCACTGAATCATTGATGGATTTATTATACAATGACTTTCTTTGTTTAATACAAAAATATGTAATTGGAACTGAAAGTATGTATTTTTTTATCTGAGAAGCTCTTAACAATACGTATATGTTTCGGGAGGCGGGGGGGAGAGGGCATAAAAATAAACGACGACGTCGATTTCATCGAGCGGACATCTATTGCGACGAGGTAATAAAAAATTGCGCGTATATATCTTGGCGAGATTGGCAATATCTCTTCCGGGGAAAACAAAGGAATTTCTTGCCGGCGCGTTTAATGATTAAATTCAGGCGGGCGGTGGTGCATCGGCTTGACAAAGAAGGAACGCTCAGACGGTGGGCCGCGACGCCCAAGACGCACATCGATCAATGTCCGGACGGTGCAGACCGGCGCCGCCAAGGCCCACTACGCAACGGCCGCCTTCGGAAACTACCCGGAGGTCTAAAGCTGGCGCATCTAAAATCGGAGCTTCGCTTCGCACTCAAGATTTCGAAAGGTTCTAAATACACAGATCTATTCGAATTTTTAGAGCCAAATTTTTTTTTTTTAATTTGGCGTCGAAGTTGGCGGTGAAAAGTTTATTGTGAACACACCACAACTTTTAGATATTAATCTGTTATCTGTCCATCCCTTTGTATTTTAAAATTAAGATTTTTTTTTCGAATAAAATGGTTCTTCGCAAGAACAAGAAATTTTCTTGGTGGAGTCATACTTCATAACGGCCACCAAGTTGATGGTGAGTGGCAGTATTCAATTCAAAGTTGTTTTGAAGAATTCAACCAACAATTTCCCGATGCTGTGTTGATGTACAATACATTTCACCATAATTTAGCCCACTGCGTTGAACTCTTTCGTGAAACTGGATCGGTTGATTGTACAAAAGGTAATGGTCGTCCTAAAAAGAGGACAGAGGAGGTAATTGAAAATGTGAGGCAAATGATGGATAAAGTCCTACCACGAACTTCTGTGCGTCGATTATCACAACAAGTTCAACTGTCAACCACCACTTGCCACAACATATTAAAAAAGGACATTCACTTATATCCCTATCGTCTGCAAGCGGTGCAGCAATTCGTTGAAGCTGATTATTCTGTGCGCGTCTGGTTTTTAAAACAATTTGAATGAGAACTTCTTAGATTTAAGTTTCTTCACGGGTGAGACCTGGTTTTATTTAGATGGTTACGTAAATTCTCAAAACATGCGATTATGGAGTTCAGAAAAACCTAATTTTATTGAAAATGTTCCACTACATCTTCTAAAGTTAGGAATGTGGACGGCTATTTCAAGACGCAGGATTATTGGACCAATTTTTTTAATGCTATGGGTAGAACAATCGTTTCTTTCTAAATAGATTAACTATAAAATTCATTTAGGAACCTTGACTGCAGCAAGATATTAACAGGAGATCCTACAGCCATTCTTTGAATACCTTCATGATGATGAAATTGTCAATACTGCACACACTAGACATGAGACCTTAAATATGGTTCAAGAATTTTTTGACAAACGGTTTATCAGCCGAAATACCTTATCCGTCCAGATCCTCTGATCTCACTCCGTGTGATTTCTTTTTGTGGTCCTATTTAAAAAATTCCATTTTCCAAGAGTTGCGTGAAAGAATAGTGGCAAATATTGATGAGATTAATAATAATCCTGAAATTTTGACGATGGTTCACAATGAAAGCTTCATGACGCCAGATTTACTAGTATGATCAAGTTTACGGTCAGTACAGGTATTTTGATCATCAGTAATTGAAGAGTGAAAGTGAAATAATCTTTAATCATTTCTGAATTTCAAATTACCATCAAATTATCAATTTGAATGTGAGTGATATTTCAGAATTTGGCCCTAAATTAATTTTTTTATACTCAATACCATTGTGAGGGACGGGTGATTAAAAATGATAAAGAAAACGGGATGAATTGACCTTTACTTTCAAATTTATCAATTTTACAAGGCCTAGTCGAGATACCATGCTCCTCTAGATGTCATCATCATCACGACGAGAGTGATGTTATTACGTCCAAATTCTATGTTTTAATTCAAACTTCACAAAAGTAATAAACAATTTCCACATCTTCTCTTCACTCGTTTACCAAAATTTTAATCAAACCATAAAGGACCCAAGTAACAATTTATTTGTTTGGACATAGTTTGGACGTGTGTATGTATCTGGTTTGAGATTTAGCCAGATGTTGCTCGCCATGTCCCATTTATGTGGAATGAGATTTTAACTCTTGCGCGCCATTACATATATTTTTGGGATTGACGAAAATACACTTCTTCTTCTCTTTTTGTCTGTTCTTTCTTTTAATAATAAGAAAAATTATGCTTATATAAATGTATATATTCAAAATAGCTAAAGAATTCCAAATCTAATTATGGAATTTGGCATAAACCAAAATTCTAAACAGTCATGTAACAATTAAGAATGTAATTACAGATTAACTCAATAACACAAAGTCAATACGAAACAATGCAAATAAAGTCAAAATAATTTTCTGTCAAGACGAAACAGCATTTTGCACATCAAATAAAGAAGTTATTAGTTTCTAATAACATAACCACTTGGCAAATAAATTAATGTTTCCTCACCCAAACCATAGTACTCGATACAGGGAGAGAGAGAGAGACGGAGTTTGACCACATGCTATGACGTTTGGTGAATGCTGATTACGCCTTCGGGCTCTGGAAGATGTTCATAACCGTACGACTACTAGCACTATGATATATGTTTTCATAAAACCCGGTCGTCTTTTATATGGTTTATACCGGAAATTCCGATTACAAAAAACCTTGCATGTGGGCATGTGGGACTACGAGTCCTCGTGATTTTCCTAGATTGTCCGCTCTTTGTCATGTTTAATTATCCTTGCATAATGCCGGCTTTCTTGATGAGTTACTTTGGAGACTGCAATTTCTCCGAATGCAGTTTTATTACAAAGGTCAGTTGTGACTTATCATGTTTAACTTACGCAATGAGCTTAATGATTTACAAATTACCGATTTCTTACACCATGTTAAATGACAAATAAAAACTTTCCTTTTTTGACTACAATGAGTTGTTTATACCAAAAAAGAAAAAAAAGTCTTGGCTTCCTTAGTCTGAACATCTTTCTATAAATAGTGTAGAAAATGAGAGTGCCATTTAATGTTTTTCAAAAAACAAATTTGCCTCTAATACTTTTAACACTTATGCCCGTGTATGCACAGACAAATCTTAGACTTAAGCCAAAGTGAACTTTTACTTTGAACAATGTGAGTATACGACGCACGATTTGATATGAAGTTAGCTTTAAGTATCACTTTTTCCTTCAGTCCACCTTGAGATTTGTCTGTGCATACGGACCTTAGATTTTTATGACAATTAAAAAGTGAATTTCTTTTCCTTCGTGTTCCTCAATACATAGAAATCAGCCTGTTTATAAGAAACTGATATTTTGAAGAACGGATTGTCAGTATTTCATAAGAAAAGAAAATACATTTACATTTACTTTGGTATAAATACATTTATTGCAGTACATTTTATAACTATGTATAGACAATGTGGATGATATTCTGAAACCATTCAATATTTTTTATCCTTATTCCTTGAATTATTAAAAAAATATTAATTTATAATTTACGACTGATACGAAATACTAAAAATTTAAAAAAAAATACGAAATGAAAGGGAAAAACGATCATGGCTGCTTTTATAAATTATTTTTTGCATGTTCCATTTTTTTGTGATTTTTTTTAATTGATTAATATTATTGTAAAATTTGATTTCTTCCTTTTATTATTATTATATCACAAACTCTTTTAAACGGACACTAATTGGCGCACAAACACTTAACGTTTCGCAGTTGCTCGACAGCTTCGAACGACTGCGAAACGTTAAGTGTTTGTGCGCCATTTAATGTCCGTTTAAAAGAGTTTGTGATACAATTTTCATCGGACAAGAACCAGCTTTAATTATTTATTATTATTAATTTTTATCTTTTGCTTAAATTCGTTTCAGGCCGTTTGTAACCACATTGTTAAAAATCTGCTTCAAAATAGGAATCATTATTAAAATTAATTGATTATTATTATGTATTTTAATACAAAGGAAGAAATACTAAAAGCTTATACAGGGTGATTGAAATTCGAGGGCCAGCATGGGGATCTCGCTTATTATAAGAGGTAGAGAATCGGTTAAATGGAGGCAAAGTTGCGAAATTTCATAGTGATTGATAGTCTGTTAAGATATTTGAAATATCTCAAACGGTTTCTTCAGAATCGAGGAAAAACTAAAAATTGCGATTCTCGAAAATCAAACATAACTTCTTTACTTATGATTTTTTCTAAAATCTGTAAAAACATTCCCGAAGCAACTTTTTATGCTTGATTGAATGCCGACCGTACTTTATTTTCAGAGCGATTCAGAGCCAACTTCATTTTTTCTTACAGAAGGACTTCTTCAGAGCTGTTGGTCAATTTTTTTACTATTGTTGCTGCTCCGTGAGAACTGATTGTGGGGAGCTCTATTTTGAAGCCTTAAAGTTATAGTTAAACTGTCCCCTTCAAATTCTTAAAATTGAAACATTTAATTATTTCAAAACAAAACAAAATTGAATCCCCAGTTCGAGGACTTTTGAGATATTCTAGTTTTAAGGGCCTTAAAATTTCTTTTCTATTTTCTATTATCTAGTGTAATTCTTAGATATTTTTGAACTTCACGAAATCGAATTGAAATATTTAGAGGGGGCTCTATCAACTTAACGAAGGTTTTGCTTGTTACAATATTTTTTTTCTTATTGTTACGTAAGTGACATGTCGATAATATGACCGGATATTTTAGGAACACCCGGTATGTTGAACTACAACTTAATTCCTTTTTAATCGGTGTTTTAACATTTTATTATTTTATGACAAAGTTATTTTTAGATAGTTGTAGTGGCGACCATTTAAATCGCTACTACTACTTCTATGCTAACCTCGTCCTTATGGAAACATCTGCTATCGTTGCAATTGCAATTGGTTTAGGTCTCCCCATTCATATTTCCGCTAAGGGTTACATGTGTTTTGAATCGTAATGATTTACTTGGCCATCAGTAAAAAAAAAAAACAGGACAAAAAATATTTTTCTTAATTTAGTACGCGTAGTCAAACAACAATCGACTTTATTTATTGTTAAATATAAAATGCAAACTTACACCCCCAATGTTTACAGTTAATTTATTAACTTACTTTCGATTGCAAAGAAGTTCTAATTATTTTTTTAATTTATATGCAATCGTATTTAAACGGCAAAGTATTATTTGTGTTTATAAACAAAAGGCAATAAGGTAAGATAAAATCGAATAAATTTCAATAAAAAATGAAAACCAAAGTTTTTATGGCAAACGTTTTAGATCTCCTTGAGGGCGTCTTTCCAAAAACGCATTAGGCTTTCAGGCGGCTGCGACGTCGGGTTCGATCGATGATGTTTTGTCTGCCCCGCTTCCGATGCACCGTTGCACCACACCCCCCGCCGAAAGCCGTCGCTTCCCCTACTACCGGCGCTCGCCGTTTCATCCCCGCGCCCCGGCGCTGATCGGCGTCGCCGCCGCCGCCGCCGCGTTAATGTAGGTCGCCCGCTGACCCAGTTCTATCAGACGCTTTACGACCCCTTTAGGTAACGCAGCGTCGCTTTGCGCGGCTTTACGGTCGCTCAAGGGTGTTTTCTTGGGGGGGAGGGGGGAGGTGCGCCCGAGGCACGTGGCGAATTATCTCCGGATGATACTTTACGATGGCTCCTAGAAAATAAACTCGATTTTAAAATATTAATTCTACTTTAATATTATACTTATTTGAAGTAATTTTTATAGATTAAAAATAATATTATTAGTTATTCTGAGTAATACAAAGATTTACTTACAATTAGTTATAATAAAACCGCGTATGTCAAATTGTTTGGTTTTTCCACGCGATTGCACGATGTTTAATTTATTTATTTATTTTGCGTGAAACGAAACAATGTGCATTGTTATATGTACATATTCCGTCCTAATTTTTAATTTATCGGAAACAATTATCAAAACAATCGATTTATACGTATTTCCATTTTGGAATTAAATTCGAACAATGCGTTACGACTATTGTATCCCCGTTCTACTTATTAAAAGTAATTGTTAACACATTAATGAGAAATTATAAATTAACTTTTGACCTAAAAGTATATACAGGGTGCAATCAATTAAGTTTCACATACTGTAAATACCTACTACTGTGGTTCCAACGCAAAAACTGATATGTCACTTGAGGCGAATTTTACAGGACAGCTGTTTTAAGATTCCGTCATATTTTATATTTTATAGATTCAGGCACTCAATGACATAAGTGAGAGGAAAATAATCCCCAACTCAGAATAATTGTTTTGCATTTTTACCACAAAAAAAAGGTGACATATCAAGTTTTGCCATTTGGTATTAGGACATACCTGATGATTTTCAAACGTTTCCAAATTTTAAAACCAAACAAATTCTTATTGAAAAAGATTAATGCAAGAATAGGGAAAGTAGAACACAAAAAATAATATTAGATTGTTCACTTTTCATTTTCCTCATCTGCTTCGTCAGCATCGTCTAGCTCTCCCAGTTGAGGTGCCTCGTCAGGTGTACCTAAATTGTAATAAAAATGGTGGCAATCTTCTTCTATCAATTTTTCTTTAATGAGGGTTATTAAATCCCTCTCCTTCAACGTGTTAATTGGAATTGGACCGTCGCGCGTCGTGGCAACACTTAGGAGCTTTCATGCTGTTGGAGAAAGATTCTGACGACTTCCGGGTTTTTGATAATTGTCTTGCGCGTCGTAAATCCAAAGTTCTGAAGGGCTCTTCTTCCAATAGAGAGTATTTGAATTTAATGAGTCCAAATTCCTTTTCATATCTTAGCCACCTGATTTGCAACCAATTGACCTTCTTCTTTTCTGTATCCGTATTTCTTTTCACTAGGTGAGTCGTCAAAAAATCAGAAAACGACAAAAAATCTTTTTGCTCCATTTTTATCACTTTAAACGGTTTTTTACCTCTCACTGAGCCCACAAAAATATACCAGTCTCTAGGAATCATGATTGGAACATTGTAGGATTTTTTCGCTCTTTCAATTCTGGCGTGGTCTGCATCACACTCAAGGTGTGTATGACCAGGTAAAAGAAATTTCTGATCAATGATAGAAACGTTTTTATGGGAACTTGCTGCATTACTGAACATCACAGCCATGTTTATATTTCTGTTCTGTCCCCCACATGTGTCATGTCATGTGCGAAACTGAATCTGGAATATTTTGGAGCTTCTTGAACAAACAGGATGCTATCTCCTGAGAACCTCTTCCACCAATGGCTTCGTGCCACATGTAGCATTCCGTACCGCCTTCTTTAGAACAGTCACGTATAGTAAGGTTGTAAGTTGACAAAAGACGTTTATAAAATGAAATATTTGCAGTCAGTGAAGGAGTAGCAAGAACCTGTCGTAAATCAAATACAATAACAGTCTTGTTTGGATTTTCCGCACAACTCTGTTTGTCCAGTCTTTTGTGATCATAGCCTTCATCGGCTAATTTTTTTTGGTATGCTTCAAAATTACTTTGAAGTTTAGCTTTTTCATCCAAATTCTTGCACTGTTTTAAATTTACCACAAAAGAATCGCACGTCTTGCAGGTATCTACTTTTGGCTGCTTAAATTTATATCCAGTTTTTTTGAATTCCTCATAAAACAAACTGAAAGAACCATAGTAGAATTTACCGGACAGTTCGCAGTCGCGTTTATATTCATCATACATTTTTTTGACACTAAGATGGCTTGGAAGATATTTCTTATCTGTATCTCTACGTGTGTAGTGACTGTCATACTTTGGGTACATCTCGATGTGTTCTCTCATTGCTTCGCGCTGTTCAGTCATTTTATTTTTTGGCTCATGACGTCCTCGCTGATCAGAAAGAGGCAGTGATGTTCCATCGCATGCGTTGACTTTCATGACCACAATATCAACTTTTCCCCTAGAAAGGCCATCAACACATTGGAACATTTTCTTACACACTTTGACAAAATTGTTGTCAATTTTTATTTGGTATGTGGCTGTGATCTCTCTAAAATGCTCTTTGCCAGTCTTCGTTCTGTCTTTTTGCCTTGTAGTGTAATGCCACAGAAAAGAATCTGTTCTTGCACCTCTTTGTTAGCTTCATGGAAGCTCTTAAATATTGCTGTTTGAGTGGTAGGTGAACAGAATGTGTGACAGTTACCTCGGCAACAAACTTCAATAATATGACATTCCTTTGCAAGCACAGTTTTATTTTTCCTATTCACATATTGCAAGCCATGTGATTTGAGATCTCTTTGCATTTTTCTGTTGACTTTTCTTCTCTTTTGCTGACCTAAAATTGACATAAAATAATTAATTGACTAATCAATACCCTGTAATGGGCTTTACCATCAGGAAGTAACGCGTTTTGTTCTTTATCGTTTGTCTGTGATACGCTTTCCAACTTTGTTTCTCTAGATTTTCTCGACATATCAAGTTATGTCTCCACTTGATTATAATAGCAACTCATTATATTTCTTACGTATCAAAACATGATATGTCTACATATCAGGTTTAGCCATAATACTTTCAAGACTATAAAGACATATCAATATTTGTTAAACTAATGTTTGGGGACGGAAATAAAGTTGGGACATATCTGCTTTTGCCACAACATACCCAATCTCATTATGGACATACCAGCGTTGAAATCTCGAAATCGAAAAAAGTTGACATATCAGCTTTTGCCGTGGAACCACAGTATTAATACACAAGAAAAGAAGTGAAGTTATGACATACGTTTTGGAAAAATGTCATTAATAACTCCGGAAAAATATACCTTCGGTTTTTACATAAAACGTTTGAGAAGCGCTAGCTTAGATTTCAAGCCCCACCTAAGCGAAGTTGCGCAATCAATGATAGGGCAGTAAACCCGCAGGTGCAATACAATAAACGTTGAGGCAGGTCAATTATTACTTTCGTACGAAAGAATACGGCGGCGATTCCCAGCTATTTTTTAAATTAATATTTAAGTAATAGAAATGCAAATTCTTCACAAAGTAATTCCTACATAATATATTAATTTATTTCCTTAATTTAAAATAAAACAGTAATCATCAATCCTACCTAACAATAAGTAATTCAATTAAGGTGACATTCTAAAAGTATTATTGGAATAAAAAGCACGCCGAACTCGTCATCCCTTAATTTATGATTCTTTATTACGTTCAGACTAAACGAACAAAATTCCGAAAGATCGCGGAGATACTGTGTGTACGCCTGTTCACAGAGCCAGTTGGTTACGATAGTTCAAGTGTTTTGTTGAAATTTTTATTATTAGACGACGCAGTTTATCATTTAATATTCTGAAAGCAAATGGTGATTTATACGTGAATTAAACAATAAACGTTCGTACTGTTAAACTCGAGGGATAAAATCGCACCTTATTATTTTATTACAGTAAATGATTTAAGAATGTTGTTCTCAAAACTTAGGGAAGGCGTTAAACTACACATTTTTATTAAGTGCAGTCAATGCATTTATTTATTTAACGGAACCAAGAAAAATGTTCCTATCCCCAAATTCTCCTGTCTCCAATTTGTTGCTGTGGATTATTGTCAACAGTTATGCAGAAAATTTAAAAACGCACGAAAAATCTACTTGTAATTACCACAGTTTATCAAAGTCATCATTTGCAAGCCGAGAGAGCTTTAACGCCGCAAACTAATCTATTGAAAAAGACAACATTCTTCTATAGTTCCAATAGTTCCAGTCAGTTGTGAAATTCATTAAAACGACTCAACTTTAATAATAATAACGCTTTTTACATAATAAATCTATTGAAAGAAGTTCAGTTTTGTTTAAATAATTTAGTTTCCGTTAGCTCTGTCGACCTCGTCTAACAATGTAATTTACTTATCTTAAATTGTCAGAAATGACTTTCTCCAGTTAGTTTATATTCACTTCACATACAAAAGAAAAGACCGGATGTTCCTCAAATAGTGGATAATTAAACGCGAAACTAATTTACCTGCGGTGATTCCGACATCGATATAACTGGCCTGAATCAAGAAATCATGTACTTGTTATGTGGTTAATTTACTGCGCCTCCGTCTGAAATTATGTTCGTTAATATATACATAACTAATCCGATATTACATGCATAAGATACAAATGAATTACTCTCGTACTTATCCCTAAGGAAAAACTAAGTAAGTGGCTAAATTAGTTCCTTTTATTATTATTCCACTTCTTTTTCTATTTTCGTTTAATAAATCATTGAACTGATTTATGTCCGTTGCTTTTAATTTACTGGAGTATTTCATGGCGATTATAGTTTTTTTTTAGTCTAGTTATAATAAATAAATAATTAAATACTGAGGCATTCCAAATTGTGAATAGGTTATTTTTATTCAGACTGTTGTAAAACCTTTTCATTTGTGATAGAAAGAAGCGAGCCATGTGCATGTTATATCCGAACTCTTGCGGTTTCATGGCATTTCGAAAACCCAATGGCCTTGCATTTCCAGCAGCAGCAGCAGCAGACGACTAAAATTGATTGCTCCCCGGGTTCTTTTAAACTAAATCTCCTGCTAGAAAGTAACCACGTAGAAAAAGGGAACAAAGTAGAAATGACGCAGCAAAGTAGAATGCACCATGAATACAGATAGAGACTTAGACAAATCTGCGGTGGGATGAAATGTTGCATCGGCGGCGTCGTCGTCGGAGAATCGTAAAGGCGACTCGACGCTCTCTCTTTTGGATAGAATTTGCGCGAGGCCGCTCTCTATAAATACGCTCTGTAGAGACGTACGCCGAAATAATGCATGGACGTCACCGATGCACAAACTTTGGAAATCAATAGCGAGTTCGACATTTTGATGTATATTTAACGGGGGGATTTCGGTTTAGCATGCAAAAGAAAAAACTCTCGGAAGTCGATAAATATAGATTCTCTTTTTATTTATTTATTTATTTATGTGTTGTGCTACATTCGTACCTACTTTATTCAAGTAAAATCGATTCTATTTTTACAAATTTCATCAAGTTGAAATACTCTGTTAATTGGATAATCATGGTGTAAATCATTTGAGAATAGTAGCGGTCCTAGAGTCGACCCTTGCGGAATGCCTTGTTTAACAATATTTGTTTTGGGAAAACTTTGTGACATTGTACTGTGAAACGATGGGTATATCTGACAGATGTACAACCAAATACCAAATACCGTTTATAGACTTGGTAGGTACAGAACCTTTAGAAATATTTTAAAACTAATAATATCGATTGTAAAGTTATTAATATTACCAAGATGCATTTCGCTTCATCCAAGTTCATCTCGTATTTGGCTGACCGCTTATTATAATACAAGCGCATTGTGGAAATTAGCATCGTGTATGGATGTATGCACATGCAATAAGTAATGTAAACAATGCTTCTCATGTGCTTGCACGTGAACTTAACTACCGAAACTATAAATTCAGTATGTTTACAAAAGGAGACGAGACTAATACAATTATCCCGTTTAACATGTAATAACAAATTACATTTTCATTTTTTCGGCTCTCGATAATGCGAGGGACGGGTGGTTAAAAATGAAAAAAAGAAGGGGATGAATTATCCTTTACTTTCAGTTTTATCAATTTTACAACTGTTAAATGTCTTAATTCACAAAGTAATTATATCAAAATAATCAATAATTTCAACTTCTTTCCCTCACTCTTTAACCAAAAATCTTAATCAAACCATAAAGGACCCAAGTAGCAATTTCTTTGTTTGTACGTGTCTGGTTTGAGGTTTGTTTAGCCAGAGATTGCTCTCAATGCCCTCTTTATACAATAAAGTGAAAATATATGTATATAGATTATTGAATAAAAAAACAATAATTCATAATAAGTCATTCTAATGTAACTGAAGATTACTTCAGAACGATATGGTACAACACAATGCGAAACAAATTCAAAATAACCTTATAGCGAGAAGCAAATAAAGCAGTTGTTAGTTTCTAATAACATAACTAACTGGCAAATAAATTCATGTTTTCTCACCCAAACCATGGTACTGGATACAGAGAGACAGATGAATATTCGGGGTTTGATCACACACTATGACATACGCTGACATTACGTCTTGGGACCAGCAGGAACTTGTTGTGTACCAGGTTGGCAGCTGCGAGGATACCAGATTTAAATATCCAGTATTAAACAACTTTTAATTAAAAAACTACCACTTAAAATACAATAAAAACAAAATAGCCACATAAACAAATACCACAATAACAAAAAAGTAAGAAACACTAGAAATCAGAACTCGCTAGAACACTGCTTGAGACTTGAGTGATGTTCTCGACCACACTGCTTGTAGTTATGTGATACCTCCGCATGAAACCCAGTCGTCTTTTATACGGTTTACACCGGAAATTCCAATTACGAAAAAGTTTGCGTGTAGGATACTTGCCCTATGGTTTTCCTAGATCGTCAGCTCTTAGTCATGTTTGACTATGCTTGCATAATGCCACCTTTTTTTGATGAGTCACCTCGGAGACTGTTTGGTGATGCAATTTGCAGCTGATATTCTCCGAATGCAGTTTTATTGCAAAGCTCAGTCGTGACTCATGACGGCGAATCCCTTGAAAAAGCAAGTCGTTACCGCGACTGCGTAGTCTTTATTCGATTAACTTACCATTACATATAAAACAAAAATAAGCAACTTATAGGAAAATGATAAGTAACAATTATCGACTTACAGGGCGAGCTTCAGGTTTAGGAAAATTCTTAAGCCTGCTTTACAAGCTGACCATGAAAACCCTTTATTGTCCACCGTTCCCAAAATGGGAACATTTTTATTTATTTTTTTTTAACAAATATGTAATTCATATTTTTTAAATATTTTTGACATGTGATACCCTAAAACTTCAAACTTTTCTGCACATATTTTTTCAAGAGTGTAATTAGACCTGTTCACTTGTTATAAATTTTTAAACATTGGCAATTTTGATGCACATGTTCAAAATTTTTCTTCTTCACTATTTTCATTATATGTATTTGGACCATATTCAACATTTGTTGTACACCATAACGTCAGAAATACTTCAAAGCCTTTTGGCATGTTGCGAAACAATTTGATGTTCCCAATTTGGGAACGTTGGACACTTCGGGTACCTAAATACCAGAATCGGTGATTCATGTATTTTGCTGAATGCCTTGCATTATTTGTCATCGTCTAAGCAAGGTCAGACAATCATGGGTGTTATTTGAACCATCTACGACCTCCAAGTGAAGATAGAATTGTTTGATGTGCGCATCACGTTATTCTAAGATTTGCTCACATGACGTTACATCGCGTGGACCAGTACAAGTCACTCATCGACAGTTTCAGTGTATTCGTAAACACTTACATTGCGACATTATGCTTTTACCACCTGAGGCTGGCAACCAAGATATTGACAGTGACGAAAAAGAGATAGACGATGACTTATTTGAAAAGGAATTTATACTTCGAGAAGTGTCTGGACAAATAGAAATTGACGAAAGTGATTCCAATGAGGATGAATGGGATGAAGATGATGTTGTCGAAAGAAAGAAACGAGTGTGGAAAAAAATTGAAAGTATTGGCATTACCACGGTAGCAGCTGAAATTGGAAAAGTAGAAGGAGAACACATTGGAAAATCAGAGTATGAGATTTGAAACAAACTGATTACTGAAGAAGATATTTGTCAATTCTTGGATATGTTTTTCCATAGTGTTCCCAAAGAAAATGACTTTTAGTCGACAGCTGAACACATGGAAGTTCCAATTTTTTCTAAAGCAATGAGTAGGGAATCTTTCAAATCCATAAAACATTATGTATTTCCATGTTGCTGACAACAGAGAACTGATGAATTCCAAAATTGCTACGGTGTCAAAACTTTACGACATGGCAATGATGAAACATGTTATCAGTTGTTGAAGATCCAACACAACGTGTAGTTTTCTTCGACAATTCTTGTGAATAAAATTATCAAATTAAAGTAAAAAAAAACTAAATAGAATTGAAATTACAGGTACGAAGAGTGACCAACGGCAACATACTTTTTCAAAATATCCAAACGTCGTAAAAAATTTGAGTTCTAAGTGACTCGGTAAAATTGTAAAATTTTAAAACCAAGGGTTTTATTGTAACAGTTTAATCTACAATTAAGCTACAATGAAACTAATGGATTCTAGAATTCTGTTTGAAGTATACTGGTCTATCGAAGAGTGATAAATTGGACTGCAGTAAGAGAAATGAGACAGAACGAAGGCTTCACATAGTTTTTTTTTAGTTAACGGAGACCTTACGCCTTTGAGGAAGAAGGTATTTGAGATTCATATATGCAATTCGGATGTTATTAGAAATTTGGTCTCTGAAAGGCAAGGTATTATATAGAATTAAGCCTAGACTTTTGGCAGACTGGACTAGAGTCGACTAGAGACTAGATGTTCATAAGTTCTTGAATGTCCTGGCCAGCAGATTTATTACCGAAAAGTAGAAAAGAGGAACTTAAGTGAATGGTTAACAGATGCTTCAGAGACGTACGCCAAATCCAAACTTATCTGATCCACAGCTGCACCCCATTCAGAAGGTTTAAAGGATTTATAGGGCTGAGTATCATCAGCGAATAAAAGTACGTTGCAATATTTAAGTGTTTAAATATATCTCTGGTATATAAGGACAATAGCGGAGGACCAAGGATGGAACCCTGTGGGGGTTAACTTACTGATTTACGAAATTCTAGTTCCTTACGACAACATTGATTCTTAAAAGCACAAAATAAATAATCCACGATTATTTTATCATTATTTAAATTGGGTTCTGACGTATTGATAGATGTTGGACTAAAAGAGACCCCGTTATACAGTGCTTCTCAAAGGTTTTTTTTTTTTGTAAAAGGTAAACGTAATATGTAAGTTATAACTTCGCTCTTTTTCTTATGGTGGTTACAGTAAGTGAAACTTATTCGATTACACACTGTATAGGGTACTGAAAATATTTTTGTCAAAATTTTACCAATTTGCCAATTAACTAGCACGAACGAATTCTTTTCCTTTATTAAACCATCCAGTGTATAACATTAACGTGAAGTTAGTTTATTTTTGGTTTCCTGTGGCGCGCCCTCCATCCACGATTTGCATAATTTCAATTGGCGCTCGTTTTTATTATCCACACAGAGCTTCGCGGTGCAAGCAGCAAACAAGCTCCACATTCTTTGCCCTTCCGGAGGAACGCAATATCAAATTCATATTACCGTCACAAGAATAACAATGAAGTTTATCAAAGCCGGAGCTCGCGGGGGGAGGGGGGGGCGGTTTCGCCGCCGCAAGTAAGCGCTGTCTGCTCCCGCCGAGGAATTATTATAATTGTGGTTCCTCCTGCTGTAATTACTGCTAATAGTTCGCAACTCTTAGTGGCCCAAACATAACTACCTTGTACCTACATACCTTCCTGAATTTCCAAATCCTCATATATTCAACCACTATCTGATACATATTAAATTAACTGAACCATTGTAAAACGAACACTGCAATAATACCTTGAATTGCAAATGAACCCTGCTGCATGCAGGATATAGCTGAATGGTGTAATTATTATTAAATTAAAGTAGAACGAAAAGTATACTGAATCTAAAAGATTTATTATATTATAGGTAAATCTTCACATTGCAATAAATAATATAAATTGTGAGGTGCAATAAGTAATAAAATCATGAAGCAAAAGAACTTTGAACTGTGGACTTCATGAAGCGTAAGCTCCACTGTTAAATTGCTCCGATGCACGAAGAAGAGAACTGTTATCCGCGGAGTGTCAACGTTTTTTTCCTAAATCTTTGAACAAGTTCGCCGTATTAAAAGCATTAAAATGAGTAATATTCCCAGAGCACAGTGCGTTATTCTGAGCTGGCGTGCAGTATGCAATCATTGACGGCTCTTGGCTTAAGCTGCCATTAAATTACCATTATCGTTACGCGCACACCGAGACCCAAGGGCATACAACTCACGATACACCGACGAAAAGCGAACGCCCAAGAAAGACGAAGAGAAAAAAACGCGGAATGACAAACGGTCGCAGACGACTAATATGGAAGGCGAACGAAGAATAAGGCAGAGAAAATTGCCAATGCCCGGAAAAAATTTCTATCACGATTATGCGATTATATGGAGGTTTCACTTGATGCGTGTCTAGAATGAACTATGGGTCATACCGTAAGTACAGTTGTAGTTTGAGGGTGATAAATAAACAATCATTTTAATCAATCGTTATAGGATTTATTAACAGAACAAATATTAGTATTGTTTTCTAAAGACAATCGATAGGTACGATACTTATGGGACGACCCTTGTCTGCAAACGTGTTATATTTCAACGCGTGCTTTTGGTTTTTGAATCTCTTGTTTCCGAAGTCCCGTAAGTGGAATTAATTCCTTTCGAACTGTGACAAAACCAGCTCGCACCTAACGGTACGAAAATTACAAAGACGAGTCGCAAACGCATCTTGAATGGGGGGGTCCTTTTTAATTTAAAATCGACGCCGCGCCGGATAAGAGAAAATTGACCGAATGGGCATTTAGTTCGCACGCTGACGCGCGACGACGTTCCCGTATATAATTTTATGGACCGCACGATTTTAATGCGCCTGTACCTACCTATCTACTTACGTTAACTGCGCGTAACTTCGTAAACGCGAGGTATGGGAAAATTCCACGTTAACCTGAAAATCGCGTACTTCCTTGCAGCTTGGATGCCTTCGACTAAAAATACAAATTGTTCTTCGAGAACTAATTAAACGTACAGGAGCTGGTTAACGATAATTAAGTTGAAGTGCAGTAATTATAAATGCCAGGCGAGATAAAATTAATCTATAGGAATCATCAATCACCCTTTCTTTTTGGCAATGCACATAATCCAAAATAACCCAAAGCTATGCGTAAATATGGGGTGAGAAAGAAAAGTTTTACTTTTAGCCCCTGGAAATTACACCTAGATTCATGGGCCTCCTATAAGTATTCAGTACACACTATATATACAGGGTGTAATCGAATAAGTTAGTTTACATTCTTTGACTACCGCACCCATCTCCTTGTCATAAGTCATAACTGCTGCTTTTGAGTGCTTCATCGTCATTTCTGTTAATTTTACAAGTTTCTCCAGTATTTCCATATCTTTCATAGTTTTTATAATCTGTTCTCGTTTAAGACTGTCGAAAACTTGCTTGAAATCGATGTACACAATCTGTAGTCCCAGTCCATATTCATGAAACTTTTCCGTTATTTGCCTCACTATGTGTAACTTCATTGTTAAAGTACATTCTGGTAACAGTAGCTTATAAGCAAGTGACGACAAAGAAAACTTAACCGCCATTCAAAATGTAAACTCGGCGAATATTATACTTATTTCCTAGATAACACGCTTTATTTCTGCTGTGTTTTCCTTCTCAATATTTATAACAACTCCTCCTTTTTTGTTGTATTATCTAGAGACACCAGCCTGCATCTCGACTATATTTATTTTACTCTTCAGGACATCCTTAACTGACGTATCACGCTTTGAATTTTCTTTTGGTTCAATGATAATAGTATTCCTTGAGAAAGCGTCTGCATAACTCTTCCTTTTATTTATAATTTCGTTTTCTTCTGTCGCCTGCGTCGATCTTACCTGCAGAAGCTTCAAATTCTTAATTTCATTTTTTTATTTCTCGATCTTCTTCCATTATTATTTCTAGTTTGGTTTTTATTTCGTCGTTCTGTGAAATTAGGGATTTCATCGTATTGAATATTATTTGCTTATTTATTTATTACTTAAATATTAATTTAAAAAGTAGCTGGGGAATCGCCATATTCTTTCGTACGAAAGTAATAAGCGACCTGCCTCAACGTTTATTGCATTGCATCCGCGGGGGTTTACTGCCCTCTCATTTATTGCGCTTAATAGTAAACTCCGTTCAGTCGGAGCTTTAAATCTAAGCCAGGCGCTTCTCAAACGTTTTATGTAAAGACTAACGGAGTTATTATTGACATTTTTCCCAAACGTATGTTATTGTATTAATAGCGATTACAGCATGTGAAACTTAATTGATTACACCCTGTATTGAATAAATTTGCAACGTTTTCCACTTATTAAAAAAAAGAAAAACTAAACCGCCAACAATAATAAATTAAACATTAGTTGGTAAACAATCTGGGCGAGTTAGCAATAAATTAATCGGATGTAATAAAAACGATAATTGCCGGCCGAAGAATGACAGCGTATTTTATCGGAAAACAAGCAATAATACAGGCAGCAATTCCGAAGTCATTAAGTTCCCGATTAATTACTGATGCGAATGCGTGATTATCAGATGCAAAAATGGGGGAATTATTTCAGTAAGCGCAATTACAGCAAGTTGCCCCGGGCGCTTCACACGTTGTTGTTTGTAGTGTTCGGAAACCGTGTGTGTGTGTGTACGTATCCATAAATAATTGATAAATCACAACGCGTCGATGTTGTTGCCGATACTCGGGCATCACTCGATATAACAATTAATTAATTGAAACGCAATATTCGATTAAAATTAGAACGAATTGAATTGCGCTCGATTTTCTTAAGCCAGGGCGCATGAATACTCGACGGTAACAGGTGCGCTTTTTTCTTCTTCTTCTTCTTCTTCTTCTTTTTAAGTTTGCAAGAGAGCAATCAAATCTTTACACGTTACGGAAGCTATAATTTTTGCGTCTGTGTGGTCGGTACTAATGAGATAATTGCCGGGGCCTTTTGGCTTTCCTTTTCTTCGAAACTTCTTTCAATTATCTGGAACAGGCAGGAAAGAAATCGAATCGCGTTATCTGCGTAGATTTTTAATTTTCTAATTTTACCACAGATTTAAATACATCTTCAGCAAATTACTTTTCGGACTTGTTTGATTTACTTTAAAAACTTGTACATGTTTTAAATTTAAGTATCGAATGTGATTTGAGTGACTATAAAATATTGATACGTGACGTGCACTTGTGATGATGATATATATACAGGTGTGTGTGTGTGTGTGTAAGTTTGAAAACTATAATAAGGAGCGATCGATAGTTCCATTTCGTATAATATTTCTGCAGAAGCAATTTCGAACGGTTATAGTTGTTAAATAGGTACATTTTATTATTTACGTACGTTTCTCATCACGGAAGCTAAGTACATAGTAGCCGCAATTTGAATTTTTTCCTTGTGTGTTTTTTTTATTCTACGGTTGGTAAAACGGTCGGCATTTCTCTTCCAGCAACCATATATTTAAATATTTTATTTTGCTCTGCGAAATATTTTATTACACATGCAGCCATTACACATTAACGGTATTTTATAGTTCTTAATCACAAATATCTTGGAAGAGCGTGATTAGTTCGTGGTAATTCGTTAGCAAGACCAAAACAAACACCGGCAGAGAGAATCGGGTACAAAGAGATTACATATATTTAGAGCCCGGCGTTGCATCCGTTGTGCGTTGATTTGAAATTTGCATTTAGCGTAATGACGTAATGATACCCTCGGATAAAACGAGCACGCCGGTGATTTATTCTTGACAGGCAGAAATTAATGGAGACCCGGAAGTTCGAGAGCGTGTACGCAACGTGTCGTAACCTCTCTCGTTGTTCGTGGTGCGCGCGATCGCGAAAAAACGCCGGAGATACATTGCGTACCGCGCATAATTAATTACGGTTAAAATGTTTCCTCGTAAAAGGACACGACCGCGGCATTCGCTACACGAATAACTTAATTATAAGCCATCTGTAGGTGTTGAGTAGTCAGATGTTGAAATTACCATATATGAAAACTATACAATTTGTATTCAACAAGTTTTAAATCGTCCGGTACATTGCGAATAAATTGTTATTACCCACATAAAACTGTAATATGAGTACACAATAAAGATAAAATCTAAATTAACTTTATTTATGTCGAGTCGGTGCCGGCCGATTTAATTAAAATAAACTTCTTATTTATTGAAACAAATATCCACGGACCGAATGCAAATTGAATCTTTTCTGATCACGATTTTATTACAGTTTATTTTTAAAGAAATACGACAAGACACGCCTTAAAATAGGCAACACATTAAACATCTCAGTTTAAAACAGACAGGTTTTAAGCCTAGGCACATACGATTAATCGTACGACAGAAAATCGCTCGTGTGCGCTTAGCCTTAGAGTACATTATATTATTTATGTATAAAATCAAAACTATTGGGTAAGAACAAACAATACAAACTTGGTATATAGGACGAACGTGGTGGTATACCTTATGTTATTGCATAATTGCCAATTAGCACTTCCTATTTAGAGAACATTCGAATAAAACACAGGCCACAGCTGTAAACAAAAGGAATTAGTATAATAATATCGTATTTGATTTATAGTTATAAGTGAGACATACCCGATCATTTGGCGGAATGATTTATAACCACCTTGCAACCATCCATTTGTTATTAAGCTGCTGAATGGAAAAGCGACGCGCCGAAGAATAAAATAATCAAAAAGTGGAGGACGCGATCGATTTATCACTTCGGATCTTTGAGGTATCGCGGAATGATAATAATTGTTGTCTTTAGCTGGTGCTGATGTGAGCGAACGTGTGTTTAGTCTAACGAGCTTCTCTGCCTTAATTAACAAATAAGCGACTGGGGCTCTAGAACTAATTATAAATTAAAGACTTGGCGAAACTATCGTGCATAGCAAACTCGCCTAGCCATTACATTTTTTTAGCCCGCGAGTGTGCGAACGTTAGCTCTCGGAAAATGCAATATCCGGCGTACCTTCGAGATAAAATATTTTTATGCTACACTTTACTAAATAGATCTGATTGCTTTGAAATTCTATGCAAGCATAAATCGTTGCACAATGTATAAAAAAGTGATTGGGGGTGAATACACCCTGTACAAACTGGAATTATTTGGGAAAAAGAAGACGAAGTGCATTTAATTGATTGTAACCCTATATATTTCTTGTGTAAATTGAAAAGTATTTTCTGACAAATGGAAAATGTTTAAGACGTTCCTGACCGCGGTCAAAGTTGATGGATGAAAGACGATGCCCTTGTGTATATTCTCCCGTTGCAAAGACAAACAACGCGCACCCCTACCGGGTAATGGATCCTGTTCTGCCGCGCCGCATTAGACAAAGTCCTGGACCCAGGACAATAAAGCAGGATGATGGGAGCAGACGGACACGACGTAATAACGAGGCCTGGCATTACGTTGCGCGCTGAATTTACGGAATGGGAGCTTTGGCTTGTGTCGTGCAGGAAACTCATTAACGGAACAGATATTGTAGTAGGAGGTAGTTAGACAGCACCGTGTTGTACGTAAATTTCGTTATCTTTTGTGTCATCGGATGACTGATTACCTGCCACCACCGGCGCAATACAAAATATTATATTAAAATCGATTCGGAAATTATAATAATACATTTCGATTATTTATTAAAACGTGAGCAAGCTATCAGTCTTGAAAATTGTAAATTGTAAATTATAAACGTATACTTTAACGAAACAAATATCAAATTGAACGAGCGTGTTAATTTTAAAATACCTGTTGTGCCTTCCATTCAAAACAAATCGCGCGATGTTTGTGAATTAACGGGCGAAGAGGAAACCGTGCAAAAATTATTCGCGGTGCTAACACATCAATCATTTTCTTTGTGTTTTACGCTAACCGTAGTAATTAACGACGTAAAAGTTGTGTATTATAAAACACCAACGTTGTTTCCACGTTAATTAAACGTGTTGAAGTCTTTACGATTTTTGTTTACATCGTACTTTTCTTTCGTTGTTACGTGTGTATTTTAAATTGAGGATCATGTAAACAATTTGAAGTACACACATATTAATTATTTACGTTAAGTAATTCCTATTGTTCCAAAAGCATCCATCCGGTAGGGAGATAAGTGACAAATTTCTAAATTCTTTTAGGTCTCGTTTTCTATTAATTTCGGTTGCGATTGTGACTTCTTCCCATTTTCTTCATGGTCTTCCTCTCTTTCTCTTCCTTATCTCATAGCCACAGTTTTTTGTCTTCCATCATCTCCTATCTTCAACACGTTGCATAAATAAAAAGATCCTGCCACATTCTAATAGTCTTTTGTACTTCCAAGTCAACTTTGTTTGAATCACTTCAGTAAATCGATTTCTTGAATACTTTGAGATTTTGTTTTTTCTTCTCTCGTTTATCAAATATATGTTCTTTTAAATTAGCCCTTTTCTAGAGTGAATTTTGAAGAGAGGGGAAGACGGATTCATTAGCTTTATCAAGAATTTTTAAAAGCCAAACAGATTCTAGTATAGAACTCAAACTCTGTTTGAATCAACCACTTGACTGAATAGCTGACTGACTTTAAGAAGACTTTGTTTTTGCTTCTTTCTTTGAAGTTTTTCAAATCAAATTTGTGTTTTTTAAAATTAGCTGTCTCCTAGATCCTTTGGAAATGTTGAAAGAATTTTGGAGAGAGCGAGGGCTTGCCGAAGAACCTAAGTGTCACCGAATTTACTTTAAACTTGACTGCCTCAGCCTTACCTTAACTAGGTGAGCTGTATCTTCCACCAGCTTTCCCCTCGGTTAGCAACAGAGAGATGAGGGTGGGTCTAATATGATGTTAAATTATTAAGGACGCCAGTACGGATCTACCCAGCTGATAGACAAACGACCTCGTCGGTGTACCCGAACCGATTTGATCGTGCAGAAGGCCAGAATTTACAACACGAGGCTACACTGCTTGACTCACTGTTACGTGAAGGAATGGTAACGTAAACACGCACTTAAAGTTAACAAAATTTAAGCTTTATTGATAAACAGAAGTTCGAGGTTCAAATAACGCCAGGGTTGTGTTCATAAATTACACTCTAGGGTCACTCTCGGGTAATATTGTGATCTCTCTCGCATAAATGAGTTTGTATATTTTATTTCTCATATAAGTATCATAAAGAACTAAATCAGGCGTGTGTTTCCATAGCAACAAACGCATTTTGTACACCCTACTTAAAAGTGGGACGTGAAAAGTTCCCTCGTTGTCATGGAAATCATGTAAACACTAGACTTCTTAAAACTGATGAGCGAGATGCAAAATAAGTGAAAAATTGTGAGTGAGAAAGATGCGATTACACACCCGGGGTGCACTCGAAGGAATAGTTTATGAACACAACCCAGGTTATACAGGTGTTTGTACACAATAACTAAAATTCAGTCAAAGATAAATTGCAAATAATCTACAGTTGTCAATTTATTTATACCTCATCGGAGTCATCTATATCCTCACATTCTGATTCTGAATTCAATGCGAGGTTATCGATTATTTCTTGATGTTCTTTTGGTGTTAGAAATCGGCGCCTACCATTCATATTATTTTATTTTCAAAATCTGGAAAAAAACATGCACAAGTCGAAAGTTGGATTCCTCGCATATTCGGTGAAAAAAAAAGCAATGCATGGTGGTTTCCTATACAAACCACTTACATTTTTAAAAAAAATAGCACTACAACACTATTTTCTACTTCTTCACACATAGAAATCTGTTTCAACACACTGTTCTTACGACTGCATCACTTAGTATAAAATATCGCTCGATTTTAAGCTGATTTTTTGACAAAAGGAAAATACAGACAAGCACCTATGTGATCTGTCACTTACTACTGAACGTAGTTGCTAATGTAACGCTGATATTTAAATTTCTAATAGCTGGTGCCATCTATCATCAAATAGTCCAAGTACCTATTGTGGTTAATAACGATGATCGCCATGCACAGGCGGTACACAAATTTTAGATTAAGTGGTTAGCCTTATTAACCACCGTGATTTGAAGAAATAAAATTTGGTGGTCACTAGCCTTAACCACCGAGCTTCAAAGAGTTAACTAAGAGGTGTGATGCAAAGTTTAAAAAGAGAATTAACAGCATATTATAACCGTACGTCACGTTATCGTGTCCTGGCCCACTGTTACTTAAAAGCGACATCTGGCGGTAAAGAAGCCAATTGAGCTTCGGAACTATTTTTAGAACGTCCATTCGTTTCTATCTCGTTGGAATTCTGGAGAGATCCATTATCTGTGGTGTTATTCACTTAGGTTTCATTTCAAATAGTTAAAATAAGGGATGCGTGGGTTCACAGGCGAAGGGGGCTACAGAATATAAGCAATAGTGTGACCAGCAAATTTCCGAAACGTCTCTTAGAACTGTCCACGACTCGGGGTGCGTTCAGAATATCGTTTACTGTGCTGTAGTAGGGTAGTTTCTGTAGTGTCCATTATTTAATACTGTAGAATAGAAATGTTCTTCTGTGTTCGTAACAATATAGAACAAATAGAGCCCAGAAGGATAAGAATAAATTATTAAATAGAAAGCTCCCATCAACATTTCACTCCCGATAAAATGACGAACTAAAAATGACAAATTGCAATGCATTATACAAAATATTTCAATTAATACGGCAAGAATAATTTATAGCATTCGCAATTTATAACTTGACATCCATATGACAAGTTGGCAGGTTATCTACCGCAACCGTCCGGCGCTTAATAGCCCGGCAGTCGTATGTTAATGCAGCGAAGTATCCGGTTAACGACGAATACACAATCATTTTATAAGAAATAAGTGACGGGATAGGTTACAAATTGATCAATAAAAACATTTGTCATTTCAGGACCCGTCGTGGCGATGAGCGCGGAGCGCTTTTAAACGACGACACCGGAAACTTTTTCCAAGTGAATGTTTTATTCATTACACGTTAATTTAGTCGCTGTAAAATCACCTCCGTAAGATAAATAATAACTTCGGGTTGTATTTAACTTCAACGGGGCAATCAATTATTTTTTTTTTTGGGAACACTTCGACAGCGTCGCCAAATGCTTTGATTTACGTCTTTGTTTACTGCGATTGCAAATCACACCAAGAAAGTTGCTAAAAAGTATTGGAGCGCATAAATCATTATTTTGCTGTATACAGGGTGTAATCAGTTAAGTTTCACTTACTGTAACCAGCATCACGAGAAGGAGCGAAGTTATGACTTGCGTTTGGGAAAAATGACTCGACAATAATAACTCCGGAAAAATATACCGCTAGTTTTTACGCAAAACATTTGGGAAGCGCTGGCTGAGCGGAGTTTACAACTCGTGAAACAAACAAGCGAAAATCACAACCAACGTTTAAGCAAATCTCTGCAGAGTGATTGATTAATGATTATACTAAAAAAAAATGAGGATTATAAAACGGGATTAAAGAATTAATATCAAGAAGAGTCGTACATAAAATATAAATATGTACATAAAACGATTTAGTAAAAAAAAATAAATAAATAAATTTACTGCCTAGGACGTAAACTTTACAACTGCGTAAATTAATTCGCGCATGCATATGAAACGCATAAAACGCTTGGCAAACCTTAAACATCGAAGAAGAAGACAAGGAGGTTCAGATTACATGCATATACATACACACGTTCCGTTCGTCGCAAATCCATAAATTTTTGCACGACGAATTTGTTGTAAATAAAAGTTGAAGAATGTTAATTGCGAATGCGTTATTTTTACGTTTAATTAAAACGTTAATTATATGTACATAATGAAACGGAATACGCCATAAAAGTAATGCAATAAATGAAGTTGCAGCACCACCGACAGCAGAACAGTTCGCCGGCTGTTTTATCGCCGCGATTAAGCAGGAAACAAGTTTGTTATCGTAATAGCGGAGATGAAATATGAACAGAAGCACTAATTTGTCGATGAATTTCGTCCCTGCCAAATCGAGCAAAATAAATCGTTCCGAATGCAGCAGCAGCAGCAGCCAGCCTAGCGTTTCTGATGAAACAATTTGCTCGATCAAAACAACTTCATTTCTTTTCAATTGACTCGTGTTCTGTAATTTTAACTGGACCATAAAAAAAATATGAATCGAAATTCTTCTTCTAATTGAATTCCAAAATATTCTCACGTCTAGAAAAACACATACCTTTTATTATTGTTGCTACTACTAAATGCCCCACATCCATCGCCGTTTACAGAACATGTTCTATAACAAAGTTACTAAAATAATTTCGACACCTTTAGTTATCCGATGAACACTCATTAAAATCAATGTCCTCTGAGATTACTATTACGTGTTTGGGGCATTTAAAAAGGCTCCTTTAATTTCGTGCAGCGATTCTGCATCTATTCTCCAGAGTTTGGAATTTGCTTTGTATATTGTCTGTATGGACGTAGAAGTCACTATGTATTTGGATATGTGGACGTAGAAGTCACTACGTACTTGGATACGTAGTGGCTTCCACGTCCACACGTACAGGCCTCGGAATATGGTAAGCAAGACGCGTATCAACGACATTAAAAAAGAAGAATACCGAGACATTTACAATTCAAATTGAAAAGCGAATATCTTTTTAAACAGACATAGGAACTAGAGTTTTAAATAAGCAGGGAGATGCGCAATAGCTTATAAGCAAAAAAAAATTAAGTGCAATAAAAAAATACGCCATCTACAATTTCTTATGTCGCTTGGACACAGCCAACCCCTGTCGTTCTCCTTGCCCAATGCTTCACTTGGTAGGGGTATGCTTCACGAAATGCGCCCATCTGATCTAGTGTACCAACTTAGAATGAGAAAGAGATGAAGAGAAGAAACCATTTCCTTAAAGAGCAAATATCCAGGAAAATTTCTTTTGATAGTTATAACAAGGTAGTCAGACTAAAGAGGTACAGATCTCATCATTCCAACTTTTGATTTGATTGCTTTTTCTAGGATCTTTCTAAATGTAAGGTACTATTGACAGTACCCTCCTCCCACCTTTCCAGGAATGCGATACTCTGAAATGCGTCTTGCTTACCTTGCTTACATTATTCTCTCTTGTAAATAATTGGTTTTTTAGTTTGGGTGAGGAAACATAGTGTCATTTCTTTCTCGCTCTGTTAGCTTTTAGCTGGTGGTACTGAGCCCAGGCTCTTTCTAGCTCACTTTAGTAACTTCCAGCTGGGGGTAATGAACCCAGCTCTCGTCTCCAATGATAATTCTTGCTAGGAAGCCTTTCAGCACTGCAAAGTTCACAGGCATCAATACCTTACCGTTTCAATTCTAGAATTAGCTGCCATCTTTGGAGGTACTTTGTTAAACTGGAGCAGACGATTTACGATGTGATTTGCAAAGCCTTAAGAACTATTTCTAAAATCTTGCAAAATTGGACCAATTTTTGACATTTTTGGATTTGAAGCAAAAAAGATCCACGTTAACTCGCCTTAACTTCTGCAACGGAATCCCAAGTCAATTGAGGAGCAATATCTTTCATAGAGGGCACTTCCTACTCCACTACACCACCAGCTTGCAACTTCACTTCCACTCTTGCTACTCAAAAAAAAAAAAATGATGATGAATATTGCTCCTCTTCGGTGCATGACTAAAGTAGTTGACTATCCTTGCAACCATCGCTCAATCCTTTTCATTCTCGCTTTCATCCTTTATTCTCTTCTATTCTTTTCTCAGTCTTTTATCACGTTTTCTTCTCTTTCTCTCATTTACGCTGGATTTCACAAACGTTACTTAAATTTAATCATCTGTTAAGAATAATCTCTCCTATACCTTCAACACATGTAAGCATGGCAAACGGATGATTAAATTTAAGTAACGTTTGTGAAATCCGCCATTAGTCTTTCTTCTTGTAACTCTGTCTAACTTTTTGTTTTGATATTTTGGATTTCATTTCCTCAAAGTTGTCACCTTTACCTTCCTTTGGCTTTCGAACTTCACACCTTAAATCCTCAACTGCCACCCAACGTCAAGTAAGTTGGTGTTTTCTTCATTATCAGCTTATTTGTGCCTTTCATAATTTTTTTCTCTGCATTCAAGAAACTTTCCAATCTTTAAACTTAAAGTCATCATCAGTGACTGATAATTTAGTTTTTTTTTTCTCATTCTCTTTCTTTATTTTGATATTTTTGATCCTTCTTCCTTATAATTGCCTCTATACTTTCCTCTATTTTTTGTATTGCCGATTATTCCAATCTGCGAATATTATTTTCTCGATCAGTACCAAGCAGAATGAGTGTTTTCTTCACTATCATCGACGTCAGAAACATCTGCTGATTAACGTCGTTTAGTTGCGCCGTAGATTATCTTCTTCTTCTCTACTTTATTGTAACTCTGTCGGATTTAGGTTTTTTCCTGGCTTTTTAAATCCTTCTCCCTCATAGTCATCATATTCGTCATATTTACCTTCCTCTACTTTTTATTTACATAGTTGACTGTTCTTTGTAGTTCATCATACCTCTTAGATAGTGCAGCTTTTGCTTTCTTTACCAGCGTCAAATAAATAAGTGTTTTCTTCACTATCATATAGGTACGTCAAAGCAATCTGCTGATTCATGTCTTTATTTTTATTCTAATTTGTTCGACGACATAAAGTCCTCATCGACGACTCATGATTTCGATTTTTCTGTAAATACCATCACGTCTTTTTTTCTTCTTATTCTCCTTCTTGTAACTGTGTTAATTTCGTTATTGTTTGGCTTTCTAGATCCTTCGTCCTCGTAGTCGTCATCTTTACCTTCTTTTGATTTTCTTTTGCTGACCGTCCTTTTCGAAGCTCCAAAGAAATCGTCGTTCCTTAAATCGTGCAATCTATCGTTTTCTTCATCACTGTCATTCATCGGAACCAGCGTCAAATAAATCAGTATCGACGTCAGCTCACATCGTTTATTTCTGCAAATCGTTATTTTTCTTCTGCGTTCAAAGAACTTTTCAATTCGTTGAACTTCAAGAACACATCATCGGTGGCCCTTTTCATTTCCTTTTGTAAATCCCATCACGTCTTCGTGAGGTTTTGAAGTATTGGGATGGCTTGGATTAGGTTTAAATCGTTTCTGTTTAAACTGACTACTCTCTGGAGATAATTCGTGAAGTTTTGAACGTTGGGTTTTAAAAATGAAACTTTCACTTCTGCCCGCGAGGGGTTTGAAGGCTTGGATTTGAGAAGGTTGAGAGGTTGTGCAATTTACACAAATACTAAAGTTTATTGAATTTTCGGAGATATGGGATGAAGTGGAATGATTTCTATTTGAAACCTCGTCGAGAAAAAAATAGCCTCGAATAATATTGGAAGATTATAACAAATATTGGAAAATTATGTTATAAAAATGTATGTAAATGCGTTGTATCCATTAAAAATATTGTCCTTTTTCTCTTGTTTTGAAAATTATGCAAACACAAAAGGTTCCTTCAGTTCTAATCTCTGTCACCTCCATTTTCTACATTAAAATGACATGTGGATGTAACTTGAAGTATCGTCAGAGCCATCTGCCCATTCACGACGCTCGTTTGAGTCTTCTATATTCAAGACATTTCTAGTTCGTTCAACTGAGGAAATCATCGTCGGCAACTGATTTCCTTTTTTCAGTAAATGTCTACTTTTTCTTCTTCTCGTTTTCTATTTATTGTTCTGTTTTCACGTGGAATTCAGGGATGGGCACAGATAGAGAAGTGATCCCCCACTATTATAACTATTCGTAAGCTAGTATCCATCCAGAGTTACCCCGTTTTCCCAAAAATCGAGTGGGATAAGCTATATTCGAGTTCTCTGCTACTCATCTTTGTCCTGGATTGTCATCAATCTTCTCTGTTTTGCTGGACGCGACATTTTCTAACTTTTGCTATCCACCACACGTCTAAAGCTGTCACTCAGGGACCTGCTTAAAACTTCATTTGGCAACGCCAATTGTCATCCAATTTGATTTACGTCAAATGAAACCATTTAACAACCTTATCAAGATCGACGAATTCTTTATTGCCACTTTCTCAAGCATTTTCTTGTAAGCTGTACTCGCTCTCAAGTCATCAACGAATAACAAAATCTCGTTTAAAATTACGTCAGGTAGTTGTTAACGAAAACCAAAACAGTAACGGACCAAAGCCCGATCCTTGTGGAATCCCAAAAGATTAACAAGTAATAATTTTTGCCTAATGCAATCAAAATGCAACTCGAATTTAACAGGTAGGTACTACTGATTTATCGGATAATGGAATTGACAATCAATATCATTTCACAGATATTAAAGAAAACTCGTTTTTGTGTTTGACGTCGCGGAGGAAGTGACATAATTACAACTTATTTGACTGCCTACAATTTACCAATTATGCTAATGTACCGTGCGGTCGCCTGGTTATAACTTTTTAATTAACGTTTGAAACCGTAATACGTACAACGATCATTAAATTTTACGTAAATTGCCAGCTCATGATGCCGTTCGTTATGATCATCCGGCGTTTATTCAGGCGTGTAATTGTAATTAATCCCTGTTTGTTCAGCGACGGTATTTGATCAGTCTTACCGATTTCACCAGGGGGAAAAGCAGCGAATTTTTCTTCTTAGTTTATACAACGTTCGGAGAACATTACTCTACATAAGCATATTCATGAAATAAACTAAAAAAAAGGAGAGCTTCAGAATTTTATACAAATCCAAATTTGTAGTCATAAAAATATAAATGTAATTTATAAATGCAGTGGCTCTCCTGCATAATGAACGCAAGTAATGTACAAAGTTCCTTCCGAGTAGCGTAATTAGCACCTCTCATCGTGCCAGCTATTATGCAACGGTGTCACATTCAAGAATTCATAGCTGACTGGTTACAGTCAGGGGAAGCACCGCATCTAGTTTGTGCCAGAGTCGTCGCAGGCTCTTTGGGTGGCTGCATCTTTAATTACTCATCAAAGGCGGCGTGACCAATGGTCGCAGGCGAGCGAGTGAAGAGACGGAGGAATCTATAATAAGTAGATTAGCAATTCTCATTCTAATGCACGGCCATTCCAGCAGCAGTCCGCCGTGAAGACCTCTCGTCCCGATCAAGATCTCATTAATTCGAGGCGGTTCATTGATCGCGTAAATCAATATTGTCAAACCGAGATGGGGCTTTGTTCGGCCCCAAAAGCGACGATGATACGTTTGAGTGCGGGGGCGATGTTAATGTTTTGCCAGGAGGACGTGAACGGTCTACATAGGCTTTCCGAGGAAACTAAATTAAATAATGCTAACGGGATTGAATTTAATTCATTCAATTTAGAACCATTAATAACGAGAGCAATTTTATCATCATCAATCGCTCGGCTGTATGTAAGTCGGAGCTCTAGTAATGAATAGTCAGGTAAATCACAGACGGGGAATGCTCGGAGGGGTAATGAAAGAGATGTTGTTCTTGCAATTGGCGGTCATAAAATTGATTAGGCAAGAAAATTATGTCAATGTGGTATGTAATTTTTGTCTACTCCCTTCATTCTTGGATCTATCAATTAGGAGCTTTGTGTTTTTTTCTTCTACTTCAATTCCTCGATCGCGTGCAATCTACTTAAACTTCCTCATATGCTTACAGAAGAGTAAAATATAGAGTATATCTAAATAAAGTTAATAAACAACTTAAGTAGCGACATCTTGCAATCGCTTTTTGACCTAATTAGGCCTGAAACAGCTGTACAGAGCATGCTCGAGGAATCTGCTGTAATCAAGACCGATTTGCACAAAATTTTTCTAAATAAAATTAAGATATAGTGGGTGTCCCAAAACGGATGGCGACCGGCGATATATAGAAATCGGTAATACCTAGTGCTTCAGGAAAAGAAATTACAAGTATATGCAATGTCACCATGAGAAATTCAAAGAAAATATTTTTAAGTATCAGATTTGACCAAAACGGGGTGCAATCAATAGACTCAACAAAAAAATTTAGTGATACTAACCAAAGCTTTAGTTTAAGGAGCAGCTTTGATAGCGCCATCGGAAAGTTGAATTAATGCTGCTGACTTATTATCGTCTCGCCATTAATAAGAGTAGAGGAAAGAGTTGAATTAATTAGTTTCAAAAATCCCCATAACTTCTGTACCCTTCATCGGGAATGAATGAATTCAGACTCGTTTGAAAGGCAATTTAAGCTGATCTAAAATTTGCATTCAGTGACTCCGGCTACTTTGCTATAAATTAGTTAGAGGGCGCTGTTTGCAATGGTAATGATTTTTCCCAGTTTTCTTGAAAAAATTAAATGGAAAGGTATATTTTTTTACAGTGGTTACAAAGCTTCAAAAACTAGGAGCGTTTTGGTGAAAACCCGAAATTGATATCTTTTTCGTTCTCGAGTTATAAGCCTGTGTTAACCTTTGAATATAGAGTGTAAGGAAGAAGCATTTATTACTTTCATAATTGAAAGAAAGCTAGACGGAAGTAGCCATCTTGTAAACCCACTTTAACGGACATTGATGATGTATCGTCTGAGTGCGAACACGAATTATTCTATTTAAAGGTGGCTACAGACTATGCGTGAATTCGCGATTCGTGATGCGCGATTCGTAATTCGTGGACAATTCGTGAATAGTGTGTAAGGACTTATTCGTTTAAAATAGATTCGTAAACAACGTGGTTCGTGTATTCGCAGTGATTCGCTCTTGGAGGTGGTAAGTTGACGAACATCAAAGGCTGCGCATTTCCGCGAACCACAGATGCAATGAAATTCGCGCTTGATGCATGCTAGTTTGCTTATTCGTGTTTAAATGCGTTCGTGATTCTTCATTTTATTTATTATTTTATAGCGTCCCGCGTGTAATGAAGTATTTTTCTTATTTTAACAATGGCTCAAGAGTCCCAACAAGAATACGAGTGGTCTGATGACCGCGTCCTTGACCTAATATATGACATTGAACAATTCATTAATTCGCCATAGTTTGTGGTATTGATTTAGGAATTACGACGAATTACAACGAACTTGACAAATCACGAATCGCGCATCACGAATCGCGAATTCACGCATAGTCTGTAGCCACCTTAACAGTGTAAGAGCAGTTTATTTTGAATTTAGAAATAACATTTCTTGAGTAAGTATTATAATTAGGTACCTACTTTTCTTCCAGAATGTGTTTTTCTTTAGAATAAAGTTATCTAACATGTGTCCAACAATTATTGTAGTCCTGGGTGGCTGTGGAGTCAAACGTAAGTGCCGATTTTTGCTTCCTATTTATAATGTGACATTTTTAGGTTACACACAGCATTGTGTAAGACATATTCTAAGTGACCCTTAAAGTTAAGTTGAGCTTAAATGCTTGGTGCAAATGGCCATTACAGGCTTACAGATCTTACGATTGCTACAGATATGAGCAGAATCGCTCCATTAATTTTATTGTTGAGCCCATTGATTGTCCATTGTGGTCAAATCTGATACATAAAAATATTTTCATTGAATTTCTCATGGTCACTTTCATAAAATAGTATATCATATTTTTCAAAAAATGTGATCTATTTATTTCTAAACTGACATAGCATCAAGTAATTCTAACCTATTTCTAATAAAGTCATTTTACACTATGAAAATATTGAAAAAAATGTACCAATTTCCTGTTTTTATTGATTTCGGCTTCTTTCAGATGACGGAAAATATCATAAACAGTTTACGATTTTTCATCCGAACGTTTACGCTCCAAGGATTGCCATGAAGCATGTTTACGTAGCGGACGCCATTTTTTGGAGCGATTCGATTTTACGTTACCTTAGCGTAGCGTCTTTCAAAACATGGCGTCTAAAAAGTATGATATGATTTATACAATAAATGGAGTGCAATATGAAGTATTTGGTGATAAAGAAATTCATGAATGATTAAGGAGTTTGCGAGGTCGTTCATTTCTGCTCTGCAAATTTTGCATGAGTTACCAGAAGTTTATTACGCCCAAAATAACATTAAAATTAATGCCAGCATCTAATGCTACAATTATTGTTGGATTCATTGTTATGTAATTTAGCTCGAAATGCTTCTTAGACAAGAATATTTATATTTAATAAAACGGTCTACGCTACCGATCGTTCGACTGAAAACTGTATATGCAGCGTAAACTCTTTATGATTAATCATAAACTGTTTACGATATTTTCTTGATCTGAACGAAGCCATTAATTAATAAAGCGTAAATCACATGACATTGGGTTTGACATCCTTGTCGCACACATGAACTAACCCTACAGGTACTCGCCATTTCTCTCACATGCTGATATCAATCGAGAATATAGGAAGCATACACGCAAAAACCAAGTTTGTTAAATGAAACAAAATTGTGTCAACTCAACTAAATTATTCCTCTAAATAGCAGCAAGCAAATCTTCATTCATGTCAAATAAATATTTCAGTTACAAGAATGTACAGCCTCAATCAAAAGTAATGAAACTTTCAAAACCGAAACGCTGTAGTCAGAGTGCAACGGTGCCGAGTCAGAGAGAGCGCAATGTATTGTGGGGTTCCGAAGGACTTCGGAACCCCACAATACATTGCGCCATAAGGCTTCATCTCACTCGGTATCTTCTCTCTCTCTGACTATAGTGTTTCGGTTTTGAACGTTTCATTACTTTTGATTGCGGTTGTACTCAAGTCAACAAAATTTGTATTTCTGAGTAAAAAAAAAACTTTACTGCAAGAAAAAGAACGTTTGTGTGATATTAACAAAGAAATATGCATTTTTGTTATCGTAAGTATATAATTTCATTGAAAAATCATTCAAAAAAGTAAATTTGTTGCTTTCAAAAAATATTCTAACCAAATTTTTTGCTTCGTTGAAAACGTGATTTTTCGATGAATTTTTTGAATGAACTAAATTGTTTGAATGAAATAAATTAAGTTAAATATATTAATTTATTTACGACAAACAACTGGGTTTCTCCATTCTCCGTGTAGGGCACGGTGGGTCTAGCTGTCATTGGGTTACTCCAAATTCCGTGTTGCCAATAGACTTTCACAAAAATTGTGAACCCTTAGCTTAAAAAAATTACTTTTCGCAATTTTCTCGAAACTCATGTTATATATGGAGATAAACTTTTTGCAAAGATAAACACAGACTTTAAATATATACTATGCTACTTAAAAAAAGACATGGCCACTCCTAAAGCAACTTAAGATCGAGATCATAGGTGTTCTAAGGACTGCAGCCCTTAACAACTTTCTTACAGACGTTGTGCTTTTTCTTCTAAGATAAGAGTGTTATTTTAAAAATACAGAACCGTGACTCACCCTGTAGATCCGTTTCCAGATAAATTAAAAAACAAACGCAAAAATAAAATGTTCTGTTTTTGTACAATAACAGTACTGTCAATATTAAAATTAACAATTTTTTTTTCATGTAATTTCAGTAATCTCCATTGTATGTAAAATTAACAGAAAAGATCTGCAAAGCTCGACACTGACAATACGTTCAGGACGCGTGATGTGATGCGTTCGGTTGAAGTCGTGTGAGTAACAAAATCTTGTCGCCAAGTTTTACGAACGCATCACATCTTGCGTCCTGAACGTCACTGTCAGTGTCCTCCGTAAGAAATCTACAGTCTTCTTGTTTAATTTTTCTCTTTTTTTTGCTTGCTTTGTTTTTTATTTATATCCCTCTCCTTTTTCATTTTAAAATTTATCTTAAAAGCTTAAAATTTTGCAAATGCGCCTCGATTGCAGTGAAGAGAAGCGCCACTTATTATATAGTGGAGGAACAATTTCATCTACAGCGCCATCTATTGCATAACAGAGGAACAATTTCATCAACAGCGCCATCTATTGTATAGTGGAGGAACAGTTCATCACAATTACATCGTTTTCATTCCCCGCGATTTCTAGTTTTACGATCCTGCTCTCGTTTGAGGTTTAAGAAATCGTTTTAATTTTCCTGGGTTGTAGTGACGCTTCCTGATGAAACATGACAAAATTGTTTTACTTTTTTTCTTTTCCTTTTGCAAAGTTCGGACATTCCGGAGCGTTGCCATGGCTACGCAATGAGTGGGCACTTTTCATTGGTCTTCGTAATGCGTAACCACGCTTCGAAATACCCGAAGTCTAGTAATTTGTCTTAGAAGTATCTTAAAATTTTGCAGATTCTCTGGTTGCAGTAATGAATTAGCAGCGCCATCTATTGAACAGTCTATTGTACAGTTTATTTTCTTCGTTTTTTATTTTTACATTTTTTCTTATCTATTTAATAATGTATGCTAAAAGTTTCGAATTTTGCAGATTCTCTGGTTGCAGTAAAGAATTAGCAGCGCCATCTATCGTACAGTTTGAAAACAAATTACGCACGTAATGATGTTTACTTGCTTTGTTTTACATTTTCACATTCTTTTTCCTATTCCTTCAATTTATTATGTTAAGAGTTTCGAATTTTGCAGAGTTTCGGGTTGCGGTAAAGAATTACTATTAGCTACGCCATCTATTGTACAGTTTGGAAACAAATGACGCACACAATGATGTTTTTCTTTGTCAACAGAACATTCTCCTAGTTTTTGAATTAGGAAGTAAACGTATATTGAAGTTCCGAACCAAAATGGATCCCTAAATTTTTTTTACTACGTCGGATTTTGTGAGTTCAGGTGTTTTCTCTTTTCGGCTCTATAAAACTGCAAGTCACATTTGGAGTTTAAAGAATTTAAGATACCCATTGTAGTAAAGAATGAATTAGCAGCACCGCCATCTGTCAAAGGGCAAAGGAAGTACATTGTTTTTTTTTTGTTTCCGACTTTACCGACAATTGAATTTCAATTTTTTTTTGCAAACTTTAGTACAGCCGCCATTGCTTGAAATGACTGAATTAACTGAATTAATTATTTCCATATAAAGTTACTGGTTTTGGCACTAAATCGGGCACGAATTTGTTGGCGTATCTGAACTCGCCAAAACTCGTCTGAAACTTCGACAGAAAATCACCAGATCTAGTAACAAAGTCTAGTAATTTGTCTTAGAAGTATCTTAAAATTTTGCAGATTCTCTGGTTGCAGTAACGAATTAGTAGCGCCATCTATTGTACAGCTTGGCAAAAAATACGCACGTAATGATGTTTATTTTCTTCGCTTTTTATTTTTACATTTTTTTTCTCATCCATTTAATAATTTATGCTAAAAGTTTCGAATTTTGCAGACTCTCTGGTTGCAGTAAAGAATTAGCAGCGCCATCTATCGTACAGTTTGAAAACAAATTACGCACGTAATGATGTTTACTTGCTTTGTTTCACATTTTTACATTCTTTTTCTTATTCCTTTAATTTATTATGTTAAGAGTTTCGAATTATGCAGAGTCTCGGGTTGCGGTAAAGAATTACTATTAGCTACGCCATCTGTTGTACAGTTTCGAAACAAAGACGCACACAATGATGTTTTTCTTTGTCAACAGGACATTCTCCTAGTTTTTGAATCAGGAAGTAAACGTATATTGAAGTTCCAAACCAAAATGGATCCCTAAATTTTTTTTACTACGTCGGATTTTGAGAGTTCAGATGTTTTCTCTTTTCGGCTCTATAAAACTGCAAGTCACATTTGGAGTTTAAAGAATTTAAAATACCGATTGTAGTAAAGAATGAGTTAGCAGCACCGCCATCTGTCAAAGGGCAAATGAAGTACATTGTTTTTTTTTTTTTTTTGGTTTCCGACTTTACCGACAATTGAATTTCAATTTTTTTTTGCAAATTTTAGTACAGCCGCCATTGCTTGAAATGACTGAATTAACTGAATTAATTACTTCCATATAAAGTCACACTAGATTTGGCACTAAATCGGTCACGAATTTGTTGGCGTATCTGAACTCGCCAAAACTCGTCTGAAACTTCGACAGAAAATCACCAGATCTAGTAACAAAGTCACTAAGTTGGCAACACTCTCTGAAATCTGCGCATTTATTGTTCAATTACGACGTCTTTAGCAGTACTTGGTCCAGGATGAAAAAAAAATATAATTACCAGGAAAGAATTTTTTAATAAAATTTAAATTAAATACAATTTTAAATACATGTTTCAAAGCCAAGGTTTGACAGGATTATCCACCTGTATATACAAAATGTCGTTACTGTGTAAAAGAATGCAACAGGTCCCTTTGCCCCCCCCCCATTCAAATACATACTATTTTAACAAAAGGAAACAAAAAATAAATAAACTTAAAATAATTATGATCTCCATTTAGCTTATAATCGTCGATTTATGCAAGTTAATGCAACAACAGATTGAGATTGACTGATATGATCGATCATTCTATTAGCAGTTACAATTCAATTTTCTACTCGATGAGGTCTCAGTTTTTCTGATAGAGGATAATATCGCGTGTTCCTCTCATTTACGGCTCTTTAATTTGTATACGTATTAAACTTCTTTTGCGGACAAGTTCGGATCGATTAAATTAACATGTTCTTGCGGTTTGAAGAACTGTTATAATGACGTCGTGGTATTTTCACTTGAATTCAACAGTGCATACGCAGTCCTAGAAAATTCGCAGTAAAAATGCGATGCAAAGAAGAAACATAGGTCAAGGTGAACGTGTGCTTTTAAAAATGGTAGGTAAAGAAAAATCCCGAGCTCTGAATAACTGATGAATAAGCTGGCGGTCATCATGTTATTGATAAAAAAATAAAATGATAAAATGTTAGTAGAGCTGGATTAATTTCTAGAAACTCCGTAATCAAGTTAGTGAAAGAGCTTTTTTGATCTTAATAAGCAATACGTGCAGAGTTTGATTTTCTTTGTACTTTCCTCTTTTACTTTCTTGTATTCAATTTGGTTTTTATTTGAGGCTTGATGTGAACTTTACTATTCTTCAGTCTTCTGAAGCATTTTCTTAGGTTTCTCTTCTCTGTACTTTCCTCTTTTACTTTCTTGTTCCAATTTGGTTCTTATTTGAGGCTTGATGTGAACTTTGCCACTCTTCATTGTCTTCTCAAGCATTTTCTTAGGTTCCTCTTCTCTGTACTTTCCCCTTTTACTTTCTTGCTCCAATTTGGTTTTTGTTTGAGGCTTGATGTGAACTTTGCCATTCTTCATTGTCTTCTCAAGCATTTTCTTCTCTGCATTTGTTCTCACATTCCATTTTCGTACTTCCTCAGAGCTTTGGGACACCCTGTACAACAAGTTTTTATTAATTAACGAGTAACCAAATCCTACACGGGTGTACCAAAAATGAAACAAAAAGATTCTAAGTGCACGACAACGTCCTTGATAATGAACAGTCGAAACTTTTATCTAAATAATAGTTACAGCTAGAAATTTATTTTGCATGCTTTAATGAAATTCAGCGGTGGTACCAACATACATTTTCATATTATTTCAGACGGTGTATTTGTGGACAGTGATGGACGGTGCTTCCGTGTTCCATAGCGCTGCACACGTATGGTGGAGAAATCCGACGTGAAAAAAATAAGAACAAGAAGACGAGCCAGGTTAGCCTGCAGGTCGGAGTCATGCAATTAGAGTTATGGATTATTAGAGTCAGGGTAGGCGTGCTCCCGCAACAAATCGATATCACAGTCTGGTCGTTGTCCTCGTGACGTCACGTTCGCACTGCGTGTGAGGTCAGTGACGTATTCACACATTTCGGCTTGGCGTAGGTCGGACCCCAAAACTGCTTCTTCGCCTTCTTCGGCCAGCCGGTTCGTTTTCCGCTCGAACGCAAGCAAGTTCATCCAACTAACCACCCACCATAACATCATCTGCTTTGTTTCGAGATTTATTTCCATAAGTTAGAAAAAAATTAACTCTTCAGTTAAAAGCAAAGTATCACCATCGTACCATCGATATTCGATAGTTATTAGACGTCGATAAACGTATATTTATGACTAATTAATTGATTGCATTGTAACTAGGTACAAAAAGTTTTCCCATCTAGTGTGTTGCTCTCATTTTTTCGCATGTTCACGTATGTTCCTTACCTGATCCGTACCCTAAACAGTGAATCAGTTTATACACTATCCGATTTAATAGCGAAACACACGTGCACCGTGTTTTGAAAAAGTTTGTTAAAAAAAATTCCCGACTGAAAGCTACGTATCGAGTATAACGAAAGAGGAAATTCGCTTAAAACTTAAATCCGTTAAATTATGCAGTCGCAAAATTTAATGGAAATAATAATTGCGAAAGCGAAGACGACGTATGCCACATTTCAACCTGCTAGAAAAATGCATCGGATGTAATTAAATAATTTACACAGGGCGTTGCTTTCGAAACATCATCTCAAAGCTCAAGCTCATTTTGTTGAGTTAGGTGTAAGCGTGTGAGCTTCGCGAAAATACGAAAATTTTATTTTCTGTATTAATCACCAAACGGTTTCGTTACTGTAAATCAACCCAATTAATTTTAATAATAAACACAACCTGAAAATTTCTCTTTCTTTCGTTTTTTTTTTTGTAGTATCTGCTTCGCATGGTTTCACATTAATAACATCTCGAAGTATATGATCGCCTCAATAGAAGTACGAACTGATGTAATAATTATCTTGGGTTATTAAATATAACAAACCTTTAACATTAGAGTTTTTGTTTCCAACAAAAAGACCAGCACGCCTGAAACGACTTCGCAGCTAATTATTATCTACTACTATCGGCGTAAATAAAAGGAATTTTCAGTTTTAAACTCGAGCAGATTAAGTGCAGTCATATGTGGCGAATGAAAATAGAATAAGAATGTTTTATTACTTATTTGGTATACAGATATATTCTTTATTCGTTACTTGTTTATAGCGATTTAAATTTTATGTACCACATACGATGTGCAGTTTCTTAATTTATTAAACAAATGTGCAAATAAAAATTCACTAACATTAAAAAGCCACATAAAAACGAATATGTATGTATATGTTTATAAAAGACACTCAATGAGTTTGGAGAAGTTAGAAGCTAGTTATTCTCATATTGCCTAGTGCGACTGCGACCGATTTACTAATTTTTTTTCTCCTTCAGCATCCACCTTACAAACAACAATTTGAATGAGCCAGTATAAATCCGAAACGTAATTTATTGGACTCGCTTGAAATTCGAATTCAGATAATTTCTATCTTTACCAACACAGTTAAAAATTCCCAATAAAATTACAAATGTAAAGGAAGGAGTACTATAATTACCACATAATTAACTGACAACTTCAGCCGTTTAGTATTCATTTATAAACAAAGAATTTGCGCATAAGTTGACATACATATTCATGTTGCATTATTTTAATGTATAATTTATTAGTTTATAACAGTTTAAGAAGTGGAAACATTTGTACATATATTAATCGCAGTTGCTTTGAAGAGAGATCATAAATAGTTTTTTTTTTATTTAAATTGAAACAGTTAATTAAAGTGATTCATCTTCAGGGTATTAAATATTCATCTCTTGTTAAATTTCGACTTAAAACCCTTTGCTTGTAAGCTTACATTACATAACATGCCAGAGTGTAGTAAAAATACATTTAATGAGAATGTATGATTAAAAAGAACGAGGAGGCATTATGAAATCATGGAACGAATTTAAAACCTTGTTTGTGCACATCCTCGTGCAAGTACGTACCTTGGGGCCTCTCTTATTAATTAATCCTAGAAATGACGGAATAGTTTTTACGTTGTCGTTTCAGAAGAACCTGCGTGCGTTAGCGTTTTCTGCATTAACTGAAACCGCATCGTCGCGCCAACCGTAATTAATACAGGTCGGAATCTCACGGGAAGTGTTGCATACGATGCTAATACATTATAATAACCGACATATTACCTCGTCTGCGTAGAATGAATCAAAGTAAATAGAGTATTTAATAAATTCCTGTTGCAAAAAGGAAGAATTGCCAATAGCTTATCGCGGCGAATTAATAATCCGCATGCCGCCATATATTAATGTGTAAACGGTTCATAATCGAATGCGCCGCGTAAATATCCGACATTCTTGTTTGAAATTAACATGTAAAATAAATTGCACGCTGCACACATTCACTGTTCTCTGATTTACCCAAATAAAACGAATTCCAGTTTATTACGCTTGAACGGATGCCGAATGAGTCACACGCGTGAAATGTTACTGAAATAATATCCAAGGATGAAGGAGGAGGTGTCTTGGCATTCCTATCGACGAACCTGAGGTATTTCTAGTTTTTACTCGCTTTGAAATTATTTCAGCAAAAAAATATTAAGTATCTATTATCTGGTCGTAAGGAAGCTTTTTACTAACGGTAAGCAACACTCCGTGGAATTGTCACGGATTTCCCCGAGATACTTCTCAATATTTAAATAAATTGTTACCAGTTCTTCGAATTTTTTTTTATGTTGCTTTACATTGTTCACCAGAAGATATTATAAAGTTGATACGTATTACTTCTGAAAATAATTCAATAATTCGTAGGTCACCTAACTAAAAGTAAAGTAAGATTTTAAAATAAAACAAAACTACAATCAAAATTCTAACGTAAGGCAAAAAAGGTCGGTCGGTGTTGATTGCAATGGATTCCTCGAGCACCTTCTGGATAGCTGTTTCGGGGACCTCGTCAGTAGAGGAGTAGCTGGAGAACTCCTCTGCAATCTCACCGACCTGTCCTAGTTATTTCAAAAATCGACCGCAAGATGGCGCGACCTACATTATTGAAAAAAAATCCCTATCTTTCTTAGGAATCTCATTTCCATACTTTGCATCTTACTTTTTTGTTTTTCTGTTAGTGTCCATGTCTCTGAACCATACGTCAGGATTGGAATGGCAACTTTTTTAAATACTTCCACTTTTATTTCCTTTGGTAGTTCTTTCTTTCCTCAACTTCCTAATCCAATTTCCCGTTCTGCGAGAGTACCCAGCCTAGATATTTGAAACTCTCTACTTGTTCTAACTTTGCTTCATCTAAGTTAATCTGATGTGCCTTTTCGTTCCTTGCCACCACCATGGTTTTTGTTTTCTGCTTGTTTATTCTCATATTGTTTCTCTCCAGAATGTCTTTGTATATTTTCAGATTTTTGTTCAGTGTTTTCTCATCTTTGGCGATTATGACTATGTCGTCTGCGTACATTATTTCCGATATTTCTATCCTTTTCATCTTCCAGTAACCGACTTCGTAACACTTTACCTGATTCCTCATGTTTTTGATTACCTCGTCCAAGATCAATGTAAACAGCAAGGGACTAAGTATACATCCTTGTCGTACGCCTTTGGTGGTTTCAAAAGTGTGCGACTTTTCTTGTCTGACTCTTACATAGTTCTTTGTTTTCTTGTACAGTGGTCGGTCTCTTAGGATTCTCCATATATCCTCTCTCTCTACTCTGCCGAAAGCTTTTTCTAGATCTATGAAACATAGATAGATGTATCTCGCTGTCTTCTCTGATTGCCTTTTCGGCTAACTGTTTAATTGCAAAATTTGCAACCGTAGTTCCCCTATTTGCTCTAAATCCCTGTTGTGTATCTTCTGTTGTCGTGTCAAGTTTTTGTCTTAATCTGTTTTCCAAAATTTTTGCGTATAGTTTCCCTACTGTGCTTAATAAAGTAATGCCCCTGTAGTTTTTATTTCCTTTCTTATGTATTGGGGTTTATAATTCCTATTAACCAATCCTCCGGTGCCTCTCCTGTATTTGATATTTTGTTGAGGATTTCTTTCAGTTTCTTGGATACTTGTTTCTCTCCCGCTTTTAACACATCTCCCGTTATTTGATCATGCCCTGGAGCTTTACCTATCTTTAGTTTCTTAAATGCTACTTGTATTTCTTCTGTTGTTATGTCTTCTTCCGGCTGTGTTATTGTTTTTGTTTTATTATCTTGTGTCGCAATTATGTCTCTTCCTTTCAATAAGTTTTTAAAATATTGTCTCCACCTTTCCATTGTTTCTTCTTCTTCTAAGAGTATTTCATTTCCTTCATATTTTATGTTAATAAGTGTTGTCTGAAACGTTCGCTAAATTTGTTTCAAAACAAAATTAGTTTTAAAATAACAAACATATGTTCGTATTCTTGGTATTTTTCTTGCAAGCGATAAGCCAGCAATCCAGGGCGACGTGCCGTCCCCTATCAAGTAAGGATGGACCACAGCTAGCTGTAAATCTGTCAGCAGAGTAACCTTTATCTTTATATTTCGAATGTCTGTACAAAAGCTGGTCGCGCTGAAATCACAGATACATGTACATTAGCGGAAAAGGCATATCGAATTACGCTCAAGTTAAAGTGTTTTGTTTTTGTCTGTTTCTTTTCAAAGTTGGCGTCATAATTCTGGGTCAGCTCAAGATGCGCTTGGAATGCAGTAGAGAAAAACAAATCGCAGATGGTGAAGTACAGACGCGTTCCTTATGACAGTTTTGAAGCACGTAATTTATAGGTGTTTATGAGAAAATGCATTCAGGGCGTGGGTTAGAATTCAAATCAACGGTTACCATTGGTCGGTGGGTTTTTAAAAATCTATCTGGCAAGTCCGAGGGGGTGTTGTTAATTTTTACTTGCGGAATAGGAACACGGAAAACAGACAGATAGCATTATCGCTTGAACGAGAACGGTTCAGTTCAATTCTAGTTTGGCTTAGCTGTTCTTTTCTTGAGCGCTTGTAGTCTTTGTTCATTTAACAGGCAAATCATTTATTTCGGTACGGGTAAAAAAATACAGTGTTGATAAAAAGGGCAATTAAAAACAAACCACGAAGCGCGACCGCGTCGCGGGTGAATCTAAAAATCCAGTGCGGCAAGTGAAATGCGGTTTACGGATTATATTTCTTTGTATCCTTTCGTCACAGATTCGGTGGTGTCAATTGAGGGAGGAAAATTTAAATTGCATTAATTAGTGACTAGAGAGTCTGAAAGTTCCGTATTTCTATTGCCTTTAGATAAATTTAATCCAAACATTTTTATTTTCATTTGAGTAGAGTTTAAACTCCAACCAATATTATTCACTAATGCCCGATTTCACCAACGCGGATTGCGGATTAAATCTAGTGTCAACACTTAGAATATGACTTACCACTACGTTGTCTAACCTCAAATATCACATTATAAACACTTAATCCGAGTGCTGGTGTCAATCCGCGTTGGTGAAATTCATCATTAGTAAAGTTTTATGTCATTAATTATTAGACTAGTTCTGTGATTGGACAACCAGCTGCAGTTAACTATCCCTCGAATCTGCCTGTAAATTTATATACAGTGTACTCTAGAAATCGTCTACCTTTGGAAATATTCTCTGTTAAGTTGGAAACACGCTAACGGCTGTTTTCGATTTGTACAGGGAAATCACCAATCTAAATCACTGGCTTGAGGCAAGTTATATATGCCGCCGAAATCACGTGTGCCAGCACAATTTAACTCAGAAATCAAGATAATTAAATCGTTTCGTGAAATCACGAGACCAAACAATTTGAACTACATATTCATAGCCATCTTCTTAACAAAGTTTCTTTCACACCCTGTATGTGTGTGGGCCAAACTGTGGCCTTTGCCGAGAGATTTGCCGGTTAATTAGAAGCGATTGCCGAGAGACTGAAAGTGCCAAAAACACCCATAGTGTAGTGCCAAAAAAAAAAAAAACAGTTAAACTGGGTTCTTGCGCTATAAATTAATTAGATAGGTTTAGACGGCGAGAGAGCGACGAATAGAGGAACCTGAAACCCAGGCAAGCGGGTACAGAGTACCACCCTCGACGCAAGGCGAAAGTAGTCGAGAAAAGCTCCTACTATTTCGACCTCAATTAAACGCTCTGGTGAGAGGAGTAGCGGCGTTCCCTACACTCCACCTTATTAATCAGGTTAGCTAGAGATAGGGTTATACCACCACCTCCCACGGGAGTCCCTGAAAAACAGGTGATTGCTACTGATTTACTTGCAAATTAATCGCTGAAGGCGGCATTTTGTATCACATACGCCACCCGAACGTCTAATTAATTTATCCCACTAATTAAGTACACTGTAGACCCATTGTGTCACGTGTACGTTGGTTGACTGAACAGAACGAGTCTTAGAGTACGATTAAAGTGACAAACACTAGTACCAAGACCAATCTAAGTTGAATTACAATTGTTAATTTAATTGAGGAGTAGAGTTCTCCTACGGTTATCTGCGTGTTTTAAACCACCAGCTGTGATAGAAGGCAGGTTAGATCGTTGATATTCGGAAAGTGAAATCGGTTGAGCGAGTTGCACTGTACTTCTGATCACTGTATTTTTTTCTTTGTTTCGTTGTATTGATTTCGAACGCAAGGGTTTTATGCTCACGATATCAGACCCCACAGAGGCTGATACCAGGAGTTTTTCCCATTTTTTTCTTTTTTTTTTCTCAATAATTAATTAAATTTAATTGTTGAATTCCTTTGTTCTGACGAGTTATTTACTTCTCGCACCAAAGAATCAGGCTATCACAAGTAATTACGGGGTTACATTGACGATCGGGCCATAATTAGGAAATATTATCATTATTACAAGTTATTGCACGAATTCCGGAGGGCATTCACCGTAAGGCAAAGTAGGTCACTAACACTTAAACCTTAGCGCCTGCCATAAAACCTCAGGTAGAGACAGGACCGCATGCAGCTGTAGTATTAACGTCTGGTGAGCCTCTCGGAATTGTTCCAAAATCAGTGTTCTATACAGTTACTTAAGGGGCAATAAATTTCAATTGTCGGCTTGTTTGGACAGTCTATTGATTGTTTGCTTGTCCGGGATGTAAACAAACAAACATATAGGGCTTTAACGGGCGCGTTACATGTCTTATTATCTTTACTTTTCCTGACATTTTTAATCGTCCTGAAGAACAATTTTTGGTTCTCGTAGTTCGCCGAACTCTGCCCAGGACTTCTCTTTTTCTTTCTTCACCAGTTTTTTAATCTCTTTTCTATTATTCTTATACCTTTCGTAATTTGTTTGTGTTTTACTATTTAAATATTTTCTCCAGCTCAGTTTCTTATTATGGTTTGCGTCTTTAATGTCCTCTGACCACCAATGTGTCCTCTTGTTTTGTGTGTTCTTTATCCTTGCAGTTTTCTGCTGACTCTAAAAATTTTCCCACAGTTGTTCAATCGTTTATTTTCTCGATTTTTTGTTCCAACATTTTTTGGAATTTTAGCTTGTATTGGGGTTCTCTCAGTTTATGATATCTTATTTTTTTGTTGACAATCTTCCTTTCTTGTCCTTCTGGTAGGATAGCATTTCCATCTTCCCATTTCATTTCTACTAGATAGTGATCGCTGCCAATTTCTGGGCTTCTTCTGACTTTTAAATCTTTTATCTTTTTCCACATACTTCTGCCGACTAGGAAATAATCTATTATAATCTATCATTCCTGCTAGCTACTTACTTCTCTTGTTATTTTGAGTATTTCTTTGTGTTCAAAATGTGAGTTGGCGATCATTAGTTCGTTTTCTCTGCAGAAGTTTCCATTTGTGTTTCTCACTGTTTCTCCTTGTTTTCCTAAGCATCACTCTATTCCTTTGCTATTGCTTCCCACTCTTCCATTTAAGTCCCCCATTATTATTATGTTACAGTTACTGTCGTCTAATTGCTCTTGCAATTGTTCAAAGAATTTGTCTTTCTCTTCTTTCTTCCCATCTTCGTTCGGACCATATGCAAATGCAACTAGATATTCTTCATTTTCTTTGCCTTCTTTTATGTTTACGGTGAGTATTCTTTCACTAACAAACTTTTCATTTTTAACAAACTTCATTTTATCTTCTCTTACTATTGACGCTACTCCGGCTCTCGCATGCTCTTCTTTTTTAACTCCTGACCATATCATCCAATAATCGTCTTCCATCCTATTAATTCCATGTCCCTTCTTTTCTGTTTCGGTTATGTCTAAGTAGTTCATACTCGTTGATTGTAATTCTGTTGCTAATTCTTTTTCCTTCCCTATGATGCTTTTTACATTCCATGTTCCCGTTTTTTTGTAGTTTCTCTTTACTTTATCAGGTTCGATACTTATTTCTTGCTTATTATTTGTTTTTCCCTTTTCCTTACTCGTTGTCCTCATTCTCACCGGGGTCGTGGTTTCGCTTTTTAAATTATTTCTGCGGTTCGTTGTTTCTAGATTTATTTCTACGTCGTTTTTTTTCTTCAGTTTGAAACGTGAGAGACTCTTCATTGAGTTCGAGATAAAACATTTTATTTATACAATTAATAAAATAACTGAATAGCTTTTAGATTTTATACAAATTTTAGTTACTTACATAATTCTTCCAATTTAATTTGATATTTCAGTGAGTTGTAATTAAAAAAAAAAACGCTGAAGCATTAATAGTTGAATGAAACGCATCAGGTTTATACTGTGTCGGCAGCATAAAAGGAGCCAATAAAATTTTTATACTTAAGTCATTAAAGTTAAATTTCAAATTTACATTTAATTAAAGGGCAACCACATAAATATACCTTACTCATTGGATCTTTTACGTTCAAAACATTTTCGTAAGAACACGTGCTTTTCAGTAGTTTTATTCAAATTCACTAAAAACAAGTTAATCAATTGAAGATTAAAGGAACAAATAAAACGGCTGTAAATAATTTGTTTGCAAAAGCCTTGAAGAAATATTGCTTGTAACGAACAACTTATGAACAAATGTAAACAGAACAAGAAGTCAATACCACTTTAACATGATCAGGTACTGCTGAGTCAAATTCAAAGCATGAAATTCTCCTTTATATTTTATGAAAGCAATTTTATTCAGTGAGTGAAAATTAATACTGTAATTAATAAATATGGTAATGACTGTATAAATAAAACGCAGCAATATTTCTGAAAGATGGAAATGACCCTCGTCCAAAGAGAGAAGACGGATAAGCAAATTTATTTATCCTTTTATTTATTTTTTTATTTTTGCTTAATTTGAAGCTAATTAAATTTTTTGTTTGTCTAATCCTTTCTGTGCTTTTGACTTATTTCTGAAATTATTGTCTAATTTCATACGAACAAAATTACGTAATGAGTTCGTGTTTTATTAAACTATAAATTCTAGAGAAAAACAAAACTAACAATAATAATTTAGATTCGTGTGTTTTTGTCCTCGCCAGAGAATTGGATTTTATATTCCTAAACAAACAAAGCGCAGAAATAAATTTCCAAGATATTACAAATGAATACATTGTAGTTACTTAAATTTTTTCGAACTGAATTGACTTTCTCCAGCTCGAAAAACCAAGTAAAATTAACGAACGTTGTTATGCTTTTACTGAAACATAAAAGCAAGAAATATAATGTGTTATATAAAATAAATTTATTTGAGCGCGGGAATATTTTTCGTCGGAATTTAACCGCAAATATGGAGGTAAATTTTTTTTGGTACCGGTGATGGTGTTGTGCAACTGTTTTGTTCTTTTTCCCCCCCTCCTGGCTTTTATTGTAATGTGGCGCGCATGAAACTTGCTAATTAAGAAAGCACTCGCGTAATTAAAAATAAATTAATCAGGGGATGCATAATTTCCCCGCACCTAAAATGGATTTGGGGAAGATAATGTCGGCGGTGGTTTCCCCATTCCATATTCTACTGGCTGGTCTGGAAAGCACTTGACGCCGACGTCTAGCGCGGAATGACGGCTCCCTCGAGCGTCGCGGTGCATCGCGTCCTCAGATAACTCGAGGTCGATATCATAAACCGGGATTACCGACTCCATAATAAAATATCTAGGTAGTTTTGCCCCAGAATTTACCGCCCTTTCCAGATAGCTGGGCGCCAAATATTCGATCCGTCCTAAAATTAACAACCTGCTTCCCATTAAACTTTCCTCTTTTGATTTCATCCCCAACATCTTATTTAATTAGGAATAGGTGATGAAATGGACCTACGAGTTATTAAATGATAAATTAAGTTAAATTAAAAGTTGGTGAAGAACCCTGTGACCTAACTTATCCCAACCATCTTCAACTGGCGAATAATCTGGAGATGTGGGAGGCTGTTGCAATAAATTAACATGAGGTTGATGTTGAAGGTTAAAGAAATGACTTTAGAAGATAGTTTATGTTTTCCCAGAGGTTGATTCTTAATTAATATAAAGTTTGTGGAGAATCCTTCTGTCTAATCAAATCCCAGCCTTCTTCAACTGGTGCTTAATCTGGTGGAGACCTAAAAGGATACTGCCCATTCCATAATTCCTCTTACATACTTCACGTTTGTATTGCTATAACTATAAACTCAATTGGAATCCAGATTTTTTCTACCACCAATACAAAAATCCAGTTTCTTTACAAAACAAAAAACCATACATCAATGAATTGTTTGAAGAAGATATCGTAACTGAAACAGAAAGCTTCTTTCTTCATGCAAAAACCGTGTACCCTCCGTGCAATCGTCGTTATTTATTACTTCGCCTGCGAATGTCGTCGTAATTTAGAATCAACCTAATCGGATCGATATGTGCGCTCGGATAATAACTGGGGCGCTTGCATAATTAAGAGTGAATCGGGGAAAAAATGGCGAGGATAAAGTGGAAAAAGTCCGCTCGCTGAAAACGTAGCTCGTGACTCCTCGCAATGAAGGCGGCCCCGTCACACGAGCTCTAATTTAGAGCTGCATGGTACGAATGAGTGCGGTGAAATACGATCATTCTGCACGCTGGCTTGCACTCTCGCATCTTGCAATAGAACTAAAAACCTAAGAGACCATTGGTACTAATGGGGGGGAAAGAAACGAATCCGAAAAGAATGCTTTTTCAATACCTAATATGTTTTGGTACCAAGTAGTCAACATTAAGTAAAATTGAAGCAAAAAAGTTAATGCGAAAAGATGGGGGTGCAAATGATAAAACTGGATTAAATCTAAAAAGAAACTCCAAGAACCTCAAGAAATGAATCCACCGCACCGGTTCATCAGAAGGCTAAAATATTTATACAGTACTTAAGTAAAGTCTCTCCAAGACAAATTACTATAGAAGAAGAAAATTTTGAACGTTCGCTATCAAATGGTTGGTCTAACAAAAAGGTCCAATCATATCAAACCTACAACATTCGAGTACTGGTCGATTTCTGAAGGATCTTCAAAATGCCATCACGCGACTAAATATTTTCCACCACAATTATTGAGAAGAGGCATCAAAGCATCAGTTTGGCTTCGATCACAAACATGCAACGATAGAGCAAGTTCATGTCGGTCTAATCTCTAAATTCAAAGCGAATTTTCCTTCCCCCATTTGCAGAATTTTAAAATCCTTCCTGAGAGGGCGTAAGAGGTAGGTTCCCATCAAATCTGCCATATCTGGCAGACCAATTCAGTACCTGTGGTCCTACCACCAACTACATGCAACACAAAAGACTGCTACGATTGCAAATGACACGGAGATCCTGGATTAGCAAAAGTATCTTGCCATGATCTTCACCCTCAAAAAACATTCATGCCCCCCATATATTTCTAAATAAGCTCAAGTCCCTCAAGAAGAAGAAGAAGGGAGATCGTCTGGGTACCTATATGGAAGCTGCAACTTCACATAAGTTAACTACAGAAAGGTGTACTGGTTTATGGGACGAAACTCTCCACTGTCAATGGAAAATAAAGTAATAGACGGTGATTAAAAATTGTCTCCTGATATTTTCAGGGCGAATAGAACATCAAGAAATAAGGTCTCCTTTTTATATAATTTTTTTTCCAAAACTGAATAGAGGGGTGAAAAATATTGTTTTTTGGCAATATCTTGTGGATCCTTCAAGTTATCAAACTAATATTTTAAACTCGGATATAAGGCACCTAACTACGCATTTACAACATATTTATCAGATCCTCCCTCCTTTTTAAGGGGTAGTTTGAGGTGGTCACTTTCAGTATTTTATCCATATTTTTTTGTTTTTTACATATTTCATGAAAAATTTGTGAAGAAAATATTCTTTAGATTATTTGGCACAAGAAAGGTTCTCTTGTTGCATTTCGATAAACCGCACCGTTTTCAAGTAATTGAGGTTTAAATGTAAGCATACATCTATAGCGTTTTGTTATCCGTGTTCTTTGAAACATTAAGGGTGGGTTCACAGAAAAAAAATCAAATATTTAATTACGATTAAGTATTTGATTGAGCTTAAAATTCGTGATGCCAATGAAATCAAATTGTTAAACCATGGCAACGCGAATTTTAAGCTCAATCAAATACTTAATCGTAATTAAATATTTGATTTCTTTTCTGTAAACCCACCCCAAATCATCAAAAAATGAATTTTAATTAAACGTCACTCACTTAATTTAACGTGACGCTACATTTCATTGTATCTCAGCATTATTTAGCTTAAATTGTTAATAAGTAAACATGGTTAATTACACAAATGCTGAATTAACGGACATGATTTTAAACTTTGGGAGAATGTTCTGACAATGCAGCCGCTTCTGCAAGACGCTATTGAGAAAAGTTTTCGAATAGAAGAGTTCCTGATCCCAAAACATTTTTAAGTTGCTTAAGAGAAAAGGGTTCATTTGCTGTATAAAATAGGGTTGGTGGTCAACCGAGAATGGCGCAAACTGCAGAAATGGAAAAACAAATTTTAGATGTTTTAATGAAGGAGCCGGAAATAAGTACTAGAAAATTAGCTTTAAGAACGAACGTTTCTCAGCCAACTATTTGGAGGTTACTACGTGAGCAGCTACTACATCCGTTTCATTATCGAAGAATGCAAGAACTGTTACCAGCAGATAGGGCAAATAGGATGGATTTTTGTGAAGTATTGCTTGAGAAAAAACGGAACGATCCCAATTTTTTGCGAAATATTTTATTCACATTTACCCAACAAGGGATAATTAATAGTCGAAATATGCATATTTGGGCGGAAGAAAATCGTTATGCTACGAAGGAAACTCATTTTCAGCATACTTTTAAAATAAGTGTTTGGGCAACTACGTTAGACAACCAACTTGTTGGCTTTCACATATTTCCAGGAAATCTAAACGGAGACACATACTGCACATTTTTGGAAAACACTTTATCTGAAATGAAATGCTGGAAAAAATTCCGCTGCATTAAAGAAGACGTATTTTTTTATGCATGGCGGTGCGCCTCCTCATTATGCCCAAGCATGTAGAAGATGGCTATACAACCATTACGTGTCTAATGGTGTGTACAATAAAATCGCTCACACTTAAAGCAGAACAAACAATTCGACACATCCCCTTTAATCTACTCGAGGTCAATGAAAATCCAGTAAAGAGATCAAAGTGCCGATGCTACTGTATTCTTTATACTGCGCCATTGCGATCTACAAATTCCAACGATAGAGGTCCGGTTTTTTCACATCCAGTTAACTTTATGTGGGGATTAATTCCCATAGTAACGATTGTGATCACAATTGTTACTATGGGAATAAACTGTCAGATAAAGTTAATTGGGGTTGAAAAAACCAGGCCTAAGGAAGAGATCGCAGTTATCAGCCAGTCGTTTCAGTGACCATCCAAGGATGAGCTCAGTGACCTGCCAGAACGTGACTAGTATCAGTGATTAAACTATTTTCTAATAGATACAGGTGAAATGAGTTTCTTGTACTAGCTTTGCAATGCATTTTATGTCCACACTATTATTTATTGTCCCTATTAGATAGCTTGCACTGAAATCAAACGGGAAATTACTTGTTAAGTTCATTGTTGAGTCTATCATTCAGTTGACGAGAATCCGCAGAAGTTTATATTCTGTTAATGAAACTACCTGCTTCAGTATTCTGAAAATAGTATTGAGTACAATCACCTGATTCTCTTCCTATTGAAGAAACATTTTAATTTCTCTTCTATCCTTCGCCCTTCTTGCCTCTCTTCACATTCTTAATGGTTATTTTCTTCTTTCCCTTTCTTCGCTTATTCCTTTACTTTTCTCTTTCTTTCTCTCTCTCCAAACTTCTTTTAGAATAATTTTTATTTTTATGTTGTTCTTTTTTTTTAAATTTTGTTAAAGGTACGCCAGGTAGAGCGGTGTGCCCCTTTATAAATCTCATCCTTTATTAAACGGCTTCAGCTTATGCCTCGTACCTCAAGGAAGTAACATAGGGCCATTGTTATTTGTTTTATTTATGAATGGTCACTTTTAGAAATAACTGGAGACGGAAGCCAACGCATTGTTGCTGAGACTAGAATCCTAAGGAGGTTGGAAGGTGTCTCGAAACTGAATGAGATAAAGAATAAAGTCAACCAACGGGTTTTTAGTCTTCATCTCAAACGCGTGAAAGATGACACCCAGTGAAAGAAGTGTGGGAAACGAAAATGAGGTGGGGGTGTATGTGTCGTTCAAAGTCATCCCCTTTAGCTCTTGCACCTGAAGAAGTGTCGACAATGACGTCTTCTTATTGTTAAGATGGTCACTCTCTATCTCTGTACACTTCCTGATCGTAGGCACTTTGTACAGCGCTATCTAGAAATGTATCAAACAGAATGACGTATGTTAAAAGTTTCTCTTAATTTTTCACTAAATACCAAGAAAATAGAGCACTATTTCGAGACTTATCAGAGGGTGGTTATTGACGGAATCTTTTAGTTCTTGCATGTGTGTTTATTGAATTGTTTCGTTTACTATTAAAATCAGTTACAGAGAGACATCTGAAGCATATGAAAGATGGGGCACTCGGTGGAGGAAGTGTGGAAAGCGGAATGAGATAAAAAAAAGATGGAAGACATACCGAGTACGACGTGAAACCTATAGACAGCCAAAACTCTTAAAAATAAGGAATAGCTCGTGGGACGAAGATCAAGAAATGGCAAGGGATAGAAAGAAACGAAAAAAATCTGTAAGATAGAATACTTCGACGTGTAAAGGTTGAAGGGGAACAGGATAAAGAAGCAAGTAGATTTTCGTTAATGAAATTACTTGGAAATATCTTTAGAGATTTTCCAAACCTGAAAGTAGTATAGCAAGCGGGATACTGTCTGTATAGCAAGCGGGATACTGTGACACTTTGGCCTTGGCATGTGTCCATCCGAAGTTACCATTGGTCAAGGTTAACCCAGTTCTAGAGCGGTTGTTTCTTGTGCTGAAGAAGTAACGCTTTAGTTATTGCATTTTATGAAGTGTCGACAATTTGTTGGTGTTAATCAGGAGTATAATATGTGTCGTTCAAGGTCATCCCCTTTAGTTTCCTGCATCTGAAGAAGTGTCGACAATGATGTTACCTTACCAAAGGGTGGTGTCATTGACGGTATTTTTTTAGTTCTTGCATGTGTGTGTATGTATATACATGAAAGTCTCGTTCAATATCAGTGACAAAACCCCCTTAAGTGCCCCGATTAAATTTGCATAATTCCCCCATACATTAAAGTCTCAGGCTTTTTTTTTGTATTTTTTTGCCATTAATTTTCCGCTACATTCTTGCGCGACTTAAGTAATTTAAATAATAATAATCGGCGAAATAACGACTATTAACATGTGCGGAGAACAACGTGAACAGTTAGTTTTATATCGCACTGGGCTTGATCTCCTTAATATTAATCTCGCGTTCAGATCGTGCCAGATACACACGAGCCATTTAACTAAATATGTTTTCATTAAAGCGATCAGGCGGATGGAACGTTGCGTTCGGAACATAGCCGTCAGCAAAACGGTGCTTAAACCAAAGAGAAACTTGTATGTGTAAGTTTTGTCGTACGAGCAGAATATATAACAGTGCAAGAATGAACTACTTAAAAATTGTATTATTTTATTGTACACCCTGTAACATCAGTTCACTGACTCCTCTCCGCATTGTTTCCTTTTAAGAAATCCTTTATATATGTGCAAGCGTGTAATTACTTAAAAAATTTTACTTCGGTGACTCAGGATCATGCGTGTTGATTAAAAGATACATTTTAATTAGCCGATTGTGCTATCTCCAGCCAGACATTTTAATAATTACCTGTAATTAAGAATGTAATTAACATAATAATTGTAAGAATGGAATTTCGCTTTAAATAATGCCCCCCCCCCCTTCTCGAATAATCTGTCACTTGTCGGATGTTCGAATAGTTTCCAGACAAAAAATTATTACCACTCAATTAAAATATTTGTTCGTAATGGAAGTTTTTCTTTACGTAATTTAAAATTCATTATTTTACTTGGCGGTGATATTATGTATTTCGTTAGTATTTAATAATTATATTACACACAGATAGCTTTGAGCGTGAGGTATCTAGGGTATCGGAGTTTTCTTTTAATTTTAATTGAGCGAAGCCGTAGATTTTCCCAACACAGAAATCTCGCCTGTCTTCTTCCTTCGGAGGATAAGTAATGCGGAAATGGTTCGTTCTTTTGACGGTGGGGAACGTGTTGGGCAAATATTTACATATAAATTGAAACACAGTTTTACGTTAATCACATGGTGGAGTAAGTTTAGTGCACATGTACATAATTGCACGTTGTGTTTGTTTTAATATCAACGGGTAAAAGCACCAAGTCAAGCAAATCATTAATCTTGCCTCAAACGTCAAGGTACGAAGGATATGTAAGAAAGCGTTAAAACTTTCCTGCATATTACTTTGATCGTAAATAAACTCAGTTAATGATAGTGGATCTAAACAGTGTCATTTAATATACCTTTGCAATAATTAAATATTTTTGTGAGCCCTTATTGCTTTCAAGTATACCTACTGGGTGTTACATTTAAACTAAAAAGTTAAGTTAACTCATCTTCAGTAAAATCAACTATTTATAGTATTTAACTAAGCCTGTATACAGGGTGTAATCGGATAACTTTATACCGTAAGTCTGGCTCAAAAATAAAACTGACCTATCACAAGAGCGCGTCGTCTTTTGTTTGAAAACTGCTCGCCGCGTCTGCGGGTTTTATAATCAAATCGTAAAACAATAAAACTCCAGCAAAATCCACGGTCACTCGGTCAATGTCGCCCTTATACAATTCGATAACGGAAGAAGCGTTTAAATATCATCTACTCGCGTTGATTACTGTATTAATTAATTATAAGCAAATGTGTACGTATTGTTAATACAGTTTATGACTGCTGCTCATAAAAGTGTAGCAATTTACATCAATAACTCTAATCTCCGGCCATCTCTTCGATTAGGTAATCGACAAGAATTACATCATGATATTCCATGCTTTGTAAATAAACAACACAACGTAATTAATTTTTTTAAATGAATGAAAAAGTAAATGAATGTTATTATTAGTCAGTTTTGCGTTACAACACTGAGTGACCTGCATATTCAGAAAAGGAAATGCATTAAATACATCAGTGCATTATTATTTATTTCCTTGAATGAATACATGTGAATCTACACGACCTTTCGGAATTTTGTTCGTGTAGTCTGAACGTAATAAAATAATAAAACCATAAATCAAGGGACGTGATCTCTATTGAATTAATTATTAACTAATTTTTTACTTATTGATTCGTAATTACTATTTTAATTTAATTCCGCAAGATTTTTTTCTCTTAGTTAAGGAAATATATTATGTAAGAATTATTTTGTGAATTCTGTAACTTAAATGTTAATAAACTAGCTTCAATTTGTCAATCCTACTGCAATGTCAGGTCAAAAAGCAATCAAAAGATGTCGCCACTTGAAATGTTCGTTAATAAAAAGATTAGAATGTAAATGTTTCATCCTTTATTGCTTACGTATCACTAACCGCTAATCTCCGCATTCTTTCGTACGAACCTGTCTCTTTCTTATGAGCGATTGTAGGCACCTACCACGTACAATATGCAAATTGGTCTGTAGGTGTCTTCCTTTTTGGGCTTCTCGATTAGTACCAGACTAGCGGTCTTCCATATCTTTGGGAAATGTCCGTCTTTCCAGCATTTGTTAAAGATATGCATGTAGATTGCTGGGTTCGCACCTATTTCGACCTCGGGTGGGATACGGCCTGGGCCCGAGGCCTTGGCCTTCCTTATCCTTCCAGCAGCCCTTGCTAGTTCTTCTTGTGTGAAGGGAGGCTCCCCCGATGCGTTGACTGTGACTCTGCTCAGTTTCCAGCTCCTTTCGTCTGTGTTCGGGAACAGTTTCCGGATTGGCCTCCCCTGTGCTTCCGGACTCTGCTGGGTAGTAGGCTTCAGTCGCAGCTTGTTACATTCTCCCTTAACTCGGCTCTTAGGCTATCCCAGCACTTTGCCTTTTCATGTCTAATGGCTTTCTTTAGCTTCAATTTAGCTTTCTTATACCGATCCCATGCGGATGCTCGTTCCTCGTCCGCCGATCGCTCCAGGCGGGTGACCTTTCTCCGCAAAGCTATTACGCAGGAGCTTCGCATCTCCGCAATGGTGTCCGTTCGCCCTAGAGATGTGCAAAAAGTATTTATCTGATCTTTTGTATCCGATACCAGGAGGATTCGAAAGTGTCAGGTACCAAGCTACAAATGTTTCAGATACCAAGTATCAACATCGTGACCAAACCTCGTACTCGTATGCGAATTCGACAACTTGATTTGGCTGCCGATGCCGACCGAGACCATCGATGTGATGTGATGAAATGGATCTCTAATGTCACGGGCCTGCGGGAATTTTGGCGCCTCCACCATGTCACGGGCCCGGGGTTTTTTTATCCGTTTAGGGCGTAGGTAGCAGAGGTAATAGATGGTAGAGCTTGAAACACAGGTGTTTTAGAAAAAAGGAATTAATACCTCTTTGTTAAAGGAAATTAAATAAATTTAGTTGCGGGGGTTCGTCTCGAATTGTTGGGAATGCGGTCGGGGTGTTCACGGCTCACGTCGTTCCTTTTCTGGCCGGAGTGGAACAAGATTCTCCCCTGACGGGTTGGTGGACTCGGGTATCGTTTCCCTTGGCTGGCGGGGAAAGTTGGTTCTCGTTCCCGGGGGTGCGTACTGTAGTCGGCCAGCAGGGTTGCAGCAGCTCGATGCAGTAGCGTTTAGTTGTAGGCCAGCGTCTCGGTGCAGTGGCGTCCCGGTGTAAGACAGCGTCTCGATGGAGTGGCGTCCCGGTGTAGGACAGCGTCTCGATGGAGTGGCGCCCCGGTGTAGGACAGCGTCTCGATGCAGTAGCGTCCCGGTGTAGGACAGCGTCTCGATGGAGTGGCGTTCAGTTGTAGGACAGCGTCTCGATGCAGTAGCGTCCCGATGTAGGACAGCGTCTCGATGGAGTGGCGTTCAGTTGTAGGACAGCGTCTCGATGGAGTGGCGTTCAGTTGTAGGACAGCGTCTCGGTGCGTGGCGTCCCGGTGCGTCGGCACTAGTGGCCACTAAGTCGGTTCGGTAGAACGACTGCCTCCTAATTTTTGGCTTGCATTTTTATACACCGTTTTTGGCTAGTTTGCAAGTTGTATCTCTTTGTTCTTGCCCCGTGTTTCGCCCATCGATTTCATATGTGCGCGGCCTCGTTTATCGTAATTTTCGCTGAGCTCTATCGTTGTGGAATTTGAACCGATTACCTGTTTATTTCGACACGGTTGCGGTGCCCTCGATTACACATGTTCGCGTTTAAATTATTTGTTTGCGGAATACAACCAGAAAGCCCCTCGTGGTCAACTGAAGCCTTAAGTACCTAGTTGAAAATTTGTATTTAATTTCAAAGTATCGATATCTGTATCGGATCTAAAGCATCAGATACCAATTACAAAAGGATCGGTATCTACTCGATACCAGAAAGTATTGACATTGCATACCTCTAGTTCACCAGTATGCTGGGACTCTTTAATACCTGCCTTTCTTCCGAGGGAAGTGCCTATCGCAGAGTCTGGTAAGAATTCTGACTGGGCTTCTTGTCTTATTGCTGTTCATTCTTCTGAAATCTTCAGCGATTGCCTCTAATTTGGAGGTGTTAACTCGCCATCCTGCGGCAGTCTTTTTGTTTCCGGATTCACTCTTCCTGCCCTGCTTAATTTCATACATAAGTATCCTGTGGTCACTGAGGTTTTCCAATTCCTCGGCCACTCTCCATTTCACGATACGGCCTCCCACGCCGGGGGAAGCCAAGGTCATATCGATTTGTGACCTTCCTCTGGAACTCACGAAGGTGGGGGTGTTTCCCATGTTTATAATTGTAAGGGCGTTAGAATGAATCCACTCTTTGAAGATTCTGCCTCGATCGTTGGCGATTTCATTCTGGACGGAGAGCATCCTTGCGTTAAAATCTTCAACAATTATGTGCTCCCCGCCCGAACTCCTAGTCCGGTCCTCCAGGATGGCGAAATAATCTTTGAATTCCTCATTTTGTCTGTTGGGTTAATAGTTAATAAAGATACAAGAATAAATATCAATATAAATATACCCTGCTTAGGTCCCCTATCATAGATGTTAAATCTTTCGTTCAATGAAACGAAGGTATCACAGATTTTATCATAATCAAGATTTCTCACTCTCCTGCGACTGGGTTCCTGGCCGAGCACTATGTCGATCTTTAATTCATTCATCTCATTTGCATGAGGATATCTAAGGCTGTTGGGTGCCTATCGGTGTTTAACTGCAGGACCTTTATATTCCCAGGAGGCCTGAAGCGTTTTACCTGCCATTTTTAGTTTTGGTTTTTATCCCAATTGGGCTACGGGCTTCCGTGCCATCTCCTCCATGGGGCCTAAGAACGGTTTGCATTTCCGTGACCATGGGTATTTCGGTCATCTGTGCATTTCTATTTTTCGTTTCCGCCTTTTTAAGGCAGCCTTAAAAGCAGGGTACGCTCCGTTACCTGCCCTATGCCCTGTGATCTCGCAGAGGGGACACGCAGCCTCGTTCTTACAGGCCTTGCTAGAATGGCCCACCTGCCCGCAATTGTGACGGTCCCTTGCATTCTTCGGTAGCGTGCAGGTATTACGAGCACTTCCTGCACCTCGGGACCTTCACCCTTGTCTTCATCCGACAGGGGACAAGTCCCACGAGGACTTTCCCAGTTTTCACTAGGTCCTGCGCATCCTTTTCTGAAAGAACTATCGTCACAGCCTGTGTTTTACCTGCGTTCGGTCTAAGGTTTCCGATCTTGGTGGTGCCATCCAGTGGTCTTCCGATGGCCTCCTGCAGCGCCACCTCGATATCTGTTTTGTCTCTGCGAGTTAATTAATTATTTCTCGAAATCCCATACTCTTTGGACTCGCTTCTTATCGTGGTTTCATTTTGTCGGGTTAATTAACAGTCACCCTGTATATGATTTATGAACCTTGTATATAATCACTTGGGAGTCAAATTCTTGACTCTCTCTAGAGATTTCTTTTCCATCTCGCCGTCATAACTTTAAGAAAAATGCCTAAAATACACTCTGATTGGTTGATGGAGTTTTTTTTGTATTTTGATTGGTTTTGTTTTGTCGTTATTGTTAACTGCGAAATTATTTCGCAAATATTTAACGAAGTTGCCTGCAAAGCTTATTTTAGAGCTGGTTAAAAGTAGATCGCAAGAGTTTACTAAAATCGATTACACAATTTAAAAGCCGCGCAGAAGTTCAAGCAAATGCAAACATGTAAGTTTTGAGGCAAACTTTATTTATTCGCCGCGGAGCGAGCGGGAAGCAATGCATTTCTACTTCGCTTTACAACGTGCTTATATTAAACTAAGCCAGTGTAAAATCTACCGTCTGAAATCGTCCTTCGGTGTCAGGGTTAAACGTGCGAGTAAAATTATTAAAGATCGCGAGAATTTAGTTGGCCCATTCATACCACCGCATTTATGTATCTCAGAAAGGGAGAGAGAGTCTGATGAAAGACCCCGTTTAGATGAATGAAGTTAATAAAAGTACCTACTTTTGCAGGGCTTAACTCTATACGGGGTGTATCTGTATACCAAGAAACAATCCCCTATTTTAATTCTAATTGTTTGTGATTGGCGTTTCTGCAAACAAACAAAAAATGAAACGAAAATAATTTCCAAGATGTTTATGTTTTAAATTTGAAGACGAATATGCGTCAACCCATTATTCGCACAATGTTAATAAACATAATCTCGAACAATTTCTGCGAAATCTAAATGCATCCTCGACGCGCTTCCTCATATTTCAAAACTGTTTTGTTTCTCGAAAAGCTTACCGCTCACAAAGCCTCGACTCGGAGATTAATTCCGAGTATTAGGTTCATCGGTACATTATTGTATTGTACGATGCGATCCGCGCGATTGCGATGCTACATACGAGACATACGTACGTGTGTTTATATCAATAAGCAACTTTCTTGTGTGGATGCAAGCAATATCGGGCGTAACAACTTTGTAAGCAATCTCACGAGCGATTTACAGATTCGTTTGGATATAGATGTATGGGAGATATCTTGTTACACACCTGAACGAGCAATTGCAAAATTAGAAGTTCATGTATAGGTACATACAAGAGAAATAATAGGCCAAAAGCATGCAAGTTATACTTATACTTATACATACAATACCGTTGTTATCCAAATCGAAGCACTTTGTACCCTTTCTGGGAGTAAAAATATAGGGAATTTTAATTTGGGGTGAACTCGACCGACCCCATTCAAAGGCTAGTTTATCCGCTCCATTAGCCGTTGCCTTTTGACGAAAGAATGAAAATCAAAGTTAACTTAATTCTAGTTTAGTATAATTTAGTATGTAGGATGACGAACCTGATATCTATGTATAGATCCACTAGACAAATAAACTATTCTATTCTCTTATAAACCGCAATTTTAGCCCTAGGCAATCGGGTGAATTTTTTGTGATATTAGTAGATGCAAATGGTATCACTACGGATAAATTTTATTTTGTTGTTAAAAACACACTCACACATTTCAAACACATAATATACACTTGGTAGAGTTGAAATTTGATAGGTTTTGAACAAGAGTGAGTGTTTGGAACTCCTACAATTACTCTCAGAATCTTTTTCTGACATATAAAAATTCTTTCAGTTGAACAAGAAGCACCCCAAAATATAATACCATATCTCAGTCTACTACTCACTTGAGTGAGCCATGATACAGATTCAGTATCTGGTGTAATGTAAGTAAAGGTTTAAGTTTTCTAAACATATAAAAATTTCCTACATAAAGCTGCACAATAGCTATTCCATGATAGTGTTGTCAAATAGGATTCCCAGAAATTTAGCTTTTTCTTTTTCAACAACAGATATAAATCTACATTCAACTTAGAAATCGATTTTTGACGATTGTGAAAATTCATTACGTATGTTTTATTCGTATTAAAACACAAATTGTTTCTATCAAACCAGACGTTAAATTCTTTTAAAATTTGAATACATTTCTGCTGAACTTCAGTGTGAGATTTATCTGACGGTAAGAGTGACACATCATCTGCGTACCTACATAGCGCAGTGTAGGTTTCGGGTCAGATTAACAAAATCGTTTATGTACATTAGAAATAAAATGGGTCCGAGCACAGAGTCCTGAGGTACACCTAAGTTAATGTTTAATTTATCTGAAACTACTTCTTTTCTCTCATAGTTCTTACGGTTTAGGAGAAAAGTTTTTAACCAGTCCAGAGTTACACCTCTGATTCCATAGTTAAAAAGTTTATTGTACAAGATTTTATGATTAACGCAGTCAAAAGCACGGGTTAAGTCGCAGAAAATTCCGACAAGACATTTTCTTGCTTCAATACTGTTTAGAACCTGTTGATAGAAAGAATTAATAGCTGTCTCAGTTGATTTAGATGCTGATTACTTAAGTCAAATATTTAAATAATCTACTTAGGAAAGCGTATTCGTAAATTCGTAAAATACAGAAGTAATTACAATTGGTCGATAATTTTCAAGAAGTTTGAGACCGCCAGATTTACATACAGGTTTTATTTTTGCTGTTTTCAATGTTTCAGGAAAATTACCCATTTCCAAAGATATATTTATATATTTATAAGATAAGTTATAGGTTTCACTACTTCAGCGCAAACTTTTTTTAATAACAACATTGGGATTTCATCGGAACCTGAGGTGAGTTTAGATTTAAGTTTATTATTTATTACATTTCGAACTTCATCCTCCAGGTTTGGGGCTTGTTACAGTTTAATTTCATCGCAAGCGAGCACGACGAGACCTCGGGAACGGTTTTCGAAGTGGATCCTTCAACTGGGGGAAAATTCCCTGGCGCCCTGATTTATTTTACTAGTACCCCTCCCTTCTTCACTGAGCTAGTTTGGGAAACAGTTGTGGGAAAGCAACGCTTACTTATCACCTGGTATTTCAAATTATTTAGGAGATTTACAATTTTTGGGGTAACAGGGTTAGAAACATTGGAGGATTATGTAACATTGGTAAGTCATCGGATGTGGCTTTGGAATCACTATTTATGTTATTTACAAAACTTTCCGGAGTTTCCTTTAAAGATCGATTATTATTAACGCGAGATTCATTTCGTTGGTTTCTCGCTTTTAACTTTTCTCCCTTCTTTAACTAAGGACAAACAAAATTCACAATAGAGTTGATCGTTTTTTGTTTTCGATTTTGTTTCCGAAGGGAAAAGAAAAAATTAAAGGACGATCGATTTTCATCGAACAAAAATTAACGCGTACGAGATTCAATTTCGATTGTTTCTTGTTTTTGATTCTTTCTCCTTCCCATCTTTAACGGAGGAAAAAATATCGAAATTTACAATAAAATCGATAGTTTTTTGTTTTGCTGCTAATGAAGAAAGCAAAATTAGAAGGTGATCGATTTTCGAAGAATAAAAATCAACGAGAACGAGATTCGACTTAATTTTGATAGTTTTTCGCTTTTGATTTTCTCCCTTCTTTAATTGTGGAGGAAAAAAAACGAAATTCACAATAGAGTCGATCGTCTTTTGTTTTTGGTTCTGCTTACGATGAAAATAGAAAAAAATTAGACCATCGATTTTCGTTTAATTGAACAAATAATAACGCCAACAAAAATTCGACTTAATTTCACTGTTTTTTTTCTTGCTTTTGATTTTTTCCCCGATCGAAATTCACGATAAAATCGATCGTCTTTTGTTTTTGGTTTTGCTTCTAGTAGAAGAAAGAAAAAGAAGTTGAAAGGTTGAAACGGTCGCGGATTTGTTTTTCAAAACAAAATCGCTTATTGCTGTTTAATTGTATGTACATAACAAACACATGTTCAGATTCTAAGAACTTTATGCAGTAGAACTGCGACCGGATGGGCCTTTTCAGAAGAGTGAAAACCCCATCGCGAGTCATAAAAATTTGTAACGTTAGGCCTTACTCGAATAGCACTCCTGGTTCTCTGCCATCATAAACAAGTCAGCTTGACATTTTAGCTTTGTGTTGGTTCAGATTTTTGTAGGAATTGGTCACACTAAATTTTAGAACAAGTCAGTTATAGAAAAGGGATCCATTACGTTGCAAGTTCGCTTTGTCTGCTTAGTGTTCAAGCAAGGACCGGATACACTAAAATGTTAAATAGACACTTGTAGGTTAGGGTGATAGAGAGAGGGTCAGGAAAGTTTCAAATTGCAAAATACCACACGCTGATCCGTGGCTGACAAGCTAATTGGAGTTTTCTTAATTTATGATAGGGAACAGAAAATGGGGGAATAAGCGTGATTTTGTGCTAGAGCAGCGACTACTGGTCCGGGTTGTTTCAAAATTTGCTTGCGGAGTCCGAGGGAGGAGATTAATTGTTATTTGGGAAGAACGAAGCGCTGGAAACAAACTCTCGAGCGAACGGTTGAATCTTTTAAATTTGATTTAGGCCCGATCTTTTCATCCCCAATTAACTTTATCTGGTGATTAATGATTAATTTCCATAGTAACGATTATGATCACAATTGTTACTATGGGAATAAACCGTCAGGCAAAGTTAACTGGAGATGAAAAAACCGGGCCTTAGCGAGGTTTCTTTTAGTGCTTGCAGCCATTCTATTATTTTTCTCATATTTCTAGCTAAATCATTTTATTTCGGTACGGTTGAAAGTACAGTGTGTTAAGAGAAAGGCAATTAAACAAACAAAGCCACGAATACGTACGGATTCGCGTCGCGGGTGTACCTAAACAAGTGTGTATGTGCGGTTCTTGTGTTCATCTCGGGTATGCGGATAGGTAATTTACATTTATTTGTATTTCTTCGTCACATGGTGGTATAAATTGGTTAAGAATTATTTTAATTTACATTAATCAGTGGCTAAAGAATCTATTTTTATTTGCATTTGAGTCGAGGTTAAACCTCAACAAGTTGCATTCACATTAGTAAAATTTGTTGGTCATATATTGCATAAATTATTAAGCCAGTTGTGTGATTTAATCAACCAGAGCCAATTAACTGTTCCCTCAAATCTATTTGGAAATTCAAATACAGTGTACTCTTGGAAAATAGTTCTACCCTTTGGAGATATTCTCTGCCAAGCTGGATTTCGATTTGCACAGAGAAGTCGCCAGTTTGAATCACTGGTCTAAGACAAGTTATATCTGCCGTCGAAACCAAGTGGGCCAGCACAATCTAACCCTAGAAATCAAGGCCAAATTTATTGCTCGTTACGAATTTCGTGAATTTACGAGGCCGAACGATTTGAACCACGTATTCACAGCCGTCTTCTTAATAGAGTTTCTCTCACACTCTGTGTGTGGACCGAAGTGTGATCTTTGCCGAGAGGTTTGCAGGTTAATTAGGAGCGATTTGCCGAGAGACTAAAAGTGCCATAACCGCAAGAGCGGAGTGTCGAAAAACAGTCATTTGGGTCCATTGCGCCAACAAATTAGTTAGATAGGTTTAGCTGGCGAAAAACGACGTAGGCGTACACCCTTAAGGCGATTGGACGTAGTTAAGAAAAGATCCTACCCATTCGAGCTCAATTAATTAGTTTAGCTAGCGATAGGGTTTCCCAACACCTCCGAAAGGAGTCCCTGAAAAACTAGCGGCGATTGCTATTGATTACCTTGCAAATTGATCGCCGATGACGGCATTTTATATCACATACTTCCCCAGAACGTCTGAATAATTAATTAATTACTTCCATTAATTAAGTACACTGTAGACCCACTGTGTCACACTGTGCGTTGATTGATCGAGCAGAACGTGTCTTAGGTCCGTATTCATAAACAAAACTTACGCTATGCGTTCACCAAAACATTGCGAATATGTGTTTATGCGCTGCAAAGATGTCTTTTACGGAATATAATTCATAAACTGTTGTTAAACTCTTGTTGGTTGTGCGTCCATTACACGTGAAATGCGTATATTTCATGAATTATTATGGAGCGCATAGCGTAAGTTTTGTTTATGAATACGGGCCTTAGAGTATGATCTGAAGTGGCAAACATTAGTACCAAGACCAATCTAAGTTGAACACAGATTAATTGTTAATTTAATTTAGGAACAGAGTTCCCCAACAACTATTTGCGTGTGCACCAAGCCACCAGCTGTGTGATTCAAGTCAGTTCGGTCGCTGCGATATTCGAAAGTGAAATCCGTTAAGCTAATTCTACTGTACTTCCTAATAACCGTAATTTTGTTTCTCTGTATTGGTTTAAAAACACAAGGGTTTTTGCGCTCATTATGTCAGATCCCACAGTGGCTGGTACAAGGAGTTTTACCTTTTTTTTCCTCAATAAATAATTAATTAAATCTAACTTCCGCATTTTATTTAAACGTATTTAGTTCCTTAATCTCTCAAGTTTATTCGCAGATTTTATTTAAACGTATTTAGTTCCTTAATCTCTCAAGTTTATTCACAGACACACCAAAAGAGCTGAGTTACAACAACGTAAGGCCAGGGTTTGAATTGACGATCACGAGGTATAAATATTATACGGTTATTGCGGGTTCCGCAAGGGTTGTGTCAAAACGGAGGCCAGGTAGAGTATTTCCTTTAGCGCCGGCAGTAAATACTAGGTAGCCCGGTAGCCGGGTGTCTAGACGGGTAGGGTAGCGCATGCCGAATTGAAGTAATAAAACCTTTTGGGTGCCCCTTTTGGAAGTTCTCCGCAAGTAAAACTTTTCAGTTCAGTTCAACGAATTTATAACCGTTAGATGTGAGTCAAATGCATATGTATAAATTGACTAAAGTAGTGAGATCGCCTTAAGTGCTGTTAATTATTTTGTTTTTGTCATTTTTGTCAACTTTGTTTGATAAAGCTGTGGAAGGCATGCGTTTTAATTCAACGTAAGCGTCATTGGCGTACCGTGATTGTGAGTATGGTTTTTGATCTCAAAAAGCAAGTGATTTCGAATTCTTTTTATATTTTTCCTGTATTTATATAACATGGATTCTCTTAGTAGTTTTGTTTTATCAGGTGTTGTGACAGTCACCCTGTATTTATTTCTTTTTTTTTTTGTAAATAAGTTTTTAAAGAATCTTTCCGATTCGAGCAAATTTATCGTCGGGTTGCAGAAAAACGTGATTTTCAGCCACCGGTTTTTAGGTGACCCGCGGCTGTCGGCTCCTCCGAAATTAATTCCGCGAATGTGTGTATATTTTTAGAATCCGGCCGTTATTTATCCGTGCAGTATCTCAGTCCAATTCTTTCGATATCATGTTGCACGGGCAACTGAACATTCTGCGCGCGTTTCACGGGCGATATTTGCATAGATTGTTTGCCATTCAGACCTTTGTTCCACTTTATGCGACTCCAAAGCACCTTTATCTGTTTGCGCGCAAGGAAACGAACGTCTCTGGTTTATGTTGTTTTTATAACCGCGACGCCCGTCCACAACATCCACATCGATTCGCCTTGAAATAGAATACCGTTTGTTTTTTATTAATTTTGGGTTTTCCAATTCAGATCAAACGTATTGAAATAAAAAAAAAATAGCGCACAGAGTCTTAATCGACGGCATTCTTTTTTAATTCTATAATTCAAAATACCGTCTTACTTATGATTATGAGTTTGTGTTAGGTTGTATAAAGCTATTTGGTTGATTTGTTCTTAGATAATTAAAATAGCAAATAGTTTTAATAGTGTGTGTGTATGTTAAATATAATGTGAGCAGCGCAACTAAAAAGGCACGTGTTAATTTAACGAAAAGAAAATCGCACACATAAACGCAATCGTTTTTTGCCGCAAAATATCACGGACGTTAATTATAGCCTGTTAAAGCCTGTTAATTATAACGTACCGCCAAGAAAATGGCGATATGCATCATTTACTTCAATCATATACTTAAGCCTTAAAACAACACGCTCTGTGCGAAAGAAAACGCACGAATCGTAACAGTTCGCATATAATCAAGTAATCGGCATGCTAAATACGCGCAAGGCCTCGTAAAATGCTGCAGTTCCTGTAAAATCATTGCAGCGCAAATTGGCACTTATAATTTATTATTGATATAATACCTGAGGAGTGATTTTTCTGCGCTCGCGTTTTATTACCTGGTAATAAGCGGCGTCGGCGAAAAAATTCAGACAATGGCTTCCCTATTAATAAATTTTCCTGGAAAAAATCACTTATTCGGGCTATAAAAATCACGCAATGCGTCTGTGCGTGTTTCACGTGCGTCACACGCGATTTCGGTATTAATTTTTTTAATTAACTTTGACCTTTGTCTTACCCATGTGTTTTTTTTTTGCTTCGTTTTGCCTTTCTCTGCTACTTTGTAACGAAATTATTCAGCTAACTAATTTTTCTTGCAATCACTTTATTTCTTCTTGACCTCGTCGTCTATCAATGTGGTAAGAAGCGTAACATGTTTCCGTTCGTTTCTCTGTCTGCTTTATGCATTTCTTGGCTGTGCTCTCGTTTTATGTAAGTTATCTTTTGCTTCGTCTTTCCCTTTCTCTGCTGCTTTGCAACGAAATTATGCAGCTAACTAATTTTTTTTTGCCATCACTTTATTTCATCTTGACTTCTGTTACGATTGAAATTCCGTTACGAAAACGTGGCAACAAAGTATCGTCTACCGAGTTCGCTTGACAACCTCGCGCGATTCTTATTAGTTGAAAGCATCGCGTGATCACAGCCTTGAAAGTCATTGGATATTGCTTATGGCGTACGTGCATTTTCGGCATCTCTTCCGCCTCATTTCTCGTCGAGGTTCAGTACCGTGCTGATGTGTTTTACTCTAAGAAAGGCTTTGGCGGAATTTCACTAGTGACCACCGATCGAGTTTTGGGGTATTTTAGCCCCATGCTAAGCTTGAGCAAACTACTAATGAACTTTGAAGACGTGAGGCACTTACCCACGAATGACAGTTCAACTCGACACCACAATGGCTTTCATGATGAAGAACTGGAGAAGAAGGTTAAGAGAGAAAAGAAAACCGAAGTTGAAGGCGACTTCTTTGGATTACCAAAAGCAACAGTGGAAGAAATGACAGCAAAAGCTGAAAGTAAGCCAAAAAGGAAAAGAAAAGCTCTGAAAAAGAGAAGGAACCAATGAACAGTGGTTTGTTTGGTTTATTTGACAAAAAGAAGAAAGATACAAGAGTACCATCTTCTGAAATAGCACAAATAAATATGAGAGACGACGAAAATTTCCTGCAAGCAGAAGTTAAACGATTTGAAGACGTCAGACCAGTCCTACCACCTCGGAAAGACGAAATCGTTGGCAAGTCTTCAGCGGTACCACAACCAAAGCTCTCTGAAGAGGCAGTTCTTAATACGGCAAGTACAATAAACTTCTTAAATTCTGAAATAACGAACTTTGAAGATGTCATCCACGAATGACAGTTCAACTCGACAACACAACGGCTTTTGATGATGAAGAACTGGAGAAGAAGGTTAAGAGAGAAAATTAGTCGCCTTCAAAAGCTGGCTTCTTTGGATTATTTGGCGAAAAGGGAAAGACAGACGAAGATTTGAAACAAGAGACGCCTGAGGAAATTTTGAAGAATATTAAAGGCTCTACAAGCTTTCTTCAAAACTGGAAAAACACGTTTCGATGACGTCACAGTCAAATTTGATGAAGAGACGGCTAATAAGGAGAAGAAAACTGAAGATGAGCAGAAGAGTGGTTTTTTCGGAATTTTCAGTAGAAAAGGAGGACAAAACCAAAGACGTAAAACCAATTCATGAGGAGACGGTAAAACAAATTGAACAATCAACCAATTTCCTCCAAAATGTGACGTGATGACGTTAAACCCATCATCCAGAAAATCGATGAAACAGTGGAAGTGAGACTTATAAACCTTTTCTTTTTTTAATAGAGGTTTAGAGGATTTTCTAAAGACACCTCCGGATATATCAACTCCGGAGGCGTGTTGGATTCACCCCGGCCTATCTGGGGGCGCCTACCAACTAAACTCCTTTCCTCTTTACCCACTCTGCCAGACAGGAACCGCCTTTCGGCATTTCCTTTGTTTAGCACGTTGTCCTCATTTCTATTATTTCTTCTTCTTCGTTTTCTATCCTCTTGTATCCTCTTCTTTCCTCTCTCATCTCCTGTCCTCTCCTATCCTCTTCTTTCTTCTATTCCTCTTCCTCCCTTCTCCTTGCAGTCCTTTCACTTTGCTTTTCGTCTTCACATTTACGATACATAATCTTTCTCAGCATGTTCATTACCGCCTTCCAGGACTTTTCATCTCTGGACATTATATCTGCTACGTTCTGCCTGTTGATGCCCACCCCCGCCTCGTTCCACCGAGGAGATTCAAAGATTATGTGCTCAGGCGAGTCATCCTCTTCCATCCACGCGCATCCCGTTTGGAAATATTATTACTCTCTCCGCCAAGTATGAGTTTATCACCTTTTCTATCCCCAGGCTAACCTTGTATTTGTGGAGGGCCAACATGATTCCCCTCCACGAGGTTGAGTTGAAAGCATTTTTTACGTCCAGGGCTATCAGGACAAGTAAAAATTGTGCGAATTGTCTGACGCCATTTTGGACGCAAACGACCTGTTCTTTCTTTTATATTCAGGCTTCTGGTTCTACCTCTACTTTTACTTCTAATGTTACGCTGAGCTCTCGCTTTAGTTCTATCGTGCTGTTTTGGATTTGATTCAAGCCGAGTCGACTCCACCTTCGCTCCCGCGCTTCCAAGTCTACGTGGCCCGCCATATTTGCTGCCTTTGTCCACCAGCGTTGGGCGCAATCAGCAAGGTGGCGTTGCGACCGCCAACTTCACGTCGTAGACCTGTAAACTGACGTTATTGACTGTGCTTTGACAGTAAAGTCGTGAGTTTATTTATTTGATTTATTTTAATTTCGTATCGTTGAACAAATTTTTGCGTGCCTTTCTGGAGAGCGAATTTCAGCTGAATGCAGAGATTACATAAATGTGGATTTATTTCTTAGATTAAGTAAGTTATAACTTTAGAATTTTCGTAATTTATCTTAGTTTGAACTTTGCTTGTTGTGAACAAACACCTGTTTAACCTTATGTACCTAATTTGTATCCTGAATTTGCATTTTAGGCTATATTCTCGTTTTATGTAAGTCTGGTGTTTCTTTCCTTCTTTCCCTCTGTACTCTCCTACTTATCTATTATCACTTCAAGTAGCGACATCTTTTGATCGCTTTTTGACCTGACATTGCAAAAGTTGTCGCTACTTGAAATGTTCATTACTTTCACATCGCATTGGCGAATAACCTGGACAAGTCGGTTTGGTTTGCAGTGGAGTTCTCAAGCTACGGTTCTGCTGACGAAGGCCCAACTAGGCCTGAAACAGCTGTACAGAGCCTGCTCGGGGAATCCGCTGTAATCGAAACCGATTTGCACAAAACTTTTTTTTATCTATTATCGTTCATACATAACATATGTGGCCAAACCGTCTGTTTCCCTAACCCTTCTATTATTTTCAATTTTTTCTTGATTTGTCATTTTCCTCTGCGTCTAATAGAGAGGCAATGAGCTTCCCTTGTAGGTACAGACTTTTGGGTCACCTTTAATCTGCCAATTTTTTTTATTTAGTTTCTCAAATCTTTTTTTTTTGTTGGCTAACGTCGGTATGTAATCAATCAGTAAATAAGAGTTCTTTTACTCTTACCAGTTGCAATTTTTTGTATCCTAAGGTTATGCCTTTCGTTTTCCGTTTACCAGGTCACCCCAACGGCGTTGTTAATAATAACGGACTTCGTTGTGTTACCCCATTTTCTGTATTAATCGTTCTTCTCTTTCGCTGTGTCCTAATCATTTTTTCCTCATTACTATGAGGATTAGGGAACAGCGAAAGAAAAAGAAGAAGGTCTATGTACATACATCATGAGATTGACTGTTCACCAGGAGACGGATTAAACAAGCCCAGAAAGAAACATGGAATACTTTCCACGTTCCTTTCTGGGCTTGTTTAATCTGTCTTCTGGTGTCTATCCTGTCCTGGTGTCCTGTCTCTCATGTGTATTCATATAATTCGTACCCAACAATGCGTTTATTTAATTAACTTTAAATAATGTGATGTCTACTTTTATGAGTAGATCTTAAGAATCTGGAAACGATTTAAACTATTCTGTAACAAAGTCGAATCTAAAAATGAGCACCTCGCTCTTTTAGAGTTTCTTAAAAGAGAAAGGAACCATCCCATTGTCCTTCTCCCCAACAAACATCGGATTATTTTCAGAACCATAAAATGTTGGTCAAAATATTTTAAGTGGTGTTGGGAATGGCCTTACAGTGAGAAATTCCATTCTGCAACCACGCCAAAGAATATTAAAAGATGATTAAATGGCTTTTGCAGTTCCTTCAAATAAGAAAGAGAAAGGAACGCGTCTTCTTCTGCCACCCCCAATATCCCTTAGGCCCAAACAAGCATTAGATTATTTCCAAAACCGTAAAATTTCGGTCAAAACACTTTAAGTGGGGGTTTGGGAGTGCTCAGAATCAGAAACTAAATTGCATGTACAATTATGCCAAAGATCATTAAAAAAATGGGAAAATGAATACTTTGATGAATTCGACAAGATAACAGAGGTTGTAGATATTAATTAAGAATGTGGGTGGAAGCACGTGGATTGTGTTTGGGCAAGAGGCAAGTCAAAGGTAAATGCCCAAAGTACTCACTGCCTTCGATCCAACGAGGGTTGAAACTAATTTCAACCGACAAGAAAGTATTTTTTTTTTAATAAAGAGTTGAAGTCCACAGTAGTTTCTGGATCCATGTGAAGGTCAATGCAATGGAAACAACTCACGTTGCAAGCTAGGACTAATCCCTAAGCACCGAATTAGTGCCAAGAGCATAAAATTTTGGTTGGGGTGGAGCTGGGAGTGCTTAGAAGACGATGCATTAAAGAACATTAAAAAAAAAATGGGAAAATTAATATTTTCAGTCGAAGTTGAATGCCTAAAATATTCATCGCTTTCGATACAACAAGGGTTGAAAATGAATAAGCAAATTTCAACTGTCAAGAAAGTATTTGTAATGAAGCGTTGAAGTTCACGTTCATATTTGGAACCAACCCAACCTATCCTGATTTCCACAGGCCCAAACAATTATTTCCGAAACCGTAACGTTTGGCCAAAACAGTTCAGATGAGGTTGGGGGTGCTTAGAGACGATGCTCCCAAAAAAAACCAATAGCGTTTTTGATTGATTGTTCTAGAGCACTCTCGGAGTATCTCCATCCCTTGTTATTACATGAGGTCAAAATAAGATGAGAATACTCTGAGAGTGATCAATCGAAATCGTTGTAAATTAAACAACCACGCCAAAGGACATAAAGAAAAATGGGAAAATTAAAACTTGAAGGTCGATGAATTCGATAAGGCAGCGGAGATTGTAGACAATTCACAAATATTTGAACAAAATGCACAAAACACTCACTATTTTCGATACAACAAAATAATCAACCCTTAAATAAACTTCGACGGACTGGAAAGTGTTTTAATGAAGGGTTGAAGCTTTAATGAAGTTCACGCTAGTTTCTGGATCTTTGTGAAGAGCAACGCAATGGAAACGCTGTTGGTCCAGAGAAAAAAATAATATCGTGTTGCAGCGTGTTATCAGAAATAATATTTCAGTGTCTCCTCAAGAAATTCGATTTACCTGTAACCACAATCAATGGAATCTATTTCAGAAATTCTAAAGACATTGGAGGATTCCATTGAGAAGCATGGTCCTTAAAGATGAGGATCGTCATTTTTTTACGCCTTACTCGAGAAGCACAGTCTCCAAAAACGTGAGGTAAAGAAATTGCAATATTCCATCAAGAAACACAGTCCTCAAAGACGTGACGCAAAAATATTGAAGATTTCATCAAGAAGCACGATCGTCAAAGACGTGACGTAAAGAAATTCCAACAAGAGTCAGAGTCCTCAAAGACATAACATGAAAAAATTGAAGATTCCATCAAGAAGCACGGTTCTCAAAGACGTGACGTAAAGAAATTCCAACAAGAGTCAGAGTCCTCAAAGACATAACATGAAAAAATTGAAGATTCCATCAAGAAGCACGGTTCTCAAAGACGTGACGTAAAGAAATTCCAACAACAGGCAGAGTCCTCAAGGACATAACATAAAAATATTGAAGATTCCATCAAGAAGCACGGTTCTCAAAGATGTGACGTAAAGAAATTCCAACAAGAGGCACAGTCCTCGAAGACATAACATAATAAGTTGAAGACCCCATCAAGAAATACAGTCCTCAAAGACGTGAGGCAAAGAAACTGAAGAAGCACTGTCTTCAAAGACGTCACAGCCAAATATTTTTTGACCATCATCAAACTCCTGGTTATTTACAAATTCCATGATCTGAAGCATATCCTCTGGTTCTTTTTTTTTAGAAAGGAGGGTTGTTTTCAAGTACCAAAGGATTACAGTTGGAAGTGGAAGTTTTTTCTACAGAGCAAGATCACACTGGCTAATGTCAAAAAGTTAGAGCCAGATTATTTTGAAAAATAATTAAGTTGTTCCTTCTCAGTTAGATACTTTATTTATTAATCGTCCCTTGTAGATGTAAACTGACTTCTTTGGTGACGTAACTTCATAGACCTCGGGTCAAAGAGAAGGCAACGTGTAAGGTGATGTTTTCTTAAAACGAAGCAATCTCCTGAACCTAATCCTTCGGTATCCTTGCTGCATTTTTTACACTGCAGTGTGACTTCCTGCCATTGTCAATAAATAGCATTGTTTTATTGGAGTAGGCATAAAAGTTTCCATCTCTCAAAACAGCCAACTGGAACACAAAGCAGATGTTTCACGGTGTTTTACATGCCTTGGTAAACGCTCCTCGGCAAAAGAAGAGGAAAGAAAAAAAAAACAATTACATGAGCCAATTACGCAACACCAGCAAATAAATTAAAAGCCGCCGTGTTTGACTTGTGCATAATAAACAAGGAAACGTTTCGTTTTTTCTCTCTTGGCAAACGTATGCTTTTGCTGATTAAAACGTCCGCACTGATTACGGACGTTTTATCTCCTGCGGCGCAGACATTCCAAGTTCAATGTCAAATATGAACTGCTCTTGAAAACGCATTACGCGATAAGGAATTTTTGCTTTTACAGTTCAACGGTGCTACGCATTTCAACACAGAAATTATTCGGAATTACGTGATTACGAATGTTTACATCAGAAATAAACTAGAGAATTTTTATGGAATTTTATCTTCTAAATTACATACAGCGAGACGAACGCCATAATTAATTACACAAAGCAATATTCTGTTTACTAGGAGAAATTAAAACGAGAGTTCCTTGGGGATGTGTTATAGGACCAAGTCTTTTTTCGTTTATGTTACGCTAATGTTTTTAATTTCTATTTCATAAAAGTATGAAATAAATCAAACAACTTCTAATCTACTGGTGATATCATTTCAGTGGTGAAACCCTCCACCTCGTCTTTAATTAAACAAAGTTAGTTGAGTAATTTGATTAAAGATTAAATAAGTGCGTTGAAGATAAACATTCAAACTAATGCAAATACATACACGAAGCAATAAATAATTATCGTCGTCGGCTGGTCGGCTGTATGATGAAGCGTTCTCTGATAGCAAATGAAAAAAAAAAGTAATACTGGATGATGCATAATTATTTATTATTGCTTAAGCCTCGCTTCTAAAATATTCTTTAAGGCACGTGTATTTCACAGAAAAGTATCACGATTATACATAATTTGCACACGTTATATAACGCCGCTCACATTACGTCAGTAGGTACTAGAAAATTATTGTTTTTCCCATGTAAAACGTAATTATTTAAATTAAAAAAAAATACTTGTGGATGTGAGGAATTCACGCATAATTAAATTAACGTCGTTTAGTCAGGAACATTATATATTATAAGGATTCACTCCTTCACTTTAATGTAAAATTCATGACTGAACGTGTTATTTAGTTCCATAAAGTTTAATTAAATTACATTAGCGATTCCAGGCGGAAAAATGATGATTAGAAAGGAACCTGAATTCGCAACTATTCCGGCCCAAGGAAAAACTAATTGTTTTATGCACCACCACGTAATGTAAATCATGAGCTAATAATCTATAAATCATTATTATGTATGTAAATTATAGCACTTAGTACGGTACGTATAAATATTGAGATCATTTATTATCGTTTAATTTGTGTTTGTATTGGGGTCCGGTATAAGTAGCGCGAATGGTAAATAATCTTATAAACAAACCGACAACAAATAGCCCCGCGCTACAAAAAAGCTCAGATACTGATAATGAAAGTGATTTCCTCTGCATTGGAATAGTTACGCCGCTTTAATGAGTTACTTTGAAATACATACTTGAGAAACTAGTTTGTTAAATATAATTACAGTCCTTTTTACACAGGGCAGAACCAAAAATTCACCAGATGTACACACTTTTTATTTTGCAAATAATTTCCAAGTCACAATGCTTTTCTTTCTTTGCTAAGGAAATCTAAACATTAATTACCACATTTCAGGAGAAGTTCTGCTAACGAAAAGCTCTTACCAACTACACCTCAGCTCACGTATAATTCAAGTAATTTTGAGTTTTCCACTAATCGACGTTCCTTCGTTAGGTGTAGATTCGTTGCCTTCAAATTGGTCAGAAATTGAAGTTGAAGAAACAGTTCGGAATTCTACACAGACTGGACCTTCCAACCTCCATCAAATTTTAAAAAGGAATATGTACTTGGCAAGTTTCAAAAAGAAGAGCTTTAACTAACGACGACGTTCCTTCGTCAGCTTGCTACATTTAAATTTCGCGCTAAAATATAGTGGCGATATAACGTCTTGCAATTTCGTTTTAACACCGTTGGCGACCCTGTTGCCCCTTCTCTACATCGCTATGGGGGAAACCTGCGCGCGATGAACGCTGAACTTTCATAGGCTATAAGGCCCCATGTGACTCTCAGGCCGCCTGTCATTGGTTATCGTCGGTAATCCCTGTGCGTCGAAGCGACCACCTTCATCCTTGACCTGGTCGCGTCCTCTTCTTTGTTCGAGCTTTGTGCCGGTGTGACGTGTTTTTCGTGTGTGTTAAATTTAACGGATTTCTTGCTCATTTGGAGAAGTAAATCAATTGCGGCTTTGCTGGAATATCATTTGACACCGCCGAACAGCGATTGGAGACAGTTTTAATCTCCTTACCAAGCCTGAGGCCCCAGTTCTCTCAGATAAAATATGACGACGCATGCCAACCAACATGGCCGCTAACAAAAAAATCATTTGTTATACTTAGGCTTTTCTATTTGGGCGCAAGCTATTAGACCAGACCTTTTGGCCTAGTTCTCCGGGGGCGCTCCTGCCCATAGTCGTATCGAGACCCGATCGAGAAAACCTTATCAGCTATCTTGACGATCCGAGCGGGTCCAGTTCAGACGCTTCCTGCGGTTGATAGAGGGCATTACAATTCCCCACCGGCCTCTACACTTTGGTTGACACCGCTGACTTTGACGTACGTTAGGACTCGCAGTTTGAAGATTAGGTTTTCACTTTAATCTGACATTTTACGGACCGATCAGTTGTTAAATTTTACGTCTAGCTCGTGAGAAATAAACCGCGAGTACGAATTCCGAAGCACGAATTGCGCTGCGCTTACGTTATTTAATTTAAGCCTAAAGTAAGCAGCCAATTGTAATTGTTTCTTAACAGTGTAAAGTGTTTTCATTTCTAATTGTGTAATAAATTGTGTTAACTTTAATTACGATTTTAATTTCTACTTTCACACACACCAGTGGGTAAGATTCTCGCCTCTGATTATTCGTGTTTCATTTTTCTGCACGATCTGGTCGATTGGAGACGTCGGCCTGTCGAATTACGTTTAGTTTGTTCAAACGTCTTCTGGCGTCCCTTTATAAGTTTACCACCTTAAGTTAATCTGCCCCTTTTCCACTGTTGCTAGCTTGGGGCACAGCCAATCGTAGAATCGGCAGAAACTTGTCATCTTGAATCGTGGTAAGTAAAGGCAAGTAAATTTAATTTAAACTTTGGTGAAAAGCTAAAGATTCGTTGCCTTCAAATTCGTCAGAAAATTAAAATGAAGAACCAGTTAAGAGTTTTAAAAGACTGACCAACCAAGCTGCATCAAAACTATTCAAAATTTACAAAGACAAAGAAGACATTTAAGTGATGACAGCGTTCCTTCGTTAGTTAAACATTCGTTGTCTTCAAATTCGTCAGAAAATGAAATTGAGGAACCAGGTCAGAGTTTCGCACAGACTGACCTTCCAACCTCCATCAAGATCAGATCAAATTTTACAAAGAATACTTGGCAACTTTCAAAAAGAAGAGGTTTAAGTGATGACGACGTTCCTTCGTCAGTTAAAGATTCGTTGTCTTCAAATTCGTCAGAAAATGAAATTGAGGAACCAGATCAGAGTTCTGCATAGACTGACCTTCCAATCTCCATCAAGACCAGTTCAAATTTTATAAAGAATACTTTGCAAGTCCCAAAAAGAAGAGGATTAAGTGATGACCTTCGACAGCTAAAGATTCGTTGCCTTCAAATTCGTCAAAATTGAGGTTGAGGAACCAGTTCAGAGTTCTGCATAGACTGACCTTCCAACCTCCATCAAGACCAGATCAAATTTTACAAAGAATACTTGGCGAGTTCCAAACAGAAGAGGTTTAACTGATGACGACGTTCCTTCGTCAGCTAAAGATTCGTCGTTATCAAATTCGTCAAAAAATGAAATTGATTCAGGACTTGATTCAGCCACCCGCTTCCAGTAAGTTAAAGCGTGTTCGCAAGAAGTCGCCGTACATCGCTTCAGTAGCTCCCTCTCGTGGTTGCGACTACTACATTGATTTAGTTGGTGGAAAGGTTGGATCTTTCGATTTATTTTTAAAAAAACACTGTAGATTACAGGTCATTTTAACGTGGCGCAACCAAGCATAATTTGAACAAGCATTTAGCTTTAAATCTTTTGTGAGCGAAAAACGGATCCGTACTTCGTGTTTTCACGAAAATTCAGCCCTTTGTTTTTGGGGTTCCGTTTGACCTCGACCTATCTCACTGAGATGAGCCGGCAGTTGGGAACGCAACTAAATTTGCTCGCTCAACAAATTTGCAACCACGTACGTAGCAAAGTCATCGATTAAAATTTAGGGAAACTCACACAACCCCTTCATGATGGACCAGAAATGCTCAAGAGGTCAGAGTTGTGGACTATTTGATGGATTCAGTTCTTTTCAACATTACTGACAATTCTTCTGACTCCTTCGAGTAAGAAAATCTCCAAATCTGGCCAAAAGGGCGGTTTGTAATCACGCTGTGGAAGTAGGCGTATTTTTTTCGATGGATTTTGGTTTCAGCATGGATTAATGTCCTGGTTTTCAAGCCGCACTGCAAATCGCTTACCCACTCAAAATTATTTTCCGAAAGTTTGCTTTTATGTCCTTTGGAGCATTCTGGTGACCGGAGGCAATACAATAACCTTGACCAGTGATGTGATGATAAAAAAATGATAGGGTGAAGATCTCCCCTATTCCTACCTTCCTTTCCTTAATTCTCAAAATTTCTTTTATTTAATTCAAATTTGACCAAAGGCAAACAATGTGAGGTAATTTTTTTCGAAAATTAATTTGGATATCACGTATTTAGTTCCGTGAATACACTTTGTAAAATAGCAACATTGTTTTCAGGAAATACTTAACAAAAAGTGGAAACCATCGCCTGTGACTGATGAACAATTGATGTAAACAAGTTAAGCCCAACCAGATCCGATTCCTGTCGATTGTTCATCATCTGCTTATGACCATAAATAAGTGAGACATTAATTGCGTAGCTAAAAAGATCGTTACCTTTTTTTGCGTTGCTCCGTCGAGAGCCGTAAAGTAAACTAACTCTCCAAGCTCAAGAAAAAGAACCGCGCTCGACAATACGTGCTCTCTCCATCGAACGGATACGGCTGGCTAATCCTGACGGCGTAAAAGAAGCAAGCCGAGAACCATCGATAAATATTCCTCCGCAGGTTTATTTGCCCAGGAATATTTTCGACGGCGACCTTCGTGGTGAATTTTCAGCGAAACGCGGAGTAAACATGTTTGTTTAGAGTCTGCGGACGGGTGCCCGATAAAATTCGCAGACTTGCGTGTTTATGAGTTAATAAATCAGATTTACGCAAAAAGCTAATCTGGTACATAATTAGCTAAATTACGCCGACGTTTATGGGGGAATTAAACTCTTGCATTTTAGATACCTATGATTTATTTTCTATTAACTTATTTCATCCTCCGGCCATCAAAGTGGAATTACAAACGCGGTAAAAATTTTTGGATGAACTGATGAATTACACCAATCAACCTGTTTTTACTTCAAGTTACCATGAAGTCGTTTATTTAAAAAAAAAGCGTAATTATGGGGGTAATTATCTTATATGGCCAAGGAAACAGGAATAATTCGATCAAACCAAACCAATCGACATTTAATGAGTCACTAAAAAATCTACGTATTTACCCGGCTACGTCTTAACTCAATTTTGAAGAAATCAGCAAGGAGTTGAAATAGAAAGTTAAGGAAGGCAAGCGAAAGAAGGCAGAATACTTATCTGCGATAGGGGTACGTCAAGGTGTATCCTGAGTCCAATGCTTTTTTTTAATATTACACAAAGTCGAAGAAATTGCAAATAGAAAATCAAAATCCAAACCGACCTAATAGCAAGAGGCACATAAAGTTAAGGAAATGGGAAAAAGGTGAAGGACAAGTTCCAAATTGACCTAACAGCTAGAGACAGCAAACTGAAGAAAACCGAGGACGATTGTTCTCTAATTATCAAAGTATAGGAAGCAATTAGGGGAAATATAAAGAAGGATGCCATAACTCAACCCCATAAAACATCGAAAGACTTCCGAATACCACTGCGATACTACAGCAAACATCCATCAAAGAAAAGAAAAGCATCATTAATTTCACCTAAAAAATGGCAGACAAATGTTTTCTTGTTCTTCTTTGACCGTGAGTTCGTTTCGAAAGTTGGCTACCGTTAAGTTTGCTGCAGCCCTTAGATTCTTTAAACAAGAAATGACATCTTCGTCCTAATCCTTTCTTTCATCATAGCTTGCGTCTTTGAAGAAGCAACTGGCAAGTGGCAGAAAGCCAAGATGACATTAACGTTCTTCTTCTGCTTTGAATGCCTGTTCGTTTCGGTCAAAACTTGTTTACTACAGTTCTTAAGAAAATGGTGTTGGTCATCCTGAATCAAGTTCTTTCGTTTTTCAAACTGTCGTTGTCCTTTCTTATCCTGGCTTGCACATCTGAAGAAGCTATAGAAAGTTGAAGCTTGAATTAACAGATCTGATTCTTTTCTAACGTCTTCATTCCAATCCTTTCTTTCGTGGCTTTGAAAAAGCAACTGGCAAGTGGTAGAAAGTCAAGATGACATTAATGTTCTTCTTCTACTTTGAGTGCCTATTTGTTTCGGTTAAAACTTATTTACTCTACAGTTTAAAAAAAAATGAAGGTGGTCGTTACGTTTTTCAAACAAGAGATGTCTTCGTCGTTGCCCTTTCTCTCCCTGGCTTGCACATTTGAAGCAGCTATAGAACGTTGAAGATTCAATTAACGTTTTGGCTAAGCCCATGATGACGTCTTCGTTCTAATCCTTTCTTTCATGGCTTTGAAGAAGCAACTGGCAAACTGCAGAAAGCCAAGATGATATTAACGTCCTTCTTCTGCTTTGAGTGCCTATCCTTTTCGGTCAAAACTGGTTCTTAAAACAATGATGGTGGTTGTTACATTTTTCAAAGAAGAGATGTCTTCGTCATTGCCCTGTCTCTCTCTGACTTGCACATATGAAGCAGCTATAGAAAGTTGAAAATTGAATTAACGTCTTGGCTAACTCTGATTCTTTTCTAACGTCTTCGTTCTAATCCTTTCTTTGATAGCCTTGAAGAAGCAGCTGGCAAGCTGCAGAAATCTAACATGATATTAACATTCTTCTTCTGCTTTGAGTTGCCTATTCTTTTCGGTCAAAACTTGTTTACTATAGTTCTTAAGAAAATGGTGGTGGTCATCGTGAATCAAATTGTTTCGTTTTTCAAACAAGATTTGTCTTTGCCACCGTCCTTTCTCTCGCTGGCTTGCACATCTGAAGCAGCTACAGAAAGTTGAAGATTGAATTAACGTTTTGACTAAAGCCATGACAGATCTGATTGTTTTCAAAGTTTGCCATGTGTTTTTTTTTTGCTTCAAAAAGAGCTATTTCTTCGTCTTTGATCTTCCTTCTCAGGTGCTTCCCAAAATATCTGGTCGTCGAAGTCTTCTAGTCACAATCGCACAATGTCGTCTCTACAAAGAATACGCAGATGATTTTTAGGTTTTAGTAACCGGCTGATTCTTACTCGACTCACATAAATTGAAAAAAGAGCTACGCCTTCGTCTTTGTTCTTCCTTCCCTGGCGCTTCCCAAAATATCTAATGGCTCAAGTCTTAATCAGTCTTCTAGCCACAATCGCAATGGTAACCTTATTACCGTCTCTACAAAGAGTACCCAGGTGATGATGATGATTTCTATTATGGAGTTCTTTGCTTGAATCCTGTCATAGCATGCAGATGATGTGCCTTTAGATTGAGTACTAACCAGTCACTGATTTCTTCTCAGTTGAAGTTGGCTATTAGTCAAAGATTCGATTTGATGTTGTAATTCGTATTTCATCATCTTCGCCTAAACTCTAATGTTTGGCCTTTCTGAATCTTCCTTCAATTGACTCCCAGCTTCTTACCCTATAACTTCTTGTGGAAAGTTTAGCATTTGCCCTAAGATGATTTTGTTGCAATTCATCTGGGGGCTTTAAGGCTTTTCCTAAACTTGTTTTGGTTGGATTTCAAAAAAGCGAAAGTGCTACCTGACTGTCGCCTGAAGATTCAGGGGATTTACCTAGAGGTAAGGTTATAGGCCACGACTTTCAGCTCCAGTTTTATTATTTGTTTGGATCTAGCAGTATTGTTTGATTGATCTGAATAAGACCATTGATGTATCTAAAAGATTTCTTCAAAGAATTCATTGTAGCCTCAGTGGTTTCGTTCTATTGGGTGGAATCTTCCTTCAATAATTGGCTTCCAGCTTCTAACACTACAGCTTCTTGTAGAAACTTTGGCGTTCGCCCACCCAGATAATTTTGTTGTAATTCGTCAGGAATTTAAGGTTTTTCCTAAACTCGTTTTGGTTTGATTCCAAAAGAGAAAGAGCTTTTAGAGATACCTGACTGTGGTTCGAAGAATAAGGGAACTAACTCACCTCTAGATTATAGGCCATGATTTCCAGATTTTTATGTCAATCAGGCCAAATTCAATAAGAATAAATCAAACCACTTGAGCTTCATGAATAAGAAGATTTGGGCAAGAGCATGAAGCTTCAGTGGAAGGAAAATTGCAGAAAGAGATTAGGGGTGGTGAAGTTTACTTAATTAGACCAGAGATACATTGTCTCAAGAGGAACTAATTAGGACATACACATTTTTAAAAAACTATCTAAAGGATTGAACGAAAACATTTCTAGAATTGCTTCAAATATGTACATGTCAACTTTCCCTATTAACTAATAAGTATACATATTTATTAACGAAAGAAAAATCAATATATGCATTTAAGTGCATCTCGTAAGCAGCAGGAGTTTCCTTTTTTTTGTTTTTAGGAATAAAACACACAAACCAGTTTTCAACGATGCCGTTCTAGTACACACACACATACACGTACACATTAGTCATCTTAGGAGTTACATCCAGAAGAATGCTGTAAGATTTATGTGTAATAATTACATTCGTAATAGTAGGTGCTTCACTTGGTTCGTTAACTCCGTAAAATACGACAGCGCACGCATAGCGTTAACGCGGCGAAGCTTCGGCGCTTTCGTGTCGTCTTCTTCTTCACGGCAAAACAGAACGCGAGTTCTGTGAAGTTATTTCCCTTTTTCTAAATTCGATGCGTAACGCGTGACGAATGCCATCAGGAGTTTAGTAACGCTCTAAAAACCGTTACGCTGATAAAAGATTTTCTTTTGTGGAAAGTGATTGTACGCCAATATAAGGAAATAACTGGGATTTTTTTTGGGGACTATGGCACGTTGGTGATCTTGCCCGAAGCGATAATGAAAGGCGAAAGAGATCTTTTTCTTAAAAAAGAAGATTATACCACTACAAATACCAATAGGTATCAAATCAGAAATAATCCAAATTCATCTTTAAGTCATCCGAGTGTATGTATGCGTTGTGGAACCTATAAATGCATCTAAATCCGTGCTTTAGTTATAGGTAATTATTTTAATGTAATAGTAAATATTTTTTTTTTTTTAAGTTTGATGGAATGCTTTCGTTGATAGATTAACGTTAGCGTATCGCGTCAAATATTTTTGCAGCGATCGTGAGTAGGTAATATAAATTTTCATAGCATGGCGGAAGTAAAGTGTGGAATAGTAATTAGAATTTATGGTATAGATTAAGTTTCTTGTGCGTCATACATTAGGTATGCGTGTGCTCTGGCTTCATCAAAGCACCCGAAGGTAACGATCACAATAAGAACATAACTAACAACATGTGCAGCGAGGTGATGCATCGGACTTATGTTAATTATTACTTAATAGTCGGCGAGAAGTATTCTCGTTAGCGGATATTAATTAGTAGGGCGATAAATCACGAGTGGGAGGGGTGGGTCGATTTTCTTGCGAGCCCTGGCCGGCCGTCATTTAACACTGTCGATACAATTAGCGGGCCAGTGGCGTCGCGATGGGTAGGGACGTGAGCGTAAAGCTCGCAAAAATGAGATTGCATTTCACGCTCGAGCGGCGGCGATCGACACTAATTACCAGTGTGGGGATCGAGGCTGGCTGCGTTACCGTCGTTCGTAATCCCGGCCCCGTCACGCTCTGCACGCCTGGCTCTAATCCTCGCCGTAATGCTCCAACTACTCAGCGTCTCATCCACAAGCTCCAACATAATTCTTTGTTTGTACAGAGTTTTCAGATGCCCCGATAAAAAGAATCATTATTTAATATAGAAACGACCACCACGGGGTGAGCAATCAGGATCTATTTATCGCAGACGTAGCAAACCGGGGGGGATAATACAAACATGACTAATTCGGCTTTGTTTGAAAATTCCACGCCTGTGGTTAAGCGGGTTACGCAATGCAAAAGATAGAATAAACAAACAAACGGCTAATTCGACGTACGTACGTACATTGGAGCTTACAAAAAAAAACAGACTAACAAATAAAACTCGGTGCAGTTTAATCCTTAAGTGGAATGAAAGGTATGAAAAATAATTAGTGCTCTGGGCGAGTCTATTAATTCTACCTCTAAATTTTTGACCCTTTTTAAACAGTAAATCAAAATAAATGAAAAAGAACTGAAAACAAATTAAAAAAAAAAAAGAATTCATTTAGAATTCAAAAACTAATTCTGTCTAGCCGTGAAACAAAAGAGCCCACGTTGTTGATTTCAAACAGTTATGAATTGACACATTTACAGGGTGAGTTTTTAAGCGCCCCCATCTTCCATAGCTCATTTATAAAACGAGATCGAATTTTTTTTCTTAACAAGGACATTCTACCTATTGAGCAATGTAACCTAAAATAATTTTGATACATACAGAGTTTTATGTAAAATAATGACAGCATGCAGTAGGATTGCGACACGCTGTATAACTATAACTATATCCATATTTACAGTTGGTTCTTGTCCGATGAAATTTGTATCACAAAATCTTTTAAGCGGACACTAAATCGCGTACTATACACTTTACGTTTCTGACGAAGCTGTCGAACGACGGTGAAACGTAAAGTGCATAATGCGCGATTTAGTGTCCGCTTAAAATATTTTGTGATATAACTATATTATACTAAACTCGGCGAAGCGATAGAGTAATAAAAGGGCGTGATCTGCTACCTACCTAACTATATCAAAATAGTCGACCTTGAATAGATTGCGAAAATTTACGTTGGTGATCAACCTACCTGAAATTATGCCCAGCTCAGTGGAGATGGGAGTGGGCTACACAATAGGATCGTCGCACAGTGGGTTATTTTCAATATCTAACTGGACAAAATTAGTAACTGCTAGAACAATTGACAAATTATTAACTAATGATACATATTCGGACTCGCAATGAACTGCAGATTCCAAATATGTAAAAATATATAAGGTGTTCCATTTAAAATAAGAAAATTAAGATCACTTCCGGCAAAACCGGAAGTCCTGCGGTGCTCAATAGTGTGTCGGAAAACTCATTTTTTTGTTTAATTTATCCTTTCCAAATTTCATATAAATTGAATTAAAAATAAAAATTCTAGAAGGGTAAACACATGGCCTGGGACACTCGGTATAGTGTATTTATTGAAGGACAAAAACCATTAAAAACTTGCCGTATGACTTAATACTTAACTAATTCAAATATTTAGCTCTATATTTAGTTTTTTGTATAAGTCCTTTAAAAATTGTTGATTCCTATTAGACGTGTCAATTTGGTGCACCCTGTATATCGCGAAGCGCAAAAGTGCGCAAAATTTTCTATAGCAGGTTTAATAGAGCTATGTGTACAGCTTTAAAAAAAAAGGGTAAATAATTTGTCGCAAGTTTTCGCAAAATTATTATTTTCTTATTCAAATATTGCGATTTTATTAATGTTTATAGCTCTTTTATTATTAAAATTAATAAAATAAAATTACCTTGATCAGAAGCCATATTTAGTACCTTATTAATTTTATAAAATCAGTTTTTCCAAAATAAAATATTTAAAGTTGCTACAAACTTCTCAAAAAATGCATGCGTTTCACAGCAGTAACTTTAACGTTTAGCTAAGATCTAGTGAGCCATGCACGCGATCAATTGTTTCTGGTAACATGTAATATGAACATCTAGGTATTTAAAAACAATGAATTTTTTTAAAAATATCAAATCAAGTCAAATTTTTACATAAGTCCTACTAGATACTGAAAATAACCCACTGTGCGTCGGTAGCTTCGTTATTTAGTTGTTAATTAAGAAAGGGGAGCCATCTAGCTTTATATTTGTTCCAGGTATAAGTAATACGTGTTACCGCTAGGACTACACACGTGAACGTAGCATGTGAGTAACCCTCAAGTTTGAAATTCCACGTTTAAAAAAAAAAAACATTATCAGTCACCCTGTATATATCGAAATTATCAGTCACCCTATATATAACGAAATCTAAAAGAAAAGTATGACAATTCACGACGTTAAGTTTATCGATCGTTTTAAATGAAAGTTACGTAAACGTACGTTAATCACTTTAAATCGAAATAAAATAAAATTCGCAGAGCAAGTGTAAAGTGTAACACGTATACACCAGCAAGGATATCCTATTCAGTGGCGTACGCAGTAAGCGGTTATAGGGGTTAACCCCCCCCCCCCAAATCAACCGAGTGTTACCAGTTTATTCATTTAGTCGCTAAATTAAAAAATACATGCCAATGCATTTTATATGGACAAACAAAATTTTTTGGTCGTCGAATGTTATTTAAAAATCGTCCAATTTGGCAACACTGACGCGACCAGTCACTGCATTCGGGTTCGACCATAAAAGCACAGTCTATACAGTCTTGTCACTGGCGCTAGTTTCGCGTACAAAATTCTTGGAAACTCGGGGAAGAACCGCAGTAGTCTCGCTGCTTCTATTCGTAGTTTGGTTTACCGGCTTGGTTCGGGCACGTTCGGGCAACTGCAAACACTGCAAGATTTTAAATTTAAATTGTTTGCGCCACGTAAGAATCAACGCACGGAAGAATGCGCAGTGGTTGCATTGAAGACACAAAGATCAAAGGTACCGACGCCAAGTGAACAGACTGTGTAGACTGTGATAAAAGTATAAAAGATACAGACGAAGAACACCGATGTTTTGTTTGGAAGCATGATGTGCAGGTCCAGGGGGGTGCAGGATTCGGTGCGAAAGTGAACCTTATGTACCCCCTCACCTGATTGGTTCCTTCCACCTAACAAGATCTAACCCACCACATGCAATATCGAGTCTATTATATTTCGACGTCGTTGGTCACTGCACACAATATTGGTACTTGAACATGCGCGAAATATGACCCAACCCAACCCCTCCCATTCACCAAACCTGCATACGCCACTGATCCTATTTGGTTTAAATAGGTGATGTACAAGTTATAAACACCTGTCAGTTTGACAGTAGGAGGCGGTTATTAATTTTCTTTATGCAAATTATGACATCTTCTTAAGGAACCGTGACTGGAAATATACAATTACAAAATTTTCAAGCCCCTTAATTACTCATTATGCAGCGTAATTGATGATTAACCGAAGTAAAAAATGAAAAGTGTACGATACCGCTCGACGTTAAGTCCGGTCGTCTGATGCCATAAAACACGACATTTACATCGAAGTCTCGAGAGAGGGCTTTGATCCTACATGCACGTCCGAACTTTCGCGGTGTTTGATGGTAGTAGAACTAGATGACTCTCGTACGGCTTCTTTTCTGTTTACTGCCTATCTCCTGCTACCATTTGCCTCGCATAAAGTGAAACTGCTCCGTATGACGTGAAACTGCCTCGTACACCGTGAAACTGCCCCGTACAACGTGAAACTGCCCCGTACAACGTGCTAAAGAAAGAAACGTGACGATAAGTTTGACAAATTCAAAGTTGAATCGGAAGACTTGCCCCTTGTTTAAAAATAAGGGCCCATCAAAACTCGTGACACATCCGTTTGATTGTGTGATAGAACTTGGAGTTCGTGACGTGAGTTTTATCTGCTACTTAAGCCTTGGCGATATTCCAATCAACTTTCTTGAGTGTATAAAATCCCTGTTGACTGCTAGGTGGTCGAATTCGACACGAATCACATAAATTAGCTTTTACAGCAAACGAAAATGACCTACACTCAGGAATGTCACGAACACCAAGATGGCGATTTTAATATCAATTTTTATTTTCGAATCAACAAACAAACGCCAACACGTTTCCTTTTGTTCCAAAACCGAAATTAACTAATCTACACGCACGAGAAATGAAACAAAATGGTAGCCCTTAGAGTTTGAATTCAGAATAGAGCGATCAGTGAAGCCAAAATAGAACTTTAGAGTTTATCAAATAGACCATTAAATGAAGACAAAATTTTAACATTCCCTAAAATAAAATCGTTAAAGCGAAATCCAACCGTAACATCAGAATAACGACATTGGGGTTGGTCGCAAGACCTGAACGAGCGACACATCAAACCCAACAAAAAAAGTTTATAACAAAGATCGGTTGGTGTCCTCGCTCTACGACGTTCCTGCACAAATAAATAGCATGAAATTTTGAGATATAAATTTAAGCGATAGTTTTCTAATAACATATTTCTTGGTTGACCTCCCACAAATTGAACTCTATGTATACATACATAATCTGCTTGGCCCATTTCATCTTCAACAAAATACGTTGAAGGCTTTCCTCTTAAAATCATCGACTTGATCGTGGTCTTCAATGGCTTTACATTTACAAGTACGTGTTTTGTTCTACCCTGTTGATCTTAAGACATGTTAAATCGCCTTCCGACTTCTTGAATTGGCGAAAAATCTGTACCTTCAGCTTTCAGAGGTGAAAGAAGGAAGCAATTAGGAAAACGATTCCTATAAGGCGAAAGGCACAGCTTCTATAATTTTTTTTTGCACAGTGAACCTAATCGGTTCATAAAAAATGTTCACGAAAATTTTATACGTGCAACAGTAATGGACTGGAGTGTATGATGCTGATATAACAGATAGAGTGCCAATAAAATTATTATTAAGAAGAGAAAGGCCCTGGAAAAGAAAGAATAGTTAAATATATTATAAGAAATTCTTAGATATACTTAAACAGAAAGTGAAAGCGAGATGCAGAAGAAAATGTAAGACTTTCAAAAATAGGAATCCAAGAGAAAGTGGAAATCCACAAAGGGATAAAAAAAAATTTTAATAAAGAAGATTCCTACAAGATTTCTTTTCGTTTATGAACCGTCCTAAGCTCCATAACTTGTTCAAAAAATACAAAATTCATTTTCTCTAACTACTTTTTTTTACCAAAACAAGATCGATAACACACTTGTAATTGTAACCCAACCAACCGAGTACCAAATTCGTTGACACGAGGTTCATCCAACTTGGCAGAGACGACGAAGTTTATTTTGATTGTATTTTCCCAGTTCTGGAAAGAAATATGTAAAGTGAAATGTTTTTGAGAGTGCAATAAAATTGCTTTGCAGATTGTTTAAGAAAGCCAAAGTCGTCCCGCTTTCTAAATGCGAAGATAAAACAAAATTGATAACTACGTCCTTATTACCAGTATTTTCAAAAATTATTGAAAAAGTATTGACTATGCAAAGAATAAAATTCTTTGAAGAAACTGTTCTTTTTGTTAGTAACCAATACGGTTTTAGGAAAAACCGTACCTAATACAACTGATGCCTTGTTGCATTTTATAAATCGATTTGAAAAAGGTGAACACTCGTTGTCCATTTTCTGTGACCCAAGTAAGGCGTTTGATTGCGTTTCTCTTTCAATTTTATTTGATAAACTCAAGCATTATAACTTCGATACTAATGGTATTAATTTAGTTAAATCATACCTACCTGATAGAAAACAACAAGTCTACTTAAATGGAAGTTTATCTGACGAAGCAACAATAACTGTTGTGTTCCGCAAGGCTCCAATTTGCGACCTCTGCTTTTTCTGATTTATTTCAATGATTTTTGATTGTGTTGTTTGCAACAATAAAAATACAATACAATACAAAACTCATTCAATCTTTAATCATCATCCCTATTTACATAGTGCCTTGTTCTATTATAAGAAATATTAATTTAGAAGCTCCATTCTCTCTGTGTATTATTATAAAATGAAAAATTGATTAATTCACACAGTTTTTATTATTTTATTTTATTACAAAGCGACGTTGACTTTATTATTTATGAAATAAAAAATTAAATAGTTTAATTGTATTTATTATTGGCAACGTTGGCAACGTTAGTATACATGTTATTTTGGTGGTCTGCGTGGACGCCTCTGCGTTTAGGTCGGATGTTGAAAATAAAAACTAAAAAAAAAAAAAAAAAACTCGTAACGTAATTCCCCTTGTAGAAGTAGAACTAGTTTCGGACGGCCTGTCTGGGGGGCACACGGTGTGACCGAACACTTCCTTGATCTAACAAAAAAAGGCCGCTGGTCCTACTCTCGCAAGTGCATGGGATTTCAAGCGTGAAATGGCATATTCACCCCGCCAGTGGCGCACACGCAGCATTTAATGGGTGCCATGAACTCCGCAGTCACAATGCAAATAGGACGTAGCCGCGTAGGTTCGCATAGTTAATGCACGGAGATCACCATTACACATTTATGCGCATGTAGAATGTCGCTATTATATCGCAGGAAGATTCTGCATCTACCTAACTCGTAAACATCCGATAAACCATAATATCGCGGCGTTGCCACTTTAAATAATGCAGTCAGTCAGGGCACGGGAACTTTCTAATCCGGACAGCTGAGAGGCCGTGTACACATTTTATAATTCATTCATAAAAGGCATGACATGCAGTAATGCGTAGTAAACTTTTTTGTTCCCGCTCGTTTTATTTGAGTTTCTTCTTCTTCTTCCTCCTAAACTTTATGCTGCTTGCTGCTGCTGATGCAAGAAACCGATCACGGGATCCCACTTTAGCAAGCATGAACAATGCGGAATGTTGCACTGTAAGGGTAATTAGGCGGTAATAAGGAAAGTGTTGTAATAACTGGACGCTTTTTGAAATTATTGCAGACTGTTATCTTTATATCCTTAGTTTTCTGTTTATTATTTACTCATTAAAAACAGGCAAGTTATTCTTAGCACAACAGATTTCTTCATACTTGTACAGCTCCTAAATATTTCTATGGGTAGAAAAGAGGCTACAAAATTCATTGATACAACATTATAATTATGTAGATACATCTTATTTGTATTGGCTGTAAGGGTAGAGCACGCCACTGGCTCAATCATGTTGTTATCGTTTCTGTAAATTAATTTAAAGAAATTGTTGCGTTCACTTTGTTTCAAAACATAAACATTTTTTGTACGTACAATTAATTACATGATTACTTTGTAACTTCGAGGTTGTGGAAATTTAAAACACTATCAATTTCGCCAGATAATTTTTAAAAAGAATCGTGATAAGAAGAATTAAAACCATCAATTTATGGTGAATAAATAATTAACCATTTAACTTTCGTTTGAACTTATAATAACGGTTCTACCATCGATGCTATTCACTCCGTGACACTCCGTGCTTACCTGCTCGTCCGCTTGCTCGTAATAGCGACTACAATTGGGAGACATTAATTTTGCACATCACCGTACGTCAAAGTCAAATTAAAGTAGTGGTACCATCGCCTTAAGTGCGATTAATTATTTTGTGTTTGTTACTTTATTAGCGATTTTAAATTTTATGAGTCTTCTGCAATAAATAATTAAACGATTTTTTAAATATACCAATTGAATTATATCGCAACAAGAATTAAGACTATTAACTACTGTAACACGCCGACGTGTCACCTTGTTTGTTGACTTTTACGGACAACTAAATAACCAATAAAACTGTCCAAACAAAAACAAATTAAATTTATTGCCAAATTAAATAACCGGACCGAACGGAACCGGCAGTTTACCTGAATTCCCAAGAAGGGTCACCCGAAATTTTATTACCGCAATTGGGCATGCACTCCCTATCTGTCTACGGCTACAGGTCTGCTACTTAAGATTTATGGCCGGCGTTAGGACTATTCCTACTTATTTGTTACGGTTGAACGACCCTTGCGGGGAATCCGCAATAAAATAATAATACGTCTAATACGGCTCGTGATCGCTGCAAATCTGGACTTACGTTGTTGTAACTCAGCTCTTTTTGGTGCGTCGGCGAATAACTCGAGAGATCAAAGGAACTAATTACGCCCCTTTCCAGCGGTGACTCTAGATGCGGAAGCTCCCTGCTGGGATGCGAATTCACGGAGGAGGTGTCCTCGAATGTCCACCTTCGTACTTCGCATGACAATCCCCAGGTGGATATTAGCATACCTTGCCTTCTGAGCGTACGTTCTCAGAGTCATTGGCGCCACTGACTTCCACAGTGTTTGCTACACTGGCCACAGCCCAGTCAACACCAAATCATGACCTTTCTTAGAAAGCACAATGTAATCACCTGGTCAGGTATACAACTAGTTGTTTCTCCGACATTTACTACTCACGCCTCTGCAGTTAGCGGATACGGTCAAATGTCGTGTGCGGGTGGAATGTTCCCCTACTCTCTCCCATATATAGGCGAATAAAGAGCGATCATCCTTACTCTCTCTCCGAGCCATCAGCGGACATCACGTGATTGGCACCTTACTCTACCTCAGAGTGTCATCTAACGTCGTCAACGCAGACTCAATTAACCTGCAAAAATCTCGGCCACACAGTTCGGTTTACACTACAGGGTGAGAGAAACTTTGTTAAGAAGATGGCTATCGGCCTCGTAATTACGGAATTCGTAACTACGCACACCACTTCCGCGTATCCGCGATCCGCACACACGCACTTCGCGCACTCTGATTTAGACACACTCGCGACGCGACTCCGAACGTATTCGTGGTTTTGTTTAATTGCCCTTTCTATTAACACACTGTATTTAACCGTACCGAAATAAATGATTTAGCTAGAAAATGAGAAATGACTGCAAGCACTAAAGAAACCCGCTAAGTCAATATTAAAATTGAATTCGACCGTTCGCTCGAGAGATCGAATCCTGTCTCTCTGTTCTTCGCGCTTCTGTCTTCCCAAGTAAAAATTAACCCAACCCCCTCGGACGTCGCAAGATAAATTTTGAACAACCTCGCCCAATGATAATCGCTGCTTCTAGCTCCAACTCACGCCCTGCACATTTTCTTGTACACATTCATAAATTACGCAGCCCCAATTAGCTTGTCCTACAGCCTCGCGATGGTCTCTCATCATCTGCAACTACTTAACTCTACAAGTGACCGGGCTGAAATTTTAATACAAACGTGCTCGTGTTTTACGGATACATTGAAAATGTGTAAACTTTCTTAAATTCTAAACTTGATAAATTATACAACGACAACATTCAAATCTACTGATTAATGAATAGATACTAGGTATCTATTTTTTTTAATTAGAGCAAGAATAGGTTGCGTACAATTTTATTAATTGAAACGTAGTTACAGGAACACTTTCACGATAACAGATTCAAAGTGTTGCTGCCTGAGAAGGTATACTCGTAAGTACAAAAATATTGTAAGGCTTGTACATATATGAGTAACAGGTCTTTAGTTTTCACATACTTTTTTACTTCATTTTTACGTAAACGAAAGGGGCAATTAATTAAAAAAAAATCACTGACCATGTGTCTGTATGATTCAATGATATTCAAATAATTCAAACTCACCTATTTTGTAAATAGGATTAATTAATCAAAATTTTCTTCTTTTTCTTTGTATACATTCCGGTGATAAGGCAAACCAAGTAGGTACTATCTAGAATGTCAATCTCTTTCAGCTGGTGAACAAGTTTACGTTGCGTTTCGAAAGAAAAGATTTTTACAAGAAAACGTAAATGAACAAAAAAAATGAGTTGGAATTTGCTTTGGCAGCAAAGTATTGTACACGAAGCATAAATAGAACTAATAGCTGGTCAGCGAGAAAGCGCAGAAGAAACTGGTATCTCGCTCTCTCTCTCTCTCTCTGTCTCTTCATAGTACACACTTATTAACGCCAAATTAAACGAGAAAGACGATTAACGTAAATATTGAATGCGTAACTCGTTCCATGGAGAGCAAGTTATTGTGCCCGTCACGAAATACTATTCACTACGTGCCAGCCGGTTTACTCTCCTCTAAGATTGTTTAATCGTACGCCGAAGAGATTCTGAGGATTACAAAGGAGACAATCTGAAGTAAGTCCGAGTTTTTTGGGCTAATTATTTTCTGACAATGAACTTCAGTATTTTGGGTTTTCCCCCCCGCTTTTATCGTTTTACTAAAAGTAGAAAAAAATTGGAACGGTTATCTGTATCAAGCGTTTAATACGTTTTGGTATAGGTAATTATCATGTGGTTTCAATAGATCCGTATAACGAACAGGTAAAATGGAGAGAAACAATCAAGCCAATAAAACCAACAAGCAAACTCAGAAGAAAAAGAATAGCTTAAAATAGCTTTTAATAAATTGGCAGGATCTGTCAAAATCAAGAAGCGAGAGAGTGTGGATGAGGACGATATAGACAGTTAAGGAATTATGTAAATTAAAATTGACACGGAGTTAAAATACAGCGCCTTCAAAAATAACTGAAAGTCACGTGACTGGATTATATGAGCAACCAGGCTGGATTATATGAGCAACACTACTTACTCAGACATAATTACTCAGCCTTAAATAATTAGGATAACCTAAAAGTATTGACGCAAATTTAGGAAGAAATAAGAGTCTTCAGTTATGATTTTCCTCATAATATTTTTTAGTGTTAAAACCCAATTTATTATTTACTACACTCTGATGATTGTAAAGGCTCGGCGTCCTTTTCTTGTTTTACTTCGCGAAAAATCATCAGCATATAAAAGGTAAGGTCGCCGATAAACAATAAAAACAGTAAAGGACCTAGGTTACTACCTTAAGGTATCCCAGAAGTTTTTTTTTTAATAGAGGTTTGAAGAATCTTCATAGACATTTTTCGCGGTAATCCAAGCGTAAGACGTATTGGATTCACCTTCATGGTTCTTCAACAGGGGCGCCTACTAACTAAATTCCATATCCTCTTTCCAAGCTACTGATTTCTGGCATCTGTCGTGAGGTATTTCGTACTGTCTCTTTTTTTCCCAATTCTGATTTTTATCGGCTAAATAAATCTTTTTCTTTTGTAGCTTTAGTTCTTATAATGTTCCTTAACATGCTCATTACATTGTTCCACTGTATTTCATTCTGTAGTAGTAGTAGCACTGTTTCGTTTTCTTTTGCAATGTTTGTTCCGCTTTTCCGTCTGGCTTCCTGCCTGTACTCTTCCCATCTTACGCAGTCGAAGACTGTATATTCTGGGGTGTCTGCTAAGCCACAATACCAGCAAGAATCGTTTTGAGTTTACCTCATCTTGTGCAGATAGCTGGCGAAGACACCGTGTCCCGTTATCCCCTGGGTGGTGAAGTGATCTACGTCTCCAAATTTTCTGCCACGTCATTTATGTAGATCTTTAATGAATGACTCGATAGGAGTCCCAGGATGATAACCATTTGCCCATTATTTCTTCTTCGGTGGCCGCAGTGGGCATCCCCAGATAATATCGTTTCCACCTTGCCTCTGCTACTAGCTTTATGGGTGGAACAGCTGCGATCTCCAGAATAGCCTCACTGGCGACAGTTCTGTAAGCAGAGGTTATCCATTTTTCTGTTAATGGATTCTAGCAGACCCTCCTGTACGTGGAACTCATGGCTCCTGCTAGCAACCGCCGCTTCTCTTTTGGCTGGGACCTCCAATGTTTGGAGGGCTTCATTAGCGTTTTGTTGGCTTTGTCAAATGTTTTCTTTACGTACGTTGTCATCCTGAGACCTTGATCGAGGTAGACTCCTAGGTACTTCAGCTCGTTTTTGCTTTGTATTGCATTATCTTCTATTAGCGTCATGTTTTCTAATTTTCTGGGTCCTGCCCGAACGATGAGCTCTGTTTTGGCAGTAGCTAGTTTCAAGTTGTGGCTATGTAGCCAGTTTTGTACCCTGCTCGTGCTCATGGCATATAGGGGCTTATCTTCTAGGGCAGTTGTATTTTTTGCCGTTATAATTATTGCCAGGTTATCGGCGTATGCGATCGTAGTTATCCCCCTGACCCAATTTCATGTGTAGTAGGTCGTTGTATAGTATGTTCCACAAGACTGAACCCTGTGGAACCTCACATGTAGTTTGTTTTTCCTCACCCAGTTGTGTGATGGCTTTCCGTTTCGTAAGCTAGGACTGTATCATGTGCGATGATATTCGCGTTTCTAAGAGCGCCTACAATATGCTTCCACGATGCTGAGTTGAACGCATTTTCAACGTCCAACGTCCAATTAGGCAGAATTGATAGGCGACCTTTCTAGTTTCACTAACTACTTCAGTCACCTTGTCCAGGGCATTTACCAGATCCGAAGCCAAACTGATGTTCGTTTAGGATGCACTTTGCATCCAGTTCTTCAGCCAGGCGTTGCTTGATTAGGGTCTCCAGCATTTTTGAGGCCACATCTAGAAGACAAATGGGTCTATATGTTAGCTGGCCGTTGGGAGACTTTTTAGGTTTTTCCACCAGTACCAGCGTCGCCTTTTTCCAGCTGTTCGGGAAGACGCCGGCCTTCAGGCATTACCTGTTTAGTTTGGCTAAACTTTAATAGCTTCTGGGGGTTACATTGTTAGGTCCAGGGGATTTCTTGTTTTTAATCCTATCAATCGCCTATTCTATATCGGATGTGGTAAATGGATTTACTTCTTCTGGTATTTCCATTTCAGGCCAGCTGGTGATGGGTCTGTCCCAGAAGTTGGTGTGAAAAAATCAAACCCTGGCTCCTTTACATGTTACGAATGGTTGAATACAATATTTATTAATAATATTATAAAGTAATTTTGTACGTGGTTATTTTGCTTACTTTTGAAAATATGGTTTTATTGACACTTAGGCCCAGTTTAAATTTAAGCTAAAGCTTAAACCCATAACTACGTTTATTGCAACAATTGTTGTTAAGGGTTTAAGCTTTGGCTTAAAGTTAAGCTGGAGTTGTACAACTGGGCCTAATTGTTATTATACAGGTACAGGACTTCTGTTATTAGAAATTCTATTGTCTGGTTGGGTTATCTTTAATATACGTATGCTAGTAGAAACTACAGCGAAATGATTTATGTAAACATTCTTAAAATCAGTTAAAGAAGAGTATGCATTACAGAACATTGTATGGAGCTAAATTATTTAAACGATCACAGTGTTACTTGAAATGGTATTCTGAATAAACACAACAAAACAATGCTCACGAAGGTGTGAAATGACTCTAAAGTACATTTCATTACTAATAAAAAGTAGATAGAAATCGCCTTGCTATGAATACATATACACGTGGGAGAAGACTTAAGTATGTGCCGCTGCTTATTTTTTATTTTTCGCAGCAAATGAAAGAAACTAAAGGCGTTAATTTTTTTCTGGAAATAACTCACATAATAATTTTCACACATTATGTTACGTGGTTAATTAATTGTATTATCAGAGCGAGGACTTTTTACGGCGCACATCACCTTTAGATTTTTAAATTAATTTAATTCTTAACAACGATCGTATGATTTCGTTTAGTTTAAAAACTGAAACTTCATTTCTTTTGGAGGGGGGGGGCGGGAGGTTCTCAAAATAATTCAGTACCTACGTCATTTGCGAATTAAATGAGCATGAGGGACCTAAGTGAAGAGGAAGAGAACTTTCGCTGTGATTTACTCATGCAGTTGAATGTAATTAACTCGGCGTTTAATGAAAATAAACAATTATTAGGTTATTACTTTTAGATTTCATAGAGGCCAATAAAATGAGTGCATAAAAGCGTTCAAGCAGAGCACATCCAAATGTTTTACCGTGAGTCTAACGGTGCATTTGCCGGCAATTATTTGTGGTGCTGCCGACGACGTAGGTTTTCCCACTTCTTCGAGACTTTCAAAATCGTTCGCTGCGAGAGGAAACGTATGGAAATTCCGGTAAAAGTGCTGACAAACTTTTTCGAGATCGCCTTGTCCATCACCGTGAACCGTAATAATTCATTTCGTTCGGATTAACGGCTCGGCTTTTTTTTCTGCGCACGGACTTCCATTACTTTGAATTGTAAATCCAATTATATTTGAAACAATATAGTGAAAAGCACCAAGTCGAAGCAGTCGACGTTCCGCGCGCTTTCTAGCCTGCCCGACAAAAAGCTTCTCACCACACACGTGGGCAGGTTTTTGAAACGCGCCACCGAGAATCCGGACCGTTAAAGTTACGTTAATCACACAGGTGACAAAAAATTATCGCCATTGGATTCTTGAAGAAAATAATAAAAACCTCTAACACCTATAAAATTGATGGATGCGTTTAATAGAACTGAAAACCCCAAATCGATTCTACAATTGGTTAAAATGATATTGCAGAATATGAACGTGCTGTAAAAGTTAATGTAAAAAATTCCTCGAGGAGACCCATTATTATTAAATACAGTATTAGAAAACGTAATAAAAGAAATATATTATATATATATTTCCAACAATTATGAAGAACGGACGTGAACCAGCTACAAGAAGAATCCAACGTCCAGAAGAACTTCAAAACATTTTAAAGGAATGTCTTCCAAACCAGCCAATAATACTTCATACATCAAAACAACCTTCTGGAAGGTCAAAACACTTCAAGGGTCATATACATACAATACTGAGTCTATAAATCTAAAAGAAACACCAAAAATAAGAATAAAAGGTCAAAACTAGTTTAATCCTTACCAAAAACAAATCAATTAAAAACGTGTTAAAGATCAAGAAATGAAGATGGTATTCTTATCCATATTCCGGATGAAGAGGTCGCCTGGGTTCAAGAATTACAAGATGCCATGAGTAGGACAGAGCTTTGTCAATTCCTAAGTAAGGTCCAGAAGAAACCCAGACATCCATTGACGGCAAGAAACTGGCCAATACGTGCTCCCTAAAACCATCGCAACAGGAGACTAGTCTACTTGGAGGATGGAAGGCGAATCCGAGTAAAAATATCCATTGCAGCAGACATGCAGGTCAGTTATGAAGAACTATTAAAAATACGTTTAAAATTAGTAAATATGTAGTCAAAAGTGATAAAGGACAATGAAAAACAGGCAAGTGGGTAGAGCACCGCCCTCAAAACAATTAATTAACGCTCTGGTGACGAAGTAGAAGAAGTTCGGCTCACTACACGCACCGTTATTAATCAGGTTAGCTAGCGATAGGGTTAAACCACCACCTCCCAAGGGAGTCCCTGAAAAACAGGTGATTGCTACTGATTTCCTTACTTTGCAAATTGATCGCTGAAGGCGGCATTTGTATCACACACTTCTCTAAACCATCTGATTAATCCATTAATTAGCTCCATTAATTAAGTGCACTGTAGTCCCACTGAGACACTTTACGCGTTGGTTTATTAAACAGCACAAGTCTTTGAGTACGATCAGAAGTGACGAACACTGTAGCAAGACTCGAGTTAGTAGATCGCGCCGATATTCGAAAGTGTAATCTAATAAACGAGTTATACTCTATTTTCTGAAAATCGTAATTTTTGTTTATTTGTATTTATTTCAAACGCAAGGGTTTTTCACTCACGATCTCCGATCTCACAGAGGCGGACATCAGGAGTTTTTCCCATTTTTTTTTCTTTTTTTTTCAATAAATAATTAATTAAAGTTAATTGTTGAGTTTTATTCAAAGTGTCTAATTCCTTGTCCTGGAGAATTATTTTACTGCTCGTACCATCACGACGTAGTTTCCTGTTCACGACGATCACGTAAGCCCTAATTAAAGGTATTATTCTTTATAGGGTGTTCTCCGGAGGGTCGTTCAACTGTAGACAGAAAATTTAGGGCAGTAGATTAACTCGTAGACGGCCGTAGTAGACACAATGGCCAGGTAGCAGTCTGACCGTAGTATAGATAATATTACCGACCAGCAGTGCGACCTTTCGGAAGCCACGGGACAGTTATTTCAATTGGCCATAAATCTCAAGTGGGTTTGTTGGTACATTTTCATTACTTGTTTACTCGTAAGTAATAATCAATAAGCAAATCTAATTGGTGGACGCGTCACACTTTACAAAAAAGTTTGAACATCTTATACTGACGAGTATACATATTTAAAAATTGTATACACATACCTAATTCCTATTCTAAATAAAGGTACTTGCATATGCATAACACAGAATTAATATAATTAAAATAAATATGCATAAATATAATTATAGTTATTATCTTTCACTCTAACATTTCTTGTAATTCACGATTATAATAAATTGATCAGGCACTTCATTTTGAAACCAGTTTGGGGGACTTTGGGGCCTGTATTTTTTTATTTGGTGACTTAAAAGTAGGTTCTTTATTTTAAAAACTTTAACAGAAAAATAGTATTTCTCAATAACAATTAAAGTTGATATAATACTTAATACAATTTAAAAATATTCTAATATTTCGTTAATTTCGATCACAGTATGTGTGCGCTTATTCTCTTTACCTGTTGAGGCTGGCGAGTTATCATTCTCAAAGTCTTTTTATTTGAAATTAAAAAAAAATAATTAAAAAGATTAATTTTATTAGTAAATAATTTCGCGGAATCAATCGCCGTCAGTTTTCGAATTCTCGTGATCGATCAGAATTTTAAATTTCATTTGCTTCCGCGAATTCGGTTAATCATTTTTTCTCGATCGCTTGTTTGAATCCAGTTATTTTACGCTGTCGATTTGAAATATGAAATTTATATTGAAATAATTACCGCTACACGCAGTTCACCGACAACAGTTTAATTTAAATCGTTATTTAGAGCAGCCAATTAAATAAAGGCGGTGCCAACCTAAAATGTAGTTTAAAAATTTGCTGCAAGTCCATTTTGACCCTGGTGAGGACCTCTTCAGCTATTTACGCCAAGTAATAAATTACTGCTTACAGTAATCGTAATAGTTTTAAATCACCTGCAACACACTTGTTATTTCCTACCTTACACGAGCCCTTATCTTTAACATTCGCTAAATCATCTAGATGGATTTCATTATGACGACCGACGCGACGTTGGTTTGCGATTTAAAGATGAAGTGGTTACAAGTCTTTACGTGTCAGAGTATGTAAGGATATTTCACGTTCGATTGCTTTGATTAACATCTTAATAATACTTTTAAATTTGAAGGTTTCTGTAGTAACTCCCATTACTTTAGAACTTACGAAAAGAATGCATTCTATGTATTTAAAGAAAGTGTTTATTCCCATTCTATTTACTTCTTCGCAAATAAACACAACATTGTTCGTAAAATACTTTTCAAAACGCATCAACGAAGCGCCGTTTTCGCTCAAAAAGTTTCACGAGGGGGCGTTCGGGTAGAATTCGCAAAAAAAATTTAATTAACGTCGACATTTTTCATACGCTTTGGGGCCGCTAATAGGACGGAAAATACAGTCGCGATTTTTTTTTGCGAATAATTGGGGGATTTGTAAACTTGTTTCGCTTTTCAATTGCCGGATGGCGACACAGCTATTTCTGGCCGGGCGCTAAAAACCACCGCCCGCCGCCCAGCCGTTTGCTGATAGACTTCGATGATTGTGCATCCACATTCAATTCATCGACTGCAGTTTGCTTGTTTATTTTTCAGTGTTACGTTCGTCCTAATTATTTAATTTTAGAGTTCCACCGGTCGTTTCCAATTTTTTTTTACAACAACGTACGAAAAAAATACAATACCTACCATTACAATTGTACGTGAGGCAAAACTCTTTGATACTTTGTAACACATTTGATCAGTGGATCCTTTCGTATTGTTGTAATTTTGCGACCGAGATTAAAGTGAAACACGATTACTATTAATTAACTTTACTGAAAGTAATGTAACTGGTATGTACAGTATGTTTCCGATAGATGACACGTGTTGTTCGTCAGAAGTGAAAAACTAATCTCTGCGGGAAGGAACACTTATAGTTTCATAATTAATGAGTGTATTTACATAATCAGTGCTACCTACCTAACTATATCAAAATAGTCAACCTTGAATAGATTGCGAAAATTGGAGGAAACTCCCTTACGTTGGTGAACAACCTACCTGAAATTATACCCAGCTTAGTGGAGATGGGAGTGGGCTATACAACAGGATCGTCGGTAGCTCGTTATCTAGTCGTTAATTAAGAAAGGGGCGCCACCTAGCGTTATATTTATTCCAGGAATAAGTAATACGTGTTACCGCTAGAACTACACGCGTGGATGTAGCATATAAGTAACCCTCAAGTTTGAAATTCCGCGTTTAAAAAAATTATTTTTATAAGTCACTCTGTATATATCGAAATTATCAGCTACCCTATATATAACGAAATCTAAAAGAAAAGTATGACAATTCACGACATCAAGTTTATTGATCGTTTTAAATGAAAATTACGTAAATGTACGTTAATCACTCTAGTTCGAAATAAAATTAAAATTCACAGAGCAAGTGTAACAACACGGTAGCTCGTTATCTAGTCGTTAATTAAGAAAGGAGCGCCACTTAGCGTTATATTTATTTCAGGTATAAGTAATACGTGTTACCGCTAGGACTACACACGTGTATGTAGCATATGAGTAACCCTCAAGTTTGAAATTCCATGTTTAAAAAAATATTTTTATCAGTCACCCTGTATATATCGAAATAATCAGCCACCCTATATATAACGAAATCTAAAAGAAAAGTATGACAATTCACGACATCAAGTTTATTGACCGTTTTAAATGAAAATTACGTAAATGTACGTTAATCACTCTAGTTCGAAATAAAATTAAAATTCACAGAGCAAGTGTAACACGCAAACACCGGCAAGGATATCCTATTTGGTTTCCAAAGGTGATGTACAAGTTATAAGCACCTGTGAGTTTGACAGTAGAAGACGGTTATTAATTTTCTTTATGCAAATTATGACATGTTCTTAAGGAACCGTGACTTAAAATATACTATTACAAAATTCTCAAGCCTTTAACCACTCATTATGCAGCGTAATTGATGATTAACCAAAGTAAGGAATGAAAAGTGTACGATATGGTTCGACGTTAAGTCCGGTCGTCTGATGCCATAAATCACGACATTTACATCGAAGTCTCGAGAGAGGGCTTTGATCCTACATGCACGTCCGCATTTTCGCGGTGTTTGATGCTAGTAGAACTAGATGACTCTCGTACTTCTTTTCTGTTTATTGCCTATCACCTGCTACAATTTGCCTCGTATAACGTGAAACTACTCCGTATGACGTGAAACTGCCCCGTACAACGTGAAACTGTCCCGTACAACGTGAAACTGCCCCGTACAACGTGAAACTGCCCCGCGTACAACGTGCTAAAGGAAGAAACGTGACGATAAGTTTGACACATCCAAAGTTGAATCGGAAGACTTACCCTTTGTTTAAAAATAAGGGCCTACTAAAACCTGTGACACATCCGTTTGATTGTGTGATTAAAATTGGAGTTCGTGACGTGAGTTTTATCCGCTACTTAAGCCTTGGCGATATTCCAATCAACTTTCTTTAGTGTATAAAATCCCTATTGACTGCTAGGTGGTCGAATTGACACGAATCACATAAATTAGCTTCTACAGCAAACCTACACTCAGGAATATCACGAACACCAAGATGGCGATTTTAATATTAATTTTTATTTTCGAACAAATAAATAGCGTGAAATTTTGAGATATAAATTTAACTGAAATGCGATAGTTTTCTAATAACATATTTCTTGGTTGATTGCGCCTTCGGCCTATAATGAGTAAAATGCGGAAACATAAATTTAAACCGAAATGGAACTTAACCTAAACAATAACCTTAATTACAATAATTTACGTCACACCGATCAAGTTCCACTAACAAAAAAAATATGAGTCATGGTTGTTTTCGGTGGAATTTTATTTTATTTTACTTCAATTTAAATTCTATTAATTAGTTAGGATTGTGTTTAGGATTGTGTTTAGGATTCCCCTTTTTTATATGTTTATGTACTTCTGCCTCTGCATTATGATGTTTACTGCTAATGCTAAGTGGGTTTCTTAAAGTCCTAAAAACCATTTTTGCAAAAGCATTTTAGAAATTACCGAAGTATCCCAAATAGAAAAAAAATCGAACGCCTCGAACAAGCGCCAAAAGGGAGGCCAGCCAGAGAGAAGAGTTCCACTTGTGTCTCGGTATTCGCCCGTCCATTTCGTATACCTATAATAAACATGTATCCAATCTGTTATTAAGCAGAAAAACGCACCGTGTTTGTGTTGGCCGTCCTAGCCGACTAGATGTAACCTTGAGACGGTCAGTCCCAACCGAAATGCGTGCATAATGAATACTTGTTATGCGCCGGTGACCAAACACTTCGTCTCAGCCGCGAATAGGACGCACAAAAAATGCAAATGACGGTTGGGATGGTCAAGGTTGCCGGAATTTGCGAACGTTAATCGAGATAGTTTGCATTTTTTTGCAGGCACACGGCGTAGCCGAGAGCTTGGCCCAAAATATAGCCGTAAACAATGGATATTCGACCTTAGTCATTCGATTTTAAACGAAACACATGTTTTATTTAATCAGTTTGTTTAGAATTGCACAATTTCGCCCAACAGAATCAATTCGGAGAATCTTGCCCGAAAGAAATAAAAGGTACCTCAAAATATTTCCAATTAGAGTAGACCATGGGAAAAAAAGTATAATCTTGGACCATATGTCATAAAAACAAACGTCAAATCAATTTTAATTTGTTTAGTTGTGAATTTAACTTGAATTGGCTTCCAGTTGGAACCTTCTAACTGCCCAAGTTTCGTTCTCCATTTCAGAAGAACTTCCTCAAAGCTACTGCTGCTGGTGGTGTTGCTGCTGCTTCACGTTAGTCGCTGAGGCAGAATAGTTGAATTGTTTAGTTGTGGTTTTTATTCACAATGGTTTTCACTGGAAGTCAAAAAGCTTTCATATTGAATGGGGCACTATTCCATGCAAGATTTTCAAGAGAAATTTCCTTTTACTTACATATCAACTAATCTATAATAGTTTAATCCATTCAACAAGTTTACTTCGTGAAACCGGAAGTGTTAGTCGAAAGCCCGGGGCGATCGTCCAACCAAAAGGAAAGTTCTGAAAACTGTCCAGCAAGTCAAGGGTGAAGCTCCTTGAACTGTTACGTTTCAAAATCTCATTTGAGAATTTCGGTCAATTTAGAGTTTATTGTGGCAACCATGACTTCCTGGATCGCCAAGTGGCTTGGAAGTCGTGCCGCTCGATCGGCGTGAGTTCGAATCTCATTCATTGGCCATGGACGTTTGTGTTGTCTAATGACTTAGACCCAGCTAAATATACTTCATGACTGAGTGGAAAGCTAATGGCCGAAAGAAAAAAATTGCAGCATTGCTGCGCAAAGCAAAACAAACCGACTTCCTCGAACGTTGCAGTGCAGGCTCCAAATTATTGATTGTCGGAATTAACCCATTGTTGAGTCCTTATATGACATGTGGATAACTAACGATTTCTATTGGTCGGCGCTGACTTCATCTGCGATTACTCCGCGTCAACCTGTTTCGTTTTGTTTCAAGGCGTCACTTACTCGTTCAGCGTTGGTGCTGCTGTGTCGTGTGCTCCAATTCATCGGGGTTTTTGCTAAGAAAATTTAGAAGAACTCATCCTCGACGTTATTGGATTCTCCTGGAGCACCACGGAACGAATTTTGGATATTTCTTACTACTCTGTCAAGCTTGGATTTTATTGGAATCCAGGTAATTCTAGGCTAAAGGCTTGACGCCAACTTGTTTACTAATTGCGTGTTTCTTTCAATTCAGGCTTTTGGTGTACGTTTTCGTTACGCCCCTCTTCGAGTACGTTTTTGCGTGGAATACACTTTTGGCCCTCGATTAATAAATCGACCTATTTGGAAGCACTTGCACTGTCCAACTGAAGGAAGGCGCTGACGCAGTTCGTTGAGTTTGCTTCGGACGTTCGGACGACGTCTAAGAGTCACGCCGGAAAATTGCAAGCGACCTTCGACCTACAGGACATATTTTGGATGCCTTGACTTTGTACCGCAATAGTTTAAAACCGCTTCGATACGTTTGATTTTATCAAAGAGCGAATTTTGACTGATCTTGCGTTTAATTAACCGATGTATTTTTGTTTTGTTTATAATTAAAGATGACTTAAGTTTTGAAGTGTCAAATACTCGTAGTGTATTCGGCGACCTTAAGTCGCGTATGTTTAGCTTTAGCTCTTTCTTTATTTAATTAAAGCAGCTGTTTATTATTACCATTTGTGTATTTGTGTTTATACCTTCAGTGTACAAGTGAATAATTCAAAATCTCCTGGATTTATTGCAAAACTTTTGCGAATGGGAACGAACAGTATTTCACACCGATTTCTTCAGCTGGGTATTTGTTCACCCCGGCGCCTTTATAACACCTCTCAATCCACGCTCTGCTCCATTGAGCTATCTGGGGTAACAGCTGATGAAGAACAACGCAAACTTGCCACCTGTTTAATAGCAGAACTTCATTACGTACCTTGACATCACTACGTTGAAAAGAGATTTAAAATTACACCCTGTTAACTGTAGTCCAAAAAATATAGGGTGTTCAATTGAAAAGTACATCAAGTGCTCTTTGAATTTTTCATAACATTGTAAAGCAGGTCTTGAATTACATAACTTTTGATTAAAAGTCTTATGTTCCACAGTGAAAGTCATTGTTAAACAAAAAAAGATGTTCTCTTTAGCCCTAATAACCTCACGGAAAGGTGAAGAAATAAAGAAATAAAGCCATACCAGCTGTTTCACAACTGTCATCCATTCAACGTCAATCGGTTTAGGAAGTCATCCCTTTTTCGCTCTATCATCTTTCATCAAAAAATCAAATTGATGAACTTTTCAATTGAACATGTGCTATTATCAATAGATAATGAAAAACGGAAACAATTTTTTCGTTGGTATCTAACTAATACAAATGAAAATCGCTTAAAGAAAGCTTTTTTTTATGGTTTCACCTTACAACATGTTAAGTTGAAAGAATAATGATCGACAGCGTTTATTAAGTTTACACTACTTTTACAACAACAAACTGTCATGTCTTCATTGCCATCTTATTTTCTTTCATTTTTCCTTTCTTGCAGGATTCTTTCTTCTTCCGTCAATTCACCTTATCGTGCATGAAATTCGGCTTAACTACCAGAGGTGGTGTCCTCACCACTTTGTCGTCAGGATCTGAACTATCTTCATCGGAGAAAAAGGGTTTTTTGCCTAAAGCTTATTTGTTGACCGTCGCAGGATGCAAAGATTTCAAATGCAAAATTTTTTTTACACTGGTTCTTTACGAAATTTACTTGCTTACCCCAAACTTCATCCACCAAGCAGGTCATCTACCAAATTTGTCTCTCTTGCGCCCGATCGACCACCTCATCTAGAACTTTATATTCTCATTCCACATTCTGTGGAATCTTCCTCATCTTTGTTTCTTAACTCCCAAGTGACTCTTTCATGTTGCTCGTATATCTTAATTTCACTGGTCATGCCTAATACTGGAGCAAATGTTTTAGCCTCCTTAGTCAATAGGTACTAAGTAGAAGAAACACTTTAAGAATTAAGTATTACCACATTTAATCCCCTTGCATTTGCTTGAGTAGAATTCGTTACTTATGGGTTTTCACATTTTTGTATTCCATCTTTTTCTTCTTGTTCTAACTCTTTCTGTTAGTTACTTACTAGATAATAAAAACTGGAGCTCCTTGCATTTTAATCGCTTCCAATATTGATGTATTTCTTGACTGATCGGCCATCCTTCGCCCTTAGCCCCCTTCTAATCTCTGTACTTTTAATTCTGTCAGGATTTTAACCTCGCGTGCCAAGAAAAGCAGTTTTATTTAATTCTGCAACTTATCAAATCCATCATCATAATAAAGAGCGATGGGTTCAAAATGCTTCCCTGCGTCACTCTTTTAACGATTCTAAATTTCTTCGTCATTCTACGTACGTGCAACTGCATATTTTACATGATGATTTCACTTTTGATTAGTAAGTTTCTTTTCTTGGTTGGATCCAAATTAATTTGTCCATTCGAATTAGATGTTGTGTGTACCTACCTACATCAAGTCAATAGGTTCGTAATTTTTCCCCGTTTCTTTTTTTTACGTAAATTCAAATCTTATTCAGGCTCTCAACCGTAATTGAGGAAGATTATTTGTGTCTTTACTTTCAGCCGTTATTACCTCTAATGAAGCCTTTTACCCTTTATTAACGCGGCTTTATTTAAGACGTTGAATGTGCAAGTGTAATTTGCTTCCGTAACTGCCGAGATAATCGTTCCGTGGAAATTTCCTAATTTATTGCGTTCCCTTTTGTTTTTTATATTCTGAAATAAAACAGATATTTCAGTTTTTGTTTCAATTTTCATGTGAAATCGTTTATATACGTATGTGCTCAAATATAAGGCGATTTAACTATATCCAAAAGTGCTTTATTAAGCCAAAGTTCTTTGAAAAACAAAGGTAAAAGGAATGCTTGCATCGATGTGGATGATATTAGGTAGGAGGACCTATACATATATGGTTTAGGTACATAGGTGAGGAAGAAGTAGGCATTCATTAAGACACTTCGTGTCTGTAATTTTTGATAACTCTTACGGTTTGGTCACAAAATTTAAAAAAAAATCTAAGAAGCCCCAGTGACTCTTATTAGAAACAGGTACACTCCAGTAGGCTATACAGTAACATAACCAATTATTTACAGAAAGAGGCATTTACAAGTAAGAGTAATTTTTTGTCTATGTATTTTAGGGGTACCCTGTATATTAAAAAGTATATACTTACTTAATTTTACATATTGTATTCAACTATAGGCATTCAACTTACCTGACCCAGTTTTCGAACGCAAATTCAGTTTTTGATCTTATGACATTCGTAATGCCAAAAAGAAATGTCTTCGTGACATACGACCGCTCCAGTTCGGCCGAAGTGCGAGGAGAATAACGCTCGCGTTATCCCATAGACAAATTTAATGATTTTCTTTATGGTTATGGCTTCATGTATTTTAATGCACAATAAAATCTGAAAATTACATATATATTTCTCTGGCGGATTATAAACTTCTGAATTATAGCCGCCGCTGTTTACATTTGAATTTCTTATGTTCGCAACAGCTACTGCTTAGTGATTTTTAAATATTCACGGCATTCGAGAACATCTCGAGGTATACATATACAGGGGGAATGACAATTGTTCCGACAAAAAAAAAAAACAAACGCATAAGAGAATCGGTGTCACAGATTACGGAGAAATATTTAAAAAACTCGTTTGAACAGTTTATAATTAATTCAAAAATGATCCCGAAATCAAGCCACGGCACTTCGTACGAAGTACGACACCACGTTTTATAAACGCAGCAGTATAATAGGACTACTATGACTGTTACTTTATTGACTTCTGACCTGCACACAATGCGAGCTTGACACATATCTCAATTTCGTTTTATTGCACCTTAACAGCTGGTAACGGAAGCCTGACTTATTTCTTTTGCACGATGTAGTTATTAGTAATTTCTAAAATAACTGGAATTGCGTATGAAATAAGGATAACAAATTCGCAAATTATTATGTAAATAATTGTTTGTTAATTCGTTCGGATTATTTACTAGAGCGGAATACACCAGCTGCTTCGTCCACAAAAAGAAATCGCAAAGATTTAAATTCGGTGATCGCAGGGGTCAATGCACGGCCCGACAGGCAGCTGATAATAAAATCTTTCGTCTCGTTATCGCACGGAGACAATAAAACTATAGTCGTCCAAGTTTTGTATCGGTTTTATGATCTTGCTATAAAAAACAGCTTCAAAGAGACCGGCCTGCGGTCGCCTTTCTGTCGCTTTTTTTGGCAAGGCCATAAAATCGCTACCAAACTGGGACGACTATACTAGGATGCAGTTGTTTTGAACGTCGCTAGTATTATGCGTAGAATTTTTGATCAGATCACGCACGTGAATGCGTGTCACGGATTACGAGAAAATGAATAGAAAATTCTGTGGAATTATAAATTAAACAAAACGGTAGGTATGTTTGGATTAAAACGCCAAATTCACAGCGTACTTATATCATAAACGTTTTACGATATTTACCCAGAATAAAGCTTGTAAAACTTGACCTTCCACAGCAGACAACAAGCCTCAGGATGCGCGGCGTTCGACCTTGGGTCGATTCGAATGCCGTCGGTGCTCAGTGCAGACGTAATATTTTATATCCAAATTTGTTTACTGACGACTGTACGAACAACTGGACCAACGGCGGACATTCTCGTACGTCCTCGTGCGGAATTTTTACGAGAGCGCGACGAGGCAATTCGCATCCTTTGTCAAATCTGTACACGCCTTTAACCAGCTGACGAAATAATGCGAATAAGTGCGCTAAAAACACAGGATATGGAGTTGCAAACGCGTCTTGAATTTGTTAAACTTTTAATAGATTTGTGTTATAAATAATTCACACACACACACAAAACGAAATTATAATAATTAACAAATCAAAATAGATTACGAATGAGTTTACTGATTAGGTAATGTTAGATAATGTTTTAAATCCTGGTGAAGAAGGATACGTTTCTTGTGGAAATGAATTTCATTTACAGTTCAATTTAAATTAAAATGAAAGAAAAATACTAGGAATTCTTAATGCGGAGATTTAAATTGTTTTTTGATTTAGTGATTTATTTGTTTACCTGTCAAAGGATCTGTTAAAAGTGGGGCCGTTGTAATCCTTTGCGTGGAATCATGTGCTTTAGGTGATTTGGCAAGCATTTGTCAAGTAAATATTTTGTAGTTCATATTTCACGGTGTTGCATCGGACGTTGTCCTAAAAACGAAGTTGACGTGAAATTCCACTTTATTTCGTTCACCTGCTTCTCTTTTTTTTAACCAGAGGCGCATCGTTGTTTTGTAGCTAATTTTTGATTTATTATTTCTCGAAAACTAGAGTAGAAATAATTTTTTTAACATATTTCCCATACTCTCGGACATCGCTTCTTATCGTGGTTTCATTTTGTCGGGTTATTTAACAGTCACCTTGTGTTTTCCTGGCAGGGGCTACATTAAAAAAATCCTAATTAATTAAGCGATATTTGACTTGGTAAAAAAATATTTATAATTCCGCGGCCAAGTAGCGGCCACTTATTTTATATTTTCTTTTAATAATCTGTCTTTCTAAAATTATAAAATGAATGTTGTTACTTTTGTGGACCATTCAATTTTAAATCATTTTCTTTCCATCAATAATTATTTTTCAAATTTACTACCGCGTCGTATTCCTCTATTATTATTAACGTTTTCATTTGCTTCACACGTAGTTTTTTTTTTTTTTTTGAAACGGATTACAAGAATATTAGAAGCACATAAAACATAAAACCTGCGCTAAGGCCAAACAAAAACATTAGCCAAAGCGTTTGGAACACCTGCGCACAGACGGCGTCTTTGATTGGAAATAATTTAACGTGAAATAAAGTTTTAAAAGTATTTAATAACTGGCGGTGTGTGCGAAATGGAAATTAAGAAACTAATTGCTTATTTACCATGTGCGGTGGAAAGTTTTTTTTTTCGGAATTCCGGCTGGGAAAACCTCGCCGTTGAGTTATTTCAGTTTTTTTTTTCTTTCTTCTTCCAAAAGGTGGCGCGGAACGCGCGAAAATCTTTGTTGAGTTTCGTGATCTTCAAATTAATCACGACAATTAAATAAAGGCAGCCGTGGATGCTAGGCTTTGTAATAAATTCTAGTCGAATAGAAAAAATATTTTAAATTCAACAACAGTTAGTGATTTGCACACAGGTTCAATCAATAATTAAGTTTTATAGTTACTGTTAAAATGCTTTGTATTTTTATGCAACAAGATACAATTAAATAAAATAGATGATTTCTTCTGGATTATGCCGCGTATTGATCAAATATATTGAACCAATGACGTAGTAGAACGATCTCTTGAAGAAAACAAGCCTACTTTGAGGTATTTTTAGACGTAGCTTAGGCTTTAGATAAAATTTGGCTTGGTGGTCTAATCAAGCAAGAACTTAACGAAATAAATGAAGGTGTGCCTTAGGGTAGTGTCCTGGGTCCCATCCTCTTTTTTTACTGTATGCGAGTGTGTGCCAGCGGAAAAATACAGTTGGTCAGAAGGTTGCCAAAACAACTGTGCCAGAAAACGAAAAATTGTCAATGTGTCAACTTCAATAACAAAAGAATAGATAACACACAATATTTGAATATTAATGGTACAGACGTACCACCATGAAAACAAAGTTTAGTATCCGGGTATGACCTTGGACCCCAAAACTCAAATGGAAGGAACACATTAAAAATAATAAGGACACAATTAAGATTAAAAAATAAACAATAGTTTTAGTTTCTCGCCGATCAACGCATAATCAGGTTCTACCAACGTTCTTGATAACAAAGAAAAGAAAACAACTTTACATAGAGCAAATGTAGGCACCTACTTACATGACGTTTCACGAACTGAGTTGATCGCTATGTCAAAAGTGAATCCTATAGTTATCGTATGCGATGATGCATTACGTTCCTTTTCAATGAAGCGTTACGTTCCTCTTTAGTAAAGCGTTTCCATTTCAGAGCGAGCAAACAATAAGGATTAAAGGTCACGTGGTGTCTCATTCGTTTGCATGAGTCTGTATTTTGTTTGCAATGTTGCAAACCTATTTGGTAAACATTTTGCTGTAACTTTACCTATCCAAGTAAATAACTATTTCTCTAATAATACAAATATTGACTGTACCGCTTCATATTCCAATTCAACGATGTTTTTTTCTACCCACAACTGAGATTGAAGTAATTAGTGTAATTCAAAAGTTAAAAAATACTGTTGGCCCTGATGGTATTCCCATAAAAATCCAGAAAATCTGCAGTCGCCACATTGTTCCCCTCTTAAGTAAAATAATCAATACCTCATTTTCTGTGGGTCAATTCCCAGACGCTTTAAAAATATCGACTGTTATACCAATCCACAGGAAATCAGATACAACTAATATCGAGAATTACAGACCGACATCATTGTTAAGTTCTTTCTCTAAAATCATAAAAGAAGTCGCTCACAGTAGATTAATTGATTATCTTAATCATTACGAGCTTTTATCGAATTGTCAATATGGCTTCCGCGAAGGCCTCTCCACTGAAACTGCTGCAATAAATTTTATACAATCCATACGCGACTTGCTTAATGCTAAACACAAAGGAGCGACCTTATTCTTCGATCTCACTAAAGCCTCTGATAGCTTAAATATTAAATTCATTCTTCACGAATTAAATAACTTGGGCTTGACTCATACCTGTCCAATCGTAAGCTAATGGTAAGAGTTGATGATTGTCATTCTAACAAATTCGATCTAACGATGAGTGTACCGCAGGGCAGTGTTTTGGGGCCACTCATTTTTTTTGCTATTCATAAATTTCATATTGAGGGACAAGTTTTCATATTTGCTGACGCTACGTTTCTAGTGGATGCACTGAATCTTACTTTACTTCAACAAAAACTTTACAATAAAGTAATGCAGGAATCTGACTCCTGGTGTACAAGAAATGGACTAATTATTGACTTTAATAAAACAGTTTGTGTAGACTTTTATTACAAGCAAGGCAAACTCCATAATAATAATTTGAAATTAAGTGAAATAGAAATGAAACATAACACGAAATTTCTAGGACTGACAATAGACAGGCATCTGAGCTGGATGGATCAAGTAGATAGCATTGCAGCGAAATTAAATAAGAGTTATTATTTAATACTCAATTTAAAAAATATATTGGATACTGGTGAGCTTATGAATGTTTATTGGAGCATAGTGTATCCTCACTTAAGTTATATGGGACAAGCAACTGAATGGAAGAGAATATTTATCATACAAGAAAGAATCCTAAGACTATTTAATCTAAATCCATTGACGTCATGCAGAGAAACCTTTATAAAACATAAAATTCTTACTGTTCCTTCGATTTACTTATTGAAATTACTTATATGTATGTTCGCACTCATTACAAGGAATTTGTTCCTTTTCTTAAGTAGCTATCACTTATGGTTTCAATAGATGACTTAATTGCAGAACACACTGTATATGATAGAAAGCGAAAGCGATTGGAAAAAACTGAAATTAGATCAAATTATCCTTGCACATTACCACGTGCGTACATTTTAATGACCATATACAGGATGTTTTTCAAGTTCGTATAAAACTATTAAAGGCGTATTTGGTAACAGATATTCTCACGAATGCACCGAAATTAAAACGAGAAAAAAATCAAAACAATTCATACCGACATCCGGCAATTCCTTGCGAAATGTTTAGAACCGCTAGACGCAACGGATGGTGACCTTCACTCACAATAAGTGTTCGAAGTTCCCCTCTGCGCGAGACGTAAACACACCGATTAAAGTGCCGTTTAACATACCTGCCCACAGATTGATCGGAAAGCGTTGTTGAAAACTACGGCGCCGCATTGTACGAGGATTTTCTTCTACCCACACATGCATGTTGTGAAAATTAAACATATACCATCCCTTGTAAACAATTATTCGTATCCCTTGCTCGCTGCACAACTGACACAAAGGATCTGCTATTTGCCAAAGGGCGATCTGGGTAACGCTGTGCATACAAACGTCTTGCAGCCAACGGAATTTGTTTTAATCTTTTCACGAAAAGTATAGAAAATCGTACACTGATGTCGAAAAGTTTTAAGACGAAAAGCAACACCCCTGGCCTTACAAATATCCGCGCTTTGCAATTATGAAACTTAACATTTAGCCGGCTACCTGCTTTTATGATACGGTCGGCGGCAAGTTAAATAAATAGAAACGTTTAAAATATTGGTTACGATTTCCAGTATATGTAATAAAAATCATCGTCGGCCCTATGTCAATATATTGCAAATGATTACCTCTTTCCCTATTTTTCGTTCTTTTTAACAATAGATAATATCAAAATAGTATATTAATTTTATTTTTAATAAAAATATACGACGATTGTTAAATGTCCGCAGTTACTAAAATTTACCTCACTAATTATTTGATTTTTTATCAACTAATTTCATTAATTAAAAAATAATTTTGTATTAAACTTCAAATACAATTTCTTTAATTTGTATTCCATTTGCGATTACGGAGCGGCGTTTGACACAAGAACAAAATTTAAATTTACACCCATTCCAAACTTAGGACGGTTTAAAACATTTTGATTTAATATCTTTCAATGTTTGTTAACAATTTAAATATGTAAATGTAAATTTAATCATAAAAAATACAGAATATAACAAAACCCGGGTAGGTATTATTTTTATCAACATTAAAGTAAAAACAATTTTAAACATGACTTCACAAAATATAGCTATACGTATACCTCACTTAATTTTATTAATATTTACTGTCATAATACATTATAAATTATGCAGTTCCCATTACCAGGAATTTCCGTACTTAATGCTTATTGTATTTCCGTGCAAGAACCAGTATCAATCATTTAACATTTATTATTAAGAATTTTTTTTTTTATTTATTATTTATGTAATATAAATTAGCAAAGAAAATCAATAAGTAAATTGTTTACCAACATGTTTATATTGAATTTTTTTAAATAATAAATATTAATTTTTACTTTTAATCTAGTGCGCATGAAGTAAATAAAATAGAATAGAATTTGCATGACAACATAAATGTTCAGAAATTAACAGATTACCTGCTCTCGTGAATGTATTTTATGACCCTGCTCAACCACTCGTCGAGAGAGAGAGAGAAACGGGGAGCCTCAAATGCAGAAGGTTCTAAATTCAGACGGGCTGTTTCAATAAGACTCAAATTCCAACAGATTTACTGCTTTTCGTCTTAAAACTTTTCGACACCAGTGTACAATCGCTCAACGTTCCCCTATCGTTTGACAGTGCTGAAAACGAAAAGTTTATAAAAAATTTGTTGCAAGTCCAATGGAATCCTCGAGCATGATCGCTACACCTGTTTTGACCCAATTTAAGACCTCGTCAGCAGAAGAGTAGTTCGAGACCTCCACTAGTTATCTCGGAATTGGGCATATTTTCAAACACAGTTTAGGTGGCGACATCTCGATTTTTAATTCCAAGATAACTAACGACGACGAACGAAGGACGGCGAAGGACAGGCAGTGAAGTTATCAAGCTACTCTTCTGCTAACAAGGCGTCAATTTTCACTGCAATAGCGTTATTTGGCCGCTTTGTGTGGGATGGCTTATTAGGCAGCAAATTGGGTTGCTGTTTATCACTTCTCACACAATTTTAAGTCAAAAATCAGGCGCAAGATGTCGCAATCTAAACTGTTGTTTGAAAAAATTATAAAAAAGTTGTTATACAAATTTCCATCGGATAAAGGTTTACCTTAATTATAAATAAAATGTTTTTTTAATTACTTACACGTTTGCTGCAACAATTAAAATAGAAAATAATTTTTTTTTTTCGATGTGTTGAGCACGTGGCATGGTTGCCACATCCGTCGTAAATAACGCTGTACGCAGCGTCGTATTGATTCGCCATTTTTTTTGGCACCCTTTTGCACGCAGTGTCCCTATGTGGATAAGACGGTTTAAAAAAATGTTAAATTATCTAAAATTTCCAAATCTTTTCAATACTTCCTGAGGCTAATCAACTAAATTGAGCAATTTTCCTAAAACTGGCTAAATAGATTTGGTTAATCTTCGATTGGAGTTCAGTAGTAATTAAACGAGAAACGTAATTGCCGTCCCCAGAATACATTTCGGATAAAATAACACCAGAGCTGCTCATTCCCTCTTCCTCCCCCCCCAGCCACGCCGCCCAGAATAAGTGACGCGCAGAGATAGCACCAAAAAAAAAAAACAAATTCAAAATTATGTTGAATTATGTAAAGGAGATTCAAACGAGAACGCACATTACGCGTCCATCGCACATCGCCTACGCACAGGCGTGTCCACACTCTGCCAATAAGGGTGCGCAGAAGGCACCCTCGCACTGCGAAGGTGGAGTCACGATCCCTATCCTGCTGGCACCCCGTGTCCCTCCGAAACCTACTAACGCTCGGGTTAGGATGCCGCTATGGCGCCAAATGGTGAACTCTTTGTTCCCTTGTTTGTCGGCTTGTTTACACTGTCACAATGCGTTCCCGGGGTTTAAAAACATCAATTCCGAATATCCCCCCTTGCTCGATGGAGTAGGTGGAGACAACAACGTATAATAACTTTAACGTAAAGCCAATATTGACGATGGTTTATGGGGGGGCGATATTTTATATTTGCGGGTAATAAATGTTGAAAAGAAATTGGGGAAGTAAGGAGACAAATGAATATAGAGGGGCATTACTTAAAGTTGTACATAAAGTACATACATGTACGAAATTTTTCATAAATTGGCGTCCAAAACATAAATCCCTATACTAGAAAATATGACCACAACAAATTTTAAATTACGTAAAACCGTCTTATTAGATAACATAATAAAATTAAACTATTTAAATAATTATTATTTATCTAAGTTATACCGTTAAACTATTTTAAAGTTTTCGTTTATGTTTACTTGAAATTAAGTATGGAGGGCGTTCCACAAGGAATGGTTTTGGGGGACCACTTCTCTTCACAGTGTACATCAATGACATTGTAAAAGTTGTGAAATTTATTTGTTTACTGATGATACAAACAATGATATTTATAGAAGGTGATAACATATGATAGACATAGTAAATGCAGATATAGATAACTTCTATAAATTATAAATCCTCACGTAATAGTTGATGATTATTGATACTAATTATAAATTAAATAATATATTAATTAAAAAATAATGTACGAGTAGCAAGAGTTAACGAAATTAAACACTTAGGTGTACAAAGTAATCAACCAATAATTTTACATCGTGCGCTCCCAAAACCAAATTGTAAGGGAACTTGAAAATGTCATTTTGACGAAACCGGTCGCCTTTGACTAATAAATAATTGTAGAATGACGCAGCCTTCTTTTTAATTTTTAATCTATTCAACACGGAATCCTTTCATATAAACTTATGTTGCCTTAAATGGAACACCCTATATTTTAGTGGAACCTTGTCCATGCCAATGTATACAGGGTGTATCACAACCTCTAGCAAATATTCATACCGCGCAATTCTATGTTAGAAACTCTGCAGCAAATTATAGTCAGGGCCGACGTTAGGTAATTTGAAAAGAAACTGTTATAAAAGATTACACACCGGCTTTGCAAGAAAGGGCCGACACAACTGAATTATTTGAAGACGTTCTTCATCTTCCATCTGGAGAAAAACCAAAAGCAACAGTGGAAGAGCATAAAGAAGAAGTGAAAGCAAAAGCTGAAAGTAAGCCAAAACAGAAGACGGAGAAGAAAAGCTCTGAAAAAGAGAAGAAACCAAAGAAAAGTGTCTTGTTTGGTTCATTTGATAAAAGGAACAAAGATACAAAAGTACCATCTTCTGAAATAGCACAAATAAATATGAGAAGTTAAACGATTTGAAGACGTCAGACCAGTCCTATCACCTCGGAAAGACGAAATCGTTGGCGAGTCTTCAGCGGTACCACAACCACAACTCTCTGAAGAGGCAGTTCTTGATATAGCAAATACAATAAACTTCTTCAATACTGAAATGACGAACTTTGAAGACGTAAGGCACTTACCCACGAATGACAGTTCAACTCGACACCACAATGGCTTTCATGATGAAGAACTGGAGAAGAAGGTTAAGAGAGAAAAGAAAACCGAAGTTGAAGGCGACTTCTTTGGATTACCAAAAGCAACAGTGGAAGAGCATAAAGAAGAAGTGAAAGCAAAAGCTGAAAGTAAGGCAAAACAGAAGAAGGAGAAGGAGAAGAAAAGCTCTGAAAAAGAGAAGGAACCAATGAAAAGTGGTTTGTTTGGTTTATTTGACAAAAAGAAGAAAGATACAAGAGTACCATCTTCTGAAATAGCACAAATAAATATGAGAGACGACGAAAATTTCCTGCAAGCAGAAGTTAAACGATTTGAAGACGTCAGACCAGTCCTACCACCTCGGAAAGACGAAATCGTTGGCAAGTCTTCAGCGGTACCACAACCAAAGCTCTCTGAAGAGGCAGTTCTTAATACGGCAAGTACAATAAACTTCTTAAATTCTGAAATAACGAACTTTGAAGATGTCATCCACGAATGACAGTTCAACTCGACAACACAACGGCTTTTATGATGAAGAACTGGAGAAGAAGGTTAAGAGAGAAAATTAGTCGCCTTCAAAAGGTGGCTTCTTTGGATTATTTGGCGAAAAGGGAAAGACAGACGAAGATTTGAAACAAGAGACGCCCGAGGAAATTTTGAAGAACATTGAAGACTCTACAAGCTTCCTTCAAAACTGGAAAAACACGTTTCGATGACGTCACAGTCAAATTTGCTGAAGGGACGGCTAATAAGGACAAGAAAACTGAAGATGAGCAGAAGAGTGGTTTTTTCGGAATTTTCAATAGAAAAGGAGGACCAAACCAAAGACGTAAAACCAATTCATGAGGAGACGGTAAAACAAATTGAACAATCAACCAATTTCCTCCAAAATGTGACGTGATGACGTTAAACCCATCATCCAGAAAATCGATGAAACAGTGGAAGTGAGACTTAAAAACCTTTTTCTCTTTTTTATAGAGGTTTGGAGGATCTTCTAAAGACGCCTCCGGAGGCGTGTAGGATTTACCTAGGCCTTTCTGCACGGGGCGCCTACCAACTAAACTCGTTTCCTCTTTACCCATTTTGCCAGATAGGAACCGCCTTTCGGCATTTCCTCTGTCTAGCATGTTGCCCTCATTTCTATTATTTCTTCTTCTTCGTTTTCTATCCTCTTGTATCCTCTTCTTTCCTCTCTCATCTCCTGTCCTCTCCTATCCTCTTCTTTCTTCTATTCCTCTTCCTTCCTTTTCCTTGCAGTCCTTTCACTTTGCTTTTCGTCTTGACATTTACGATGCATAATCTTTCTCAGCATGTTCCAGGACTTTTCATCTCTGGACATTATATCTGCTACGTTCTGCCTGTTGATGCCCATCCCCGCCTCGTTCCACCGAGGACATTCAAAGATTGTGTGCTCAGGCGAGTCATCCTCTTCCATCCACGCGCATCCCGTTTGGAAATATTATTACTCTCTCCGCCAAGTATGAGTTTATCACCTTTTCTATCCCCGGGCTAACCTTGTATTTGTGGAGGGCCAACATGATTCCCCTCGACGAGGCTGAGTTGAAAGTATTTTTTACGTCCAGGACTATCAGGACGCTCTGTACTTTCGCACTCTAAACCCGTGCTGGTTATCACTCAGGACATTTCTCTCTTCAAGCTCTTGTACCAGTCTTTCTCTAATCATTATTTCCAGGACCTTTCCCGCTACATCTAATAGGCAGATGGGTCTCCTCATTGTCCTTTTTTGGTTTCTCTATCACGATCAGGCTGGCGGTTCCCCAAATCTTTGGGAAGATTCCGCTTTCCACTTGTTATAAACGTTAAGGAAGCTCTCCGGGTTTGCCTCAATTGCTGCCTTGATCACTTCCGGTGGTATGTGGTCTGGACGCGGTGCCTTCGCTACTTTTATTCTCTTGGTTGCCCTTTCCAACTCCTCTTTTGTAAAGCGTGGTTCCTCCTTCTCTTCCTTTCTGGAAACAACTTGCGAACTTGTCGTCCTTGTTCTTCTGGATTTAGCTGGGCACTCGGTTTTAGTCTCAATTTGTTCATGACTATCTTATAGGCCTTCCCCCAGATATCCTCTTTTAGCTTGGATCTTAAGTTATCCCAACACTTAACTTTTTCTTTTCTTATGGCCTTCTTAAGAGCAAGTTTAGCTTCCCCATACCTCACCCATTCTGATCCTCGTTGTCCGTTTGTGATCCTTGTGCAGGCGAGTTGCCCTTGTACGTAGTGAGAAACAAACTTAAAAGCCTAATTCGGTCACAACTTCGGTATTAGCTGCGTTCCTTTTGCCACAAATCTTACCTCAGATCATTCTGTTAGCACGAACAAGTAAGATGGAATGGATATTTCAACCTAGCAACTAATGGGAGTGTTCGAACGGCAAGGTGGGAGATCGAAATGTCAATTCAAACTTACTTGTTCGTGCTAACGGAAATGACGTTTATCTGATCTGAGGTAAGATTTGTGGTAAAAGGAAAGCACCTTTTATTTCACATACGAGAGTTCACGTGTCAACCACCAGGGCGGCGACTCTTTCTACTGTCCTTCCCTATATTTTCCAACTGTATGTAAATAAGCTTTGTTATTGTGTCTTTTTCATTTCTGCCAACCATTTGTATTGATATTGCCTACCTAATTATCAGGCACGATTTAATCAGGTGGATTTCAATCAATTATGACGACTCTGTGGTATACTTAGGGCGATACCATTTTCTTTTTCCAACAAAACTAGTTTCTTGTTGTCTGTCTGTAATGGTTTGGTGGTTTTGAAAGCAACAACCCAAAGGTGAATGAATACTTATAATTATAAGCAGGCTTCGGACATTTCGGAGCGTTGCTATGGCTACGCAATACGAGGACCAATAAAAAGAAGACCATTCATTACGTAGCCATGGCAACGCTCCGAAATTCCGAAGCCTGATTATAAGACATACGAACAAGTCGAGGAAGCTTTCCAGCCCGAACAACTTAATATCGCCAAACAAATCGCAATTTTAGATTAAAACAGTTTTGCAGGAGCCGGCGATGTGTTTATTGTGTGCCGCTTGGCCGCTTATTTATTTCTGCAGGGGAAATCCTTACAAGTTAAAGCTATCGGGTTTCTAAGGACGTGGGTGCGCGGCACAAACAATTTTCGCGGATTATGATACTTTTACGAGTTCTCGTTGGCGTATTAATAGCTCACGTGTAAACGACGAAAAAATATTTATATACGATACGTATAATAGTACAAGTATCGAAGAAACAGACGCTGGTTATAATTATAACAAAAGTACCTCGCAACAAGTTGACAATAATTGCATCGCAATAAATTTTAATAAGCTATTTTGTTACGGTTTTATTATGAACTGCGTACAGATGCATCTTTTCAATTTTTGGGCGAATTCACAGTTACAGGAAATTAAACTCCTCACAGTAGGTACCTACGTACGAGCGATGAAATTGAATCTCGTTTTCTTCAAATCGTAACGACTTTTAAAACTACCACTTAAAAAATGTTAATTGAAAATAATTTCGTTTCACGTGTTTCAAGAAAATGTGCAGGTAAGCAGGTAAACAACATCTGGTAAGAGAGGTCGTTTAAATTAAATCACCCGGTTGCTTCTTCTTCTTCTTCTTCTTAAGTATTCGTAAATAAGACGAGCATATCCCACGGCGATCTTTTATAAGCGTAAATAAAAAGAGCCATAAGCGAAAGGACAATTATCGCAAATCAGATTGCTGTTTAAACAGTACCTTTACGAGACACCTCTTTCATCATCATTCCGCAGTTTATGAAACATCAACCGGGAGTTAATTTGCCGTTACATTAAATGTTTTATTGTAGTTTTTTTTTCCAGGCGTTTTTGCCTGCCCCTGCACATCTGTGCTGGTGTGACATACTTGACAGTTAACGTCATAAAACTCAAGCTGTACAGATTACGGAATATTTTCTTACACGGGATGATCCCGATGTACCCAAAACCATGGTACTCCACTAGTTGTTCCGCAGAATGAAAGCTTAATGATCACCCTATACATACAGTAGGTATTTAATTTACTTTTTGGCATTTATTTACATTCTCCGTACCCAGTTTATTTTGAACACAATAAAATCCGGACGATTTAATTTCGCAACATAATCAAATAGGAGAACGCGTCAGGGCCAAAGTAAATGAAATTAAACTGAACGCACTTCTCTTGGCATTCTTCGTCGGAATGGTGGCGACCTGCCAATGACGAGACCATGGCATTCAGCCTTCGTTAACCGTTGTCGTTGTTGCATTGGAGATTTACGCACGTGTCGGGCAATACAGGTGGCTCGAGTGCTCGTTTTCCTTATGGCCGGTCGGCTTCGAGTTATTATGCAACTGCATGTAAAAATCGTGTGTGCGCATATTTACGACGTGCGGTAATCGCAGTCGATGGGAAGTGCGTTTATCCGATGCCGTTCTCTCGTAGAGATGTGTGTCACATCGCTTCTATTTTAGGCCATCTTCGTCCTGCGATGCTTATTTACACGTACGACATACTTGGACCGCTTGCCAAATACTCTCGATAAAAATAAAGCACCCTTTTTAAAGGTCTCATGACTTCGTTTATTAATTTCGGATGCCTTAGGCGTGAAACCATTTAGTAAAAAAAATACAATCAAATTCTAACAACTGTGAAGCAGTTGACTTTTGGATCTACTTCTGCTGACGTTTTTCGTCGAAGGCGTGGGATGCAAGGCAAGTATGTCGATAGAAGAAAGAAGATCAACAAATGATCAAGAACCCAGATGCATCTCTAGAAACGTATATAACTTTAAAAGTCAAGACAAAGAAGGAACTACGTTATACTGCTCCTTGATCCTTCCTTGACTTTTGGGCTAGAACTATTTGGATCTTCTTCTGGCTGACGTTTCTCCTCAAAGAGGTGGATGCAAGGTGTTGGATCGTTCTTATTTAAATTATTAGCCACACAATAGAAAATAGTTGTGACAGTCGGTCTAATCTTAATTTCTTGATTATTAACGACTCAACAGTGGCGACGAGGAAAAAGGCAGAAAAGAAAGCATCTAAAATTAACGCGGAATCAATGACCTCAACTATGTTAGCAAGTCAAGAAGAGGCTTCGAGGAGAAGAGAAGAAGAATCTCGTAAACGAGAAGATCTTCTACTCAATTGTGCCTTCATCAGGAACTCTTCCACAAATACCAGAATTTGAACCTGATCAAGAAGGTGCTACTAAATTCGATGAATGGTTAAGCCGATTCGAATTTGCAACACCAAAACATGCAGAAAAGGAAAAAGTCAAATTTCGCAAGTCACGACAAAACTTTCTGCATCAGCTCTTAGTGAATATACAAAATTTTGAATGCCAAAAGGTTGAGTTGATTTTAGCTGGGTCTGGGCGGCTTCCATTGCTGTCTACAATGTAGCCCAAGTACTTTATCGAATCGTTGAAGAAAGTACACGACTTCTCTGGTCAACTCATAGTTGTGGATTCGGCGAAAAACTTCATTAAGATAATTTTGATGTTCGTCGATGTTTCCACTGACGATGACAATGTCCAAGTAAGCAAAAGCGAGGAATATGCCTGGAACCGAGTTTATTCCAAATGGAAGACGTTGAAATTCATAAAAACCACGTGGCTATCATCAAGTTCCACTTGTAGATGCATCTAAGAAGTCGATTTGAGAGGAAATCCGTCCACAAAATCGAGAAGATCCACTCGGCTTTGTAATAACCATAATCGGAGCTGCCCATTCGACGTAATCGATAGGTTCAATGATTCCCATGTCAAGGAGTCGATCAAGTTCTTGTTCCACTGGAATTGATGTTGCTTTCTCTTGACTGGTATAGAATTTTGTTTGAGGATGAGCGACGCTTTTTGATAGTGCAGCATCCCAGTTCATCACTGAACACATCTGGGAAACTCTTTTGTAATTCGTTGGCCGCTGACTGTTGTGTCATTAATTGACTTTTGACAAACGTTGACGTTTTGTATTTCATTTGAAAAAAATTTAAAACGGCGCGTAGCGACTAAACCAAGTAAATTCAATGAACCTTATTTGGTCACATAGAACGTTTCTGCGTGGCGGTAGTATGTGCTTCCTTTTCTTAAGTTGCTGCCATCATGTTCTTGACACTTTTCCAGAGTGGATCTGCCAATGTACTTGTAGGTACTTTCATCGATTCTGCACTTCCTGAAACAAATCACCCGCTGAGATGTTATTTGGGCGTAAACTCAGAACCGCCCTCGATCTTCTGAAACCATCAAGAACGCGATTCCGACGTGAAGCAAACAGTTTAACATCAAGCATGGTGCTCGTAAAGAGTATTCAACGTTAATGATCTCGTTTATGTTCGACATCGTCGTTCACAAAACTGGAGGCCAGGAAGAATACTGCAGAAGCTGGGACAATGGGATAATGAAACAATTAGTCGTTTCCATACAAATCAAATTATCAAGAGAAATTCGCCAAGTACTCCTAAAGATGAATTAACAGCGATCGCTGAAGCTCTTCCGATGTCTTCAAAAACTCCTGTTCATCAGTCTTCTTCAGTGACTGTCGAAATAGATAACGTGGTATCTACAGCGAAAGGAAAACATTCTATTCTTCGACGATCAAATAGGAACCGACAACCAACCAGACAAATGATGTTGACACCTCACCAGAAGAATTATGATATTGTTTAAGATATTTTCTCACTTAAAAGGGGAGGTGTTGGATCGTTATTGTTTAAATTATCAGCCACACCTTATTAGTGTAAGTTAAAATAATTTTCCAATTAGAAGTTAGTTCGACAAGATCCTCATCGAAGTGCCCCAACTCTTGTCATCTAAGTAAAGTGCCGCTACAGTTGATCATGTAAGAATATTTGTAACCCCAATAAATATACCTTATGTATTTTGTATTATCTTAATTCTGACTACGCCCTGCAAACCCTTAAGTATACGTTACTTCTTGGTACAAACTGGATTACCAATAAGAGATCAACAAATGTTCAGAAACCCAGATACAACAAAGAAAAATGATTACAACTTCGAAAGCGATTGGTGCATGATAGTCAAGACAAAGAAGGAATTACAATATACTAAAGGAGAAGATATAGAGTGTCACATCTCTCTGTTGCAGTCTTTGCCGTTACCACATTTCCTCCGTTGTATTGTTTCCTTCGTCGCGAACTGCTAAAAGTAACTTGAATTAAAGGTGTAGCTAAGTAAAACAATTATCTATTATTATCGGCAGAAATAATATATTGCAAAAGTCATGGGCAATTTATTTACATTGACGTGAACTACACACACCAGAATTCAACTCACAATCAGTTAAGGAATAAATTGCAAAAGTCGTTGACAATTCGTTTAAATCTACTAACGTGAATTTCAAACAAATATAAAAACACACATGCACACACATACAAAAGAAGAAAGAGAAAGAACTTTTCTACGGACTAATAAAAGAAAGAATCCAACACCCTGTAACCAGAGCAAGATATATAGCAGCCTCTACTTTCAAAAAGCAAGATAAATAAATAAAACACCCGAATAGGCAAACAACGGTTGTGGCACAGAATCCACCATCCCACAAATAATATTACACATAAAATTCGGTGTCCAACGTGAGGCACAGAATCCAACATCACACAAATGATATTACATAAAAGTGGCGCCCAACATGGGGCCATTCCACAAATAACATTACGTAAAAGATGCCTACCTTTAAAAAAATCCTAAAAGAAACGAGGAATAATAGCCAACAACGTCGACTAAACGAAGATAGGATACCATTCAAGCTTTGGATGTACATTTCAATTGAAACAAAGCAAGAAGGACCGAATAACATTTCATGTAAAAATGAAGTGAATATCGAAAATTCGTCCTATATTTTTTTTTATTTCTCAATAAAACCATGTATGTACAGAGACAGAAGCTATAATAATAATAAGTGAAAGACTTCCGGGTAAACAATGAGTGTAGTTCACTCGTTATATTCGAATAAATACAAAACCAAAACCACTAACCCAACCCAAACCACTAACCTTTCCTACATGTCTTCTTCTTTATTTCTTAATCTTCTTTGTGACTTAAAACGCGTAAGAGGTCACAGACTAGTTCATTACTGTCCTCAAAAATAGGAACTCTTCAAATTTTCAGTTAAAAACAGCATTTGCTGTGAATTATTTCAACAGTGATTTGAGTTTTACAGATTTCTTTGTTTATTTTTTTATTTGCAAAGAGGAGAATGGAATACTATATTTATTTTTTTAATTCCGATGAAAACTGCTTCTTCTCATCTTCCTTTGAAAAATTGCTTTATGAGTTTGTTTTTGGCAATTTCAAACGTGTTTGCGGTAATCATCTCATCCTTTACATCATGAATCGTTTTGTCGTCCTTTAAATCGTATTAATTCTTCATTGGTTCTCCTCCTTTTCCATTCTCCTTTCTTTTACAATGTGAAAGCTTCTTCTTCTTGATTTCTTTCCATAAAGCCTTGTCCTGATTATGATTCTCCTTTCTATTGCATTTGTATTCTTTCTTCACCTCTATACTCCCTTCTCTTGAAATAGGTACTCTTTTGCCATTTTGCTTTCACAAATCTTCCTCTCCCTGTTGACTCGTTTTCCGTAGAGAAACATTCATTTATAAATATCTATGGCGTTTGGTCTTCTTCTCCGAATTATGGAGCTTCAATTTCACGTATTTTTTTTTCTTCTTAAAATACTCTTGTCTTTCACAAATCTTCAAGTTTCTTCCTTTTCACTTGATTCGGTTTTCATAAATAAGAGATAGAAGAAGAAGTAAGACATAAATCAGATTTGCCTACAACTATTCCTTTGAACAAGTAACATTAAATACCTTTTGAGCTGTTAAGGGTGATCAAGTTTTGTGGGGAGCTGATTAATGATGACGGTAACAAAAATGAAGAAGAAAAAGAGGAGCAGAAGAAGGAAACAGATGTTTGTTTCTATTTTCCAAAGAACTTTAATGATGCTTCATTCACGTTTCATTTAAATGACACCTCTTACCCCCTACTGGAATTGAAAAAAGAACGTCACAGGATCAGGAGATCGGCAAGCTAAGGAAGGAGGCTTGAACGAAAGTTATTGTTAAGTTATCTTCTTGTCCTAATGATCGAACTTCAACTTCACGTATTTTTTTCGCTACCGTTCTCTACAAATCTAGTTTCTTTCTTTTCGGTTGATTCAGTTTTCATAGAGAAATATTGTTTTATGCATATTTATGACGTTTTGCTTCCTTAATCTGATTATGGACTTTACATGCTTTACGTTTGCATTCTCTCTTCTTCCCTTCTGACTTTTCTTTCATAAATTTCCTCCGTTGTGCCACAGTGAAATATTTTATAAATATTTACGCCTTTTAATCTCGTTGTCCTGATTATGGACCTTCGTCTTTACATGATTTTGTTTTGCATTCTCTCTTCTTTTTTTGAAATATTCTTTCCGATACTTTTTTTACAATTCTTCAAGTCCCTTCTTTCCGTTAATTGTTTTTTCATGGAGAAATAGATATCCAGAGAGCTAGTTAATGATGATTATGTCAAAGGTAACAGATATTTATTAAAAAGTTGGTGTAAAGATGCACCACATTCCCCTTAAAATGACGTTTTATTTAAATCAAACTTCTTACCCTTTACTGGAATCGAAGGAGAAAACTCACAGGATCAACAGATCGGCAAGGTAAGGAGGCAGGTTTGCAGGAAATTGATTTGGCTTAACAGACATCATCGAGAAGAGATGTTTCGACAAAGATCGTCGTCAATATTCCTAAATTTTGTAAACTCAAGTTCTGCAGAAGACCAGTTGATGATGATGAAGGATTTTAGCCAGGAATGAAAACCAGTAAATAGAAGAAAGGAACAACCCAATCATGGAAGAATCTGCTATGTCGTGTAACCTTAACGGAAACTGTGCGGAAAAGGTAAACAAACTAAAGGGGATTTAATAGACACCTTCAAAAAAACGTGACCAATTTTCCTTAAATTGGTGTAGCTCAATAATAACCAAAGAACGCTTAAGTTCTGCTAAAGACGTTGACTGTAACGAAGGATTCTAATCAAATACCAAAAATGGTTTTCAAAAACCATGCCATTCTCCAATGCCATACATTTTGTCTCCTTTCATTTATCTTCAATTCCTTCTGTCTTGCTCTTGTTTCGATTCTGTTTTCTGTCTTTTTTTGAGTTTCTTTAATTTCTCGTCAAGATTATCAAATTATCGTTTTGCTTCTATGTTATTAGGCTTGTTTCTTGTTTATTGTAAAACTTTACAGTTCGTTCTTTTAAGCAGTCCTTCCGAGTTCTCTGAATTGCTGCGTACACCTTCTCACTTATCGTGTTACACAGTTAGCATGCGAATTATAATCATAATATTACATGGAAAAGCGTCAAGAGCAATAAACTTAACGCATCGCATAAATATTACAGACAAAGCAGAGAAAACACTGACTGCTACATATTGCAAATGCCAAATGTTCACGACGACGCTACAATAACCTCGGATTTACGCTGCACTTTATTTCCTCTGCGTTTGTTTAAAATACGAATTAGAATAAGGTCGTGCTCTATTCATAGGTTATCTATCAGTGATTAGAATGTTATTATTTCTAGGCTCCTTTCCAATAAGACTTCAGGAGAAAAAGTTATTGGAATCTAATCCAAAGCAAATGAAGATATCCTCGAATATAAAAAGAAAACCTTTTCAGCTTACAGCGGCAAGAAATAGAACACATTCTTGCATTGTTCTTTTACACTTTCCAATCTGAAAAACCTCGCCAAATGAAAGAAGAAAAAAGTTTTAATATTTCGAAAATCGAAACCCGAAATCAAGCCTCCGGGCACCTATCAATAAACTCCTTGACCTTCAAGGTGCAGCGGAAAAGTTTTATCTATGCAGCACAAGATGAATAAAAAATTAGAATGGGAAGATCAACGTGAGATTTTTTCCCCCCTGAAAATTATAGTATAGAAAACGCGCCTACTTACAATGAAAGGATGTGGCATTCTTCCACACGTATTTAAATACATAAATAACATTTTTGATAATGTGCTTGGTACACACACACACACACACACACACACTCAAGCCAAATCTAGTAGATCTAACGCTCTTTAATGAAGCTGTTGTAATTTGATGCCGTTAACACATGAAGAAAAAAAAACATTCTCACAAGAACGAGCTCCACTTGTGTATGTGTGTGTATTATATACAGCACGTAATAAAATTCGGTATTAATTAAATAGTTAAGAGTATCATTAACAACCCGTGGCTATAAATAAACGGTTCATTCAGTGAGGTTTTTCTTTTTCGAAATTGAACTTCAGATAACACTAACTAACATAAATACGTATGGGGGTCACCTTCACAACAGGTTGTAAACGGTCAAAAAATTCCGGGCATTTTTTTTTTGTGTTGCCAGACCGAAACGAAACACACATAGACAAATAGGCACGCAACGCCGATGTGTTAACGGCTACCGATGTGTTACTGATTTCGTGATGATGATGATGATAAAAAAAAGCTCAGCGGTTAAAATGTAATTAAGAATATAAATAATTAAAATAAATATTTGGCAGATTTTGTGTGTGCAAGGCTGTGTGGGATTAAACAAGAAAATGTTTTAAAAAAATATACAAGGCATACAGGAAAAAAACCATAATTAACAAAACAATTTTTTTAAAAGCAAAGGAAGAGCTAAATTATAATTCAATAGAATACAAAAATGCAAATTAGCAAACCGAGATTGTGTCTCTTCACTTTATGATTTAGCTTTTTTAAGAGTTAAGGACTCCTCACTAACAATAAACAATACTTGCAATGACTCTGACTAAAAATTTTGTCAGTATGACACTCTCACTAGAAGTAATTATCAGGACGTTAACGTTTTCTCACTAAATATGAACCGCAGTAATGGTTAACAAGGGTTAACAATGTCAGAGTCACTCTGACTAAAAACACTTGTCAGCTAAAGACTTTCTTTTGAAATATTTGTCACTAAGGGCCACTTGTTCAAACACTTGAACCATGGTTCAGCTCTGAACTTGGTTCTATTACCATGGCAACATTTGTAAAGGCATATGATGTCGTAATGATAGAACCAAGTTCAGAGTTGAACGATGTTTGAGCAACTGGTCCTAAGAGTTAATAAATATATTTGGCGATAAGAATTAAGAATTTTCACTAATAATGTTTACCATTGACTCTGACTAAGGACTCTCACTAAAAACATTTTTTGTCAGTTTAAGTTAAGGTTTCTCACGGGAGATGCTCACTGCCAACGAATCTCGAGTAAGACTCTCACTAAATATATTCAACACTGAGAGTCAAAAGCTTCCACTGATAGTATTTGTCAATGACTGATTAAAAATATTTGTCAATAAGCTCTTACTGGAAATATCTGTCGTTAAGAGTTTGTCACTAAATTCACTTATACATTTGATAGTAAGAGTTACCAATGTCTGCCAGTAAGTGTAACTAAAAATTTCGTCAGTAAGAGTTAATGACTTTAATAAATAATATTTATCAGCAAAAAATTTAAGGACTCTCACTATCAATAAAACATTCTCAGTAAAAATATTTAACGGGAAGAGTTAAGGACTCTCACTACAACAAATTTGTCAGTAAAACTTAAAGACTCTCACTAAAAATATTTCACACCAGTAGATGCTCACAGTCAATGATTCAAACTAAAAAAATTGTCAGTAGGACTCTCACTAAATATAGTTTTCAATAACAGTTAGAAATTTTCTTCACTTTCACTAACAATGTTCCACAAACAACTTTTACCAGTGACTCTGGCTAAAAATATTTATTAATAAGACGTAGAGGCTCCTACTAGAAATATTTGTCAGTGTAAGTTAAAAATGAAATGCTTCACTGCGAGCGAGTCAGACTAAAAATATTTGTCAGCAAGAAATACTCACTGGAAGTATTTGTCACTAAATTCACTAATACATTTGACAGTATGAGTTAATAATGTTTGTATGTGAGTATAACTACAAATTTTGTCAGTAAAAGCTAAAGACTTTTACAAATAATATTTATCAGCAGCAACAATTAAGGACTCTCACTCTCAGTAAAACATTCTCAGTAAAAATGTTTGACGGTAAGAGTTAAGGACTCTCACTAATAACGTTTCCAGCGGCTCAGACTAAACATATTTGTCAATAAGAGGTAGAGACTCTCACTATACCTAATTCGGCAGTAAAACTTAAAGACTCTCACTAAGGCCCGATTTTACAATCGTCGGATAAGCATAATTCTTAGAATAACGTGACGTAGGTGTGACGTAGACATGGAGGAACGTTTAGCGAACAGTTATTCCGTCTAAGATTCCACGATTGTAAAACTGGGCCTAAGTGTAGTTGACGGTAAGAGTTAGAGACTTCCACTTACAATATCGGCCAATGACTTTGGCTAAAATATTCGCCAGTAAAGATTAAGGACCCTCATTATTATTATTTTATTAATACTGATTGTTTTCAAACTTCGCGCGGCATTTCTGAAGAACAAATGATGACATGAAATAGGTGAGAAAAGACAGAAAAAAGATTAGACTTGATTAGACGAATTTCAAGAGATCAAAGCCTCGAAGAGAAAACTAGAAGAGAAAAACTAATGAGACGAGACAAGGATAAAAAGGATCCTCGAACAAAAAAACAACTTTCCTTTCAAATCGTACACATAAAATCAAGGGCTTCGATGAACGTAATTCAAAAATAACTTGTAGCTTGAAGATTCACTTTCGGAAAACGAAAATGCCGGGAGAAATGAAGATCAGAAAAAGCGAACAGATTTTGCCGTGGTTCATGAAATACCCTGTACAGTATATTTTAATAATTAAAGAAGTATAACGTAAAAATTGGTACAGAATAGAGTGAGTTGTAGAAAAAAAAATAAGAGGAAGAAGAAGAAGCTATTCCTTTGAGCAAGTAACATTAACTGAACTGTTAAGGGTGGCCAAGTTTTGTGGAGAGCTGATTACAGTCTTTTTCTTTTGGTTTTCTCCTTTTGTCAATTATGTTTCCGAATTTGTCAAATGACTTTCCAATCCGCAAGCCTACTATACTTTGAACGGATTGGAAAGTCATTTGACAAATTCGGAAACATAATTGACAAAATGGGAAAACCAAAAGAAAAAGACTGTAATGATGACGGTAACAAAAATGAAGAAGAAAGAAAGGAGCAGAAGAAGGTAACAGATGTTTGTTACTATTTTCCAAAGGACTTTAATGATGCTTTAAGAATGTCCTCAAAACGATTGATCATTCAAATGAAAGCTCTTACCCTCTGCTGGAATTGAAGAAAGAATATCACAGGATCATAAGATCGGCAAGCTAATGAAGCAGGCTTGAACGAAAGTTATTGTTAAGTTATCTTCTTGTCCTAATTATGGAGCTTCAACTTCGCGTATTTTTTCTCTGCCGTTCTCTTCTTGAAATACTCTTGTTTGTCTTTCACAAATCTGCAAGTTTCTTTCTTTTCGGTTGATTCAGTTTTCATAGAGAAATATTGTTTCATGCACATTTATGATGTTTAGTTCCCTTGATCTGATTATGGACTTCGTCTTTACATGCTTTACGTTTGCATTCTTTCTTCTTCTCTTCAAATATTCTTTTTGTGACTTATCTTTCATAAATTTCCAAGCTTCTATCGTGCCACGGTGAAATATTTTATAAATATTTATGTCATTTAATCTCGTTGTCGTCTTTACATGATTTTGTTTCGCATCCTCTCTTCTTCTCTTGAAATATTCTTTTCGATAGTACCATTTTTTTACAAACATTCAATTCCCATCTTTCTGTTAATCCTTTTCTCACAAAGAAATAGCTCTCCAGAGAGCTAATTAATGATGATGGTACTCAAAATGAAGAAATAGAAAAGAAGCAGAAGGTAACAGATATTTGTTAAAAAGTTGTCATCATCATCTACTTTCCAAAGGACTTTAATGATGTAAAGGTGCATCATATTTTCCTTAAGATGACTTTTTAATTAAATCAAACTTCTTACCCTTTATTGGGATCGAAGGAAAAAAAGTCACAGGATCAACCGATCGGCAAGGTAAGGAGGCAGGTTCGCAGGAAAGTTATTTGGCTTAACAGACATCATCGAGGAGAGATTTTTCGACAAGCGTCGTCAATTTTCCTTAATTTTGTAAAACCCAAGTTCTGCAGAAGACCAGTTGATGATGACGAGGATTTAAATCGGTGATAAAAACCAGTAAACAGAAGAAAGGAGCAACCCAATTATTGAGAGAATCTATTTCGTGCAACCCTAACGGAATCTGTAAGGAAAAGATCGCAGAATGTTAAGGTCAACAAACTAACGAGGGAAGTTTCTAAAGACATCTTCAACAAGCGTGGCCAATTCTTTTTTAAGTTACAGACTAAGGAACACTGAAGCTCTGCTGAAGGTGATAACGAAGGGTTCCAATCAAATACGCAAAATGTCTTTTTAAAAAGGAAAACAGACGTTGTCTATCTTCTAAAGCACGAAGGACCTTAGAGTTTACTAGAGAAGGGCTTTCTCAGAACCTCCCAAAAATGATTGACCATTCAAGTCCTAATTAATTACAATTATTCGTCGTATTATTATACGTCGAACAGCACTTGGAATCTAAAGAAGAACTCTACGACATAACAGGCATCATCAAAAAGGAAAGCGAGCTTTGCACGTTACATACCCCAAGGAAGACGCTTAAATTCTGCATAAAATTGATGACGTTGAAGGACCAAAAGTTGCTTCAAGCTAAAAGGTGATTGGTCATAGACGCCTCCGAAATAATAGAATGTTATTTTCCTTGCCCAGTCATTAGTATAGTACACTGAAACAAAATCGAAGGACTCCCACGTCTTACGTCCTCTCTCACTTGGCGTTGCCAAATGTAGATTCGTTTTGGAAATCAATGCAACAACCCTCATAAAGAAAAGTATAAATTTGATGCTTTGAAAATAAAACGAAACAGTTTGGACGTGCACACAAAGAAAGTAAATACGTAGTATTGCATTCGAGATTCTCAAGGATGATTTTCGGGAGTTGACCGAAATAGAAGCTCCAACTTCGCTTATAAGTTTGTGTGTCTTCAATGGTTCCGACACGATTCCCGTTGTTTCATATAGGTACGAAAAGTTTAGTCGTGAATTCGGTCACGTGGTTCGCATCAAAACAACAAACAACGCTCATTGAAATGAGCGCGAGCAAAACCGCATTACAGGAGTTCTTCCAGATAAAAATCTCACGTAATCGTACGTACTGACGCAGTTTCTGCCATTGCATAACGAGATTTATTTAACATTTAAACTAGAATCGAGCGCAACAATAATTATTCAATTACGTACTCATTTTACCCATTAATGCATGCAATTAAATCTGCCTGCTCGCACCCATCTTTACCATTCGCGATTACTTCATAACCTTGACATTAACACGCGTTCGTTCTCAGTTAGTAGACCACATACACCGGAAAAGTTGCACGCAAATCGCACAATAGCCTGCGTAATTTATCATACGTGAAAAAAAATTCTGCGTATTACACGCACCCACGTGAACTCGATTGTTTGCGCCTACCTTAAGGAATTCTTTTCGCAAACGTGCGCATGTAAAACATGTAAAATAAAAGGACGCAGTGAACGTTCTTTTTTTTTTTCGTGTTTCAGAGAAGCGCAAGTTGTTTATTGGCTAAAAATTATGAACACACTCGTCTGTTTCATAACTCAGTTTTGCTTCACGGTTGTTTACGTGTTCAGTAACACGCAGAAATTATTACGGACTTAAAGTTCGAAAAAAAATTTAATTCGTCATACAGCCGGAGGTATTTTTGCCTTAATTTATTTTTGCAACTGCGTTTTATTGTTGTTGTTGTTGTTGAGTGTAATGTTTACTGTTTTTATTAAATTTTTGTTGTACCGGCGCGGCGGTTAAAACGACACGCATTCCTCTAAAAATCACAAATTATATATAGGGTAGTGCCAAGCTTGGGTCATAATTTAAATCGCAAGCTTCATCAATTGATACCGTCTGTTCAAAATCACCATCGATCTTGATGAAGAATGTTCTTGCAAACAGTGCATCCCTCGTTTAAATTAATTAAAGCACTTATGAATTTTCAAATCAATGAACTATTTTTATTTCGTGTATTAGTCAAAGAAAATGTCGCATAAATTCTGAATTAGTTGATTTAACATTTAATAACGGTATGGATTCCAAAATCGAATGATACTTAAGTAAATTGAACCGTATGTATTTGATACTGCAAAATGATTCACTTCTCCCTTCACTACATAGTTAAGTGTAAAAAAATCATGCATAACTAACAGGTACAGGGTGTTTATACATGTTTCTGAGTCACGTGCATGATATCTTACCATGCATATGACTGTATTCGCCGCTTTCTTGAAAAAGAATCACCTAAGAATCTTATTTTGAATTACGTCGGCGCTAAACAAAAACAACTTTTACATTTAAACAGCAACACGTACAGTCGTGTTCAAAAAAGTGTTGTACAGAATTTGTGCTGTGTAAACTTGTATGTGTATTCATGAAGTTCAAAAATTGTTGTACAAGTTGTTTTGTTACATATACGGTTTCTGGCAATAATAATATTATTGAACACAAAAATAGAAAAACCAGTTGCCGCTCAAAAGCAAAGATATTTAAAACGTAGCTGTACAACAGCATAGACAGAGAATGATATTAAGCAAAAAAAAAACGAAACTGCTAAGGGCCTATATATCAATCACAAGTTAACTTTAACTATCAGTTTATTCCCATAGTAACAATTATTCCTATGACAATAAACTGAATAAACTGAAGGTTAAAGTTAACTTGTGATTGAAAACTGGCCCTAAGTGCACGTCAATGACATTTGCAATAACTGATGTCAGAACACAAATACTGTCGACTGTAGTTATTAAAAATATGAACAAGACTGCACGTTGAAACTGAATTTCATAGCCGGTTTCATCTACAAGAATTGATGGACATTATACTCATTATGACAACGTGATTAGAAATTCGACATACTCGATACTGCACAGAAAAATGAGCAAGTAATGATATTTTAAACAAAGTGACATTTATCTCTCGCTACATTATGCTGGACTAATGTTATTAAAGAGTGTATCGTGTATCATGTTCCTGATGAAAAACTACGGTATTAGTAGTAATTAAAAGACTGAAGTATGGTAACGCCCTGTATAATTTTAATCCTATCTACTCGCGAGTGCAAACAAAGAAATTTCTATTCTTGTTCAGTAATTTTATTTCATATAAACGGCGCTCTTTTCGTAGCGCTATTTTGTTTATAATCGCCACTTCCTTATCGTTCTGTCTCATTCTTCATTGACATTAAATAATCAGTCCTTCTTCCCCCCTTTGCCTTCATCGACATCGCCCTCGCCCCTGTAAATGATTCTGGAAATAAAAGTAATCTTCTATATTTTATGCAGACTATAGCTTCAGTTTACCATCAAGTATTCTCTCCTGTATTATTTTTCGTTTCTTCTTCTATGAAAATGCTTCTTGTCTTTTGGCTTCTCTTTTCTGTTAATTAATTTCTTGATTTTATATGAAATGCAGCAACGCTGAAAAGGGTTTTCCGGTAAGGGTGCAGGGTGTTCCACTTGAAAAATCGAATAAGAAAGAGAAATACTCAAAATAAGTTAGTACTCGTTAATTCTTAAGTTTTCATTAAAAAATTAAATAATATACGCTATGTTTCATTTTGAGTGGAAACCGTATAATCTAAATTTGAAAGTGGGGGGGGGGGGGGAATTTGAATTTAAAAGATGGATTTAAACATAAAAGCGCAAATGACACATTAGTGTTCGGCGTCTCTGCTTTTTTTTATTAAATCCCCAAATTTTCAACTAAAATGAAATTTGAAAAAATTCAAGCTTCCCGCGTACAGGAAACGTATAATTTGGCGGGAAATTTAAACTTACGACCTTAAAGGCAGGCGGCCATTGAACGCAAAACTAAGCTAAGCGAAACTAAGTTTTTTGAAAATTAAATCCAACGTAATCTTACCTGGACATGGAAATAAAGCTAAAGGAAGCGAAATTAGAATAACAAAGGTATAAAACAATGTTTACCTTCGCTCGATTGCCTTGTCCACGTATGATTACGTTGGATCTAATTTTCAAAAAACTTAGTTTCGCTTAGCTTAGCTTAGTTTGCCTTAAAAGATGTGCTTTCATTAGCCTGGGATTTTTGTTACATACAAAAAGCTTGGTAGGCTTTTTTTGTATACATATATTCAGATTATATTAGCACAATTAACAATAAATTTTCCGTTTAAAAATGCCTGTCGAACTAAGTTCCAAATTTCCCGCCTGTGTTACATTAATAGCGTTTTCGATTGACCGCACTAGTGCGCACTCAGAATACCTTCATCTCGTGTTATTACATGAGGTTAGAAGAAAATGCAAAAACACTGAGTACAACCAGTACAGGTGAATCGAAAACGCCATAAGAATGCGTCACCAAACTCCCTAGAGATTGGCGGTTAATCTAAATTTGAAAGTGGCGGGAAATTTGAATTTGAGAGAACAATTTAGAACATAAAAGTGCAATTAGATAAGCAGTAATGAAAACCTGCCACAAATTACACAATCAATGGAATTCAATGTCACTGTTTTTTTTTTTTATTATTTATTAAATCCAAAAAAAATCAACCAAACTGGAATTAAAAAAATTAAATTCAAATCACCCGCGCACAGGGAATTATTTGAATATATAATTTTGGTAGGAAATAATTCTCGCCTAAGCTTACAATAAGGAAGCACCATGGAACACGACCTACAGATCTTGGCGGTTAATCTAAATTTTAAAAATAGCGGGAAATTTGAATTTGAAAGATTAGTTTAAACTTATAAAGGTATAAATAAATTAAGTATCAATAATTAAACGAAAAATAAGGTATAATTAATGTAATGAAATTTCAAATGTGTAATATTAATTATTTTAATTAAAGACATTTTGGTTATCATTATTTTTCACAATGGCCACACACAATGAATAAAAATCACTCCTCAGACATTTACGCTCATACTGTATTTTTAATAAATGACAGCAGCTTTTCATTTGTGTCTTAAATCCTTAACGAACCTCCCATGTATGCATGCAACACAATTTTTTTTTAAACGCATTAATTCCGCCCCAAAAGTTTTAAATTCTAAATTTTATTTAAAAGAATGTAAATAAAACAGAGATATTGGTGTGGGATGTGGCTTAGCGAGAAAACAAACGATTAGGTACATTTATGTACATCCTTATTCTATGATGTAGCCGTTTCTGTCTTGTCTCCGCCTATTTCAAGTTTCGATGTAACAATCGGTATGAAGTGTTTTATTACAAGAAAAACGACAACTTTTACTAACAATTTTTTTTTTAATAAATCGTATTTACATATCTACAGGCTGATTCTTAATACACCCGACACATCAAGATTTACAGTGCATGTACGTACTTGCTAGAGGCTCGATTATTATTGTCTTATAAATTAAACAAACTAAATTATGTATACATAATAAATTCAACAAAGGACTAATTACTAGAATTAATTAGAAATTGACTAATATAGAGATCTAATTTTATTTGCGTCCGTTACAACTAACCTGCCCAGACACGTCAGTCACTTCCCACTTCACATGATAATAAATCTATAAAATATTAACAGTATAATTAAACGTCAATACAGAGAGCCACGTCTCATTTACCTTCTTGGAAGTACACCTTGGATGGAGGAGACTTAAATTAAATGCCCAGACATTGCGTGTTCGCAATAATTATATTAGTTTACGCATGCAACATTGATCCGGGGGATTCAGCGTCGCTCTCGCATCACACGAAAAGCAATAAAAGCGTCTGATAGCTTTTAACCAGCAAAGGCAAATAGTAGTTGTAGTGGGTGTTCTATAAAAAACGGTATTAGTCAATTAATAACTTTCAAAATTTGTGTATGTGATTTTTTTTAATTTTTGAAAAATGAAAAGAACTTCTACTTTACATAGTTTTCATTCTGTGTGATGCCGGAGCACAAAAGACAAATTTCAAGAAAAGAAAATGAATGTCGCCGCGAACAAGACGATGATTTATGAAACTTTTCGACGCACATAAAATACGAAGCGTATATCAAAGAGCACACATGCGATTTATCCACGTCCGTATCTAGTTAGAACACAAGTCATAACGCATCGCTCCTATAAAATCTCGCCGTCTCGTTTCAGGCAACGTGATGCCGAACCCTACGTTTGCGAAATAAGGAGGCTGCGGGCAAGCAGGAATTGATTCCCTTGTCAGGTGCATGCTTCGGTGTGCTTAGGATTTTATGAAAGCTGTTAACTGAAATGCACCAGACAGAAGCTTTAGGTCAGCAGTTCACACTCGGTATTGAGCGGCAATACCCCGATCCTGCCGCACTGAAAATCCTGTGCTGCAAGCACATGGCCATTAAGCTCTCTGCTGGATTGTCGTCGTAACAGGGTTTATAATTCACACACCTGCATGCACACGCCGACGATTATCATTTTAATCGGCGGGTACGTATTTCATTTTAATCTGTTTTCGAAATTACCAATGTCTTATCATTATCACACCAGCCACAACTGGTACCTACATGATTGTTTAACATCACTAGAGCGTGCATCACTTCATAAGGAACAAAGAAAGCTCGACAACAATAAAAATAATACATAGTAATAATCAAAAATAATAAAAGCACACGTGCAATTTCACTAAATATTCTACAGGGTGTCGTGGAAATGAGTGGCTGTCAAGTCATTTCTAAAACTGTTTGCATACGAAAATAATAAAATATAAAATATCGTGAAGACTTAACGTCTAGACGTAACTCATACAATGTATACATATTTTAAACTGTCAAAAGGGGTATGTATTTGTATAATTGAAGGAAGTTGCACGCTTGAAATGAATGTTTCGGCAACACAGAAACCGATACGTTCGTCGATGAATTTCAAGCTCATACAACGTTAGACAGACAAACTCCGGGGGTGCATATACATGCACACAAGGAAACTAAAACGATTTGTTCTGGAAAATTTGTTATCGAGCGAGAATTTCATGAACATTTCCCGAAGGCCGCGACAATCCAAAACACAAAGACCCCTCGGTTACAGTTACAATTGCAACTACATTGGCGACAGTTAAAAGAATCAATTCGCTATTAAAGGAATTGCTGGAGGTGATGTCGAATGAAATAACCAGGTTTTAATTGATTAATTAATTAATTAATTAGAAATACCAGCTCAGGTGTAAACGCTTTAATCATGTTGTAAAAAAAGAACAATCAACAAGAATAAAATTAGGCGGTTTTACACCGCACCGGATCGAATTAAATAATTGCAAATTACTTAGCGGCAGATGTGATTTATTTTTGTAAGGTACATTCAAAGAATGTAAGTTCTACTTGAAACATAAAATATTTGTAGTAAGGTGCTCTTACACGAGCTAGGAATGCTCGCGTCCAAATTCGTCTATTTCTTCTTTTCTTTCTTTTTTTTTATTGAATGCATTATAACAAATGTAGTACCTACTTTTAGCGACAGCGAAAAGATAGACGATGTTTGTTGTCGACAATAGTTGCTCCATTGAATTTATCGTCTACTATGAATTGTTTCCATGGTAATCATTCGCCTAATAACTATCGGTCAGTTTATTAAGAGACGGAAAAAACATCGGCCCTCAATGTAATGAGTCTAATAAAATCAATGGTGACCTGTGTGGTTTGTGGACGTTCCAGAATTTAATAAAACGCTTATGACATACGGTGGCCACATTTAGTTACCACTTTGGACAAGAAACTGCTGGTTAGTATGACTTCCTCCTGTTAATTCTTTACTCGTACTGTTGGTTATCTCTTATTGTTTTCTGTTTTATCGACGTTTTAAATATTAACTTGCAGTTGAGATTTATGCTTAAAAAACTAAAATTTTTATTCAAATTGGAAACACCGTACATAAAATAATCATTAGAGAAAAGAATAGGCTGTGTCGATGTTGCCAACATAATTTTAAGATAGCTTTTATTGCAGACTTATGCTGGGTTTCATAAAAGCCAATTAAATTTAATCATTGGTTAAGAATAATCATTCCTATACCTTCAGCACATGTAACCATAGCAACGTTTACTTTTAACGCATGATTAAATTTAAGTAACGTTTGTGAAATCCACCATCAGTTTATTTCACCAGGTGTCTCTTTAGTGTAGGTAATACAAAATGTATCCTAAAAATCGCCATTATGAGGCAAACTGAAATAAAACCACCATTGTCATCACTGTCCACGGTGAATTGAATACTACGGTGACAGCACTGAAGTGAGATAGCGAATCGTTACGTCACGTTATACCCACTTCTCCCTCTAAAACATTCACTGTCAACCAATCATAACCGTCACGAAGTTCGCAGCGTAGATCTGCGAGGGTATGCGGTGACGTTATGCTGCCACCGTTAGTATTCAAATCACCGTGATCACTGTCTACATAAAGTCATTAAAGTCACTGGGCTGCGTTCACAATCATTGCTCTGAGAGCGTCTTGGGCGTTCATGATTTTTAACGTATTTTGCGTCTCGCTCATCCGTTTCAAAACGTCCTTTGTTTACGTTATTTCCATGACAACGGACGCATTTTTCACATCCCACTTTTAAGTAGGATGCTTAGAGTGCGCCCGTTGTCATGGAAACAATGTAAACACAAGTCGTTTAGAAACAGATGAGTGAGACGCCAAATATGTTAAAAATCGCGAGTGAGAAAGACGCGATTACACGCCCAGGACGTTTTCGGAGCTATGATTGTGAACGCAGCCCTGTATTTCTCTGTTATTAAAAGAGACACCTGGCGGTAAATAAACCAATTGAGCTTCGGAATTGGCAGATGATGTGCGACGAATTTTGTTAAATACTTAATAGATGTCACTTTAGGGCGTCCGTTCGTTCCTGTCATTGGCTATCTGGAGATATTTGTTATCTATGCCTACATACTCTTTGTATGTAGAAACAATTGCTTTTTAATTTTAAGTTTCTTTTTTATTTATTACTTATTGCCTAATTGCTGGATGTTGATTCATATCGCTGGGCAATATTGAGCAATTAATTGACAAAGAGTTGCTCCACATATTTCGTACAATGTGCGCGTTCAGTGAACAGCAGCTGCTGAGTTGCTGATTGGCTATTACCTTAATGTGAACCAATCACAAACGATTGCTGAGTCAGCAACGCAGCAGCTGCTGTCCGTTGAACGCGCACAATGTGTTGCTAGATGTTGCCATGACAAAAATTAACTGAAGTTACCGGCAATTCGGCAATTTTAATTGCTCGTGTAAGAGCATCTTTATGCTATGTCGTCGTCCATTATTACATAAGTAATGTATCATTTTTCGCCTGAACAGAACAAAAAAATCCTTCGTTTCTCCTCTTATAGCATAATATACTTATTAACAATAATATCTTAACAATAATATCTATTGTTCTATCGAACAGAAGTTGAATGTGTGTTATTTATAATTGTAATCACAAATTTTTTTAAACGGACACTAAATAGCGCACAAACACTTAACGTTTCGGCGTGACGGCGATACGTTAAGTGTTTGTGCGCTATTTAGTGTCCGTTTAAAAGATTTTGCGATAGAATTTTCATCGGACAAGAACCAGCTCTAATTATAATTGTAATGTGTGTTATAATTCTTCAACAATTTAACACACTCGACTTCCATCGTAAAATCCTTTGCTTTAGCCAAAATAACCAAGGGACAAAAATTTGCAATTTTACAGCCGGAAGGTTTCGACATTTTGTTTCGTTTACGGCTTCTTCCATAGGCCGAATGGGAAGGGGCATGAATAAATAGGGTAGTAGAATTTGAGGGCATTGGGGGAAACTCCGCCATTTTGTGTTTTATAGCATTACATCGTACGTACATCCGAAGTCGCGTTTGAACGAACTGCGCAAACTTATCCAAGTATAGCAAAAGCAATTACATACACTCTGATAACGCTGATTGCTTAAGTGTAGGAAACGCAAATACGCAAACAGAGATTTCGTTTTCTCTTGGAATTCGTCGTCGAATTAAAAATTCGAGGAGGAACTCGAGGAGGAACGAGAGATTTGAAGTTATTTCGCTTTCGGGGGGGTTGTAATTATCATGCGCGTTCGTTATCCTTAATTGTGCCAGTAGTGGAGCCTCGTGCGTATTCGAGAGCTTAATGACGAAGCTATAGGAAGTTATTTTTGGACAACGGTCATTATAGAAACAGTAGTATAAATCGATATCGTATCCTATCGCACCCAAAATGATGGTGCGCAATTCTTTGCAGGAGTGACACGAAAATAATTGGAATCTTCGCTTCCTTTTCAGTTTTTATTTCGTTCGGGTAATCTCATCATATTGGAATGATCCGCATGCGTATGAAATTCATAAAAAACTAATATTATTCGGCGGAAAATCTATTTCCTTTCTTTTAGAAACTGCGCGTTCGTTTACTTTGTATTTACAAGTTTTTATTCGTGTAGTTGTAAATTTTGCAAATCTAACGCGGAAAGTAAACAAATTCTCAAAATTTTTCTGTTTATCTCTGTTATTATAGCAAAAGTAGATAAAAATTCAACTTTGCAGCAAAATATTTATGTGTACTCATATGTGTACGTTATGTAACTTCATATCTTCGTATTTGTTATTATAACAAGAAAGTCGGGGGCATGATTAAAAAAGACTTTTACGATTTGTGTAATGTTGCGTTGGGATTTTTCCAAAACCAAGAATATATGTTGCTAAATTAAATGCAGAACTGACTACAGTAAACAGAAATATGGCAATACGACACTTCCTGGGGCATGCTTTAAATGTACATATATGTCAATATTTCACACTATTTATTTGTGGAGAGACGTCGTAGAGCGAGGACGACGCGAACAGATCTTTATTACAAACTTTGTTTTTTTGTTAGGTTTGATGTGTCGCTCGTTCAGGTCTCGCGACCAACCCCAATGCCTTTATCTTGATTATGTAAATACACTCATTAATTATGAAACTATAAGTGTTCCTTCCCGAACTAAATTAACAAAGATTAGATTTACACTTCTGACGAACAACACGTATCGTCTATCGGAAGTGTCATTACAAATTACTGTATCTACTAGTTACATTATTTTTAATAAAATTAATTAGTAGTAATCGTGTTTCTCGTTTGCAAAATTATAACATTTAAAATAAATTCACATCAAGACATTCTGATCTTGTTTCGTCACTCCTGCGGTCATACCATATAATTTAGAATGGATTCTAAAAGTATTCAGAAATCAAAACAGGTTTTCCTCAAAAAGTTTGCTTGTAGAATAAAATTTGTATAGTGTAAAACATTGTCTAGAACATGTCGAGGAGTGTGTGAAATCTGTACGTAGATTTTTTACATGGGCTCGTCCCATTTATCCCGCGAGAAATAAAACGAGCACGACGCGCTCCATTATAAATTTACGCATTATCTTATTTCTGCATGCAAAGTCTCGGGTAAAATATTCAAATGCGAATTCATACTCCGTTCACGTAACAATCAACATACTCTGCAATTTTAATGCACGGAACGTAAGCACACGTTCCCGTCTAAAACGGGGCAGAATAGTTTCAGCCGAAGCGATTTCGAATGCGATTAGCCTTAACCCGCGCGAACATGGGAAGTGACGCGGCGAAATATTTTTGGACAACTGGCACAGGTAAAAATTATGAATAAACCATGCCCGCCCGCTCTGAATTGCAAAACGATTAGAATGAATTCGCGATTTAATTAAAGAACGCCGGCGACTTTTATAGGAAAGTCACTAATTATAAATTATACGTTTCAGAAAATCATGTGTCTCGAAGTTGATTGCCATTCTCTAAAATTTTGGTATTTATAATAAGCGCCATAATAATAAAAATACTGGTTTCTAAATTTATGCATGTTATGTGCAGTTTTTTTTTTTATTTATTTTAACGGTTGCTTTGAGGTCAAATTTTTCAGATCACACTTTTCGACATTTGACTTGCATCACGCGAATAAATAAATTTATTTTTGGATGACATTATCGAAATTCAATACCACGCAAGACTAAGGTCGTTCGAACGTTTGTAAGGTTGAATTCCTTTCAATATACAGGATGCAGCAAAAAAAAGCGCCTCCGTTGTTATTCGGCAGAAACAAATATCACATATCAATAAATAATCTTCACTTGGACTTGTTATACTTATAATGAAAGCTTTCTTGTACCTCATATACATTTTTCTATTAGAAAATATTGATGTAGATGTAAAAAAGAAATGGCAATATTTTAAGCGAACACTACATATACCACAATAAAAAAATAAATAGAACACAAAACTGAAAAAAAAAAACAAAGAAACCATTTTTTTTTTTCAAATGAAAAATTAGAATAAAATTGAAGTACTTGAAGAAGAAGGCGTAATGGTGAAAACAATTGAGAACACAAAACGAGATTTTTTTTTCACAATCTTTCTATGTCACACTAAGGCCGGTATTCATAGTCAGTTCTTATACTTAAGAAAATCCTAAACAATGTCTTAGACAGGCTTTAAGAAAATCTTAAGCATTTGCTTGAAATCTTACCGTGTACATAAGGCGATCTTATTTAAAAACGGTTCACAGTTGTCTCGAAGCTGTTCCACACTGTTCTTGAAGGAGTGGAATAACGAAGAATTTTTTGCAACGACGAACAATTTTAATTTTTATTGCAGAACGTGCAAGATACTGACGACATTGATGTTGAAAATATTGACATTGACTTATCTAACAATAAGTTCACGTCTGTGAATGCATAGCAACATAAGACAATCTTAAACGTACAAGGCCCAGTTGTACAATTCCAGTTTCAATTTAAGCTGTAGCTTAAACCCATAGCAACGATTAATTCAACAATTGTTGTTGGCTTAATGTTAAGCTGGAATTGTACATACAACCGGGCCTAAGACGAACTTACGGAAGCACTTGCTTAAATCACGCCTTTGAATACCACCTATAGCAACTGAGGACAATCTTAAACGTATCAGACGAACTTACGAAAGACGGTCTTAAGCACTTGCTTAATTCACGACTATGAATACTACCCTAAGACCAGTATAGTTGTACAATTTCAGCTTAACATTAAGTGCAAGCTTAAACCCTTAGCAACAATTGTTGAAATAATCGTTAAGCTTCAGCTTAAATTTAAACTGGCGTTGTATAACCGGACGTCATTTATACAATTCCAGCTTAATTTTAAGCCTAAGCTCAAACCCATAACAACAACGATTATTTCAACAATTGTTGTCAAGGGTTTAAACTTTGGGTTAAAATAAAGCTGAAATTGTACAACTGGGCCTCAAAGCAACTAATAAGGTAAAAGCGTACCATTAAAGAGACGATAAATAAGAATTTTTGATGGAGAAAAAAGACAATACTTTAATGAACAAACACAAATAATAGAAATAGAAAGAGCAAAAAAGGTTAAATGAAGAAGCAAGGAACATTAAAGAAAATTACTTAAATATTACCAAGAAAAGTTATGTAAACTATCAAAGGTATTGTGAAGTAGAAAAAAAAATATCTAAAGATTTACTTTACCTACTAAAAGACATACTGATGGAGAAAGCTCAATATACAAGATCGTAATAGGAAAATTCTAATAAGAATAATAGAAGAAATGCAACATGAATACATAATTTTAAAAAGAAAGAAATACATATAGTGTCAAATTCTTTATGAAAATTTAGTGAGATGAAGACAATAATTATTTGTCTGGATTTGTTTATAGTATATTATTTTACAAGTTTCACAAGAAGGCTTATTGTAACACGAGTGGAGTTGGGGTACGACAAGCGAAGCGTAGCAAGCTCGGAGTGCCCCAACGGAACGAGTGTTACAATGCCTCTTGTGAAACGTGTAAAATATAGTATTTTTTCTACTTTGCGTCACTTATTGAACAAAAATATGAAAAATACTGTCAAAAATTGGATCTCCTTAGTATATGGGGAATTTTAGTTGTAATGCGTGGCAACACTGAAAACCTTTCGTTTTAATCAAAAGTCACATTAAAAAGTTATTAATTTTTCTTATCCAGCTTCATTGCGAGTATTCTATTAAGTAACAAATAAATAATGAGTTATTTTGTAAAATCTATTAAATATTTTCAATTAAAAATTGACTAAAATTTCCCCAAAAACAGTTTCATAATGAGCTTCATTGTGAAACTGTTTTTGGTGTCACAATGAGTTCATTGTGAACGCAAAGTAGAAAAAATATATTTGGCAACATTTAGAGAAAATTATGTATGGGTCCTAGAATTTTTAGAAAATATCAAATAATAAAATTTAGCGTTTTTTCCATCACTCGAATCTTCCTAATCCTAACCCTAGTTTTCACTTAATTTTGAGGTTCAATAAATGCATGCATTAACAAAAAACGTGCTACCAATTGCAACTTTTAATTTTAAATAATTGTCTTTTTCCTTATTAATATTCTTATATGTAGGAGTCAGAAGATTTGAATTTCGGGAATTTCGAGAGTTCGAGAACCTTTTAGATTCGAATCCGAATGGATCCTAAGATCCGTCCCAGCAAAAAATTAATTACCTTTTCTTTCCAATGCAATGATGGCAATTTTCAATTTTAATTTAATTTTGACAATAAATTTATGAAAATTAGGAAGTACTCTTATTGCCATTTACTGTTAATAAGCCATGGGTGCAGTAAATGTAAAAGAATTAACTTGAACAGATTGGAACTACCACATTTTTACAGAATTATCAGTTTTGTTGTTTAGATGACCTGAACTTTTTCTGTTTAAATTTAAATTTGTAACATTGTAATACAATTTAGGGAAGGTAAGGATAAGGCATGATTAAAACTAAAACAGAATAGGATTCGTTTTCTTTCATGAAATACACGACAAGGCACAGTCTTTTTCTCAACACCCTATACAATTTTAAAGTAGAGTCGAAATTTGCATTGTGAAACTTAAAGTTTTCTAACACTTCCTACTATTTGTTTTACCATAATTTAATAGTCGGTGATTTCTTGTTTTTCTTTTTTATTTAAATGTAAAACTGAATTTGAAAAGCAGTCGATTTTAACTGATAAAAATGTGTATAACAAAAAAAAAATACCTCTGACATAATTCATCACCATCATGATTATCATTTATCATTGCAATTAATTAAAATTAACAATAAATAAAGTTAACGATATAAAAGGTAATTAAAATTGACCGGACAGTTTGTAAAATCAATTCAAAAGTCGACTTTTTGCTATGGGTCGATAGCTACTTCAGAACGTACTGAGGATGATTAGTTAATTTTATTGTGACTGCTTTATTTTTATTAATTTACATTGAATACTTCGGGATATCGTGAAGAAGCTGTCGATGCACAATTACAATATACATAATTTGTATATGTAAATGGATATCTATACAGGGTGAATGATAGTTGCACCGACAAAAACATCGGTGTCACAGATTACGGGAAAAATGTTTAAAAAATTCTTATGAACAGTTTATAATTAATTAAAAAGTTACGGCACTTCGTACGAAATACGTAAATGCGACAGTATAATAGGATTATAAAGCTTTTTATTGACTCTCGCTAGCACACAGTGCGACCTTGATACACATCGCAATTGATTTTATTACACGTTTAACAGCTGGAGAAGTAAGTTTCTTTTACGCGGCGTAATTATTAGTAATGATTTGGAATTGCGTATGAAATATTACCAATAATAAATTCGCAAATAACTGTGTAAATAATTGTTTGTTAATTCGTGCGGATTATTTACCAGAGTGAAATGTACCAGCCGTTTCGTGTAACTTGCTTTAATAGAATCAATGACTAAATATTTATTTGACTTTAACAGTTTCTGAACTAATTTATTATAAATCCATTTTTCAACATTTTTTTTTATCACAAGTACGTTTTCTTTTATAATTGTTTATCCTGAAGAAGCTGTCAGCCTAGAGCGAAACGTCTACTTTTATTAAATTAATTTGACAAACTGTCCAATCAACTACTTTAAGCTAAGTTTCTTTTATAATTATAATGAAAATAATAAATAAAAACTTCGAACATAACAGTTTTTAAACAAATTTTTGCTAAATTCAATTTGTTTTTTTTTGTTATGATTTTCAGCTGAAGCAACAAAAAAAAATATTTTCTAAATTTTTTATGGTTAAATCATATTTTAATTAAAAGCGCCTTATCAGTTTAACAGTTTTTAAAAGAACCTGGCATTTTTGTTTTACAAGGGCAATTTTAGAATTAAATTAAATCTTATTCCGAAAGTCCCTTGATCAAGTACCGTTTTAAGATAAGCAACTAAATTTTCAATATCATTGTAATTACATGATTCATCTTATTTTAATTTTTTTCAATATATAGTTTGCTTCATTTTATAAGTTCCTAACTTGTCTCCTCCTTTCCTTTAGTATTATTATTTTTTTCTAAACCTAATCTATGTAAGGGAAAAATCTAATTTCGAAAAAAGTTATTTAATTTACTTCTTTAACAAGAAAATGTTAATAGAAATAACAGCAAGAAATAATAAAAGTAACTAAAATGATTAATCATGCTAAATTCATACATATACAGGGTGACTGTTAATTATACCGACAAATTGAAACTACGATAAGAAGCGATGTCCGAGAGTATGGGAAAAATGTTAAAAAAATTCTTGTGAACAGTTACGACCCCACTCTTTCGAGGCGTACGCTCATGATAAATCAAACTGATTCAAACGTAGACACTTTGATTATTTGTCACGTCGGGCGTTGACCTAAAAACGGAGTGAAATTTCACTTAAAGGTCAAGTTCACGAAGGCACACTGCGCGCCATATCATAAAACTATAAAAAACTTTTACGACAGCATTTATTTCGTTCATCTGTTCCTCGACTTTTTAACCAGGAGCGCAACGTCATTTCGGGGTTAATTTTTGATTAATTATTACTCGAAAACTAAAGTAGAAAGAATTTTTTTTAACATTTTCCCCATACTTTCGGACATCGCTTCTTATCGTGGTTTTAATTTGTCGGTACAATTAACAGTCACCCTGTATTGTTCAATCAGTTGCATTTCCTTTGACCGTCGCAGTTTGTGACAAAGTCCATTTTTGAATATTTTCATTTTTATCAAACGTAAGTCCTCTTTCATAGTTTTCAGCTAAAATACTAAAAAACAAAACCTACAAAAAATATTTTTGAGTATTTTTATAATATGTACCTAATCGAATCATAATTATTTTAATTATTAACAATATCTTATCATTTTATCAACTTTTAAAAGAAAATAATAAACTTTTCGGACAAGATTGTAGGGAATTTTGCATTTTTCGTTTTAAAAATTTAATTTAGAAATTACATTCAAACATATTTAATGAAAAGTTTAAAGATAATGTCGAGGTCGCTAAAGAATTAACGAAATTTGATTCATGAAATTTTAATGTTAATCCAACATGTTTCGGTTACGGAAATAACCATCCTCAGGAGCCACAATTTAAAGAGAAAATCCGAAACTATAACTTTAAATTGTAGCCTCTGAGGATGGTTACTTCTCTAACCGAAACATATTGGATTAACATTAAAATTTCATGAACCAAATTTCGTTCATTCTTTAGTGACCTTGACGTCTCTTTAACTCACCGAAATTAAAATTTATTATATTATATATTATTATATACCGGCTGTTTCAAATTGAGTGTGCACTGAAGGGATCTTCTAAACCGTAAGAGATACAAATTTGGTTAAATGGAAGAAAAGTTGCACAAATCAATGCCTAATTCGTATTCATTCACAGAATACATTTTTTCTTATTTTTTCTTGAGATATTGATCAAAATGTAAAAATGTCGATTTTCCTTTTTCCTCTGTATCTCGTATTATAAATAATTTTGAAATTCTGATTTAACTTCCTACAGGCACTTTCTTATTCTGCTTCGAATAGAGGTGGCAGAATTGAAGTCAAACGTTTCGTCTCTCCACGACCATCTTCAGTTTCGATTTTTTAAATACAACGTATATCTTTTAATTATTCTATTCGATAGCATTTTTTCTGCTGATTGCAGTAATGTATAACAATTAATACTTTTTTCAAGTAAAGTTAAAATATGATAAAAAAAGCTTGATACAGTTTCGTCATTATTTATTTAATAAGTAAATTTATTCCTTAGTACTTTTTTTACTTACTAAATATTAATAACTAACACTCAAATGTCGGAAGAGGAAAAATCAATAAAATCAATCAATCAATCAACAAGAAATCAAAGGGCTAATATTTGGTGATCTTAGAGGCCACGCGACAGGTCCATTTGTACATATCAGGAAAAGTTTGATTCAAATAATTTGTTGTTATTTCAGCATTATGTGCTGGTGCTCCATCATTTTGAAATTACAATTCCATAATATGATTTAGAGGAATGTAATCTAAAATGTTTTCCAATGCTGTCCTTAAAAAATCGATGTAACGTTCAGCTGTTACATAATTTTCGTAAATGATCGGACCATTAATTCTATTATGCCAAATACCACACCAAACATTTAAGCTGAATTGTATCTGTGGTCACACTTGTTGAAATACTTTTTGATTCTCCCTGGACCAATATCTATGTACATTTCTATTAAATATTCCCTTGTTTGTAAAATTAGCCTCGTCAACAACTATCTCGTATAACAGATTCTTTTAACGGATACTACAAATGTGCACTATCAGTGTCCGTTAAAAGAATTTATTATACAATAACTAAAGAGACAGATATTAAATAATTCATTGAAATTTACACTATGCCTAAGAAAATGAACTAAATATTTTGAAATTATGTATTAAATAAAATTTTCATATAAAAATGTGTATTATTTAAGCTTCAAATTAATATCAACAATTAAGTGTGATATACCATTACAATCAGGAGAAAAAATGGCAACAAATACGATAATAAAAAAGTATACGTTATATTTAAAAAATGTAAACTGAGGATGGTCGCGGAGAGACGAAACGTGTGACCACAATTCTACTGCCCCTATTTAAAGTAGAAACCAAAAGTATCTGTAGAAAGTTAAGACAGAATTTCTAAATTATTTTTAATAAGGGAGTTACAGAGGAGAAAAGAAAATCGATATTTTTACATTTTCACCAATACTTCAAGAACAATTAAGAGAAAATTGATTCTGTTAATGGCTACGAATTAAGCAATGACTGGTGCAACTTTTCTTCCATTTAACCGAATCTGTAACTCTCATGGTTTAGGAGATCCCTTCAGTGCACACCCAATTTGAAACAGCCGGTATATTAATCCCCCAGCCTGCACGTTTTAGTTTTAATTAACTAGACGTTCAATACAATTGGAATTTTATTTTGATTCTTTTTCATTGGAACACTGATTGGTCTCCTCTTTTCCTTTGATTCTTAAGACCTGACGAAAATTTGATATAAGTTACCCAATTTATTTCATTAACACAAAAGGTGTTAATAAAATTGACAGTACCCAAGCAGAAATCAAGAAATGAAGGGAGGAAACAAAAATGGTGAATAACTGAAGATATTTTTTTTAAATAGCTGATTTAGGCCTGATTTTACAATCGTCGGATAAGCATTATTCTTAGAATAACGTGACGTAGGTGTGACGTAGATATGGAGGAACATTAAAGGATATTCGGCGAGCATCCTTATTCCACGATTGTAAAACTGAGCCTTAATATTTGATTGCAAGCCATAAGCACACGTATGCTCAGTGCATACCCAAAAGCTTCTGGGAATTTCAGATTAATTAAGGCTGGGTTCATAAAGTCTCCATGGGTGACACTAGGAGTGAATAAAATGAAGAACAAAATTTACAAAATCGTTTATTTGACAGAGAAAGAATATTTCTTAGGGGTACCCAAGAATGTTTACGAACACAATCTAATGTTAGACCACTAAACTTCCTTTATGTCCACCACCCTTGCAAAAAATTGGGAAAATTTCCCCCGAACCTGATGAATTTATTTGACGACAACTTCAAAATTCGAAATACGTAACGAAGTTAAAAATTTTTTTGAAGACTAATGGCGTGTAGCGCTAAATTACAAAACGTTGTAACCACATTATCGACGTTGAAAAATACGGCAACTAGCGTAAAACACATCACACTTGCCGTTTAATCATCATTATCTAAATCCAATTTGGAACGGCAGTGTTCACTTCCGGCGCTCTACTGCAATGGTGTTCCGGAGTAGGGGGGCATAGAGCTCAGGCTGCGTTATAAAGTCAAGACGTGAAGATGGCCGGCCGTCTGGCCCCGTGCTCCGACAACGAAATTAGTGGGTGAAGGTGGCCTAGATCAATACTAGTCTAGCCTAGTCCACCCGCCGCCTCCCCCGGTTGCGTCACGCGCTGTCTCGCACCCCCTCCCACACCCAACACAACCCTGCTGCATCGCCCACCCGCTTGCACCGCGGCTCTGCACGAAACTCAACTGAATAATGTATCGGAATTGATACATCTTACCTTTGTGTCGAACGTATTTATCTATATGTATATGGATATGTATAGATACATACTGCACACGTACATGCGTACAACCACGTTTTTGTTTGTCTTCGCACCATCCTTGAAAACTTCATTATCTAGCGCCGTATTAAATTACTCTTTAATTGCAGTCCGGCTGCCTTTACGGTGTTACGTTGAAATGAAAGACTGAAGTAATGACGTTAGAAACCCAAAGAATGTATGAAAATATAATTACTGTGTGACGTCATAGGCGATACACACACACACACACACCCCCCCTCATCTGGTAATACCGCTAACATACCTTATAGATACCACGAAATGTTTAGCATTCCTGACACAGTGTTTTCGTGAACTGTTCTTCTCCAAACTTTCAACCCGAGAAAGTCTACACTTTTAACTATAATACAAACAATAAAAAAAACATTATTTTTTTATTTCATTTAGATAACTTTGGCGAAAAAGTTTCAAGTATCATGAAATCAAAAGAGCTATCAGTTTCTTACCTTAATTTTAGTTATTTCTTACCACCATGGTGACTGCATTAAAGTACCCCCCCCCCCCCGCCAGAAGTTGAATTTATTAGTATATTAAAGATTTAATTAAAGCTCAAGAAAAAGACCTTTCGAACTGAATTCTTTCGTTAAACTTCTTTCTGTGTTTGCAAACACAAAACAGGTACCTACAACCAAAAATAAAATAAATTGTAAATCCGTGCAAGTTTATTTTTCTTTAATTTTCATCTTAAAACTTACTGGAATTTATTTATTTATTTAGTGAAGGAAATACGTTTTTTCTTTCTATAATACCTGTCAAGTGTTTCTAACGTTGGTACGTGTTACCTGAATGCTAGGAAGTTTCAAAATTTTCTGTTCTACATTTAGTTACAAAAGCAGGGCTCCAACGGAAACCCTAAAATGAACTCCAGCTTTCAAGTTAAATTAGGAAACCCTAGAATTTTGACACTGACGTATATTATAGACCTGCAATGGAAACAACGGTTATCGTTGTAAGTGCAATTGGTTTACATCCCCCCCCCCCACTTATGTTGCCGCTAAGTGTATCGTGTCCTGATTTACTTAGCCGCTAGTGTACCTAACAGGCTATAGCCCAAATAGTACTACTAATGTAATTTTAATTATTAATGAAAATATTTTGCGTTAAATTATTAACTAAAATATTTTGCTTTAGATTCATCAGTAATTTATTTATTTTTATATATGGAAAAGCTTTAAAAGTTTAAAATAAGAAAGAGACCAAGAGCGAATCCAGATTATAATCCAACGGGGGCAGATTCCTATCATTTGAAATAAATCCAAGAAAAATTTATTTATTAAATGTTAAGGCTTGCTCGGGGAAACTATAGAACGTTTATTCCCTTCTTCCAATTTGCAAAACGAAATTTAATTCTAAATTCATTTAATAAAAAATAAAAGATAAAAAGCTTCAAAAGCAAAAAAAAATAGATGTGTGTTTTGTACCATGAAATATTTTCCAATTACGAATTCTTTCATAATAGAATAAAAATGTCTGTGTCTTAGCTTAATTTAGTATCTGCAGTAAAGATCGCACCCCCCCCCCCGGTTATCGAAATTTCATAATTATTAATATCAAAACAATTATTTTTTGGTGTAAAGTTTAAAAAGAACGAAACCTTTCAAATTACGTTCTTTCTGTTAATCTTCTTTCTGGGTTTGAGAAAGAAAAATCTTTAAAATAAATTCGAATAAATCTACGAGTTCTTTTTTGTTACAGATTATTATTATTATTGTTTTAATTTTAGTCTAGATGTATCGGTACTTCTTTTAAAGTGCAAATGCTTTCAATGGAAAACAGTCATTTCAAAATAAAGAAAGAACTTAGGGGTGGATTCAAAAGCGATACGCCATTTTTTAAACATAGAGCCCCCCCCCTCCCCTAATGACATAATTATTGCTACAAATGTATATAGTATATGAATAGTGTTAAATTTTTATTTTTCTTTTCAGGTGAAAGGTATGAGTAGAACTTTCAGTTTTTTTTTTTTTAGCAAAAATATTTTTAAAAGGGCATTGTTCCTTTATGATACATAAAGAAATTAAATAGAATAATGCAACATAAATATTATTTAATCGACCTCTAGTTGACCACTAATAGTCCCCAAGAAACCCCTAAAGGTTCATCAACCCCCAATCGACCTTCACCCCCCTCCCAGATCTATAAACTATATCCAAGTTATCATCGACCCCCTTTCAATTATTGCAAAAATAATTTGCAAAAATACAAATTTATTTCCACATTAATTTAATTTAAAAAATATATCAAAAAGGGCACGCGCCCCTTCCTAAATCCACCCCCAAACAAGTCCAAGTCGATTCTGGATTCCACTTTACAAAAAAAAAGTAAGTAAAACATTTTTCTTTATTGCAGCATGACTACTTAAACAGATAATTTTCTCTTTTTGAGAATTGCTTCATGAAGAAGCTGATGGATTCCCCCAGTTAAATAACACCCCTTAAAGTCTCGAGCTTTTTTAATTTAGTTTCTTTTACACTGTTCATAATTGTCCATTTTATTTCTAATTAATTCGTGTCATCGTCATTATAGTTTATTTTCCTTTTCATTTTCTATGGTATCTACAAGCATGAAAAAAGTCTTCTTCAATTAATTTAATATTGTGTTGTGTCTGGACGATGAGTTCATCTTTCCAGCTTTATAGAAGAAAAGAGAAGACCATGCAATAAGTTGAAAGCCAGTTGAAGACCTGTTCTCCTGATATTCGGCCGTATTCACCATTCCTCAGTTACATGTTTAAAGGTCGGTCAAGCTGCTAACAGGCTGTTAAATACAAAAACTTTATTCACCAACCACTGTTAAGAGCTAATGGTCTGTCAAACTCGCCTGAATTATGCATTATTTAACAGAGATTTAAATTTAAAGGTAGCTTAGTAAACTGACTGTTAATTTGTGAATGGTGAATACGGCTGATTGCCTTGTATGATTCAAGATTACCTTTAGACTTAGAGACGCTTATCCTAAAATATTTTCGTTTGGATTTAATAAAAAGTTAACTTAATTAAAGCTATGATGTAAAAAGAAGAAACCAAATCATTATTCGAAAGTCGTAGAGAAACCCTGATTAAAAATACAATGAGATTTGTCAATGGAATTCCTCATCCTCCTCTTTATTTTATTGTTTCAATTGAAATGTACAGTCGCGAACAGAAAAAAATGGTTGTCAATGTCACTTCTTGACACAGTGGCAAATTTTCGATTGCAGAATGGTCACGATTGTCATTGCTTTGCACAGCGACATGTATCCTGTGTGTTTTCTTTGTCAAATTGATTAAAACCTATCACACCCGACAAAAAGACAAGAAGGTATTTTTAATTGCGACGAATCCATCAAATTTTTAAATGACATTGACGACCATTTTTTTTTTGCTCGACGACTCTGAATTGAAACCAACAATGCCAACAACTGTAGTACGATCAGTAGAGTTACGGTACGACGCTACTCCGTTATTCATTTTGGTACTTTTCATAATGCCAAAAATTTATGCAATCATGAGTGTATCCAATTTTCTTTTCAAAAAGCGCCATGCGATCTATGAGCTTCATTTGAGACTCATTTGAATGGTAACAACTGATTTACAATCAATTCACCACTTCAATTTCGACCTCGGCTGTGTATTAAAAATAATTTCCATTCACTCCTTCAATTTCGAAAAATTTTGATACAATTTTGACAAATAGTTTTAAATTTTAGAACTGGTTGAAACTTCAAGTGATTTTTTCAATAAGACAGGACGATCTTTATAAAATTGCTGGTCCTCCTTTTTTCCTTTTCTCTGCAACTGTTCGCCTGTAATGCCACCTTACAGTGATCTACTTATCTCATCTTGCGATATGATCTCAACCCATACGAATTACGCGTTCGCGTTCGTTCAAGTTCTTGCCTTTCTTTCGAGATTACGTATCTTGCCTAATGGTTTGTCAACTTATTCTGTTGTGCACAGTGGCTACCTTTGTGGGTCACAGTCTTCATATTGTCGTTATTCGGATAATTTGCTCGGCCTTGCTGTTTTTTGCAACGCGTGTCTTATAAATACGCGTTTACGTTGATGCATTCTTAGCGTTTTTCGCGTTTTGGCAAAAGTTTATAGACCGGTCAAAGTTCATTAAATTTGCTAATACTCGTGTTGACTGGCATGGATCATTATGGATGGATTAAAGCGACTTCAGATATTAAAGCAAACACTTCATTTATTTTTGTGTATTGCGTTTTGTTTTTTAGTGGGGAGTGGCTGCCCAAGTCTTGCTTATCTTTAGCCCCCTTGTGAAGGTTTTATCCTACAATCCTAGTCCTGAAATCAATCAAAAATTTCTTCGAGCACTGTGGTGGCACCTTGCAGGGTGACTTCCCTCCCATTTGATTACTTATCTTGATTTTTGTGTTTTTGCCTCCTCTGGTCATCTTCGTCAGCTTCTTTTTGCCTGAATTTTTAAAAAAAAACGGTCTCTAACAAACCCCCGATGGTTTTCCTAAACGTGGGTGTGAAAAGACAAAATCATTTCTTTCCACGATGGCGTTCTCTCCATACATGACACAAATATTTTGACATATCGGAACATATCGGAAGTGTTCTTTTTTCCCTTACCCCACAAGATCAACAATTGCTGCAATGTGTGTGAAGTCATGGCGGATGAATACATCTGACTATGGTCACCAGCGTTGCCGGTCTCAGAAACTGAAATTCCCCAGCAAGAATTAAAAAATCCCCGCGATTACCCACAATCAAAAGTTCATATACCCAGTTCCTGTTCGAATATAGACAAATTAGCAATGCACCCGCAAACAATTCCGTGATTCCACCAGTGCAAACGAAATCTATCTCTAATTTTAAATAAGACCTCAAATCTTGATTCTCCGATTTTACCCACATCATTTTTTTACCCGCACACTAACCTAAAATACCCGATTTTTGGGTAATTACCCGCTCAACAGCAACCCTGAGGGTCAAGGTATAAGAATCTACACAGTAGCGACACTCGAGTGTAACTGTCACATTTGTCATTTTGTTTAATATGTACTGATTTACGTGCGTTCTTTTATCCAACATGTTGACAACAATTCAGCCTGTCAATCTTTTTTTCGTCTATGGAATGTTTGACGTTAAAATTTTGTATTCTTGTCACTTGATAAAGCAACAAAGAAATCCATGAAATCGTTCTAGAGTACCATCCATCTAGCGTTAAGATGCCATTCAATCTTAATGTTCGTCAGTCCAACATATTGTGGAATATCAACTGATACGGATGACAAACAGTAATATTTATTGTTTGTCATCCGTAAGTATCAGTTCATAATTACAACCACGCAGCAAGAGTTTTAGTATTAGAAAATTGACGTTTAAAAAAGTGTCCCTTTTTTTTGACCGCGACTGTATAAGTAAGTAGCCGTAGCGATACTTAAACGTCAGTGTCAAATTCAATCGCCATACTGTTTTATACCTATAAGCATATTGCTGTGATATTACATGAATGAGGGTAATAAGGAAAGGAGCAACAAGGAGAGGAATTCAAAATTTTTTAAAGTTTAATAACTTCCAAATGACTTTTCAAAAACCATTCACGAACATAAACACCAAAAATATCATCTGAAATTAAAAATATATTTCAAATATCATAAAAAGTAAATTGCAAAATTGAATATAAAAAAAGAGTAATAAAATAAAATTCAGAGGGCAAATTAAGTTTAAAATTTTCAAAAAATCTAAGTCAAATTAACAAACCTTTGAAGAGTGTGCCGGACAGGGTTCAGGAAGGATGGGACGTCCTTTGACAGCGAGTGGCTGACCGGTGAGGCCTCACAGGAGCGGTGGAAAAGGGATGAATCGTGTACTTGAGGGACGAAGGACAAGTCGGAATCAAAAGGTCAAAAGCAGGAACCAGGTAAACTACACAGAACTTCTAAAAATATATTTAAAATTATAAACGTCAAATGAATGTTTCGAATATGTTTAATTATTGTTTTCAAAATTTGAATGTTGATGTGTAAAATTATAACTATTAGAATTAATAATTGTACTTACAAAACGTTTAAATTATAAAAAAAATATTATTATATAACAGAATTTATATGAAATGATATAAGTATATGTTAGGTATAAAAGTCAAAATTATGACATAAAAAAAACGGTTATATGATAAACTTTAGAAAGGGTGATGGTTGCTGAAGGGATGATCGTTGATATGGTGAGTATAAATAAACATTTCGCATTATACTTTATATTAGCAAATGCAACTATATTTGTAGCTAATAAATCTTTAATAAAGAAGCTTTGTCAGCAAATGCATGCGAGGACTGCTTCGTTGGCATTCGGATTTTTTTAAAAGGAAGATTAATTTCACAGTCCGCATTTTTTACGATTTGCGTCTTTTCGTGTTCGATGAGATCATTTTCTACGCAGCATTGCAAGGAAAGTTAAATGAAATAATCTTTCAGACGTATATACATTCAGACATCTTATCCAGATATCCGTCTTCTTGTCGATATAAGTATCTTTCTATAATAACAAATAAAGTGATTATTAATTGTAAGAAAACATTTATTTGTCCCTCATTTTATATAAATTTTTCATAATGTTTATGGAAATTTTCATAAAGAACAGTGAATATTTTTCTCAGTGCACAGTCGTTATTTTTATAGCAAAATTTAATTACAAAAGCACGTTGTTCACGGGACCACTGATTCATACTAACAAAATGGCATATAATGACAAATAAGTCGACAAAAAATCCACGTTCAATTATGCATAGTTATGAAATAATAATATTTTCAAAACTTCTCGCTCCCATGGACCACCTTGTATAAACATGAAGTCAGCCATGGGGTATGGAGTACCATGTATCATGTACAAGTGAAACAGATGAAAAGGGAGACAGGTTAAGGGACGAGGAAAGCAACCACGCTTTCCGGAAAACCTGAATGATCCCAAAAATGGAAACGGCGTTTATCTTTATACATTCGAAAAATGGAAAAAATCAAGGAATTAAGTTTTCAAACAATAAAAAGTTGATGACATTATAACTCGCAGATTTTTATGGAAATGTCTACTTTTTGCAACACCATTATAATAATAAATACAATCACGCTGTATCATATTAAAAACAGTTAATGGTACTATACACCCACGCTGATGAAACATGTTTGTTGTTTCAATGTCGCAATCAATAGCGCACGAATTACGCACGTGTTAAAAGTGCATGGCAACAAAAAAAAAAGGCGATGCGATTTTCGGACTTTTTCGGATGGCAAAATGAAAAGTTTAAATGTTTGAATCTCCGCCCGGCCTGCCGGCCGCAGATTGGCACGCCGCCAGGCGAAATTAATAATATGCGTTGTCTCCCCTCGTTTTGTGTGGGACACATCGGTCGCCGCAAAAAAATTATTCGGACAACGGATTCATAAATATGGCGGGATTAGAAAAGCGAGGCCGGCGATTTTATTCGCGTTTGCAAATTTAATGCGCGTTCTACTTTCGGAACTATGACATGCGAGTTTCGCGCTAGTTAGTTATTATTCGCATGGATACTGCCCGGCTAGAATTTGCAATGCGTTCGTCGTCTGAAGGTCACAGATAATCTGTTTTATATTTCGGCCATTCTCGTGATTGAAATTGCGTAACGTACGTAATAGGATAACGTCGGCGAACTTTGTGTAAAACGGCTACGTGAAATTTTGCATTCGTTACTGCGCCAGCAACTGCGTAAATCGGACAGTATTTACACCTGGACATTTTTGGCGGGCGACAATTAGCATATAGGAGGCGCCAAGATGTGCACGAGCATATTGAAACGCAATTTGGTTATCTCGATCAACTTGAACTTCTACTCGTATAAATACCTAAAGAAATCTAAATTCAGCAATAAAGTTATTAGAATTAGCGTTGCCAACCGCACCGGATGAGCCGGAACGTCCTGTTTTTAGGACACTGTTACAGGCGTCCCACGTAAGGTAGGTATGTATTAGAGACCTGACAGAATCGTCCGAGTACGATTTTTTTCTCTAAGAAAATGCGAAATTTGAAAATTAGTGAGTTGGCTAAAACGGCTTTAAATATGTTGAATAACAGTATTCATTTTAATTTGTTTTACAGTAAGTAAAAGTAAAATAAAGCTGTTACCTAAAGTTTAATTTTTTTTAAATTAATTAATTAATGTTGATCATTCTTTAATACATATTTAAATCTTTTGCAATTTGATTTATAGCTAAAAATGCAAAATGATGTCATGTTATTCTTGATTCTCTAATTATCATGATATCACTTGCGATTTTAATAGCACACTCGAAAGTGTAGTTTTATCACGACATACATACATAGAGAGATAGTTTTTCTTTACGTGGAAGTTGGTTTTAGAAGTTGACAAATCCATTTCAAATAATAATTTCAGGTGAAGGTGAATTCAAATCATCAATTATTAAAAAGATTCGAACTCCATAATATTTATTGTTACCAGTATCACTGCCAACATTTAACGTCTTCATAAATAATATATGTATTAACAAACGAGACTTTTACGATCAATATTCATTCATCTACGCCAAGCAGTCAAGTTGAGGAATATTGAAGATATATTTGTTTAAGTCTATGTTGTAACACACACCGGCGTGTGATGCTCGAAAACAAAGTCATTCAAACTAATATCAAAACCACGGAACTTGAGCTCTGCGTCATCTATCACCGAAGTCACAACCGACAAATATTTCAGTATTATTTCCTTGTTAATTAACGGTGAATGAGAAAAAAGGATGGAGTTTTGCTTCTTACCTCTGATGATGCAACACCAAACGCGTTTTATTTATGACGGAGAGCTCTTCTCTTATGAAAACAATTATGTATATTTAAAGTCAGAGGTATTTGTGCTTCAAGTATCAACATAGTCTTATTTTGGGAAAATTCCTTCAAGTTTGCCTACTCAGTTTTCTCACCATAACAATTACAATTTTACTGCGATTTATTATACTCGTCATTAGTTCAAATGAATTGTTAGATATTCATTTCTAAGCAAAAATATAACGCGTTTAGAATTAAAGAATTATAAACGTTTGCCTGCAATGCATCGAGTTTTATCTACTTCCACCCAGACGGTTTAAGATGCTGGGATGCTCTTGAGTTTATATAAACAAACAGTTTTCGGGCAGCAAAGGTTTTGCTTTGGAGATCGGGACAGTCGAGTTTGAGTAGACGTTATCGATAGGTATTAATAAGAGCTTGCCGTGTTAATTAATATGATAGAAAGGTGCGGAAAATAATTAATCAGCACGCGCGCGTAGAGTTGGCCAACTTGCAACTTGTAACTTGCGCTTGCAACACGCGACTCGCGTTAATTGTATAGTATGCGTATGTTATATACCTGGCGTGCGTATACAGGGTGTGTTCGGAAAGTATTGTGCGCTACGCTGGTAGAAGTATTTCTTGCATGGTACGAATGAGCGATTTCCCTGGGTTAGGCTCGGCAAGGCGTGGCAAGTGCTACATCGCTTGACCGCTGACTAGGAGGTTGGCGGGGGTGGCCACGCTGACATAGGGTTTGTGACGTCAGTGGGCATGTGCATGTAGTGGCCATCCCTGAAGGGAAATCATACTAACGGGGTAAAAGCGCAGCCGAGGGTGAACGACATATTGTTCACGGTCCCATGAGTGACCCCTTAGGGCCCCTATGTAGAGGATTGTAAGCCCCCCTAAGGTTATTATGTAATTGTCACCACCCCTACGTGTCAGGTGGTGGAGGTGAAGCGAGTCACCATCGCGAGATGTCAGCCACCTGGCGGAAGAGTGGATTGGTGGTAGAGAATCCACGGGTCGTAGATGACAAAGACGTAGGGTAGAGTATGTTCGCATGTCATTGAGGCTATCTATGTTGCATGTGGCCTGTGTTTCTGAAAATAACGTTTCAGAGCAATAGTTTATGAAAGAACGACAGATATGATAATAAAGGCCCAAGGTTGGACATCATCAGGAGCGATGATTGAGTTGTGAATTGATCAAGGGGTTGAACAGGTGCAGACCGTTGGGGCCAGGGGACTGGGGTCCCCGATGAGTAAATAACTGTTGTCTCTTACAAATGATTGTGTTGCATGAACGCACCATGTCAATGGGAGGTGATGGTAGCGAACGGTGCCCGGTAGCCAAAGGAAATGGTGAGCGTTTTGATTACTTAAATTTATGTATACGCATTACCACATTTTAATGATAAACAAAAAAAAAGTATATTGGTAATTTCGGCCGACCTTAAAGAATCAAGAAAGAATTCACTTTTCCTTGCAGGATAATTAAACCAAATGTATAAAGGAAAATTTTGAGCTTCTTTGGCTTTAACTTTTGGATAACTCCATCTGAATCTTCAAAACTTAATTCAATTCCAGACCAACCAACATAAAGTCGAAGTATTTTTGCAATTGGGAACGCGTGTAAATTTCAAGTCCGCGACTATATTAGATGTACGGACACTTTACGGCCTTGTTTACGTCCGAAAAGAATTACAGCTCCAACTAACGGGCTTATCTCAAATGTGATCACAATTACGGTTCGCATAAATTACGGTTAAGTTAATTTCTTGATATCGCAATAAATTCGATCGCTTTTTATCAGATTTATTAATATGTTAATGCTCAGGCGCACGGTTTATTGCGTTTTATGGGAAAAATGATAGCGGGAAATAAACGCGCGCGCTCATGTTACCCACATACCATGGCTTGAGCGAAGATGATTCCTGATTATTCTTGATCAACGACAGAGGAAATACTTAAATGATTTAGAACAATTACAGATAACTCCTTGATAAATAAACTAAGTCTCATGAAAAGTGTAGGACACAGTGATACGTAATTAGGACCTATCAAAAATGATACTCATACGGTAAACATAGAGATCCACGGGCAAGACAATTATTTTGATTCAAAAAGAAATCTCTCCAAGGCGTAACACATGATTCATAATTTTGGACCCGCGATACGCAGAGCTGTTGCTAGTCATAACAATCGAAAAACGTAAACATTTAATTTACATCGAAAGCTACTACGTCATGTAAGTATACGTCAGCAAGTTTAGGACTGTACACAGTTTATTAATTAAAAGTAGGTCACGAAATGTGTATACTTCTTAATAAAAGAATGTGTATAGGTTCTGGTGATTTTAAAACTCTGGATAACTAACAGTGCTTTCGATTCACTGCGTTAGAGACTCTCAGAGTATTTTATCTTGCTTTAATCTCAAGTACTAATAGAAGACGGAAATACTCTCTACGTTTAATAAAGACTGTTCGAATATAATCAGTGCCATACTGCAATTACCTTTTTTTTTTAATCACAGTCCTGACACAAAAATTGGGATATTTTTAAACTTTGATGCAGTAAAAAGTGCCATACAATCTCACTAGACTTTCACGGGATGCTACGGTATCAAATAGATAAAGAATGGATAATGCACGTGGTATACAGAGCTTCCACTCGTTCGTTTATTTCGTCATTTGTTCTGATTAGAATATTTACTGGGTCATGACTGGTCAGGTCTAAACTCATATTCATTTTAAGAATGCCTAATTTACATGTCAATTTAATTGTATGCCAATTTTTCGTGCAGTGTTACATAAATTTACATGCGTAGTTACGATTTGCTTAACAAATACTGACGCATTAAAGTGCGAAGTGACAGAATACTGAAATTAAAAAAAAAGAAAAGATTTCTAACTTGACTTTCTTAGTTTAAGTCAAACGCCCTGTATATTATCCGATGTTTCAGTCTACCTGATCGTATACTTCATCGTATACAGTGTGGTCAACAATGATTGAAGATTTGCGTCTAGAACATTTCCATTTCATTATCTACAAGGATGTCAATAAACATTTCTACACAACGCCGCCTGTGCGGACAATAAAAAATTGTTGTGGGGCGGGCGGCACATTCAATCATTGTTGATCACAGTGTACTTTTATAATTTCAACAAATTATACCGAGTGACAACTTGATAATTTTGCAATAGATTATAACTATAAAACTAAAAGAGGTAGCAAAAATTGTTAAAACCGTACTGGGGGTGCAATAAAATCATGTAAACTTTTGCCTCCCCTCCCCCTTTAATTGTCGTTTGGAAAATATGGAGGAATAACCCCCCTCACGTGTGATACATCTTTAAAAAGTTCTTGAAAAATACTTTCCAGCCAGTGTTACTCAAACAGGTACTTTGATACCAAATTTGGTACTTTCGTAACTACCTCAGTTGTTAAAACTGCTGGTACAGTCGCGGACAATAAAATCCGGGCACAACATTTGTACAATGTAAACCTCACTTTAATATTTTTGACATTTACTGCGTAGTTACATGTACCTATACAAAATGTCACTAGTAATTCTGACGTTTAATACAAATTTTGACAGAAATATGACCTCAGTGAAAACCTCATGTACCAAATTTGTCTAAATACGCACGACATATCAAATTCTTGCCCGGATTTTATTGTCGGCTACTGTACCTATCCACGTCTTACAACATTATTTTTATTAGTGATTAATAACTTAATAAATTAAAAAATGAATTTGCTAGGTTGGTGATTCTGATCAGACGTGCTTGCGCTGTGCTTCTATTCTAGTGAGTTCTGATTTCTAGTGTTTTTTACTTAAATTCGTTTATTGTAACTAACTTCAGGACATGCAACTTCATAGCAATACCGTTAGCGGGGGGAAGTACTGTAATTGCATGCGTGTGAGTAGGTAACGGTACAATATGGCGACTAAGTAATATACGTTGTAAATGTAACATTATTATTAATAAATAATAAAGACTACAACATCGTTATTTGTTTTTTTATTGTATTTTGGCCGGTTAGTCTTTTAATTATAAGTTGCTCAAGATTTCTTGGTACTGAATATTTAACTCTGGTACACTTGGAGTTGCCAACCTGGCACACAAAAAATTCCTGCTTGGAACAACGCAGTCGACAAGTCGACGGTTTTATAATAAACCACTATGACATTAGAGCTTGTTTCTTCAGAAAAAATATAGGACATGGGGGGGTGATGATTTTATGTAAAAAGGGATTTGACTTTACTTCCCGTGATACTTTAAATAAACTTTCAGTTGAAGTACATCGTGAATTGTCAGCCATTGAATCTAGCCATTTTAATTCGTTAATAATCGCAGTTTATAGATCGCCATCAGGAGATTTTAATGAATTTCTCTCAATTTTCAATAACGTATTAATAACGTATCAAAAAACGTAAACAACGATATTGTAATAGTCGGAGATTTTAACATAAATTTTCATAGTAGCGATAGCAAGACTACAAAATTTGTTTAGAGCCTCCAGCCATATCAAAAATTTTCGAATCGTTTATGAAAAATCAAATTGTATTTCACTTAGAAACTAACAACATTTTATGCGAACATCAGTGTGGTTTTCAAAATAGCAAATTTACCAGAGACGCTGCTTTAAATCTAATTGAAAAAATTATAGAGGGACAAGAAAAGAGAAAATGTGTTGGTGTGGCCTTTTGTGATTTAAGAAAAGCCTTTGACTGATGTATGAATCACACTTTGTTATTAAATAAATTGAAATCTTTAAACTTCAGTGACTTAAGTCGCCAGTTAATTATACAGTATAACAGTATACGCGATTTGACAATCGGCCGAGACAAAACATAGGGTTCCACAAGGTTCAATTGTCGGTCCTGTTTTATTTCTGATTTACATAAACGATATCAAACAAGCAATTTCATTATCGAAACCCATTTTATACGCCGATGACACTACTTTGGTCTTGCAAGGTGGTGATCCTAGTGGTATCAATGAACTTAATAAAAGATGCGTTAGAAGAGGCTAACAACTGGTTCACTTCAAATAATTTATCATTAAATCATTCCAAAACGGTCAAGATGATCTTTACACATAAAACCACTCAGGATCACGGCCTGGCAAACCCAGAGGTAGCGAAATGTTTAGGATTATACATGTATCCTCAGTTAAACTGGAACAAACACGTCGAACACGCAGCTAACAATATGTCCAAAAATATATTTGTCTTAAGAAATTTATCCGCGGAGGTGTTCGATGATTTCTTTTGCGGAATTGCAGAAGACATCTTGAAAGATATGGTACCAAGCAGCGAGGATCCGGATTCACTTTTACAGAAAGTTGCTGGATGCAGTCGCTCATGTTTCTTGAATCCAGTTACTGGACCCGAAATCAAATTAATTATTCGCAGTTTGAAGCCAAAATTCTCCACTGATCTATACGGAATGAATACAATAGTTGTTAAGGATGCAGCAGAATATCTAGCGGAGCCTTTAGCCAACATAATTAATACCATTTTTCAAGAAGGTGCTGTTCCTGACAAGATGAAAGTCGCGGTTCTGTGAACAATTATATCGACCCATATCTGTACTATCAGTAATGTCTAAAATATTTGAAGCCGTCTTAGAGCTTTTCTTAATAAAACATAAAATGAATAAAACATTAAATGAATACCAATTTGGCTTTACGGAAGGGAAAAACATTGAGATGGCGGTACTCTCTCTCCTCAACTACATCTGCACACAAGATACTGTTGATGAAGTTAGAGCATTATGGAATCAGAGGCGTCCCACTTAAATTAATAGCGTCCTATTTCACAAACAAGAACCAAGCTGTTTGCTTCAATGATCAACTGAGCACCCTGCGGGAGGTATCTAATAGGATAACACAGGGATCTCTCATTGGACCACTTCTGTTTACTATCTTTGTTAATGATCTTCCGGAACAATTAACAACGCATACCGTTGTGTACGCAGATGATACTACGATATGCTGCAAAGACACTAACGCTGAACCATTGCCAATGCGTATGAACGAAGCAAAAAAATTGGCTGATGAATGGTTCCGAGCAAACGAACCGCAACTAAATGAAGACAAGGTAGTACGAATTTCTTTTACCTCCAAAAGAAATGCAACCTCTATCCGTGCTGATTCCGCCAAACTGTTAGGGATTAGGTACTCTGGACACACGTTTAACATGGAAGACTCACATAAACGAATTATTAAATAAACTCGCTTCTGCAACTTACGTCATCCGCCGCACCAAGCAAGTAGCAAGCAAGGAAGCAGCTATAACTGCTTCCTTCGCTCTTTTCCATTCCAGGATGAGTTTCGGGATTCAAATTTGGGGTGAATCGGCACATGCTGAAAGTATACTCGTCAGCCAGGAGAATGCGATCCGGGTAATTGAAGGAGTTCCTAGGCAAACCCATTGTAAAGCCACAAACTAAATATAATGACAATGGTTTCGACATATTTGTATCGTCAACTCACAAGAGCGCGAGCAGAAACTGATTACCTCCTGAAAAGAGGAGATATGGTTACCACCCTCCTAAGCCACGCTCACTCAATCCATATCCCACGCCGAAGGATCAACATGACAGATGCTCAGGATAAGCACATTTACCTATTCAATAGTCTCCCCAAATCGTGGACTGAAATACCAATGAAACAGTTTAGAACCACCATAAGACATTTCCTTGTGAATAATGCATTTTATGCAGTCAATGCATTTCTCAGTTATTCTTATCGTTGGTGTTATGCTGTATTTTTGACATGAACTGTGTATATTTTGAGTTCGAATAAACGATATGATATGATATAATAATCGTATGGTTACGACGCGTGACTTCGCAAAATTTACCTACTTGATTACGGTTTTTTTTAACGTACTTTATCGTGTTGTGTGAAAGAGGACCCAGTGCTGATCCCTGCGGAATTCACATTACGTGATCTGCACGCGTGAGATTCTTTTTAATGTAAAATGCACATTTTTAACAGTTTCCCTTTTGCAATTCAAAATTTTGTTTACAATGTATTTCAGACATTCCTTTCTCCAGATAAATTAACGCAATAAATACTACGGTTAATCATCGTCGGTCTACATTAAGAAACCACAGCTGCATAAAAATTATGCGCATACTCAGTAATATATTTTTAATGCGCGCAAAATTACACACAACATAAATTAAAAATTTTCTCTTCGAACGCCCATTCAGACTAGATACTAGGCACACGGGATACAAAGTTTTTTTTTTATATATATAAAGCTCTCGTTATAGTATACTAATGAGGAATGAAATTATTATTTAAATCCGCGATGTTAAGGTGCCCACTGACGGTCAATATTCGGGCAATCTGATTGCCGGCGACCGGATTGCTTCAACATCGCCACAGATTGTGCAGCAGCGATGAGATTGCGATATTTTGATCGCCTTGCGATTTATAAATAATTTAATCTGTAATTTAATCAATCAATCAGATTGCGGCAACCAGATTACTCCGTCCAGATTGACCGTCAGTGGGCACCTTTACGCTTGGAGTATACATGGAAGACATTCGCGGCATGTGTGCAAGAAAAGGCGCAAAAAACTGTTTCGCAAGCGGATTTAAGTAAAACGTTTCCTTGTGATCCCCTCGTAGGCATTTGAGTTGCAATTATGTTAAATGTCTGGCCTCGGGCCGTTTTAAACGGCGACGCATTACTTCAAATAAACATTACGACTTTATTAATATTTATAAACACACTTGATGGCCGTTCTTGATTACACTCTCAACAGTTTTTGACACTAAACTGCAAGCATCTACCTAGATTCATGTGAGGTTTTCTGACAGGCGAGGCAGGCGGAAGGAGTGGTGAAGCAAGAACTTACAACCTCTTGTAAAATAGTTGAAGTAAGTTTAACATTCCACAAATTATAAAATCGCTCTCGACGTAAATACAAGTGATGTTCTTGGAACATTTTCTTTTCTGTTGATTAGAGCATGGTTGTTGTTTATCAGTGGCGCACTCACGGGGTGGGCTAAGGGGGCTGAAGCTAGAATTTATTAATATAATTTCAGTTTTGCAAAAAACGGGGCATATCAACTTAATTCTGTTTTGTAATGTTAGTTCGGTATAAATTCATATTATGTATCTTTATTATTTAATATATTCTTGTATGTTCTTACAATTATTATTTTTAAGTCCCCTCCAAGACAAATTTGTGGGCGCGTCACTGTTGTTTGTTCGTAATACCACATTGAATTTATTTATATCTTTTAGGCTTAAAACAGACGAGCAGCTTCTGATTTACGACGTTTTCGTCGACAAAAGTAATATTTTTGTTTATTTTCGTGAAATCGATAAAAAAACACAACGTCATCGTCGCAGTGGCAGACGCGTGCTAGTCATAATTATCAAAATTAGTGACGTGAGAATTTTTTTATAATCTCTTATCAGAAACTGTAATTAGCAAGGCTCATTGAACTTTGTTACATGGTTAATTTTTTGCTCGAGTTACCAAAACGTTTCTGGCCGCCTTAATGACGATGGCCATTATTATTAACAATGTATTCCACTAGAGAAAAAATAAATAATCAGTATAAATTGTATGTACAACGAAATACATTATTTATTAAACCTTATTTTGTTTACAGTACATGAAGTTCAGTTTTATTATCTGGGCGTTATCTGGTAAGATTGTTTCCTTTTTTTACTTGAATGTTTAAATTTAAAACTTTTGTTTATTTATTTCGAAATTTTTACTACACCCATCTTCAAGTACTTTCTTTTAATTGTTGGTGACTGAGAATAAAATTATAATAATATGCACACAGGTTCCTTTTTGAGTACCCAACCAAAAGTTTCAAGGTTAGAGGAACCATCCAATTTTCCAAAGAATTTACGATTGTACCATTTTACTCGCAGTGGAAGATAAACATCATAATAATTAATCGTTTTCATCTACATAGATGTATGTATGCCTGGCCGTTCTCTCTTCGCACAGAAAGTAATAAATAACCTATGCTACATTACATCGCCCGGACTTTAATTTATGCGCCAATATTAAGTATGCAAGACAAAAATAAAAATTCTATTCTCCTCACATTTCCATACAACATTGTGATTACGGCGGACTTCCTTTTTCTCTCGTTTCGAGTGGCAATTTTTCGCCCTTATCAGCGCCTGCTACTGAATATTACGTGACGAACTTTCGAACGCTTAGTTCTCTTATTTATTTAAATTATATGTGTCGGTGTTGCGACGTGAAACTTTTCACTGTAATTACTACGACGTACACCAAAAATTAAAAAAAAATAAATCTCAAACATTTATATTTACAACAAAACACCGAACACACTGTATTTATGTTTCTAGCATACATACGGGTTGTTTCAAAAAAAACTTGCAGTTTTTCATAAATTGGCTTTCGAACACTTAGTTCTCTTATTTATTTAAATTATACATGTCGGTGTTACGACGTGAAACTTTTCACTTTACGACAACGTACACCCAAAAGCTCCTCGTGTGGCTTTTTTTTTAAACCTCAAATATTTACGGCAACATAATCGACATGGAAATACAAGGAATCAGGTGATCCAAAAACAAAATAAGATCGGCGATTCTCCAATGGAGTACATATAAAAAAATTAAAAACCAACAGAAAAAAAAAACTAAGAAAAAGTAATTCGACAAAAAGAAACAAAACCAAAGTGAAACGAATGACATGGAAATAAATGCAAAGAAATTAAAAGTTAAAATGCAAATTTTATAATTTTATAATATTAGTTGTTTATTTAATGTATGTATTAGTTTGATGATTAGACCACTAAGTTTGTGAATATACTCTACGTCTAATTTACAATTAAAGCTGGTTCTTGTCCTATGAAAATTGTATCACAAACTTTTTTAAACGGACACTAAATGGCGCACAAACACTTAACGTTTCACAGTCGTTCGACAGCTTCGTCAGAAGTGAAAAATATAAACATGTTGTCAAAATAAACAAGGTTGTCAATGGAAACTGAAAAAGTAAATTGATTTTATTTTTTGAATCTAAAAATAATTTGAACATTATAAATGTTAAAAAACTGACAGATCTATATTCTATTTAAGGAATCGAGAAAACTACAAAATGTATCGTTTAAATTTGCAAAATCCGTACATTTGTTAATAGAATTCGACGACATTTTTATTTTACACATTTCTATAAAACGTCTTTTGAAAATATTAGACTCGTAATATAAAATATTAATATTTTCAAAATCAAAATTATGGTCATTTTCTAATGAATGTTCTACAAGCATTTAATGATTTTGATTATTTTTTTGGATATGATATTTATGTTAGTCTAGACGTTTTTTTTAAATTTTGGCTTTTTTCTCCATTATAACATGAATTACAATTTAAACATTTGATTTCATAAACCACGTTAAGGTTAAGGTAATCCCAAAAAAAAGACGATTCTTCAATAGAGTGTAAAAACGTTTTAAAAAAATCAGCATAAAGTAAAAGAAACGCCTGTTATTCTAAAAAAATAAAAAATCGTCGACAATGATCGACAAAATAAACACCAAGAAAAAATCAAAGAATCGGCGGAAAACTCTTGAAAACGAAAGACTTGGAGAAGAGGATTTTCAAACTGCCGTTATGTGATTTTTTAAATGAAGGGGGCGTTACATTTAAAAAAATTGTAAAAATACGGTATTTTAAAATATTTTGTGCAGCCTTACGTTATATTATACCGTATTTTATCATAAAAAATATCATATTTTATCATAAAATACTGTAGGACTGTATAAAATATTTTAAAATACCCTATTTTTACAATATTATAAATAACATATGATTCATTAAATTTCAAGTCTCAGGCGAAATAAAATTTCATGTCTTAGGTAAATACAGATTTTTCTGTCATCTTGACGTTTCAGTTTTATTTATCAGTTATATTTTTCACTTCTGACGAAGCTGTCGAACGACTGCGAAACGTTAAGTGTCCGTTTAAAAGATTTTGTGATACTAATAATTAAAGAAACAATGACCAACAAATTTTTCTAAGATGAGTTTTAATACTCGCTTCGATGTAAATAAAAATATGTATGTAGTTTGATTAAAGTTATCTAATTGCAATGGTAATATGAACTTTACTGACTCTTTATTCACTAATTAATGCAGATCCAATTATCCCTACGCAATTGTTACCACCAAAGGTGCGCTGAAGGAATACAAATAAATGTCAATTACCTACAACCGGTTAATCCGTGCCACATCCGCGCACTGCTCACTCTGCTTTAATCACTCGCGTCGCGACGCGTACGTGTTTGGTTTTAATTGCCTTTCTTAACACACTGTATTTAAACCGTACCGAAATAAATGATTTATCTAGAAAATGAATAAAGACTACAAGCGCTCAAGGAAAAACAGCTAAGCCAAATTAGAATGGAACTGAACCGTTCTCGGTAAAGCGTCAATGCTATCTGCCTGTTTTTCGCGTTCCGTACTTTCAAGAAAAAATTAAAACACACCCTTCGCACTTGCAGCTAAATTTTGAAATACTCACGCCTATTCCAGATGCCAAAATGTATCAAGAGACACCCCATTAGCTTATCAGGAATACTCGCTGTCGTCTGGCGCAAATGGAGCACATATAACTTTAACTATTCAAGTGCAAAAGCTGACATTTTTTAAAGTATCTGTTGCCTGACTGAAAGGACCCAGACTACAGCGAAGGTTTCAACTTGCAATGTAATTTGATATCTTTAACCACATGGAACATTTATCTGCAATTTTAACGCGACAAAATGTGTACAAAAATCTAAGAAATCAATTTAAAACGTCAAATAGATTTGTTTTATGACGTCTGTGCGACTATAGTGCTTCGAATGTCGCCGATTTAGAGACAGAACAGACAAGCGCGAAATGCTTCAACCTGCCCGTAATTTGATCTCTTCCTATATGTGACATGTACTAAAATTTAGAAAGCACCAAGCTACATGTTACGATGATTTGTTTATGCGTGTGTTTGTGTGGTCCAAAGCGACTCGAGCCGGGACGACGCGGCGCCTCCGAACCCCAAATCTACCGCTGCAAACTTCGAGAATCCGACCATGTGTTTGTTATTTGAAATTAGACATGCAACAATCGATTTTGTTTTGAAAACAATTGCCGCGCCCATTTCAGTAAGTATCAAAATAATTTTAGGTTATAGTACTCAATAAGCAAGAGACTTTTTGTGAAAGAAAGTTTCTATCTCGTTTTGTAAATGGGATATCAAATAAGGCGCAATTAGTGACTCACCCTGTACACTTAAGAGAAGGTGCATACCTTAAAAAAGGATTCTTAAATATTTACGTTTGTAATAAAATGCCAAGCGTATTGCGTTTATGTTTCTACTACGTACATATACAGGTTGTTTAGAAAAAATGTACTTCTGCTATCCTAATCGAATTTTTGACAGACGGGTTTTGAACGACGATAATTATCTCAAGGCGAAGGCAAGTTTTTTATTAATTACATAATTTTTACTACCTAATTTAGCCGAGACAGGTAGATAATACTTTATCATTTCGCCGATAAAAAAATTAACTTGTTGATTCGAGATTTACAGCTTTATGCTAAAACAACTTTTGCAAAATTTGCATACGTCGTTATATTTTTTTATGGCACGTCTGCGGTAGCAAACTCCAAATGAAGGAATGCAACTAATTTCGCCTGAGTGGCACAGAAAAAAAATAGAACTCGTTCTCTGGAGTGTTCGGGCCGTTTTTTTTTTTTTTTCTTTTTGAAAAGGTTTGTGTGTAATAAATATCTTATCAACGCCGGCGGGCGGAGAAGTCGGGAGCAATTATTTGAATATGCGTCGAAGTACAAACAGAGCGTTCGCGGATGTAGAGACAGAGAGAGGTAGGCATGTCTAGGTGGCTGGCGTTACCATGCACACGTCGGCCAGATATGCAGTAGATAACAATAATGAGCTGGAGTTGGGCTGCACGCAAGGCCCGAGTGAGGGTCGCGACCTCGAACGCATCGCCTAAAATGTGCGAGTGATTTCGCAACTCGTCTAGCCGGCTGTGCAAAATTGCGGGCCCCCAACGGGTGCAACCAAGCGAAATACCGAAAACGCTCCGCTTCACTCTCCCGTAACAAGAAAACATTATATTTTTTTTTTTAAACGCGACGTATAATTTCCTTCCACACATTACCGAACTACATATATTCATACATACCGTCACTACTTAAATTCGCTTCGCACTCCTGGAAGTTTTCTGTAATACATCCATTTCATTGTGTTATTAAAAACTCTGCCATCATGTTAAGGACTGTAACTGTACATATAATTTAATTACGGTAGGTTCTTATACATTGTAAATTACTTTTCAAATTTATTAAAAAATAATATACAGGTAATGATTTTAAAGTGACAACCTGAGCAATACAAGAGACAGCATGTAAAAGAGATTCATTTGCAGAGGTATAAGAACCGTTCGCATTTCATAAATTTCAATCCACGCTACTTCAATCAATTACCGGTATTTACAACGCGAAAAATGTACAAACTCGTTCATAAGTCACAATCATGCAAAAGAACTTTCTTTCTCGCTTTACAAAACTGAGCCTTATCGCGATGCGGTTCAGCGCAAATTCATTTTTCTCAGCGTTATCTATTATCAATTAATTTGTTTATGCTTCGGCTAAAATTTCGATTCGAGAGAGAAGAGAGGCATTTGAAGTTTTTCTCCGCGAGGATATAACCGAATTACGTAAAATGAGCATGCCCACATAAATTTGGTGTCAGTACGTGTATACCGCGTTGATACATTGTACTTTGATACAGTGCAAAACCGGAGCTATCGAAAGGAAGTTCGATTCCCATGCATACACGTGAATAGTTGTTCTTTTGCGCCGTGGAACGAACCGCCTTCGCATTATGGTGTAAGTAGATTTTTATGTCTTCGCGTAAATCTATGGGATGGAAACGTTTTGAAAATGAATTGACACAAAATAATGTGCCAAAACAAAGTACAATAGAATTATGTACTATAAATAGAAATGCAGATTCAAAATACATTGACGCCGAGGGTCAAATATATAAACTAAAATGTCAGTTAATTTTGTTGCTTCGACTTCACTTAATATTTTTATGTAAAATTCATATAACTGTGTTAATTTAGAAATTTGTTGTGAGATGTCGCGATCTAAACTGTTGGTTATAATAATCTAGTATACAGGGCGTGCGTCTTAAAAAAAATAGGCATACATACTACAGTATAGTTTACGAAAAGCTCTTTCAGTGTATGAAAAGTAATTGAAAAAATAACTGTCATTTTTTTTATTGAAGTATAATATTACGTACAAATGTGACAACCTAACCACAATTCTGATCATTAATTGAATATCGTGACGTATACCTTTTAGTTTCTTTTAAATTTTCTTCTTTTTGCATTGTAATATACCTATGAATCTTCTGCACCCCTATTTGCGATAAATGCATGAAGCATAAGAAAAGGCCACTTAAAGTTTGTAGAGAGCAATTATTTATATGTAATACAGCTATTTCTGTCCTGTCTCCGCCTCTTTTCAAGTTACAACGAAACAGTCGGTATGTAACAACGTATCTTTTGTGATTTGTTTATTTATTTGACACCATAAATTATGTTATTCAATTGCTTACTTAAAAAAGTATATATGTATGCATAAAGTTGGATTGTAGTAAACAGGAGCACATAACTGACCTAACCCGACCCAAAAGCTCGTGTCTTTCAATTTACTTAATCTACTGAAAATATTTTTCAGAACTTCACATTTCACAACGTGAATACTTCTACAATCATATTAGGGCTGAGGTACATGTGGAAGTACTTTTAAAAACTCACTGTAATGATGTTATACTTCTTTACTAATCGCCGAAAAAGGGGTGTTCACTATCGCCAAAAAGTAACCTTTCTAACGAAGCTTTAATTGCCAAATGCGCCTGCTTTTATTGTCCTTACATCAGTTATTGTTACTAAAAGCCCGTTCACAATGACTTAACGTAACAAGATTAAATTAAAGAAATTTGAGTGTTAATTTATGTGTTCACACAATGAAGGAATTTGTTGTTCTTTGCAAAGTATTTGCAACTTCAGGACTCAAAGACTACACTCACTATACGGTTCTACAACGCTGTTGATTGAATGTACTTAACAGAGTTAACCTAAAAATGGAAGTTGTCAACTTAAGAAAAGTAAATTAACAGAATTAGCCAATTAAGAGTACCCTTACATTTCTAAGAGTCTTTCCAACTTTTATTAAGTGATTAATTTTCTTACGTTAAGTCATTGTGAACGGGGTTGAAGGCCCAGTAGTACAGTGCCAGTTTAAATTTAAGCTGAAGTTAAATCCTTTAACAACGATTATTTCGACAATTGTTGACATTTGGCCGTTTGCAACAAACACTTAAGCTGAGCTTAAATTTAAGTGGTGCTTATAAAGTGACACTTCAGCTTACATGGGTTTGAGTAAGTCATATTCTAAGTGACGTTTAAATAATTTAAGCTGAGTTTATTTGTTCGGTGCAAACCAGGGATTGTGGTTAAGGGTTGAAGCTTTGGATTAAAGTTAAGCTGGAATTATACAGCTAGGCCTTTTAAAAGGTCTTGCAAAAGTTATTTCTTACATCCAAAATGTCATACAGTTAAAATTTGACACCACAAGAATTTCACATCGTGTTATCGTTATCACGTTGAGATCAAATTGGTTTTACTAGTATAATAATTACAATATCCTTTTCGTTTGCTTTTTCTTCTTCTTTATCTAATTGCCCTTTGCCTTACGGCAGAAAGTTTAAATTTCAAACTGTGGTGTATGCCAACACTTTGCTGACACTTTAAGCATTTATTGGGAACATGTGTTCTTCAGTTTCCCAGCCAACAAAAGATTCACGGAATTGAATTGCCAAAGATATATGTACTAATATTTAGAAGTTTGTATTCATTATACAGGGAGATCTAAATTGATTGTCCTGATCCTACACTGCGTTCCACGAGCTTGATATCGATATTTACATCCAATTATTATTAAAATGAAGCTAGCAACATATTGAGATCTGAGGAAGTTACTAGATGTCCCAAGATTTTGTTTTGACAGTTCATTGCCGTTCATTCAAGAAAAATGATTTATTTTATTGTAGTAGCAATTTGATTAAACAATAATTATGTGCTTTATTAATTAGGTCAGGTTTGGATGTAAGTTTCATGAATGTTCTATGCACTTTTCGTTCTAACCTTTCATGTGATAGATGTAAATATTGATATCTAACTCACGGAAACTAGTTTAGGATCAGGACAATCAATTTCGATCTCCCTGTACATGGTAATTATAATTTAAAAAAATCTGAAATTTGATAATGTTGTAACGTGTCTTTAATTCTATGGGGAATTAGCACTTCATCTTTTTTTTCTAGAAGTAAATATAGTGCGATCTAGATTTGGATTTTAAAATTTTTTATAAAGTCTAAAATCAATCGAAGGTCTTATTGTTTAAAGCAACGCGCAGTTGAAAATGCAACTGCAAAATGCCTCCACTTGCTTTGAAGTCCTTGGAAATTGCTTTTTTTTTACTTTGATGACATCTCAACTGGAAAAATTCATTTATTGAAAATACTGTTAATACATATACCTACACAGGTATCATCAATTTTAAGGTCAGCTTGTTTGAATCTTCGAAAATGGGTATCAGTTACCTAATTATTTATCAGGCATGTATAGTCGTCCAAGTTTTGTATCGGTTTTATGATCTTGCTATAAAAACAGCTTCAAAGAGACCGGCCTGCGGTCGCCTTTCTGTCGCTTTTTTTGGCAAGGCCATAAAACCGTTACCAAACTGGGACGACTATAAATCAGTCATTTTTATGTATTACATTAATCAAGTTATTCAAAATAAAACAAACACTGTTAATCTAAAAAAAATATGAACTGTAATCATAAAACCAAGCAATTTTACTGATTTGTCAGAAGAGTAGAATCATTTCAATCATTCAGCACTTACGAGTTATGAGTTATGACCAGGCTTACGATTTCGACCCACTTCGAACATATTGGATTGTAAATTCCCCGGCTTCGCACAACACAGCAGGTAGTAAATATTGTCTTACATATTTTTACTTTGATTTGTGTTAAACTTTATTTAATTATTTACTCCGATCGCGTGGCCCATAGCAAATGTTCGATAAGTGTGTCTAAATGCGACGCGGACCGAAATCGTAAGCCTGCTTATGACACCCTCACACATACATCGAGGATAGATGTTATCCCCGGTGATTCACTGGACATAGATTTGGAAACGAGATAAACTGAAACATCTCTGCTGCAATTTGTTCTTCTTTATCTGTCAAATTTTATCCATGTTTTTTGTTACGGGGGTCATTAAATTTTTTTCTCTACACTCACTGAAAACTTCAGCATATCACGTAAGGCCTACGACTGTCTGAATGCAGGAGATTTGGCAACCCCAAGTCGGCGGTGCCCCAGCATACTTCATAATAACAAAAGTGGATCATTTTTCCTGATTTTCGACTTTGGAGATTCCTATGGACCCGTTTGGTGTTCGATCTAAAAATGATTTATGCTCCTTTGTAATTTGCTTTGGGCATGATCCCGATTTCGTTTGAGAAGCTTCGGTTTGGCCGGGTTGCAATTATTGCAATGTAAGTGCGGACTTGTTTGTATCTCTCTGTATAATTTCTGGTCAAAATATTTTATTTTGGCGTTCCGTCTAGAAAAGATTCAGTCTCCTTTGCAGGGTCACAACTGGGGCGTGACGAAGGTGGCAGTTACCACGGGCGCAAGCGACAGAATAATGAATTGGGTTGGGTAAAAATAAAAAACGTACATGAAATAAAACTTAAACTGACAAAATTGGAAATAAAAGATTTAAAAAAAAAAAACATGTCATGCAATGTAAAATTCCAAGCTGTAGATATTAATAAATTGTGAACTCGCTTCAAAGGAACAGGAGATACAAAAGAGACTTACAGAAAAGGCAGTCACTGAAAAGAACAAGGGAAATGGAAAACGATAAAAATGAAACTCGACAAAACTAATGAAACATAGCAACGGGCAACATTGAAGGATAGACCTGACAAAGAAAAAGGACGATAAAAATAAGAATAGTGAAAAGAGCAACATGGAATGTAGGAACTCTAAATTAAGAGTGAAAACTATAACAAACCACCAAGGAAACGGTAGGTACAAAAATATTAGGAATGAATGAAGCAACGGGTATTAAATAAGTAAATGCAATGTCAGCAAATGATGCGCACAATTAATTTTAGCATTATCAATTCTACGCCGCACCAAAAGAAATAGGCCAAGCGCGTTTTATAGCGCACTGAATAATATAACGAATACAGTTCCAAAAAAGATCATTCGTAGTAATGAGAGATCTCAGGCTTGAAAGAATAATGGGGAAACGGAATGGGAGAAAGAAATTAAAGGAACAGTAACCGAATAAGTTGAAATTCAAATAGACCAAATTTGTAAAAGCGAAGCTAAGAGGCCTAGGAGCCAGAAGTTGATGTACACACAAAGTAAAAGAGGAACTGATAAGGAATCGGAACACAATGTTGTAGTGACAACCTACCTCACCGTTTACAAAACATACATTTAACCTTTATTGGAGGAAGGTCACAGTGTTTGGAGTCCTTACTTCTCCAAAGATATAGAACTTCTCCTAGTAAAGGTACAATTTTCTTTACCATCTGCGACTTACATCATTACACGAAAGAGGAGACTTAATTGAAGTATATAAAATCCTTTTTGGGTTTTGCACCCTGTGATTTGGACCAAGAAATTGCAACACCCTTCTAAGAGGCCACGAGTTCAAGCTTTCGCAAGGGAGATGTTCTCCCAATCACAGAAAACACTTCTTCACAAATCGAGTTGGAATGGAATGGAACAAATTAGCTTCCAGCGTTGTTACCTCAGCCAAGTTGAGTGAATTCACAAAAATTTGAATTGGACAAATTTGTTGCTGTCCAGAAAGCTTTGCTAACTTATAACCAGACTTCGGCAAAACGTAGGACATTGAGGAAGTACCAGGGTCGTACTCGCTCATTAATCAATCAACAATTTCTTGGAAGTCGGCAAATACGAGCCCTAACAACTAAATATTCGTTCAGACAGTTATTTTAAAAATATGTATATGGTTACACTTATAAAAAAAATATTGCGTTGTAGATTTATTTGAAGACATTAATATTTCGTCTATTAATTTTTAGATTGTTTATGTTGTGTCTGCTTAATACAATTAATTTGATTGGTTCATAAAATTTGCTGGCAACTAATTGTTCGGACGTCTACCTTTTTGCGCTTTAAAAACAAGAAAATCTTGAAAACGAAAACCATAAATCGTTATCAACACAAGTTAATTGTTGATTTTGATACTAAGAACAAAATGTTCATGGAAAATATGGCCCGTGGCGTACCAACTCATAAAAAAGTACTTGACAATATGCCACGGATAAAACCATTAAAAAATTGCGAATGCATTTGACTTACCGAAATTGACAATTGGCGATATAATAAAAAAAAGTATGGAGATACGCCAAACATTGATATTCGTAGCAAAAGTCCTGAAAAGCCAAACACTGTAACAGAAAGCCAACGAAGAATTCTCACTAAGATTTGCAGGGTACTTTCAAGAGAAATTCAGTCCCAATGGAGTAAAGAAACTGGTCTAATTGTATCTGGGGAATGTTGCCGACAATGGTTACACAAATTAGGCTATGGTTTTTATAAAGTAAATGTCATTTATTGCACTCAATACTCATTTAAATTTGAGGTCCTACATTTTATTTTTAAAAAGGCGAAATAAAAACCACCGCTTACCGAAGCACAAAAGAAAAAACGTCTGGATTGGGCAAAATCTAAAGTTATGTGAAGCCAAATAATTTTTTGTGATGAATCAGTATTGGTGATCGTCGGAAGAGACTGATCAGAACAAAATTCGGGGCTTTCTATAAAAACTGTTTTAACGAACCATAAGATTCCACAAGGGGCTATGATTTGGGGATGCATGTCCAGCAAAGGTTTAGGCAAACTGGAGTTTATTGATGGTATCATAAGCGCGGAAAAATATTAAGATATTTTAGAAAGAAGCAGTTCGGAATAGAAAATTTCATTTTTTAACAGGACCAGGCTAAGTGTTGCTAAGCCAAATCTACAAAAAAAAATGTTCGGGGGCAAAGATATTAGTGTTGGCTTGGCCCTCAAATACCCCCGACTTAAATATCATCGAAACCCTGCAACACGACATGAAAAAGGACTTGCGAAAAAGTCCCCAACGAACAATTCCCAGACTAATGGCTAAAATACAAGAAACATGGAATTCTTTCACCCCATAATATATTTTTCTTTAATATTAAATAGCAATCAGAATAATTTATTCCATAAGCTATTGTGTTGACATGGAATCCATTAGAATAGATTCGCAATTGTCCTGATAGATCCCCAGAGAGAAACCTCTTCTCCCTCACTTAAGGTCAATTGGCCAACATCTTTTCAGTCTCTTGTGGTCTCTGTAGTCTAAAAGAGGCCGAGGCAGTACATTCGGATGGTTTTCTAGTCTGTTGTGGTGTTTGGTGCTTCTGTCGCGGATAACATCTTGAACGAAGGGTATTCCCAAGTCGTTATGTAACATTACATTGGTGACATACCAAGGGGCATCAGTAATGGCTCGAAGAATTTTTGACTGAGATCTTTGTATCACGGGAATGCTCGATTTACAGGCACATCCCCACCAGAGTTGCCAGAAGGTTGTAAAAATTTTCACCACTTCTCCCTCCAATCTAAGCTGCGTTGACTCTGCGCGTTGCGTAGACCGTCAATTGCCGCTATTCCAGTTGCAGTCGCACGGACGTGTAGTGAAAATGTTTACTACCTCCTGGCAACTCTGATCCCCACAGCTCAATACCATACGTCCATATTGGCTTTATTATGGCTTTATATAATAAAATTTTATTTTCAAGTGGTAATCTGGATCTTCTCCCAAGTAGCTAATTTTTTATATGTTCTCTCCACGTAAGCCTGCTATCCAGACGAATTCCGAGATATTTTACACTTACTGATTCTGGTTTTTGTATGTTGTTTATAAATACTGGCGGACATTTCCCTTTTTTTTAATGTAAAAGTTTTGTGTTGCGCTTAGTCTCGTTAATTTTAATTTTCCGTTTCTTCATCCAGTCTTCAAGAAGATACAGGTGGTCTTGCAAGTTAGTGGACGCTATTTGTGGATTTTCATTTGTAGCCATTATCACAGTGTCGCCTGCGAAGGTTCCTGTCAATATACTATTCGTTGTGGGAAGGTCAGATGTGTAGATTAAGTGTAAGTACGGACCAAGAACGCTTCCTTGTGGTACACCAGACTTGATTGGGCAGTAATTAGAGACTTCGCCGTTCACTCTCGTTCTAAAGCATCTGTCCATGGGGTATGATTTGAAGAGATTATAAAATTGAATAGGTAGTACTTGCTTAATTTTATATAATAGGCCGTCATGCCAGACCTTATCAAAGGCCTGACTAACGTCGAGGAACGCTGCTGTACAATTTTTTTTTTCATCATATGGCTTCATTTATTGCATTTGAGATACGGTGGCATTGTTGGATTGTAGAATGCTCACGACGGAATCCAAACTGGTGATCAGGGATTTGCTTTTGTTGGTCGATGACTTTTTGGAGCAACAGTTTTTCCAACAGTTTCGATATAGTAGCCTGTATGCCCATAATATTATGAATCCTTAGTGGACATTGTACCAGAAGGAATCCAACGTACAATAAAAGCCAAAAGTGATGTGACCTGTATTAATTTCTTAATCGTTAGATACGTCCGAATATTAAATTGCCGCGGGCGGCATAATTTATAGTTTTTCTTTAAAAATCTGCTTTCTAATTTCATTATTAAAGTAAAACTTGTTTCGAATAAATTATTAGTTACTGTTGATCGATCTTTTTGTTTATTCTATTTTTTTAATATTATAAGTTTTAAGCATTTTCTTATGAGTTGGAGAACAATTTTTATAACGTCAATTCTCGTCCGAATATTTAGTTGTTAGGGCTCGTACTTTAAAATACATCGCCTTTTTATTGTGTTCTGTAAATGGGCACATGAGAATACAATAAGCTGGCTCTCAAATGTCCTAACAAGTGCCGATGTATACTTATAACTAAAGTTTTTCACAAAACCGCCCTTATATCTTACTTACTAGGTTCCGAACCGGTCGCTTGACTGATTCGTACTGCGGGCCTTGCGGGTTAATAAAACACGACCGGGAGCTTTCACCTACACGGCGCCCTCACTTGTTCATTTTCCGAACTCCTTACTACCTACAGTTTCCTTCTAACATCCGGAATTGTCATGACTAAAATCTCCAACTCTCAAGCCCGAATGCCTAGGCGCTTCGATGCCGCGTATGGCACCGATCGAATTAAGGCGTTGCAAACATTATTTCTTCGATATAGCGAGAATATTTTGATCAACATTATCACATTTTATTTTGTTATTTGCTGTATTTTTGACCGTACGATATAATTTTAAAAAAAACGAAAACATTCGTTTTAATAAAACTCACGCGGCCGTAGACAGCACTGGATACACAGCCAGTCGACCGATTGAGGTTTACAGTGCATCGGCGCGAACAGCGAATAATATACAACTGGACGGGCAAACGGAACTTTCTTTTGGAGACTTTACTTATAACATATAGTGCTAATGTTTCATGCGTTCGCAGCTTTTAGTGTGTGACTAAGACTAAAGTCAGCTCTGCTGTATATGCTGACCATGTAGGTCGATGTAGGTACTTAGGATAATAAAGAAGACCGCAGAATATAAAAGGAAAAACAGACAAAGATTCAATAAAGAATTGGACAACGCAAGCTTTCCAAGATTTTATCTGGTGTATTTAATGTTTTTGGATTTTAACAAATCTGTGTATTTTTTTTAGAAGAGTTTTGGCTACAGGCGCCAGCTTGTCTAGTGTTACGGCCCCGCTCCTTTGTAGTACATAATTCGTTTTGGGTATGATCCTGATTTCATTATATTTAAAAAGCTTCGGGTTCGGCTGGGTTGCAATATTGCAAGTGTAAGTTCCGGTCTTGACTGGTGCGTAGCAAAAACGTTAAACGTTGAGATTTTTTTCTTTTTTCGCAATTGTTTGTAGTAACAGGATAAAGGAATTAAGCGTTAATTTAATTTAGCGCGCGTACCACGTCGTCGCCGTCGCCGTCGTGTTCAATCCCATGCCATGCAGGAAAGTGAGAGGTGTGTGCGTGGTCTCTTCGCATTCACACCTCGCACCGTCTGCGAAATTGCGGCGAGCGCACCGGCTGGAACAGTTCTTGTAGAGGAGAGCCTATCTATCCGTTCCTGCGTGCTTCTTTTACACCTCGCTGCCTCCATCCGCCGGAGCCGGTGGTTCTCGTCAGGCGATGGCAATTACGGATGGGTATTTTTGTTCGGCTGTGCTTGAAGGTACCCGGATATCGATGGGCGCCTCGTCTACTACGTCTGGTGGTAATTATCAGAGCAGGTTTGCAAAACCTCGCGATTTCGGGAGCAATCATCAAAGCGATGCGTGTGCAGTGCGAAAATATGGTGGGGCTGCGGGGGCGAGCAGTCGCGAGCTAGCCCGAGTTGGTGGCTGACGGCGCGTTCAGACAGTTGGCCGGCGACGTCACATCAGGCCGGGTCCGCCAGCCAGCCGTTCTTCTGCGCTTCTAGACACTGTTCTTTACATGTAGCAAGGTAAAACAATTACCACCAACCCCCCCGGTTATAATACGCACACGTGACCTTCTTCAAGAGCGCCGTCCCCAAAAAATTTCAAAAAATAAAAAAGCACCGCACGAACTCTTCACGTGCTCCTTCGCCGCCGCCGCCGCCGCCGCCGCAAATACTGTGCCGTCATCTTTGAGACGTGAACAAGTGTTTTTCATTTTTGTTTTTTTTTTGGGCTAAATAGTGATTGCAAGAGCGCCATTTTGAACGGCCTAGCTATTAGCTAATTTCGGTAGTTCCGGGTTCGCGCGCTTTGTCCGCCGCGAACTTTCGAAACACCGTTCGTCGCTCGATTGTTTTGACTGTGCGGCCCTCAGTCTTGTGCGTTACCAGGTGTCTACCAGACTATAAAATCTATTGTGAACGAACATTTACCAATTGTGTTTCCTGATTTTCCCGAGCTGATCCCGCACGCCTCTCTACGTTACGACTCTACTAGAATTCAACAATTCTCCTCCTCCTGTTGAAGTGCGTCCGTTCCTGTGGGCGATCCCCGACGTGCGTTCGAAACGCATTGCATAATCAATGTCAGAAAGGTGGTTTGTTTTGTTTAACACTACTAGCCTAATATAGTTAGTCGTTCGTTTTTGTTTCACGCACAGGTATTACATTTTTTTTTTGCATGCCGCTTGTTTGCCGAACGCTTCTCGAAATAGCTTTCCTTCCGCCCGAGCTAAATTTTCGCTACTTTTCCGCGCGTTTCAGCCAAGCACAAGTTCAAGTTCAATAAAGTTATTACGCACTTTGTTTATTTTTAGAACGGCTCATTTTTTGCTACTGAATTGGCTCGAGTATCATCATCGCATTTGATTTCATCAAATCGCCGGCTCGCCGCTCGTTTATGTTTCTGTCACATTGTATATAACTTTAATTCATTTACCTTAGCCCCCCGGAGAACTTCCATTCCGGAAACTTTTTCGTATCACGCAAATTTTAACGAAAAATATAGACCATCACGTAAAGTACAATTGATTAGGAAATTTATTTCTGAAAGAATTTCTATTTTTTTTTTATTAACTACAGTGTGTGGCTTGTTTCAAATTAGAAAACAATTTATTGTTCTCGAAAGTTAAAAGAAATAGGCACATATTAATTCCAAAGAACATTAAACTTTCCGCTTCTTTTTTTAACTTAAATACAGGGTGTGTTTATTATACGGAACATAAGATTTAAGTTCGGAGTTATTTTATCATTTAGTAATCCTACATTCTTTTTGCTTTCTTTTTGTGCAAAATTCACCTGATTGTAAGTTATAAGCAAGGATCGTTATTTAAAAAAAAAAAGGTTTACACAAACCGTAAGTAAAATCTATTATAGAGGGTGCACTGGGGTGGACCACAAATGTTAAATTAAGAACATTTTTTGGTTTAAATTTTCTCTAAGACTGTGCTGCATAAAAGATTTAAGACGGGATTAAATTTTAGCCTAAGTGACATGTGACATACAAAATACTGTACAGTCGCAATCATAATTCGTGACGCTTACGGGAAGCTTACAAAATATCGTACCCCATTTCTTTAAAAAACCATGAACGTCGAATGCGTCCAAATCTTTCTGCTTAAAAGTGAATCCGGGACGTCGTAAATTATCTTTTGCTTGGAAACCACAAATCAAACGTCCGCGATGAGTTTTTCTGTAAAGCTGATGTCTTGAATTAAGATTGCAACTGTACGTCACGTTCTATCTTAGGCTTAAATTTAATCCTGGCTTAAATCTTTTATGCAACGCAGCCCAAGTGTTAAATGCGAGGAATTAAATATCCATGATGTAATTCTTGTATTAAAACATAAATTTCTTATACATTTTTATTTGTTAGGAAAAGTGTTTTCTTGACTTCTTAATCACTTAAGCGCATTTATCTTTAACACTCTATTATAAGCGACTATGTAATGTTTCAAAAAATAATATAAATTTTGTTTCGATTGCAATGGGTCCTCTGGATTGCTGTTTCAGCCATATTTGGGGCCTCGTCAGCGAAAGAGTAGCTCAATCTCAATCAAAAATCCGCAAGGCGTCGCGACGTAAACTGTTGGTTAATACAATTTATAAATGCAAGAATTAATTCTGCCAAGAAAGTGTATGCGGGTTTCTTTTTTGAGTTTGTAGTCTGATAGTGGATTTCACAAACGTTACTTAAATTTAATCATCCGTTAAAAGTAAACGTTGCCATGTTTATATGTATTGAAGGTATAGGAATGATTATTCTTAATCAATGATTAAAGTTAAGTGACGTTTGTGAATCCCAGCGTGAATCTCTCAGAAATCTCTAAAAAAAAAAATTGATTTTTTAAAAATAGTATTCATTGTTACATCTACTGCAATAACTTTGTTTCTTGCATTTTTTAATTACTTATTATGTATTAAAAATCTCTTGTGTAGCAAAGAGAGCCTCAGTATTTAATGGATGATATCCCTTTTTTCTTTGCTTTTTGAAAACTTAAATAAACAATTTTTTATCGTCCTCGCTTATAAAAATATCGATCAATCAATTATTTATCAATTAATAGTAAATATGCAAGCGTAGGTACAACTATGGAGTGGACGATAAGAAATTAAAAAATCGTACATAGTAACGAAGTATGTAGTAAAGTTCATTTGATACTACAGTTGGATACCTAAATGAGCGAATTAATATGAACGTGTTTTTCGTTTTAACCCTTTTTGGTTTTCTTTTGTCAGTTAGCTTAACGCACGAAAGAAGAACAGATGCATAAAACAATGATATGTAATAATGACGAAACGTCGAGGAACTTAAATTTTTAAAGAATTTCTTCGGCGAGAGCTTCGGACTCACGTTCGATAAGAGAACAACCAGCGCCGCCTTGTGGAATGCGTCGCGAACTACCCTCCCCAAAGGATAATGCGCCAGACCAGTTTATGAGATTTTTCTGTTTTAAGGAAGATTTTTCAAATTCCCAGGTGCGGTTTTAAAATACAATTATTATATTATTAACAAGTTTAATGTTTAAATCCAATTAATACCGAAGTTATTACTGCTACTTTTTTCAACTGAAATTTTATTTTACACTTCGAAATTCTCACTGTTTATCTTCATTAGATCAAGCACTAAATAAGTCTTGTAATTCTTCTTCAAATACAATTAAGCATTTTGTACGATCGATAAAAATTACTAAATACAATAAGAAATTTAAAAGAAAAGGGGCTTTTAACACGTCTTGAACTGTAACTTGAGAACGACGCAAGATCTATTTTGTTGTTAGAAACAAAATGGCCCATTCGGTTTTACTTGCATTTAACTGAAGCTTTACCGTTTCGGCGATGATGTATTTCTTCAGTGCACACTCAGAATATCGCAAGTCTTTAAAGTCTACGTATTTTATAGACTAGTTAAAAATGTCAAAAATGCAACGAGAGCGTTCAAGAACTGTTTTAGAAATTATGTCGAAAATAAATGTGTTTCTCTTAATTGTTTTGTTAAGTTAAAAGAGGGAATTTTCACACGAAAAAAAAATCGATGAAGCATTAGTTATGTGCAGTATTTAATTAATTGTTGTTTGAACTACCGATACATAAATAGTATATTGATTTACAAGTTTAGAAAAGTGAGTGTAAATGTTTGAATTCACAAGTAAGCGTTAGCTCACGAGTGGATCAAATTTACACGAACATGGAAATTCACTTTTCTAACGTGTAGATCATGCTATTTTTTCGTGTAGTTGACGAAAATAACGCTAAAATTATGATAGTGTCGACGAATAATAATAATACATCAAGGTATGTTAAGCATTTGTTGATATAGTAACAAAGCATCAATCTGTGACATCAATCAATCAATCTTCGACCTCTGATACGTCAAAATGATTGAAAAAAAAGTGTTGCTAAGGGAAACGCGAGGAAAAGTGTTGCTAACAAGACAAGTCCCACTTTTCTTCACGATTTATGATTAAACATTGTGTCACTTTTCTGCCAACTACACGAAAAAGAATGGCGTTAAACCTGAAGTATCCAATAAATTTGCAAAATAAGTAAGTTTCTGTCTTGAAAAATGAACCATTTTAATTAATATCCTTTCCTGGAAACCAGGAAATCCATCAATTGTCTCTTCTTATCCTCCTTGTGGTAAGTTTCGGTGTATGATTAGACTAGGCCCCCTTCTTCGATTTCTTCTTTGATTTGTTTCAGCTTATCTTAAGCATTTTCTCTTTGTGCTTGGTTCATCTCTTCAATGGTTATTCACCAGTTCAATAATTTTTTTATCTTTGTGCTTTTATCTATTTATCCTACTTCTCTCCAGCTCTCCCACTTGTGGAGTGCATTTCTTTTTACAACACTGGTTTTATCACAAATCCACGTAATCCTTTTTTTTTTTTGTCTGTTCTTTTCTTCTTGTAGTGAGTTTCGGTATATGATTAGACTAGGGCCCCTCTTCTCCGCTCTCTTCTTTGATTTGTTTCAGCTTCTCTTAAGCGTTTTCTGTTTGTGCTTGGTTCATCTCTTCAATGGTTATTCACCAGTTCAATAATTTTTTTATCTTTGTGCTTTTATCTATCTACCCTACTTCTCCCTCTCCAGCTCTCCCACTTGTGGAGTGCATTTCTTTTTACAACACTGGTTTTATCACAAATCCACGTAATCCTTTTTTTTTTGGCTGTTCTTTTCTTCTTGTAGTGAATTTCGGTATATGATTAGACTAGGGCCCCTCTTCTTCGCTTTCTTCTTTGATTTGTTTCAGCTTCTCTTAAGCATTTTCTGTTTGTGCTTGGTTCATCTCTTCAATGGTTATTCACCAGTTCAATAATTTTTTTATCTTTGTGCTTTTACCTCTTTACCCTACTTCCCCTCTCTAACTTCCACTTGTAGGGTGCATTTCTTTTTACAACACTGGTTTTATCACAAATCCTTGATCTATTAGTCGTCACTTTTCCTCTGCTTCATTTATTCTTTCAATTTGCTTTCATCTCTTCTTCTATTGTTGCATGGCTGTACGTCCTCTCCAGCTTCCACATCCAGGATGCGCTTTTGCTTTACGACTTTTGATTTTGTAACAAATTCCTGCGCTCTCTTTCACTGTGTTAACAAAGTATCAAACATTTCTCTTTCTGTTGCTCGTATTTTTATAGATGAGCCTAATCAGTAGTGGCTAAATTTTCAGGATGTTGCCCAAATTACTTGTCACTTGACTTGTCGGCTTGACTCTTCTTGTATATGAGAATTCTTGTCCTAAATAATTTCCGATCGTTATACTTCAGACCCCCCCCTTTGTGCTAATTCGTTTTTTGACACGATCTAAACTAGTTGTCTTGCCCCATTCAGTATGTATTTGAATCAAACTTCGATTATAGTCAATTGTATTATTCTTTGTACTAAATCACATTTAAATGGAAAGCTTAAATTGCAGTTTCAGTTTTTAGCACAATGAACCGTTTTTAAAAGGCGCGTAGGGAAAGGAGAAAGAGAGAGATCCCGAACACTTTCCAATTGGTACATCGAAGAATTTTTTTCCGTGCGGCCGTAGGCGCACTAAGTGCTTTTAAACGCCCGCTAATTAATTATAAACGAAAGGGCGTTCCTTCGGCGTTAAACTGTTGGCAATTAAAAACTCACCCGAGAATTGACGCGAAACTATCAACTGCGAGTGCGTTATTTTCTTTCACGTCCTCATAAATTATGGATAACTGAACGCCGGTTGGATTTATAGCCATTTGCCAACTATAATTCTTATCGGGTGGATAAAAGGAAAACCTCTAACTACTACCTTACCTGTTCACTGATTGTTTGTAGTTTAACAGTTCTGGGTTAGTACGATGGATGCTCACCGTCGGCGACATCAAAGAAGTAAAATAACACCCAAAATTTCGTTCAAAAATGACATTTTGAAAATTATTTATTTATAGGTTGTGTAATCTGTTAGACATTGTCGAGATATGTCATGTACTCATACGCGAAAAGTTTTCCACTTACTACTTCCAACTCAGTAGATGTGAAGGAATTGCTAACTCGCTTTATGAGAATATTTATTTATCTAGGTCCTTTAGGTTGTTGCATTTTGAACGTCGAACGTAACGTTTAATTATACATAGTTAAAGGAGCCGAGCACCCCTGATGAACGTGAAACTAACGATTTTTTTCTTCTTCTTTGTAATTGCAGGAAGCGCAATGGAACGTGTAAATGTGTGTTTCGAATAGAAAGTGTGCAATTTCAGCGTTTATTTTAATTGGAATTAATACTTCCTCGGTGTCATTATAGCAAAAGAGATTGATCTCTCAAAAACCATCTCCGTAACTTTGATAAAATTACAATTTTCTAGGACTATCGCTCCTGACGTCCATCTTCACTAGGACTTTCGGTAGAACCGCATCAAAAACTCGTCTATTGCAGACGTTTCGTTCTTGGTTAAGGAAGAACTTCTTCAGGGCCTTTGCCTTCTTGTTCTTCTTGCTAGTATCGCCGCTGTTGCTTCATGGAGACTACTTCGGGGTCTTCTGCTGCTTTTCTTTGTGTTCCTGACGCCCAAATTTGCAAGAAAATGAAAGGAAATGCTCGTGCTGTTGGTTAATTGAATGTGTACAACTCAACTGTTACAATTAATTTTCTTTTCTCAAGTTTTAATGCGTATTTATTTTTCACTCTTGTCTATTGGCTGAGTGAGGATGGTTAAGGTGTAGAGTGCTAATTTAATTAGTACCATTTAACCCTTGAACATGACGCCTTATGTACCACACTAACCGGTGGTCTTTTCACCTCCAGTTAACTTTATCTGACGGTTTATTCCCATTGTGAGCACAATCGTTACTATGGGAATTAATCGCCAGATAAAGTTAATTGGAGATGAAAAGATCTGGCCTAAATGTAATTTTATTTAGTAGTAAACGTAGAGAGTTCTCCGTTCAAGGCAAGAGTAGCAAAGGAGAAAATAGAACGAAAAAATTCTTCTGCAACGAAGAACGAAATCTCAGCAATAAAAGAATATGCTTGTAGCTTCAAGCTCGGGTGAAGATGATTTCGTGCTGTACTTTGTGTGGCTTTTTCTATTCAGTCTTCAAGCATTTCAAAAGAATGAGACAGAGGTGATGGAAGAAGAAGCCAGAAAGATTAGCTCAATTTTCCGCTAAAGCTTGAGCTTCTCTTGTCGACGTATCCGTCAAATTCTTATATGATTCCATCATTTAACTTAATAAATTTATTTCTGCACCTTTTGGGATGCATCCGCATTAAAAAGAACTGATGTTTCAGTGACGATCTTTCAAGAAGACTTAAAGGCAATCAAAGACAGTAAAAATCTTATCTTGAACAAAGCTCTGGCGAAGCTCTATCGCATTCTCAAACAATTCATGAGAATGAGACAGAGAAGGTCCAACTAAAAATGTTCCCAACTTAAAGGATAAAATCTCAAGTCGTTAGAGATTAAGGATTTTTTTCTGAAAAGGCGATTTTCAAGTTTTTGTTTCAGGTGTGGATTTGTCTTAGTTTGTAAATTAATTTCTTTTGTGAATTAACTTCTAAAGGTGCGTTTACACTATTTAACAAAACATGTAAGTATAACAATGTTATATTATAACTTGTTACATAACATAAGATTTGTTGTAAAACATTAACTAAAACGTCTCTACAACAAATTATAAAACCTATTCATTATGGCGTCTGACGATGAGGTTCTCCTTGCACCAGCAGTTACCGCACAGTGTTGCTCAAAAGGCAGAAAAAAAGAGCTAAAAGACGATTCTGGGTTCGACCATCTCCAGTCGCCAAAAATAAATGCAGCGGAAGGATCTTTTGAATGATCTTGAACGTGATGAACATGATATTTTGACTCGATAACTAAGAACTGTTTTAGTTGACAGTTTTAAAAACTTTGTTCGGATGACAAGCCAGGACTTCGAGTATTTAATTAATTTGATTACATCATTTTCTTCGATCTTTACCAACACTGGCCGGGAAACGTGTAACTCGTTATAAAACACGAAGAAAATTATGTAACACAAAGTTTTATGATTTGTTACATAGTGTAAACGCACCTTTATGCTTTTCTAATTCTTGCTCTGTCAGTAGGTGCAATTTTATTATATCTTCTTGCAGGAAAGTACCTTTTGAATTGAACCACATTCTCTGATATTATTATCTGCAACATTTTAAAGAGTCACAAAAATGAAATTTCTTTTGAAATTTGTGCTTCAGTTCACCATTTTGCACTTTCTTTCCTATTAAAGATTCCTACTAAGAAAGGTTCCTTGTTCTATTGTAAAAAAACATATAAACATACATTTTTAAATAATTCAAAGTTAAACAGTGTCTAAATTATTTAGTTCAGAAGCCAGATTTGGATTTACATTTGCTCGCTCTATATATCACGTTTGCTGGCTCTATAGATATATCGTCTATTTTATAACTATAAGCTTGAAGAGATCAAATCAAATTATTTAAGAAATTCTCGTGAAAAACTAGAGCAAGTATTGTTACAAATTAAAATTACCGAAACATTTGCTTACAGTTGCTTAAAAACTTATTTGAAAACTCAACGAACAAGCTGCATTTTTCTTCTACCAACTAACACTTCAATTAGTAATAAATTCACTGTTAATTTACCAGCACATTTTGCTACTTAGATAGACGCTGATTTAAATCTCGCACCCGGTTCTGCTTTTATAGAGGTTCTCGTACAATTCCAATACAATCTGGAGCAGGCGTCGAAGCTTCTTGAACCATCGAAAAACTAGATGGCGTGTCAATCTATGAAAAGTACTTCTATCGACGTGACAGGATGTAACAATATAAAACGACGTATATTTAACAATAATAATAAACTGGCAAGTATGTCGTGTTAAGTTATGTAATTCGATTCGAAAAAGTGTATCTCTTGATTAAAAGAAATTCCTTTAACGCACTTCCCGTTTACATATTGCTCAACCGTATCGAATTCGCGTGTGCCGACTGTCGCTGAAAAACGTCACGATTACGCATGAAGCCTTTAACGGAATGCGGTACGTACTCGGTACGTATAAATTAGCGTAGTGGTTCTTCTGTAAACAAGCGGAGGATTCTTTCAAACTGTTTACGCATCTCCCGACCTGTTTATATTGCAGCTCGTATTCGAGTGATTTCGTTCTCGGTGTTTTATCGTGGAGTTAATGGGATGGATTAAAAAAAAGGAAATAGAGTGACACTTAGTTCAGGAGTAAACTATAGAGATGAGGTCCTTGCTTAGTTTTGTGTTTAATTTACTGTTTATACGAGTACTACATTGATGCGTTCGTTTTCATGAATGAATGCGAATTCATTTTTTTGTCAATTTAAATCAAACGTCCTCTAAGACGCAGCAAAATGAAAATATAGTGTGACAATTTGTTCTAAATCTATAAAATGTACCTAGATTAGGGTGTTTTCTGTGAAAAACTAAAAGTATGTTTCCTTTTGTCTTCTGTTAAGTTCAAGTTCATCTCATCACCTGTATTTTTATTTTCGCAAGCGTAAAAATGATATCCAGGTACGCTCTTCACAATTTGATTTCTTTTCGTCATCTCAACAGTACACGTTTTAGTTAACGTTCTACTATTACATTTCTTTCACTTCGTCAAACTGTGCGCGCATTATGGCGTGTTGATCTTCATATTTACCTTTCACTTCGTTCTACAGTCATCTACAGTCATTTAGTTTCTCATATAATCATTCTGTTTATTTTTCGAAGCAGTACCTACATCAAAAATATCCCAACATTTTTTTCTACGACTTAAATTGGAAAGGATGGGAGTCAAGTTTGGGAAAAAGAATAAGATCCGTCAAATTAAATGATATTTTCCGTGACTATGAGAAAAATTAAATGGCCCAAAGCTGGAGGAAACCAAAAAGAATCCGGACGAAATGTATGATTTGGACACATAATCTGAATGGCTAAAGGATTTTTGAAATGGATCCCATCGGAAATTCTAAATCATTTAAATAAAGGGAGAGAGAAAAACGCCAAATGTAGTCAAACCTGAATGTAATTACTACATCAAATCAAATGATTTCTTGTTCTGCAGTTTTGCATATATTGAAATTCACTCGCTGAATTATGCACAGCAATCGAGGCGCATTTTTAAGGAACAGCCGTGCAAAATGCGTTTTAGACAACCTTTCAAGGCCGTCATCTCCGTGTAAACATCCAGTTTTTTTCGCAAAAACCACTGGCAAAAAATTTGCTTAAAAGTCAGTTGCCTACCCTGACCAATGTCAAGTTGAAGAAGAACGTCTTGTAAAAAAAAGTGCACATCTTTTATTGCCTTTGCTTTTACTACTCGTACTTATAAGTAAAATTTGCATTTAAAGCATACATTGAAAATGCAACGCCTCTATACAAACATGTTTCCCTAAACACTTTGCATTTTTGATTTAATAAGAATGTACAAAAAAACTCCTGCAAACTCAATAGAACGTTAGATATTAATAGTGAATTAAGAACCAACATTAAATTAGAAACATAAATGTAAAAAGCAGGTAAGATAAAAATATCTTGCGTCGCTAATACCCCAAGATACTTAAGGAAATTAAAAGAAAAAATAGAAAGAGGCAGCTCAAGTTTTTAAAAAAAGAATGGAATCAGAACGCAAAAGTACGAAGAAGGAATAAATTAAATGAAGTGGTGGAAGCATTAGGGTTACCTGCAAAGGTAACGAGATTGGTAAAGCACACAACTAGTAATGTAAGGGTAGGGGGTGAAATGTCAGAAGAGTTTCCAATCAGAACAGGCCCCAGACAAGGTGATCCGCTCTCAACAACAACATCACCGTTTAATGTGGCATTTAAAAAAATGTCCGAAATAGCCAACTGAATACTTAGAGAAAGACTGTACAAGAGCCACCAGCTAGTAGATTACGCAGATGATTTGGCAAATAACAAAAAATAGTTGAAAGCAACAACAAGCAAAGTGATAGAGGAGGCATACAAACTATTTGGGCCGCAGATAAATCAGAAAGAAAATAATATAATAAAAATAGACGAGGACAAGGACAGAAGTAGAATTTAAATTCGAAGAAGTGATAGATCGTTTATCTAGGAGCAAGGATTACGAATAAATGTGAAGAAAGTAAAAGAGATAGATACGAAACTAAACGATCCGCCGAAGCCATGAATTACTTAATAATAGCAAAAGATAGATGATGGTACGACATGGGTGCTAAATCAAAACACAAAAGAAAGACTAATTAAATGGGAAAGAAAAATACTCCAGAAGGATAATGAGGGGAAAGAAACCAACAACTAAATTTACAATATTTTTAAAAAGAGCCAACGATCAACGTGACAGTTAAACCAAGAAGGTTACACTGGCCGAGTTAAATAGAAACGATGGTTGGAAGATGAAAAACCGATCAAAAATAGTAGGAAAAAGAAAGGTAGACCGAGGAAAAGCTCGGCAGAAGCTCTATTAGAAGACCTGAAAGATTGGAAGAGCAAAACCAAAAATAGAAAATTGTGGATAAGCCTTTAAGGCCTTCTAAAAAAAAACTAGATATGAAGAAGACAGTGTACAAAGTATCTTGCAAAAACACCAAAATCAAATCTATACGAATCAGATCCCCCCCCCCACTAATTCAGGCAAATAATTGTAATATCTTCATCCCTTGCGTTTCTACTAATCATGCCGGAATACATCTCTTCAGTACATATTTATTTGTGTAGGTACATTCAGTTGAGTTCGTTTAATTAAAATTTGTGTTATTTGTCGACTTCTTCCATTGATTATTTTTTTTTTAATTAGGTTAATTATCGCACTTATCCTGCACAAATTGAATTGCTCCTTTACTTGGTGTTCTTTTGCATGTACTGCAAACTAAATGGTATTTTTCTGTGTTTAATAACTTCCATGCATGTTTCATTAACTTTATAAGTGTAATAAACCAGTGCATGTTTTCTCACCAATTATACGCAATAAGAACCCAAAGGTTTAATTTTACAGCGATTTAATAAAGCGAACTTTTTTATCGTAAAAATATTTTGTATTTACGCTGTTTCTCCTTTTTTTCTTAATGATCTACTGCTCGTTGTTTTCTTGAATTTAATCACGAATTAAATGCGTTCTGCATGTACTGTCTGTATAATTATTTCGATTAACTGATTTAAAAAAAAATAATACTGGAAATTTATTATTTTATAACACGAATTAAACCAACAGTAAATTTAAATTGTTTAATTTAAACTTGTGCCTTAAGTCATCCTGTAAGTAATTTTAGACGTGACGGTCAAGTTTCCAAATGTATTTATTAACAGCATTACATAACAACAAAATAAGCAATTCTGCTAAACGGAAAGTAGAACAAAATCTAAGACATTTTTTCTTTGGTGTAAACGCAACTGCTTCAAATATAAAATCACCGTTTCAGTTGGCATTGCTGAATTTTATTTTTAAATGGTACGACTGGAGTAACTTCTGGTTGCTGACGGCTTGACACTGACAGCCGTCATTTTACAAGCATCGTTTGACGTTTCAAATTCAAACGCTAATTTTTATTCACATAACCTACAATCTCGTCGCTGTTCAGGTTACGTCAAGTAAACCAATTGGCGACTTAATTGTCAACGCGAGAGCAAAATGGCCGATAAAAGGGTGAACAACCCGCAGTATTACGTAGTTTGATTGGTGCATGTTTTCTGATGTTGAACCAATCCGTGAAATGTTGTTCACCCTTTCGATGGTACCAACAGAGGTCGCCTACTTTGTTTGATGTCGCGAATAAAACATACATCCGGTTTCAGTGTTGCAAATAGCAGAATAAAAAAACGCTCTTAATAGTGTTGCCAACTCAAACAGTTATTCTTGATTACTTTGTATAAGTAACTGTAATCGATTCCTCTTATACTCTTTGTGTGTCGTATCCGTTCTTTCCTACCCTGAGGTATTATTGTGGTTTATTCCACTGGTACGTTCTTTGCTTGTTATATTATTCCATAACATTGCGTCGTTTTCTTCTTGGTCTCTCGCTTTCCGTTCTGGTTTCCCTTACTTACTAGATGTCTGAGCTTTCTGTTTTTTATTTATTCACGGGTTTTCTGCTTTTTATGAAATCATCTCTAGCTCTTCTTAGAGATTTCGCTTAAATGCCACTGATTTACTTTCTTGTCTCTTTGATGTATACCTCCATTTTTGCATTTGTTGATATGTGGTTATTATTTGTAATTGTTCATTTCTCTAACACTTCTTCAAGTGTATTCGTTTCGAATTTATGTGTTATATGTTCATCCCTTTTTCTCTTCTAGTGATCAGAATGGCCTTTGACTTACAGTATTTATTTCCCTACTTACTTTTCAAATATCCAGTCTTCTTCTTCCTCTTTATTTCTAGTTTTCTATCTCTCGTTTTTTTACCGTATCTAATTTTTTTAGTTCCTCACTCCAAATATCATATTCTGTTAAAGGTTCATATGTCATATTCTGTTAAAGGTTCCCCTCTATTTCTAGTCTTTTCTTGCTTTCTCTTGTTGCTCATATTCTTAGTTTCTCGTTCCATATATCCATATTCGACTAAAGGTCGTCTTCTTCTCCTCCTCTATTTCTAATTTTCCTATAGTTTTTTTCTTGTTGTTTCCTTATATACCTAGTTTCCTTAGTTCCTCATTCCAAATACCCATGTTCTGTTAAAAATCCTCTTCTTCGTCTTTTTGTTGCTATTTTCTTTCTTGTTTGGTTTAGATTTCGTTCATATTCATTCTTGTCAGTGAAGGTGGGTTATAAATTTCTCCTCGTGATAGTCTTACATTTCTCAGAATAATTATTTCCTGTTCTTAGGACTTTTTTGTTGCGAATTGCCATGCCTAGAATCCTCTCTTACTCCGCCTTTTTCTTTGTGCAAGCTGTTCAACATCAAACGCCTTACTACGTCTAAATAACATATCTAGATTTTTTATCATGTTTGAACGTGTTTTCCGTTATTTGTCTGAGAGTGAACTTGTGACCTTGAACATAACGGCTTTGCCTCAGCCCACAGAGGCAATTTTCTTCCTAATCCTGCTGGTCAACCTTCCCTCCATTATGTGATCGTATATTTCTTTACCGTCGGCAGCAATGCTATCTATTCCTCTAAAGTACTTCTCATTTTGCAAATCACCACCGATTGCCTCTTTTTGTTTTCTTGTTTGTCCTTCTTGCTTCGTAAATAATACGTTATTTCCAATTTCTTCAATGTATTTAATTTGTTTAGGTTTTTACGTGATCATACCTCGCTGTTTTTCATAATTCTATTCTAGTTGCCTCTTTCACTTCGTTCGTTACTTCACCTTTCGTGATATTTGATCTTTCATATCGTTTTGATCTGTCTTTTCCTTTCTCTACTAACAATCTTCAAAGTACCTACCCTGTTATTTTTCTTATGATAAGTACAACAAAAATACTCTTCAATCCGACAATTCATTGGTAAATTTGAAGACTTCCGCAGTCGTCCATCTTCTTCTGACTTCCGAATGTACAAGGACTGCATAGCAATGAACTCTAATCTCTGTACCATGGTTTAACGACATGTTTCGAACGACGCGACGTCTAGCATCTGTATAAATCTCAGATAGATTCAACCAGTAGTTTTATTTTGACGGCTGTTAAAAGTGGGCAAGAGCAATATTGGTCAGTTATTCAATTCGTTTTTCTTTGGGTAAGAAGACGCGTGAGGAAATTAAAGGGAAGTTGCTTGCCGTTGCACCTTCGATAACCACCATCAACCAAATCAAGCGCGAACGAACATCCATTTTTAATAATGAGCGTCCAGGCCCCCCCGTCCAATTGAGGTGACTACGGAGGATATGGTTAACAAAATCCAGGATATCTTACTTGCAAAACAGTGAAGATCAAGGAGATTGTAAACATCTCAATCGAACGAGTACAAAATATCGTTTGCCGCATTCGCTCACTGTGGAACAAAAACTGAATCGTATGACGACTTCGTAGCACTTTTTGGACATGTTCAAGCGCGATCCGATAAATAGTTTCATGATTGTTGAGGTAACATGGATCCATCAGTACACACCAGAAATGAAAGAAGTGTTGAAACAGTGGACTTCACCCGCCGAACCTATTCCAAATAACAGGGGCAGATTAAGACCCCTAGAGGCCCTATGCCCTTAAAAGATTTTGGTGCCCCCAGATACCTGTACGTAATTCAAAATATAAACGAATAAAATTTTATTTTTGTATCACGTGATAAAACCACATGAGAAAAAACTCTCGCTAACCTCACCACCACCACCACGGCACTACGTACAAGAAATACACGTGGAAACATCACCAGCACCGCGTAAATTGACAAACATACAATCAGTTATCGCTACCAGTCCACCACCATGCACTTTTCCACTGAGTTGTACAGAAAGTATATGCATAACAAAGTTGTGTATGTGGGGGGAATTTTTTTTCTTCCTTTTTTGGTTCAGCTGCACCATATGGCCCATGGACCATGGTAAAGTCGGCTATGGAAAATTTCCTTCGCTTGATGCCCTAAGCAAGTGCTTACTTTGCTTAATGGTTAATCCAGCTCTGCCAAAAAAAGGCGAAGACGGTTCCATCGGCCAAAAGGTTATGGCCACGGTTTTTTGGGTTTCGCCAGGCCATCATCTTCACCGATTCTTTGAAGAAGGGAGAATGGTCGCATTTGGCGAAAAAAAAAGTACTCTTTCACCAAGACAACGCACCAGCTGGCCCGCTGCGATTTTTTTTTTGTTTCTAAACATGAGAAAATGACTCAGCGAAAGAAGGTTGACATCAAACAAGAAGGTCATCGCCGAAACCGACAGACTTGGATGGCTTAAATAAGTTGAAATATCTCTGGGACTGAGTGTATCGAGCTGAAAGGAGACTATGCTAAGAAATAAATTACAAAAAAAGCATTTCTGTCCCTAAATGGGTGCTTAATATGCAGCCGATGTTGCGTCTTTTCTTGCAAAAAAAACTTCCTCGGGGCTGTTACTGATGACTTTCTTCTTTGTCGCTGCTGCTGCTTCTCTTTCTTTTGATTTGATTCTTCTTTTCGCCTTTTCCTCTTGATCCATCAGCTATACTACTTTTTCTAACAAGTCTTCAAAGTAACCTTTCCGCCTTCCCATGATACATGGGACAAAAAAAAGGTACTCTTGAATAAATTTTCAACCTTGCCACACTTAGGTATGCAAATTATAAATGAGCTCGTTGTGTTCGGACGTGATAATGATAAAACGTGAAAAAAATATAAATATCGCTGGAGCAAATGGGGGTGTTGAGTTGAACATCCCTTCTTGAACAATTGAGTTGCTTAGAATAAACCTTGCTTTCCGAATTCTCTCAATCGGTTCAACGATTTACGTTTAAACGATCGGCAATAAGGTAATTGAATTTAATTTAATTTACAAACCGAAGTAGATGGCTATAGAGGATCATTATATCTTTATTCTTGCGCGGCGGTAATTGATTTGTACGCAATCAAAGCAAGAATGAGAACGTAACGCAATGATCCGATTCTCATTAACGAATGCCTTAACGTTAAAAAAAATAATTACTCACACTCGCATGCAGGTGTTGCGTTCGCGATTTTTGAACATACATAATTTATGATATTTTTGCGGCGCAAATTATGCATCGCATAAAACGGAGCAGGCTTATTAATATTTAAAACAGGCGGGCGCACGAAATTAGTATTTATGTCGAAATTTTTTGCCACGCTGAGCTGAACATGTACGCGCGGCGGCTATAAGCTGGCTTAACAATTTGCGGGCTTCTTTTTTTCTTTAATAGAACGGGCGGGTTTTTCCAAAACTATTCTTTCAGCTGTGATGATTCGCGCGGTCCACTTAAAACTGGTGCCACGAGAATTGGCATTCTCCTTTCCTAGGTGTCTTTCCTTTTTTTTTCCTCTCCGTCTTTAAGAAGGCATGAAAACACAAAAGATAATTATCGTGTGCATGCGTAACTATTGTTTCGTAATGACACTGTAGTAATTATTTCTCGGCGTACGGGTATCTACGTCTTAAAATCTGATGAAGGATAAATAGCTTGCGACAAACGCAATCGCCGATAAACTTCTAGATTTTTCGTCTATCCTATAAAATAATACATCAAACTTAAATCTTAAAAGCGAAATGTTTTAAGTGACACGTTCATAGCAAAATACGTGTTTAAATGTGAATTAGCGCTTAACGAGCGTGAATGTTACATTGTCGTTGCACGTAAGTAGCAACTATCACAAACGTATGGTGTGTGTGTTTGCAATGTAATACGCACAAGTTTTTTATTTTTACTTTTCTAAATCCATCTAAACACCAACAAAAACTATTTAATAAATAAATATTGATTTCTAAAAATAATTGCCAAGGTTAAAAAGAAATTCGTGAGATCGGTTAGGTTGGTGAGGTTTAATTTATTTTTTTAACGCGGCGGTGAAACTCTAGAGAAGTTTCTTTTAGGAAGTTTTAAGTGTTAGTTCTGTTTTTTTTTTCTTGTTTTGCTTTCCGGGCTTTCTTTTCAATCGGACGTCCAGTGGTCTGAGGTCGTCCTATATCCGGCCTAATTTTTCTTGTTGCTTGTGCTGCTGCTACTACTTTAAGAAAACCTCAACGCAATAGTTCAGAAAAGCAATTGGAGTGCAATTCCAGAAATGTTTTTTTTTTTTAATTCTATATTAGACCCTATGTTTTTATTTATTTAACGACTCTTCGCTTGCATTCGTCTCTAATTCGAGTGATCTTCAGGAATTGATGAATTCTTAGGTTTTTAAACATTCCTTATGCTTCTGGAAACCCGTGCCCCCATCTGTAAACATTTTTCTCATAGATAGTTTCTTTGAATCGGATTTATTCGGACCCAGATGCGAGTTCTTGTTTTCCATTGTTTCTCGTTATGAAAAGCAAAACATTTTCCAATTACTGCGGTTTAATCATATTGCTATTTCTTGGGGGATATGGTGACTGTTATAACCAAAGCTAGGTACGTTCCAGACCGGCATGGGCGTCCTATGATTTATGAATTTTGTAACGGGTATATAGTAATATTATTTTGTATTTAACGCATAATATGATTGCTTTCCCATTGTAGCTCTCTTTTATTATAAATTTGAATACAAAGCTCGCAATAATATACCGATGAATTAATTTATTTTAAAATGTAAACCGATTTAATATTTCCCCATGCAACGCTCATGAAATCTGCTGTGAACTCATTTCTTTTTTTGCGCCGAGGATTAAAACAATCGCACTGCAATATGTTACGTACGTTTCGATTGATTGGCAGCATCACTTCCACTGATCTGCTTTAGTCGTTTTTTTCTCGTAACTCGTAATCGTTATCTAGTAGTTGAGAGTTGAGACTAGTATTTATAGAAGTCGGCAAAAATTCAAGCGCAAATGTGTATTTTATTAGATTTAACATGCGCACGCGATTGCCGCGTCTTCGCAAAAAATCACATACTTTTTAAGAATGTCAGAAAAGTTCCGAGCCGTGGTTATAACAAAAATACAACATTGTTGTAAATATCTTGCACATTTTATGCGTTTTTGCCATCGTAATGTTGGATAATTCTTGAAGTAGAAAGAGATGTTAATGAACAGTGTGTTTATCTGTTGCCAAATTAATTAGTGAAGTTAGTATTTGCGGTCCGCCCAAAATAGAAACTGTAAAAAAAATTTAAAAATCTGAATAAATTTTTATTAATCATTAGAAATGAAACACACGAGAGGTAGCTAATAAATTGTTTTTGACAATAAAATGGTCAAAAAAAATCGTCAGTAGAAGAGGAGTCGTCACAAAACGATTATAAAAAGGCAACATTGGAAGCCACAACCCCCTCACATACGCATACACTTAAAAAAATTATCAAAAAAATAAAACTTCAGTCCAAACCCACAAACTCCAACCTCAAAAATATCAACAATAAACCCCCGTTCGCAATCACTTAACGTAACGTAAAATAATAATTTGAATGCACTGTTTGTTAATGTAAACGAAGTAATTCTAAATTTAAATGATTCATAATTAAACACATTAATTCGTTTCTGTTTAGAATTTTAAGTATTTACATTAAAACAAAACCCTTCAAACCTGTATTTAGAGGTTAATTTTGTTACGTTAAGTCATTGTGAACGCTGTTTAAGTGCTGGCAAAGAAGAATAAAAGTGCCCTCCTCAAATCAATATCAACCTTTATCAACTAAACCTGTTTCCCCCTTATAAAGCATAAAAATTTAGAAAGTAATTGTATAGACACACTGTTGTGATTTTGTCACTAGATTTGGCGGCATTCGGTTGAAATTTCAGACAAATTTTAGTAAATTCAGACATGTGTGAAAGTAAGGCCCGGTTGTACGACGCCAGTTTAATTTAAGCTGAAGCTTAAACCCATAACAACTATTACTTCAACAATTATTGTCGTTAAGGGTTTAAGCTTTGGCTTAAAGTTAAACTGTAATTGTACAACACCTTAGGCTGGTTTTCTCAGTCCTACTTTAACTTCAAACTCCTGTTTATTCCCATGGTAGCAATTATAAATACAATTGTTCCTATAGAAATAAACAGGAGGTTAAAGTTAAACTAGGATTGGGAAAACCAGCCTTAGTAATTTTATGACCGGTTTATGGCCGATTTCTTCACTGTGTTTATCCTAAGGTTAATTTATCTGTCAGATGGAATGTGACGTGCAGTTGGCTGTGTTCAAACTATGTGTCACATTCTAACTGACAGATAAATTAACCTTAGGATAAACACTGTGAAGAAATCGGCCATTAGTGACATATTTAGTAATTTTTTTCATTTAATAATAACTAATTTGGTATGATTAGCAATGTTCGCCATAAAAATCGATTTCTTCTTTACCAACTTATGCTCAATGTTGCCAATGTAGTGATATTGACACTGGATCTGGTGCTTTCTGTTGAAATTTCAGACAAATTTTAGTAAATTCAGACATGTGTGAAATTTAGTGATTTTATGACCGGTTTAGTGACATATCTAGTGATTTTTTCATTTAAAAATAACTAATTTAGTTTTCTTTTTATTTTGTGGTAACCCTTGTCATAAAATAATTGGCGCCAAGCATAAAAATCGAGTTCTTCTTTATCAACTTACTCCCAATGTCGTGATTTTGACATTAGATCTTGTTGATTTTCTGTTGAAAATTCAGACAAATTTTAATAAATTCAAATTTACAGTTGGTTCTTGTCCGATGAAATTTGTATCACAAAATCCTCTAAGCGGACACTAAATCGCGCAACTATACACTTTACGTTTCGCAGTCGTTCGACTGTGATAATAAATTCAAACATGTGTGAAATTTGGATATTTTATGATCGGTTTAGTGACGTATCTAGTGATTTTTTAAAAATTTTGTGGCAACCCTTGCTATAAAATAATTAGCGAAGTTCGCCAAGCATGAAAATCGAGTTCTTCTTTACCAGCTTAAGCCCAATGTTGCCAATGTAGTGATTTTGACATTAGTTCTTGTTGATTTTCTGTTGAAATTTCAGACAAATTTTAATAAATTCAGGCACGTGTGAAATTTATTCATTTTATGACCGGTTTAGTAACATATCTAGTGATCTTTTCATTTAATAATAACTAATTTACACAGATAAAAGTGCGGAGTTAGATTTAACACCGTTTTTACTCTTTTTGGTTGTTCCCTCACGTCCATTTACATAAGTACGTAGTTAAACACGATGATGTTAAAATTTTAAGGATTAATAAAAGTAACTCCAAGAAGGAAATAAATTTCCTCTGCAAAAGATATAAAAGCATGTTAATTGTAATTCATGAGTTTGTTACAATCGCATTTTTGCAGAGATGAAACAACAAATATTTTCACATTTTGGAACTTTTTAACACAGTTTTTTTGTTGATATAATATTTACCTCCTCAAATCTGTAACATGTTCATCGGTTCGGAAACTTTTTAACACAGATGTGTTAAATTAATTTCTAACAACGTAAAAGTGTAATATTTCTCCGTTTCGTATTGTATTTAAAATTTTTAACTACTGTAGGTACATGTTGTTAAATATACATCTAAAACAGTTAATTTGAGGAAATAAAGGAATAGTTTTTATTACATTAGGTGAAAATTTAACTTTTCTGTAGGAAACATTTAACTACTTAGTCCTCAAACCCCGCAGATTTTTTATCTGTGTAGTTATTGTTTGAATTGGCTTCCGGTTGTGTAGTTATTTCTTTTTTAATTTTGTGGTAACCGTTGTCATAAAATAATTAGCGAAGTTCGCCAAGCATAAAAATCGAGTTCTTCTTTACCAACTTAAGCCCAATGTTGCCAACGTAGTGATTTTGACATTGGATCTGGTGACTTTCAGTTGAAATTTCAGACAAGTTTTAGTAAATTCAGACATATGTGAAATTTAATGATTTTATGACCGGTGTAGTAACATATCTAGTGATTTTTTCATTTAAAAATAACTAATTTAATTATTTTTTTTAATATAAAAACTTTAGGATTTGTCTTAGGGTTACTAAGAAAACTAAGTGCGGTTGACTAGACCGTTTAATGCCGACATTTGTGGCCGACATGTTTCGACCTCAGAAAAGGCCACCTGTCACACCTGTCATTAAGCATTCACATGCGCTCCATCTTTGATTCATAAATTTTCAAAACCGTCCTAGTGTTTGACTAGCTCCTAAGTCTACATTTGTATTTTTAACGTGTAGTATTGTCCAATTTTACATTATTTTTAACCTTTTTAATGTGTTGGTAACTGACGTGCAATATTTTCTTATATTGTGAAACTATGTGACTCAACCAAACTTAATCTAGTCGCCCCGAAGATTGCCTCTTTTGAGGTCGAAACATGTCGGCATTAAACATCTAGTCAACCGCACTTCGTTTTCTTAGTAACCCTAAGACAAATTCTAAAATTTCTTTATTAAATTTTGGTTACTAATATCAACCATGGAGCAACTTACCAAAATATTTTTTTTTAATTTTGTGGTAACCTTTGTCATAAAATAATTAACGAAGTTTGCCAAGCATAAAAATAGAGTTCTTCTTTACCTACTTATGCCTAATGTTGGCAACATAGTAATTTTGACATTAGATCTTGTTGATTTTTTGTTGAAATTTTAGACAAATTTTATTAAATTCAAACACGCGTGATTTTTATGGCCGGTTTAGTAACAAATTTAAGTGATTTCTTCATTTAATAATAACTAATTTAGTTATTTTTGTTTTAATTTAGTGGTAACCCTTGTCATAAAATAATTAGCGAAGTTCGCCAAGCATAAAAGTCGAGTTCTTCTGTATCAACTTATGCCCAATGTTGCCAATGTATTGACACTGGATCTGGTGACTTTCTGTTGAAATTTCAGACAATTTTAGTAAATTCAGGCAATTAATGATTTTATAACCGGTTTATTGACGTATCTGCTGATTTTTTCATTTAATAATAACTAATTTAGTTGTTTATTTTAATTTTGAGTTTTTTTCTTAATTAAGTGAAAACTCGGTCATTTAATTTTGGATTTTTTTTATTGCATAGTACTTTCGGACCCGATCGGGTCCTTCTTCAGTGCGTAAATTGATGAGTTCTCGACGGATTGGTGGTCGGAAGAGAATTTTGTGGTAACCCTTGTCATGAAATAATTAGCGAAGTTCGCCAAGCATGAAAATCGAGTTCTTCTTTACCATCTTATGCCCAATGTTGCCAATGTAGTGATTTTGACACTGGATCTGGTGACTTTTTGTTGAAATTTCAGACAAATTTTAGTAAATTCAAACTTGTCTGAAATTTAACGATTTTATCAACTTAGTGACATATCTAGTGACTCTCTCAACTAATTGTTTGTTGATGTAAAGACTTGTAAATTTCTTTGGAAATTGACTAGGAATTCGAACTCCTTTTGTTATCGCTTTTAATTTATTTGTAACGCAAAAATGAAAACGAAAGGTCTCTTATAGCGTTTTTCACTGGGACTAAATTGTGCACTGAGTGTGCACTCAGAATATCTCCATCCTGTTTCATTACATAAGGTTAAAATAAGATGAGAATATTCTCAGTGCGCACTCAGTGCACATTTTAGTCCCAGTGAAAAACGCTATTATATTCAGGTCATCGACCATTTTTTTTCTTCGTTTCTTGCACTTGTTAAACAATCGATCGTCTTTTGTGTACGTTCTTGACAAAAACTGTCAACTCTAATTTTCTTTTGTACCTAATATTGACGGTCTTTTAATACTGAGCCCAGTTTGCCAAAGTAGAATATTGAAATAAACTGATCGAAAAAAATTAGGGCTATTGATATTATAACATATTCCAAGGAGATATTTAGAGAAAGTTTAACATAAATCAAAACTCATCATAAAAGTGAAGACGTTTACCTTTAGATTAAACTAAACTCATGCTATAATACCGGCCCTTAATGCTTCCTGGTCTAAACTGTCCCACAACATAGGCAGAATTCCATGTAAATCTCGTGTCTGTGCCACTGTGATGGTCTCTTAACGTACGCTGGAGCATGCTCGATCGGATTAAGATCGGGTGAGCGCGCTGGAAGAGGTAAACTGTCAAATTCAAGCTCCTGGAGTCTATCTATCACGCAACGAGCTCGATGTGGACGTGCATTGTCGTCCAAGTATCAAAAACGAGGCCCTAAATTGTATCATAATTTTCAACAATGTGTTCAATGATATCTCGGACACACGTTTGGGCTGTCATGTTATGTTCACAAACGTAAAGCTCAGTACGACCTCTGAGAAAAAATCCTCCCCAAACCATAACTATCCCTCTTCGAAACGGATGAACTTCTTGGACATGTCGATCGTTTATCCTTGCACCAGGAGACCTCCATACGGGAACAGAACGTCTGTCACTATAAATACAAAACGGACTCTCATCTGTATACATTGCAGCGACCCATTCATTTTACCAATTTATCCTCTCTTCGCACCAAGCTAATCTAGCACCTCTGTGTTCACGGGTTCATAGTATTCGTCATATGGGTCTTCTGCATCTTAATTCAGTCTCTTTGATACGGTTTAACACAGTCCTGGCAGTTATCCTGGTGCCACTGGCGTGCAAAAGCTTCTGCCTTACAATTAGTAAATTACAGTGGGTACTTGAGTTTCTCCGAGCTTCTCGGGCTGGATTAATAAACGATCTTCCCGGATGTTTGTAGCTCTTGGACGACCGTGTCTTGGCCTTTCCGCAACTGTATCAGTGTCAAGATATCGCTGGTAGAGTCGGGAGATAACATTTCGGCTCACATTTAACAATGCAGCAACATCCACTTGACATGCACCAATTTGAAACATTCCAGTTGCCCTGTTACCGTCAACTTGCGATAAATGTCTTCTTTCCATCTTTCAAAAATAAGTTTTAACAATAGATGCGTTGCAAAATTGACAAATGCTTCCTATACATTTTCCACAATATTTTCGCTGTTGATATACATTTATACAACTCAAACTATTAAAGATGCCTGTATAAAAGTAGAGACGAACTTATTGACGCATTTTGACAAGGTTTACTTAAAAATTTAGCAATATCCCTAACATTTTTCGGTCAGTTTATTTAATATTGAGTGTTCAACAAAATCCTAACTCGAGTCAGCGCGTATTGTAGATTGAACTGTACAGGTGTTGTGAGTAGTACTGTCAAAATTTAGGTTATGCGAAGGGACTGAATTCAGACAATTATTTTTTTTAATGTATTCTTTTAAGAACGAATATATTACTGTCAAAATATCATTTAGCTTTGGCCACTTCGAATATTTGTCGTCCAACAACTGAAACTAACGAGTCCACATACGAACATTTTGAGGTTAATCGGAGTTATCCATTTTTGACATACAGAAAATTGATTATGGAAGCTACGACATACGGTTTTTTTCCAACGCTAACTATTTTTTTGTTGAACACATAGCGAATTATGTTTGCTTCTAGTGACAGCTAAGCTAGTCTTTTTGCAAATGCCTATTGGCAACGCTGCATAGGCATGTCCAAGTGATGACTGGCACAAAAGAATGTCATAAGACTTATGCCTTTCATTATCGCATGAAAACATAGAACTACAAAATTGCGAACAAAATTAACTGGCAGAAGCAATGGGGAAACATAGAAATATAAGTCGTTCTAATTAAATCCACTTTTAAACAATCGAAAATTTGAATTTAATTTTTTATTTGTAACAAGACATAGAGTGCAGCTCTTTTCGATTTGTTCTATTTCGGAAGAATTTGCTGGGACCTTTCCTGATGATAAGGAAACCGTGCCTCTGAAGAATTCCAAACCGACCAAGAGCGATAAGATTTATTGTTTCCAGTGCAAATTGTACTCGAAATGCCCAAAAAATTGATCAATTCTGTCGGCGAAACGTCATCGCCTTTTCTTAATGCAATAACATCGATAGATTCAAGAAAGAAGTGGAAGTTGGCAACATTTTTTCGAAAATGAAAAAGATGCAAATGTAATTGTTAAGAAAAAGTAAAACCTACTCGACAAGAAGGAAGATATGGAAATAAGTGAAAACTAACGAAATAGTTTACATCCTTCGTCCAGATGGATGTGATTTAATCTCATAGATTATTCCAGTTGATAAAAGCGGCAAAGTTTTTGGTTGATGGGCAAAGTAATTGAGAAATTCCCCGTAATGTTAAAGAGCAAGTCAAATATTCTTTATAAGGAAAAGCGAAACGAAACAACCATCGTGAAAAGTTACAAAAAAAAGGGAATAATCGTAGGAAAAAATAAAAGATCTTGGGCAAGTGATTAAAAAGAGAAGAGAAAATAGTTTTTTTTTTTTTAACGAGGGAGATGAGTAAATTTTAACAAATACCCCCAAATAATAAAACAAACTCGCCAAAAGAAAAAACCTAAAGTTTATTCGAGTTTGTTGCTTCGGGATAATTTCGTTCGTGATCAAAAACCACGAGCGCCTGCGACCCGTGATTTCTAAAGTAGTGTCACTCACGGAATTGGCAAGCAACAAATTCCCATTGCAAATTGAAATCCTTTTCGACAAATCTCATATAATAATAATAATAATAGTGCTGCAAGAAATTGTTGTTTGTCTTGTTTCATTGAATCCTTTACAGATTACACGAAAACAGAAAGAACAAAACCAGCGCAGCGGTAATACTGTTGTGGAGTCCTCACATAAATGTCATCCGCAAATTGTTAACAAGTGATTGTTTTTTATTGCTCATAAATATACAACTTTTTTTTTACTAACGTTCGCGTGAGTGCGGTATTTCTTCATTGTCTCTCACACCTATCACGCTATTAACCAGTAATTGATTTATCCTAAATTTTTCAAAGAGGGGGAGAACCTTGGAAGAAAGGCAGAAACGTGTACATTAAAATGGGAGAAAATACTCGAAAATGATTACAATAACGAAGCAACTTATTAACGAATTTATTCGTATAAAATTCCTTCGTCCCACGGGTCCTGTAAATGCACAAGATTTGCTTTTTATTCTGGGTAACGTATCGGTTATAATGATTAATAATTATTATTCAACGTGGGCTTCCTTCCCACTCGTTTTTTATAACAAATAATAATCTTTTATTCTGGTTCTGACGAGCTGTCATAGTTCCGCTTATTTAAATTTCGAGGTTTTTAAGCGGATTGTGTGCATTAGGAAATTATACAAAATGAAACGTGCTCTATGATTTATTTCATTTCAGAGGAACGCTTTTAAAAATTAAAAAGTAACGTTTTTATTTCTACCTACGTTTCGTTTTTCGCTACGGAAGAACTTCCTCGGGGCCGTGTTTGCTGTTCTTGCTAATTTCCCTGTTACTTACTTCGTAGAGACCACCACCAAGAAGAACAGCAATAATGGCTCTGAAGAAATTCTTTTACAACAGAGAACGAAACGTCGCGTCGGCGTCGTCGGAAGAAGGAATACAGTAGGTGTGTCGTAGAGAAGATGGACAGAAGTTTACCTGACGTTTAACATATTAGATATTTATCTTTTCGTTGGTGATAGAAATTTCTTGATGAAAATGCAGAATATAAGAGGAAACTAAGAGGAAAGAGAAACGTCTAAAGACCAGAGACCATTGTTAAAAGCATAGTCCTTAACTGACAACAGACCACCAGAAAAGCAAAACGAAGAAGTCCTAGAACATCATGGAGCGGAAACACAAAAAAATTAATTATTTATTCAACGAAAGGAATGCAAAAGACAGGGACCAATGAAGACTGTCCGCAGGTAAACGGCGTTGTTAATCCCAGAGAGGAAAGGCAATTCATTTAATGGTAAAGAGGAAACTCAGTGTAGAACAGAACGGAAGAGAAGAAACCAAAATTGGATCATCTGAAGGCAAGGGTGAGAGTTCAAGAATGAAAAGGGAAAAAATAGACTTTAAAAGATCATTGCAGAAAAAGAGTCGTACGTTTAGATCCTCAACAGTAGATGGCCTAAGAAAATATTTAACTGGAATCCACCGGGTAAAGGAAAACAAAGAAGACCTAGAACACCGTAGCGTGGAATTATCAAAGAATTGATAGAACCTCTCCTATAAGGATATAAAAGACCATTGCAGATGCAGAATCATGAATGGTTCAGATCCTCAAAAGCAGATGACCTAAGAAAATATTTAACTAGAATCCATCGGGTAAAGCAAAACGAAGAAGACCTAGAACATCGTGGCGTAGAATTATCAAAGAATTAATAGAGTCTCTTCGAGAGGGATGTAAAAGACGAGGATCAATGAAGATTGTGCGTGTGAAGGGGGAGGAAAGTCGTGTTAATCCCAGGAGAGAAGAAGGACTAGTTCCAGCCAAGCCGATTCATCAGGAGTTATTAAAAAAAACTCTGTAAATGTAAGGAGAAATAAAAGTTGGATCATCTAGGGAGAAGGATGAGATCCAAAATGGTCGAGAAACTCGAATAATTAAGACCATCTTTGCAACTATGACCAGAACATCGCGCGGTTTTACTGCAGAATATTTAAAATGTCCAAATCTGGCGTCTTTGGTCTCTGCCAAAATTGAAATTGGCTGGGATAGGACGCCAGATAACGGGATGAAGAGGGTCATAAAAGATGCTTTTGAACCAGACTGGTTGTACTTTGATTGGGGTGAAAACTATTTAAAAAAATAGATGTTAAGGCTCGAGACATTTTTAGTAACCCACATATTGGCGACCCAAGAAAATGTGTAACTAGAAACCAGGTGAAGCAAAACGTCCCTAGAACAAGGCGAAGCAAAAGATATGGCAAAAGACAAAGACCAATGGTGAGATTATACGATAGCAAATCAAGTGCATCTCAGAGAAGAAGAATTCCCTTAAGCTAAATCGGTTTTATATAAAAATAACAAATAACGATATATCCAAATAACTGCTAAGGTAGTGAATCATCTGAGGAGAACGGTGGAGATGTCAAGAAACGACCATTTCAGATACCTAACAGTAGATGACCTAATAAAATATCTAACTGTAGGAAGAAGAAGACCTAGAATTTCGAAAGAATAGAAAGAGATTCATAAGGCCAATGGAAATTGTAATGGTAAGAGAATGGCTTGGATGCATGTCTTGGAGATCCTCAACAGAAGATGGCCTAAGAAAATATTTAACTGGAATCCACCGGATAAAGCAAAACGAAGAAGACCTAGAACATAATGGCGTGGAAATATCAAAGAATTAATAGGATCTCTTCGAGAGGAATGTAAAAGACGAGGCCCGATGGAGATTGTCCCAGAATTTCGAAGGAGTAGAAAGCGATCCATAAGACCAATGGAAATTGTAATGGCAAGTCTGAAGCCCGAGCCAATCACTATTAAATAGGTTTTATTTTAAAATGTTTAACAATAATTAAATAACGAGAGGTTCTCCATGCTCTTACTAGCTTTAGCTTTTTTAGGTTATTGAAAAATCCAAGTCTGCTAGAGGATTTTTCAATAACCTAATAATTTCTAAATCGAATTAGATGAGATATGAGTTTTTCCGTCAAATTTCAATTAAATAACACATACCTAGCAATGATTGGCATTAAAAAAATGAGCAGTCCTTATTACCTAACAGTTATTTGAAATGAACAAGGCAAGAAGAACGTTAGAGAAGACGTGCTAATGTAGATGCAACTTGAATGAATAAAACGCGTTGTACTTTCAGCGCATTACTTCTGAAATTAATGAAATTCATAAACACACGAACGCTGGCTGGCGTAATTAAAAGCTATAGTCGAACAGTTCGATAATTAGGCTGCAGAATATTAAACAAGTACTCGGCAATAAACGAGCACCTAGTATATACTTAAAACCAGCGAATGATTACGTAAGGCCCGACGTAAAAATTCCACAGATGCAATCCACCTTATTAATGAGTAAAAAAAATGTCCGATGTGTAGCTTTAAGTGCCTTGCATGTAATAACTACCTAATTTGTGAAATCGAAGTGTGACTTGGTCTGCCATTATGACACATGTCAGTTCAGTAATAATAATTTTATCGCTCGCTATTATTACACGGAAGAGAAACTCTACTTTAACAACACAATACCCAGGGAAAAAAAACCGTCGTTGGCTAGGTAACATAAACGTCTTAATTTTATAAACCCAAACTCGTTGCCTAGAAGTTGGCCATTGGCTGTTCGACGGAGGCCCCCCTCTTACTCTTTCTCTCTTCTGTAATCGACTTCCACCATTTGATGTTGACATAACCGACCCTCACCCTATTTTGTTCGTTTCAACAGTAACCAATCGACAAAAGTGTTGCTCACGGAGGACGAGGGTTAATGCAGTGTTGCATAATGCAAAGGAGAGGTAGGGGCAATTTATTGGACTGTTATATCTTTGTATTGCCCAATCACAATGAAAACTTTTTAAAGGTTATTCGGATAATTATGAAACTCTCGGTTACGTGATACTGCAATTGAATTTTTCTGCTTTAAAACTAATTTATTAGAATATTTTGTATTACAGTTCTTTAGTTTATTGAAATTAAATCATCTTAATCTCAGAGATAATATTCTGTGCTTTTTCTAATTATGGCAATACAATGTGATCGAAAAATGCAGTCTAGTTTGCCATGACTTAAACAAAAACGGAGTTGTGTTGGCAGCATCGACGGCGCTCACACACAGTAGCGACACTCCAGTATAACTGTCACATTTGCCTTTTTGTTTGATACCTAGTAATTTGCAAATTACATTACGTTTGCATATACAAGGTGGAACAAAAGTATCAAATAATGGCTGTAACTTTTTTATTTGAAAAGTTATGAAAGAATGTTTTAATACAAAAGTTCTTTGATGTATTCCTACGCATGCTTTGACGTAAATGGTTCTTTCGTGTTGTCTTTTGTTTTGTTGCTATGGCAACCAACTGTTGTTTTTTAAATGGGTTTAAGTTGGTTGCCACAGCAACAAAACAAGAGGCAACACGAAGGAACCATATGCGTCAAAGCGTGCGTAGGAGTACATCAAAGAACTTTTGTATTAAACATTCTCTCATAACTTTTTAAATAAAAAAGTTACAGCCATTATTTGATACTTTTGTTCCACTCTGTATAATTCATTCCTTATCTATTTGTTATCGAAGTATGCCGCCGTAAAGTGTCTACTGAAAACGTGGTACATAAATTTGACAATGATTATCGTGTCAGTTTAAATTTTAAGGTTACTCCGAATTTGGCAATGTTTCAATATTTTCTTTTCGTCACGAGGTGTACTCACGGCCAAATTTACATAAAGTTGAGAATTGACAACACCGGTTATTAATCTATCTGATTTGAGTTGTCAGAATTTAACGTATTTATAATGACAACAAATTAAATTTGTCTAATTTAACATGATAGCCAACTTAGGCCCGTTTTTTCAATCACACTAACTTTTGGTTTATTCCCATAGTAACGATTATGGAAACAATTGTTCCTATGGCAGTAAACTAAAAGTTAAAGTTAACTTGTGATTGAAGAACCGGCCCTAACTAGCTTAAAATCACGGCCTACCGCAATAACAAATAGATAAGAAATGGATAATAGGTATCAAACAGTATGGCGATCTTTTTGACACTGACTTATAAGTGTCGCTACACTGTGCCGCTTATTTTTTCGAACCGAAGCAGTGTCACTAACTTAAGGGATAAATCCATTTTTAAGAGATTTAATCATTAGGGATTTTTTTTCTAAGAAAATTTCAAATTTTATTTCGTAAAAGAAGCTGGAAGTTGACAACCCCTAGATAGCTCAAAGTTGTTCTTTTGTATAGAAGTAAACCCACTTATATTGAAAAAGCCCCATCTATTGAGTAAAGTTTGAACTGAATGGTAACAAAGAAAAGACTGTTTCCCGCGATTACTTGCGCGTCAATAAGAAAATGTCACTTGTCAGTCAAGGACGAAATGAATTGTATTTGGGTGAGATATTCAACAGCGCCATCTGTTGCAGTTTTTTTTTTAATCTATTGACCATATGGAAGACAAATAATTCTTCGTTTTGACATTGTTTGTTTCATGAATCTACGGAATATTGTGCTCTAAAATAGATTGTCTTTTGTTTTTATTTATTTATTTTTTAATGTTATTGTTATATATTTTTTTAAATTTTGTTCATTTGTTTTCTTTGTTTTGTCATCTTTCTGGTTAGATGTTATTATTTTTACTTAGTTTTTACAAAAACCTCAACTGTAAGACGCGAAATGTCAAAAAAACAGAAAACTGTAATTCATAAATACAACGTGTTACCAAGTACATAATTTTTCCCAAGTCCAAAGTTTTGTAGCAAACTAGAAAACTTTTTTTATCGTAACGTATTTTATTCCGGTTTTACTTAAACTCTTCGCCAATCATTTTCTTAATTTCGTTTTATTACTTCTCGGATGTTATTGAACCGTCGTGGAAATTGCAAGGAAGTATAGGAATAAATTAATTCCCTCCACAATCTGCAGAAATTATGTTTCTGATATTATTTTCTGGAAGCTAGATGTAAACTGAAAGAGCGTCTGCTGCCATCCATATAAGTTAGTAAATATTTTTAAAGTAGGGTACACTTGCCTAATTCGTACTTCTTAAGAACATATTGCAGTGTTATGGCCCCACGTTGGGCGCCAATTTTATTGCAGTGTTATGGGATATTTTTCAAAGTTTCTAATACGCCCCACGTTTTGGGAGCCAATTTACTGCTGTGCTTTGAGACTCTTTCAGATTTTAGCATTCGTTGCTTTTCTCAGGGTAATTTATGTCGATTTCCTAACTTTATTTTTATTTTTGTGTATAGTTTAAATCTTATTTGTTATTGCCTTTCTTAATTTGTTGATTACGGTGACAGCTCCTGCTCCTCTTCTGATGTATTTTGCAGTGTATCTTGTAGGCTGGCTTTTTCCTCGTGAAGTGTGTTCGTTATGTGATAAGTTTTGAATGTAAATAGTACTCACGAGCCCTTACATTCAAAATTACCGCGTCAGTGTACGTGTCGTGTGTACGTGTGTGTGTAAATAAAGAAAAATGCTCGTAGATAGTGATAGAAACAACGGTTTATTCAATCGATTATTCATGAAGTCGTACAAACAAATACTGATCGTATAAAGAGTTCAAAGAGTCGAAGTTTTATTTGTTCAGTCGGTTTTTCACAAAACCGCTGATATTACTTACATTAGATCCGTGTCGATCTTTGATCCTACCTTGAATGAATGTACACAACACGGAGCCTGTTTTGTAGGCGCAATGGTTACCTTAGTTAAAATAGCTCGGACGTGGTGCCCTCACTGATCCAATTTCCGAACTCCGCGCTGCCGCTTACAGTTTCCATCAAACGTCCGGGCGTCGATTACATTGATAAATCGATTATTCTAATTATTACAATTCTGGCTTTAAATCTTACGTATTTACATTTCAAAAATTCTAAATAATTTACTTATAATATACATGTAATTTAAAATCGCCTATTCCTATAAATATTTACACAAATTTAGTATATTTGATAAACACTCTTGAATTTAATAATTGTAAACAAATAAATCCCGTAAAACATAACTTATACATTACTCTAAATTTTCTTTTTACTATTTACAAATTATTTCATTGAAAAAGTCTTTTGTTTGGCTTATAAACACCGCAATATGCCTATAAATTTACGAAATTTGAAGAAAAATAAATCGCAATAGCAATAATAAACTCTTTGTTAACAAAGTCAATAATTTTACAAGCAAACAAAAATGAAAAATTACGAATTCTTAAGAAATAAAAGTTTTTCAAAAACACGGACAAAGTACGTTTTAAGATGAATATTCCAAAATCGTACCGAACCAGTTTTCGGCCTTTTTGCTTATTTTTTCTTGTTGTCTTTATTGGCTGTCTTCTTTTAACGCTGTTTGTCCTTTTGAGAGTTTCATTTGCTGTTAAGTTCTTAGGTGTGCTTTTCTTCTTTACTGTAGTCAGATTTTCATCTAAATTGTTTTGTATGAATTTACTATTAGAATTTGGGTGTGCACAGTTCTCTGAGACAGTTTATTTGAACATGTAAGTATTTGAAACCTCGGAGATATGTTTTCTATTTCAGTGCGAATTGATAAAGAACTATTGTGAGCTATTGGTATGAAATAGGCGCAAACGCCGAGTTTAAATTTGCCAAGAAAA